>OX463235.1:59893009-62293009 GCA_949820135.1 Sylvilagus floridanus
CAGCTATAATTCAGTATGACCTCATAGCACTTGATTACATCCATAAAAGCCTTATTTCTGGGGCCTGAGCAGCAGGTTAAGCAATGGCATGCAGCGCCTATATCCCACATGGGCACCATTTCAAGTCCAAGCTGCTCCAGTTCCAATCCAGCACCCTGATAATGCTCCTGGGGAAGCAGCACAAGATGGCCCAAGTCCCCAGGCTCCTCCACCCACCTGTGAGACCCAGAAGAAACTCCTGGCTTCAGCCTAGCCTAGACCAAGTCATTGCGCCCATGTGGGGAGTGAACCAGTGGATGGAAGATCCCTCTCTCTGTGTCTCTCCTTCTGTCTCTCTGTAATTCTGCTTTCAGATAAATAAATAAACCTTAAAAATACCTTGTTTCCAGATAAGGTCACTTTCATATGTTTCAGCTGAACAGGTGGATAAAATTTGAGGGGAACACCACATAGGTTTCTACTGACAAAGTAGAAAACAAGTTAGTAATAGGGTATAACCAGATCATTAAAAACTCCATGAAAGTATCTGAAGGCTATGCTACACAATACAGAGAATATACAGTGTAACAAAATCAGAGCATGTAATTGATTAACCAATAGTAGATTGGACACAGATGAGAAAATAATCATTGCGCTTCAAGCCAGATTAAGACACTTTTCTGATTTACAAGCAGAAAACAGCAGGGAAAAATCGAGCAGGGAATTCAAGGACTATAGGACAATCCCAAAAGGCCTAGCAAATAGTAATTAGTCTCTCAAAAGGAGAGGAAATAAAAAATTGGAGCAGAGAATTATGTAAAGTGGCAATGATTGAGGGGATTCTAAAATAATGACAGATACCAGTAACAGACACGGTAAAGTTAAGAGACTTCAAGGAAGATAAAAAAGAAAGGAGGAAAGGAGTTGAGGAATGAAGAAGAAGAAAAAAAAAAGCAGGCAGGCAAGCAGACTATGTCTTATTATATTCAAACTACAAAAAAAAAAACAAAAACTTGAAAGAATCTAGATGACAGAAAAAATACTTTCTGGAGACTGTAGAGCAAAACACTTAAGTGCTAAAAAAAATAAAACATTGGCTTAGAATTCCAAATCCAAACAATTCCAAATCCAAATAATCTTTGAAAAGTGAAGAAGAAATAAAAACAGTCTGGCAGTGTTTGAGGGAATTTATTGGCACCAAAACAACTATCAACATGCTTTAAAAAGTTCTTTCAGGTGAGGGAAAATGACATAAAATATGTTACGAATTTGAATCTAAATCAGGAAAAGAAATACTGGAAAAGAATAAATGAAATCTGAATGAAAAAGAGAGAACACTAAAGTTTACAATTTTTTTTTTTTAAGTTGAGGAGTCTGGGGGACTTCCCAGTTGGAATGGAACATGATAAAACAATCTGTTTTACAAATGTATGAAACAGCCACAATGACGTGAGAAAAGCGGGTACTGATCTGAGCAGTTTTCAACATACTGGAGTCTGGCAAAAGTAAAAAGAAAATTAACTATGCATAAGCACTGCACCGAAGCTGATAAAAGTGGTTCCCACTAGAGTATAGTGAACAGTTCCAAAGCCCCTGTACATACCTGTACATGCACACACAGAAATTGAACTATTAAGTAATTGGGTAGCAGATGATGGAAGTCCAAGTTTCTCACTATTGGAATGGCAATTACAGATAAGAAAGGTGGAAGGCTAGAACTACTCATGTAGTAATACATTCAAGTTTGAGGCATCAGTATACATCCCTGGATTTCTTGAAACAGGTACAGATATTTCCATATAGAAATATTTATAGATATGCATACCTACATAGCTTAATATACTCACATATATTTTATGCAGTCATCAAGAGGGAATAGAAGCAATGGCATCCCATTAGAAATAAGCACAATTACCACCTATGTGTTGATTTTTTTAATTCTGTTCTCCAACAAAATGAATTTGGGTTTCTTGGAGAAACAGTTGAACAGCACATTCTATAACTAAGGAACTACCTACATAAAATGAGCCTAGAGATCCTCCTAGCATCAGGAATTAAAGAAATGTTACAAATGCAGATACATACACACACCCATACTCATAACTGGATAAGTGCTTGTGAAAACAATATGAAAACCAAATGAGAGAGTTCTCAGTGGCCAAAGCTGGAACAATTTGGAAACAAAATATATCAATAATACCATAGTATAGTCCCAAATGTAAAATCAAAGTACATACTGATGTAAATAAACTATTGGTTAACTACATTTAGAAGATTATACAAATTATTCATGTAGAAGATTCTTAAATAATTTATGTGGATACTCCGTAGTGAAGGACTGGAGCATGACACTCCAATCTGCATGCCTGTGTTTTACATAATCATTTTACTCCAAAGAGGACAGTTGGCAAGGAGAGCAGGGATCACCTTCACTGGAGAAACCTTGCAAATAGTATGTTAACTGAGTGGATACACTGATCACTATCAGAGATAATTTACATTGATAGCATGATTTCTCGAAATGAGTAATGAAAATGTTGCATCATCTTGATGGCCTGTTTCCCAAACTCCGATAACCCAAGTCTAATAATTGGGAGTAGGGGGAGAATCAGGTAAATTCAAACTAAAGAATGGTCTACAAAATAACTGACTTGTATGCCTCAAAACTGTCAAGATCATTAAGAAGAAGAAAATTTTATTTGAGAAAATATTGGACAAAAAGAACCCAGGAAAACATGATTAAATGTAATTTGGTATTTTACAAAGCATCCTAGAAATATAGTATGAACTTAATTAATAAAATATATCACTATTGATTTTGATTTATTGATTTTTAAAAATGTATTCCATACTGTAAAATGATATTAAGAAAAGAAACTAATCATGGAATATGTAGGGACACTACATACTCCTTTACTATATTTCTGAAATTTTATTTTTATAAAATAGGAAAAAAATAACATTTGAGAATCCACATTTTTCTCAGAGCATGGTTGCCAACAAATAAACTGGGGATGGTATGTGGTAATTTTTTTTTCTTTGATGAGGATAGCCCTCTGTAATATCTTAAAGAATGTGGAGAATACTTAGCTCTTCCAGCCTACTTTTAAGGGTTTAAATATTCAGAATAATTTGGATATTTTAAAAATTTGGGAACATTGTCCCCTACAGTACTGTTCCATACTTCAAGGCATGGAACCAAGTTCTGATTTCAGCAGGAGATCTCTCTAAATTGCGTTTTTAACTTCCTTGAATAGGGAAGTGCTTACTCATGTTATTAGATACCCACTACTGACTTTCTTAGCCTTGCTCCTGCAGGGAAAGAGAGTCCTTGGTATGCAAAGAGAAGAGGCCATCTGGCATTTATGTCTGGTTTACAGCTTTCTATTTCTCCTCCTCAGATGTTCTTTCTTCTCTTTAGATCACCTAAGACTCTTTGCAATATTCATTCAATACCATTACACTTGTATCTACTATTTTCTCCATAGTGTTAAAATGAGCCTAGAACTTAATGGATTATCCTGCTAATACCTTTCTCAGTGTAACTGCCCAGTTCACTACCAGTGAAAACTTCACAAGTCAACCATTACTTGTGTCCCACATACCACCAAATTTGGTGTCCTTGCTGCCATCCAAGAAGTTGGTGATCGAGTTTAAAAACCATGTTCATCAACTACTTTATTCAACCACTGCACTTTCATTTCTGACTGGCCATTCATGAAAAAACAAACTCCTGACATGATGTCTAAAGATCTAAAGTGTGAGATACCTGCTAGGGATTAACAGCTTTGATCAGAAGAGAAAAAATGGGCTTAGATAGAGGAAAAGGTGGAAACATAAAGTGAGCCCAACAATGCCTTAGTCAACCAGCAAAGAATTTTGAAATGAATAGTCTCACCAAATATCATGGTTAGCTAGCTTCTATAGCCATGCCTCAGTGAGTTACTGGGTGGCAGGTCCTGGAAGGGTACAGTTGTGGGGGTTGTGGCTTTTGGCAGGTGGTATGGACCTTTAGTTCTTCATAAAGAACTAAGGCTGAAGGCTCTCTGAAGAGCCCACTTCTAGGAGACAGGAAACAGGTTATTCCTTAAAGTGGCTTTGAGAACACACTGTGTACCACAAAGAGGAAGGTATTTCATATGGAGTGGAACACAGACTTCGAGAAAAAAGAGGGATCTCACTGCTATAAACAGAGTGCAGTGCAGATAAGGTGATTGTAGTTTTCAAAATAGTCATGATTCTGTGAGATTTTCTTCCGAATAAGATGCTTTCAATATAAACCCAGCCAAATTTACTTCTTCTCTGTAAGGCTCAGTAAGCTGTTAGTTTTAACTACATTTAATTAAGAAATCTTCTTTGTCAGGCCATATGGTCTGTTTTTTGGTTGGAAAAATATAATCTCTTTAATCTCATTAGTTACTTCAGAGGCACATTTATTGGGAGGATTAAAGAAATGTGAAAGTAACCTTCATATAAAATCTTTTAAATAACCCAGCATTTAGAGTTAATATTCTCTCAAAATTCCACAAGCATCTTGAGATAAAAGCCCCTGGGGTCTCTAATATGACGATTATATTAATGATAATGGTGATGATCACCATTACTTACATGTATTTTATTCCTATTTTCTGAGGTGTATGTTAAGTGCTTTCATTGCATCTGACAAGAATTCCTTGCATAGATTTGGGGGTGGGTACTCTTGTTACCAGTATTGGTTTAGAGAGGTCAATGATATTGCCAACACTAATCCAGCTAATAAAAATGAAGAGAGACACCATGGTATTGGTTCTGGAGCCTTGCTTAAGCATCATGTCTACCACCTGGCCAATGGACAAGACAAAGAATCTACAAATCAGACAAGTATGTTGGAACAAGTGTCAGGGGAAATTTGAATTGCCCTCTAGCTCTTTTTTGGGATTCCATCCTCTATGAAAAATCTTCCAAAAGTTCATGGGAAATCAATGTTATGAAAAAATATGCATAGGCTTCAAATTTTTTGTACCAAAATAAAATTTTTAAATCTATTTTTCTATATTTTTTAAGAATCCTAGCATAATTGGATGATTAATTACAAACATACCAGAAGATATATAAAACCAATATCTGAAGATGGCGGAATAGTGAGGGTGCACATTGATAGTCCAGGAAAAGATAGTTTAATAAAAGTGGAGTTACTGTAGTCTCAGGGAATGGCTTGGGAAAATATTTGCAGAGGAAACACTTCCAGATCTAGTGGATGTGACACAGAGGACCTACGGGGATAGCAAGGATGCCCACAGCTCAGAAGCTCAGCTGCAGAGTCTGTGCACCAGTGCTGGAAGGGGAGGTGAGACAAAATCCTCGGTAGCCCGAGACATTGGCAGGGAAATGGCAGAAAGAGCCTAGAGGAAATGAGGCTTGAAGCCCCACTGGAGAAAGTTAACCAGGCTGACTGGAGGAGAGAAAAAAAATGAATAAATAAGGGGAACTGGCACGGACACAAGCCTCTCTCTCCACTCACCTTACAAAGCTGAGCAAGACAAAGAGCAGGCACCATTTTGGACATATGTAAAGTGGCACCCACCATCAGCCAAGCAGAATAACCTGACTCTGGTGGGGAGAAATAACAGGAGGATAGAACTTAGTGAAGGTGTGGAGCTAATGAATTGAGACTATGAAAATATGAGGGTGGGCGAGAGAACTCATGGAGTACACAAACTTGGTAACCTTGGCAACCCGGTGGGAGACTGCAGAGAAATTTGAGCCCACACTGAGGGCTGCATAGACCCTTTGTGTGGTCCTTGGGGTAGAGCAGACTAATACCCACAGGGGCCAGATTCCATACATTGACTACCCTCAATTCCAATCAGCTGTGTGGAATTACTTCCCATCTGAGTCAAAAAGAGAGAGAGAGAGAGAGAGAGCGCGCGCGCACAAGAGAGAGAACAACCTGGGTGAGTCACCTTTGGCACATACTAAACACTGAAGAACCAAAAAAAGCTCTCTGGTCACACCCATCACAGCTTCTAAGGATCCATCAAAAGCAGACAGTCCACTTAATCTAGAGTCATAGTATAATGAGAAAAACCACTACAGCAAAAAAAAAAACAAAGAATATCTCCACAATGCCAAAAAAACAAATGCAGAAACTGAGGAAACAAGAACAAGGACGACACTATGATGCCCCCAAATGAACAAGACACCCCAATTCAAGATTATGAAGATGATGAGATAGAAGAAATGCAAGAAGCAGATCTCAAAAAATTGATAACAACATTAAGAAGTTCTCAAAAACAAATTCTTGAACTACAGAAATCCTTAATGGACAGAATAGAATATCTCTCTTGTGAAAATGAAATATTAAGGAGGAATCAAAACGAAATGAAGCAACTAGTAGAACATTAAACTGTGATAGTGAAGAGAAATCATAATTAAATGAAGAATTCAATAGATCAAATGACAAACACATTAGAGAGCCTTAAAAACAGAACGAGTGAAGCAGAAGAGAGAATATCGGACTTAGAAGACAGAGAACAGGAAAATATACAGTTAAACCAAAGAAAAGAAGAGGAAATTAGAAATCTAAAAAATATTGTCAGAAATCTACAGCATACTACTAAAAAACCCAACATTCAGGTTTTAGGAGTTCCTGAAGGCATGGAGAGGGAGAAAGGATTAGAAGGCCATTTTAGTGAGGTATTAGCAGCAAATTTCCCGGGTTTGGAGAAAGACAGAGACATCCTAGTACAGGAAGCTCATAGAACCCCTAATAAACATGACCAAAAGAGATCCTCACCACGACACGGTGTAATTAAACTCACCACAGTGAAACAGAAAGAAAAGATCCTAAAATGTGCAAGAGAGAAACGTCAGATTACTCTCAGAGGATCTCTAATTAGACTCATAGCTGACTTCTCATCAGAAACCCTACAGGCTAGGAGGGAATGGCGAGATATAGCCCAGGTGCTAAGAGAGAGAAACTGCCAGCCCAGAATATTATATCCTGCAAAGCTGTCATTTGTGAATGAAGGTGAAATAAAGACCTTTCACAGAAAACAGAAATTGAAAGAATTTGTTGCCACTCATCCAGCCCTGCAAAAAATGCTTAAAGATGTGTTACACACAGAAACAAAGAAATGTGGCCATCAATATGAAAGAATGTGAAGGAAGAAGACCTACCAGTAAAACATCACAGGAATCTCAAAGCATATACTAGAAAATATCTTTGGCAAAACAGCAGTGCAAAGTTACTACTTATCAATAGTCACATTGAACGTTAATGGACTCAACTCTCCTGTTAAAAGGCACAGACTGGATGAATAGATTAAAAAACAAAACCCATCAATTTGCTGTCTACAAGAAACACATCTTTCCAACAAAGATGCATGCAGACTGAAAGTTAAAGGTTGGAAAAAGATATTCCATGCCAACAGAAACTTTAAAAAGCAGGTATAGCCATATTAATATCAGACAAAATAAACTTTAACACAAAAACTGTTAAAAGACAAAGAGGGGCACTATATAATGATTAAAGGTTCAATTTAACAGGATGATGTAACTATTATACATGTATATGCACCTAATTACAGGGCGCCAGTTTATTTAAAAGATATGTTAAGGGACTTAAAGGACTTAGATTCCAATAGAGTAGTATTGGGAGACTTCAATACTCCACTCTCAGCAACAGACAGATCAACCGGACAGAAGATCAACAAGGAAACAGCAGATTTAATCAACACTATTGCCCAAATGGATCTAACAGGTATCTACAGAACTTTGAATCCTACATTTAAAGATTTTACATTCTTCTCAGCAGTGCATGGAATCTTCTCTAGGATTGAGCACATACTAGGCCATAAAGCAAGTTTCAGCAAATTTAAAAGAATTAGAATCATACCATGCAGCTTCACAGACCACAGAGGAATGAAGGTGGAAATTAGCAACTCAGGAATCCCTAGAGAGTATGCAAACACATGGAGATTGAACAACATGCTCCTGAATGAACACTGGGTCACAAAAGAAATCAAAAAAGAAATCAAAAACTTTCTGGAAGTAAATGAGGATAACAACACAACATATCAAAACTTATGGGATATGGCAAAAGCAGTGATGAGAGGAAAGTTTATAGCAATAGGTGCCTACATTAAGAAATTGGAAAGGCACCAAATAAATGAGCTTTCAATACATCTCAAGGATCTAGAAAATTTGCAGCAAACCAGACCCAAAACTAGTAGGAGAAGAGACATAATTAAAATCACAGAAGACATAGATAACCTAAACATACTCATAACTGAGACAGAAATTGAAACAGTAATAAAGGCCCTCCCAACAAAGAAAAGCCCAGGACCAGATGGGTTCACTGCTGAATTCTACCAGACATTTAAAGAAGAACTAACTCCAGTTCTTCTCAAACTATTCAGAACAATTGAAAGAGGGAATCCTCCCAAATTCTTTCTATGAAGCCAGCATCACCTTAATCCCTAAGCCGGAAAAAAATGCAGCACTGAAAGGGAATTACAGACCAATATCCCTGATAGGATATGTGTTCTATAGAATACTATACAGCAGTTAAAAACAATGAAATTATGTCATTTGCAATAAAATGGAGGAATCTGGAAAACATTATGCTGAATGAATTAAGCCAGTCCCAAAGGGACAAATATCATATGTTCTCCCTGATTGGGGAGGGTTGCGGGTGGGAGGGAAGTTATGGGGGGGCACTGTAATCCATAAGCTGTACTTTGGAAATTTATATTCATTAAATAAAAGTTAAAAAAATTACAGACATACTGAGTTATGAAGAGTGAGAGGATCTGGCAATAAACTGTTTACTGTAAATGTATGTCTATGCTGCTTACCAATTTTATGCCTTCAATAAGCTATTTACATTCTTTGTGCCTTTTCTTATTAATAATTGTGAATAACAGTGATTGTTTCTTAAAATATAATATCACTTGTGTATAATATTATACATACATACTATGTGAATGTAACTTCACACAGTATATGGCAAATAATAATTAATAAGTAAATATCCATATAATTGTGCTGTCATTTTATTGTTTGGTAGTTTCTACTCATATTCATTGTTTTAATTAACATTAAATTTTAATATGTAAAGGATCCATTCTTAGCTATGAACACTTGAAAATTTCTAATACTTGTATTAAATAAGACACCTGGGCCATGAATATAAATATTACTATATGGAGACATTGTTTTAGGTATTGGGAGTCCGAGTCCAGTATAAAAACACAAACATATCTCTTGCTCTCATAGACATTTAAGTGTTCTGTATAATATAATGCACTACAAAACATTAGGAAAAATCACATGATATGTGGCATTTATCCTCCTATATTACAGAGATACAGGAAAGATACACCATGACTTTAAATATACTATTACAGAGCAGGATCAGAATCCAAAGGAGAGAAGGTTTCTACTTCTGGGTCTACTCTCTGGAAGAAGAGTCAAGACAATCTAGTCTATATAATAGTTATTCTATGTGACTTTTTTAACTACACAAAAATGCAAAAAGGAACACTGTAGCAATCATGCCTATACCTACCTCTCAGCTGGAAATATAAAGTATTATCAGGAAAAGTCAACTCCTCTCTGGACTTCTTTATGGTATTCTAATATATTATCCCAGTCCACAGGTGCCTCTACATATGTACTTGAAATGTACTGGTCTACTAGAGTGGTGGCAAGGGTTATTCAGCTTTCCTGAAGAGTACAGAATCAAAATAATAAATGCTGGCAAATATGTATAAAAAATGGTACTCTAATCCACTGTTGGTGGGGATGTAAATTAATACAACCATTACTGACGAGAGAAAGGAGATTCCTCAGAGGCCTGAAAATAGATGTACCGTATAACCCAGTCATCTCATTCGTGGGTATATACCCAAAGGTATTTAAATCAGCAAATGAAAGTGTTATCTGTACACTCCTGTTTATAGCAGCTCAATTCACAATAGCTAAGATATGGAATCAACCCAGAAGCTCATCAACTGATGCCTGCATAAGGACAATGTGGCATATCTATATCTACATCTATATTTATATCTATATATGATAGAATATTCATAAAAAGAAAGAAATCCTGTCTTTTAAAAAATGGATGCAACTAGATACCATTATGCTTATGGAAATAAGCTAGACTGACAAATACAAATATGTGCTTTCTGATTTGTGGAAGCTAACAAGTAAAAAAAAAAAAAACCATGTGTAATAGTAAAATTGACATGACTTGATTGTTGTTGATAGTCCTCATATATATTCCTGTGGAATACTGGCTAGTGGAACATGAAGCCTGTGATTATAAAGTAAATTGAAAGTATGTTATCTCAAAAATTAAAAGAAAAAAAGGAACAAAGAGGGAGAGAGGCAAATAGTGTTATTTTCTTAGAATTGAATCTATGAAACACATGAAAACTGTTCTCTTTATATTAACAAAATATTTAAAATCAAGTGGTGATTTCCACATATACAAAATGATCTCCTGTGAGCTAAAAGTGTAGTCTATTTGAACCTCTTAGATAATTCTAGCATTCAGGGCCAAGAAATATTTTCTAAAGTATCAGGCACTCTCAGGAGCATTAATTCAATACATTTTTCACAGGAGACTGATTGTCTCCCTTTCACAGATAAGAAAACAACACTTAAAATAAGTTGTTCAAAGGCAAATAGGCAAACTGGGTTGGTACTCAATCTTCCTAATTCCAAGCCCACAAATGTTTCCCTTCCATTACCAGCATTCCCATGAGTGTGTTAAAAGTTTAGATGTTGTGCGGATAATCAAAGAGTTTCAAATATTGATTTTACCAAATTCCTATATATATATATCTAGATATATATATATAGATAGATATGTATATAAGATTTCATATATAAGATTATAAATTAGATGTGTTTACATATATGGTGTGTGTGATAGAGATAATACTCATGTTGTAAATTTGCCATAAAATTCAATAATGTGTGCAAAGTTGTCAGTACAGTACTTCATACAAAATAAATGCTCAATAAATATTATTTTTCTTTCTCTGCAAGAGGATTTAAAGCCTCAAAGCATACTATATTAAAATTTACCACTTGGAAACTGCCCAGAAAACAGATGCTTTTGTATCCTGAGATAAACTAAAACCTTGAAGCCTTGACTGTCCTTCAACATGAACAACGAGACAAGGCAATCTTTCTCTTTCCTCCGTGGGTCACCACACTCCACGCAGGCTGGAAATGACTTTTCTGAAACTGTGAGGAAACCTTTCCACTTCTCGAGCAAATGTAATGAAACCACTGATAGAACTTCTCCAAATTAAAGACTATGTTACCAACTCAGGACTTTCTTCACCTGTAGTGTGGTCAAACAAGCAGCGCCTTATCTGAACTATAGACACCCAATCTGTATGGCGAATGAGAATAAGCTGTAAACTTAAGGTCTCATTTATTAGAAAGGACACCAGCAAAGCTCCAATTACAAGTGCAAGCTGCTTGAGCATATACCTGTCCCTTCAAAACAAAACCATTTCTAATGCAGAGTTTGTGAAATGTAGTTTTAAAAAAAAGATTGTTAAAGTAATTCAAGAAGATTGTCTAGAGGCAACACTTGTCATATCTGGACAGGTAAGGGCAACTGAGATACCCCTGGTTTTCCAAAGAATATTGCATTGTTGTCAGCAGCTTCACCAGGACAGTCCTGCAGCTACATGGGCTAACATTTCTATTTGGTCTTTCTGGGGAAAGAGGGTGCTGTTACACAATAAAAAACAGCCCATGCAAAGCCTTTTCTTACTTACGAGTCCTGGTGTCTGGAAATAGTAAGTTTGAATCAACCCATTGACGCTTTTACATGGGATTGATAAATTGGATATTGCTACAACCAACTCTGTATCCTTACAGATGCCTCTTTCACAAAGAACAATATTGCCTTGAAGCTGAAGGAAAGAGGTTTGAAATATTCTTTCAAGTGGGAAGGTTAGGAAGATTTATAAGCATATACCTGACCTTCTCCAAGAAACATTTTGATTTAATCTCTTTCATATTCTGTTTTCTGCAAAAGGCTTCTTTGAAATTTTCTCAATATGGGTAGAACATAACTCATGAATAAAATTTGCCTGGCTCAAAATCTACTGCTGAGTTCTGAGATGTTTCAAGAGAAAACAAATTAATGCCTTCACCCCCAGGGTGAATGAGTCAAGCCTCCCCATCTCATGATATTAAGGACACTAATGAATAGAACATCCAATTGCAAACCCTATTTTATTTTACAAAACCTTTGCTACTGCCTCAATCTGGTCTTGCTTCCTTCATGAATGCTCTTCTCCCCTACACTAGCCATGTCTCTCTTCTTTCTGTTATTTAAATGCACCAAACATGGATTCTCCTCCATTCCTATGCCAAGATAGTCCTTCTACTTTAAGAGTTTTCCTTAAACTTTGTTTCCAAGCCTACATCTTTCCCTTACACCAAAAAGTTTCATCCTTTATGTTAAAATTCACTACTTCTGAGAGAATATCTGAGATTCTAACATAAGTAGGTCCTTATAGTTCTTTCTAGAATCATGTAATTTTGCTTTATATTGTTTGTATAATGTTTAATTGTATGCTTTGATATCTATATCTTTCAATAGACTAGACTTTTCAAATGTCGAGTATCAGTTGTGGTTTTTGCATTAGAACACTGTTGTAATTAATTCTGAGTCCAGAACAGTATAACTTTAATGAACAAATGTTTGTTGAAATAATACTTAGATTGGTTTCCCAATACTTAGAATGGCTCCCCACTCAATTCACGCTTGCTACTGGAAGCACTTATTTCTTAATGTCTTATTTAGTACTAGTAGTGTATTCCCTAAAACATTAGCTCTTTTTCTTCCCATCACCCATTTTCCATTGTAGACTGTTAGTGATATGAAAGAAGAATCAGTCTATTTCAGTTGACCTATTCTATGATTAACCCTACATTTTGTGTAGAGGAGATACAATCAATATTTATTGATCAAAGTGCTATTCCACTGTTAACTTCAAATACATAAACTATCAACTTTTAAAAATTTTAAAAAGAAGGAAAATTTTAAAAATAATACATTTCCAAAGACCTTTTTGCTTGCAGAGCTAACCTCTATTTGGAAATGAGAAACCATCTGTGGGTTCCATCATCCTAAACATGTTAACTTTTGTATTGCCGAAGTCCATGTCCACTTCACGTTATCTTTAAGTTCTAACAGTCATGGCCTTTCATAAAGCCAGGAAGTGGCACAGAACAAAAAACCTTGACCTGGTTTAATTAGTGCAATAATCTTGTAGAAACAAAACAAACAAACAAAAAAGCACAATGTGATACTGTCTGCAGAAAGAACTATAAAACTATTGGAATGAAAGAAAATATAGGATTCATTTGTCATATGACTCCTACCATTGGAAAAATAAAAGTGGCTCCTTGCCTCAATTCTTCACTGAATACTTGAAGTTGTCTAAACAGCTTACTACTGTGCATATTATATTTTACCCTTATGGTTGGATCTTGCCATTGAAAAAGTATTTTTTATGATTAATTAAAACTCATATCTGATCAGAAACAGATTCCTAGCACATCTTAAAATTCATAGGATTAATGATACCTTCTAGCAATATAATTTTAGAAATGTGGAAGAATAATTGTTTCTCTCTCCATTCCCCTATCTCATTGCTTCACCTCCAGAAAGAATGCACAAACAGCACAGAGATGGCCCCACTCCAACAAAAAACACTAGGGCAACTTAAGTCAGCTTTTGACAACACAAAGCAAACTGAGATCATAGGCAGAGTCTTTTGTACATACTAGCACAGGTAATATGCGAAAGTAATATTGGCCAAGAAAATACTGTGTTTTTGCATAGCTCCCATAGAGATGAAAAATTTGTTCCCTGGAGTATCACTATTTGGGTGCATTTAATTAATCCACCTCCACTTTCACACCTAATGAATTTATGCTACTGAAAATTTGCTTAATAATTCTGTACTTTAATTCTATGATTTGTAAAACAGAAAGAATAACTGTGCTTGTCAGCATAGGTTGGTTTATCATTAATTATGATAATAAATCAAGCTCTTTGAACCACATATAGCACACAGATAATCCATGAATGTTAGCCACAGGATCTTGATCCTTACAGAGCAGAAAAGGAAAGAATTCTATATACAGAAGATTAACTCTATACTAAGTAAAGATTTCAACCATGAAATCTTAAAAACAAGAAAAACAACAACAACAACAAACTATGTTCCTCAGCAGTTTTTTTATTTCTCTTTTGATTTCTTCTATGGTCCACTGTTCATTCAGGAGCACGTTGTTCAGTCTCAATGTATTTGCATGTGATCTAGAGACTCCCAAGTTGTTGATCTCCAGCTTCATTCCATGAGCCAGAGAAAATGCCTGGTATGATTTTGATTCCTTTGCATTTGCTAAGACTTGCTTTATGGCCTGTTGCGTGGTCTATCCTAGACAAAGTTCCATGCACTGGTGAGAAGAATGTATATTGGCAACTGTAGGATGAAAAGTGCTGTAGATATCCGTTAGGTCCACTTGGTCTATAACGCTGATTAAATGTTGTTTCCTTGCGATTTTCTTTTTGTTGATCTGTTTGTTGCTGAAAGTGGGGGATTGAAGTCCCCCATTACTATTTCTTTTAAATTTATTTTCCTTTATTTGAAAGACAGAGTTACAGAGAAGCAGAGGCAGTTGGGGAGTCTTCCTTCTGCTGGTTCACTCCCCAGATGACCACAATGGCTGGAGCTACCCAGATCCAAAACCAGGGGCCAGAAGCTTCTTCTGGTTCTCCCGTGTGGGTGCAGGGGCCTAAGCACTTGGGCCATCTTCCACTGCTTTCCCAGGCCATAGCAGAGAACTGGATCAGAAGTGGAGCAACCGGAACTCAATCCAACACCCATTTGGGATGGCTACACTGCTGGCGGTGGCTTTATCTGCTAAGACACAGTGCTGTGCACCGCCCCTCCCCCTCCCATTACTATTGTATGGGAGTCTATGTTTTCCTTCAGATGCATCAATATTTCTTTAAGTACTTAGGTGCTCTATAATTAGGTGCATATACATTTATTATAGTCACATCTTGCTATTGAATTGATCCCTTAATCATTGAATAGTCCCCTACTTTAACACTTTGTGGTAAAGTCTATTTTGACAGACATTAGAATGGCTACATCAGCTCTTTTTTGGTTCCTATTAGCATGGAATATCTTTTCCCATCCTTTCACTTACTGTCTGCATGTATCTTTGTTAGTGAGATGTGTTTTTTTGTAGGTAGCAAATAGATTTTTTTTTTCCATTCAGCCAGTCTGTATCTTTTAACTGGAGGCTGCTACATTCAAGGTGACTATTAATAAGTAATGACTTGGCCTTGCCAATTTTCCATAAATAATCTTATTATTTACTTTGGATTTCGTTTGTACCCTTCCTGAGAGATTTTCTGCCTTCACCTTCTTTCATAGTGAGAACATGTTTCTGTGTTTCCATGTGTAACACATTCTTAAGCATCTTTTGTAAGACTGGACTAGTGGTGACAAATTCTTTCAATTTCTGTTTGTTATGGGAGGCACTTATTTCATCTTCATTCATAAATGAGAGCTTTGCAGGGTACTGTATTTTGGGTTGACAGTTTTTTTCTTTTTAGACCTAGAATATATCTCACTATTCTCTCCTAGTCTGTAAGGTTTCTGCTGAGAAGTCAGTTGTGAGTCTATTTGGGGATCCTCTGAAACTAATCTGGCGCTTTACTGTGCACACTTTAGAATCTTTATGTTTTGATGTGGAGTTAGACTACAACATGTCATGGTGAAGATCTTTTCTGGTCATGTCTATTAGGAGTTCTATGTGATTTCTGTATTAGACATCCATTTCTTTCTCCAAATTAGTTAAATTTTCTGTAATTATTTCACTAAAAAGGCCTTCTAATCCATCCTCTTTTTTCATGCCTTCAGGAACTCCTATGATCTGTAAGTTGGGTCATTTGATAGTATCCCATAGATCTACAACACTTTTTTTTTTCTAATTTTTTTTCTTTGATCTGACTCTAAAATTTCCAGAGATTTGTCTTCTAACTTGGATATTCTTTCTTCTGCTTCACTGATTTTTTGTTGTCTTTTCAATGCACTTTTTATTTGTTCAATGAATTCTTTATTTCCAATATTTCATTTGGATTTCTTTTTAAAATCTCATTTTCATGAGAAAAATTTTCTTTCAAGTCATGTACAGATTTCTTTAGTTCATGGATTTGCTTCTGATTACTTCTAAGTAATCCTATGATCAATACTTTGAATTCTGATTCTGGCATTTGTTCAGTCTCTTCATTTTCACATTCTAGTATTGAAGTATTGTGTTCCTTTGGGGTCATCATTTTGTCTTCTTTATTCTTGTTTCTTGAATTAATGAGTTTATTTTTAGGTAATTATGGAGCAACTTGTTGGGTTTGTTTTTCCTCTGAAGGCTTTTATCTTTGTACTAGACCTCTGTGGATTAGTGGAGTGTCAGTGAATACCCTGAGGCATGTGCTGGGTGTGGCCAGTGAGCTCTGCTTAGTGCTCCAGGGTGAGGGGAATGTCCAAGGTGACTACTAAATTGGGCATGGTAAATTGTCTTTTTTTTTTTTTTATCAGAAGGGAGGTTTGTTCAGCTCTGTTGGCACAGTCTCATGCTCACCTCCTCTCCTCCAAGGAGACCAATGCCTGGGCACAAGTCCCAGTGGGTATAGCACTCATCCGTGCTGCCACAAGAGCCACACAAAGGATCTGTGCAATTCTCATTGTGAGCACAGATCCCATAGCAAATAACCCTCACCAAGGAATCAGAGAGCCCCAAGTGTGTGGAGCCACTCACTGTGACTACCCAAAGACCCAGCAACACCTTGCACCCTCCCACACAGCCAGTGTTTTCACAGTCCCATCACACAAGGCTCCCAGTCAGGAGCACCCAGCCCCCTGTCAATTATCCCAGCCAGACTCAAGCATCTCCTCCCGTCTGGTTACTGGGTGCATGGACGCGAGCTGGCACAGTAGTGACATAGGTCCAAAATGGCACCTTCTCATTGCTAGTTAGGAGACACCAGTGCTGGGTGGTCCACTAGAGAAAAATGTGCCCTTTTTTTTCCCCCTCTAGGTTAGCAAGTATACTGACCTTCCAATAGGGCTCCAAGCCATACTCATGCAAGACACTTTCTGAAGTTTTACTGTCAGTGCCTTGGGCTGATTCACACTGGTTTCACCTCACTCGCCAAGCTTGTGCTGAGGCTCTTGGCTGCCGCGATCTGAATTGTGTGCATCCACACACTCTGCGTAGATGCACAGTGTTCCTCTAATTTGCTTGGTGTTTCCTCTGCTGTTTTCCCCCTAACTCTTCCATGATGTTGCACTCTCTCCACATTTTTTAGCTATGTTTCCCTGGACTAGAGCAGTAAGCTCCCTCCCTATTCTGCCATCTTGTTGCCTTTCCAGACTGAGACTTGACATGAGCTTTAAAAGCCCTATTTCCCACTCCCACAGTGATACACATTCTGGTCACTTTAATTACTGTGTTCAGTTATTCCTTCAACAAATACTTGATTTTTAGTAAACAAATAATAGTATAGTTAACAGTGATACGTGTATATTTGTGTACAACTGAAATACTTCAGACATCAAATGCCAGGGTTATATGTAAGGAAGCCAATGTTAAGTAATTATTATAAAACTTGTCATTATACTTGATGATAATATATTTGAAATGCATATAAATGAGACAGTATTGCAAACAGTTCTAATTTAGAACAGGGAATCAGTAAACACTTCTCAAATGAACAGGAAGATCACACTCTGAAGAGCTCTGTTGATCTATTTCCCTATGAATCTTAAGCAAAGGTCATAAAAAGATTTTTTTAAAGATTTTGAAAATGGTACTGATGGTAAAGAAGAAATAAAGAGACAGGTATGAAAGAAAAATCTAGGAACTTTCCATGAGGAAATCAAGAGTCTAAGATAACATCAGAAAAACTATTTCTTCCAACCCGACTCCAGGTTAGCAAGGCAAGAACACCAAGCTGCTAGAGGCAGAATGTCGGGGCTCCCGCACACCTCAAACTAAGTCAGGAAGTTTTCTTTCTTGGTGGAGCAAGACGCCAGCATTTTCACCATTTTTTTAAGATTTATTTATTTGAAAGGCAGAGGTAAAGAGTGGCAGAGAGAGAGAGAGAGAGAGAGAGAGAGAAAGAGAGATTTTTCCATCCACTGGTTCACTCCCCAAATGCTGCGATGGCAGGCTGAGAGTTGAGCGCTCCCTTGTTCTCCCCAAAGAGGGAGACCTTATATTGACAATGTGAGAATACAGGGACCCCAGTAAACCTCACCTACTCCCCTCATCCAATTTGAGAGGCAATGGTTACAAACCAGGAAAGGCAAAGTGCAGGAACTGTTACTACCTCTTCTACACGGAATATTCACTCCCAGAGCAGCCCTGCCACTCAATGGGAAGCTTGCCATTTTCCCATCCCCAGTCCTGAGCATTAGCTCAAAGAATTTAGTTTGCGAGGAAGAAATAATAGCTTTTAATCTCTTCCCAAGGGATCTGCTTCCATTTGCAACAGAGATGGGAAAAATTTAAAACTAAGGGTACTGTCAAGAACAGTGGGATTGCAATGAAAAGCAATTAGGAGAAGATTTGTGGAGCTGATGATGATATAGCCTAGATAGTAAGCTGGCTGATTTGCAAGAGAAAATTCAAGGGGTAAGACAGCTGGGGCGAGTCCCTAGGGAATGAGAACAACTATCTAACATGGACCTCAGCAACTATATCTTCAAAGGAGTTGCAATTTGATTAGGTTAGCTTGCGCAGAAGTTTGCACCCAAGAGCACTGTTGAAACAGCACAGCAGTAAATTGAAAGTCAGTAGAGTTTAAAGCTGGTATGTATATTAAAGAATTAAGGGTAGCTGTGAAAATGCCCCTCTCATTCGGAGATGACTGTGGGCAGAGCTGGAACTGCCTCCTTGGGAAGAAACATCAAAAACTTATTGAGGCAGGAAAGGCATTCTAAAATAACTCAGCAATTCACTCAAAATCAAAAACACAAATAACAATAACGAAACTGGCAGGGAGGGCCAGCATTGTGACAAAGCAGGTTAGGCTTCCACAGCAATGCTGGCATCTCATTTGGGTGCCAGTTTGAATCCTGGCTGATCCACTTCTTTTCTAGCTCCCAGCTAATGTGACTGTAAAAGCAACAAAAGGCGACTCAAGTGCTTGGGCCGCTGCCAAGCTTATAGGAGAACCAGATAAAGCTCTTGGCTCCTGGCTTTGGCTTGGTCAAGGCACAGCTGTTGTGGCCATTTGGAAAGTGGCTATGTGGATAGGAAATCTCTCTCTCTCTCTCTCTCATTCTCTCTCTCTCTTATTCTAACACTGCCTTTGAAATAATCTTTTTAAAAAAATTGTCAGTGATATAGGAATGAGGGGTGGGATAGGATACCAGTACCCAGTCACTAAAAAACACTCTGCATAAAGTCCATTTTCTAATAATAAAGAAATAGGAAAGTAAAACTTACACTTGGAAAACAGGAAAAACACAAATTGAAAATGACCACATGTCAGATTTCACAGAAAATTACAACATGTCAGATTTCACAGATAGTTCTAAGGAGCCATTATAAACATGTTCACAGGACTAATGGAAAGCATACTCAAATTAAAGGGTAGGAATAATAACAATTTTGCATTTTTCCTTATTGCTAGAGAATATAAATAAGGAGACCAAATACACATGGAGTATTCAAATAGATATTGGAAAAGGCAAATTATGACAAAATTATGTGTGGAATTCAAAACTTTTTGTACTAGCATAAACTTATCTTTTAATTCCATTTAATTGGAATTTTTGAAGTCCCTATATATCTACACATATTTGTGTGTACATAATGTATAAATATCTGTTTACATAGAAATATGAATGTAACACCAAAGAACCAGTAAAATTCTAGAGATGAAAAATAAAATAATTGAAATTTTAAGTAGTCATTAGAAAGGTATAACAACAGATTTGACTTGGACAAAGATTTATTAAAGTTGAAAATAGGTAGAAAGATATATTCAAACAAAAGAACATAGACAAAATAGAATAAAGGAAAAACGCACAGGGCCTCTGGGAACTGTGGGACATCATCAAGAGTACAATGGAGATGAGAAAGGATATATAGGATGAAAAACCATAAAAAAAACTACTGTAGAAGGAAAAACAATGACAGTAAACTATACACATTTATCAGTAAAATGTTACCTACTCACATAAGAAACTCAAGTAACTGTAAGCAGAAAAAATGTAAAGAAATCCAAATATATGAATTTCAGTGTAAAAATTCTGAAAGTAGTAAACCAGAAGAAAATGTTGAAAGTAGCAAGTAAAAGTGGGCTCATTATTTTCAAGGGAACCCTGATAAGAAGGACTTCATCACAGAAGTTCTGAGTACACAATGAAGTGGGACAACATGCAGTCGGTTCCTGTCCTTGCTGATAATGTAAGCACAGAACACTGTCTCCTAGAGGAAAGACATGTTTAGGTTTCTATGAAGCACTGATTACAACATTTCTGTCAACCACAATACAATTGAATCATAGCTTTGTTGACTATAAAACATTCCAATCTCATCATCATTGTAAACCCGCTCTTCCACATAAACTATCATGGACATGCTAAATAACTCTTAGATTTGATACCAAAAACAAAAGCAACAAAAGAAAAAAATGGATATTATCAAACATTTAAAAATTGCTTGAGTCAAAGAGTACTATCAACAAAGTGAAAACACAACACAGGCTGGGAGAAATATTTGCACACCATACATTTGATAAGGGATTTATATCTACAATGCATAAAGAACCCTAACAACTCAATGATAAATAAACACAGAGGCCGGCACTGTGGAGTAGCAGGTAAAGCTGCCTGTTGTGCTGACATCCCATATGGGCGCCAGTTTGAGACTTGGCCACTTCACTTTGAATCCAGCTCTCTGCGATGGCCTGGAAAGCAGTAGATGGCCCAACTGCTTGGGCCCTTGCACCCACATGGGAGACCCAGAAGAAGCTCTTGGCTCTTTGCCTCGGATCTGCTCAGCTCCAGCCGTTGTGACCATTTGGGGAATGAACAAGCAGGTAGAAGATCTTTCTCTCTCTCTCTGCCTCTCTGTAAAATGCCTTTCAAGTAAATATATAAATCTTTAAAAAAATGATATAGACAAATAATCCAATTACAACATGGGAAAATATTATTTTTTTTGGACAGGCAGAGTTAGAGAGAGAGAGAGAGAGAGAGAGAAAGAGAGAGAAAGGTATTCTTTCCATTGGTTCACCTCCCAGATGGCTGCTATGGCCTGCATGCTGCAGCAGGTGTGCTGTGCTGATCTGAAGCCAGGAGCCAGGTGCTTCCTCCTGGTCTCCCATGGGGTGCAGGGCCCAAGCACTTGGGCCATCCTCCACTGCCTTCCCGGGCCACAGCAGAGAGCTGGACTGGAAGAGGAGTAACCGGGACTAGAACCTGGAGTGCCAGCGCCGCAGGTGGAGGATTAGCCAAGAGAGCTGCGGAGCCAGCTATGGGCAAATAATTTGAGTAGACATTTCCTCAAGCACTATATACATATGATCAATTTAACTTCTGGGTACATAACCAAAACAGCTCAAACATGTGCACACAAAACCTTGTATGAATATTTAAGATAGTATTGTTCATAATAGCTAAAAGTGAAATGATCCCCAGTACCCCATCAGTTAACAGACAGAAACATAAGATGGTATATGTTGATGCAGTGGACTTCAGCCATGATACAGGCAAAACATAGATGAACTTTGAAAACATGAAGACAAATGCAAGAAGCTGGCCATAAAAGTTCACATATTGTGTGATTCTATTGATATGGAAGTCCAGAATTGAGAAACCTATAGTGACAGAAAGCAGATTCATGCTTGTTTAGGGGTGTGGTGTATGGTAGGCAGGAGGCAGGTGAACAGGGGAGTAAATAAACATTCGACACCTAAGGATACGGGCGTTCTTTGTGAAATGATGAAAATGCTCTAAATCAACTGTGGTGAAGACTGTGTACAAATACATTAAAACAATTGACTTGTATTCCTTAATCCAGAAAATTGTACCTTACATGAGGTATCTAAATAAATTTATTTTTTATTTAGGAAGAAAAAGAGATTTCCCAGGAAGAGATCTGGTGC
Organism: Sylvilagus floridanus; assembly: GCA_949820135.1. Classification (NCBI taxonomy): domain Eukaryota; kingdom Metazoa; phylum Chordata; class Mammalia; order Lagomorpha; family Leporidae; genus Sylvilagus; species Sylvilagus floridanus. The sequence goes on from OX463235.1 coordinate 59,915,208, forward strand.
TAAAGGAAACTTTCTTGGATCTGGAAGAAGAGGAAGCATATACAGGAAAAGGTACAACAAATGCAAGGGCCCTGTGGTCTTCAATAATTTGCTGTATTGGTAGGACTGGGTAAAAATTAGTACTGACAGAATGTGGCAAAAAAAGGAGTAACAATCGAATGTGGGGATGATAGGCAAATATTTGATAGAAAATAGGAAGAAGGATTTTAGTTTTATTCCTAAATCAAATGAATAAAATGTACATTTCTAAGTAGGAAAGATGCATGATTTGCTAAGACGTTTTAAAAATATGTCAGGTTTGGAGGTGTCAAGTGGAGGCTTGCTGATGAGCTAGAGATCTCTAGTCAATCAGTCCTTTGGAATTTATCAGGTGTGCAAGCTTCCCAGATCTTCTGTGTTACTGTTGGGGAAATAAAACTCCTCAGTGCCAACAGGATCGGGGAAGTGGGACTGATGCAAAATTTAAGGAGGTACACACCCTCAGCACCACGTAAGTGTAGGGGCAGCATGTACACACCAGCATCCCCTTAAAAACTTTATAACCCATGCATCTTGCTTAGGACGCCCTGGCTCCATCCCTGATGGGAGGCTTGGGCATCTGAATCCGAGGAAAATCCACTGCTGTGGATTTGAGAATTAGGAGCTTTGCGGTAGGGGATCAGAGCTGCTCTTCACATAGATTGGTCACTTGTAAAATGAGATTCATGTTTTCTGCCTCATAAGGTGGCTCTGGAGAATTAATTGTATGAGATTATAGCTGAGAAGCATCTACAAAAAGAACAAGGGATTTAAGAAATGCTCAGTGACTGGAAATTCTTCTTTTAGAGCATTAGAAAAAATGTTATGTGATTCCCCTGCTCCAAAAAGGTAGGTTTCAGAACAGACTTTCACAAGATCCATTTCTTTATTTGAGACATAAATCTTTTAACCACTTGGCCTAAGCCTACTTCTACAGCCTCATTTCCTTATATTGTAATTTCCCACAGGCCTCTAGGCTTCAGGCAAGCTGTAATTTTCACCACGCTCATAGCATATAGTTTTATAAGCCCCTATATTTCTAAAAGTACTGTGTTTTTGGTATATAGTGTCTATTCCTGTCTGTTCACCCAGCAAACTCTAACTCATCCTGCTATACTCTGAAAACATGACATACTCGCTAAAGCCTTACCCCATACCCCTAAGAAGATTTCACTATCATCCTATTGACACCTCATAATATTTTATTTATAGTTCATGCATTTACTTAATTACTTAGACTAAGTGATAAATTATGCTATGTTTTTCTGAGTTTATGTACATGACTATACCAGACAACAGCATTTAAAGGCAGGATAGTTGTGTGTGTGTGTGTGTGTGTGTGTGTGTACATGTGTGTATGTTTTGTTTTAATGAAAACCCCAGCAAGTAGCAAAACTTATTATCAAACACAATTTACATTCATAAGAACTTATTCAATCGTAGGCATTTGTGAATTTCTGTAAGCTGTAGCTCCAGTGCTTGACAAAAAAACTGTCCATCAGAAGGCATAAAGGAAACTGCAGCAGGAAAAGTGACTTGGATTACAAAGCTATTACTGTAAACTGTTAACTTTAGATCCTTGCATCCTCAGGTTTATAATGAAGGCATTCAAAAATCCCACTTCTGAAGATTTTCATTCAGGAACATATTTAATAGCAATCATTCAATTGCAAAACATTATGAGGACTTTAATTACCCTTTTAGAGAAGATCTGTTGTTTTTATGGATGTTATCACTGAATTTGGGAAGGTTACAATCTGTACATATCCAGGAAAAACAAATAAGAAGTGTCACAAAACCAGTGTTTACAAAAATCCACTCAATGTGGATAAAAGACCTAAATCTATGACCCGACACCATCAAATTATTAGAGAACATTGGAGAAACTCTGCAAGATATTGGCACCAGCAAAGACTTCTGGGCAAAGACCCCAGAAGCACAGGCAGTCAAAGCCAAAATTTACTATTGGGATTGCATCAAATTGAGAAGTTTCTGTACTGCAAAAGAAACAGTCAGGAAAGTGAAGAGGCAACCAACAGAATGGGAAAAAACATTTGGAAACTATGCTACAGATAAAGGATTAATACCCAGAATCTACAAAGAGATCAAGAAACCCCACAACAACAAAAACTATCCACTTAAGAGATGGGCCAAAGACCTCAATAGACATTTTTCAAAAGAGGAAATCCAAATGGCCAACAGGCACATGAAAACATGTTCAAGATCACCAGCAATCAGGGAAATGCAAATCAAAACCACAATGAGGTTTCACCTCACCCCAGTTCAGAATAGCTCACATTCAGAAATCTACCAACAACAGATGCTTGAGAGGATGTAAGGAAAAAGGCACACTAATCCACTGTTGGTGGGAATGCAAAACTGGTTAAGCCACTATGGAAGTCAGTCTGGAGATTCCTCAGAAACCTGAATATAACCTACCACTCCTTGGAATTTACCCAAAGGAAATTAAATTGGCAAATAAAATAGCTGTCTGCACCTCAATGTTTACTGCAGCTCAATTCACAATAGCTAAGACCTGGAATCAACCTAAATGTACATCAACAGATGACTGGATAAAGAAATTATGGGACATGTACTCTATAGAATACTATATAGCAGTCAAAAACAATGAAATCCAGTCATTTGCAACAAAATGGAGGAATCTGGAAAACATTATTCTGAATGAATTATGCCAGTCCCAAAGGGACAAATATCATATGTTCTCCCTGATTAGTGACAACAAACCAAGCACCAAAAAGGAAACCTATTAAAGTGAAATGAACACTTTGAGAAATGGTGACTTGATCAGCCCTTGCCCTGACTGCTGATGAACAACTTAATATGTTATCCCTCTTAGTATTTTTTTGTTTGTTCTACTTAATACTATTGGTTGAATTCTGTAATTAATACACAGTTATTCTTAAGTGTTGAAACTTAGCTTAAGAGTGATCCCTGTTAAATATAAGAGTGGGAATAAGAGAGGGAAGAGATGTGCAATTTGGGACATGCTCAAGCTGCCTTGCCTCAAACGGTAGAGTTAGAAACATACTAGGGGATTTCAATTCCCATCACGGTGGCATGTACAAATGCCATCTCACTAGTCCAAGTGATCAGTTGCTGTTCACAATTGATCATAATGATAGGACTAAGAGTCAAAGGGATAACATAAAGAAGACTAGTGTCTGTTAATGGTAACTGATAGAATAAAAAAGGGAGGGAATGATCCAACATGGGAAGAGAGATACACATCAGACTCATAGAATGGTGGATCTCCTAAACAGCACTCTGGACTCAGAATCAGCCCTTAAGGCATGCAGATCCGGCTGAAAAGCCCATGAGAGTATTTTATGCATGGAAAGCCAAGACACTCTGGCAAAAAAAAAAAAATGACCTAAATGAAAGATCTCTGCAAGTGAAATCCCAGTGGAAAGACTGGGCCAGCAAAGAAGGAGGTACCTTTCTCTGAAGGGAGGAAAACTTCCACTTTGACTATGACCTTGTCTAAATATGATCAGAGTCGGTGAACTCAAAAGGCCTCCATAGCCTTGGCAACTCATGACAAGATCCTAGGGTGATTACTGATGCCATAAACAAGAGTGTCAATTTGTTAAGTCAACAACAGGAGTCACTGTGCACTTACTCCTCATTTAGGATCCCTGTCCTCAATGTGCTGTACATTGTGATTTAATGCTATAACTAGTACTCTAACAGTATTTTCACTTTGTGTTGCTATGTGGGTACAAACTGTTGAAATCCTTACTTAATATATGCTAAACTGATCTTCTGTATATAAAGAGAATTGAAAATGAATCTTGATGTGAATGGAAAAGCAGAGATGAATGGGAAAGGGGAGTGTTGTGGGTGGGAGGGGAGCCACTGTAATCCATAAGCTGTACTTTGGAAATTTATATTCATTAAATAAAAGTTAAAAAACAAAACAAAACAGTGTTTAGTTCGTTCTGCAATACACATTGCAAGAATAATCCTGATGCTTTTAGGTAGTAAAGGAATCTACATCAAAGAGGCATGGTCCAAACAGGCAAGCCTGGGACAGGCAGAAGCTGCCTTTGCTTGCTGGTGAATACTCCAGCATCCATAGGCCTGGGATATGCATTCAAAAGGTGTCTGATTTGTATGTAGTGAATAGGAGATAAGGATTATGGTCTTCCTATGCTTTGTTCATTGAATATTACGGTTAGTGTTGAATTAAGCGTGTGGGTATAGAATGGATTAAATTATGTCTTTGCGGAAACTGATGAGGAGAGAGGGAGTGGAAGTGAGGGAACTGTGGTTGTCTCCTTGGAACTGTACCTATGAATGCATGAAATCTGTTCTCTTTATATTAATAGAAATATTAAAGAGAAAACTAAAGAGCAAGAAAGTAAGATAAGGATTGACTAAGGCGAGAAACAAAAACAGTAACTTATTCGCAAAGTGGGAGTTGGTTAACGCAGTTGTGGACTGTTCAATTCAGGTAGAGACGCTTGAATGTGGAGAGAGATTCCAAGAGCAAGTGACTGGTAAGTTGGGGACCTGGAAAGGACCAAAATCCGCCCCAGCTTCCTAACCTGCAGGTCAGTTCCAGTCCTGTTCCCATCTGCCCCTAGTTTAAAGGCATTTCCGACTCTCAATATTTACCTCCACCAAGTACACACCAGTACTTCTGCTGTGTCTCTTTAAGAATTTTTTCTATCCGTTCTGAATACCAATGCACTGCCTACACCAGTTTGCCAGCACGTGCATGCACACAGCAAGCCCATCTTCCAGAACACTCCTAAGGTTGAAGTGAGAGGCTCACTATCCGCAAAGTAAGTGAATAAATAAATAAAATAGGACCCAGATCCTGTATCCATCCTCAGTGACTAACAGAGATTTTTGTCAGATGTTTTAATGAAAACATACGTTTTCTCTTTCTTTCCCAATCACTGATTCAGAAATGAGATTACTTCCAAATCTCTCCAGCTCACTCTCCTCCAAGGAAAGTTGTTTTTTTTTTTTTTTTTTTTTTTTGTTTTTTTTGTGGTCATATTTTTGACATGGATTTCGAGACCTCCACTTAGAAACATGCAATCTATATACCTAACAAATTCATCCAAAACTCCTTGGGTTTTTGTTTACTCACGGTAGTGTTCGTTCTTGCAGATCTACCACACCTGGCTATCATCTCCCTGAGACCTGAATAAAATGCATTAGTGTGTACTTTACAAAAATACTTTTACCCAGAAGAAAAACTACAAAATAAAACAATATCTGAAAACACTTCAGATCATATTTTTATTGCTTCACCTCAATCCAATGAAATTGATATAAAACAAGCTTTGTTTCTTAAAGAACCAGGGGCATTAGATAAGAATATTTGAAAACAGTATTTTATATATATATTTTTATAATAACTCAGCCCCTTTTCCAGAACACATTTATACTTTATTCCCTTTACAGAATTGGTTGGGGAAACACAACTGTTGTTACAATCCTGATAATCTTTGATTAAATAAAATTTTATATTATATTATATTCCATAAACTAGAATACAGGTCTCAGACTGGTTAAGAGCTAGGGAATACATAATATCTCATTGAGAGGGCTCCTACTTGAAACCTTTTCTTAATTTGATCAAGCCAGTTAAGAGGAATTTACTTTTCTTTAGAATCCTATCATGAATGAAAGAAATTTTTTAAGTTTATGAAAAAAAATGATAATAAAGCCAAAAACACTGTTGGCATAATTGGATATTGATTGTTATTGTCATTTTGGCTCATTTTCGCTTCTTAATAACACCTGCTTATTTTTCTGGTCTCATTTTCCTCTTCAGTCTATTTTTTAGCCACATTGAAATCCTTTCATATAGATATCTTGTTCTTTCCCTTCAACAAATATTTGCTCAATAAAAAACAATACAAGAAAATTTCCATTTTCACACTATCACACAACACCCTCAACATTTTCTTCCTGTTTTCATGGGTTCTGGATTTGTATAAATATGGAAGGATTATTTGAAGTGCCTTAGAGTGGCATCAGACATTTGAAATATGGAGAACTCTGTGCTATTAAGTTCCATGTTTAGGACATGCACTGTAATTTATAACACAGAAGGAGAATAGTTTAAAATTTGGGTTGTATTACTTTTTCTGTAATTGACTCACACATTAGATTCTCAGAGTCATGGAAAATACATGATAATTACTACAGCTCAATTCTCATCAGATCAATGGACAAAGAAACTGTGATATATAAATACGTATATAAACACATATGGAATATTATTTAGTTATAAAAATGAATGGTACCATTAACATCAAAGTAGATGCAACTAGAGGATTTCATGTTGGGTGAAATAGGCCAGTAATGGAAAGAAAAACAAAACATGTTCTTCCTTATATGTGGGAGCTAAAATTAAAACAATGAGAAAACACATTATTTTATTTTAATTAGGTAATAAGCAATATGCAATATGCCCAGTATTAATCTCTGTGCAGGTTATCAGTTTTCTCATAGCTTATTTTATACCACATGATAAAGCTTCCCAAAGTCTGCATCTTGAAATAAAAGTCTTAAACACATGGAAAATGTCTATTATGAAAACAAAAATTATGCATGGAATTCAAAATTTTTATCCAAATAAAGTTGTATATAGATTCTACTAGCTACAAATTTTCTGTTTGTGGACAATCCCATCCTGTGGTCATATCAACTTGACATCCTCTCAGTCGTCATTATATCATTTTTTGTTATCCTACTCAGTTTTCACTTTTGCTTTGTTTTTGATCGTCACTGATTTAAAGAAGTAGGCTCCTTTGATGTCACCTACATTCTATTTATGTTCCCACAAATCTTTCTTGGAAACTCTTGAGAAGCAAATAATTCTAATAAATGCCTATAAATTTACAAGAAAAAAATTCACATTTGAGTGTAGCACACAGATGACTGTGTCCAATTTGCATGGAGCTTAAAATGAGGATAACCTGGTGTGAACAGGTATCCATACCACATAGAAGAGATGTTCCAAAAAATAAAAAATAAAAAATAGGTGACGCTCCATGACTTCACTAAAACAGAGAGTGATTTTATATGTGCAACGTGCTGAGTTACGAGAAATCGGCAGAGACAGGAGAAAGTTCCTTACCCAGGAGGAATCATCACAGAGCCATCGAGGCCATGCTGCTTGGGGTCTTCTAAAACGCAAAGCAGAAAGGGCAGGTGTGCTGCTTATGTGCTTTGGAGTCAGATGGTCATGATTAGAAATCCAGTTCTGTAACCCTACATTGTGAGATTTTCACTAAGTTTCTTAAACTCTGACCCTTAACTTACTTGAAAAACAAAGATAATAGTATCTGTTAAGAATTAATGGGAACAATATTTATGAAATGCCTAATAGGGCCCGTACATTGTGAAAAGAGTCTTATTATATTGACTATTGAAGGTCCATAAGAGACCTATTTATGTATTATTCATTTGTGTACATGAGAGAACCTGAGTCTTACCGAGATTAAGTAATTTGCTTATGATGTAAAGTAAAGGAATGGCCCACAATCCCCTCCTGCTCTATACTTTCTATCATAAATTTCACAGGCATGGCATTTGAAATCTTTGCTTCATAGTTTGTCACCTGCTCTGGGAAGTCTTGCTTGGTTGCTGAATTTTTTCTGCGCCGTGTAGCAGCACAGTTTTTACCTGTTTTGGAGCACTGATTCCACTACCGAGTAAGTATCTATGTGTCCATTTCCTCCACTTAACCATAACCATAATGAATTCTAGTGGTCTGCTTACTGCCCTCTGTCTCTTCCATATTCTGCCTAATAATTTGTTTGTTGAAAGAATAAACTGAAAGTAAATATACTTATTGCTCAAGACGTTATATTTGCTCTTCAGTAAGAGTTTGTTAGCAAGAAGAGCATTGTAAACACAGTAGGAAAAGCTGGTGAGATAATTCTCATTACCTACTGCATACCTGATTTCCTTTATTTCCCTACTGGAAGAATCTTAATTATATTTGTGGAAGCAAAGGCTAAACTTCAAACAAACAATCAAATAACGCCAACATATCTCTTCGTTTCCTTTGCAACTGAGGAACAGAATAATGATGCCTAATAATCCATATGCTGAAGCAATGGTTATTTTGAAAAATGTTTTTGCTTTCTGGTATGCCCTCTTCTTTTTGACATTTTTTCTTCTTTCAACCAGGATTGTGGGCATGGGTATGGATGAAGACAGCCACCTCACAAGTTAGAGAATAAGATAACATTTTTTTTTGACGGGCAGAGTGGACAGTGAGAGAGAGAGACAGAGAGAAAGGTCTTCCTTTTGCCTTGGTTCACCCTCCAATGGCCTCCCCGGCCCTCGCACTACAACCTGTACACCATGCTGATCCGAAGCCAGGAGCCAGGTGCTTCTCCTGGTCTCCCATGCGGGTGCAGGGCCTAAGCACTTGGGCCATCCTCCACTGCACTCCCTGGCCAGAGCAGAGAGCTGGCCTGGAAGAGGGGCAACAGGTCAGAATCTGGCGCCCCGACCGGGACTAGAACCCAGTGTGCCAGCACTGTAATGCAGAGGATTAGCCTAGTGAGCTGCAGTGCCGGCCAAGATAACATTTTAATCATGATGGACAATGAAATTCATACACCAAGTATGACAGATCAGACAGGTAGAGGAGTCTGGTTCCTAGAACCCTTGGTTACTAACAGAGTCCTTACTAATGAGTGACATCATTTGATTAAGCTATCACAACAATATTTCTGCTATATACAGAAAATATATATGTCATTAGATGTTAATACATGTTTCCCAAAAAAAGTAAAGCATAAGAATAAGTGTACCATTAGGGCAGTAAAAAATAAATCTTCTAATTTTCAACTTAAACTAAAATACTTACAGACTCAGAATGCATCTGTCACATAAAAATTCAATGTCTTTTCTGTAGTTTGAGGAAAATTAATGCTTATTTGTTTAAAGTTAAGTATTAAAGTACAAGAGCTTTATACCCTGCCATAGGAGATATGTCTAATCTTAGCAAGCCCATGATCTTTAACAAGATAGTCAAATGCAGCACACAATTCCACCGGAACTTGAGATACAGGCAGAAAGAAAGATCACAAAGATAACTGGCAGCTGTGTATTACAGTTTCAATTCTAACTTAATAACAAAAAATTAGCCTCAAATTCACAGTGATTAGCATAGGAATAAAAAGCCAGCAGCAATGTGCATCTTACAGTGTTGCTATGAGAAACTAGTTAATTCCTTTCTAAAAAACCAAAATATCATTCAGATTTGAAAATGCACCTTATACTAAACCAAAATTACTCTGAAATTTCTATTTGACTTTTCAGTAATTTTTTCTCATTTAACTGCCCATCGAGAAAATGTTTTCAAAAGACAAAAACAACACTGAGAACATTGTTGAGAAATATAGATATGTTGTTTGCCTTCATAGAATTTTGAAGTTTAATTGGAGAAATGGAAACGAATGAAACAGTCACACAAAAATAACCAGAATTTGAAATCATAAGCGATACTATGAAAGATAATTAAAAGGAAGTGTGGGGAGAGTATTGATTAATCAGATTATTCTTGGATGACTTTAGTCATTAGACATGTCTGTTTGTTAGGCAATATATTTGTTATGAGGAAGCAGCGATAGACTGTTAGCCACACCTGCTTCAATTATAACCTTGGCGTGCAATCAAAAGTCTTATTGCTTTCCCATTTTTCATTATCAATTTTGCCAAGTAAGACTCACATTGTTAGTGCTTAGGGAGGAAACTACGTGGTATTTTATTGTCCAACAAAATGGCACTAACAGCTCCTGCCTCAACATCTGTTTTGTGTCTACTCTTTGCCTGCCCACTGTTGTTGCCATGACCCATTAAAAGCACACGCTGAGCAGCAGTCACGATAGTGATTGTCTGACAATGCACCAGTAAAGTGATGTTCAAACCTAAGAAAAACAATAACTTTCAAGAGTTGTAAGTTCAGAGTAGTTATAGGGCATGCTCCTGAAGTAAGCTCTTGTTCTCTTTGCAACATCTGCCAAGAGAAAAAACCTCCCTGTAAACACATGTAGTCATGAATATAGTCATGAACTGCAGTCAGTTTTATTAATTTTTCTAGATGGCGGTTATAACAAAACAACCTTTCCATTTGTGGCATGCTTAATCACCATCTGGAAATTCAACCATCTTCAAAATAAGGCATACAATATAAGCCTCTAATCATTCAACAGTGCATTATGCCTAATGGAAAAAAGTAGAATCACAGCAAGAATTTATCTGAGGTTCTCTTATCACCAATTTTAGGCTAAATAGCCTCAACTGCAGCATGACCCGCCATACACTAGTACACACTAGAACCGGCTATCTGCAGTCCATCACCATGCACCACGTGTCAAATTCCCAGGGCAGGATGCAGTTTCTCACTTCTGTTTCTTCTTTTGTGATACATAAATTCCAGTCTTAAAATTTGTGGCTTGACCCACATTCAAAGCTTACATAATTAGAAAAGTATCTCACTTTATGGAAGATATGTAAAACATGGTAAAGGAGACTACACACACTGTATGCAAATAACCAACAGAAACAAGCATTGCAATGGCTCTGGAATCTACCCATAGTGGAGACATGTGTACTTATTGTGACAATAAACTGGAAAAAATATGAACATAAATTCCTTGAAAATGTTATTCAATAAGAAAATCAGAACTGTGATTGTGACAGGAAGGAACAAAGGCAATGAATCAAAACATTCTCCAAGCTTTATGAATGAAAACGTGCTTTTGCATAATGGGGAATTTAGAGAACCAAGCAAAACACAGCAATTATTTCCAAGTTGATGAGAGAATGTTGTACTTCTGGACCACTGAAGCAAATTCAAGATGTGGAACAAAATGCAGGAGAGAAGGTATCTATTTTTAGATGGAGTTTTGGAAAACTGCATAATGTTATCTTCAAATTTTTGGCTAAATCCACATGGAAGACCTGAGCAGAATTTCAGGCTCTGGATTCAGCCTGACCCAGTCCTAACCATTGTGGCAATTTGGGCAATGCACCAACGGTTGGAGGATTTCTCTTTCTCTTTCTCTCTCTCTCTCTCTCTCTCTTGTCTTCTCGCTATTCTCTCACTCCCTCACACTTTCAAATAAGTTATAAAAAATTAAAAATGGTTTTTGACTTAAAAAAAGCTTGATATCTTCAGAATAAAATTTCATTAATCTATAAAAGTGAACAAGGGAGAAAAATCACTAGCCAGTGAACATCCACCTGGGAAAGGTGAGAAAATTAAGCCAGAAACTTCTGAAGTTTACAAAAGTTCTAATAAATAGTGAAAAATCTCATTAAATGAATATATTTTCAGTTGAAAACTAAAAGATAAATTTTTGAGAGAGTTATCAATCTAGGACTAGATCAAAGGCATTTAGAGGCTCATTTTTAAAAGACTTAAAGCCAAACTTTTAAGGGACCAAGCTGACCTGAGGGTAATTGAATGGTAACTGTCTGTAACTCAGCCTCTTAAATAAATGTCTTTAAAAAAGAATTTCTTGGAAAGTACCAAATGTTCCAACATACAAGTAATTTTATTATTAAAAGAAGAAATATTTCGGGGCTCCTATTGTGACCCAATGGGCTAAGACTCCGTTTACAACACAGGAATCCCATGACAGAGCAGTTCCACTTACTATGTAAGTTCATGCTGGTATACCTGGAAAGCAACATGGTAAAACTGGATGGAGTTCCTGTCTTCTAGCTTCAGCCTGGCCCAGTCTCAATTTTTGCCTCCATCTGAGGAGTGCACCAGCAGATAAAAGATCTTCTGTCTCCCTCCCTCCCTCCCTCTCTCCCTCCCTCCTCCCTCCTCTCCTCTCCCCTCCCCTCCCCTTCTTTTATTCTTTCTTTATCTGTTTTTCTATCTATCACCTATTTTCTCTACTGTTATGCTTTTCAGAGAAATAAGAAAAATATTGATGAAAGAAAAAATTGAAGACATCAATATTGATTATTTCCCAATCTTATAAAAATGTGTAATTTCAAGAAACTTACAAAGCTAAAAGCTGAGCTGATAGAAAACATCAGTTTACCTAGTCTGTATGGCTAGCAGTGTTTGTCAGAAAACGGACCACTTTGAAACTGCTCAAGATTTTGTAAACAAGTAGTCATATTCTTAGGTAAGATGAGGTAATAAATTTTTCATTTTTTCACATTTATTTTTAGATAAATGCCAAATCTAGTAAACATGCAGGAGACTAATTATCTTGGAAAAAAGTTGATAGCCTGAGAAATCTTAGAAGCTTATTATTAGAAATCTTAGAAACTTAGAAGGTATTTTTTTTTTTTGCTTAAATAATTGGGATACTAATGTTAGAGTACCAGAAAATCCAAAATAAGCACCTATACATAATGTAAGCACAGTTATCCACACTGGAACAGCCAAAAAGAAAGATTTTGAATTCGTATTCAGAGATTAATTCTCAAATGCAGCAAAAATGTTTGTACCTTAGAATTAAAAAATACACAATCCAGAGTAGCTACAATGAATTAAATGCCTTATTTTTAACCAAAAATTACTAAGCATATAAGGAAAGAAATGAGCATAATTTATACTATTTATAGAAGTTGATTCAGAGTGGGTACATACACTGAATTTAGCAAGGATGTTTATAAATATTTCAAAATAAGACGTATGGATTCAAAGGACTAAAGGAAATACCATATGTATAAATGAAAAACAGAAATCTTCACCAAAAAAAAAAAAAAACTATAAGTGATCTTAGAAAAGCTAATGAAAAATGAATATTATGAAAATTTTGCTTAGATTTCAAAGTAGTTTAATGTGAAAATAAACATTTCAATTCTATTTCAAGAATAGAATGTATGCTTTAAAAATCAAGGAAAGGAGGGGCCAGTGTTGCAGCACACTAGGTAAAGCAGCTGCCTGTGATGTTGGCATCCCATATGGGCACCAGTTCAAGTCCCAGCTATTCCACTTCTGATCCAACTCCCCGCTAATGTGCCTCGGAAAGCAGCAGCAAAGGGTTCAAGTCACTGGAAGACACCGATGAAGCTCCTGGCTCCTAACGATGGCCTGGTCCAGTCCTGGCTATTGAGGACATTTGGAGAAGGAGCCAGCAGGTGGAAGATCTCTGTTTCTGTCTCTCTGTAAATCTACCTTTCAAAAATAAATAAATAAATGATTTTTTAAAAAGATCAATATAATAAAGAGGAAAAGGACATTGTAAAACTGAAATATACAAGTGAAAAGAAAAATTCATTAAACTTTAAAAGCAGGTTAGAGGTAACAGAGCAAAATGTCAATAAATTTGGAGAAAAATCAATAAAATGGAACCAAGATAAAGAACACAGATTAGAAAATAAATTGAAGAAAAACAGAGCTTCTGAGTTCTAAAGGAAAATATTAGGATGTACAAAATAAAATTGGAGTGCCACAAAAAAAGGCACAAAAGGGAGCAGAAAAACACTTGAAGTAATGATTGAAAACTCTAGAATTTGATGAATAATATTCATAGCTCAAGAGGAACAAAAACTCATGTAAGTTAAAGAAAATTATTTAAAACCATATCAACATAGCACACAGCCATGTATAAAGTGAAAATCTTTAATGTAGTAAAAAGGTAGTATGATAAACTCTGAAGTAATGAGACTAAGTAATCATTTGGATCCACAGAAATTACTTAAGGAATGTCAAATTTATAAATGCATAAGAATAAAAAACTCTGCATCTCAGGGCCAACACCATGGTACACTAGGTTAATCCTCCTCCTGTGGCTCTGGATCCCATATGGGCGCTAGTTCTAGTCCTGGTTGCTCCTCTTCTAACCCAGCTCTCTGCTATGGCCTGGGAAAGCAGTAGAAGATGGCCCAAGTCCTTGGGCACCTACACTCATTTGGGAGACCAGAGGAAGCTCCTGGCTCCTGCCTTCAGATCAGCACAGCTCCAGCCATTGCAGCCATTTGGGAAGTGAACCAGCGGACAGAAGACCTTTCTCTCTGTCTCTATTTCTCACGGTCTGTAACTCTCTCAAATAAATAAATAAAATATTTAAAAAAAAAAAGAAATGAAAGAAAAAACTCTGAATTTCTAAAAATATTTATTTATTTATTTGAAAGGCAGAATTAGAGAGAGAGAGAGAGAGAGAGAGATGAGATACAGAGAGAGCTTCTGTCTGCTGGTTCACTCCCCAAATGGCCGCAACCACTGGAGCTATGCAAGGCCAATGCCAGGAGCCAGAAGCTTATCCCACATAGGTGCGGGGGCTCAGGGACTTTGGCCATCCTTTGCAGAGAGCTGGAATGGAAGTGGAACAGCCATGTCTACAACTAGCACCCATGTCAGATACTAGAGCAACAAACCATGACTTTAACCTGCTGCGCCACAGCACTGGCCTTGAGGTCTTTTTATTTCTCTTAATTTCATGGGATTAAAAATAAATGAATACTTAAAGCATAATGATAACACCACATTTTCAATTTCTAATGTGCAACCATACATATTTATGTGTACACACACACACACATAATCTGTGTAACACAAAGAATGCGAAGGGTAGATGGACGGATTTATGTATATATGCTATGTCCTTCTGTCATACTGGAAATAATAATGAGTTGGAATTAAAGTGAGAACTTTAAGTTAAGAATATATACCCTAAACCTCTAAACTTAAAGCTGCATCACCAGCAACACAATAATTGCAGGTAGAAATAATTGTAGGTTAATAATTGTAGGTAGAAAGTAAAGAGAGAAATTAATAAGACAATTAAAAGGTATCTAGTATGAAGGAATGTTGTTAAAGAAGCAGAGAGAAACAGAGATGAGACAAATTGAAACACACAGTAAAAGGGTAACTTAAATCTAAGTAAAATAACTACATTGAATCAGAACGGACTAACACCACTCAATCAAACACACAAAAAAATCTGAATGGATAAATTAAGATACAACTAATTACACACTCCATATATAAGAGATACATTTAAATCCTAGGCCAAAATATACTGATATTACAAGGAATAAATAAGGAAGTACAACATGAAAACACAAAACCTAAGAGAGAAGAAGCAGCTACACTAAAATCAGATACAACAGGAGCAATATTACTAGAAATAAAGTCTATTTCAAAAATCATAAAATGGCGAACAAGGCAGGAACTATAAATATACAATTGATATAGAATAGCTACAGAATAAACAAATGTATAGAGTAGAAAATACAAGCAAATCAACAGCTGCATATTTCATGATTTCTGTCCAGTAACTGATGGAAAAAGGAGGCAGAAAATCAATACGCATATAAAATAGTTGAGAACATCATCTACCACCTTTGCTCAGCAGTATATTCTTTTCAAGGGGACATGGGGCATTTGCCAAGAGACAATATGCTTGGATATAAATAGATTATTTTGAGTATTGACATTATGCAGAATTTGTCATTTGTCATGATGTTAGCAAATTAACAATAACTAAAACAAATACAGAAAAAACGAGAACAAAACTAGAAGAGCTTTGCAAGTACCAGCTTCGTAGTGCTTAGAGGAAAAATCATTAATGTTTATTTCATAAAAGAAAGATGTGAAATTGATTAAATAACTTTCCACCTAAGGTAGTGAGAAGAGAAACAGATTACACTCAACATAAACATAAGAAGGGAAGAATAACATCTGCATGAAAATTGACAAAACACAAAACTGGAAAATAGCAATGATGATCAAGTTAGAAATCTCTATAATGAGATATGGGAAATCAGAAGTACAGGTATCACAAGGAAATAGAATTATATTATAAACATTTTATACAAAGGTATTTAACAACTGAATGCAAATGGACAAATTATTTAAAGGATAAAAATTATTTCATATAATTGACTTCTCAAAAATGTTTCTTATTGTACCAGGCAATCTTATTCTACCTGGAATAATACCTTATCTCAAGCTGCCACTAATTTAGGTTGCTGAGTGGAGAGGTGCTATGTGTGATGGGGCACAAAGAATTGGGGGGTGGGTAGGCAATCCTGTTTGATAAAGCATTTAGTCTATAGGGTTATAATCATTCTGAAACTCATGGTAGAGTATAATTGGTATCTGTGCCTTTGATAGTATGTAAGCTACGTCAATAAATAGAATACTAAAATATAATACTGAAAGTGTTGATTATTTTAAATTCCTCAAGCACATTCTGTTCACATTATTACTACCTCTTTCCTGGTTTTTGACTACACAAAGCTCAGATTTTTTTTTTTTTAATTTATTTGACAGGTAGAGTTATAGACAGTGAGAGAGAGAGACAGAGAGAAAGGTCTTCCTTCCACTGCTTCACTCCCCATATGGCCGCCACAGCCGGCACTGCGCCGATCCAAAGCCAGGAGCCAGGTGCTTTTTCCTGGTCTCCCATGCGGGTGCAGGAGCCCAAGTACTTGGGCCATCCTTCACTGCTTTCCCAGGCCACAGCAGAGAGCTGGACAGGAAGAGGAGCAACCAGGACTAGAACCCAATGCCCATATGGGATGCCGGCACCGCAGGCGGAGGATTAACCAAGTGAGCCATGGTGCTGGCCCCAAGGCTCAGATCTTGATACTCTCCTTTTTTCTGAATTTTCCCTCTGGAAAACAATCAATTTTCCCCTCTCTTTTCCATATAGTCTAACTTACAAGTCATTAAATCTTTGGCACCAGTTGATTCCCAAAAGCTTGGGTTCTACATTCTGCATAAAAACTTACGTAGCTGTGTTTCTCCATGCACATTTCCCTCTGACATTGGAAATCTGGTCCTTATGTTAAGATGATTAGATTTTTCTCCTATGTGTTTACACCTGCACTGACTCAGAGAATTTGTTGATGTTTACCTCACTTTCTGTGATAATTTCACAGAAATTATTTTGCCCCTTTACTTCTGCCTGACTGAAAGAAGAAATATTGGGGCTGGTGTTGTAGTGTAAATTGTTAAACCCTACCTGCAATGTTGACATCCCATATGGGTGCAGATTTGAGTCCCAGTTGCTCCACTTCCGATCCAGTTCCTTGCTATGTGCATAGGAAAGCAGCGAGGAATGGCCAAAGTCCTTGGACCTCTGCACCCATGTGGGAGACCAGGAGCAAGTCATGGTTCCTGGCTTTGGCTTGGCTCAGCCCCAGACATTTTAGCCACCTAGGGAGTGAAGCAGCAGATGGAAGATCTCTCATTTCTCTATCATTCCCTCTTTTTCTGTAACTCTGTCTTTCAAATACATAAAAGAAATCTTTAAATAAAAGAATCATTATTACAAAAGCCATCCAGGAGCTGTTGCCATGTTACCCCTAAGAATCCAAATAGTTCTGGGTAAATTACTCCCTTAGGGTTGAAATAACAAGTGCAGTGTCATCTAAGCAATGTAACAAATAGCTGCACATGCTTAAAAGCGCCAACAAATCATCAAGAAAATACATAGAGCGCTATAAATTATGAAAAAAAAAACTTGGTGTTAAATTGGAAATTGCACAGATAATTAATCAATTTAAAAAAATATATCATGTAGGAGCTCTGTCCTTAACGTGCTGTACATTGTGAATTAATACTATAACCAGTACTCCAACAGTGTTTTTCACTTTGTGTCCCTATGTGAGAGCAAACTGTTGAAATCTTTACATAATATGTACTAAACGGATCTTCTGTATATAAAGAGAATTGAAAACGAATCTTGATGTGAATGGAAGGGGAGAGGGAGCGGGAAAGGGGAGGGTTGCTGGTGGGAGGGAAGTTATGGGGGGGAAGCCATTGTAATCCATAAGCTGTACTTTGGAAATTTATATTCTCTAAATAAAAGCTTTATATAAAAAAAAGAAATTTAGACCTTTAAATGGACATACTACAGATTAATTAATGTGCTATCCTATATTTCTATACCTGCTTGGTAAATATATATATAAATATATATAAATATATTTATATATATAAATGTATGTATACCAGCAGAAACAAAAAATGTGACTTCTAAAGCAATTGTACAATAATTTAAAATGTATTGTATTTAATTAGCAACAGAAATGTCTGTCACCCAGGGAATGTATACTGTCTTATGTAAATAAATACTACTCAGAAATAAAAATGAACTACAACTCTACACAATAACATTAACACATCTTCAATCATTACAATCAATGAAAAAGGATGCATAAGGTATTCATATTGTACAATTCAAATTTGTTTCTGAATGAAGTTCAACAAGAGACAGCACTGATCTATGGTGGTAGGTGTTATAACAGCTATTGCCCATACTTGCATAGGAATTAACATTAAATACATATAAAGAAGATTTCTGAGATGATGGCAACGTTCTTTAGATGAGTTTACTTGTTGTCCACAGAATTTATGCATTTTCAAGCCTCACAAAATGACATACTTGAAATTTTTATATTTTAGATGAGTTAAATAAGGAAACTCAGAATTCCTCCGGTGGTCTCAGTAATTACCAGTAATTTATGCCCCAATTGACTTATCTGTCAAACGAGACTATTAGCATACTCATCGGATTCACCTTCAGAGAACTGAGGGTTGAATGTAATATTACTATACAAAGAAGAAGCATTTTAAGCATTGTGTTCTGAGAGTTCGTGGGGGTGCAACTTTATTATCATTTAAACTCTACTTCGATGTTTTCTGTATTTCAACTCTTTTCAGATATTTTAGTATTCTACCATGATTGCTTCCTGCAAATATTTAATTCTATTTGTTCCCAAACTCCAAAAACATTTTAAATTAAGACTAAAAGAAAGTGATAAATATTGTATTTCTACCCAAGAGATGAACTGCAGAGCCAAATACTCACTTGCAGACACACTAAGCAATCTCAGCAGGTGCCGTTTCTAAATCAGAACAGGAAATGCTATGGAAATTCTCTTGGAAAACCTCCCAAATGCTGAAGTACTTCCATATGGTAAAAATGTCTCCAGAATAGTATGACATTGCAAAAACATTTTTTATGGCAAACTGCAGGCAATAACACCATTGGTTTGTCTCACCTGACTGTACTATTTGTTGAGAAATAGCACACATGTACATTACAGAAATATTTGGCTTTTGGATGATACTTGGAAGCTACTTTTACAGATAATTTAATAATAATATTCTGCTTATTATATACTGGATTTCCAGGTGGGTTCTCTAAAGAAGCTTCGTGTCTTTCTGTTGTTTAAGACAAACATTTCCTTAATCAGTAGTTCTGCAGAGAGAGCATTCTAGCAGAGACCTGAGAACATGCACCTTCAATTCAAGTAACAAAGAGAGAAGTCAGGAAGAAGTTGATCTGGAGAATGGAATGAATGAAAGATCATTTGGGTTCAACAAATCCTAAGTCTCTTTCCATGCACCCATGAAAGAAGATACCATTTGACCACAGACCCATGAATTTCTTTCTTACAGAATGCTTTCTAGATTGAGAAGAATGATTTCAATAACTCTGTAAAGAAGATTTTACATAGAGAATAAATATATCAAATATAACAGAATCAAATGGACATTATGCTAAAGAAATAGATTATTTTTCAGTAAAAATTGACTCATTTTCTCTCTTTGCATGGAAAAAAATGTTTTTCCCTGCTCTGTTGGGGTTGTCTCAGACATATAACCCATAATGTGGGGAACTAAGCAACTAGCTGTGAATAAAATCAAACAGGCAGGGATACTAAGATATTCATTATTTTTTTTATTTTCTTGCCGCTCTGTAATTACCAACCACTTACTGTCCTTTGGTTTGGTGTATTACCAGCCTACATTTAATTTTATTGCCAAAAATAATTTTATTGCATATTATGATAGAAAACTTTCAGGCATTTGAAATTAATGAGTATGATACTTGAAACTTCTCTTCTATAGACTAAAACCTCAAATTAATTAGTTAACATGTAAATTTGGATATCTAAGATTCATGATCATAAACATTTTTTAATGTATATAGTAGTTACTTTAGATGATCTGAAAGCCAAGAGGAAAATTGGAGAACGTGTAAGTCACAATGTCATCACTTGAAGTTCAGGCTGTGAATAAGATTATTTTAAACTCTAAATATTTTAATGCATTCAAAAATACATACTTAATGTTAACATAATAAATCTCCCATATGATGATGAATGGGGGATCAGAACTGACGTGGAAACTAACCTAGCTCTAAGCCTAAAACATTGTTTCTTACCAATAATATATTTCCATCACAACTCTCTAAGATATTTTTATGAGTCTTCAAAAATTGGAAAAGATTTAAGATTGCAGTTAAGTTCTAAATTTCTTTTATTTTCTGTTTTCCTTGGTGAATGGTATTCAGCAATTTTTTTCTTCCATTACATTCAATGCTTTTGCATTTTTAGAACCATTATAACTTGCGTTTATAAAATTGTGTAGGCTCCGTTATCAAATATTCTAGTACAAACTCTAGCACAAAATAAAACAAACACAAAACCCAAGTCTCAAAGGATTTCATTCCATTAAAAATTATACACAGTTAAAATTTGTCAATATCCAATAAAATTTTAAATAAATGGTTGACTTTTCATTATTGCATTTCATCTCCTGTAGCAAGATAAGTTTCCTTGCTAACCCATAACTGCTACATGAGGTACCAAGTTTTGGAGAAAACATTCTTATTGATAAAGACAGTAATACTGATAATAGTAACATGTTTTGAAATATTTCTATTCTATGCTAAGTTCTAGGTATGCGTACATTTATTTTTACAGATCTGGAGGTAGGGATTTCTACTCCTTTTGTGGCAGTAGGAAAGGTTTGGTGATTTTCCTGAGACAGTAAATTGGAAGCAAAGCCAGAAGAGAGACCCAGATAGGAGAAAAGAAATGGGAATTAGAAAAATATCCAGTGCAGACTCAGGAGAGCTACAGGGAGGCAGTATGAAATTCCATGAAAGTATTGACATTACACACACTTATATATTACACACACACATATATATATATATAACATACATACATATATATGCATATTACATATATAACATACATATGTGTGTATATACATGTATATGTATATGTATATATGTATATGTATATATAATAAATATATATATATGTATGTATGAATTTCACCTGACCTCACAGGCAGGAAATCAACAATTCTATGCTCATTTTAAAGAAATTCTCACATTGGATAACACATTAAGGACAGATCCCTCATGAGACACAAGTACACAGTGACTCCTGATGTTGATTTAACAATTTGACACTCTTGTTTACGGCATCAGCAATCTCCCTAGGCTCTAGTCATGAGTTGCCGAGGCTATGGAAGCCTTTAGGGTTCACCAACTTCGATCTTATTCTGACAGGGTCATAGTCAAAGTGGAAGTTTTAAAAAAAAATCCTGTAGGATCTCTGTCCTTAATGTGCTGTACATTGTGAATTAATACTATAACTAGTACTCCAACAGCATTTTCACTTTGTGTCTCTATGTGAGGGCAAACTGTTGAAATCTTTACGTAATATGTACTAAACTGATCTTCTGTGTATAAAGAGAATTGAAAATGAATCTTGATGTGAATGCAAGGGGAGAGGGAGCGGGAAAGGGGAGGGTAGCGGGTGGGAGGGAAGTTATGGGGGGGGCGAAGCCATTGTAATCCATAAGCTGTACTTTGGAAATTTATATTCTTTAAATAAAAGCTTTATATATATATATATATATATATATATATATATATATATGAAATTCTCTATTGATCGATGAAAATCCTGCTGAAATACTAAAGCTCTGTGTATAAATAAGAGAGTCTATTTAAGCAGTCTTGAACATAATCTAAATCAACCTGAGTCAATGACACCTTAGCTTGGCAAATCAACATGGCTGCTTCTGTAGAGCCCAATGTCAACTGTGGAACAGTATTTGTCACTGAGTTATAAGTTCTTAAAAACACAGTTCAGGGTATGACAAACAACCAAATCATTTTCCCATGGAATCCATGCTTTCAAATTAAAATGGAAATAATGTTTTAACAATCAATCGTATTTTCTCAAGGATATCCATTAAATAAAAGACTCTGAAATTCATTGATGATAAAAGTCAGTGGAAGACCTTTTCTCTCATCTATTATCTAGTCAACAAAAGGCAACTGACCAAGGGCCAGCAGTGTAGCACAGTGGGTTAAGCCACTGCCTGCAATGCTAGCATCCTGTATGTGCTCCACGAGTCCTAGCCACTTCAGTTCTAGCACAGCTCCCTGCAATGTGCCTGGGAAGTTAGCAGAAGACGACCTGAGAACTTTGGTTCCGGCCACCCATGATGGAGACTATGATGGAGTTCCAGGCTCCTGAATTCCAGCCCCAGTCATTGAAGATATCTGGGGAGTGAAAAAAAATGTCTGGAGGATCTCTCTTTCTCTCCATCTCTCCCACTCTAACATTTTCAAATAAAATAAGTAATTCTTTAAAAGAACAAAAAAGACAGTTGACAGGTAACTGATACTAACTTGTCAAATATATAGTAAAATTAGTGTTTTTTTTATGTGCCAGGTCACCTGAAGCTTTGTTCACGTATTTTTTCTCCATTTCATGCTAATTTCCCCTAGGCATTGTCCTCAGTAGAAGGACTAAGTAATATGCTAATAAACTGCCATGTTTAAATTTTAGCAACTTCCAATATTGTGCTTTTCTTAAGGAATGTTGAAAAAACGAGCGCCAGTAGGAAAATCTCACCAGATGTAATAAGAAAAAAGTCCTAAACCTTTAAATGTATGCACAGCCAGGAAAACATATAATACATAAAGGCAAGTTGACAGATAACTTGATTTCTTTTTTGTCTTAGAAGGGAAAAAAACTGCATTCACAAAGCAAAGAAGTTCTTTCTTTCACAAAGATTTATCATCTTTCAAAATCCTAGAAAACAGCTTCTCTGCAATCATTTAGACATTTATTTTACTTTGTTCACCTTGAACTTACTCTGAGTCATAAAATCTAACCAAGTAACCTCAACAAATTTGTTGCAAACAAGTATTTGACATGCAAAATGGATTTTTGTTTTGCTCTACCCAGATTTTATGTTTCATGGCTATTTAAAAATGTCAGTAATATTTTACCTACTAGGAACAAAAGATTTTATTTCAATTTTTCAATCTCATTCACATCTCCTTATTGAATACTTTACAAGTTGCATCAGATTTTTGTTATTTCTTTTTAAAGCAACAAACTTTGAACTCAATGTTCACATTTTGCTAAATGGTTTTTGCACTTGTAGGTTGCTGAACAGTCTCCCAAAATAAGTAAATAAATAAATAAATAAGCAAACCTTTCTTGATTATTATATCTTGTCTGTGACTACCACAGTGAAAAATAACAGGGACTCTTTAAGGGAGTAAGATGTGCCATGGCCACTGTCAACACTCAGCTCATGAGCTTACCCTGCTTTGTGCATCAGGCAGCCCAACAAATATTTTATATTTCTTTCACTCTTACATCCTTTTTGCCTGTCTTGTACCTATGTAGCATTGAGAAGCTTATTGATTAGGGTTGAGTGGAGACAAATTTTGTTATTTTATAATGTTTTACTATGTTTCTTCAGAGTGCATAGGCTTCCATGATAATTAATACATTTGAAATTTGGATAAACTAAGGTAGAATCAAGTGAAAAAAAATGTTAAAGGACTTGAGATATCAGAAATATTATTTTAAATATATGGAATTATGTAACAATGTTTTAAAAATTGTTTTACAATGTTTTTAAAGGGAAAAAACACTAAGGCATATATAACATATGCACAATGCAGATACATTTCTGCATTTCTCATTATTCATACATTTACATCTAAATCTGTATTCACAGGCACATTCATGTCAAATGCAGGTATTAAAAGCATGCACTTCTAGTAATATTCCAAATTTTGGTCTAATAATCAGTGTTTCAAGTCATGGCAGAATGGCCAACCATCACCATTGTGGAATACAAACCAATTAACAATCTAAGATATAGAATTAAAATAGTATACACAAGAATTTTTCTTACCATAAAACAGGATTATATCATTTATTCTTAACACAGAGTAATATGTTTTTGTTTATATCTAATTTCTTCCAAATACTTCACTTTATTTTTTTCAAAATATAAAGAACTTGGTTCTAACGGCAAGAACTACTTTAAAAATCATACACTCAGTGGGAATAAGAGAGGGAGGAGATATATAGGTTGACACATGCTCACTCGGACTTACCTCCAATGGTGGAACTAGAAATGTGCAAGGGGATTTCAACTCAATCTTACCAAGGAGGCAGGTACCAATGCCAGCGCACTTGGTAAACTGGTAAGTATAAATACACAACCGATCAAAAAGATAGGGTATGTGTCGAAGAGATTTCACAAATAAGACCAGTGTAAGCAAATAATGAAGGATAGAATTAAGAGGGAGAGAATGATCCTGCGGGGGAAGCAGGACACACAGCAGACTCATAGAATGGCAAATGCCCAAAACAGCACTCCTGCCTCAGAATCAACCCTTGGGACATTCGGATCTGGCTAAAAGGCCCATGAGAGTCTCACAGGCATGGAAAGCCATGACACGGTGGCAAAAAACAATCTAAATGAAAGATCCTGATGAACAAGACCCCAGCAGAAGGAACAGGCCATCAAGGAGAGAGGCGCCTTTCTCTGAAGGGAGGAAGGAACCTCCACTGTGATATGGCTTTGACTAAACAGGTTCAGAGTTGGTGAACTCAAGGGGCTTCCATAGCCTAGACAGCTCATAGCAAGAGTCTCGGGTGATTGCTGACATCATAAATAAGAGTGCCAATTGTTAAATCAACAACGGGAGTCACTGGGTACATGCTCCCCACGTAGGATCTCTGTCCTTAATGTGTTTTACTATGAAACTTAAAAAGAACACTACTAGTTGAACAATACCCTATACCTTGTGCGGTTGTGTGAGTGCAGCCTGTTGAAATCCTTGCTTAGTATATACTAAGCTGATCTTCAGTATATGAAGGTAATTGAAAATGAAACTCGATGAAGGACGGGACAGGAGAGGGAGTGGGAAAGGGGAGGGCCATGGGAGGGAGGGAGGTTGGGGGGGGAGCCACAATGATACAAAAGTTGCACTTTGTAAATTCACATTTATTAAATAAAAAATAACTATATAACAAAAAAAAGAAAAAAAGAACTTAATACTTTACCCTTTTAGTATTTTATGTTCTACTTAAAACTATTGGTTGAACTCTGTAATTAATACACAATTATTCTTAGGTGTTTAATGCTATAACTAGTACTCAAATAGTATTTTACACTTTGTGTTTCTGTGTGTTGAAATCTTTACTTAATATATGCTAAATTGATCTTCTATATATAAAGATAATTGAAAATTAATCTTGATGTGAATGGAAGGGGAGAGGGAGTGGGGGAGGGGAGTGTTGTGGGTGGGAGGGAAGTTATGTGGGGGGGAAGCTATTGTAATCCATAAGCTGTACTTCGGAAATTTATGTTCATTAAATAAAATTAAAAAAAAATCATACAGTCAGGCCAGTGCAGCGGCTCACTAGGCTAATCCTCTAACTGTGGCACCAGCATTCCAGGTTCTAGTCCCGGTTGCTCCTCTTCTAGTCCAGCTCTCTGCTGTGGCCCGGGAAGGCAGTGGAGGATGGCCCAAGTGCTTGGGCCCTGCACCTGCATGGGAGACCAGGAGGAAGTACCTGGCTCCTGGCTTTGGATTGGTGCGGCACGCTGGCCGTAGTGGCCATTTCGGGGGTGAACCAACAGAAAAAGGAAGACCTTTCTCTTTTTCTCTCTCTCACTATCTAACTCTGCCTGTCAAAAAAAAAAAAAATCATACACTCAGAAAAGTGTTATCACTCGGTCTGCCCTTCTCTGTCCTCTCTTTCTGTGTTCACCCACGTGTCCACATCCTACTCGTTTATTTCCAGTTCCCTCATCTCCCCTTTAGGTCATTCATCTCATACAGGTCTGATCTGACCTGCTTGGGTTTCTCTTTGCACAAATATAGGTTTATTTAAATTTCCTTTCTTCTGCTTTTTTTTTTTTTACATACAAACAATATACATATATAGAGAGCTACTCATTTGCATTTTGCTTTTGCAATCAAAATCCAAGTACATCTAAAAAACAAATGCTATTTATTTCATGGAAACTTTATTTTTTTAATAAATCTGCAAAGTTCCACACTGAATTTATTCACTATTCTTATTGAACTATTTTCCTATGTGTTAATATTTATCATTTTGCTCTACTTGCAAGCAATGTATATTCTATGTAGTTGTGTGTAACAATATTAGATGTGTATTTTCAGGGTAAATTACTAGAAATGGAATTACTGGATAGAAACATAAATGACTATATGGTTTACATAATACTACCAAGTCCTCCTTTTCTAATTTTGTACAAATGTGTCTTCTCACCAGCCATATATAATTTATAGAGCTCATACCTCCCCATAGTCTGGCAATAGATCTACAGGTGGTGTTATAATTTTATGGCTATGTAAATATGTAACTGATACAAATTGTAGATAAAAGGGGTCCTCATAATATTCATGCAACATTGTATTATGGAAAAACTATTCTGGGATTAAGAAAATTGTTTTGGATCCACATAAGGTTGTCTTTTAATTCCATTTTTCATGAAGTTTTTGAATCATATATATAAGTCCAACTTTATATATAATATGTACAAATGCCATAATATGTATTAAATCCAGTAGAATAGTTTAAAAGTAGTTTATTTTGTAATCTTCACGAAGGAACAAATTTAAATAATTCAATTCATACAACAAAGACTAGAGTGTAAACAACGTGTAGGAGGAAGCTTCCCAAGTTTTTCAAGTCATTCTCACAGTGAGCCACTAATTTGTTCCTCAACAACAGCTTTATCTAACTCATTCCTTTATTCTCATATATCCTATTTTACCTTTTTATAATATTGATTATGTCATTATTTCATATACTAAACTGATCAATTTAACTGTAAAAAGTATGAGTCTTGAGACATTCATATTCACTAGCACAGAATATTTCAGTCTCCTGAAATGTACTCTCATGTCCCCTGGTAGGCAGTCAAACCATTGTTTTCACATCCAGTTCTCAGCAATGAGCAGTTTTCTTTCTGTAATAAATTTTTTATATAATTTCTTATCAATTAAATCCTAATTATGCATAATGCAATCTTTGTTGTTTTACTTTTTTTTTTACTGAGGATGTTGAGTTCAGATTTCCTCCACATCAGTGTATTTTTTATTCCTTTTACTTTATGTTGAAATTTCTTACATTATAAATATGCCACAATTTTTTATCTATTTACCAGCTGATGAATATTTGTAATATTCCCAGATTTTAGCTACTATGACTATCCTTTGTGAATATAGTTAGTTCTTCATAATCACAAGTTCACATTTGTGGGTTCAAGCAACCAAGGATGAAAATATTAGGGAAGAAAAGCGTCTCTGTACTAAACATGGATATGCTTTTTTTTTTCCTAGTCATTATTTTTGCAACAGTACAACATCTATTATTTGACATTTATACTATAATAGGTACTATATCTAGAGGTTATTTAAATATTCAGGAGGATTGCATAGCCTATATGCAAATACTACCCCATTTTACATAAAAAAATTAAATAACTGTCAATTTTGGTATCCATGAGTGTATGGAAACCAGTCCCCTATGGATACCAAGAAATGATTATATTTTATGATATTTTTAGACTGCATTTTCACACATCTTTAGAAAAGACTTAGGATTAGAATTTCTAAGTTGAATAGTAAATGAACATGTAATTAAAAAAAAACTATGAAAATTTTTTCTAATGTGGCTATGCCATGTTGTATTTCCACCATTTTGCATTTCTGCTTGCTACTCTTCCTCACTGACACTTATTATGTTCACTGTTTTTAATTTAGTTATTCTGTAGGTTACACTTTTTAATTTGTGGTTTAAATCCATAATTACTAACAATATTGAGCACCTTTCTCTGTACTTATTTTCCAAATTGGTTCCAAACATTTCCAAGTATTTCTTCATTTACAGAGTGATGTAATTTCCTTATTATTGAATAGTAAGGCCTATTAAAAATATGAATGCATGTCTGCTATCAAATAAATGTTTGCTGAAAAATTTGTTCAAGTCTATAGTTTCCCCTTCTATTTATTTAAATATTTATTATTTATTTGAAAGAGTAACAGAGAGAGGAGAGGCAGGCAGAGAGAGAGAGAGAGAGAGGGAGAGAGAGAGAGAGAGGTCTTCCATCCGATGGTTCACTCCCCAGTTGGCTGCAATGGCCAGAGCTGAGCAGATCCAAAGCCAGGAGCCAGGAGCTTCATCCAGTTCTCACACGCAGGTGCAGGGCTCAAGTACTTGGGCCATCCTCCAATGCTTTCCCAGGCAATGGCAGAGATGGATCAGAAGTGGAGCAGCTGGGTATTGAACCTGCACCCATATGGGATGCTGGCACTTCAAGCCAGGGTGTTAACCCTCTGTGCCACAGTGCTGCCCCTCCCCTCTTTTTAAAACCATTCTATTCTCATGAAGTTGTGTTTTGAGAGCAATTTTATGAATTTTGCCTATGTTTCCTATTTTGGCTTAAAACAAAGTCATTAAAATTTGTGCCCTTGTTTTCTTTTAGAAGTTTTATAGTTTTAGCTCTTAAATTTACATATCTGACCATTTAGAGTATTTTAAAATAAGGAATGTGAGTTAATAGGCAAGTTTTCTTTTCTGCTCTAGTAGAATTCCCTCAAAAGTCAACCTTTTTCTCCCATTGCTGTAGTATCTTTGTCATCAGTCAATGGACTAAGTGTGTATTGGTCTATTATAGAATGCACATTGAATGTAAATGGCCCCAATTCTCCTATTAAAAGACACAGACTGGCTGATTAGATTAAAAAACAAAACCCATCTATTTGCTGCTTACAAGAAAAACATCTTTTCAACAAAGATGCATGCAGACTGAAAGTGAAAGGTTAGAAAAAGATATTCCAGGCCAACAGAAACCAAAAATGAGTTGGCATAGCCATCTTAATATCAGACAAAATAAACTTTAACACAAAAGCTGTTAAGAGAGACAAAGGGGGGCCCTATATAATGATTAAGGGATCAATTCAACAGGAAGATATAGCTATTAGAAATGTATATGCACCTAATTACAGGGCACCGGTTTATTTAAAATATATGTTAAGGGACTTAAAGGGAGACTTAGACTCCAATAGAGTAGTATTGGGGGACTTCAACACTCCACATTCATCAATAGACAGATTAACTGGACAGAAGATCAACAAGGAAACAGCAGATTTAATCAACACTATTGCCCAAATGGATCTAACAGATATCTACAGAACTTTTCATCCTAAAGAATTTACATTCTTCAAGCAGTACATGGAACCTACTCTAGGACTGACCACAACTAGGCCATAAAGCAAGTCTCAGCAAATTCAAAAGAATTGAAATCATACCACACATTCTCTTAGAACACAATGGGAAGAAGCTAGAAATTAGTAACTCAGGAATTGCTAGAGAGTATGTAAACACATGGAGACTGAACAACATGCTACTGAATTAACACTGGGTCATAGAAGAAATCAAAGGAGTAATCAAAAACTTTCTAGAAGTAAATGAGGATAACAACACAATTTATCAAAACTTATGGGATACAGCAAAAG
The DNA here is from genome assembly GCA_949820135.1 of Sylvilagus floridanus. Taxonomy (NCBI): domain Eukaryota; kingdom Metazoa; phylum Chordata; class Mammalia; order Lagomorpha; family Leporidae; genus Sylvilagus; species Sylvilagus floridanus. Next base: position 59,944,841 of record OX463235.1, read on the forward strand.
CAGTGTTAAGAGGAAAGTTTATAGCAATAGGTGCCTACATCAAGAAATTAGAAAGGCACCAAAAATATGAGCTATCAATGCATCTCAAGGATCTAGAAAAACTGTAACAAACCAGATCCAAAACTAATAGGAGAGAAATAATGAAAATTATAGAAAAAATCAACAGAATCGAATCTAAAAAAAAATTACAAAAGATCAGCCAAACGAAGAGCTGGTTTTTTGAAAAATAAACAAAATTGACACAACATTGGCCCAACTAACTAAAAAAAGAAAAGAGCAAAATTAATAAAATCAGATTTGAAAAAGTGAACATAACAATAGACACCACAGACATAAAAAGAATCATCAGAAATTACTACAAAGAGTTATATGCCAGCAAACAGGGAAATCTATCAGAAATAGATAGATTCCTGGACACATGCAATCTACCTAAATTGAACCAGGAAGACATAGAAAACCTAAACAGACACATAACTGAGTCAGAAATTGTATCAGTAATAAAGGCCCTCCCAAAAAAGAAAATCCCAGGAAAGGATGATTCATAGCTGAATTCTACTAGACATTTAAAGAAGAACAAACTCAAATTCTTCTCAAACTATTTTGAACAACTGAAAAAGAGGGAATCCTCCCAAATTCTTTCTATGAGGCCAGCATCACCTTAATCCCTAAGCCAGAGAAAGATGCAGCATTGAAAGAAAATTACAGACCAATATCCCTGATGAACATAGATGCAAAAATCCTCAATAAATTCTCACCAATAGAATGCAACAAGACATCAGAAAGATCATCCACCACGACCAAGGGGGATTTATCCCTGGTATGCAGGGATGGTTCAACATTTGCAAATAAATCCATGTGATATACCACATTAACAGACTTCAGAAGAAAAACCATATGGTTATCTCAATATATGCAAGAAAACATGTGATAAAATACAACACCCTTTCATGATGAAAACTCTAAGCAAATGGGGTATAGAAGGAACATTCCTCAATACAATCAAAGCAATTTATGAAAAACCCACGGCCAGCATCCTATTGAATGGGGAAAAGTTGGAAGCATTTCCACTGAGATCTGGTACCAGACAGGGATGCTCACTCTCAAAATTGCTAATCAATATATTAATAGATGTTTTAGCCAGAGCTATTAGGCAATAAAAAGAAATTAAAGGGATACTGTAAAAGAAACAGTTAGGAAAGTGAAGAGGCAATGAATAGAATGGGAAAAAATATTTGCAAATTATGCAACTGATAAAGGATTAGTAACCAGAATTTACAAAGAGATCAAGAAACTCCACAACAAAAAAACAAACAACCCACTTAAGAGTGGGAATGCAAACTGGTAAAGCCACTATGGAAATTAGTTTGGAGATTGCTCAGAAACCTGAATATATTTCTTTTTTTTTTTTTTTTTTTTACAGGCAGAGTGGACAGTGAGAGAGAGAGACAGAGAGAAAGGTCTTCCTTTGCCGTTGGTTCACCCTCCAATGGCCGCCGCGGCCGGCGCGCTACGGCCGGCGCACCGCGCTCCTCCGATGGCAGGAGCCAGGAGCCAGGTGCTTTTCCTGGTCTCCCCATGGGGTGCAGGGCCCAAGCACCTGGGCCATCCTCCACTGCACTCCTGGGCCACAGCAGAGGGCTGGCCTGGAAGAGGGGCAACTGGGACAGAATCCGGTGCCCCGAACGGGACTAGAACCCGGTGTGCCGGCGCCGCAAGGCGGAGGATTAGCCTGTTGAACCACGGCGCCGGCCAAAAACCTGAATATATTTCTACCATACAACCCAGCCATTCAGCTCTTTGGTATTTACCCAAAGGAAATTAAATTGGCAAATAAAAGAGCTGTCTACAACTCAATGTTTATCTCAGCTCAATTCACAATAGCTAAGACATGGAATCAACCCAAATGCCCATCAACAGATGACTAGATAAAGAAATTATGGACATGTACTCTATAGAATATTATATAGCAGTAAAAAAAATGAAATCCGGTCATTTGCAACAAAATGGTGGTATCTGAATAATATACTGAGTGAATTAAGCCAGTCCCAAAGGGACAAATATCATATGTTCTCCCTGATCAGTGACAACTAACTGAGCACCAAAAAGGAAACCTGTGAAGTGAAATGGACACTATGAGAAACAGTACTTGAACATGCCTTGTCCTGACTGTCAAGGAACAACTTACTATTTTATTCCTTTTAGTATTTTTTTGTTCTACTTAATACCATTGGTTGAACTCTTTAATTAACACACAATTATTCTTAGGTGTTTAAATGTAACTGAAAAGTGATCCCTGTTAAATATAAGAGTGGGAATAAGAGAGGGAGGAGATGTACCGTTTGGCACATGCATACTTGGACTTATCCCTAATGGTAATTAGAAACGTGCCAGGGGATTCCAATTCAATTCCATCAAGGTAGCATGTACCAAGGTGGCCATCTCACTAGTCAAAATGACCAGTTTCAGTTCACAATTGATCATAATGATAGGATTAAGAGTCAAAGGGATCACATAAACAAGACTAGTGTCTGCTAATAGTAACTAATAGAATTAAAAGGAGAGTACAATCCAACATGGGAAGCAGGATACATAGCAGACCCATAGAATGGCAGATGTCCTAAACAGCACTCTGGCCTCAGAATCAGCCCTTAAGGCACGCAGATCCAGCTGAAAAGCTCATGAGAGTATTTCATGCATGGAAAGCCAAGACACTCTGGCAAAAAAAAAAAAAAATGACCTAAATGAACGATCTCTGAGAGTGAGATCCCAGTGGAAAGACTGGGCCATCAAAGAAGGAGGTACCTTTCTCTGAAGGGAGGAGAGAACTTCCACTTTGACTATGACCTTGTCTAAATAAGATTGGAGTTGGTGAACTCAAAAGCCTTCCATAGCCTTGGCAACTCACTACAAGAGCCTCGGGTGATTACTGATGTCATAAATAAGAATGTCAATTGTTAAATCAACAAAAGGAGTCACTGTGTATTTACTCCCCAAATAGGATCTCTGTTCTTAATGTGCTGTACTATGTGAATTAACAGCAAAATTATTACTAAAACAGTACTCTATACTTTGTGTGTCTGTGTGGATACAAACTGTTGAAATCTTTACTTAGTAAATACTAAGTAGGTCTTCTGTTAATACAGATAATTGAAAATGAATCTTGATGAAGAATGGTTGGGAGAGGGATTGGGAGATGGAATTGTCACAGGTGAGAGGGAAGTTATGTGCCAGAAAAAAGCTGCTATAATCCAAAAGTTGTACTTTGGAAATTTATATTTATTAAATAAAAGTTAAAAGAATGTACAAGTGCACTGTCATCTTATCTGTATGTTTATGGTTACACTCATACCACAGCAGTTTGATGGTTGTTGCTGTATAGTAAGTCTTGAAACCAAGGGTAACTCTTCCAACTTTGTTTATGTTTTCCATTTTAACTATGCTTAGATTATATATTCCATAAAAGCTTTAATCGGCTTGTCATTACTACTATAAAACCTGCTGAGATTTGGGATTGCTAATTATACTGAGGGGAAATTGAGTCTCAGCAATACTAAGTTCTCCTGTTCATGAGCAAAGCACATCTTTTTAGTGATGGCTAAGTTCATGGGTGAACCTAACTGGATCATATAGCACCATATATCTGGTCAAACTTATTTGGCTGTGTCAGTAAGAATATTTCTGGAAGAGATTGACATTTGAATTGGTAGACTGAGTAAAGTTGATTGCTGCCCCTAATATGAGTACCTGTCATCCAATCCTCTGAAGAGTGGAATAGAATAACAGGACTGAATAAGAAGGAACTCCTCCTGTTTGACTTCTTCAAGCTGGGACATTGGCTTTTACTGCCTTTGGACTAAGCCTGCAGCATGGGTGTTCCTGGATTTCTACCCTGCTGGTCTTTGGATTGAAACAGCACCTGTAGTTCTCTTTATCTCTGGCTTTCAGAATCAGCCTGGAATAACACCATCGGCTCTCCTGGGTACCTGCTTCTTGCTAACTAAAAATCTGTCAATATATCAGTTTTCATAATTGTATAATCCAATCCCTTCCATTATATCTCTATAGAGACTAAATTATGAAAATCTGTGTATGCACATATATATCGGTTCTATTTCTCTAGAAGACCCTGAATACTAATATATTCCATTTGATTCACATAGATTCATTTCCTCATTTATTTTCCTTTGCATTTTGTGATTTTTTTATTATATAGATCTGAATTTTTTGGAAGATTTATGTCTAAGAATTTGCTATTTGCAAAGTATTGAAAATTATATTTTAAAAAGATTTCCCACTGTTCCTTTCTTGCATATAGGAGCATAACCGACTTTTTATGATGTACTCTTCTGTGACTTTAGTAGTAAGCTATCATACTGTTTCTAGCACCTGCTTTGGGAAATTTTATAGAATTTTCCAAATACATAATCATGAACTCTGTGAAAAAATGGTAATATTTATTTTAAAATAGTGATTTTATTTCTTTTCTTATCTTACTGCATGTTTTAGTATCTTCAAAGTATTTCATAGGACTGACGAGAATAAACATCCTCATCTCTCATTCAATCCTGGTCAAAAAGCACTTCATCTTTAATCATCAAGTATGATATTGAAGATTTTTTAAAAATATGACTTGGCTCAGAATCAGGAAGCCCTGCTGTTTCTTGGTTTGCAGTTCTTTTATTTAATCAATAAGTGCTTAATTCATTCTTTTTTAGTTTATCAAGCACATTTATCATATGTGGATTTTTTTTCTTTACTATCATGGTGAATCCAATTGAATAAACTAAATTTAAAATCCTAGAATATATACAAATTGTTCATGATATATCATTTTTGTCAGGTTCTGAATGATTTGCAAATACACTGAAAGATATAGTACACAAATGGATTATGTGAATCTAATTTTCTTTTTTTGGTATTTGAGCATAATGGCAATGTTTGCCATTGACACTATTTATAAAATTATTTTCATCTTGCTTTTAGTTGATACTGATAAGCATCATGAAACTGCTGAACCAAGGCATTCCTTATCTTCCCCTTTAGGTGTTAAGCCTCATTTCCTTCTGTCAGGACATGCATTCTAACTCAGCAGGAGGCAGACGCAGCTGACTTACAAGCTAGGCACCCCGTGATCGACCATCATCAGGGACTGAGCATGATAGCTCAAGAGCTCTTCACGACCCAGCATCTGCATTTCATGTACAGAGCCCATATCCTGGACAATATTCACATTCTTACTCGGATGTTTAATAGAGCAGAAGAAGTCAGTTGATGATAAATTTACTATGATCTCAGGCAGCTCAAATACCTTCAGCTATAAAAGGATAAATTATACATCTTTTCTTCTCTTTCCTTCCATCCCTGATCTGACTTCCATTCCTTTAGTTTTTGAGTTCATGCAGCAGAAATTTCATAGACAAACAAGACTTCAAGAAACATGTTGCGTTTTGCCCGAACTTAGAACTCTGCAAGCTCATCACGGTGATGATAACAAGATAAGAAGAGATGGAATGGTTGTCCCACTGAAACATCAGTATACACTCTAGATAGGAGAAATACCAGTTATAAACAGGTGTAACTGTTGGCAGTCAAGAAGACTCTCTCATGAAATTTATGCTTTCTCAGACTGTGCAGCATTTCAAGGCTGGGGCTTAGTCTGCATAAAAGATTCATGATATCAAAATTTGTATCTCTGTGTTGATAACCCATGTGGCCTTCTATGTATTTGTACTCATATACATTTGTCTATGAGTTAACCTTTCTCTTCCCAGGGTCAACCTCAAGCATCTCAAGAGTATTTCATGGGAATATTTATTTTTTTTCTGGATGAACCAAAGATCTAAGTACCTGATATATATTAAAATATATAGCAAAATATATATATATATAATTGTATTTGCAAACCACAGCCTATTTCATACAGCAAAGTGTATATCACTGAGTTAGATCACATGTGAGAGTTTTGTACTTAGTTTTCTCTTTCTCCTAAATGAATTTCTCCAGAACTTCATATCAATCAGGTCCCGCCTCAAGTGTTGGCCCCATTACAGTGCTTTCTCAGACCTCTCCACCTCGTAGCTCTCACAAAAGCACCTCTACTGCCCTACTGTGTTAAATTCGATTCACTTCAGGCTGCCTTAAATTGTCTCATCCACATGTTTATCATCTCACACTACCGCAACACACATTCACACACAATGTAGACTCCCAAAGCAAACTACTTCTCTGCCTTGCTTCTTGCTTCACCATCATAAGTTGGACCTGCACCTACTACAAAGTGGATTCCTGACAAATAAGCATCTAAAACATCTGTGGGTGGAAAGAGGCTCTAACTTTCACTTTCAAAAGTCATGTGATTTAGCTAAATATTTCTCTTGTGTAGCTAAGAAAGCCAGGACTTCAGTTGGAAAGAAAATAGAAATATGGAGTACCTGTTCCCATTTGGAAATCTCTGACTGTCTACCATCTTCTGCCTGCAGTGGGGACCGTGCTGGCTCCTAATGATCCCCTTCAAAGGGCCACTCTGAGGTCTCAGAAAGCATAATAGAAATTCAGGAACCCAGTGAGGTACATCATTGTTCCAACAACTGCCAAATACTGAGATTTTCTTATGCCTCACACATTGCTAGGTATATTTCATCCTATTCAAACCATTTTCATATTTAATATCTGAGGAAACAGTCACTTGCCTAAATTGGCCCAGTTAGTAATCTATGTTGCTAGGATTAAACTCACAATGGAATAAATAAGTGGCATAGCCTATGATGTTAACTACTACTTTCTTGCATATATTGATGAACCAGAGTAAAACGTTGCTGATTAGAAGTTCCATAGCATCTCATTGACAACAAGTGGTAGCTTTGCTTTTAACTTGGAATCTACTTGGTCGTCTTTGTTTTTATTTTTTCTTTTGATTTTCTTATTTTTCTTATTATATTCTTTATTGCACTTCAGTTTTCACCTTAACTTTAATAGAGAATAGACCATTTCCAGTAACAGTTTTGTTAGACAGACACATATTTAATAAACCAATCATTCATTTGTTGTTGAGAAAACTTTGGAGTTACAAAATATATGTAAAAATAATTCATTCATTTCCTCTATACCAGGTAATGCTACATCATATAAAGTCATGATACAGTTATCAAAACTCAGAAATTGGCATTAGTGTAGTATTAGTAACTAGATTTTAGACTTTAGAAACCACAAGTTTTCCATTAAAGTGCTTTGTTCTATGCCATGATGTAGTCAATCTAATCTGAGATCCCACCTTGCATTTAGTTGTTGACTTGTCCTTCATCTCCTCTAACCTATGACAATTTCTTAATCTTGTGTTTTGCATGACTTTGGGATAATTCAAGTCTGATATTTTGCAGAAGGGCCCTCATATTGGGTTGGTCTGGTGTTTTATCTGGATTAGGTTGATGTTATCATGTGCTCTTCTTAGTGCCTTACACCAGGGAGTATAAGACATCAGTGTATCTTATTGCTACAGATGTCGCCCTTGATTACTAGTTTTGGTAGTTTTGCTATAAATTTAATGTCTTCCCCTTTGTTTTTAGTGAATTTTCAGGAAATAAAACTTTGACATTATGCCAATATGCTGTTTCTCCTTAAACTTTCATCAAATTTTGCATTTGTTGGTGGATCTAGCCTACAGCAGTTTCTATTTTTTTCTAATAGTAATTGGAGATAACTACATTTTCCAATTGGAGATTTATCCATTTCTTTCTATTTGTTGTACTTGTATAAACTGTTTCTGGAGGAACAAGTTTTATTCATTCCTATTCATGAATTCATTGATATTTACTTTGTTCTTTGGCTTTAATTCAATTCCATCATTATTTTGTTCAAATTAACCTGGCTTTGGCCACTGGGAACACTTTCAGTATTTTTTCAGATTTTCACAGTAGAAAAAATATTTAAATGATCATATCCCATTAAGGAAATTTAGGAAGCAGGCATGAATTAAAGATTCAGGCCAGGTGCTGCTATTCAGACATGCAGACATGCTGCCTTGAGAATCTAAGTGCCACTTGTTTCTCTCTCTCTCTCTCTCTCTCTCTCCCTCTCCCTCTCCCTCTCCCTCTCCCTCTCCCTCTCCCTCTCCCTCTCTCTCTCCCTCTCTCTCTCCCTCTCCCTCTCCCTCTCCCTCTCCCTTCCCTCTCCCTCTCTCTAAGAAAGAAGCGTTTATTTGTAAGGTAGAATGATAGAGAGAGGGAGTGGGTGAAGATAGATCTTCTATCAGCTCATTCATTCCCAAAAAACGATCACAATGGCCAAAGCTGAGACAAGGCAAAGTCAGGAGACTGGAACTCTAACCAGATCTCCCATGTGGGTAGCAGATTCTCAAATATTTGGACTGTCATCCATTGTTTATCCAGACAAATTAGTAGGGAACTGGATTAGAAGCAGCAAAGTGGGGATTTGAACCTACACCCCATGGGATGCAGCAATATAAGCTGTCACAAGGCTGGCCCATAAGTGCTACTTTTTAAGACTCAAATTAATTCACTGGGAAATGCAAAATTTGAACTACACATTGCCAATTTTCTCTAAAAGGCTATTTAATAGAAGTATAATTTTATAAAAGTAATTAATTCTAGAACTTAGAAAAGACCTTTTAATCTGAGAGGTAATTTATCTTCTTAGGAGCGCATAAAAGAGAAACAGGAAGGATAACTAAGGTCTTCCTCAAAAACAGTCATTTTGTTTCTTCCTTTTATTTTGCTTTGGCTCAAAATTTATTTTATTCTGAATTTCAATGATGTTAAGAGAATTCCTTTTTTTGTGTAAAGTTCACAAACACTTCTCTGGATATTTTAACATGTAAGTGGTTCTCAATACAGTAAAGTTTTACATGTTTTGAGTGAGTTTGTTCATATTTTTGATTATTTGAATTCAAGGGTGTATTTATTCATCCTCTTTTACTCTTCCCCTATATACTCATGGGGCATTCTCTCAGTATATTTAGATTCCAGTTTACATATGACTCAGATAGTGGGGTCCTCTCTACCCCTGTATGAAACATACCATACCTCTTTACTTGCCATTACTTTCTAACCCAGTAAAGCTTTATTTTCCTTACAGCACTTATCACCAGCTGAGGAAAGTTTTTTTTTAAACATTATATATATATATATATATGTATATACACTTTATATATACATTAATATATATTATACATTATACATATGTATATATAATATACGCATTATATATATGTATATACATATATATATATATATATATAGAGAGAGAGAGAGAGAGAGAGAGACTGTTTCTTTCCCCAAATGTCTTTTATAGTTCCTTATTTCCAACACAAAAATTTTGTACACATAGCAGAGTAGTTTCCTATCATCAAAGTATGGTAGGAGGTAAGGCACAGGGAGGCAGATACTGTTTTCTTTCAGTCTTGCATCCCTATCAACTAGAACAGAGTCTGCTACATATGTACCATGTAACAGTTATCTGTGGTGAATCAATGAAAGACCAGAAGCATAGAATGATATATTGAGAGTAGGCTACTTTGAGTACTTGGTTTTCAGATTGCTTTTCTCTCTCTTCCTCTTGTTTCTTTCCTTCTCTCTGCATATTCTGTACTTAACAGTATTCTCCTATTTTCCACAATGGTTTTATGTTAGCTGTAAAACTGTATAACAAATTTAGACAAAAATATCTGAATCAATAAATGTATCCTAGTCATCTTTTTCATTCTCAAATTTCTGATAATTAACTTTTTTAATGATAATTGGAACAGATTATGAGAAAAGGATATTCAATGTATTTTTAAAGTATTACATTGAAAAATATAAAATACAAAATTATACCAACGTGTTTGATGACCAATTATTATTTACATTATTTGGGACAAATTGTTTATTGCCTCTGAATATCCTTTTTATCCATCAGTGCCTAGGATGCCAGAGACCAGAACCTCTTCAACAAAATCAGGTTTAGGGAAAAGGAACAGACCACACCCAAGGTCATGTAGTAAAGAATGTTCCATTGTATAGGTGACAATAAGAAAGCACTGAGATAAAAGAGATCGGAGCCATCATTCACTGAGTGGTCAACATTCTTTGTGAATTTGGCCAGCTGCTTCCACTTCCAGGTGCTTGGGAAAACCAACAGCATCTTCCTATATTTGGAAAAATGACCCTGACCAAATTTCAAAAGCTTGCAGGTAGAAAATAATGATGCATTTATAGATGTTGCACCTACATAGATGTATCTGTATATGAAGCCTGACTTTTGTTAATAGTGACAGAGAAGTATGAGTGCAAAGAAAATATGAGTATAATAAACAACGATAAATCACCACAACCATGATACCCTGATCCTACTCCTTTCTCTTCAAGAGAACAGTTGGTTCTCATACTGATGTGCTTTGGTTGAGGAAAAAAAAATCCTATCTCCTCTAAATATTTACAAGATAGTCAGAAAGCTGCTCTACATAGTTAAAGGGAAAAAAAGGAAATCTTGTTAAATTAAGAATATTGACATAAAATGCAATTGTAAGTTCATTTTTGTATTCATTCACTCACCAAACATGTATATAGAGAATTACAAGTACTAAGACCGTTCCTAAGCTGACAAAAGCTAGATCATAATTCCATTTTCATTAAGTTCACTTCCTGTGAAGATATTGTGCAAATACAGTTATGAAACAGTGTGGCATATAGTACAAAGTTAAAGTATAAAGGCTGAAAAGTTAACATAACAATGGGTAGAGGTTGTAGGTAAGGAAGAAAGCAGAAGCATCCCCAAGGATATATCATGATGGGGTTTCATTTTGAGGTCATACACTTTACACTATTTCAATAGAATAAAGAGGCAACTCAGGTGAAAGAGCACCAATTTGTGCGAGGCTGCTCTGCTTTGGGACTGTAAGTGACTCAGCCTAACTAGCACTAGGGATATACGTGGGAAATAGTCTAAAAAGTGGCCAGAAAAAGCACACAAGGGTCATAGTAAGAGAAGTCAAATTAGTCATGCTAAAAATTTCATATTCACCCAGCAGAAGTCAATATGCCAATAAAATATTTTCAAACAAAGCATATGCATGGTTGGTCACCTTTGTATTTTAGCAAAATCATAGTGAAGCAATTGCGGAAGATGGATTGAATAAGGCTGGGAGCAGGAAGATTAACTGGGAAGCTTTTGTAGGAATCCAGGCAAAGAAAAAAAAATTAGGAATTCCTACAGTGCAGATGAGCAGGCAAATTGTACAACATGTATTTCAAATCTAAGTATGCAAATGATATGCACTACACGAGTTAGATGCGGGATCATAGGAAATCATGGACTGGCATGAAAGTATCTTGCTTAAATGACCACAGCACTGGGCATTTAACTAAATGAAGGAATAGGGGGCAGTTCCGTTAAAAAAAAAAAAAAAAGAGAGAGAGAGAGAGAGAACAGCCAGTGGGAATTTCAACCTCAACTTTATGTGTGTTAGGAACACCAAATGGAGATGCCTTTTTGGAATCATCTTTTTTTTTTTAAAGTAGCAGCAACATATGGTTAAATGTGAGGTAAAGAGAGAGGAGCATGTCTTGTTAAATCAGATTAAGGAATGTCATAGCAGACAAAAAACAGTCAGAGGGCAAGGATTAAAATGTAAGGGAAGGAAAAGAGGGAGTCACAACCAACACAAGACCATTCTAAGATGACCTGACTAGGAAAGCTATTCTCCTAGTTTTTCAAATATGCTCTGTACTCTAGCGGCTGAATGAGTTAGGATCTGTTTTAACTGGAAGCTGATTTCTCCAAGATTCTGCATTTCAGATCATCAGAATTTTTAATGGAATAAAAGGAAACTATAGCCGGTGCTGTGGCTCAATAGGCTAATCCTCCGCCTTGTGGCGCCGGCACACCGGGTTCTAGTCCCGGTTGGGGCACCGGATTCTGTCCCGGTTGCCCTTCTTCCAGGCCAGCCCTCTGCTGTGGCCAGGGAGTGCAGTGGAGGATGGCCCAAGTGCTTGGGCCCTGCACCCCATGGGAGACCAGGATAAGCACCTGGCTCCTGCCTTTGGATCAGCATGGTGCGCTGGCCGCAGCGCGCTGGCCGCGGCGGCCAGTAGAGGGTGAACCAATGGCAAAGGAAGACCTTTCTCTCTGTCTCTCTCTCTCACTGTCCACTCTGCCTGTCAAAAGAAAAAAAAAAAGGCAACTATATTAACTTGTTAACGACGTTTGAATCAGGTTTTGACAAGTTGAGACCCCACTCCATTCAATCCTCCATCTCATTTCAATGTGACTACACTGTTCCAGGACACAACTACTATGCAGAAACTTCCAGTATGAATTGAGAGCTTCTTCTAAAGCCATGCAAGTGAGCCAATAGGCACCACCAACTCCGGGCAGTATTTGTGTGCACTGAAATGCATTTCCTGAGTCAGTATTGAAACCCAAGATGGAAACCTAGCTCCCTTAACAGATACCAGTATTAAAAGCCTTCCTGATAACCTTTGATCTTTTCTGGTCTAAGTTATTTGAAAAGAAACTAGGGAAAACTGCCAAAACACAAAGTCACTGCAGAGAACCAAATCATCCTTCATAGGAGACTGATCTTCCTACATTAAAGCAAAAGTCAGAAACCAGTCACAATAAATTAAGAGGATTGGAAACAAAATGAGCCCTAGTCCTTGACACCTAGCCACAGTCACCAGACTTCAATCATCTTGTGGATATTTCAAACAACGGAACGCAGAGGCAGAGGCTACCAGGTAGTAGCCACCAATTAGAAAATTCACAGTAGCTAGACTATCCCACATTGGTTTTGTTGGCTGGTAAACTGAGAGTGAATAAAAGAGGTTTGATAATGAATTCTGGAATCACAAAAAAAAAACCATAATAAAAAAGAGTAGGCAAAGATACCTTGGGCTCACATATTCATATCAAAGTGCATACATTCAAACTCCAGCTCTGTTTCCTATTCTAGCTTCCTGCTATCAATCACTCTAGTGGGAGGCAGCTGATAATTCAAATAAATGAGTCCTTATCACCATGTTGGAAACCTGGATTAAGTCTAGGTTCCTGGCTTTAGCCAGCCTAGACTGTTGCAGGCATTTGGGACAGAACCAGAGGATTGAAGATCTCTCTTTTTCTGTGTTTCTCTTACTTACTGAAAGACATAAAAGTGTTCAAAAAGACATTCATAAAACAGAAGAAAGTTCTGGGGCCAGCCTTGTGGTGCAGCAGGTGAAGCCCCTGCCTGCACTGCTCTCATTCCATATCTGAGCACTGTTTCTCAAGATTGACTTGTTCTTCTTCATGACACTTTCGAAGTGAAAAGTCTCTTTGGCTTTCATTCTAATTGGGTCGCTGTTACCTAAGTGCACTTCTAACCAAATTCAGCTTTCAAGCATTCAAGAGCAAAGTTGAAAATCATCAGGCTGTGGGGCACTGCTGAGACCTCACCCCTCAGCTCCTGGGCACTCTGCTTTTCTCATGAGCTACTATCAGAACCCTCCCTGATGTTCTGGTAAATACCAGGTGGAACACTCCCAGGTGACAGAACTCCCAGGAGTGTACGGAAAAAATTATTTCTGTTTTCAAAAGTTTCCTACTGGACTACACAGAAGTCTAAATATTGCTATTTTCTAATATTGTCATGTTATAAACAAAATTTTATTAAAACTGAGCAGAAAACAAACCTGAATATGGAAAACTGCCCTTGTGAGTATCTTTTTTTGCTTATTCCTTTATCTCATCAGCATAGTTAGACACATATAAACTAGAGCCTTGGTTTTAATTCAGCTTCCCTGTGTTCCTCCACCTTTATGAATATTTCAGTATTTACACTTCTGCTTAATATACTAAGATTGATAGCACTGTCTCTTGACAGATACCAATATAGGCTCCCCAGTCACTGAGATGTTCGCTTTCCCCCACCTAATATTTTATATCCTAAAGTTCATTTTCACTGTTCATACCCTTATAGTGTACTCATTTTTCAAATATCTATTTTCCAATGTAATATTTTCAAGGTCACCGCATTTACCCAGAGGAGTTATCAGATTAGTGCACAGCAGGGTGTCTGCACCAGTGTGCATCCTCAGTTCACTTGCTTCCATTTCTGCAGATGAACACTCTGGTCCTATTGCTTGTTCATCAAGAGCTAATGAGGGCTAAATAAACGTGGGGGTGCAGAAATTGGACACATTAAGAAAAACAGTACATTAGCTGGCATTAACGCAATACCTCAGGTACTTCTTTAAGAATCTTATTTCTTGAGATATTACTTCATTTTTACCACAACAGGTCAGTTCAGAGAAGAGACCCACCTTCAACATGAATGTAGGTCCAAGGCCAGACCCCAGATGATTTTCTTAGAATCTAACTCTGAATGTTGAGTAGATATTAACACACTTTCCTTGCATTAAACTTTAAGATAATTGCCTTTAGATACAGATGCAAGAATTCATTTAAACACATAGTTTAAGGGGTTAATAGAGTGGCACAGGTTCGGATTCAAGGTAACAATCAGCATAAGCACCTTTACCAACTGACCACCAAAGATTAGAAAGCCACGCTCTTAATGAGTGCTTACCAAGTTGGATCTACCACGCTCTAGGACTCAAGCTCTCCACAAACAGTGGAAGGGGAATTTCAGACTTGGAGACACAGGAGCTTGCCTACAGTGACATCACAAGAAACAAGGAAGCCGTGTCCAAACACAGTGGATATAGGTTTTTAACTGCTACGCATAGACGCAGCATATGCTTACAGACATTTTCCAGCAAACTATATTTCAGAGGGAGTTTGTAGAAAAAGGGAAGAAAGAAAGAGAAAGGGACATGGAGAAAGAAAAGGGAGGAGTTGGGGGAGAGAATGACAGAGGGGGAGAGGGAGAGAGAGGGAGAGGGGAGAGGGAGACTGATTCTATTCAAACAGTACAAAGCAAGGTGTCTTACTACTGCTTTCTCCAATTCTAGAAAGAAATAAGACATGACTGTTGTCCCTTTCCTTATAACATTTAAAAAGGTTCCAAATATTGCAAACAGGTTGCTGCTCTGGGTATCATCTAAGTGTATAAAATATCATTTATTCCTTATGTCCCCAAACACGAGTCTATTAATATAGCAGCCCTAAAACCAAGAATCCACCATTACTCCAAAGCAAAGCAGGAAACCAGCCTGTGGCCATCTGCATAGAGACCACAATTTGATCTCCTTTGTAGTACTGTTCTGAGCAGTTTCCAGTTGCAATTTTAAATTAATTCTCATGGACTGCCTTTAGAATTAATATTTCAGTGAGACGTAGCCCCTCTCCACATCCAGTATCTTTCCTTTTACTCTTAAACCAAACCATAGCTCAGAATCCACAGGTCAACTTTAAATTCTGTAGTTGTTGTCTTTCACAACAAGGGATGCATGAAAGTGAAGATGGCAAGAATTTCAGGCTTTGAAAATGATCCTTCATTGAATTCAGCAAAAGCAATTATAGATAGCATTCAATGACAAGCAATTTTATTTTAGATACTTAAAATTATCTTAAGCATTTCAGTGACTCAACATCATTTTGTGATTTGTCCACATGAATGTGCATATTGGCAGACACACAAATAAGTGAGTTATTTTATGGGTATATAATAAAAATGAAAACAAAGCACCATGAAAATGTGAGGTCATGTGTGGACACGGGTGAACATGGATATAAACAGGTGACTATGTCACATTGTTGTTCATTTTTTGGTCCCACTTTACCCTCTAGGAGAAGCTTTTGGTTCCTAACTTGGCTTGTTCTTTCCCTGGAGATAGTTTACAAGGAAACACATCAGAATTCTCACCTTGAAGTCTGCTTCTTTGTATCTACCCTGAAACAAAACTTCATTGACAGTTTTTATTCCCTATGTTTCAGTTGCACTGACAGTTTTTCTTTCACCTTCCAAATAAGTTCTCTGCACCAAGATTCCTGTGTAGTCACACCTCTGGGTAACCCAATTAAGAAAACGTTCGGGAAACATACTCAGGTAGCTTGCTCCACGTTGGTGTGTCATTCTGTACAAAACATAATTATCCCTGCTAGCATTCTCCTGCACCAATGCCTTTTACTAAATCAAAACAGAATTCTCCACATCCGTATGTCTCTCAAGCTGACAAATAGGATGGCGGAATGCCATGTTCATGTGCTGGGAACTGGTAAGAATGGAGACATCCTTTTTATTTGGACTAACTTATTTGTAGAAGATTCACTTCCTTGCACCCTAACTAACGTACAAACAATTCTGATTCTCTGGCATCCTCACATCTAACTGAAGTGGTTGAAATTCCACTAAAGAGATGTTGCATGGCTGGGAGAAATATTCTAGCGAGTCCCAAAGTCTGTTGAGGGATAAGAAAAGCACAGCAGTCATGCTGGAAAGCCCACTATGTGCCAGGAAGCGACCCTTTTCCCTACGCATTTCTCAAAGAGGTGAGCACATACTTGTACTTTGGTCAGGACACAGGGGCTCACATCTTTGGAGGCAGGAGCCACAGCTACCTGCCTTTTTCCTTTGACAAAGCTCCGTTTCAAGTTTAACTGCTCTGAAGTAAGTTATCTTCCATAGCTACTTTATTTTTTTCAAATTCTTTCAAGCATTTAACATGGTAAATAATTTTATTAAAAAATACTAGTAATATCAGCTCTTTCTTCTCTACCTCTCTCCATTCCAGATTCTCATTCCCCAGAGATAGCAAATTTGAAACCAACAAGCTACTTGTATCACATAACTTATCAAAATACAATCTTTGTTACTACCTGCCCTTCTAATATTTAAGACAAAAAGCATGATGCTGGGAGACATTGAGTTTTCCATTTTCCTCAGCTTGATTCAGTGTTAGGCAGGTTCCCTTCTGGCCAGAAACTACTGACCTCCTGGTTCCTCTCTCAGTATTATAACCCAGCAATATATTCCTCAAGGACATGGCAGCCATTCTTATGAAACATAGTCATAAGGTGGGACTCTAACTTGATAAACACCAATTAGCAAACACAGATGGTCTACTTCAATGGACCAACCTTGCCCCTAAAATCATCCAGTTCTCTCCCACTGCTCTCTCAAGGCTATGAGTTATGGATATCAAAGTTGAGTTTATAGTAAGAATTTACTTCTCCCAGAGCCTAATCAGATATATTAATCACAGTTTTGGGAGGGAGGAATTCACTGCACTACTGTGACATATTCATGTGGAATCATCAGTGATGACCTTAGCATACATTTGGTCACTTGGAAATTTGGATATTGACTGTGTTCTCTGAGAATCCACTGAGATCAAGTTCCAGAAAACGGTAGTAGAGAAAATTAAAGAAATTCATATTTCCTTAAGTTTCTTTACCAATAGTTCACCTTAAGGGAACATAGAAAAATATTTTTCAAAGGAGATTGGGTGTTTGAACACATAAATAATAATTTCCTGGTGATACATTACAGTTGCTTTGTCTTCACCTGGAGGATTCTGTATTTTTTCTTCAAAATGTTGCATGGCCCTAGATTTCTTTAAGAGCCCTTATGCTCTGGAAACAAAGAATGAACTACTAGTGCCTGGGCCCACAGACAAATCACAGCCCAGGGACAATCCAGCCAGTATCTACCTTGTCTCCAGGGCACCCAGATGACATCTGTGTGATGAAGTGTCACAGATTTAAAAAAAAAAAAAAAAAACCTCTCAGCAGCTCTCAGTTCTCCCAAGTATCTTGAAACTACTTGTCAGTAGTTGAAAGAAACTTGGCCTACTTCTAGTAAATATAATTAGTTAACTAATGGTTCAGCCAGGCTTATAAAATTGAATATTCACATTTTCAAAATCATACTATTATACATATACTAATAATTGAAAGAAATTATAATAATTGAAAGAAATTATATTAATCATAAGACAATTTCAGGAGTAATATAAATAGTATTTTATTATTCAGCATACACAATGTTTTCTATAAATTTAACATTCAAGTTTAAAGTCGAATAAAGAGCAGTTTTTATCACCTCAGTTATGGCGTCATTACAAGTTAAAGTATAGTCTTGTTTGGATTTAAAGTATTCCATATATTGAGGCCAATGTTGTAACACAGCAGGTAAAGCCAAAGCCTGCAATGCCAGGATCCAACATGTGTGCCATTCATGTCCCAGCTGCTCCACTTTGAATCCAGCTCCCCACTAATGGCCTAGGAAAAGTAGCAGAAGATGGCTCAAATGCTTGGTTCCTTGCACCTATCTGGGATGCCTGGATGAAGCTCCTGGCTTCCAATTTTTGGTCTGGCCTATCCCTGGCCACTGTGGCTATCTGGGGAATCAACTGGCAGATGCACAATCTCTGTCTGACTCTCTGTAACTCTAACTTAAAAAAAAAATCCTTTAAAAATAAAAAAAAAAGTATTCCAAAGATGATTTGAGACTCCATGGAAATACTTTCAGAGTGCATCAAAGAACTGTAACCACTTTTTATTTTTATTATTATTTGACAGGCAGAGTTACAGACAATGAGATAGAGAGAGAAACAGAGAGAAAGGTCTTCCATCTGATGTTTCACCCTCAAAATGGCCACAATGGTCAGAGCTACGCCGATCCGAAGCCAGGAGCCAGGTGCCTCTTCCAGGTCTCCCATGTGGGTGCAGGTGCCCAAGCACTTGGGCCATCCTCCACTGCCTTCCCGGGCCACAGCAGAGAGCTGGACTGGAAGACGAGCAACCAAGACTAGAACCGGCACCCATATGGGACACCAGCACCACAGGTGGAGGATCAACCTAGTGTACCATGGCGCCGGCCCAGAACTGTAACCACTTTGAAGAAAAACAAACGTCCTCACCTCTGAGCACCTAACAGTAAAACCTAAACTCTGTATTTATTTATCCAGTTGTGCCAATTATATGTCATAAATCTGTTACTAGTACAGATCACATAATCACAGAAAAAACAAACTCTTCATTTTCAGAAATTTCATCTTTTCACTTTTAGTCCATATATGTCCTTAGAAGTGATGTATCTTTAAGAAAAATGATTTATTAATTTGAAAGCCAAAGCAAAAAAGAGAGTACAGAGAGATCTTCTGCCTCTTTTTTAGTCCCCAAAAGCCTGCAACAGCCTGGTCTGGGCCAGGTAAATACCAAGAGACAAGAACTCCGTCCTTGTCTCCCACATAGTAGCAGGAGTCCAGGTACTTGGACCATGTTTTGCTGTCTTCCCAGGTGTATTGGCAGAGAGCTGTATCAGAGGCAGGGAAGCCAGGACTTGAACCAGTACTCCAAAATGGGATGTGGCACTGCAGGCTGTGATGTAACCCATTATGTTAAAATGATAGGCAGAGTCTCTTATAAGCAGCATACAGTTAGGTCTTGTTATTTTTCCTCATTTAGCTACTCTGTGTCTTTTAACTATATAAATTAGCCATTTATACTTAAGGTAATTATTAATAGGTGATGCTTTTCTACTATCATTTTGATCCTTGTTTTGCATTTTTATTGTAGTTCCTTTCCTACAATCTTCATTTGTGGCTAAGTGATTTTCTCTGGCAGTGCGCCTGGACTTCTTGCTAATAATTTTTGGTAAATCTACTACAGATGTTTGCTCCTTTGTAATCATGGTACTTATAAAAATATCCTATCATTTATACAAGATATTATGAACTTTTACCACCTTAACATGGATTATAAGATAGGGGAAGAAGAAAAAACAAAAATTATGTGATAAGAAACAGTAATATAAAAATTTTTTTTAAATAAAACTCTATCCTGGCATGCCATTCCTCTTAATATTTTAAATTTCTGATGACCTGGGACCAGCATGTGGCATAGCGGGTAAATCCACCGCCTGTGATGCCGACATCTCGTATGTATGCCAGTTTGAGTTCTGGTTGCTCCACTTCCAATCCAGCTCTCTGCTGTGGCCTGAGAAAGCAGTAGAAGATAGCCCAAGTCCTCGGGCCCCTGCACCTTCATGGGAGACTCAGAAGCTCTTGGCTCCTGGCTTCAGATTGGCACAGCTCCAGCCATTACGGTCAACTGGGGAGTGAACCAATGGATAGTAGACCTCCCTCTCCCTCTCCCTCTCCCTCTCCCTCTCCCTCTCCCTCTCCCTCTGCCTCTGCCTCTGCCTCTGCCTCTGCCTCTGCCTCTGCCTCTGCCTCTCCCCTTCTCCCCCTCTCCCCCTCTCCCCCTCTCCCCCTCTCCCCCTCTCCCCCTCTCTCTCCATCTCCTTCTCCCTGTGTAACTCTCAAATAAATAAAATCTTTTAAAAAAATTCTGATGACCCATTTTACTTGTCTATATTACCTGTCTCTTAACATTTTAATGTAATTATTGTTTTGTATTTTAGTCTTCATATTCAAGATATGAAATGTTTATTCATCATGTTTTCAATATTAGATCATTCTGAAATTATTTACAATTGACTTTTCTACCTTCTAACAGTTTCTTTCCAGGTAATTACTCTTTGAGTTTAAAGAAGTTCTTTCCCCCTTTCTTGTAGAGTAGGTGTGGTGATGTTAAATCCTCTAAGTTTTTGTCTTCTGAGAATGTCTTTATCACTCCCCCATAGGTTAATAATGTTTCTGGGTATAGTATTTTTCAATACCCATTTCTTTCGCCTTTGGCACTATGAGTGTCTCATCCTACTTCCTCTGAGCTGTAAGGTTTCTGTGGAAAAGTCTGCAGTCAGGTGAATTGTTTCTTTCTCTAGCTGGTTTGTGATTCTTCTCTTTTTCTTAATGTTGGAGAGTCTGATAATACCATATCAGGGTAGACTGTTGGTTTGAATCTGATTGGCGATTTTTGATCTTTCTGTTCTTGGATACTTACATGCTTATTTGGGTTTAGGGAGTTTTCCATTATAATCTCTTTGAATATGCTTTTCAATTCCTTAGACATTTTAAATACTCTTATGAACCCCAAACAACTTTGATATTTTCTCTTCTAAGGTTTTTGAATGCTTTATTCATTTCTCTTGATCTTTTCATTTCTCTTCCAAAGTATTTTCCTTTTTAAAAGGATGTATTTATTTGAAAGGTAACTAATAGAGGAAGAAGGGAGAAACACACACACAAACACACCACAGAGGAAAAAAAAGAGAAAGAGCGAGCGAGCGAGAGAGTGCACTCCCATATGCAGGCTTCCTCCTCAAATGTCTCCAAAGGCTGGAGTTGAGGCAAGATGAAGCCAGGAGTCTAAAATTCTATCCAGGTCTCCCATGTGAATTGTAGGGGCCCAAGCATTTGGATCATCTTTAGCTGAATTCCCAGGTACATTATGAGAAAGCTGGATCAGAAGCAGAACAGGTGGGACTTAATCAGCACACTGATATGGGATGCCAGAATAGTAGGCAGAAGCTTAAACCACTATACACAACTGTATATTTTCACAAAGCCTTTCTCTGAGCTCACTGATACTGTCTTCTTTCAGATCTATTTCCTGTTTGTAATTTTGCTGAACATACTTACAAACTACAAGATTGACTTCTGTTTGAATTTGCTGAATTATTTCCAACTCTTCTCAAGTCTCTAAGAGTACTGAATAATTTCTCTGAATAATTTCCTGAAAAGTACTATTTTTAAATCTTTACCCAAGGCTTTGAAGATTTCAATTTTTAGATGATTTGTTTCTTAAACCTTAATTTGCTCATTGGGTGAGGTCATGGTACCTTAAAATTCTCCACGCTCATTGTCAATGTCATCTATCCTTTGAGGTATTAGTTATAATAATCTGGCTTTGTTTGTGGCTGTTCTTTCAGAAATTTTATGTGGTCTCTTTCTCTGAGTCAGTGGACATTTGTTATTTCCTCACTAGATGGAACCCCAAGTAAAAGCTTGCTGTGTGACTACTGCTAGTGTGTTTTCACTGTCTCAGTCTTACAATACTCTGCAAACTCAGATTTATTCCAAATCCTCATTAGTATATTGTTTAGAATGAATTAGTGAAGCAACAGAAAAAAAGGGGTGGGGGTGGGAGGAATCCATCAACATAGTCCTCTTCCAAGGCTTGTGTAGGCACAGGATCCTAGTCCTATGGCCATCAACGTCAAGATGTTGGATCACAGCTGGAGCCCACTGAAACCAGAAGAGCCTGAGGATTTGATCAAACGCATCCTGCTATGCTATGTCTGCTGAAGTGGTCTCTCTACCCAATTCCACTCCTATTGGACACTAGTGATACTTGCTAGAGTCTAAGATGGATTATTTAGTGCCAAATAACTCTTCATAGCACTAAAGTACATCCAGAAGATTCAAGGCAGGCATTTCTCTGGAAACAGGGACCAATAGAATCTCCTCAGTGCTGAGTTTCACCAGCATGTACTGAGTCCCAAAATGTTTCTATGGTTCCTTGTTGCCTGAGACAGGCTAAAAGAAGCCTAGCAACTCTCCATATGTAATGGCAGAAGACAGGACCATTAGAATATTCCTAATGTTGGGTTTATCCATCTTGCATTTAGTCCCCAAACTCAGTCCTATGGTTTCTTGCTATCTTATTAAGATTGGAAGAGTAATAAAGGCAGCCTCTTGGCTGCCCAGAATGGAATTAGGCTGGGTCACTCCTGGATCTCATAGTCATTGGGCCATATAAAGTCTTGTAGGTGAATATCAGACACACTTGAGGCTATTATTGATACACTTTAAAATAAGTCTGTCTCACAGGAGCTCAGGTCTCTTCCTGATTCCTGATGAATATAAAGTGTAAGTCTGTAAGCCATGGCATAGGGGTAGAGGCCTTTGGTTAAATAAGTTGCTTAGGTTTCCTTGCAAAAAAGCTCTGAATTTAAGACAAGGTATTAAGTTCCCTTTTCTGCTCTACTTCCAAGTGAGTATCTTTTTCTTCTCTCTGCTGAAGGTTGGGAGAGTGGTGGTGGCATGGTCTTTGGGCTACCTGGCTAAGGAAGGTGGAACTATGCCATCTGAAGATGTGATCCTGGGAGCAGGAGCCAGGCACTGTATCTGACTGTGAATTTTCTAACTGTGGCCCAGGCCCTGGAATTCCAATCTAAGTGCTGGATTCAATTCCCTTTCCTTCCTTCAAATGAGAAGAATTTCTGTTCACACTGTTATACTTCATATGGGGGATGGGGGATGTAGATAATTATTTCCATACTGTTTTCCTCATTGTGACTTGTGTAATTATCCTAAATTAAGTATTTTGGTCTCTCACGTGGCTTCTGTAGCTCTTGTGAAGGTGACTTGGTATGCAGACAGCTGTTCAAATCAGTGTCTCTGTGTGGAGCATCTCACTCAGGTGCCATCTTGCCCATCCCCTAATTTTAATAATCTAGAATATGTGAGCTGTTTTCATTATCAATTAATTTTTTCATTGAACATGCATTAGGACTTTATCTCTTCAGTAATGTGCTATGGATCAAGGTAACAGGAAATATTAAGAGCTGAACCCTTGCATTATATGATTCTAGTCCATCAAAGGAATGGACACATAATTATGTAATAATATGAAGTGTAATAACTATTATCATAATGATATATAAAAGGTGGTATAGAAGCTTAGATAAATGGGCAAACAGATCTGTCCTGAGCTAATAGGGAAGACTTCATAGGGAAGGCAAAATGTACTGGCCACGAAGTTTTGCTTAGTTAGGCTGCTAACATTACTAGTGACTTTGCTAGACACTGTGTATATCAACTAGTTTAATCTATGAAGTAGTAACCCCTTGTCTACATTCCAGTGTAGTCTTGAAACTACAGATAATATCAAACTTCACAGTTGTTTTCTATGCCTATGTTTCTATGATAAATTAATGTATAAATTAGTTACAGTAAGGGCTTAACCATGAGGATAAAATAGAATTATTATACTTATGTACTATAAGTTATTTAAAACATAAATTACTTATTTGTAGAATTTTCTATGTTACTTTGAGACTAATGTTGTCCATGGATAACTGAATTTTTAGAAGCAAAACCATGGATAAGGGAGGAATATAGTAACTATATTACAGCTTATTCAATGCCAGATTTATAAGTGAGCAAGTGATAGGGCTACTATTAAACCCAGGGTCTTTTGATTTTGAAATCTCAACCCCAGATCTTTCCCAGGCCTCATCTTTGTGAAGTACAGAGGGGAAGGAAAAGGGTATCTATCTGAGAGGTATCCCAGGAAAGTACTGAGTAAATGGATGGGAGCAGGAGAGAAGTTCCATATGTCTAGTGTTAGGGTAAGAAACTCAATGTGGGGCTAGGAAGAAGGTAGGAACTAAGGGTCAAAGAGAAGTATGGTGCCAGTTTTGACTATGTTCCTAAATCTGTATATATGAAATACATGAAACTTTTGTAACTTAAATAAAATTTTAAAAAAGCTCCCCAAGACATTTGATAGACAATTAGATGGAATTGGGGTAAACCTAGTGTAAATAACAACAGGATAATATCTAATAATTATTTAATATTTGCATGGTGTTTACATGTCTAAGTCCTTTCAACTTATCAAAATCCTATAAATTAATAATATTAACTTCATTTCAAATATGAGAAGAAAACCAAAAGCACAGAAAGATTACATAACCAGATCAAGGTCATACCACAAGGAGACTACCCGATATTTGAACCCATAGATTTTTTGACCCTTGAACTCAAGCTCCACTCTGAATGCTATAATGCCATACATGTCTTCTCTGTTTTTGTAAAGAGACAATGAGAATCAGAAAAAGGCTGTGTGCACAGAGGAATGACACATTTGAGTGTAAGTTTGGGTCATTAAACACATTCTTATCTGTTTGGCTCAGATATTGCTTCACTAATCAATTAACATTCAACATTATAAGATGTCTACTTTCCATTTAGACTGCTTTTGATAGCTTTTAGTTTTATTAGTGTAGTTAGACAAATCCATGACTCACGGGTGGTATCTGAAACAGTGGTTCAGACACTGCCTGGGAAGCATACATACCACACTGGAGGACCTGGATTCAAGTCCCAGCACTACTTTCAATTCCAGCTTCCTGCTAATTTACTCCTTGGGTGGCAGCACATGGTGGCTCAGGTCCTTGGATCCATGCCACTCTTCTGGGAGACCAACACTGAGCTCTGGGCTTATAGCTTTGGACTAGCCCAGTCTCAGTTGTTCTAGGTATAATGGAATAAACTAGCATATATCATTTCTATCTCTCTGCTTTTCAAATAGCATAAAAATAAAATTTTAAAGTCCATGAGTTGAATAATATTTACATTCAAAGTAAGCTCATTCTCCCCATCTTAGCTCTACCATCAGCACTACTGCCATAAATACTTTCCATAGTTAGGGTTAACAGTTCTTCCTTATTTCCCTGGAACTTTTTCCAATTTAGCAATAAAAGTCCTTCGTGCTGGGAAACTCCTCACTCCTGGGTAAAAATCTCAATAGCTAAAGGGATTCTTCCTTGTCTGAATGAAAAACCTAAGTGATGTTGTTCAAGGAAAATTTTACCAAGATGGCGATAGGCGTATGAAACAAATTTGTGTCTTACAGACAAAAGCCTGGCTTCTTAAAATTCAGAGGAAATTAACTCTGTTTTTGAGAATTTTAAGGCATCTTTCACTGAGAAATGTAGATATAGAAGCTTAGATGTGGACTAGGGAAGAGTACCCTCTATCAGTGGAGCCCTGCTAATGTAGGTCATTTAACAAAGCCAGACCTGCCCAAGCATAGCTTTGCCTACTGTGAGCATTTTCCTTGCATTATAGTTCCAATTACATTTGTAATACAGTTTGTACATAACAGTTAACATTGTCCCTGAGAACATTACTTGGTACCCCAGCCCAGTGTAAACGTAAAAAAGTGTTAATGTGCCAGGAATCAAAGTAATGTTTCCTATTCAGAACAGTCAAATAACAAGACCAAAGGCAAATAAACCTTTACTCTCCTTAGGGTACTTATTGCAGTACTATAAATTGCCTTCTCCCAAGGTTTTCTTATTTGTGGGTTATTACGGATGTCATCAATTGATTTTTCTTGGTGTCTAACCAAAGATAATCATAGTTTTAAAACCACCATAAAGAATATGGAATTTGGGCTATAGAGGGAAATTTTAAACCAGTGGCCTTACCACCAGCCTAAGGATTAGTGTATGGTTTTGTATCCAGTTTCAAGGAGAGGCTAAAATCGGGCTTGTAGTTCACTCATCAGTACAGCCCCCTCGGGGTGGCACAGGGCCAAAGGGGTATCTTTCTTTAATTCAGTGTTGTTATATGGAACTATATAGACTAGAACAAGCCCTGTGACTTTTGTTAGGTTTGCTACTGAGTTACTAACTTGACAAGTAAAAGGACAATAACGTAGGCCAATGATTGGCTATAGTTGAGGGTAAGAAACACATAGTTGAACTCATTCACAAGGGGAATCGTTTGAAAAAAACAACAGAATCTGATAACTGTTTTTTAGTTCAGTTTCAGAAACCAGAAAACCATCAAGATACTCTCTCTCCTTTCTCTCTTCTTGTATTATCCTCATTCTTGTCTCCTACCTCAGAACAACATTCTCCAAAAGGCCCAAATCACAAATGCTGAGTCCTCTACTTTATGTTGTAGATTTAGTCCCAGAGGGAGACTGACAATAACGTTATTCTTTGTGCCACACCCAAAACCCTTATTTTAGGGGTGAGACACAATGACCCAGCTTCCCTTGCACACTCAATCAGATTCAGCTAGGAGAATCAGGTCCTATGAAACGGATCTATCAATACATGGGCATCGATGGAGTGGAGTCTGGAGCGTTTGTCTTCCTGGATGAAGGGATACACATGTCCCAGATGGTGATCTGCAGGGTGATTCGAAAAACTCAATGCAATTTAACTACATAAAAAATAAGACCATTCAGTCATCACCAATTTTGATTTAACTGTCTAGAAAGTAAAGGATAAAAAAGAGAAACAAAATACATATACTCAGTCCAAAACTCTCAGAAGTCTCATTCATCACTTTGAATCTGGGAATATCTTTGCAAATACATTGGGGATCTGATTTTGGAAAGATGAGACTTACTGTTTCTTGTGCAAAATTCAGTTTCTTCCCCTCCAAAAAAATTTTACCATAGTTGCTCCTTCCTGTGTTTTTCAGGGATCTACAGAGAAACAGATCCCAAAGGAGATATATAGATAGGTAGGCCATTAATTATGGGAACTGGTTCAATCAATTATGTAAGCTAAGAAGCCATATGATATGAACCTTCTATAGGCAGGAAAACCAGGAGAGCTGGAATAATAATTTAGCCCAAAGTCTGAGAATCTGAGTTCTGATGTCCAAGGAAAAGAGAAGATGGATCTCTTAGATCCAGATACTTTTTGTTTCTTCTGGACCTTCAATGAGATGGATGTTGCCCACTGACACTCTTAAGGTTAAATCTTTACTCAGTCTAATGATTAAATACTAAGCTCCAGAAATACTCTCAGAAACACACCCTGTACAAGTACCTCACCAGCTATCTTGGCATCACTTAACTCAGTTAATGTCTAAAAGTAATCATCACTCTTAGTCTTTCCTTATACTAACTAAAATACATGCTAAGTAATGATTTCAAGGTTGAAGCTCATATTCAAGTGCTTGAATATCATTGACAGGGTTTTAGTCCCATAAATTCGTATAAATGAGTGGAATGAAAAGTTCATTATTCCACCTCTTCGATTTTTGACTTAAAACGACTTCTTAGAAAGGGAAGGTCAGAAAATTTCCTGAAGGAATAGTTTTGTGTTGATTCTAGAAGGAAGAGGAAATTGTGTTTAAACATGGATTTCCAAATGTGAAACTTGCCAAGTCTGACAGTGGAAGTGATTAGATTTCTAGTTTACTAATTTGGGATAATTAATATGGCAATCAATTTTAATAAGTGGAAAGACATACTTTGAAGCATATTAAAAAGACACAATAACTAGTTTCTTATTAACAAAATGTTTTATGAAAATATTCCACAAGAGCATTTTGTGTAGTGAACACTTCATGAAGACTTGTTATAGTCAGTGTATAGTTTCAGAGTGATAGAAAACTGCTGATTCTCAGAAGAAAAGTATCTTATATAACTTTATATTATTTTTATTTAATCTCTAAATGGTTTCTTTATTTTGTATGTTACTATGCAGTTCAAAAACACCTTCTCATTTAAACCTTGCATGATCTATGAGGTGAGTAATGTAGAACTGGTAGGCTTCTACAGACAAAAATACGATGCTTACAGACATGTCACAACTTTCCTAAGATGTAAGGCCAGTGAGTCATGAGGTAAGATCAGAAAGCAAAGATTCAAGTTCTATTTGATATGCCCACCTGAATTGTATCCATTTTAAGGCACTGAATCTGAATCATTATTTTTTCATTTAGTGACACATGTTCGTGTACCCATAGGAAACTACCATACCAAAAATCAATCAGCACAAAATTCCTTTTATTCCTGGTTATAAAAAAGAATGTGTTTCCCAAAGATCATGCATTGGAAAGCTAATCTGCAATGAAACAGTATTGAGAGGTATGAGCCTAATGAGGTGATGAGCAAAGGTGGAAGATGCGATATGTCAAAGCCAGGAACTGGGAACTCAAGCTTTCTCCCAGATACGTGGCAAAGACCCAACTACTTCAGCTATCATGGAGGCTCTTAGGCATTTATAACTGTTGTTATCACGACAGTGGGCTCATTATTGCAAGAATGAATTCTGTCCTCCTTGCTCCTTTGGCAGGTCATCGATTCTGCTGATTTGTGACACAGTAAGAAGGTCCTCACAAGATACAGTGCTTTGGTCTTGGGTTTCTCATTTTAGAGCCATGAGCCAAGTACACCTTTATTTTTTATGAATTACCCAGTCTCAGATAGTCTGTAATAGCAATACAAAACTAAGACATGCCTATACTAATTCCTCAAATTTCAATGTTATCTGAGAGACAGAGATGCAGGGAAAGAGGTCCCATCCACTGGTTCATTCCCAAAATGCCTGCAAAGGCCAGGGATGAGCCACGCCAAGGCCAAGAGTAGGGAACTCAACTCATATCTCCTAAGTAGATAGAAAAGACCCAACTACTTAAGCTATCATCTGCTGCCTCTGATTTCTATTTTATTTAAGACCAGAAAGACAGTATAATCCCTTAAATTCTTAGGAAAAATCAGTATATGGCATTATGGACCGGGGGGATGAAAAGTCCATCTTTGCTCATCATGGCTGAATTCAAGTTGTGTTGTAAATTTTACTATGTCTTTCTTTTTAACATATTATAATCAGAAATGAATGATACACTCATACATGTGTTCAAATTAAATAAATGTCTGTAACTTTGTATATATGTATGCATATGAATTTGTATGTATAATTGTGCTACATATTATATACAACTTTTAAAAGTATATTTATATTATGTATACATAATAATTTAATAAATTCATATTTTCTTCCTCCTCTACCTAATAAAAGCAGTTAACTGGACTCAACTGATATTTTAAACTTTTATTAAGTATCCTTTATACTTTACCTGTTTGTATTCCTCCTGTGGAGATATTTTTATAAAGGAAATTGGATTTACCATTTGTATAACTCAATATATTCATCTGGTGGCTGTGTAAGTCCAATTAACTCTTTTAATAATATAAGTGAAATAAGCTCATTGGATTATGTTGTTAGGCAATTAGAGATGATTTGGTGAAATACTCCTTGTAAACTTATTTAAAAGTAGGCAAATGTATCTGAAAAATAAGCGGAATAGTGAGAAGTGTTCTAGAAAATTAGAATTCTTTTAATATGAAGGTATTATTTGTTTTATATGCTACATATTATTTCTAATGTATTTGAAGAGAGAAAGATCTTTAACAATTTTTCTTTTTAAAATATCTAATTGATAAAAATTATATATTACATATATACATTATAATTATTTCCTTTTAAATTTCTCTTTAAAGATTTATTTGATGAGGCTGGCACTGTAGTATAGTGGGCAAAGCTGCCAACTATAGTGTAGGCATTCCCATATGGGCACAGGTTCAAGTCCGGGCTGCTCCACTTCTGATCCAGCTCTCTGCTATGGTCTGGGAAAGAGTGGGAGATGGCCCAAGTCCTTGGGCCCCTGCACCTATGTGGTAGGACTCGGAGGAGACTCTTGGCTCCTGGTTTCAGATCAGCTCAGCTCCAGCCTTGCAGCCAATTGAGGAGTGAATCAGCAGCTAGAAGATCTCTCTCTCTCTCTCTCTCTCTCTCTCTCTCTCTCTATCTCTCTATCTCTATCTCTCTGCCTCTCCTTCTCTGTGTAACTCTGACTTTTAAATAAATAAATAAATCTTTAAAAAATTTTATCTGAGATTCCAGTATGTGTCACAGTAGGTTATTCTCTCCTGCAATGCCAGCATACCATACCAGCACTGGTTCAGATTCCAGCTGCTCCACTTCCAATCCAGCTCCCTGCTAATTCTCCTCAGAAAGCAGCAGAAGATGGCTCTGCACCTACATGGGAGACCAGATCAAGCTCCTAGCCTCGGCCTGGTTCGATACTGGCCATTGTGGCAATTTGGGGAATGAATCAGCAGATGAGGTTCTCTCCCCCTCCCTGTCTCTTCTTATTGTCTGTAACTCTTTCAAATAAATAAATACATGTTTTATTTATCTACCATACACACACACACACATACACACACAAACATACACATTTATTTGAAAGGCAGGCAGAGAGAGAAACAGAAAGACAGGTTCCCAAAATGCCTACAATACTAAGGCTTGGACCAGAATGAAGCCAGAAGCCTGGAACTCAAAATAGGTTTCCCACATGGGTGGCAGGGTCTCAAGTATTTTGATTTTCATCTACTGCCTCCCAAGGTACTCTTAACAGAAAGCAGGAACTTGAAATGGACCTGTGACTTAAAATCAGGCACTTGATTTGGGATGCAAGTGTCCCAGGAGGCATCTGAAATGGCTATAGCAAATCCCACCACAATGTATTGATTTATACAAGCAAATAAATATAGCCATCACTGTCTGTGCTGCACTTTACATATGTAGAACTTGTTCATGTAACCAAAAGTCTATAAATTTTGACCAATATTACTCCATAGGCACAACCACCCCTAATAAGCACTTTTCAACTTTTGCTTATATGAGTTCAACTTTTTCATGCTCTACCTATCAGTGAGATCATACAGTATTTGTTATTCTATGTCTGGCTTAGGTTTCATGTAATATCCTCAGGATTCAGGCAGGCTGTTGTAAATGGGGCTGTCTTCCATTTAATGGCAGAATATTATCCCATTATGTGCGTGGGGGTGTGTGACATTTTCTTTATATATTTATCTGTCTGTGGACACTCAGGTCATTGCTATAGCTTGGTTCTTCTGCATAATACTGCAGTAATCACAGTAATGAAATTATCTCCTCCAGATACTGATGTCATTTTCTTTGACTATATGCCCAGTAGTGGGATGACTGGATCACATGATAGTTCTATTTTTAAATTTGGAGATGGGCAATCCTTATACTGTCTTCTACAATGTCTGTATTCATTTACATTCCAGCCAACAGGGTACCAGGATTTCCTTTTTTCCACATCCTAGCCAAAGCTTTTTATATATTGTGTATTGCGATAATAGCTAATGGGTATGGAGTGACATCTCACCACTGTTTTGATTTGTATTTCCATGATGATTAGTAATTTTAAACATAATTTTGTTTGCATTGGCTACTTATATCTTATTTGGAAAAATATATTTAAGAACTTTGTTCATTTTTATTTCATAGAATCTTTTATTTGATATGCAGAGAGAAAGAAACAGATCTGCTGGTTCAGTCCCCCAATGTCTGCAATGGCTGGTTCTGGGCGAGGTTAAGCTAGCATCCTGGAACTCATTCTGAGTCTTCCAGGGATCCAAGTAAGTCGAGCCATCATCTGCTGCCTCTGAAAGTATGCATTAGAAGAAAGCTGTGATTTGAACCTGGTTATTCTTTTTTTTTGACAGGCAGAGTTAGACAGAGAGAGAGAGAGAGAGAAAAGACTTCCTTCTGTTGGTTCATCCCCCAAATGGCCACTACGGCCAGTGCACTGCACCGATCCGAAGCCAAGAGCCAGGTGCTTCCTCCTGGTCTCCCATGTGGGTGTAGGGCCAAGCCCTTAGGCCATCCTCCACTGCCTTCCCGGGCCACAGCAGAGAGCTGGACTGGAAGAGGAGCAACCGGGACAGAATCCAGCACCCAACAGGGACTAGAACCCGGTGTGCCGGTGCTGTGGCTATGGTCTGAACCTGGTTATTCTGATATGAGATGTGGGCATCTAAAGCAACACCAAATACTGAAGCAAATATTCACTCTTTACTATTTTTAATTAGGTTATTGAGTGGCATGAATTCCTTACATGAGAATTTGGGATTTTAGCTTTTATCAGATATATGATATTCAAGTACTCTCATTCTTTAGGTTGCCTTTTTATTTTGTTGATTGTTTTTGTATACAAACGTTTTAGTTTTATGCAGTTTCAACACTTTATGTTTTTAAGGTTGTAAATTATAAAGGATAAATGACACAACTGTATTAATTAGGGATTCTTCTGAAAGTATTTTAATCCACAATGCAAGAAGCCTTGCTCTAAACAACATGACTTATTTCCAGGGATGTATTTCCAAATAGAATTTTGTTAGGCACACTTTAATTTTGCTGAAAATGTAGAATTAATCTTCTCCTGCAGATTTAAATATATTATGATGATAACAGGGTAAAATCTCATGACCTTATACTGCAAAAGGAAATTGTCACACTGAATAAGTGGATCATTAGAATTCAATTACATCTCAGTTCTAGTCTAATCATGGAAATGGGAAATCCTTCTAATAATGCTTCTAGATTGTTATTATCTCAGGTTCCAAGAAATGAAACTGAGGTTCAGGGAGATTAAATATGGACTAAATAAGTTGTCCTAAACACACAGCTAATATGTTGAAGCAATAGCATCTGAGTAAGATTCCACTGAGGAATCGAAAGTCTATGTTCTTTGTATTCCCCTGGCCTGAAATAAAAAGCTATCCTTTCATTCTACATATATTTTCATTTATTTATTTATTTGAGGCAGAGAAAATGTGAGAAAAAGAGAGAGCTCTTCCATATATTGATTTAGTCCTCAATTTATTGCAGCAGGTGGGGTCAGACCAAGCTGAAGCCAAGAGACATAAACTGATTCAGGTCTCCTATGTGGATGGGCAGGAGCTCAACTACTTGAGCCACCACTTGCTGCCTCCCAGGCTGTGCAGTAGCAGGAAACTGGAAGTGAAGCAGAACCAGGACTCAAACCCACTCTGATATGGGATGCTCTCATCCCAAGAAATGTTCTAACTGTTGTGACAAATAAGCAGCAGTGATCCTAGACTACTCATTCTATAAAATGGAAATAGCCTTTGCCTTTATGACTTGCTAGTGATTAACCAAATACCTATTGTACACAATACACCTTGAAACTATCTCTATTTGAAGAGTTAGCCTGTCAGTCCTGGCAAGCCATCATCCTACAGATGAGAACAAGAACAAACGGCTGTTGGGCGTCTTCAATTCCTCCCTTGACCGGGGGAGAAAGTAGAGCTGTACAGGTCAGGGTGGGAGTGTGTGTGTCATTGAGCAGCTTGAAGTAACAATCACCTGAAGAGCTGGTTCAAGTATTTTGGAAATACGAAGACTGCTAAGCGACTAAGGATGGAGAGTGAAAAGGGGGATAATTCACATAGGTCTCAAGAGTGATGGTGCAGGTCTGTGTAAGGATTTTTCATGCTACTTAGAATTTAAAACATCATTTATCTGGGCATTGTCACAACATGTTTGAACCACAGTTGACAGGAAGTAACTGAAATCATGGAAAGAGAAACCACAGAGAGAGGAGCTACAGTTTTTAAGACTGATGCAACAAGAAAGAGACACTGACCTCAGTTACGTTACAAAAAATAGTACAAGGGATTTTAAGGACCTAGACCTGAGTTTTTACTAAAAAATTAGAGAGTTCTAAGGAGGAAGTCCAACACTGTGTCAGTTGGCACATACAGGGATTAGACTTCTACCCTCTCACAGAGACTAAGAGACAAGAGATATCTTCATTATTCTACTTCAAAAAGATGGCCCCCAGCTCCTATGTGAAATGCATTACTGGATTTCCATCTCCAAGGCCCAGAGAAAGAATTTATAATTACACATTTCCTATGGCAAGTATTCTAAAGAAATGGGGCCGGGGCTTCTTGTCAGAAAGAACCCTTGTAAACTGTCCTCAAGCTGAGCGAGGAGCCGGGGGGAAATTTCAGGTTATCTGGGTCAGCACAAGTGCTGGATATACTTGCATTTCGAGGACTATTTTAAGAAATGACTTATTTCAATGTGTGGTTGTTTGGGATTCTTTTGCATTTGTTTCAAGTGACAGAAATTCAATTTCAATTATGTTATTACCTTTATAGTACCAGTCCAGTGTGGTAGAGGAACTCCCATGATGGCACCCAAAATAGATTTCAATGTTGCTGTCTTGCTATCTATCTGTCTAGCTAAGATCTATCTTCATTCTTTGCCTGTGAGCTGCCTAGCACCTCTTTGTATGCTGAGATGTTCTCTCCTGCTAGCTAGACTCTCTCTACATGCAGCCCTGAGCAAGTGAACAGATCATGAAAAAACACTGTTACCACACATAGTAGTGCACTCAAATTTCAACTTACCATGATATCTTCTCACCTTCTACTGCTCATGACTCTCTTCTCTCTGGAAGAAAAATGACCAACTTTACAATTGACAAGTGCAGAGAGAAGTAGGTAAACATATTTGGTTATATAGTAAAAATCTTCCTCATTAGCTCATACAGCTTTTGAGCCAATATCCTAGAAAATTGGTCATGTCGCAATTTAAATGTAGTTTGGCATTCTGGATGATAGAAAACACTTTTACTCTTTCTGTCCACTAGAATTCCTATGAGTTTCTGCATGATTAACCACAGTTGAGAGAAAACCACAAACAATACACTCCCCGGGAAGGGGCTCAGTGGACCATGGGCTGCTGGTGCAGGAGGAGAGATAAGGTTCTCCTTGCATGACCCATTCAGTAGAGAGACAGGACATGATGGCCATTAAAATGCTTGGTGTGAGAAAAGAGGAGTGGGACTGGACAATGGTCAATAATTCATAATTATTGGAAATGAGCTTACCATCTATTCACACTTTGATGGATAAACTACCATCTACACCAAAGATTTGAAAATGACATTCTAAAATAATAAATGTATAATATACCCAAATTGCACAAAGCCTTATATACAGCTATATCATTTTATGGTGAAGGAAACTGAGGGCTGCTGTAGTTACATGTATGACCCAAGATCACATTGCAGAAGGAAAAAAAAAAAAAACAAAGTTAATCTCCATTGATAATCTCCCTTTTTACTGTTACCTACTGGTTCTTGCTCATTTCTAAACTTAACTCACTGAATTTCTCTTTAAATTCAAAGAGACATTAGATCTCACAATGAAATATCTCCCTTCCTCATATAACTAAATGACAGCTATAAGAAGTTTTAGGGAATATCAAAGCTGGTTGAACAGGGAAGAGACATTCCAATTTTGACCATGGGAAGATACCAGAAGAACAGGGGAGGAATTGTGTTCCCAGAGGACACTTAAAGAGAAGTTTGTGGTGGAGGATCTATGGGAAAAAAAAAAAGAGAGAGAGAGACTCCATGCAGCAGCAATGATACAATCATGTAGCAGCTAGGAGGACACACCAGAAACTCCCACAGTTGGTGGGTGGCTGGTGGGCTTGCCATCTTCTTAGATGGAACCTGCGGCAGCTCTCATGCCACAGGTGATACTGGCTGAGGGAGAATCTCACAATCTCCACTGGTTCTGAGTGTGGACTGAAGCACTGGTGGAGGGCAGAGTGCCCACTATCCCTCACTATCCCCACCAAGGCACTTGAACACCAGCATGGAGGAAGCACCCTCTTAATAAAGGCGAGTGAAGGCTGCTGTGGCTCATGAGCCAGTGGGGGATTTAACAGAATAAACCTTTGGTTCCCACTGACTTGAGTCTGACTTGAAGAGTTGTTGGAGGGGGGGAGGGCAGGATGCCCATTTAGTTTTGTGAAATGAGGGCACATTGCTCCCCTGCCATCACCCCAACAAGGCACCAGACTCACCTGCTTACAAAACAACATTTGTAGAGCAGGCAGCTGATGCCAAAAATCGAGTAGCTCTCTCTGTGCATGGGGAAGCTCATGGTGCACAGAGTGGATCCACTCTGCCCACAATCTCTGAGAGCCCTGCACCTTGTAACTATGGAACTCTTGTGATTGCAATAGGGTGTGCAGTGTGGCTGGGTTTGGGGGCAATCACCAAATCCAGCTGCAGGGGCTCAGAGTTTCCTGAGTGCTACAGAGGATGATCCCAGAGGGCACCCTGCTTGTACTGGATAGCACGGAGAAACTTTGTGTGGTTCATGCACCTGAATGAGTGCAGAGCGCAAGCACTGTAGGCTCACCCTGGGCAGTTGTTTTGCCTTTGCCAAGAGGGGCTGGAACAGAGAACACAACAGATGATATGATGATAAACTCCTCCCAGCTGGTGATAGGGGAATCCTACCACACCCACACTCTGGATTCTTGACTCAGTCTCCAGCAATGGCTGGAGTTCCCCGGCCTTACACAGCACACACTTCTGGATACCCACTGACATTCCACTGGGCATAGAAGCACATTTCAAAGAACAGACCCATCAGAGGAGAAACCAACAAGTATTTCTATAGATGCCTAAAAAATGTAGAAATACAACAAACAAGAGCAAGGAAGACAACTGACTTCCAAAAAGGAACACAACAATACTTTAATATTAGGATGTGAAGATGAAGGGATTTATGGAATGCCGGAAAAGAAATTCAAAAGAATAATTGTAAGATTACTCAAAAACACAGAGAAGTACATATATGAGTTAAACAAATCCATACATGACATGGAGGATAAATTCTACTGTGAGATAGAGTATTGAATAAAAATCAAACTGAAATGTTACCTGAACCACCATGTTTATAGCAGTAGTATCCACAACAGTGAAAATCTAGAACCATCCAAGGTGTCAATCATCAGATGATTTTATAAAGAAAATGTGGTAAATATACACAATGGAATATTATTAAGCTATAAAAAATGAAATTCTACCATTTTTAGAAAAATGGACAAAACTAGAGGACATCATGTTGAGTGAAATGAGCTGGACCCAGAAAAATAAGTACAAATATTTTCTCCTTTACATGTGGGAGCTAAAATTAAAAAAAAAAAGAAAGACAATAGAAAGAAATGTCTGATTTTGTCAGTTCTGCTCTAAAGATAGTTTTGTAAGATTTTAATAGCTTTGTTAAACCAATGGTTAAGAATGCTATACTACTACAGTTTTAATGCTCAGTGGTTACTCTACAATTTATTATATATGAGTTAAATGGCCATTTTTCATTCAATTATCATTTATAACCATTGTCTGTATTCCCACTAAACTAAGGACTTTTTACTTTTAATGTGCTAAACTTCTTTATCAGTGAAATATTAAGCCTTTTTGCTGTAATGAAATTTTAAAATATGTAGCTTCAGAAACTAATAAAAAAGGGAGAAGGAAAGAAGGTGGGAGGGACAGAGGGGGAAAGAGAGAGGAAAGAAGGAAGGGATATCATTATGTTCTTCGAATTGTATCTACAAAGCACATTGAATCTGTTAAAAAGTAATTAAAATGAGAAAATCTATTAAGTAAATAAAACAAACATGCAAAATATAGAAGTGAACAATTCCATATATTAAATAAAAATACAGGGGGCCGGCGCCGTGGCTCACTAGGCTAATCTTCCACCTGCGGCGCTGGCACACCGGGTTCTAGTCCTGGTCTGGTCGGGCGTGGGATTCCGTCCTGGTTGTTCCTCTTCCAGTCCAGCTCTCTGCTTTGGCCTGGGCGTGCAGTGGAGGATGGCCCACGTACTTGGGCCCTGCACCCGCATGGGAGACCAGGAGAAGCACCTGGCTCTTGGCTTCAGATCGGCGCAGTGCCGGCCGTAGCAGGCATTTGTGAAGTGAACCCAAGGAGGGGAGACATTTCTCTCTATCTCACTCTAACTCTGCCTGTCCAAAAAAAAAAAAAAAGAGAGAAAGAGAATTGACTATTGTTTACAGCCCTTGTCTCTACTGTTGAGGAACAGTGTTTTTTTTTTGTTTGTTTGTTTAACTTTTTGACAGGCAGAATGGACAGTGAGAGAGAAAGAGAGAAAGGTCTTTGTTTTCCGTTGGTTCACCCCCTCAAATGGCCCCTGCAGTCAGCGTGCTGTGGCCAGCGCACTGCGCTGATCGGATGGCAAAAACAGACAAATGGGATTATATCAAACTAAAATCTTCTGAACAGCAAAGGAAACAATAAACAAAGAGGCAATCAACAGAATGGAGAAAATATTTGCAAAGTACACGTGATAAAATATTAATATCTAGAATATATAGGGGACTCAAGAAAATCAATAATTAAACAAATAATCCAGTTACCAAAGGGGTTAAGCATACAAACATGAATTTTTCAAACAATGAAATACAAATGGCCAACAGATACATGAAAAGATGTTCAGGGTCACTGCCAGGAATTCTGTAAAATGGAAATAATCAGCATATTGTAAGAGTTATCTGTAGCCCCATTTTACAGCAGCTCAATTCATAATATCTAAGATATGGAATCAACCACAGATATTCATCAATTGATCACTGGATAAAGAAAATGTGGTATGTATATATGATGAAATGCTACTCAGCCATAAAAAAAGAATAGAATTATGTCTTTTGCAACCAAATAAATATAATTGGAGATGATTATGCTTAGTATAATAAGACATTCCCAAAATGACAAATGTTTTGTCTGATTTGTGGTAACTAATATAAAGAGAATACAAATACATTATGTGTATTTGTGAAATTATCATTTTGAGATTTGATTATTGCTTATAGCTCTTTTCTATACTCCTAAGGAACAGTGGGTTTTCTACTTACTTACTACTTTTTGAATTCTTTATTTAGTGAATGATAAAGTTTGTGATTATGAAGTAAATTGAAAGTATAACATTTCAAGAATTATAATAAAAATAAGAAAGGTAGGAGGAGGGAGGGTGGAAACAAGGAAGGGTAGGGTGGGAAATATCTTCGTGCTCTAGAAACTGTATATATGAAAAACATGAAATATATTGCCTTTATATAAGTGAATAGTAAAATTAACAAAAAATAAACTCATAGCTATAACAGATTCCCTATGCTTTGTTCACTTCATAAATCCAGAAAATAGGGGTCTGCATTGTGGTATAGTGGTAAAGCAGTCGCCCGCAACACCAGCATCACATATGGGTGCCAGTTTGTGGTAAAGCTGCACTGCTTCCAATTAACTCCCCGTGAATAGGCTGGAAAAAGCAGCAAAGAGTTATCCAAGTGTTTGGTCCCCTGTTTCTCATGTGGGAGATCCTGATGAAGCTCCTGGCATCAGCCTGGCCCAGTCCTGATCATTGCTGCCATCTGGGAACTGAACCAGCAGATGGAAGATATAGATAGATAGATAGATAGATAGATAGATAGATAGATAGATAGATAGATATAGATATAGATATAGATATATAGATAGATATCTCTCTGGAACTCTTTCAAATAAACAAATATTTTTAAACTATAAGAATCTACTAAGAAACTAAATGAAGAACTCTGTGCTTTTGTGCAGTTGATGAGAAACTAAAAAACTTCTTATATAAGTGACAACAGGACTTTAAAAGGATAGGGGATGCCTATCACACAGATGATAAAACTGAGATTTCACTTTTTCAGAAATAGAGAGAACAGAAGCTAAACAAAATCTTTTAGAATAATTCACCATGCAAGTATTTGAGTAAGATTTAAATCAATTTGTCTCTGTTTGTAAAGCCCATTATCTTTCTTTAGCATCACATTACCCCCAAGGCAAAATCCTCTTTCTTTGCATTATCTACTCAGATTTTTGTTAAGTGAGGATTTGAGAATATGGCATCAAGTAAGTCTCATAAAAAGAGAAATGGACTGGAATGGTTTTCCAAGAATAATATTGCCAGTGCCAGAAAAGTATACATCTCCTTCCTCCCTTCCCTTCCCTTTCCTTTCCTAAGAGTTATAGAGAGAGAGAGGGAGAGATTGAGACAGTGACCGCTATCTTTCATCCACTGGGGAGTAACGAACCGGAGGCCAAAACACTTGGGGCATTTGTGCTGCTTTTCCCAGGTCATTAAGAGGGAGCTGGATTGGTGATGGTGGAGCAGTTGGGACATGGACCGGGACCCCCACGGGATGCCAGCATCACAAGTGATGGCTTTACCCATTTTGCAACAATCCCAGCCCCTGAAAATATATATTTCAATAGTATTTGTAGTTTGGGAAAGAGAGAAGACAGTGCCATTAACAAAGATCATGAAAGGAACTGGTGGTACCATCACCTTGCAAACCATGTGTTCTGCCTCTGTGACCAGAACACTTTCCACTATTTGCTCCTGCTCAGAGCTAGGAATGGAGGCAATCATTTATTTTGATATTACTGACTTATTCGCTAAATAAGCTAAATTGTTTTCTTCTCCTAAGACACTAAGTCATGAGAATGGATTGGTTCTCCATGGCCAGGCTCTGGGAGCTGCAGGTGTATCTCTGGCATCATCATCTTCTCCCACATGCTATCTGATCCTTTGGCCCATAGAAGTGACAAAAAGAATAGTAATAAATTAATCCCATACTGGGCAGGTTTCAAGCCCCTGTAACTTTCTGAATGGCCTAACTCTAGTGCTAGGAAATTTAATATCCTGAACTATTCTTTTGTATGAATGGCCAAGGGAGAGTACCACCATGTCCCATTTGAACCTTGATCTATTTACTTAGAGCAAACTTACCCTCTAAATGATTTCTGCACCTTGAAAATCTCAAGGGCAAATCTGAATAATAGATTAAATATTTGTAACAAATGTTATGAAGTCCTGTGACATCTACCATCTCATTAAACCTTGAATATACTCCTGTTCTTACCTTCATTTGTCATATGAGGAAACTGACTTAATAATGTAGATCCTTAGAAATGGTGCCCAAACTTGAAATTTATCTTTCTACTTTCAATGTTTTGGGCCAATCTGCTCCTCACATAATGACCTTAATTAATGATTCATTTAACAGTGACAGAAATGTGCTGAAAGAGGCCTTAAATCTCAATACCCCATGTGCTCATGCTGAGACTGTCACTTAATTTACAGGTGCAGTTTCTTCCAGGAGGGAGATATATCCCCGTGGAGAAGAGATGGCATCTCTCAAACATGTGTTCCACTTTTCACTGTAGATAAAGGGGAATGAGGATTTGCACTGATGATTGTTGTGTAACTTCAGGTCAGGTCTCTCTCCAAACGGTATAATGGTTGCCCATCTACAAAGGGTTTCTTGCAAAAGGTCATTCCTATCCCTTAATGTTTATTAAAAAAAAAAAAGTATCCATTTCATCCATTTCAGCAGATTTAATTTCTTATTCAGTCTGAATTTCTTGTTTTAGAAAGACTGTTCAGTGTACATAATAGAACAGCAGAGAAAAGAATCGAGGTGGAAGATCTTCCAATGCGTCCTTTAAATGCAGTAGGGAAATCAGCATGCTCGCCATGTGGCAGCTGCTACCTTAGCCCATGTTGTTGCTTCTTAGAACTGTGTCGTGTCTGTTCCATTGTTCTTATTTTTTAAAATAAATTTTAATAAAGATTTCATGTATTTCAAAGATACAATTCTAGTAACATGAAGATACTTCCCTCCCACCCTCCTCTCCCTTTCTTCCTTTTTTTCTTTAATTTTTACAATCACAAACTTTCTTTTGTTATTTTAAATTTTATTTGAAAGACAGAGTCAGAGAGATCTTCTACTCTCCAAATGACCAAAAAAGCTGGAGCTGGGCCAGCCTGAAGCTAAGAGCCAGGAGATTCTTTGGGGTCTCCAATGTGAGTGCAGGGTCCCAAGTACTCTGCTACTTTCCCAGGAACATTAGCAGGAAGCTGGATCAGAAGTGGAGCTGCCAGGACTCAAACTGTCATCCACATGGGATACTTGCTGATTTTGTAGGTGGTGGCTTTACCCACTACACATATTGGCCTCTGCAATCACATACTTAGAACTTACTTTATAATCACAGGCCTAATACTCCCTTAAATATACTGTTCAATAAGTCAAAAGCAGAAAGACCACTGTTCTACACGAATATAGTCAAAGACAAGCAATGATAATCAAATGACAATCAAATTATGTCAATTTCGCTCTTATAGATTTTTTGGACTCTGTATATCAGATAATTCCAATCAGAGAAAACAAGATGTTTCTCTTGTTGTTGTTGTTGTTCTAACTTATATCACTAAGCATAATGGTAACCAGTTGCATTTATTTTGTGGCAAGAGATAAGATCGCTTTGTTTCTAATGGTTGAGTAGGATTCCATCATGGCTATATACAATATTTTCTTTATCCAGGCATCAGTTGATGGACATCTGGATTGATCCCATATATTAGCTATTGTGAGTTGAGTTTCTATAAACATGGAGGTACACATAACTCTTCCATATGCTGATTTTATTGCCTTTGGGTATATTCTCAGGAGTGGGATGGCTGCATCATATGGTAACTCTGTTTTCAGACTTCTGAGGAATCTCCATTCTGTCTTCCATAATGGTTGTACTAGCTTACATTCCCTTCAACAGTGTACTAGGGCACTTTTTTCTCCACATCCTAACCAGCATCTGTTATTTTTTGATTTTTCAATTATTGGGTGAAGTAAAACCTCACTGTAGTTTATATTTGTATTTCTCTGATGGCTAGTGGTCTTGAGCATCTTTTTATGTATTTATTGGACATTTGTATTTCATCCTTTCATCCATGTCCTTTATCATAAAATTACTAGAGCAAAACATAGAGGAAATACTACAAGATATTGGCATAGGGAAAGACTTCTTGGATAAGACCCCAAAGTACAGGTAATAAAAGCAAAAACAGACAATTGAGATTACAACAATGTAAAAACTCCTACACAGCAAAGAAAATAATGAAAAAGTAAATAGGCAACCAACAGAATGGGAGAAAATATTTGCAAACTATGCACTTGATAAATAATTGATGTCCAGAATATATAACTAGTTTAAGAGAACAACCACAAAGCAAACAGTCCAGCTCTTATTTCTATGGCTCTGAAACTCCTGTCTTCATTTTCTAATCTGGTATAATTCCTCCCAGCCCTTGTTCTTATGGATAAGCAAAAGCCACACCCATCCCCCTCACTTAGTCAATTCAGAGATACAAGTAAACCCTGCAGTCTACCTTGATTTCATGTTTGTATCCTTAGCCCTTTCTTCTCACAGTTTAAGATCCATCTAGAAAGAATGAAGCTCCACAATACCTTACAATGCAGTTCTCCCAAGACAGATAAGGGGTTTGGGTTATTTTTTACTCATACCCTCGAATCACCTACCTTCCTATTGTTCTGTGG
Source organism: Sylvilagus floridanus (assembly GCA_949820135.1). NCBI lineage: Eukaryota > Metazoa > Chordata > Mammalia > Lagomorpha > Leporidae > Sylvilagus > Sylvilagus floridanus. The sequence goes on from OX463235.1 coordinate 59,988,258, forward strand.
ATAATTTTCCTTCCTTGCATTGTTTTTTAAAGAAGTAGCATAAATATATACTAACACATAGAAATAAAGATAAAAAGAGTCAAGGCTTAAACAGGAATGAAAGGAAATAAAACTGCTTCCATTTTAAATGTGTCAAAGTTATTATATGAGTGCTCTCAAGATTTTAAGGTAATATATCTATTTGTTTATATATATAAATATATATATTATATTATATAATTATATATTATATATAAATATATAATATACATACAATATATTATATATTATAATGTCTATAATATATTTTATATATATATATTATATATAATGTCTATAATATATTTTTATATATATATATATATATATATATATATATATAAACAGAACAGCAGGAGGGGCCACACTGTGGCATAGTGGGTAGAGCTGCCACCTGCAATGCTGGCATTCCATATGTGCATCTGTTAGGATCCTGCCTGCTCCCCTTCCAGTCCAGCTCCCTGAGAAAAGCAGCAGAAGGTGGCCTGAATGCTTGGCCCACGCTACCCACGTGGAAGAACTGCAAGAAGCTCCCGGTTCTTGACTTTGGCCTGGCCCAGCCCCAGCTGAGTTCGTGGGAATAAATCAGTGTTTGGAAGATCAATCTGTCTCTTGCTCTGCCTCTGTAACTCCAACTTTCAAATAAATAATTAAATCTTGTTAAAAACCAGCAGAAAATGCACAGATTCAATTTCAGGGGTCTTAGAGACTTATAGAAGCCCAAGTTCCTTCAAATTAAGAAACATACACAGGGGCCAGTGTTTTGGTAGAATGGGTTAAGCTACCTCTTGGGACATCATCACTCCCATGCAAGAGTGCTAGTTCAAGTCCTGCCTGCTCGGCTTCCAATCCAGCTTCATGCTAATGTGCCCAGGAAAACACTGGATAATATCCCGAGCACTTAGGTCCCTGCTACCCATGTGGGAGACCTAGATAGAGTTCCTGGTTCATGATTTCAGCCTGTACTAGCACTGGCTGTTTGGATAATTTGAGCAATAAACTAGAAAATGGAAGATTTCTCTCTGTCTCTCTCTCTCTCTCTCTCTCTCTCTCTCTGTCTCTCTGCCTCTTTGTCTCATTCTATCACTCTGTAACGTTGCCTTTTGATTAAATAAATACATTTTAAAAAATTAAACATGAATAGAGCAACATAGCTTGGTATGTTGAAGACTTGGTGTAATTGATGTTCTATTAATTTTGGTACTTTGTACAAAATGTAAAATGATTGCTATTTACCTTGCTTTTTTCTCTAGTCTTTCTAACCACAATTTTCATTAAGATGCTTACAGAAAATATGCAAATAAAAAAATAAGGAAAGGCACCCAAAAATAAATCAAATTCAACAAATAACTATTTGTTACTTCCCATTACTTAGGTTATTTCAAGAGTTTTTATAAAAGGTTGTTTATGTATTAAGTTAAATTAGCTGTTATTCTCAAAGCTTTTATGCAAATTTGGTTAGCAATCAGAAAAAAATTACACAACAAAGAATCCTAATATTTCTTGGTTATATAGTTTTTCCTTTTGTCTCAGTAAAATTAAGTAAGACAAACTGTGAATGCAACTTCTCGCCCAGATCTATCTGAAGGTGAAATATTATCACGCGATCTGATATATTAACTTGATAAAGTACAACCTAGAAAGAGAAAACAGCCCCTCCACACTTGAGTGATGAATGATCATTAATGTAAAATGTTATTATAAATGTACTGAATCATGAATTAAGGCTATTGTAATAAATCATGAAAATAGAAGAGCTCTGCTAAAGACAGATAAACATGGGCACAGCAATATCCTACACCCAACAAAGACAGGTTTTAAAAGAGGCTTCATGCAGAAGTGCTTTCAAGTGGCTTCATGTTTCTCTGTGCAAAACAAACAAAAACTCTTATTAAATCCACAATACAGATAGAGAATATGTTTCATGATGGCTGACAGTCTTGGGTCAGGAACAGCCAGCAGCTCTGCAGGACAAATAATTGAGTGCATATCATGATGTCAGAGAGCGACTGCACAAACACGGAGACGTGCTTTTCTTGTCACGTTCAACAAAAGGGCGGCAGGCTGCTGAGAACTCAGGTATTTGAAGTGGTAGAGAATCTGTTTATGTAGCTGCTGAGTCAGAGTCAAGGTCTGGGTACATTCCCTGCACGTCTGGAATCCTGAGGTGCAGTGATGGAAACCAAGGTGCATGCCCGAGGACTCCACAGAGGAATTGGCTCTGTGTGTGTTTTCTCTCTTGAGGCTTTTTGCCATTCAAGGAAATTCAGGATGATCCTTGATCTAAAGGCGAGTAAAAGGTAACATGTACAGGATTAAAAGTAAAACAGTAATACAAAAGGAAGTACGTTCACAAAACGTCTGTCAAGAATTTCTGGCTGGAATGATAAGGAAGAGAACACCGAGTGGCCTTGTGGGACTCAGAAACAGAGTTTGAAGTTGCATTACATGTTGTACGTGTGATGTTTTCTACTGTGAGAAAACCTCAGTTCACCTGAGTTTATGAAAAAGCGGGGAGGGGTAGCGAGTTTACATCTCAAAGTCCAAGTAAAGAAAAATTCACAGCAGTAGATCATAAAGTGAAGCTAGAATCAAAGCTGTAACGGTTGGTCAGTTTCCGTCTATGAGGCTCATACAAAGCAATATTAATCCATCCCAATGAAAAATACCGATTTGCCTTTTGAAAACTAGCTATGATCTCAAATATGTTACAGAATCAAGTTTAAAAGAAATATGGATGGGCTGAATGACCTTGAAAGTCCCATACTGTTCTATGGTTGTTATTCTGTATATATGTTTTGGAACATCTAGAATATTGGCTTATTTCTATTCAAAATAATTGGTTCCGTGTTTTCACACTAACGTTATTATTATATCAAGCAAGATGCCTTAACCTTCCCAAAGCAAACAGTTAACAGACAGTAATAATATATTAGATGATAGCATAAGGTCTGGCATCATAGTGCCCAGGCTTCAAACTCCATCACACATTGATAAGTTACATAAAATTACACAGTAAATTTCACTTTTCTGATTCTTGGTTTGTAATTTACAAAATAAGTTTAAAGCTTAAATCAAGTCCTAAATATAAAATTATTGATACACTGGGGTAAAGAAGGAACTCAATATTAATGTTAGTGCTGGTGTTATTACTGTTGCTGCTGATAATAGTATTATCAGTACCTCTATTGCAAGAACATCACCTTACACCTTATACCTAACTATCCATTTATCACTGCATAAAGCTGAACATATATATCAGGAAAATATTACATACTGCAAGTTGTCTTACCAATATTTGCAAGAGCATTCATCTCACCGTCCCTTGAGTGGTGGACATCAATACTCTATGAAATTGATTAAATCAGAGATCTTGCAATCAAATTTCATTGATCCATTATCATTCTCCAATATTTCTTCTCATGGTTAAAGTTAATTTAACAAATGCAAAGAAGGCAGTATTGCACAGAAAGTCCTGATTGTATTTCAAACAGCTGTATCAAACTTTAAAACCAATTCACATAACTTCATTAGGAAAAATAACCACAATTTACATAGCACTTTCTATTCTCCCATTTGACCTGAACTCTCCTCTTGGGGTATAGCTAATATTAACATTACTACTTCATAAATAAGGCATCTAAAGCTGTGAAAAGTGCTTTTCTCATCTGAATTCTAACTGAAGATAGAACCAAACATTGATTTTGAGTCTTTGGACCACAAATGCTGAGATTTCCACTGTATTCCATTTATGTAATCTATTAAAAATAAACAAAACAGCATTTCTCATACTCTTACCACACACATTGTTGTGGACATTGCAGGAACCTTTCAAACACTCCTTAATGTATACTGAGAGTCTCTTTTTAAGGAGGCTAGACAAATGGGACAAATAGCAGTGTTCCCAGAAAGGCAGGGAGTTGAACCATAGGCATCTTATTAACATATTTATTGATCACATTATCTATGTGATAACACATTCTCTGCAAGCAAGGGAGGGGGCACTGCAGCTCTCTAACTCAGGTGTAGAGACCCTACCAGTGTCTCAATCACCTAGCCTAGCACACCTGGTACACGTCAAACCCCTGCATTCATACCATGAACCCCAAAGATCTTATCGTGAACTGTCTAGTGTTTGCCATGTGTCAAAACCTCCCTCACTTCTGGGTTCCTCATCTTCAGCTAGAACATCCCTTCCTCCCCATTTCACTCTCTTTCCTAATAACTGCTGTCTTAGCTTTATTGTTATTTCTTTTCAGAGCCTTCCTGAGCTCTCCATGACTTGTTCTCTGCACTTACTCCCTCAACTCTTGTCTCTACTATAAATGTGTGTTTAATTGCTTCTGTTTCTGGACAGTGAATTCCTTCAAGGCAAAATAGGCTGTTATAGATCTTTGTGTTCTCTGTGTTCAGCACAGCATGTCAGGTATTTTAAGTACACAATAAGAATTTGTCAGAATAATCCAGTACTAAGTGTCTATCAATCAAGTATTAAGTATCTAATGCAAGTTCCTTGTGATCTCTGATTGTACATTTTTTTTGCCAAAATTACTTTAGACTGTTGAATTAATAGAAAACCTGATCCAAACTACAAATAGAAAGAAAGTCAAATGTTTACCAAGAATAAAAAGACAAAATAAAACAAAATCTGGTGAGAATTCAGAACAGGATAAAAAGTTGGGCTGATCCATTTCTCTATATATAGTATCACAGATCTGTGTGTGGAGGCCAATTATTTACCCACTGACAAGGAGGAATTCAGCAAAACTCTCTGATGGCATCATTCTCCAGCATAACCTGGGGACAATTCTGTCCTGAGAAAAATTACCTGTGACAAGTGCAAGTCTATGTGTTCAAATGTTTTCTTCCCAAGTATAGAGTTCCCCAGCCTTCTGGCTTTTCCAACTCCTGGGGGAATTTCTGATGTTTCTGTCAAGGAAGTCAACATATCCATCGAGCCTCTCTGGAGATGTGCACATAGAAAGTGTACTTGAGCTCACGGCTCCACAGACTCATAAGCTGAAGAAGCAGCTGAGGGAGTGGATGTATAAAAATAAATACTAAAGCCTCTGGCAATGTAGCAAAATCATCTGTCAGCCCCTTAACTTTAGCTGGTCTAAGAAAGTTTCCACATCAAAAGTTCAAAGGGATTCTCATTGTCAGCATCTTAACCATTTTGCTCTCCAACTCCATGGTAAAACTGGAACTCTGAGCAAACCACCTAACATTGAAATCAACAATCATGCAGTTCAAAAGTTCTCTAAAAGTCCTGGTAGACCAATCAATGCTAAGCAAACCACAACAGGAATCCAGAGCCAGCTGTGGGCTCTCAGAGGGAAAAAATACTTGATTAGATGCCAGTTGTTACAAAATAAGAAAAAATAAAATCAAGTCAGAATATAAAGGTGACATTTTCATGCAAAAATTGATTTTTAATTTTTTGAGAAGGAAATATAGTAACAATGCTAATAAAGTTTTTATTTTAAAAAAAGATAAGGGAAGCCAGGAAACTATCCACGCATGTAAAGTCTAACCAATGTTAAGCCACGCCAATGAAGTATGAAAATAATTCATGTGATCCCTAATACGTAGATTGGTGTATGACATGGCCTGGGAGAACTTGGTTTAGCCACAGCCAGCATCCTTCAGCCACAAACAGCAACATGTACATTGTTCCTTGGGCAACATGTATTGACACACTAGCGAGAGAAGAAACTGAAGCAATTCATTGAGAAAACCGATCTTAGAATAAAAGAAATTATTTTTAATGTGAGAAGAGAGATCTTCAAGGTCCAGACAATCAGCATGAACAATAAATTGCCAGCATTTCTTGAGTCTTCACTGTCTGCTGCCTTTATGTTAAACGTTTCATATCTATCAGTTCATTTTAGAGTTTCCCTTCTCAGTTGGTCAAAGAATGCCTCTTCCCAGTGTAGTCCTGGCTGTGAGCTCACAGAGACTGCTGGCGCCAATGTGAGCAATGATATGATGATCCACAGCATCTGGTCACACTGCTTACCTAGCCCCACGCCTAGATATGTTACTTTCATCACACAACAAATTAGTGTTGGGTCTTCCTTTCTATACACTATGTATCACAGAACAGAACCAATCTCACAATAACTCAGTTCAGCCAAGACCTGGTAATACACATTTAGACAAGTGTACAGTTACACACTATGGTGGGCATAGTCTTGCTCTGTAACTCTAGGGATATCCATTGTGAATCTCCATGTGGGGCTTGTTAAGAAGCACATAAGGCATCCTGTCTGCTTTGGACCCTTCCAGGCACACAGGTTGTGCTCAGTCATGTGGTTCAAGTGGCACATCTGCTGGATGCAGCCTGACTTCGCCCCCCAGCTTTGGGTGCTTTGGGATTCCCTCATAGGCAGAAGTCTTTGGGATCACATGGCATATGTTCTGGTGCAGTCTTATGAGTGAAATATGTCGCCTCCAAAAACCTGAAGAGCCCTATAAGGTGTTTTTCTTCCTTCTTTGTAGAATAAGATCAGAGATATCATAAGTGTTCTTTATTGGAAGAATGTCCTAGCCCTAGCCTACCACCAAATAGTAACTCCTATAAATTTAATTGATATACAATACCCTCAATTTATGTAGAGTTTATTCTTCTCTTTCTGAGGTACATATGTATTATTAATATTGCCAATGTATTTTCACTTCTTGGGCCTCCCATATGATAGCACAATGTAATCAGTAGAACAAACCGAAGTAATATTCTGGGGATGCTCACATGGTCTAGGTGTTACGATGGGGCAAGGGGAGAGCTAACATACTCTGCAGGGAGGTCTCTAAGTTAATCCTATTACCAATTTCATATGGATAAGGAAAGGTTCTGGGTTTGCTTTCGAAGGGTAGAAAAAGTTGAATTTTCCTGATTCCCAGCCATATTCTGAGATAATGATAATTATCTGAGAGTGATAATCTGATCTAGCAAAGATAGCACATTATCACTGCAAGGAGTCAGATTGGTTGATAAATGGAGATGTAACATCAATCTCCACCTTTGAAGTCATTCACATTGTTTACAAAGAGGTCTTTGTATGCTTGGATATCCCCCACTTGCTTGGTGTACAGTTATCTGAGTGAGTAAATGTGGTAAATCTTGTGGGAAGTTCTGGGGTTAGCCTTGCGATACAGGCATACCATGATGCTGTTCTGATACTTATTCCAGGAGACCTAGACTATCCTTCATTCAAAGAATTCAAGAACAGGGGATGCTTCAGTCTAAAACCTGGGCAAGGAACTGTGACTCTTCATGTGACAGTTGTATTCAGTGAACTAATTATTCACCTCTGTTTTCTATTTTCTGTTTCTTTTTTTTTTTTTCTGTATAAACTAATAGATACTATGGTTACCTGACAATCTGCCTTCCCCTACAGGTACAGAATTCTGCTAACAATTTTTATACACTGTGTGTACTCAGATTCCTCTGTAACACCATTCTTGCCACACATTATCAAAATTCTTGAATTCTCTTACCCATACTATTTCTGTGGTCCATGACCCTATTACTATAAATGTGGCCAGTTCCATACTTATATCTTTAGGTGATGATGGCTTCTCAGCCTTTCAAAATTGCTTTGCAAATAGAGTCTTCCAAGTCTTTCCAAAGAATATAGCCATCTGTTGGTTCTGGCCTTACTTGCTCTATCCATTCTGACACACATTGTTAGGAAACTGGCACAGTTTTAGCCAGGTGGAGGCATGGCCCAGCTACCTGAGCCAGGCTCCACCCCCATCCTAATGGGATTCACTGCTCCTGCTTCCCTGCCTGCCCTCAGGCAAAGTTTTAAAAGGGCCTGTTCCTGACCGCGTGTTCTCTTGGCTCTTCTCTCTTAGCTCTCCTCTCCTGCTGTCTGCTCTCCTCTCTCCATCTTCTCTCCTTGCTAGCTCCTCTCCTCTCTCTCTCTCTCCTTATAGTCTCTTTCTCTCTTTTTCCTTTGCCTCCCCTTCACTCCAGTCTGTTGGGTCTTCCCCAAAAAACCCTTTCCCTTACTCCGGTGTCCGGTGTGTTTTGCCACAGCTAACATTAATACATAATACACATACTCCTCTCAATTGTTTGAGCCATTCATCTACAACCTGCTACTGCAATTCTAGCATTTCTGTTACATTTATTACTAATGATCACTTCCATAAGCTTATAGTGACTCACCTAACAGCACTTGAGTTCATCGTTCCTGGTTTTTTTTTCAAGATATTAAATATGGTATCTATTTTGAGAATACCATATAATTAAAACATACCTTACCTAGTTTTATCTTTGAAAGCCCCATCTTCTTCTACCAGCACCCTCAGAACCTAGGCCCACTAGTATACTTCTGTTGTATTATGTTATGTAATGTCTTGTTTTAGATACCACTTTAGGGAATAGCATATTTTATCATTTTTTAAAAAGGATTTGTTCATTTGAAAAGCAGAATTACAGAGAAAGAGTGAAAGATAGAGAAAAAGATCTTTGATCCACTGGTTCACTTCCCAAATAGCTACTATAGCCAGGGCTAGGTTAGGCTGAAGCCAAGAGCCTGGAACTCCATCCTTGTCTCCCACATGGGAGGCAGGGTACTTGGCCATGTTTGACTGCTTTCCTAGGTGCATTAGCAAGGAGTGGGATCAGAAGTGGTGCAGCCAGCACTTGAACAGGAGCCTATAAGGGATACTGGTATTGCTGGCAGTGGTTTAACTAGCTATGCCACAATGCCAGCCTCCATATTTTATTCTTTAGGAGATCTAGTAGCTCCCTAAGCAGAGTATGCTGTGGTTTAATCTTAGTTACTGGTTTGGTAGGAAGAAGAAAAATTATGGTCAGATGCTAGGGAAAGGTATGTGATGTTTTTTGCAAGAGAATGGCCTTTGATCATCTTCAAGAAGAAACAGGGTAGGGAGGTCTTTGGGTTGAATCAGCCTTATTTTTTTTTTTTCTTTTAATCTGTCCAGAAGATTAATTGTAAGAAGAATATTTTAATTTTTTTAAAAAAGTTACTTGTATTTTATTTGAAATGCAAATAGAGGTAGATAGAGATAGACACAGAAACATCTTCCACCTACTGGTCCACTCCTCAACTACTAGCAACAGCTGTGGCTGTGCTTAGCCAAAGCTAGGAGCCTACAACTCTGGGTCTCCTATGTGGGTGGCAGGCCCTCAGTACTTTACCCATCACCTACTGCCTTCCAGGGTGCACATGAGCAAGAAGCTGTTTCAGAAGTGGAGCCAGGACTGATACGGAATGCAGGTCGTCCCAGAGAGTGTCCCAACCACCATGCCAACTGCATGCCCCACTAAGCTGATTTTAAGGATCCAAAAGTATCAATGCAGAGGTTCCTGTCTACTATGTTCAGATCCTGCTCTTCACCAACCTGCAGTTACCTTGGCACAGAGATATAGGTTGATTTTTCAACGGATGTTTTCAGACATGATTTTCAGGGAAGTTTTATCACTAGGAATGTACCTGCAATCTTGGAACAACAATGTTCAAAAGTATTCTTCTGATGTTATATCAACGCTGCTTTTCTACAATAAGCTTACTACCAGAGATGACGATAATTGAGAAACTGGTGTTTGAAAGATTCCTGTGTTTGTTAGTCCTCAGACTCTCGCCTAGGAACAATACATTTTCCTTTGCTGTACAAAAGCAAAATTATTTCCTCCCCATGTTAGTGGGAAATTTGTTTCCTAACTTTCTAAAGCAGGAATGTGGGTATTGTTCTTATTTAATCCAACCAGGATCCACAGAGCTCACCTGGTATAAGCATGGGTTACTTCTCCTGATGGTGGAATCAGAGGAGCCTATGTACAAGAATGTGGCAAGATTGACTGTGACTTGGGATTTGAAGACTTGAGAATAAGTCTTCCACCAACAAACGACTTGCCATTTAACAAACTGCAAATCTCTGAGCCATGTTTTGCTGTCTTCAAACCTCTTATAACAAGGCATCAATCCTTTCTCCCTTCTTCCTTCCCCAAGGAAAGAAGGAAAGATAACTTTGGGAAATAAGAGGTAGAAGATGCTAGATTGTCAAAAGATATAATATCCAGTGAAGTAAACAAGATTTGAGTTAACTTGTACTCAGCAATGCCATTTCACTAACAAGAATATTAGCATTAATTAAAAAATGAATAGTTTGATCAAGTAAATTACCCACAAAGTTTATTATTTGTTTTTTAAAGACTTCTTTACTTATTCGAGAGGCAGAGCAATAGAGATTGAGGATGGGAGATTGGGTGAGGAGAAGGAGGGAGGAAGGAAGTAAAGAGAGAGGGAGGGAGGGAGGAAGGAAGAAAGGAAGGAGGAAATGAAAGAGAGAGGAAAAAAGAAAGAAGGAAGGGAAAAGGGAAAAAGGAAAAAGGAAAGCAAATCTTCCATTCACTTGTTCACTTCCCAAATGGATATAATGACCAGGGATGGGAAACACCTAAGTCAGGGATCAGAAACTTCATAACATGGGTATCAGGGGCCCATGCCCTTTGGTCATCTTTTGCTTCTTTCCCAGACACAATTATCAGGGAGTTAGATCAGAAGTGGAGCAGTTTCTGGGACATCAATTAACACTGTAGTATGGACAGCTTTGTAGGTGGTGGTTTAAAGCACCATGGCACAACACCATCCCCCTTATAAAGTTTGGAATATGATCTTCAACTTGATGATCAATTTTCACATTTATTGAGTACAGCCTCATGAAAGTATGTAGAAGGAGTGAATTGGGTGTTACTACTAGAAATAGAGAAAATTGTCTAGACAGATTTTATTACTGTTTTACATTGTTATAAAGGTGTTATGTATTTTAGAGGCATAGCAACCCTATGAGGTAAGTGTCATTTTCTTATTATCTACATTTCAGATGAAATTGTAGCAAAGTTATGTTAAATAACTTATCTGAGGCTATAGCCAGGAAGGGATGGAGTCAGGGCTTGAAAATCACTTGATTCTGAATTCTGGGCTAGTTGTTCCAAGGAATTAAAACAAAAATAATGCAAAATGGGAATGGGAGAGGCATTATGGAACTTTTAGAGGAAATTGACATTTTTCCTTGTAAGTAAATAGAAGAAAGTGAAAAATAGACAAATCAGTAGAGAGCAATGTAACATTAAGCTTCTTCCCATTATTACAGTTCTACTCTATCTCTCCCTACTTAGTGAGGGTATACAGTAGTACCAGTAGGAGACAATATATAAATGAATGTCTTCAGTTCTAGAAGAATTTTCCTTAGAAATAAATTGTGCATCCATATAATTAGCCCACATTTCTGTAGAATACTTTTCAATAATCAAAGTGTCCTAGCTTATGTCTAATCTTAATATTAAAAATAAAACATGTGATGAATATATCTATTTTTAAATAAGGGTTTCAGTTAGAATTAAGTCAATTTTACCTCTGACTTCGAGCTCCATGATTTTTCTGTTATAGACTGCCATATGTATATGCTATCTTGCTATGCATCAGAATGCACTGGACACTGAATAGATGAAAACATAGCACAGCTTGTACATAGAATGCATTCTTCACAGTCTAGCAGTAGCAGAGAAACATAACGCAATTAAATGGAATTCTCTAACATTTGAAAGAGCACTAGGAAGGACGAACACTGGCATGAGGGTGAAAGGGTAAAGGGTGGATAAAGTTCTGAATGAGACCATGACTATGGCTGCAAATAGAGGGCTTAGGCATGCTGTCATTTGACCATCTCTGTGTCTCTGTGACCGTGACACAGTTCTATCAAATAGCTGGCATCATTATTGGGCATTAGAACGCACATGTCTCATATGTGTTTATAGTATCTTTTTTTCTTGATATATAAGCCCCAACTAAAAGTTATTTGAATAAAATCAGTGCTCCTATGTATTGTCCACTTTTGAAAGTAGTGCTATATAAGGAAGAGTATGTAGAACATGAAGAGATACTGTTTTCTCCCTTAATGCTGTTTACATCCTGCCTTACAATCGCAATGTACTACCTAAACTGCTGCAGCCTGGTGAATTAGGAAGTGACAAATACATTTACCTGTAGTCTTGAACAAAGTACAATTTAACAGTGTGTTCCTGGAATTAGGTGATAATCATTTGTTTCTAAGGTCCACAGGGAGTAATAAACTCATTTCTGACATATGTTGTACTGTCTGGTTGAAGCTTAACCAACCATTCAATCCTATCACATTTGACCTAGCAACTACACAACAGAATTTCCTACCATGGAATTAATAAATTATTTATCTACAATTAATAAGACATAACACCAATTCTGAAGAACCATCACAGTGAGACCTAGCATCTACTGCAAAAATCTACTGCATAAGTGGCCCTAACAAGACTAAGTAGAGACATATGGTAGCGGACTTGGGCAATTCAAGATACACAGAATCTAAATTCTCTAATGTGGATATGTTGTTTAATATGACATAACATTTAAGAACACACAGACACATGTTACTAATGGTTGATATTTGACTGTCATTATTTTTTATCTCTTCCTCCAGTTTCTGATTACTTTCCGTGTATGAGACTTTAGCAATCAATAAGTGGTTAATAATAGACCATTAAGAGGAGGAAGATAAAGGCAAGATACTTAATCCTCAGGCAGAACAATCAATTTTTGTTAAATTAAGAGGTAAGCTTGCATCTGTTGATGTTACAAGGACACCCAGAGTGTAGGATGGCCCAAAGAGTTTTGGAGTTCAATGTGCTTGGTTTTAAATCTCAGCTAAATTACCCTGCATAATCTCTCTGCACTTCAGTTAATCTGTCTGTAAAATGCAGTGCAGAGTTATTGATGATATTAATTGGGGTCCATGGATGTAAAAGTTACAGTTGAAAATTTCTGACTGCATCAGAGTAAAGAACTCAATAATCAGTATTTCTCTTAGATTCTACCACTTGTTAGTCATTCAACCGGCAATGGAGATGGTTTTATATAGAACTTTCCACTCTTTTAACCAGTGTACCAGGTGCACCAGAATGATAAGCAGATGGCTAAATGATGTCGCTCAAAGTATATACAACGCTTTGTATATTTCAAAGACACAATGTACCATGTAACATGGCTGTTCAAAGATCCTCAACAATTTGAGAACATGGAGACTAGTGTTGAGGTCCTTAAATTACTAATAACAAAAGGCAAATATGAAGAACTAGTGAGAACAAAAACGATATGACTCAATTTTGGATCTTTACCATACGTTCATAGGAGACCAACTATTTCAACACAGTTCACACTGGCTTAATTAGTAGTGAAGGTAACCTTTAAATGACCACAGAGTAATTAAATGGCTGCACACTATGAACCCAAAAGAGCTTAATGATGCTGTACTGACAGAGAGGAACAGAACAGAACACCATCTAGTAACATGATTGCAAGCAGAATTTCAGGTTAATGATATTGTATTTTATAATTTAATGGTTCACACACAGCACCATGAATGATACATGAATGATAGAATATAAATTCAAATCCTGGCATTTCATAAATATTTTAACAGTAATGGCAATTAAATTGCCTTTCTTTAATATGATCCTGCAATTACACAATACCTTATTCAGTGTCTGGCTCCTTCCTAAATGAACAATAATTAAGATTAGTTGACTTAGCTGATACAGCCATGAATATGGCCTATATTTTTCTTTCATTGGGAGTAGTGATAGCTACTATGCCTGGGCATATGAGCCACGTGAAAAATGACTGTTTTTATTGTTGCCTTGTTTTTGTTTACTTGTTTGGCCCATACACAAGAGAAACCTAGGACTTTGGGCAAATGTGAGTTTATGTAGCACTATAAATAACATTATCTGTTTTAATTGCCAAGTCGTTAAACAATTTCTAGGTCATCAAGTTTTACCTTTATATTCTCCTTATCTTTTCCTTCCATCTCTTTGGTCAGAAATACTACAATAACTGTGAGCCTGGCTCTAGTTTTGTACAAAACTCCTTCATGTTGACGGCAGACTTTCCCCATGTCAGCATGTTAGGTGGGAAGTCAGCTATGAGCTTATGTGTGTGTGACAAGGGCCTAAAGAGATATTTCGGTCCAGCACATGCATCTCAGAGTCACCCCAATAACGTTTCAGGGGCAGCCCAGGATTTGCATCCTGCCCTGCTCCTTCTACCCCATAACCTGCCAGGTAGGGGTCCCCACACCTTCTGCCTGATAATCTTCCAGATGCAGGCCAGTGTCTGCATTTCAAATACCCTGCTCAGATCCTGATCCTCCAGGGGGTTTGCTCACCCTTCCTCTAAACCCAGGGCAGTGCCAGCTAGGCTTCCTCCTGTCTGATAACTTCTGGGGGAAAATTCAGATAGGAGTTTCTAGTATTTGCATCCATAAAGTCTTTTGTTTCAGGAGGAGATGTGAGAAGAAAAAAACCCATCTCCTTAAAAACCCCCAGCTCAACTGGATGGTGCACTCAGCCCTCTGCCTCTCTGCTGAGCCACCTACCTGGCCTGGCCTAGCCTGGCCAGGTGTATTCTCCACTCAACCATGTAACCCTGCTCTTCCCCCCAGTCTGAGCGACTGGGTACTCTCTCTCAGGTTCTGTCTGGAGAGCTGCCCATCCATTCTCACAGATGTCCCTACCCTAATAAACCTTGCTATTTTGCTTTCCACTACTCTGTCTCACGCCTGAATTCTTTCTTGCGCAAAGACAAGAGCCCTGCCATTCACCGGTAACAGTCACAGGTCTCTGTGTGTATCAGTACTCACATAGCACTATTCCCACCACACCTACTGAGTCCAATAAAATGACCCTCCTTTTATTCTTACGCATGGAATATAGTGGGTACTCTATAAAAACTGACTGGATTAAGAACAATCAAAGGAAAGTTGGAAAGACATCTTGCGGCAATCACCAAAAACTCATGTGCATCTATTCCCTTTAACTCTTACTCATGTAGTATCTGCCTTGTGAACGACTATAAGAATAACAAAATACAAAATACAGATTTTGTGCTTTCAACATATTAATCACTAAGCAGAAAAGGAAGAAAAACATTAACACAATCACCAAAAAAAGAAAGAACTGTCATCCAGATGCACTGCTGAATTAAATAGGAATGTTTACTCCTCACCAGAGCCCTAAGAGACAGAGTCCTATTATTATCCTATTTTACTGATGAGGAAATTGAAGAATACAATAGGAAACATTATCACTTTTTCTCTGTAGCCAAGTTTTAAATCTAGACCAAATGGCTCCAGGGATTGTACATACAATAGTCTCACTGCATGACTCTCAAAAAACAATTACTGTGAATTCAAAGGAAGGGAAGGCATTGATAATCATGGATTGGAGAGACCAGAAAAGGCTTCACAGCAGAGGTGAACTATGGGCAAAGGGTTTCTATAAGGGAAACAGAATGAAAGTCCAACAGGACATGAAGTGCTAGGAGAGGAGGGCTCAGGTAAATTGCAGTGAAATATATAGCTGGAATGAAAATTGTGGAAGGTTTGGACTGGCACCTGAAAAATCTTTAGAGGTTCTTATGTTGCAGGAAAATGAGGGCATTTAAGAATTTCCATGCAGGCGCCAGTGCTGTGGCATAGCGGGTAAAGCCACTGCCAGCAGTGCTGGCATCCCATATGGGTGCTGGTTCAAGACTCAGCTTCTCCTCTTCTGATCCAGCTCTCTGCTATGGCCTGGGAAGGCAGTGGGAGATGGCCCAAGTCCATGGGCCTCTACACCTATGTGGGAGGCCCAGAAGCAGCTCCTGGCTCCTGGCTTTGGATCAGCACAGCTCCGGCCATTGCGGCCAGTTAGGGAGTGAACCAGCGGATGGAAGACACCTATCTCCCTCTCCCTCCCTCCCTCCCTCCTTCTCTCTGCATAACTGACTTTCAAATAAATAAATAAAAATTAAAAAAAAATAATTTCCATGCAGAGAGGAGCAATGAGCAAAGCAAAGGTATTGGAAACAAAAAACCTACTGTTGCATTCTATCAGCAGTGGGACTCCAATGGGGGAGTTGCCACAGAAGCATGCATGCAATTGCTTTCTCTTTTATACACAAAGTGGGTCTCCCTTAGTGACCCCTGAGAAGTGAGTACAGATTTAACCAATCAGTAGAGCAGAATAACAACCAGTTAGCAGGCAGAGATTAGTAACTATGTCTTAGCCTGGTTCCAGTGATTCCAGGTGAGCCCCAAATATATTGCAGGAGTTGTGAATTTGGTATCACAGGATTGGTGGCACAAGGAGTCTGCAGCTCTAGCTGTCACCGGAGAAAAGCCTATGGATGCCGTGGGGTTCTTGTCTTCATGCAAGAAAGAATTCAAGCATGAGATAGGGAGCGAAGTGATAAGGTTTTGATAAGGTTTTACTGGGGACAGGGCATCTGCCAGAAAGAAGGGACAGAGAGAGCGCCTAGTCACTGGGCCTGGGGAGAGCGAGGTCAAACGGTTGAATGGAGAGATTACACCTGGGCAGGCTAGCTGAGAGGCAGCGGGCTGAGCATGCAGTCTGTTCAGAGTCCCTAGGTTTACCCACCTCCCTCTCTCCTCCAGGACAAAGAATGGGGAGTCCTAGGGGAAGAGTTTGTTGAGTGAAAATTAGTAAGTTCCGCCCCAGATCTGCTTCCCCCACCCCTCCCAATTTAGGGTGTCTGTGAAGGTTTTATTGCCCCATGTTATCAGGTCAGATAACCCATTTGGTCCTGAGGAGAGAATTCTCCTGGAACTTTCCATGGGGGAAGGGCTGGGACCACCTGGGAGGTCATCAGGATCCCAGCAGGACTTTGAGGTGCAAGATGCTGGGCTTCTGGAGCTTCCAGTAGGTGCTGGTCTTCAGGCCTTACACACACACACACACACACACACACACACACACAGGCTCAATTTCTGACTTCCTGCTTAACATAGCCACTCAGGGCTGTGGCTTGTTTTGGAGAGATGGGGCAAATTCTTCTTTTGGCCAGATTCTTCAGTACACTGTTCTCATGTTACAGCTCTCTGTATTACAGCTCTCTCTGATACAGCTCTGCTTACTCTGTAGGTTCACAGCTTGTCCTCTGCCAGATTCCTTGACAGCTATCTCCTCTGGGTTACAGTTTCTCTTCTCTGCTGGCTCCGCGAGGAGTGTGGCCACCTTCTGGGTTTCTACTACATCTGAGTCAGGTTCTTTGTCTCATGACCATGAAGAATGAGGCACATGGACAACGAAGGAGTGAGCAAAGATCTCTGGCAGCCAGGAGGGCCCGACCTGAAAGGCTGGCTGCCCTGGAGGGTGGTCTGACATGAGATGGGGGTCAAGACTGCCTGGCCCAGAGTTCTGTGTGTTTCTAAAGCAGACAGTTCCTCCCAATTGGTCAATATGTATGCTAATGAGGCATGCTACATGAACCAATCAGGGAACTGATTTTAGAGTAGCCTGTTTTGCACAGAAGTGTGAAGAATTCTCAATTAGGTCTGTTGACAGTTTGAAGAACACCTGAGATTACATTGTGTATGTTTCCCCATCTCCTGTTTCCTCCACGCTCAGGGCTCCTGGAGAGTTGCATCACATGTTTTATCTTTCTTATATTTTACTTTCCTTTCTAGGAGTCCCTGGAGTTTCTTTCACCTGCTATACAAGAAACCCAGATGGATAGTGAATCCTGATTTGTAAAAAAAGTAACCTTTACACAGAACCAAAGGACCGAGTCGGTGAACTATGTATCTCCCATTCATTCCACTCCTCTGGTATGAAAACTCCTATTTAGGCCATAACAGCACTGTAGGAAGGTTTTGTACAAATCAGAAAAACAAAAACTACCAGTGTCTTCAGATGTATGTAAAACTCCCTGAGCTAACTGTATATTTGTTCTCATTGCATTAGCAAAGGCCATGGGTAGATGCAGCACAAGACAATCAGCTAGGATACTAGAGAAGACTGGATTTTAGCATCCACTCACCATCTCACCAAGCCTTTGAGTAGTACCAAGTTTACCCATCATTGTAATCTGTAGACTTGTTCACAATGCAAATGCTTCTTCTAACTTTTAAATATTTCATTCAAATGCTTATATATACACACATATTTGAAACATTACAAATGCACATTTATTCTGTGTGAACATAAGCAGTTAAAAATGTTTGGTAACACAATTCCATACTAATTTTTTTTTTTGACAGGCAGAGTGGACAGTGAGAGAGAGAGACAGAGAGAAAGGTCTTCCTTTTGCCGTTGGTTCACCCTCCAATGGCTGCCGCGGACAGCGCGCTGCGACCGGCGCACGGCGCTCATCCGATGGCAGGAGCCAGGTGCTAGGTGCTTACCCTGGTCTCCCATGCGGGTGCAGGGCCCAAGCACTTGGGCCATCCTCCACTGCACTCCTGGGCCACAGCAGAGGGCTGGCCTGGAAGAGGGGCAACCGGGACAGAATCCGGCGCCCTGACCGGGACTAGAACCCGGTGTGCCGGCGCCGCAAGGCGGAGGATTAGCCTGTTGAGCCACGGCGCCGGCCATACTAATTTTTTTTTGACAGGCAGAGTTAGACAGTGAGAGAGAGAGAGAGAGACAGAGAGAAAGGTCTTCCTTTCATTGGTTCACCCCTCAAATGGCCACTATGGCCAATGTGCTGCACCAATCCATAGCCAGGAGCCAGGTGCTTCCTCCTGGTCTCCCATGCAGGTGCAGGGCCCAAGGACTTGGGCCATCCTCCACTTCCACAGCAGAGAGCTGTGCTGCAAGAGGAGCAACCGGGACAGAATCTGGCTCCCTGATCAGGACTAGAACCCGGGGTGCCAACACTGCAGACGGAGGATTAGCCTAGTGAGCTGCGGTGCCAGCCCATACTCAGTAATTTTATCTATTGAAATATATTCTAAGGAACTTTTAAATCAACTTTAGACAATTATACACAAAGATGTTTACCACAATGTAATTTAAATGTAATTTATATTAAGATAATATTATAGAGACATTCCTGCATCAATGGATTGGATAATAAAGCAGCTATTAAGATACTTACAGTTTATATTTATAATTTATGGATTAACATGAAAATAATTTATATGTACTTCAGAGCTGCATGTTTATTTAAAATGGATTTTTAAAATTTCAATAATAAAATGGGTTGCCTTATGACAGCAGCATTTTTAAAATCTTATCCTTTTACATTTACAGAATTGTCTACAATATTTGTATGATTTTATTGTTAAAATAATTGTTTCAATGTAATTCATTTCAGCATGTACACAGTACAACTGATTTGCACTAGAATTTAAATTTCACAAAGATATAACATGTTTCTTCATTTGAAGTACCTCAAAATTAGTGAAAAACAAGAAATAGAAACAATATCCACCTAAGGGAGAAGGAAATTCTTGTCATAAAGGTGGCAGTAATAAGATATGGAGAGCAAATACAGAGAAGAATCATATGGCAGCAAGAGGAAAAGGAAAGCTCCCATGAGTTGGCATTTCTCGCCCCTGGGCCTTGGAAGAGGACACCTGCTCTATGTTGTGCCCCGTCATCTGGGTAACTGTGGAGTTCTCCTCTGTGCCAGGTAGTGCCTGCTAAGCCCTAAGAGCCAGAGAGAGTACAGCCATCCTTGTAGAAGGGCTGTCTGTCTATGCAAGAAATACAGCAGTATTTACAGAATGAACCCCAGCAATCTCAGAGGGAGAAATAATGTTGAGGGAGATTTGGCAGATGGAAGAAGAATTGACAAAGGAAAGAGTAGTTAAATAAGAGAAAAATAAGAGCAAATCACCTTATTGGAAAACAAGAGAAAAATACCTTTCCACTCAAAATCACTGTCAAAACAAAACAAAATAGAGGATGGAATTCAACAGTTACCATTCAAGCAGCCTGAATAGCATGGAGGAAATATTAGAGGAAAAAAACAGAGATATTAACTGATTTTCAGTTTCTTAATAAAATGTTTAGTGGTTCTGACAAATGTGTATCTTTAAGATTTATCCATTAGCCTCAGCTAATGGATTCTGTTAGTGTTGATCTGTACATTATGTCTTTAGAAGTATGACACCACCTCTTATTCTTTGTTTTTCCCTACATGATGAATCTGTCACACTCTAGTTTCCAAAATAATTATCTGCTTATGAAGAAACATTCTCTTGCCTTTATTTGGTCTTACAAAAGTGTAATAAATGTGGTCTATATACTCAGTGTATAAATGATATATTATTAGAGGCTGATTTGTGACCACCACACATACACAAAGAATGTTATAGTTCTATTACCCAGCAGCTCAGAATGGGACTTTATCAGGAAATAAGGTCATTGCAGATCTTATCAAAATAAAGTAAGGTTAATACAGTTGGTCCTAATCCAGTATGACTGCTGTCATAAGATGCATTCAACACCCAAGGACTACCAAGGATTGCCACTCCCCATTGGAAACCAGGAGACAGGCATGAAACAGGTTCTCCCTCAAAGCCCACAGAATGACTTAACCCTGATTAACCACTGATTTCTGATGCCTTCAGTATTACTGTAGAACTAATTTATGCTGTATTAAGCCATCCTGTGAAATTCCTTCAGTCCCAGGAATCTGACACAGTTCTCAAGGAGACAGAACATAATTAATTTAAATAACTCTCCAAACTGAAGTCATTTGGAGCATCCAGCACAACCCTGCCCATGATATTCCTCAGAGAATCCTCTAGCATCTTCTACTTCAGCTTACAGGGCATCCAAGGCCTTGGAGGCTTCATAGGAGTTCTATCCCAGGTTGTATGGCTAAACACTCAATATCACTTAATTAACAAATTGCTTCTCTTCAGACCTATCAGATGCTTTTTCAAATAAAACTCCAACCACCAATAAATAAACCCTGCCACTCTGTTTTCCCACACAACCATACACATTCAATTTGCCAGAGGATGGGAGGATGTGGTTTCCAGCATAGAGCCTCAGGCTTTAGGGTCAATGCACTTTTCTTTGGAAAGGTTTTTCAGAGTCTGCTTCTTAGTTTGCTGTGCTTTTGATGTCAATATCTGGCTGCTTTGAATAACGGAGGCATCTGGATTTGAATGGACCTAGATAGAGCATGGGTACACATCTCATTTTGTCAGTGTGATTCCATCCCTTCTCCACGGTCATAGGGAATTAGCTTGTCCCAAATGAAAGATGAAACCTATAGCTATCTCAAGCACTGCCGTGTTAGTTAACAAGCTATTACATTAAGTTAGGGGGTGGATGATGGAGACATCCTCTCTTATCCATTATGAAGTACCCCTCTTGGAAGACAATGAGATTCTGAAGCCAGAGATCAGGCAGCCAGGCTGCTGTGTCTGCAGGTACCAGTGATTGGAGTTAGCAGACTGCTCCACCTAGGTTTCTTTATCCCTGCTATAATCGGATTCAGTTGTCAATCTACTGTGTTCAGACAGCCTGAGGAAGGAAGCTCTCTGCCACGGAGATCTTGGCCTTCTCCCATAGAAATCTCCACTTTATCTGAGCATCCTTGGGGGAAACAAAGTAGGTAGGGCCTGGCTTACAGAAAGCTCCGTAAACATGGAAGCCAGATTGGTATCCTGGATGAGCAAAGATTTTCATCATTTTAAATCAAGCTTCCTAACTCTAATAAATGCAATAATAAGACAAAAATAAAAATTTGGAAGGCTCTTCTGCCCCAGTCTCTGGGATGACTGTGTATTTTACATAATTCTTATTGCGAGACTGTGAAGTGAAAATTATACCTATGCCTGTACTTCCTTGACTATGGGGTTGTAGTGATTTCCCTAAGCAAAATGGCTATGAGTTGTCAGTGCTAGAATCTAAGCCCATGTTTGTCAGATCCAAAGCTTGTGGTCTTACACATTAAAATCTAAGCCACCAGTACTTATTGTAACACCCCCAAGTTAACAGGGTTCAAGGGAACCTTTGCCAGAGTAAGTCATTTTTCTGGAAGCAACACCCATCATAGGCACAGGCATGATCAGCAGCTGTGTTCTGGTAACCTTTCCAGTCTAAGATATCTTTGGAAGTCTGTTTAAATTCAACTTGTTACATGTAATGAGGAGATAGAACAGGAGAGAAACTAACTAGATGACCAAGAGACAAGAAAAACAGCACATAAGAAGAACAAGTTGAGTTTCCATGGTATTTAATGAGATGGCAAAGCAAGGCCACGAATTTTACTTACATTTATTTGATCCCTAAATAAAAACAATTCTAAGTATTTCTCTAGCAAAAGTCAAGACATATCTTAGTATGCTAATAGAGAAATATATTTATTTTATTTTGTTGGGAAGTAGACTAGGGTGGGCAAAGAAAATAATAGGTGCCTCTTTTTTTTGATTGGCTAATAATGATATAAAGCTCTCAGAGTCTTCCTTTAATAGTTTAGGATTTTTAAATTCTTGGTTTTCTCGCCATTGAATGTTCTCTGGGAGCAAAATGAGGTGCAGTGAATGGAATACAGAGGGAATTGCAGATAGAATCTTTTGTTTTTTGCTCACCAAATCACCATAAGTGATGTAAATTACCAGGAAAAACAAAAAATAGTGACCATATAATTGCATTTTCTGCTTCTAATAGTGACAGTTGCAACAAATCTACTTGTTATAAAAATAATGGTTCCCATCACTGTCCATCGATCAAAACAATAGTTTTGATCATTTTTTTTTGTACCCTTAGAAGACAAATCTTAAAAAGGAAGACACAATATAACATTAGAGAGCTTGGCTCATGTTTCAATGTTATACAAAACTCATGTGGTTTCAGCAAATAAGAAATTGACAAACCCAGAGGAGGAAAATTGTGAATGTTTGTAACAACTGGAGAAATAGGCAGATTGCTAGCCAGAATATGGAATGAGTTAGAAGGTAAAGGGCTGTCCTGTTCAACTAACAAGTATATTATGTTGCAGAGAAGTAGAGGCTTCACATTGGCATGCAATTGGTTTACATTCCTTGGGGATCTCTTTTTAGCTGTGGCCCTTGTGTTACTTAACAATAAAGTCAAGGTCACCATCTGGGAAAGGATATTACTAATTAACACAAAGGACTTTCACTATTATGACCTGACACAATGCAGATTAGGTTGTAGATTGGATAATTTATACTTGTTTAATTATTTTAAAGATTTCATTTATTTGAAAGAGTTAGAGAGAGAGATGGAGACGGAGAGAGAGGTCTTCCATCTACTGGTTCACTCCCTAGATGGCTGCAAGGCCAGAGCTGAGCCCATCTGAAGCCAGGACCCAGAAGCTTCCTCCAGATCTCCCACACAGGTGCAGGGGCCCAAGAACTTGAGCCATCTTCTGCTGCTTTCCCAGGCCACAGCAGAGAGCCGGATCAGAAGAGGAACAGCTGGGACTCAAACCGGCACCCATATGGGAGGCCGGCGCTTCAGGCCAGGTCTTTAACCCGCTGTGCCACAGCACTGCCCCCTCCCTTTTTTTTTCAAGTTTAATTCTTAAAACATTACAATTTAGATTCTTATAAGAAAAATTTTAATTGATGTAGGTTTTCCTTTGAAATCATTTTAAAACAGCATCAGTGGAATAGAGGGAAAAAGATATGTTAAAGATTTTCAGGGAAAGACTATTGTGTTGTCGATAGGACCAATTATATTTCAATGGATAATAGTTTGTTCTTGCTCTTCTAGTTCATTTTTTAATATGATATCTGACAATATATCACCTTAACTACTGAATCAGAAGCAGATTTGATATGGAGATATAATCCATCTTTGTCTTCCAAATGATCAGCTAACAAATGAGGAACAGTTGATATATCTATTTCGTAGTGTGCATAATTCAAAATGGCATTAAAAAATCTTGCCTAATTTCACGTACACAGTGAGTAAAGTTTGCTGACAAATTGATGTGTTTCAACCTGTTAAATGTCCCTCTACTAAATTTTTTCACTTTCTGCCCTGAGAACACAGTTAATCTGTAGGCCTGTCAGATGCTCTTTCCCCAGGTCCTGACAGACATTAAATCTATCAGGGAGAAAATTATTAAATTTGATTCACTGTTCAAACGGGGCAGTCTGAGGCTCAGAGTCAGAGACACTGAAGGTGACATGTGACACCTCACTGGCATTTTACAATAGAAGCCTTCAAAGCCATCCGGCCCCAACATCCCCATTGGAAACGTGTGAAATATTTGCAGGACTCGATTCTATCTAAGTGGTTCATCATCACTTGTGCCAAGTGATAAAAACTTC
The DNA here is from genome assembly GCA_949820135.1 of Sylvilagus floridanus. Classification (NCBI taxonomy): domain Eukaryota; kingdom Metazoa; phylum Chordata; class Mammalia; order Lagomorpha; family Leporidae; genus Sylvilagus; species Sylvilagus floridanus. The sequence goes on from OX463235.1 coordinate 60,012,393, forward strand.
AGAACACTGACAATAGTTTAGGAGTACACAAGAGTTATATGTTGCAGATTATGTAAAGAAGATGTAAAATCTGATACACACACCAAGACCTTTTTGGAAATAGAACAGGATGTTATTAAAACTTTCTCCACAACAGAAACCTGCCCTTCTCTCAGCAAACAAGGTCTTATGGTTACATTAAGGATAAGACACGCCCCCGAATAAGGAAATAAACATGGTTAGAGCTGCTCCCCCACTGGAATTCCTATAACAGCACATCTTTCCCATTGCTTACATATCCTTTTATGTAATATAAAAAAGAGAAAGTACAAAAGTTATTCTATATTATCACCAAGAGACAGGGCAAAAAAAAAAAATGATTCTATGAAGCTCTTTTAAAATGTATGCATTTTTCCAATTATAGACAATGAAAGAGAGGTTCAGAGACACAGAAGATTTGTCCAAAGCCATGAAGCCTGAAGTAGTGGATGGATAATTCAAGAAGATCCCTTTAATTCCCATCCTAATATAATTTTCACCCAATCACATGCCTCAAAAGACTTGCATCTTAGACCTAGGTCTGAACAAATAGGACTAGTCATGTTCTTAGTCTGCAAACTCTTTATATCATGGGGAACTATGTTGTATTAATCAAAGCATGGTTTGCAGTACTGCAACTTCAAGCTCTCTTTGAGCAAGGAGGTCTTCACCATTGGACCCAAGGCGTCAGTGCTGTGCATGTGCAGAGACTGTCTCATTCAAGGACAAATCCCAGCTGCCCCCAGAAGAACTTCCGACCCCAGTACAACCGTTGTGACAATTAATCTCAGTCTACTTCTCCACACTGGACTGACTAAATTTGTTGCAAGAAATCAGAGAACATGATATTACGACGGTACAGCAATTTCTTCTGAAGACCTATGGAGCCCCTGAGACTATCCTGTTTTTCGGTCCTGATGCTTTTGATGCCCTATGGCCTGAAAGGAAAAGAATGGCCTGTCACCTGGGGGTTTAAACTCCCTTGAGAAAATTTAAGGCACTGTCCTATGGCATGAACAAAAGTCTCTAGGAGCTGAAAAAGAGTATTTTCATCAACCCTGAGTCATGCAGATAAGTCATTTAACTTGGTGTGGGTTTAATTTCTGCACCAGAGGGCCTGTTCTTAATCGTATCTGCAGGAGTTAAGTGATAAATACAAAACACAGAAAAGGTTTGTAAGCAATAATTATCTCAATATGCAAGCTTTAGGTGTAAAATTACAAAGAAAAATATGCCCAGAATGAGAGGGAAAATCAGAATACTTATATGGCTGCTGGCTTTGATAATTTATGCATGTTCAGGCTTATGTTCTATCACTGTATCTGTATATCTATCTACTTGCATCTATGTCATGTACATGTTTATCTACATATCTGGGAAAAGAATGAGTTTTGAGACTTATTTCATACATATTCATAATTTTCAGTCTGACCTCAAGATCAGAATGAACTGAGGTGCTTATTATAAAGCTGATTCTGGGCTTGCATTTGAACTAGCAGTTAAGTCACTGTGTGGGACGCCTACAACCCATATCACAGTGCTTGGACCTCAGTCCTGTGTTTGCTTTTCATCAAGCTTCTTGTTAATCTGCACCTTCGGAGACAGAAGATGATGGCCCCAGGGTTTTGGTCCTTGTCACCCATGTGGAAGATCCATAATGAGTTACATGCTCCTGGATTAAGACTGACCAAAGCCTGCCAAGAGTTTGGGGAGTGAATTAGTAGATGGAGGATCTTTTTATGCCCTCTATTTGTCTGTCTCTCTGTCCCCAGATCAAATAAAATTAAAAAAGAAATAACAATCTGATTCCAGCTGGGCCTGACCATAACCACTGAATCAGTGATCCTGGGTTCAAGGAATATGCATTGTAACTAATTCTCCATATGATTCTTACCTGGTTGTTTCATAGAGCACATTTGGGTAAACACTGCAACAGTACATACCCTATGCAATGCTATCCTTAGAAGTCCAACAGCATTTACATTTGGCATGGCAAAAACATCTCTTAAGTGTATGTCTACAGAATCAGGAAGGATTTAGGAGTCTATAACATTCTTATTTTGCATAGTCACCATTACCAAAGGTTTAAAATCCCCAGACATTACACTAAGGCAACACCAAATTCAGTGATTGAGTCATGAACTCTGGGACAGTATGAGGCTGAATATCAATTTTAACAACAATTTCTATTTTGTATGAATCTCACCATCCTCATTGTAAAACAGCAAACTTAACTTCTTTGTGGTTTTGGGAGTATATGAAATATGAAACTCTGGCCCAGAGTTTAGGAAATGTTAGTTGACTTGGAAAGCAAGGATCTTAAGTCATATGTGTCTTCCTAGTCATTCTTGAGGAACATACTAATATAAAACAGAATAATTATTTTATAGTAGTAAATTATTATTACATTTAAAGCTTATATTTTATATTTACTGGGTTAAATAAAAACAATTTATTTATTATGACTCTTTGGGTTGGCAACCTGGACTCTTCTTCCATTGAATTTTGTGGCTAAGTCAACTGATGCCTTAACTTGACTTAAAAGGTCACATTTATACACAGCAGTTGGTCCTGGTTATTAGCTGGAGATCACAGTGCTTCTTGGCTTCTACTAGGCTAAACAGGGCCTGTTGACAGCAGCTTAGTTCCAGGGAGTTAGGATCCTGGCTCTAGAAATTACATATCACTCTCCCTACATTATTATCTAAAGCATGTAAGAAGACTAGCCCACGGCCAGCACCACAGCTCAACAGGCTAATCCTCCACTTGCGGCGCCGGCACACAGGGTTCTAGTCCCGGTTGGGGTGCCGGATTCTGTCCCAGTTGCCCCTCTTCCAGGAAAGCTCTGGAGTGCAGTGGAGGATGGCCCAAGTTCTTGGGCTCTGCACCTGCCAGGAGAAGCACCTGGCTCCTGGCTTCGGATCAGTGTGATGTGCCAGCCGCAGCGTGCCAGCCACAGCGGCCATTGGAGGGTGAACCAACGGCAAAAAGGAAAACCTTTCTGTCTCTTTCTCTCACTGTCCACTCTGCCTGTCAAAAAATAATAAAAAAAAATTTAAAGAAGACTAGCCCACATTCAAGAACAAGGGAAATGTACTCTATCTCCATTGGAAGAAGTGGAACAAGTCCATTAAAAGGGAAACTGGGGACTGGAATTGTGGCATACTGAGTTAAGCTGCCACTTTCAAATCTTTTTGAAGGATGGCTCTGCCCCATCCCATATGGGCACAGGTTCAAGTCCCAGCTGCTCCACTTCTGATCCAGCTCTCTGCTATGGCCTGGGAAGGCAGAAGATGGCCCAACTCCTTGGGCCCCTGCACCCACATAGGAAATGTGGACAACCCGGAAGAAGGTTCTGGCTCCTGACTTCGGATCAGCGCGGCTATTACCATTGCGGCCAATTGGGGAGTGAACCAGCAGATGAAAGACTTTCTGTCTCTCTCTCTTTCTCTCACTCTGACTTTTGAATAAATAAACCTTAAAAATAAAATGAAAGTACATTCTGAGCTGTGGGCACTGACTAATGATGCCTCATCTGCACCTCTGCCAGAAGAGCTTGAGAGTAGCAGTGGTAGTTCTTGATACTAACATCTAAGTTACTGAGCAAATTTCAGTCTCTCACTGTCACAACCTCACCAAGGATACGCATTATGCATCAGCAGAACAAGAAGTGCTGCCTAATAAAGAGAGCAGGAATGAGATTCTCCTAAAGACATTTTAATAGGACTCTTGATTCTAGGTTGTCTCAACGATGGACACATATGTTCCTCAATCCTCTGCCTTCTGAATGTTATGTTAAACTGTCAGCTGGAGCCCAACTACATGTACAATTCAGAGCCCTGATTCATCTGTTCTCAATAGCAATTTTCTGCAGCTGATGTTTCACTATTGATATGGCTTAAATATTAGGAACATACATACATCTTAAAGCTACACACTAAGAAGACTCAGTGCCTCCCTGGCTGTCTGCATATTAAGATTCCAGTCTCATCTTCCTAGTTAACTTATTGGTTTCTTAGGTGTCCTTTCTTTTTTCAAGAAAATGCAAGCAAACATGAATATCAATAGAAATACTAACTGCTTTTAAACTAATATAATCTACCATGAACATCATGTTGTGTGTTTTCTTTTAGAAACACATCTTGTAGGACTTTATTGTGTCCATGGAAAGATTCTTCATTAACTTTGCCCATGCTTGCTATTCTAGCAAAAAAAGTTAATTTTTAGTTATTTAGTCCTTTATGAATAGATAATTCTCATTTATCTCTATGGTTATCACAAGAAATATCATAAGATTCCTTTTCTGCATGTCAATTCACACATGGGAAAATAAATCTAGATGAATTTCCAGGAATGGAATTGTTGGGTCAAAATTCAATTGCCATTGTGATCATTTAGGGAGTGGAATAGCAGATGGAAAATCTCCTTCCTCTCCCCTTCTCTGTCACTCTATCTTTTAAATAAATAAATCAACAATAAAAGATCAATTCCACTTACTTTTTTTTATAAAAAACATTATAAAATAGGAATAAAGAATGAAGTTTTCAAAAATGAATATATGAGATATATATGAGTATACTGTGTAGCTGTTTTCTTAAAGAGAAATAAATTAACCCTATGACTAGCTTAATTTACCAATCATTACATCTCCATGTTCAAAGTGCTTTCACTGATCATAATCTGAAGTTCAGGACATTTTAAAATGCCTTTGTCATTTCCATGGCTCCTCGGTACAAATCCATGATCTTTGCTGATCTACATTCAGGCCATGTTCTTTTGTCTCTGAGTTTATTCTCACTGTCTCCTTCAAATATCCCTTCTAAAATGCAAGCCTAGTGCTCACTGTGCTCACCCCTGAAGGCTATACTTAAGTGCCACCTCCATTAAGTGCTCCCAGATCTGTGTTCTTACTTCATTTATTCTTTCCTTTAACTCTTATATGAGACTTTATCTGTTCTACTCATTTGGTCCTCACCTCTATTTGGTTTTACCATTATATCTATTTGATTTCTCTTTCACTTCAGACAGTATATTTTCCCGGAACTGAAGCCATGTCTTATATTCCTGATTCTTTGGATCAAACTGGCAAAAAGTCTGCCCCATATTCAGCACTTAATACTGTTTGTCATGACTGGTCCATTCCCTGAAGCCCTGAGCTGTGACGTCCCAGCTCTTATCTCTGAGGAACAGTGACAGCAGCTCTTGACATGGCACTTTCCTGGACTCCATTGCTCTCTGAGTCTCACCCTTATTGCTCTTCTTCTTCAGAGCTGGACAGCTCCATTTTAATGCCTTCTTTTCTAAAACAATCTCAGAGGAAGACATAGTAAAATTCACGTGATTGAAATAGCGCTTTATAGTTTAGATAGCAGATAAGGAGGAACTTGAAACTGTGTCAGGAAATATAACATTGGCTTAAGCAAACGTGGAAATGCACTGACTTCCATGTAGGATAATTTCAGGGGCAGGACTCCATCTTTACACATGATCCAGATTTGAGGGACTTATCATGTCCTGTGTGCTGTTTCTCTCACATTGCTTTCCTGTGCATTGAATTCTCAGTCATGGGGTCTCCCTAAATAACCTCCACCCTACATTGGCTCAAGCCTTAGAAATTACTTCTTGGAAATACAAGAAAGAGAAGGTATTTGTTTCGCAGGATCTCCAAAATGTGTCCACTCAGATCAAGGTTCCTTTCTAAACAATCTCTGTGAAAGAAAGTTGAAAATATCACATGCAAATCATAGATTTCCTGAAAATAACTTCAAACCATTAGCATCAGAAGTGGGGATGGATATTGTGAAGGTCTAGACTAGAAGTCACTGTAATTCACAAATGTACTTTTTATGGGAAGGAGTTATAGCTTTCATTAGAATTCCAATATAATTTAATTTCTTCAAATGTTTACAAACTTAAGCAAACTTTGATTAGAAATATGAATTAAAAGGAATTTGAAAGAAACCCATCTCAAGTTCTGTTCATAGCAACTGTTAAGGGATTTTAATAACTATATCTAGTTAAAATTGGAATATTAACACCTGATTTTCCAGAGAGACCATTACAAAGCTTTTTCCAAGGGCTTTTTAGAATTAGCATTTTAAAATTCAATTACTGTCTCATTCAAGCTCCATGAGAGCAGAGACCATATCTTTCTCATTCACATGTTTGGTCATTTCCAGGTGCCATGTAGTAAGGATTTAATATTTGAAAATGGATCAAAATAGATAAGACATGATATGAATAGGGCTAGGAACAAAAAGCAAATAGAATCAGAATTTTATTGATCCTGATCCTCTGAGCTTTAACTAATGGAAAATTATACCATATGATGAACAACTTTTCAGAAAATCTGGACTGTAAGAGCAGTTCTCCTGTTGGTTAATTAACTTTGATGAACCCCAATTTTCTGTTTAGCAACACACACACAAAATGATGGCTAATCCTGAAATATTTTTCCAAAGCTAAAATTGATGTGTTGGATATAGGATGGATCAAAAACTCAGCTATGAAACATCTCAACTTTTTGAACACGCATATGTGATCCAGCCCCTACCCTTTTTCTCTTTCTTCCTTGCTATATTCCATGTATTCAGAATTATTGTGCATTTGTTCTTTCTATGCCAACTCTGAATATTTCCATAATGTAGTCACGCTCCTCTATTTTCTTGCCTTGAACTAGCATCCTACTTTTACCCAAAACAACCACCTTCTCATATCATTTACATCCATTAGCAATAAATTGTCATGAATTTATTACATAGAATTACTATAAGAACTTTTTTTGACTATAAAATATTACATGGCATATGATGTAAATGATAACAAACTAAGCCATGTGTGGTTTTATCTTAAAAACAGAGCTTGGGATTAAACACACATTGGAGAGAGAAGCATTGCTCCATTATCTTCCCCTTTCTTATTCTCTTTGCCTTCAACTATTAATCACTGCCATCCTTTACAAACTAACTTTTATGCAACATCATATTTGGATATAGACCAGTCAACCCTGCCCACTATTCTCTTAATCACTATGTATCTTTCTCTGTCTTTCTGGATTTGCAGTCTGAAACTTTCAGAAAATTCTTCATTTATTCAAGTTAATTAAAAATTACAAATCAAAAATCAAATAAAATATCTTCAGGCAAACTATGGGTGAATATTGTGACTAATTTTAATATATTATTCCAGTGTTCTAGGACTGGTGCTGTGGTGTAACAGGTAAAGCTGCCACCTGCAGTGCCAGCCTCCCATATAGGCATCAATTTGAGCCCTGGCTCCTCTACCTCCAATCTAGCTCCATGCTAAAGTGCCTGTGAAAGCAGTGGAAGATGGGCCAAGTGCTAGGGCCACTGTACCCAAGTGGAAAACTCAGGAGAAGTTCCTTACTCCTGGCTTTGTATCAGCCCTGCTCCAGCCATTGCAGCCATTTGGAGAGTGAACCAGCAGATGGAAGATCTCAACTATCTCTCTCTATCTCTCTCTCTCCCTCCCTCCCTCCCCCCCCCCGCCTCTCTAACTCTGGATTTTAAGTAAGTAAGCCTTTAAAATACATTATTCCAATATTCTGATATTTATTTATTTGCTTTATTCAAAAGGCAGAGAGAGAGACAAACAAGAGATTGTCCAACTTCTAGTTCATTCCTCAAATGCTCACAACAGCCAAGGCTGGGCCAGACTGAAGCCCAGAGCCACAAAACTCAATTCAGGTCTCCTAAGTGAGTGGTGGATACCCAACCACTGTAAACATCAGTCTATACTATCAGGAAGTTGATGGCAGCAGTAGAACATGGACTCAAACCCAGGTACTCTGGTAGCTGATCTGGTACCAGCCTATTAAGTGCAAGGCCAAATGCTCTCTTCCAATATTTTACTAGAGATCTAATGTCATTTTCTTTCTTAAACATTTTCTATTTTAAAATTGTTTAATCTCAGATGCTCTTTCATCATTTCCCTCACACATACAGACCCACGGCCCATTCCAATCATGACTAGCTCATTCTTATGGACACTTTCCACTGATGACAAGCAAATAACATAATGGACTGACTACATCAAATAAAAACTTTGAAAACACACTATTCTTCTAAAATTATTACATACAAAATTATTCATTATTCACCAGAATAACTGAAAGCTCTAATCCTTTTTTTAATTTATAAAAAGGAAATGAATTTCACATATTTCATATGTGTACAGTTTCAAGAACATAAGGATACTTCTCGCCTTACCCTCTTGTCTTAGAGACCTGGTTTAAAATCCTTACAGGTGCCACTTGGAAAGGCTTAGGTTCTTCTTCTGTATAACTGAAGTGAAATGTTACCTGTACCCTAGGGCTGTTGTGACGATGTATGTGACAGGACTAGTACTACACTTAGTCATAGGATGGATATATTCCAAGTTACCAGTTATAAGTTTTCCTTGCTCTACTCTTTGTAACTGCATTTTGTCATTCTAAACAGAAAGAAATTTCTTCACCTGTCCATCATAACCAAAGAAAAGGCACAGAGATCCTACATTTCTTGTCCAGATAAGACCAAATCTCATACAGTATACCAAAATTATCTGAATATTGATCACAGGTCTAAAATTTTATGTATTTATTATTTGAAAAGCACAGGACAGAGAGAAAGATATAGAGAGATCTTTCATCTACTGGTACTCTCCCCAAATGTTCATAGTAGTGGGAGTTGGGCAGGCCTAGAGCTCCATCTGGGTCTCCCACATGGACAGCTAAGCCCCAAGTAGTTGGCCATCATCTTTTGCCTCCTAGTGTATACATTAACAGAAAGCTGGAATTGGAAGCAGAGCCAGGGCTAGAACTCAGTTATTCCGATATGGGATGCAGGTACCCCATGCAGTATCGATCACTGCGCCAATCATGTGGCCTCTATACATAACTGCTGAAAGACACAAAATATACAATATTTGTAAACTTTAGTTAGGGAAACATGTCTTACATATGACATGAAAAGCATTATCCATAATTAACTCACAAATAGTGCTTCACTAAATTAAAAGCTTTTATTCTTTAAGTTACACAGAAAACAAAAAGAAAAGCCACAGACTTGGATAAAACTCCCAAGCTTTATCCAAGCATATATCTGATAATGGACTGTCATTATGGTGGATGAATAAACAAGCTGTGTAATAGCTTTGCAATGGACACAATACAATACTATTCATCATTAAACAGAGTTCAGTGATAAACATCATGGATAAATCTCAAAATAATGAAATTGGATTAAAGAAGTCAAACAAAAAACAAGCATATTTTCTCATTTTTTTTGTATGAAGTTTTAAAAACTAAGTAAACTACAGTGACAGAAAAACAGATCCAAGTTGTCTGGAAGGGTTTGGGGAGGGTGAAAGGGGGTATTGTGAAGAAGAATATCAATATTTTGAAGGATGATGGATATGTGCACAGTTGCTGACCGTGATGTTTTCTGTGTGAGCTTAGATAGCAAACATATCCAACTGCATATTTTAAATGTATGTATTTCATTATACAACATTTATGTATCAATAAAGCTAATAAAATAAGAACTAATAACTTTTCTAAAGTACAGATGCCAAAATAATTCATCAGCAATAGAACCATACTACAAGAAGTAGAACACAACAAATTTAATCTATGTAAAGCAATTATTCTATGGCATTTGGAATACTTATTGACAGTGAGATTTTATAGCACAGCAAAAAATATTTTATGAAGAAACTCTCAAAAGCTGAGCTTTACAGATGACACTATTCTACTCTTGCCAACCTAGTTTAAAATTGAAGTCTTGGCTGGCGCCGCGGCTCAACAGGCTAATCCTCCGCCTTGCGACGCCGGCACACGGGGTTCTAGTCCTGGACGGGATGCCGGATTCTGTCCCTGTTGCCTCTCTTCCAGGCCAGCTCTCTGCTGTGGCCAGGGAATGCAGTGGAGGATGGCCAAGTCTTTGGGCCCTGTACCCCATGGGAGACCAGGATAAGCACCTGGCTCCTGCCATCGGATCAGTACAGTGTGCTGGCTGCGGCGGCCATTGGAGGGTGAACCAATGGCAAAAAGGAACACCTTTCTCTCTGTCTCTCTCTCTCATTGTCCACTCTGCCTGTCAAAAAAAAATTGAAGTCTTTTTGGGAATCAAAGGGAAATTCAGCATACTTCAAAATTTAATGACAACACATTGGCTTAACGTAAGAGTAAGCTGAGATGTCATCATTCTTTCTCATAACTGGGAGAAATTTACTTGGATCTAAACAACATGGCAGGGCTAGTAGATAGCTCACATTCCACAGCGTTGTATGGAATGGAGTAAACGTAGAATGATTTCAGACACATTCTGATATTCATGGAAATTTAATCCAAAAGGGCCAGAAGGACCCTGGGATAAAGACACTTCTCAAAGGTATAATTTCCATAGATCTGAGTAATCTATTCGTTTGCCCCACGAAACCTAATGTCTGCTGACATTAGGAGAAAATTCATTTTGTGGAAGTTGATGGTAAGATCAGGTAAAATATTAAAGACCTTGTCAAATCAGCCAGGATTGAGAAACCTAACCAGAGTTTAGATTTTTAAACTTGGATTTAGTACAAATAAGAGATAAATGCCCAGAATTATGGACAAAGCCAAGCTGGCTGGAAGATGAAGTTAAAAAGAGAAACATGTTATGGATATATTCATATCCAACAGACGCAACAAACAACTGACAGTAAATCAAGATTCATTACAGCCCCTGTGAAGTACACAGTTAGAAGCAATAATTAACTTTCACCTGTTAAGGAAGGTCTGTGAAATTACTTAGGGACAGGTAGGAGTATATAATCTCATTCACTCCAATTGAAAGGGGTTGAGAGCAACAGAGGATAAGTCAATGCTATTTTTGCTAAAATGGCTTAAGTTAGTAGAGCTACACTCAATTTCTCTTAACCAAGGCCTACTATGGGACAGAAACACACTTTTATGTTTTAATTTTCCCATTAACTCTCAGCTATAAACTATTTTGATCAGTATTTTATGGAAAAACTGGAAAACAGAGAAGTAATCTAAGTTCACACAGCTAAAAGAGTGAGAAAGCCGTGATCCAAATCAGAATAGCAAAGTTCCAAAGCCTACACATTTAGCCATTATATTATTGGGATCCATCTACTGCCAGGAAACTTTTGACTGGGGCTAGGAAAACACACTCATCCACCAGACTTAAAGTAACAATACACTCCTCTAACAATACATCATTTTTCAACAAGGACAAGTCTTTTGTCTAGAAATCCAAGATAGTTCATAGGGCTTTGTAAATATCAAGTACTGTATTTTCCCCTTGTGTGTGAGAGAGGTGGATTGATCAACTGCAGACAGTCATTCCACAGGCCCTGGGGTTCAGTTAGGACCCAGAGAAAAACAAAAACCTGTGTCTTCCCTTCAGCACATGAGATGACCACTACTTTCAACTAATCTCATACAGAAAAGAGACATAGAATATGTAGAAACACAGTGAAGTAGGAAGCAGTAAAGAGCAACAACTATTCTCACATCAAGATTTGTAAAAATTAAATTGAATTTATAGTATCTACTTTGAAATGCACCACAAACCTCTTAACTATTGAAGTCAGCATAATGAGTTTGTGATACTGTGAAGAGCTGTGCATTTCAACCAATAAACTATACCTAGGTGTAGAAAATTTTGTTTAATTTTATTATGAGTTGTTTTTTATTAGATTTCAAGCAAATCAGGGTTTGACAAATTATTGCGTGTAAGCTAGATATGAATCCAGCACCCCTGCTTGCAAAGCAAATTTGATTCAAGTAAATGTATTTTTGACAAATGACTTGTGCCTTCTTGATTTATCAACAACACAATGTGGAGTGCCTCTAGAACGGCATGGTATCAAGCCTGCTTTGCATTTGCTGCTGCTATGGTGGACTGAGAGAGCAGAAACAGAAAATGTAATTCATTTCCATGAGGAAGGTAAAGTAAAATTGCATCTGTGTTAAATTGACAGTGTGTGGCTCAGACAACAGAGAATAAAGCAAAAGCAATAAAGAAACATAAAATTTACCTGAATCTGCAATTGTTGAAATTATCTTTGAATGCTGAGGAACGAAGATGCATTATCAGAGCTAACTGAACTTATTAGACCATGACACAAGGTGCTTTCTTGCATGATAAACTTTGAGAGGCCACAGTCACCTTAGGGACAGAGGGCACCACTGCAAAAATTAATGGGGTTTAAAAAACATCTTGAGGTAAGTACCAGTGCTGCTACTAAGTATGGAGTTGTTCAGTTGAGCAGTACTATCCAGGGATACTTAGGGAGAATTTCAAGTCAGCTTAGGCACTAACCTTACACAAGAATATTTCATAGACTTCCATGAAATTTCTGAGGTTCTATGTAATTAAAACAGCAGTTGTAATTAATAAAAATCTTCCCAGGTTTCCTTTACTTCCTAATAGAGATAAAGGAAGTTTTCATCTTAGGGAAAGAGATAGCTCCATTTTAGATTTTAGAACATGGACACAGAGTTTCTGAAACAAATTGTCAGCGATCTTGAACACAACCAACTGGTTCTCTGGTTGTCCTTGAGGGTTGTGCCACTCAATTTTTCATGTTCATACATTTTTTCACTGCTTCACATAAGTGGTCCCATATGACTGTCCAGGATATATCCTATCTAGGACTAATAACTTAACTTACATGGTTCTTAAGTTTATACATTTGGTGTGGTTGACCATCAGATTTTACAACTTGTAGCATGGAAAACAAAAACACTTGTTGCTGGAGATTCTGGTTATTTAAACCAAATTAGTATTTTCACTCTCAGAATAGAAAATGGGTGAAACGTGACCATATTACTGGATTGTTTTTATGATTCTTATATGACGGCAAAAAACCTTGATTTGTGTTTACAACATTAGAGTGCTTTTTAAATGCCTATATTGTTTACAATATATAACCTATTGCAAAACTTAGTGAAAATAACATTCAGTGCTAGAATATCCCTCTGTCGATCCAAACACACTCCTTCCTCCATTACACAAACACTGGTTAACTTAGATAAAACATTCCCTATGAGTCTATTAAGATCATAAAATATTATTTTCATCTGCTGAATCCTTCAATGCCCATTGACTCAATGCAGAGCAATCACAATTCAGCCCACAAGACAATTTCTATTCTATAACACCTGCTGCTTTTCCACTCTTTTCACAGCACATCCTAACAGAAGTGTCTCCAATATGCAATTATCTCTACATCTCCAAATGTAAAATCTTATCTTTGTCAAAGGGAGTGAAAAACACCACACTAAGTGAACGCAGAGTGTTCTTTGCTCCTGTTCAGCGGGCAAGGTCCTCATTTTTATTCCTCAGTACTTTTCCCACTTGACTATTTTCGTTATTGTTATAGTGAACCAGAGACAGATTCATTTTCAGAAACTGTGATGCTTCTCATTATCAGTCTTTTACTTCTCACCCGATGCTGCTCATTCTTTTATCTCTTATTGTTTAGAACAAAAGGAACCTCTGTCTTCTGCCAGAAGCTGATTCCTCTAAGGAAGAAATTCATTTTGATTCTTTATAGTACAATTCTATGAATCTCATATTTATATAGAGTTCAAAATATGCCATCTTCTGGTGTATTAAGCTTCTCAGCTTCTCCTCTTAGAACCAGTAAGACCAACTAACATGAGTCAAGGGTGACATTAAGAAAATTTAATAATTTTCACTTTGACTATGAAATATATATATATTCTAAGACAACATACTACCCGAAAATTTATACTCATCTTTAGGAAAACTGACTTGGGGGCAGGGCACTGAAGGCGTAGCCTAGGAAAACCATATGCTAATTTATCACTTAAAATTATATTTATAGTGACAATTTCAAAGTGTTATATATTTAAACTAGATACTTGATTTGCTATTTTTTTCCTTTTTTTTTTTTTTTTAAACAGGCAGTGTTAGACAGTGAGAGAGAGAAAGAGAGAGAAAGGTCTTCCTTCTGTTGGTTTACCCCCAAATGACCGCTACGGCCAGTGCTGCTCCGATCCAAAGCCAGGAGCCAGGTGCTTCCTCCTGGTCTCCTGTGCGGATTCTGGGGCCCAAGCACTTGGGCCATCCTCCACTGCCTTCCTGGGCCACAGCAGAGAGCTGGACTGGAAGAGGAGCAATCGAGACAGAACTGGCACCCCAACTGGGACTAGAACCTGGAGTACCGGTGCGGAGGATTAGCCTAGTGAGCTACGGTGCTGGCCTGATTTGTTATTTTTTATATTTCTTGGAATGATTAAAAATATAAATTATGACTAATATATTTGATAAAATTATTTTGCTAATGTGGACATCAGTCTTTGGCTATTGTTTTTAAACAATGGTGATGACATAATTCAGGGACACCTGTGATTCCCAAGACCTTATTTGTCAAAAGTACTCTCCTACACTTACTAAGATCTTTGCCTTAGAAATTCTCATTGTCACATAATTTGAAGTGGAATTCTTCAGAGTCTATACAAACTGTGATGAACAAATTGAGTATAGTAGCAGCTATAAGAACTTGGATATAATCTAGTATGACAAATGATAAGAGCTTCACAGTAGCATAAAACAATACTGTTTTGAAAAAAATATTCTATAATATAAACATAATTAAAACTAGTTTTTAATAACTAAGTTTTGTCTAATGCATTGGGTATCAACATATGTAAACCATATATACAATTGTCCTTGGGGATCTTCAGTGTTCTTCCAGGAAAAAAAGGGTTTCTAAATTTAAAAACAACTATGAAAACAAGTGCTATAAATGTAGAACCATTGCCATCATTATTAGAGTGGGTGGAAACCACTTTGTTTGAAAGCTCTGTAATGGAGAAAAACATTTGTTCTTCAAAACTGTTTCCTTATTTGTGCAGTTGGGGTAGTAATACTGTTGTAATGTTGAATAAACAGAATTTCATGTGTGAAGTATTTACTAAAGTGCCTGGCACATAAACAGATATTGATTGTTGTGAGTGACCATCAGTATTATTATTATTATTATTATACAAATCAGAATTTATTGAGTGCCCACTTTGTGAAAGATGTTAAGCTTCTTTTAGAAGAGATCAAAGAAGCATGTGATAGGAAAGCAAATTTTCACTAGCTAAATATGAGGCAAAGAGTAGCAACACACACACACACACACATTGAAGAGGACAAAATTAAATGAATTGCATTCTGGGTAAATGTAGCGGGTCACCTGCTGTGCCAGCATCCCATATGGGTGCCGGTTCCAGTCCCAGCTGCTCCACTTCTGATCCAGCTCTCTGCTATGGCCTGGGAAAACAGTAGAAGATGGCCTAACTCCTTGGGCCCCTGCACCTGTGTGGGAGACTTGGAGGAGGATCCTGTCTCCTGGCTTTGGATCGGCCAGCGGGCTCCAGCCATTGCAGACAATTGGGAAGTGAACCAGCGGATGAAAGACCTCTCTCTCTCTGCCTCTCCTTCTAACTCTGTGTAACTCTTTCAAATAAATAAATAATTTTTTAAAAAAATGATTTGCATTCTTCATAAAACAGTTTGTAAGTGTCATAGGTATTCAGGCAGAAAAAAAAAAAAAAGACCAGAATAGGTTAGAATAAGCAGAGTTGTTTATATAGAATGTTGAGCATTTCTAAACATCTCATGGGACTGGTAGAAACCAAATCTCAGATTAGAGGAAGAAGGGTATTCCAGAGAAGGACACAGGTAGAAGTCAAGGCTGCTGAAACGAGAGGTGTCTGAGGATGGAAAAGTTACCCTACCAGGGTAAGCGAGCCCAGTTAAAGAAATACACTGAAAAGTTGGGAGATAACTGGGGTAGGTTACAGGGAATTTAGGCAGGGATTGTGTAAGACAAATTACATGAGGATGATAATAGAGTAGCATTTTACAGAGTGCCTACTCAGAACTGCATGCATTATTCTATGATTTTCCCACATTATTGTTTTTAAGGCAGTTTCATGAAGAATTGAATCAAACACTGAAGTGTCTTTTCCACAATTATTTCCAATCCCCCCTTGGTAAAAAGCCATGTGGTTTAATGATAATGACCCCCATTTTTTGTTGTACTTCAAGTGCAAAAGGTGATTGGTTTCAGGACATTTGTTTGATGGGTGTAGAGACTTCTAGACACTCTCCCGTTTGTTGAGTGCAGATGTTTGTTGCTCTAATCTCACAGCAGTCATCTTGCATTCATTACAAGAGTAATCTCAAGGAAAACTCAGCTGGACAGATCCAAAGCCAGGGAAAATGCAGAGCAAGAGTCTTCAATAGCTTGTGCAGGATGTCCATGTCCACATTTATAAACTAACACTTTTTCTTAATCATTACATCTCAGACTTTTCTCTAGCTGGTAATCAAACGAATCTTGGCAGATAAAATATATATTTGAACTAATTCTTAGAAATATTGTTTTCCAAGACATCTAAATAAATATTAATGCTAAAACTGAATTGAAGTTGATACCAAAAATTCTAATTAAATGTTTAAGAAAATTATTTTTCTTAAAAAAAAGTATTTTTTTTGTTCTAGTACTAGTGGTTGAACTCTGTAATTAACACACAATTATTCTTAGGAGTTTAAATTTTAACTGAAAAGTGATCCCTGTGAATATAAGAGTGGGAATAAGAGAGGGAGGAGATGTACAATTTGGGACATGCTCAATCGGAACTGCCCCAAATGGTGGAGATAGAAACATTCCAGGGGATTCCAATACAATCCCATCAAGGTGGCATGTACCAAGGCCATCTCACTAGTCCAAGTGATCAATTTCAGTTCACAGTTGATCACACTGATAGGTCTAAGAGTCAAAGGGATCACACAAACAGGACTAGTGTCTGCTAATACTAACTGATAGAATCAAAAAGGGAGAGAATGATCCAACATGGGAAGTGGGATACACAGCAGACTCAAAGAATGGCAGATGTCCTAAATAGCACTCTGGCCTCAGAATCAGCCCTTAAGGCATTCAGATCTGGCTCAAGAGCACATGAGACTATTTCAGGCATGAAAAGCCAAGACACTCTGGAAAAAAAAAAAAAAAGAAGAAGAAGACCTAAATGAAAGATCTCTGCGAGTGAGATCCCAGTGGAAAGAACAGGGCCATCAAAGAAGGAGGTACCTTTATCTGAAGGGAGGAGAGAACTTCCACTTTGACTATGACCCTGTCAGAATTAGCTCGAAGTTGGTGAACTCAAAAGGCTTCCATAGCCTTGACAACTGATGACTAGAGCCTAGGGAGATTACTGACGCCATAAACAAGAGTGTCAAATTGTTAAGTCAACAACAGGAGTCACTGTGTACTTACTTCTCGTGTGGGATCTATCCTTAATGTGTTGTTCAATGTGAAGTAATGCTATAACTAGTACTGAAACAGTATTTTACACTTTGCGTTTTTGTGTGGGTGCAAACTGATGAAATCTTTACTTAGTATATACCAAGTTGATCTTCTATATATAAAAATAATTGAAAATGAATCTTGATGTAAATGGAATGGGAGAGGGAGTGGGAGATGAGAGGGGTGCGAGTGGGAGGGAAGTTATGGGTGGGGGGAAGACATTACAATCCATAACTGTACTTTGGAAATTTATATTTACTAAATAAAAGTTAAAAAAAAGAAAATTATTTTAAAAAAAAAGCACAGAAACTTCAATTTCTAAAATATAGGAAATAAGTTATTTCATAAGAAAATAATTAAACAGTTAAATTTCAAAAGGAGCAAAAAAATGAGTATTCAGCAAGAAAAATAGTGCCACAATTTTTTTCTAGGAAGACTTAATAACATGCAAATTGATGGATAAATTTCAACCCTGCCAGGTTTCCCAAGGGAGCAAATAAAATATAAATGACCCTGGGGTTTTTCTGATAGGTGATCCTTCATGGGCCACCTGTCCCATCCTCACCTTGATAAGAATGTCAAGAAGTAGCAGATACACTTGACCATCTAATGAGACTTCAGCTGAGAAGTCAAACACATGTCAGGCGAACCTGCTAGTAAGCACCTGAGAGAGAAGCCGAGTGTCAGCACAGCTTGTGTTGACATTTGGGGAAAGCAGTGAGAAATGGCTCCACACTGGCAAGCACAAATGTGTTTGAGCAATTTTACTTTCCTGTCCTTAGTTTCCCCTCCTGTGCTATGAGGTGCATCTCTCATGATGACATGACATGCTGACAAAAACACCTAAATAAATGGTCAATCATTTTATACATTCTTTCATTTGATTATTATTTATTTCTCTGGCCTATTTTCTTATTGGATTATGCTCTTCATACTTTTATCTGTTGAAATCTGTTTGATGGAGCCATTAATCCATTGACTATAGTGGAGATGGAAAGTATGTTATCTCAAAAAATAAATTATTTAAAAAATAAATATTAAAGATTTTGAAGAGAAAATGAAATAGAAATGCACTGTCACTCAACCTTACTTCAGAGAAACCAACATGATGTTCTATTTACTTTGTGATTCCTTTCATGTGTGTAGTTTATAAGTAAGTTGGTGACATTAAAATTCTATGTGTATTATTTAACACCTTGTCATGTGTAATTCCTCTACTAATAAATACTTCTGTAAAGAACATTAATGCAATGCCAATGTATATTATATTCTTTGGCATATAGAATATATTTAATCAGAACTGAACATGTGGACATTAGTTCCATTATTTTGAAATAAGGACAAAACTGTTTTTATTTGTAATTTTTTTCTTGTATTTAAGTAGAGATTTCTACATGCCAAAGTATGGGTTATAAACTTTTAAAAATTTTTATATAATGAATTGCCAAATTATGCACTAAAATGGTTTAGCCAATGTAAAGTCAGTAAGCTTGTTTTTAACTGTCCATTTTATTTCATATTATTAACATTGAAGTGTATCATTATTTGCATCACCATTTAACTTCTAGGTAAAAGTGTGACATATGATATTACTTGGTTAAATTAAAAAAAAATGCAACCGGACTTTTGTTTTCATTAATGTTGTTTATATAATCTGTAAGTCACATATTTTCCTCTGTCAAATCTGTAGGTACCTTATTGTTATACTATTATAAATATATTTAAATAATATAATTATTCATTTCAATAATTCTTTAGGGTATGCCATTTGCTTTTAATTTGCTCGTACACTTAAATGTGAAGTTTCTAAACTATTGAAATGATAGTCATGCCATTTTTTCTTTCTTATATAGATACTTTCAAACTCACATAGAACATCCACTATAGCTAAGATATTGAAGGCTAATTTATTGTTGTTGTTACCCTCTGTTTGGCATCTAATTTTTACTCATCTAGAATTTAAGTTGGTGTTTCACTTACCTAACAGTAACCTGTCTTTCAAATAAGCTTCCTCTATTGAAAGGAACAGAACCTCTTGGTGGAGACATTGATGTAAACTGATAAAAAAGATGATAAACATCTTGTTCTTTTCTTTCCATTTTTCCACCAATGTGACTCCAGAATTAACTTCATATGTTTGAGGTTCTGCATATCGAGTATACGCTCTGCCAGAAGATGGCGTACCTGAGTGACTACAACACAAGTGTTTTTTGTTTTTTGTTTTTTTTTTTTTTTATAACGCTTTTATTTAAAGAATATGAATTTCCAAAATACAGCTTATAGATTACAATGGCTTCCCCCCCATAACTTCCCCCCCCACCCGCAACCCTCCCCTTTCCCACTCCCTCTCCCCTTGCTTCACATCAAGATTCATTTTCAATTCTCTTTATATACAGAAGATCAGTTTAGGATATATTAAGTAAAGATTTCAACAGTTTGCCCTCACATAGCAACACAAAGTGAAAAATGCTGTTGGAGTACTAGTTATAGTATTAATTCACAATGTATAGCACATTAAGGACAGAGATCCTACATGATATATTTTTTTTAAAAAATTGATTAATTTTCTAGGCAATTTCCAATTTAACACCAAGTTTTTTTTTTCATTTTTAATTATCTATATACAGAAGATAGATTCAGTATATACTAAGTAAAGATTTCATCAGTTTGCACCCACACAGAAACACAAAGTGTAAAATACTGTTTCAGTGCTAGTTATAGCATTACTTCACATTGGACAACACATTAAGGACAGATCCCACATGAGACGTAAGTACACAGTGACTCCTGAAGTTGATTTAACAATTTGACACTCTTGTTCTTGGCATCAGTAATCTCCCTAGGCTCTAGTCATGAGTTGCCAAGGCTATGGAAGCCTTTGGAGTTCGCTGACTTCAATCTTATTCCAACAGGGTCATAGTCAAACTGAAGGTTCTCTCCTCCCTTCAGATAAAGGTACCTCCTTCTTTGATGGCCCCATTCGTTCCACTGGGATCTCACTCACAGAGATCTTTCATTTAGGTCTTCTTTTTTTTTCCAGAGTGTCTTGGCTTTCCATGCCTAGAATATTCTCATGGGCTCTTGAGCCAGATCTGAATGCCTTAAGGGCTGATTCTGAGGCCAGAGTGCTATTTAGGACATCTGCCATTCTATGAGTCTGCTGTGTATCTTGCTTTTTGTTTTTTTAAAGAACTGATTGCTATGCAGTAAAAATAGGGGCAGGTGGGATGAAATGAAATAGAGATGGAGGGGGAGGCAGAAGAAGTACAGAGTAAATTCTATGATAGTTGTTGTCTGAGGGAACATGAAATATTTCATAGAGCAAGGTGGTAGGGGCACACTTTAATTTGGCCATAGAGAAGGAAAAGAGACAAGGGTAAAAGTTACAGATAAAGCCTAAGCAGGCTCAGGGATGTCACTAACAAGCATTTTTTTTAACATATTTGGGTAATTGTTAACAGTCCCATTAAACTATAGTGAAGGAAAATCATGCACAAAAGGCACATAAAAGGTTGTTATGGCATGAATTTAGAGTGTTGTTGCTGAATTCTAACTTCAAGAATTTGTTTCATCAATCTACAAATAATGAATAGCTATAAAAGGTTTTTGTCCAAGAAAGTGGTATAAATAGGGCTCTAACTGTGAAAAATTCATCAATGGAAAACACAGTTTTCTAGTTGGGGGTCGGGAAGGTAAAAGGACAAATACTAGTGTAGAGTGGTGTGGGTTTCCAGAGTTAATAAAAGTTCAGTGGAACTGTAGATGAGAAGAAATTCTGAAGGCAATTATTAATAGAACTTCAAAATTCTTGGTAAGAGTAGACAAATTGGTGGTGAGAGTAGACAGCAAATGATTTAGGGATTAATCCAATCTGTTATTTGAAGTATTCAATTAGGCATTTGTTACAAAGATCTGACATAATTTAAGATAGAAGTGGTGGACCTAGATTTAGGTCAGAAACTCATCAGGACACATATTATAGATAGAACCATGAAGAAGTTCGCATTTCCTGAAAGGAACAAACAATTTTTGGGAATACTTAAGGGGTTGTACTTGGCAAAGTCAACCGTGAAAGAACAGAGAAAGCCAGTGGAAACTATACAAAAAATAGGAAAGTAGAATAGCAAGGCAGCTTCCTGTAAAGGACTGTAGGAAAAGCAGGTAAGTAAGGGCTTCAGAACTGGTGTTTGGAAGGATACTGATAATATTTTACACAAAATCACTAAGTCAGGTTACAAAGAGTTAAGCATTGCATGGTGGAGGGAGAAGATAGTTTTTTTTAGGTTATGTAAAAAAATCATATAGCACAGGAAAGATAAAAACAGAATATACTTCAGAATTCTCAATTTATTATTTATTTAGTAACATTTGATAGTTATGTATTATGAATGTGCATTTGTATCTCATATGGTTTGGGTAGAAATATGAGTATGTATAGGTCACAGTTCCAATCATCAGAGTTCACAGTTCAGATGGGAAGAGGCAAAAAAGTACATGGACAGAGACAATACATAGCATACTAGGATATAGACACTCTCTGTAATGTCTAATAAGTTTTCTCAGAAAAGCTTTAGCTGAAAGTCTAAACACAAGCAGATATTAATGAACTGGATAGAAGGATGTAGGAGGTAGAACATTCTATGAAAATGGAAACATGTGGACGGAGATTCGCTGGACAGAATGAAGACAATGAGGAGAGTTACAGAGCTACATATGGCTTCAACACAGTATGCTGTTGGGCAACTTACAGCTGAAGAGATGAATGGGTATCCAAGAATCAAACGATGAAAACTCAGTTTGATGTACTAGAAATTTCATCATGAAGAAAGTAATGTTTCTTTAAAGTCAGCAATGCAACACTTTAATATTTTGGAAATGTACTCTTTATGGATAAAGAAAGATTTGGAGGATGTAATGCCAATGACATGGAGAGATTATTATTGCAATCATTCAAGTAAAATGAGTTGAGATAAAATTAAGTCTGTGCTAATATGAATGGATGGAAAGGTTATATACATGAGAACTATTTAGGAGGCAGATTTAATAGGAATGTGTGATTGATTTGATGAAGCAAGGTGAGTCAGGGAGGAGATGAAAATTGGTAGAGCATAGTGAAAATAGTAAAATAAAATAGTTGAGCAGGTTTTTGAGCATGGAAATGGATGTATTGGTGAGAAAAAAATGAGAATATGATTCTAGGTAGATTAAACACAAAGTTGAAATAGAATACCATGGACTCTTGGTTGGGACATATGAGATTTATAAAAGATAAGAAATTTAATGGAATAAAAGATCAAAGGGCCTCAGAAAGGCAGATTCAATGGATGTCATGGATTCGTATGTTAATTATTTCAAATCTTATATAGTCCATGATATTGTCTCTAAAACTATAACATCACATTTTCAATTGTTCAATTGTTTCAATTAACTCTTCACCTCAATGTTCAATAAATGGAATGAAAGATCAAGGGGCCTCAACAAAGCAGATTCAATGGATGTCATGGGTTCATATGTTAGTGATTCCAAATCTTATATAGTCCATCATATTTGTCTCTAAAACTATAACATACATCTCCAATTGTTCAATTGTTTCAATTAACTCTTCACCTCAATGTTCAATAAATGCTGCAAACTTAAACCCATTTCACAAACTGATCTTATTATTCCTAACCCAGGATGATATTCAAAGTATTCAGTCAATATAATATGTGCTTGGGACCGGTGCTGTGGCACAAAGGGTGAACTCCCTGGCCTGAAGCGTTGGCATCCCATATGGACACTAGTATCAAGACCTGGCTGCTCCACTTCTGATCCAGCTCTCCGCTATGGCCTGGGAAAGCAGTAGAAGATAGCACAAGTCCTTGGACCCCTGCATCCATGTGGGAGACCCAGAGGAAGACCCAGAGGAAGCTCCTGGCTTCAGCCATTGTGGCCAATTGGGGAGTGAACCATCAGATGGAAGACCTCTCTCTCTCTCTCTCCCTCTCTCTCTCTCTGCCTCTCCTCTCTCAAATAAAATAAACCTTTAAATAAATAAAATAAACTTTTAATAGAAGTTTCAAATAAAATAAACCTTTAAAACACATATAATATAGGCTCTAAATCATTGTAAGGGATGTTCAAGTAGTTAGAGTGGACAATCCATTAAACCACTTATTTTCAAGATCAGTGTGACCAGGATGGCACTGCGACTCAATAGGCTAATCCTCCGCCTTGTGGCGCCAGCACACCAGGTTCTAGTCCTCGTCGGGGCGCTGGATTCTGTCCCGGTTGCCCCTTTTCCAGGCCAGCTCTCTGCTGTGGCCAGGGAGTGCAGTGGAGGATGGCCCAAGTGCTTGGGCCCTGCACCCCATGGGAGACCAGGAGAAGCACCTGGCTCCTGCCATCCTATCAGCGTGGTGCACTGGCCGCAGCGCACTGGCCGTGGCGGCCATTGGAGGGTGAACCAACGGCAAAGGAAGACCTTTCTCTCTGTCTCTCTCTCTCTCACTGTCCACTCTGTCAAAAAAAAAAAAATTAGTGTGACCAACTTAATACCCTTCTTCTACCACTTTGTTTCCAAAGTCTTTCTTTTCAATTTTAGGTAGCTTCAAATAGTTCTTGCAAAAAAAAAAAAAAAAAAAAGAGGACTTAAAAGTGAATTTTACTTAGGTGAAAACATTTTTTGGCAATCCATGCATACTTTTTCATAATACTCATTTTCATGAAATCTTTGAAGTCTTCATATAATGTGATTGTGTTGTCACTGAGTATTTCACATTGTAACTATTCTTTTCTCATATCTATTAACAAATTATGCTGTTTATGACAAATGTTTTTTAATTTTCCCTTTCTTATCCATATACATGCCTTTAATAGATGCTTTACTCACTGTTGACTGAAGCTGTTTCAGTAGTTTAATAGTTTCCAAATAAATAAACTTTCTACATTTGCTCTAGGTATAAAAGTATTTTCCCAGCAGATGAGCCAATGTATTTATAGCATTCCAAACACTAAAAACTCAGCCATCACTGAACTACATTTAAATTTTATGTATATGTCTATCTTTCCAAACTATATCCTGTTCCTTAGAAAATGTCAAGCTGCTCACTGAGCAAATGCTGATTATTATTTTTCAACAGAAAATAAGGTAATGGAAAGAAGGGAAAAGAAATTGCAGAAGACAGACCAGGAAAGAAGCTGCATATGGGTGATTCAGAATTTTAAATTTTGTGGGTGAAGCCAACAACTATGATGTTAAGCCTTAATGGATCCTGTGGGTAAAACTCGTTAAGGAGTAGTAACATTTATTATAATAATAAAAAAAACAGAATTGTCATGTAAGTGCATTCCCGTCAACATGGTTATTATAGTCTAAAAAGATGACAGCTAAAAAGGAGGTTGAGAAGAATACCATGATCTAAAAATTGAAATAATCCAAGAAGGTAGGAGCAGATTTACAAAATTGTTAGACAACACGAAGGAAGGAAAAGGATTGTTTCAACACACGGGGAGGCACACGAGCCTGTGTTATTAAGATACGTAGATTTTGGTGCCCCAGGGTCCTAGCATCTGAGTTTTGTATTTTGAGAAAACCCAAGCTTCATCATTTGCATGAGAAGACAAACTGTCTGGACTCATCCTTTAAAAAAAAAAAATCCCCGTGTAGTCAGTGCTGTTACAGGTTTTTTTGTTTGTTTGTGGGTTTTTTTTAAAAGCAGTAGAAAAATCTTCTCCAAATTAAAGAAAGGGAATTTTGAATAATTTCACTTGCACTCTTTAAGGTAGATATAAAAAAACAAGGGATTATAGTAATTTAGAAGAATTGGGAATAATACAGTGCATTTGATAGAAGAATGGGCTCAGTAGGCAGACTTTGTTTTGCCACTTACCATCTCATTGTCCCTGTGGAAATTCTTTGGTGTGGGAGAAGAACTGGCATCATATTCCTCCTGTAACACTGTGTGTGTGGGAGGTAGGAGAATATGGCTCAAGTACCACGTGGGTGGAGCAGACTCTGATTTCATTCTGGACCAGGCTTGACTGTTGGGGACAGTTGAGGAGTACATTAGCATATAGACAATCTCTGTCTCTCCATCAGTTTGCCTAGGTCATGCTTCTAATCCAGCTGCCTTCGAACGGACGGTCTGATCCCATCTGATCAAAATGAAAAGATGACTGCAGCTCCTTAATTCTTAGGATGCATGATACTTTTTTTCTGTTAAGGATTTATTTATTTGAAAGGCAGAGTTACAGAGAAGCAGAGGCAATGGTGGGGAGAGGGAGAGAGGGGGAGAGAGAGGGACAGAGGGGGAGAGAGAGGGAGAGAGAGGGACAGAGAGGGAGAGAGGGAGAGAGGGAGAGAGGGAGAGAGGGAGAGAGAGAGAGATCCTCCATCTGCTGGTTCACTCTCCATATGGCTGCAACGGCCAGAGCTAGGCTGGTCCGAAGCCAGGAGCCAGGAGCATCTTCTGGGTCCTCCATGTGGGTGCAGGGGCCCAAGGACTTGGGCCACCTTCTACTGCTTTCCCAAGCTATAGCAGAGAGCTGGATAGGAAGTGAAGCAGCCGGGACTAGAACCAGAGACTATAAGGGATACCAGCACTGCAGACCGGGGCTTTAATCTGCTGTGCAACAACGCTGGCCCCGTGATGCATGATACCTTAATAAAAGACACACTCATTTGCTTTTGATATTAATGTCTCTGTCATAAGTCAGTTTTCAGTTATTTGGAAGACAAAGTGTAACCCCTGATAACACAAGCAAACAGGTTGCATCAAGTCCAGTACTAAACCTGTTAGAATGAATTGTCATTCTATGGAAATGTCCTGGAAGCTGGAGTAAACTTAGAAGTATTTATAATGCAGAACAAAATAGCACATGGTCTTAAAGTGTATATCAAACTTAGACATAGAAGACGCAAGGTAATATATTCCAAGTGTGTAAAATGACGCTATAAATTCCAAAAACATTCACAGATTTCAGTTTTCTGTGGTGGTGATATATGACAGTAAGGACTAAAAGTAAGCGGAAATGGCTTACTATAAGACCAAAGGGGGGGGGGGGCGGCACCGTGGCACTGTAAGTTAATCCTTCACCTGAGGTGCTGGCATCCCACATAGGTGCTGGGTCTAGTCCTGGCTGCTCCACTTCCAATCCAGCTCTCTGCTGTGGCCTGGGAAAGCAGTAGAGGATGGCCCCAAGTCCTTGGGCCCCTGCAGCAGTGTGGGAGACCCAGAAGGAGCTCCAAGCTCCTGGTTTCAGATTGGAACAGCTCCAGCCATTGTGGCCATCTGGAGAGTGAACCAATGGAAGGAAGACCTTTCTCGCTGTCTCTCCCTCTCACTGTCTGTAACTCTACCTCAAATAAAATAAATAAAATCTTAAAAAAAAAAAAAAGACCAAAGGGAACAGCCAGGGTTGTGATGTAGCAGGTAAAGCAGCTGCCTGTGACACCAGTATCCCGTGTGGATGCTGGTTCAAGCCCTGGATGCTCTACTTCCCATTCAGCTCCCTGTTAATGCGCCTGGGAAAGCAGCAGAAGATGGCCCAACTGCTTGCGCCCCTCACCTATATGGGAGACCTAGAAGAAGCTCCTTGTTCCTGGAATTGCCTGGCACATTTGGGCCATTGTAGCCATTTAGGGAGTGAACTAGTGGATAGAAAATTCTTCTCCCTCTTTCTCAGTAATGTATTTACATTCAAATAAGTAAAAATGAATCTTTTATAAAAAAGAACAAAGGGAAAGGCTTTTCATGTCAGATAATTCTGAAGCTATTCCCCTTAAGACCTAGAGTCTATAGAATTTTCTCCATGACACATGGACGTTAATGATTTCTCCACAGTTTTTGCCTTACTGTTTCATCTCCAGACATACTTTTCCTCTCATATCACATAACCATGACAAACAAGTAATAGAAGATTTGCTGAGATCTAAAAATACAAAGCAAAACGCTCCTAATTTTAAACCTGCATAGCTTGACATTATAGAGCAACTCAAGCCTCTTATATAAACCTTCTTAAATAACTGAGTTTATAGCATGGCAAAATTTAGAAAACATATTTTAATAAATTATTTAGCAACCAAATACACTAATAAAATGCAGTCATGTGTTAATGTTTAAATAAAATCAACAAGATAATTAGACTATATTATCCATGGCCTTTTTTACAATATTCATTTATTTGAAAGGCAGAGTTAGAGAGGAAGACACACAAAGAAAGAGAGAGAGAAAATCAGATTTTCCTTCTCCTAAGTCACTCCCCAAATTGCTGCAATGGCTAGGGGTGGGCCAAGCCAGGCGAGGAGCCTGAAATTCCATCTAAGTCTGTCATATAGGTGCATGTGCCCAAGCAGTTGGGCCATCTTCTGCTGCTTTCCCAGGAGTAGTAGCAAGGAGCTGAATCAGAAGTGGAGTAGCTAGGACTTGAGCAGGCACACTTCTGGGATGCCAGCATTGCAGGTGGTAACTTCATACTTTGTGCCACAATACTGGCCCCATCTATGGGCTTTTAATCATAGGAAACTCATTCCAGAAGATATGCCAGAGTTTGAAACTTTAACAATAAAACAGTTTATACTGAAAAACAGAACTTTCTCAGTGGACATTACATTGATTTTCAATGTCTATACACACAGAAAACAATGATAATGATTGTTAATGGAAAGACTGAGGTGTACTGATACGTTTGCATATAAAATTCTAATTAGAGCTGCTTATAACTTTTAAATGTTAATAGCAGTGGTTTCTATTACAGTTGGTAGATACCAGAGGTATAAGTTTGCTCTTTCTGTATACCAAACAAATGAGCTCAGTAGCTTCAAAGGAACTCAGCAAGAACCAAGAGGATCAGATGAGGAAGCTGATCTCAACACACAACAGTAACCAGAGGTGACAAAAGCACATCCAGACCCAGTGTGGGTAGAACTAACAGAAGGTCATGATAGAAAAATCTCACAACCAGGTGTTTATCTACCACATGTTTGTAGCACAGGAATTTCCACTTCTGTTCTATCTGAAACAACTAGGAAAAGCAAACAAAATACAGGAAATGAGGGTCTTCAGAAATGAAGCGACAGGTAGTACAGAATGTGATTTCTGACCAAAATTAAAGCTTGCAATTCGCTTCAGGAGTGTCAGCCTCAATGCTTGGAGGCAGTTTCCAAGCTGCAGTGCAGCAAAGAGAAATCCCGAGTTGGGCAGGGTTCCTCAGTCCAGAGCAGCTACAGTATGCGTGGAAGAGGCTGCTGTCAAGAAGAGGAAGATGCATTTAAAACAAAGTTCTAACATTCTAAGTGTCCTTGAATCTTTGAGAACTGAATTGCACACATGGGATAGGAAATAATCACTACAAAGTGTAGACTGAATTAGTCTTAACATTCATATTAGGCTGGGAACATTTATGTGTTTATCACTGAGCATGGTAAGACTTCATGGCATATGGATATTAGGAAAAATCATCAGAAAAGAATTTTAGAGGATAGATAGCTCTAAATTAAAATCTGTCTTAGCCTACCTTAACCAAATTAAGAGGAAGCCTTCAAAGGACTAAATCAGTTCCATGTTGCTTGACTAAGACACCACAACAAAAATCAATACTCGCATCGTGAAATTTTAAGATGCCCAGCATCCAATAAAAACACATTACTCATGGAAAGAGACAGGGAAATAGAGCTTTTCATCAGAAGAAAACTAATCGAACAAAGATTGATGGAAACATGACACAGATTATAGAATTAAGCCACAAGAAGAAGGAAAGCAACTATCACATACATGCATCACATATTCAAGAACACAGTGGACAGCATGAGCAAAGTAAAGTGAAAAAGAAAAAAAAAAGTAAAAGTAATGTAAAATAATACTTTTGTGGTTAAAAATACATAACTGTTATTAAAATATATTAACAGCAGTAACAGAAGATAAATGTTGTAGAGGGAAAATGAAAAAACAACTTCAATACATATCAATATAAAGTTTGAAAGTTAAGGACAGATAACAGTAAAAGGAAATGAACAGAGTCTCAAGTGCTGAGATAATAGCACACGTAAAAACATACCCAGAATTGGAGCACCAGTTAGGGAAGGAAGTTTCGAAAGACAATAAAAATATTAGTAGAAACAGCAGCCATTCTGTGATATATATAATGAACCAAGAGTTAGTGGACTGTTAACTCAGGCCAAACCCAACACATAGCCTACTTTGGGTGACTCTATAGCTGTACTTTTTTTTTACTTTTTATAAAGATTGGCATACAAAAGAATATGTGGCAGACATGTTAGTGGCTTTAAAACCTAAAAGAGTTACTATTCAGTCTTTTTACAAAAAGTTTGCTAATCACTATGATAAACTTTCAATCTAAAGAACAAAATGAACTACAAAAACATAAAGTCATGCCAAGGAATAAATATAATCTAATTGTTAAAAATCACAGAAAAAGAGAAAATTTCACGAAGCCAGATAAAAAGGAGGCTTCATAAACAAAGGACTCAAAGTAAAAATGACAGCAAAATTATTTTTCAAAGTGATATGAGAGACATTTTTAATATACTTATGGAGAAACAAAAAGAAACTGTCAACCCACCTTCTCTATTAAGTGGAAATGTCTTTCAAAAATAAAGAAAAACTAATTTTTTAAAGCGCCACTATAAGCACAGCACGCTACCGATTCCACCACTAGAGCACACACAGTACCAGATTTCAGGACATACTACA
This sequence comes from Sylvilagus floridanus, assembly GCA_949820135.1. Taxonomy (NCBI): domain Eukaryota; kingdom Metazoa; phylum Chordata; class Mammalia; order Lagomorpha; family Leporidae; genus Sylvilagus; species Sylvilagus floridanus. The sequence continues at coordinate 60,042,437 of OX463235.1, forward strand.
GGGCAGTTGTTGTCAAAACAGCATGGTACTGGTACAGAAACAGATGGATAGACCAATGGAACACAACAGAAACACTAGAAATCAACCCAGACATCTACAGCCAACTTACATTTGATCAAGGATCTAAAACCAATCCCTGGAGTAAGAACAGTCTATTCAATAATTGGTGCTGGGAAAATTGGATTTCCACATGCAGAAGCATGAAGCAAGACCCCTATCTTTCACCTTATACAAAAATCTGCTCAACATGGATTATCAAATTATTAGATAACATTGGAGAAACCCTGCAAGATATAGGTACCGGCAAAGACTTCCTAGAAAAGACCCTGGAGGCACAGGCAGTCAAAGCCAAAATTAACTATTGGGATTGAATCAAATTGAGAAGTTTCTGTACTGCAAAAGAAACAGGAAAGTGAAGAGACAACCGACAGAATGGGAAAAAAAAATATTTGCCAACTATGCAACAGATAAAGGGTTAATAATCAGAATCTACAAAGAGATCAAGAAACTCCACAACATCAAAACAAACAACCCACTCAAGAGATGGGCCAAGGACCTCAATAGACATTTTTCAAAAGAGGAAATCCGAATTTCTTTCAGAAATAATTGAAACTCTGGAGAGTACCATATTTTTATCTGAGGGAGAAAGGGAGGGGGAGGAGGAGGGGGAGGGGATGGCACCTGGGCCATCTTCCACTGCTTTCCCAGGTGCACCAGCAGGGAGCTGGTTTGGAAGTGGAGCATCCAGGACTAGAACCGGTGCCCATATGGGTGGCCGGCACTGTAGGCAGCAGCCTTATCCACTACACCACAGCACTGGTCCCCACTTATCATTCTTAAGCTAGTGATTTCCTGAATCCAACATATACATCAGAGGCAACCATGATTAAAATCCCAGGAGGGGTTTGGTAGATATTAAAATTCCATTTCTAAAATTTATATGGAGAGGTAAAGCATCTAAAATAGCAAAATTAATTTGTGAATTGCAAAGGAAAAGTAAAAGAATTCAATTTACTTAAAACCTATGTGATTTCCAAGATGGTCATGCATGGTTACAGCAGTGAAGCCTTTGGGAAGATCTAGAGAGTTCTCAGCCAGGATGAAGAGCTCATGGAGGAACTCTGTGGTGTTGAAGGGTTTCGTTCTCCAGAGGTGTATTGCTAATCTTGGATTGTAGCTGTTTACTCCCAGACAACCTCATTGTCTCCCTGTACCCTTCTAGTTCCAAGTTCACTCTAGTTTAAGCAAATATCCCCACTTCTGTGTGTCAGGCACAGGTATCCAGGCATTACAAATTGCTGCTGTTTACCAATTTATCTATGCTTCTTTGGGCTTTTCTAGAAGCATTTTTGCCATTGCTGTTAGATTTTTACCATCTTTCAAGGCACACATATCCCTTTATGAAGCCATTTAAATGCTTACTCATTTCCATGTAGGATCTATCTAGTTACTTCCCATGCTTTCACTACACATTCACATAGAATTTTTCACTTTTTTTCCCTTTTGTATCTCCCCACATTTTATGAAATCAAATTCTCAAAGGCAAAATAATTATGTGTTGTTATCATTCCAGACTTAGCACAGGACCTAATACAGTGGATATCTGTTAAAATATTATTTATTTTTATAACACCTAATAATCCTCATATATATATATATATATATATATATATATAAATACTCTGACAACTGTATTAGATTTTTTTTCTTTTGATGGCACACACATTTAAGATCAAACCAAATTATATATAACTTGTGTAGGTAGTACCACTCATGGCTGGTCCTCATCAGACACTGGTGGGCTACCCGAATGAACATAGGAGAGTTTACTGATAGCAATGACCCACAGATATACTGCTACTAGGAATTATTTGCAATTGCTAAAGGGAGACAAAGCTTCAACCTCCATGGCTATCTGAGAGTTGGCAATAGACAATGATAGGTAAATTCTTTCTTTCTTTCTCCCCATTTAAAATAAGCTTCTCTGCCCTTTAAATTTTACCATTCCTTTATGCTTCTGCTGAAGCCACAGGACTGAAACTAAGTTTCAGTCACGTATAGTCATGAAGCCCAGGGGACAAAAGGTGAGACCAATTATGACAGCTACCCATACTCCCTTTGTGTCCTAACACTGGATCTATATACCTTATTAGCAACTAATGATGCATTTCATGTTCTCCAATTTCCCTATTCCAATGGCCCGCTTCAGGGACAATTCAGACAATTAGAAAGAATTGCAATGTAGAATACTTTCATTCCTCAACAGAGTTTGTATCATTGGAAAATTTAGCTCATTATTACAAGAGACAAAACAACATTTTCAGTAGATCTTAATGATAATCTACAGAGACGATGTGACTTACTTCACATCTTTAAAACATACCTCATTTATTCCTTCATCTTAGTGTCTGGTAAATAAATACATTCTCAGGTCACAAGGTCTAAGACTAGCTGCTTAATCATTTCTTTTCTACATGCCAAATGCCATAAGATTTTATAAACATGAAAAATCTCAAAATTTTAATGTAATACCCAAATTGCCTAATATAGCTTTTCTTTATTACTAGTTACCTAGAAACATTTTATACAAAGTAATAAACAATTTTGAACCATTTTTTATTTGTTTATGTTTGGTTTTAGTATGGCCAGAACAAGAACTGAGATCTAATAAGAAAAATATAACTTTGGTAGCAAGAACGGTCAACTTCTCCATTCTGTATCTATCATTATCATTTATTATACTTAAAAACATTGTCATGGATCTTGGCATAACTGAAGTTAGTAAAGTGATATAAAAAGCATGGAATCCAATCTTGAAAATGAAATATTTGCTCAGGCCTATGAAACAGAAGGAGATGCCTTTGTAAATTTATTCAGAAACATGCAATTAGCTGTTGAACAAGATATACCAATGAATCACCATATCACCTAATTTTAACCAACTTGTATTCCTTTATATTACTCTAAGCTCTCCACAAGCATCATTATCCATTATTCTGATACTGTTATATGAACACATCTGTTCACACTGATTTTGACTTTGTTTTTGGCCTTGGGTTAGCGAAGAAGCAACTTTCACTCTTTAACCAAATTCTGAGCACTCCTGGGGAGTTTCAACCACTGAACAGCAGCATGAAGATTTCTTTCAAAGGATTCATAAAATAGCTGTGGAACTTGACACAAGTACATTAAACAATAGTTGAATAACGTACAAAGTAATTGTCAACAAAAGAAGATAAAGCAGTCCAAATTGAATATATAAGTGTGTCAATTAATTATGCCTCCACTCTGTCCCTGAAGCCTTGGTGTTATTCTATTCAGAGTGTAAAATTTTTAAGTAGAGAGCATTGTGAATAACTGCAGAGCCACATGTGACTTATCTTAATAATTGTTTCATTGTTACTTTCATTTTATTTGTGCAGTAAGAGATTATTAAAATAAATCTGTAATAAGTAGAAACACAGGGTAATTCATCTTGGGAATCACCTCACATGCAGATTTAGAGATTCATGAAAAGAAGTAGGGCTAAAGGCTTTACTGTGCTTGGTGATTTCTTGGGTACAAGATGTTATTTTAATATAGGAGCATTTTAATGAAGCCAAACCCTGGGTATCAACAGATACTTATGATCTCAGCACAGGTAATGAAGGGACTGTTACCATAATGAACATTCTGCATTAGGGTTTAATTATCAAGGCAGGAACCTGGGCTTTGATGATTTTTTAATGGAGGATAGCATGCTTTTCTAACTTAGCAGTTTTCTTTTGAAAAGCTCATTAGCCACAATATTTCAGTGTAAAAGATCATCCAAGTGAGATAGGGGTTAGAGATATTCAAACTACATTTATAATAAAAGCCATTGTTAGAGTTTTCTACATTTTTGCTTCATGCTGATATTTCTTTTATCTAATACCTGGTGCTGATGCTCATTTACCCTGTCCTAACTTACAGAGCATTAACCTTTATCATCACTGCAAAATAGAAGAGGACTCTGTGTCAGTTTACTTTGTGCTGGGACTGCTCTGGTTGCTGCCAACTCTGAGAAATGAAAATTAAACTGAGAATAAAACTCAAGTTAAGTCTATTGCCTCAAGGACCAAGAGAATTTATTACTGTGCTTACAGATCTCTAGGTCCTTGGGATTTGATATGATGGCCTTCAGCAAAATTATCTAATGTTCTCCAAAGTAAGACTACTAATGCCTTGGTCTATTGGAGATTTTATATATATAAACCTCCCCCTGGTTTTCAAAAACAAAATAAATAAAAACAGTGATGTTGCCTATATAGAAGACATGAAGCATGGGTAACTATCGAGACTATGTAAATGTAAGAGCAGGAGAAGCAGGAAGAAAAAGAGGGGAAGGAAGAGGAGAGAGTGCTTACCAGGAGCACAGAACAGTGACTAAAGTCAAAGTCCTGCCCAGAGTGCTTACTACATGAACTCTGCTCTTCATAATTCTTCACCTGCAATTTATGTGAAACACCAGGTTTTAGAATTTCATTAATGATGGTTTTCCTTCTTTCTTCATTTGTTCTTTAACTGATCCTATTAAAATTGTCACATACACTGAAAAGAAAATATATTTCTACTTTATTCAAAGTCTATTAATGTTTACTCAATGTATTCTTTATAAGTTTGATTATAAAAAATATTGAGTTAGTGCCATTTGGAGAGATTTTCCTTAAAACAAAAAAAAACAGGCATATGTTTATAATTATGGAAACCTACACAATATATATATAAAATATTCAAGAGATGTAATTTCATGATCCTGTATGATGAGTAGTTATTAGGGATGATTACCCCATTAATATAATCTAGTTTTTAAATGAATATACGTTGGAAAATTTATCTGAGAAGTTTTACTTTTATTTATTTATTTATTTATTTATTTATTTATTTTTTGACAGGCAGAGTGGACAGTGAGAGAGAGAGACAGAGAGAAAGGTCTTCCTTTGCCGTTGGTTCACCCTCCAATGGCCGCCGCGGATGGCGCGCTGCAGCCAGCGCACCGCGATCGTCTGATGGCAGGAGCCAGGAGCCAGGTGCTTTTCCTGGTCTCCCCATGGGGTGCAGGGCCCAAGCACCTGGGCCATCCTCCACTGCACTCCTGGGCCACAGCAGAGGGCTGGCCTGGAAGAGGGGCAACCGGGACAGAATCCGGCGGCCCAACCGGGACTAGAACCCGGTGTGCTGGCGCCGCAAGGCGGAGGATTAGCCTGTTGAGCCACAGCGCCGGTGAGAAGTTTTACTTTTAAATTGCCACATTCAAGGCAGTTATAGAATGATTTTTGGAAACTATTTACAATTGTATGTTATTCAATAATAATTCTACCATAATGGAATTTCTTAAGTGAAAAGGGAGAAAATAATGATTGTTAAAATAAGCCACAGGATCCACCAAGTCAACTGCCAATGTAGACTCATTCCCTATGGTCAAAGTTTGAAGACTCTTCCACAGAATGGTTTATAATGGATATTTGGGTCAGACATTGTGGTGCAGCAGTCACAATACTTTCTGGAACTCTGACATTCTGTATCAGAGTGCCTGATTCCGCTGCTGGCTTCCAATCCAGCTTCCAGCTAATGTATACCCTGAGAGGCAGTAAGTGACAGCTATTGAATTGCAACCCTGCCACCCACCTGGGAGACCTGGATTGACTCCCAGTTCATGGTAAAATAAAGTAATTATTTCTTTCAAAGTGCAGGGCAAGGAACTGGAAGCTATCACTTAATTGCTGGGCTCCTCCTGGAGTTAGGACTACTGGTTCTTACAGATTCCAACTGGGAATGAGAGACACACGATCAGCTCATGTCTAAGTTACTATGTAGTCTAGAGAGCTTGTGGCACTCCTTTGATTGGATACGGATATCATGTTCTTCATGGAATTCTGACGATGGCCAAGTCAGTCTAGGCACTACAAGTGTCTGATAGTTACTTTTTGCTTGGGGTTTGATGTTTCTGGAAAAGAAATCTCTCAAGACAAGACTGAACACCGTGGCGTTATCTATAGGGGGAATAAATCCTCTCATGAATCTTGTGATATAGGAATTTTAGGGACAGTGTGTTATTCCTTCAATTCTGTGAGTTATTTTTAGTGAAAACAGGACAAATGAAGCTTGAATTAAGGGAGAGTGGCTCATGGCATGGAACATCTACATTCCAGACACTATGTAGGGGCTTGGTTTCATGGTAGTGACCACTCTGCTGACTCATTCACCTTCCATTCAAGAGTAAAAGGAATGGAGTTTATTGGCTAGGTGGGCTAGGAATAGAATTAATTCATAGGTGGTATCAAAGGGGTAGTAGAGAGTACAAAAACTTTTGTGCTTCAACTCAGACAGTAAAGTAGGCCTAATTAATCAAAGAAGGGCTGAAATCAAGAGCAGCCAGAAAAAGTTGGAGTAGGGTTGTTTGGGCTGCTGTGTCTCATCTATGGAGATCATTTCATCCTCTGTTGGAAACAGAAGTGTAGGTTTTGGGGACTCTACCATAGCATCTGGATGTCACTTCTTTTAGTGCTGAGATTCATGATCACAAATCAAATTACAATTATCCAGGTGGCTTCTTTGGCAATTAGATCATGAGGAAAATCAAAATTCTACAGATAAAAAAATTATATCTTTCATCAAATTTTATAAGTGCTATCCATGACTAACATACATTTAATGACTATTTACAATGCTGTTAATTTCCTCTTTCTCTCAGTAGTACTTGACACTTTCTCTGCACAAAGTACAGATTTCTGTCTACCATAGCATTATTGCAGAAATACAGGGAAGGAAGAATGACCTTGGAAAAAGAATGCTGAGGGCAAAGCAGCAAGGAATATGTGCACTTCACTTAGAAGCATTTTACATTATTGTTCATTTTTAGTTTATTTTGAAAAACGGAGGGACACACACAGAGAAAGTCAGACAGAGATTTCCTATCCCCTGGTTTGCTTCTTAAATGCCTCAGATAGTCAAGCCTGGGCCAGGCTGATGTTGAAAGCCAGGAGCACAACCCAGCTCTCCTACATGGGTGTCAGGGACATAAAATCACCTGAGTCATTATCTGCTGTGTCCCAAAATGTACATTAGCAGGAAGCTAGAAGGAGCAGAGCTGGGACTTGAACCAAAAGACTCCAATATTTGATGCAGGTTTTAAAAATGGCAATTTAAGAGCTGGCAGTGAGGCACAGTGGGTAAAGCTGTTGCCTGCAGTGCTGGCATCCCATTTGGGCGCTGGTTTGAGCCCCAGCTGCTCCACTTCCTATCTAGCTCCCTACCGTGGCCTGGGAAAGCAGTAGAAGATGGCCCAAGTGCTTGGGCCCCAGCATCCAGGTGGGAGATCTAGAAGTTCCTAGCTCCTGACTTTGGATGGGCGCAGCTCTGGCTGTTGTGACTATCTGGGCAGTGAACCAGTGGATGGAAGACTTCTTGCTCTCCTTGAGTCTGCCTCTCTGTAACTCCGCCTTTCAAATAAATAGTTTTTTTTTTTTTTTAAATAATGGTAATTTAATTGTGCCAAACATCCACTCAACCTAGAAGCATTAACCCATAAGCATTATTGGTTATATCCACCATGAACATGCCTTCATTGTTTAGAATTATTTGTGACATATTGTTTATAAATCCTTTCAGTGGAACTAAACCTTTTATGAATGAGTGAAACAGTTCAATGAAGAGAATATGTTGAAATACCTGGAAATCATGTACAATGGATGTTATTGATAATTTTGCAGAAACAACTGAAAAAAATTCTTATGAGGGAGAGATGATGTTTATCAAGAAAGCTGGCAGGAGCTGACAACCTTTGAAAGTTCAATAAAGCATCAACAGAATCTCATTTATCCAAAACTCCTTCAGACGAGGGACTACCTCATTAAACATTACCAAACCTTTGCATCAATCCTAAAATCAAGATGGCATCAATCAATCTCTAATAATGATTGAATGCACATTTGTTGGATTGATTATACCCAATTTCTACTTACATTTTTACAGAACACCAAGTATCTCACATCACTTCAGTGAGATTTTTTTTGGTAGAAAATGAATGTGATAAATATCTGTACTCAAAATTTATCTTCATTTTATCCTACTTACACATATTTGGGTAAAAATTATCTATTCCTTAATACCTCTAAATACAACCAATAAGATTATGTTAGTTTAAATGTTTAATGTTAGAACCAAGTCAGCCTTGGGGCCGGCACCGTGGCTCACTAGGTTAACCCTCCGCCTGAGGCACCGGCATCTCACATGGGCGCCGGGTTCTAGTCCCAGTTGCTCCTCTTCCAGTCCAACTCTATGCTGTGGCCCAGGAGGGCAGTGGAGGATGGCCCAAGTGCTTGGGCCCTGCACCCGCATGGGAGACCAGGAGGAAGCACCTGGCTCCTGGCTTTGGATCAGCGCAGTGCTGGCCGTGGCAGCCATTTGGGGAGTGAACCAACGGAAGGAAGACTTTTCTCTCTGTCTCTCTCTCTCACTGTCTGTAACTCTGTCAAATAAATAAATAAAAATCTTTTAGAAAAAAAAGAAACCAAGTTAGCCAATATCTCTACATACCTAACTGAAATGGATTTTATATAACCCTTGGCTAATATAGCATGTTTAAATATAAAAATAATAGAACTTTGTTTAATGAGGAAAAATTCATCAGTTGTCTTTCTCAATTATCTCTGCATCCCCCACCAGGAAATAATCAAAAGAAAAGGGGAAATTGAATGAGGGTCAAGGTTAGTAGGTGATATTTCATATCCAGCAGTTGCAGATGGAGGAGAGTGCAAAGCAATAAGGAAGAATTCCTGTATAAATCAAGATAGCTACCTGACGTTGCGATGTAGAAGATGCTGCTGAGCCACAAAAGAATTCAGTTATTATTAAAACATAGCATGGCTGGTGCCGCAGCTCACTAGGCTAGTCCTCCGCCTGCGGTGCCGGTACCCCGGGTTCTAGTCCCGGTTTGGGCACCAGTTCTGTCCCAGTTGCTCCTCTTCCAGTCCAGCTCTCTGCTGTGGCCTTGGAGGGCAGTGGAGGATGGCCCAAGTGCTTGGGCCCTGTACCCGCATGGGAGACCAGGAGGAAGACCCTGGCTCCTGGCTTTGGATCGGTGCAGCGCTGGACTAAGTGGCCATTTGGGGGGTGAACCAACGGAAGGAAGACCTTTCTCTCTGTGTCTCTCTCTCACTGTCTAACTCTTCCTGTCAAAAAAAAAAAAAAAAAACAGCAAAGCACAGTCAAGGGAAATGAATCATTCAGATGATGAAGTGTCAGCTGTACCTTTTAAAAAGTGAATTAAAGAGAGCTTTAAAAAGTTTATGCAATAGTAATTAGCACTGGTGATTTATTCACAGGTGCACAGAATACTTCATTCTTCTGGTTCCACTAAAAGCTAAGCAGAAAAGAGACTTAAGTAAGAATGGCTGGGATAATGAACCCTCAAAGCCAATGTAAGCCCATAAGCACTGGAGTAAAACCCATTTAACCATATGAGGTCTGAGGAATATTCAAGAGTAGGGACAAGTTCACAGATTTATCTATCTGCCTAAAAATATGGATATATATCAATATTTCAAACACAGGATTAGCCATGATTGCATTTGCTGGATCAACATCTTAATCCTCCTGAGATCATAATACACATATTAATTTAGCAGAAGAGACAATAATCCCACAGAAACCTTGTTAGACAAGTCATAGCAAACAAAGGATTTTACATTTAAATCATGGAAAGAAAAAGCATTAAAGACAGACAGTTCAAAAAAACAGAGTTGACATTAATAGAATAGATTGCAGAGGTAAGTGTGTAAAGACATGATGTGGAGTAGTGATAATCATTTGTTTTAGACATACTACATTTGACAGACCTAGCAGCCATTTAAATGGACTTGTTAAGGAGAACACTATTTGTAAGAATGAAGTTAGAGGAGCCAATATGCTGATACAATGGATTAAGCCACCACCTGTCATGCTGGCATTCCACATGAGCATTGGTTTGAGTTCTGGCAGCTCCATGTTGGTCCCAGCTCCCTGATAGGAACCTTGGAAGCCAATGGAAGATGATCCAAGAACTCGGGCTCCTGCCATCTATGTCAGAGATACATATGGAGTTCTGGGCTCTTGGCTTTAGCCTGACCAGGCGTTGGCCATTATGGATGTTTAGGGGAGTAAATCAGTGGATGGAAGAGCTCTGTCACACCCTCTCTCTCTCTGTAACTATCCTTTCCAAACAAATAAATAAATCATTTTTTGAAAAAGAATAAAATTATAGAAAAGGACCCTTGAGTAAAGAGACAAATAGGAGTGTTATTGTCACATTTAAAGTCATAAAATTAAATCAGATTACCTGGGGTGAAGAGTTATGTAGAAATGGGAATCACAGTTACTGATCCCTGTATGTGCAGAGTGGGTATATGAAGAGCAGTCACCAATGATTAAGACAGAGAAGTAAGCTATATGGTGACTTGTATGCCAACTACAAAGAGCATTTCATGGTGGAATAATTGGGCCATTTACCAGTGAGAGTGAGAATGACCTTGGGATTTATTAGGCAAATATAGATGCTTTAAAAGGTGGAAGTGGATGCTATCAATAATTCAAACAGGAAAATATCCACAGGTATAAATACAGAATATCCCAGTAAAAACAAAACATGTGGTCAAACTATTCATTGGTCATTTTAGATGGACCAAGAATTGATAATCAGGTTTAGTCAAGTAGACATTATTCAGACACATAAAAGCATTGCTGAGGATGGCCAGTGTTTGAAAAGTGCTCAGGAGGTGCTGTAAGCACATGAAAACTGGGTATGGTGAGTCCAGACAGCTCTCTCATCATATATTAAAAAAAGAGAGCATAGTGATAGAGAAGACACAATAAGTGCTTTTTTTCCCTAAATATACATGTGTATCTTGGTTTAATGGAAGAAAGAGCAAGCAATTAGTCCTGGCTTCCAAGGTGGTGTGTGCAGAAACCCTGTCACACAGCAATCTGAATCGAGGAAAAGTGAAAAACCTTTATTGGCTTTAAATGGCCAGTGGCTCATATTTTACCCATGGATCTTTTAATGCTGTGAGTCTGTGCAGTGCCATTTGGAATATTTTGTTGCTCTACCTCCAGAAGTAAAATTTAGTGCCTTGGTGTTATTAAAGTTTTCAGTCTCTTCAGGACCTGAGATGCTATTTGTCAGACATGGGAGCTTACTCCAATGACAGTAAACCTCACCAGCAAGACTAAATAAATCAAAAATGTTGTCTAGGCACTATCTCCTAAATTCTAGACACCATGGGATTAGGCCTGTAAGGGATACAGCATAGCCCAGAGCATGAACAAATTCGGCAGGCAAATTGCATAAAGCTTGCATCCTGTCTCCACCATCAGCTTGTTATGTGAGAGCTTAGGAGAGCTTCCAAGTCTCTCTCTGATTCACATTTCTAAACTATAGAAAAGAAATAGAACAGCAACATTGCTTGCCTGTATTTGTTGGGTAAAAGAAATGAGTTAATATAAAAGAATGCTTGGAACAAAGTTTAGCCTACATTAAATGCTCAATCAGGGTGTAACTATAATTTAATGTTGGAGTTGGAGTAGTGAGTTCAGAAACAGACCTCAACATCATCAAATATGTTCTAATTTCTAGATGCAATTCATAGCTTAGATAACTTCAGTAGAACAATGTAAGACAAAGGTCAGAACTAAGATTCTAAGAACCTGGAACACATTTTTCTTGGGTGTCATGAGTTGTGGGACATGAATGAGATATTTAAGCCATGTAAGCTGTAGTTTTATACTTGGTTTATATACAGTGTGAATGATATGGTTTTATTGAGAATATTATGAGTGACTCCATGTATGGAGTGGGGTAGTTGTTTAAGATAAAGTCATGGGTTCCTGTTTTGAATTCCTTATTTTAAACTTTTTCCTCTTCCCTTCGGCTCCTCTCATTACAAGTATCAATCAATGCATAAAATACGCCCTACCTTCAGAATAGGACACAACTCAAAAAGTAGGACTTAGATTTTGAAATTTAAGCTAGTAGTGACATTTTGCTAAAAGAAAATTAAAAACATACAAATTTATCAGTCAGATATTCAGGCACAAATAAGAAACGTGTCTGTCTCTGCTGTATCCCAATTTCACTTGCTTATTTATTTATTTATTTACTTTTAATTCCAAATTTTATATAAAAGGCAGAGAGACCCAGAGGAACCTAGATCCCTGGAACTCAATCTAGGTCTCTCAGATGGGTGGTGGGGACCCAGGTACTTGAGCCATCTCTTGCTGGCTCCCAGGGAGAGCATGAGCAGGAAACCAATTGAAAACAAAACTGAGAGTCAAGCCCTGGCACTCTATGTGGGAGGCTGGCATTCCAAGCAGCGTTCAACACTGAGCCAAACACCTGCCCCTCGTTACTTTAATCTTAAAATTTCATTTTAAATATAAATCTAATGGAAACCATTGAGTTTACACACAGGATTGAGACAGGAGATTATTACATGGAAAAATACACAAAGATTTAACTGCCAATTTCTGACTTTCAGGTGAAAATATTGAGCAGATGTATAGGAAACAAACAGGAGGATGGACAGGAGTTATAAGCTGGTGATCTTTGTTTTATTTATTTATTTATTTATTTATTTATTTGAGAGGTAGAGTTACAGACAGTGAGAGGGAGAAACACAGAGAAAGTCTTCTGTCCGTTGGTTCACTCCCCAATGGCCACAAGGTCTAAGCTGATCCAAAGCCAGGAAACCAGGTGCTTCTTCCCAGTCTCCCACGTGGGTGCAGGGGCCCAAGGACTTGGGCCATCTTCTACTGCTTTCCCAGGCACATTAGGAGGGAGCTGGATTGGAAGAGGAGCAGCTGGGATGAAAACCGGTGCCCATATGGGATGCAGGTGAGGCAGGTGGAGGATTAACCTACTGCACCATAGCACCGACCCCAAGCTGGTGATCTTTGAACAGCAGTCTATTCCTGTTAGGTGATATTGCCATCTGGGCATCTTCAAAGACAGTAAAAACCAAATAGAATTATTAAGATTTGGAATATCACGGGGCAGAGTCACAGGAGATAGTCCCTTGCAAAGTAGCTTTATGTACTATGCTGTCATAAAAGCAGAGCATCAGTGCCAGAAACAGCTATGTACATATGGGCCACAGGGGCTTGCCATATTGCTCTACTCCAATTTTCCATTCTACAGAGGAAAAGAAGGATAGGGCAGAGGTTGAGTAGGTCTGAGGTGTACTATGTGACACTAATGAAGATGGGCCTCAAAGTCAACATCAGATTCTTCGCACATAATAGAGGCACCACTAAAAGGCCTGGCTTTGGAGTCAGACCCTGCAATTACTCTTCTTTCTCGAGAACAGTAATAGTAGTGAGAGAGTTATTGGAAAATAAAATGTGGTTGTCTAGTTAAAGAAAGTAGCACAACACCAGCCCAGATTATAGGAGTGATAACATTTAGTTTTAAAAGACAGTCTCTAACTCCACCTGTCAAAAAACAAACAAAAAATGACAATGGGAAGAGATCCTCATAATTTTCTCTAGGCAAAAACAACAGCTGAGTGAACCTTTCATAGCACTGACCCGATCTTCTGCCACAGATTCTAATACCTAAGAATAAGTAAAAGTTTCCCAGAGTGTCTCTTAAGCCAAGTCTGAAAGGTTGGCTAAGAAATAGCCTGACAAAGTAGAGCGAAAATGCCCAGTGTATATCACTGTAAGGCTCAAAGACGTAGAAGCTAACACCAACATGACAAGTAATTAAGCTGGAGAAATCTAAGCATGGCTGGTGTAGAAGTCAAGTCACAACAGATTGATAATGATCTGTGATATTCCAAATCTTAAAAACCAGGTTTGAAGGGCTAGGTTTTTGTTGTTGTTTTTGTTGTCTGTTTTATTAACAGCCAAGTGTGGAGCCAAGCTGAAGGCTTAATTCTGAAGCTTCATCTTGAGACTCTGACACGGATGGCAGGTACACAAGTACTTGGATCATCACTTGTTGCATCACTTGTGTGATTAGCAGGGAGCTGGATCAAAGGCAGCAGAGCCAGTGCTGGAACCTGGTCCTCTGTATGGGATGTGGGCATTCCCAGTGCTGCTTAACCACTATGTAAATGCTCACCCCCTTTACACATGTTTAACTGTCTATGAGGAGTTTCATGAAGTCACTGAATAAACAAACATTAGAACTACAAAAATTTAAATTTAAAATTAAAATTATTGAGATTTAGTGAGGTTTTTTGGAAATTAAGGGGAAAAGAAGAAAAAATTAATTATTTATGCCATGAGGAATTCTTGTTATTTGTAATGTATCTGTCCAATTTTTAGTAAGATCTGTTTACCAGTCCTCAAGTCAAAAATAAAAAGTTATGAATTCTGGGAAGCATAAAGTCCTGAAGTTCAATAAAAAGCAGGCAAAACTGGGGGCAAATGACCTGTGTAAAAAGAGAAGTCTGTGCCATAGAAACAGAGGAGGAGCGCATTCCAACATTAAACGTCAAATGTATTTTTAATAGATAGAAACAAAAATGTAAACTTGAATTAGAGGAGAAACAACTTACCAGCCCAAGCAGCTTAGTAAAGCCCAAGCAGAACACGTAATGTAAATTTAAAGTAAAGCACACTGGAACATAACTTATTCAATCTACTGAAAACCAGAGATAAAAATTACATTGTAAAAGCAGTGAAAAGAAAAAAAAAGCCTACTGCATATAAGGTAAAATAATTTTAAAGAGGCTGAATTTCTGACAGAAACAATAGAAGCCAAAAGAAAATAAGATAACCTACTTAAAGAAGAGATGAGAGTGGCAGGGGCCAAACAAAATTATTTATTCAGCAAAAATCCATTAAACTAATAAAAGTGTTTCTGATAATTAAAAAGACCTTCATTATCAAATTATGGAGAACCTTAATACATGCTAAAGCAAGTTTGTTAGGCTGACCCACAGTGAAAATAATGTGAATGTACAAGAAGGAATAAAAATACCTTGAAATGTTAAATACAATGTAAAATATAATATTCTATTCATTTTCCTATTCCTAACGTTCTTAAAAGGTAATTACCCTTGGGGCTGGAAATAGAGGGCATAGTGAATTAATTTGCCCTTACAATGCTGCCATCTTCTATCAAAGTGCAGGTTCAAGTTTCAGCTCCTGGACTTCCTATCTGGATTCCTGTTAATCGACCTGGGAAGGAAAAAGGCATGGATCCCAGCAACCCGTTAGTGGACATAGTCACTGGCTTCTGGCTTTGGCCTGATTCAGACCTGGTCATTGTAACTACTTGGGGCTTGAATCAGCAAATGCAAAATCTCTGTGTCTTCCTCTCTTCTATCCCTGCGCCTTTCAAATCAATCAATCAATCAATCTTGTTTAAAAAGGCAATTACTCATTGAAGCAAAAATTAACCAGATGCACTTTGGGGTTTGTAACATGATCATAAATAAAATGTATGATAATGCCAATCAAGATGGAAGGAGACTATATGTAATTATATTGGTTTAACACAAATCTATACTACCTGAGGTGGTACAACATGACTCTAAAATGAATAGGAGCACGTGAATAACCACTAATGAAATAACAACATGCAAAGAGAAGTAGGTTAAAAACTGATAAAATATATAGAACTGAATACTAAAGGAGTAATACTTTAAACAAAAGAAGAGCCCAAAAATCAAGAAGAGTGGGGTCAAATAGAATATAAATAAGAAAATGTTAATCCTAATCATATCAGTGATTATATTAAATACAATGGTAGGAGCCAATGTTGTGGTATAGCAGGCTAAGCTATTGCTTATGACCCTGGCATCCTGTATTGGAGTGCCTGCTCAAGTCCTGGATGCTTTGCTTCTGATCCAATGCTCTGCTAATGAACCTGGGAAGGCAGTGGATGATGGCTCAAATGTAAGACCATGATAGAGGTACTGGTACCTGGATTCAGCCTGAGCCAGCCCTGGCTGTTGTGACCATTTGGGAAATGAACAAGTGGATGGAAGATCACTAGCTGTCACTCTAGCTCTCACTCTCTGTCCACCCTGCCTTTCAACTATATAAATATGTAATTCTTTAAAAAATATGAATCAATAATTTGCTGAAATTAAAAGGCAGGGATTTTGAAAATATGAACAAAATTGATACACCACTGATCCAACTATCAAAAAAAGATAGAAGAGCCAAATTAATATAATCAGAAATGAAAAAGGAAATTTAACAATGAATACCACAGAAATAAAAATAATCATCACTAAGTACTACAAAGAACAACAACAAATCAAAAAGATCATTCACCTGGACCATGTGGGATTTATCTCTGGAATGTAGGGATGGTTCAACACTTGCAAATCAATCAATGTGATACATCACATTAAAAAACTGAAGAACAAAAACCATATGACTATCTCAATAGATAGAGAAAATAGGTGATAAAATACAACATCCTTTCATGAAAAAAATCCTGAAGCAAATTGGGTATGGAAGGAACATTCCTTAACACAATCAAGGCAATTTCTGACAAAACCACAGTCAGCATCCTACTGAATAGGGAAAAGTTGGAAACGTTTACATTAACATCTGGAACCAAAGATGCTCACTTTCACAATTGCTATTCAATATAGTCCTGAAACTTTTAGCCAGAGCCATTAGGAAAGAAAAAGAAATCAAAGGGATACAAAGTAGAAAGGAGGAAGGCAAATTATCTCTATTTGTAGATGACAGGATTCTATATATAACAGAACTTTAAGACTCTACTAAGACACTATTGGAACTCATAAAAGAGTTTGGTAAAGTGGCAGGATATAAAATTAACACA
Source organism: Sylvilagus floridanus (assembly GCA_949820135.1). Lineage (NCBI taxonomy): Eukaryota > Metazoa > Chordata > Mammalia > Lagomorpha > Leporidae > Sylvilagus > Sylvilagus floridanus. The sequence goes on from OX463235.1 coordinate 60,059,241, forward strand.
CAAATATCAATAGCCCTTGTATATACACAGACAATACCATGGTTCAGGAAGAACTTCTAAGATCAGTCCCAATTCACAGTAACTACAGAAGAAATGAACTACCATGGAATACTTTTAACCAAGGAAATTAAAGATTGCTATGATAAAATTTAGAAAACATTAAAGAAAGAAATAGAAGACACAAAAAATTGAAAAAAAGTCATGTTCACGGATTGGAATAATTAATATCATCAAAAGCAATTTATAGATTCAGTGTGAGCCAAATCAAGATATCAGTGACATTCTTAGATCTAGAAAAATTATGCTAAAATTTATATAGAAATGCAAGAGACCTCAAATAGCTAAAGTAATCTTAAACAACAAAAACAAAGTCAGAGGTATCACAATATCAAATTTTAAGATATACTATAGGGCAGTTAGAATCAAAACAGCCACTAGGCCTGCACTGTGGCATAGTGAATAAAGCCACCACCTGTTGTGCCAGCATCCCACATGGATGCCAGTTCTAATCCTGGCTGCTTCACTTCCCATCCAGCTCTCTACTATGGCCTGGGAGAGCAGTAGAAGATGGCCAAAGTCTTTGGGTCCCTGCACCCATTCGGGATGCTGCTCCTGCCATTGTGGCTAAATGGGGAGTGAACCAGTGCATGGAAGACCTCTCTCTCTCTCTCTCTGCCTCTCCTTCTCTCTCTGTATAAATTTGACTTTCAAATAAAGAAATAAATCTTAAAAAAAAAGAATCAAAACAGCCCAGTAGTGTCACAGAAGTAGACATGTAGACTAATGGAACAGAACAGAAACTCCAGAAATCAATCCACGCATATAAAACCAACTTATTTTTGACAGAAGAGCTAAACTCACTCCCTGGAGAAGGACGATCACTACAATAAATGGTGCTAGGAAAATTGGGTCTCTGCATACAGAAGTATAAAACAGGACCTCTAACTGACACAAAAATCAACAAAAATGGATCAAGGATCTAAGTCTATCAACTGATATCATCAAATCAGTAGAGGAGAACACTGGGGAAACTCTGCAAGACATTGGCATAAGCATAAACTTTTGGAAAAAGAGCCCAAGAAGCAAAGACAATCAAAGTGAAAATAGACAAATGATATTACATCAAGGTGAGAAGCTTCTGCATCGCAAAAGAAGCACATGGGGAAGAGACAAGTGGAATGCGAGAAAATATTTGCAACCTATGCGATCAGTAAATGATGAATGTCCAGAATCTATAAAGAGCTCAAAAACTCAACAACAACAAAACAAACACTCCAGTTAATAAATGGGCCTGGCGCTGCGGTGTAGCAGGTAAAGCCACTGCCTGTAGTGGCCTCATCCCATATGGGCACCAGTTCGAGTCCCGGCTGCTCCACTTCCAACCCAACTCTCTGCTATGGCCTGGGAAAGCAGTAGAAGATGGCCCATGTCCTTGTGCCCCTGCACCTGCGTGGGAGACTTGGAAGAAGTTCCTGGCTCCTAGCTTCAGATTTGCACAGCTCCATCTGTTGCATCCAACTGGGGAGTAAACCAGCAGATGGAAGACCCCCCCCCTCCACTTCCCCCCTACCCTCTGCCTCTCTTCTCTGTGTAACTCTGACTTTCAAATAAATAAGTAAATATTTTTTAAAAAAAGAAGAAATGAGCTAAGGACTTGAACAGGAATTTTTGTAAAGAGGAAAATCAAATGGCCAACAGACATAGGAAAAAAATGCTCAGGATCACTAGCCATCAGAGAAATGCACATCAAAACTCTAACGAAGTTTTACCTTACCTCAGAATGGCTCTCATACAGAAATGAACAAAAAATAAATGCTGGTGAGGATGTGGGGAAAAAGATATCCTAGTCCACTGTAATGTAAACTAGTATAGCCATTATGGAAGACAGTATGTAAACTAGTAACTAGTATAGCCATTTTGGAAGACAGTATGCAATTACCTCAGAAAACTGAAAATAGATACACCATAAGGCCCAACAATCCCACTCCTGGAATTTACCCAGGGAAAATGAAATCATCATATAAAAGAGATATCTGTACTCCCATGTTTATTTCAGCTCAATTCAAAATAGCTAAGATATGGATTGATCCCAGATGTTCATCAACTGATGATTGGATAAAGGAGTTATGGGACATATACAATATGGAGTACTACTCAGCATTAAACAAAGAATGAAATCCTGTCTTTTGCAATGAAATGGATGGAACTCAAAACCATTATACTTAGTGAAAAAAGCCAATTGAAGAAAGACATAACATATGTCTGATTATAGCATTTCCCTGATCTGTGGTAACTAATAGAGTACCAAAAATGTAATATATAGGAGTGAAATTATTATTTTGAGATTCGATGATTGTTTATAGCCCTTGTCTCAACTATTGAGGAACAATGTTTTTTCTTATTATTGGTTCAGCTCTGTGTAGTACAGGGTTAAACTTATGTGTAAAAAGTAAACAAAGTAGATTATTGTAAAAATTAAGAGAACGAATAGGAGAGGAAAAATGTGGAAGGGTGAGAGTGTGTGAGGGAGAAAAAAATAAGGGGGGAGTATCACTATGTTCCTGAATTTGCATATATGAAATACATGAAAATTGTATATCTTCAATAAAAACACAAGTAAATAATTTTTAAAAAGGGAGAAACTTTATGAATGAATAGGAAGAAATCCAACTATATATTGTATAAAGGCACAGAAATATTTAAAGCACAATAATGGCTAAATTGTTTTACACAAATGTTAAGGAATTTGAAGGGAGACAAAACATAATATTTTAAAAATAATGAGGTTGAAAATTCATTGAGAAAATTCAAAAATCCAAAAGGTCCAATTGCTCACTGAGAGGACCTAATAATAAACAAGGCAAAATTTGAAAAACCTAAGTGAGATGAGTAGGCAAATTCACAATCATAGTCAGAATATAAAATATTACAACCACCTTGAAGAATTCTTTCTAAGTTTCTATAAAGTTAAACATGTGCTCTCGCTATGACCCAATGACTCCACTCCCAGAGATTTAAACACTAGAAATAAAAACTTACAGCTGTAGCATACGTTGTACATATTCACTGCGGCTTAATTTCTAATAGCCTAAAACTGGGCCCAACCCCAAATGCTCAACAGCAGGAGAATGGAAAAATAAAATCTGTAATCCTACAGTGGAATATGCTCACTGACAAATCCACTGGGAAAGGAATGGAATTTTTCCACATCCAACAATGTATCACAAAGCCATTAGGTTAAATGAAAGAAGCCATACACAAAAGTGAACATATTGTGCGAATTAATTGAACTTCAAGAACAGATAAAGCCACTCTACATTCATAGTGCAAATGGAACAAAGGAACGTTATACAGAGATAGGAAAAAAAAAACCTGCAGATATTAATTATGGCAGTGGTTGCAGTCAAAATTTAAAGTGGATTTTATTATATTTAAATTATAACTCAATTTTGAAAAAATAACAGATGGTCAACCACTATCATGCAATTTGCCTGTAATGATTCTGAGAATTCTCCTAGCGGAGACCTGGTAGATATTTTAGCTCCTAATAGATCTGAAAATCCCTTTATTCAGGGCTGTGAAGCATATATACAGTGTTTTAAAGAATATAGAAACCTTCATTTGCAGTTTCATTGTTAGTTCATCTAAATCCCTGTGGCTATTACACACCCATGCATGCATATATGGGTGAACACACACGCGCGCACACACACACACACACACACACATACACAAATAACAAAACAACGTGAAAGAAGAGCCTTCATTATCATTACAATTGATTAACTATGGACTTTGATATTTTCTCTCCTTGCTGATTTTGTTTTCATTATTTTCATTCACGATGTTTATACTGTCATTTTCTTTTAACAATACAATATTTCTTGGGCAATTTAAATGCTCAAGGGCAATAGAAGGGTGTATCTTTCTCTTAAGAAGTAAGACCCATGTTGCAGTGCAACCAGTTTCACCATGCCTTGCAATGCCAGTATTCCATACCAGAGTGTCAATTTGAGTACCAGCTGTTCCACTTCCAACCCAGCTCCCTAGTAATATGCCTGGGAAGTCAGTGGAATATCGTACAGGTACTAGGATCCCTGCTTCCCATGTGGGAGATCTGGAAGGACTTTGAGGGTCCTGGCTTTGGCCAGGCCCGTGGGAGTAAATCCAAAGATGGATAATTTTTCTGACTTCCTCTCTACCTCTGTTACTCTGCTTTTTAAATAAATAAGTCAAAGCTTTGAAAGATAAAATAAAAAAAATCAACATCCTTACATGACTGAAATTGTTGCAATCTCTAAACTTTGCTCACACTGATTTCCTTACTGTTCTAGGCTTTAATTTTTTTTTTTAAGATTTTTTAATTATTTTGAAAGGTAGAGTTACAGACAGTGAGAGAGAGAGAGAGAGACAGAGAGAAAGTCTTCCTTCCTTTGGTTCACTCCCCAAATGGCTGAAATGGCTGGAGCTGCACCAAGCCAAAGCCAGGAGCCAGGCGCTTCTTCCTGGTCTCCCATGTGGGTGCAGGGGCCCAAGCACTCGGGCCATCTTCTACTGCTATCCCAAGGCATAGCAGAGAGCTGGACGGGAAGTGGAGCAGCCGGGACTAGAACCGAAGCCCATAGAAGATGTCAGCACCAGAGGATTAACCTACCTTGCCATGGCCCCTGCCCCAGGGCTGTTTACCTTGAATAGACTTCTTTCCTGCATATATCCCCATGGTTTAATTCTTTACCCATAAATTATTTCTCAAACACTATTTTATTGATGCATATATTTATCACCTTATTTGAAACAGTAGCAACTCTTCAATCATGTATTCCTTCTTATACTGATTTGATTGCTTGTAACCCTTAGGATCTAAAATGCACCAATTTTTATTTATATTTCATGCTACCATTCATTGCCTGTCTTTCCTCACTGGAACATATGGCACAGGACAGAAAGACTTTTTGTTTTGCATTGCTTCTTCATTGATGGGTCTCCAAGCTCATAGCACAGACTTTTATAGAATAGGCACTTAAAGTATTTTTGAGTAAATTAAGAAAAACAAAGGAATATGGAACAATGACGCCCATGAACATTTTGGGAGCATTTCATGTTGTTCAGGTATCTAAACATTCTAAGTATCTAAAATATTAAACGATATATTCATCATTTTTGTATTCAGAGGAAATAACAATAGTTCTTGAATGCTCTGAGGTAATTACTTGTCTGGAAAATTTTCTTATAAAATAATCTCTTGGTATCACACCTATTTTACAGTGGTTCAGTGAAAAAAAAAACTCGCTAAGAATTGAATACCGAATCTTCCCCCCAACATTTGGGAGAGTTATATTTTCTTGCTGTTAATGTGATTATCTGCAGCACTTGAACAGCTTCCTGTGTAAATATACTAAATGTTGATAGCAACTCCTATGCTGTCTGTAATACCAAAGCTCTGTAAGCACACTGAATGCTCTTATAGAATAATGTAATTCTCCATACAACCAGAATTGGCCAAAAAAAAAAAAAAAAAAAGGTGGGGGGATAAAGAGGAACTAATGTAACGTAGATGTTCAGTCCCAACCAAGAGAAAAACTAATTACAAAATAAAAACCTTTACTAGTTATCACTATTAGACAACCTACACACATACAAATCAATGGGAGTACCTTAAAAAGTTCATGTAAATGGAATTAAGATAAATTTTTATGCAAAATTTTTTGAAAGTATGCATTTGAGGAGTCTTCCAAAAGTTTGCATAAAATGTTAAAAAAATGTTTACAATGAAAAAAACTTTATATCTCTGAAATTTCTTGCAAAGTATATTTTAATTACATTTTCCCACAAACATTATGAAGCAATCGTGTTAATGTGTGTGTGTGTGTAAGAAAGAGAAAGAGAATAAATTTGCATTTTATATATCTATATTTAAAATCTCATTTAATCCTTGGGCAACTCTGTGACTAGATTTACCACCTAATCTAGAGGGATTATGAAATTTAGGCTTAAGATATTAAATATGAGGCTTCAAATTATGCAGCATTTAAAGACTGGATTCAAACTCAAATCTTCGTCATTTCTAAGTCCCTTCTCTTAATGATGCTGTGCTCTAAAGCAAAGCATGTTTTCAGTTGGGTTAAAATTATTGCCTGGATCTAACTGGCAGGAGTCACATTACCAGCTTGCAAAGGAATGTTCTGTTCTGCTTTTTTCAGCAATTTGACGTTCATGACTATATAATGTTTAGCCATGGCCTATTATATATAATCCTATTCTTCTGTGCCAGAAATGGGAATCTATTTAAACAAGCAATTGAACTTTACTGTTAGCTTATGTCTGTTTAAATCCTCTCCAACAACCTCTTCCTCAAAAGCAAAAACGCAAGCATCATATGAGTTTGCTTCAGCATATATGAAAATATCTGAGTTTCAGGACAATGTAACTATACATAGTAGACATACCAACTATTCATGTTCTGAAGTTGCATTCCTTATTGACCTAATAAATTTCTGGAATATACTGGAATACCACATTACATTTTCTGTTTGACTTTGTAGGGAGAATGCAAAGATGTGTGGGTTATCTAACAGTGGCTATAGAAATTAACCATCTGGAGATCCAAGATGGCTGCATCGTGAGAAGTCACAATGATCTCAGCTATATAAAGACACCAGAAAAATAAAAGAAGAATCACATTCCTAGGGGACCATTTTGCTGAACTTTTCAGTGGAGAATGGGAAGAAAATAAGAGAGACTCAATGGGGCAGCAAGTAGAGAGAGTGGAGACAAGCTGCTGCTGGCTACACTGCCAGCAACCCCGTGGCTCCTGATGATGTCATCTTACCAAGATAAGAGAGAAAGAAGCTGCAGCGGCCCCTACGACCAGCAGCTTTATCTGAGGGAGAATTCCACAGTCCTCACTCACTTTCAAGTCCAGTCTGGGGAGCTAACAGTGGCCGAAGTGTCTTCTTTGCTTCGCAGAGGGAAGACGCATTGCCTCCCTCTCATCACCACCACTGAAGAACCAGACCCAGGCTGCTGTGGTAGAGTTACTGTTGAACTCTTTTCTGATTCAGGAGGCAGCAATCCATCGTGCTGCTACCAGAAGCCATCAGAGCCAGTGACAGGACAAAGTATAAGGTCGAGAGCAGCTACTCTACACCCTGTGACTGTGGGAAATGTGGGGATCAGTCAGGGAGTTAAGGAAATTACAGGGGGGTCAGCCCTGTGGCATAGTGGGTGAAGCTGTTGTCTGCAATGCTGGCATCCCATGTGAGCACCACTTTGAGTCCCAGCTGCTCCACTTCCAATCCTGCTCCCTGCTAATATGCCTGGGAAAGTGGTGGAGGATGATCCAAGTGTTGGGTCCCTGAACCCAGATGGGAGACCTGGAAGAAACTCCTGCCTCCTGGCTTTGAACTGGCCCAGCTCCGGCCATTGTGGGTATCTCTGGAGTGAGCTAGAGGATGGGAGGTCTATCTCTCCCCATCTTTCTCTCTGTAACTTTGCCTTTCAAATAGATACATAAATCTTAAAAAAAGAAAAATGCAAGGTGCAGCTTGGTTCCAGTGCTCCTGCCCAGTCTGCAGAGACTCGAGCTTGCAGCGTACTGGGTGCAGGTCTCCCAGTGGGGTCAGACAACACACCATGGAGTGAGTAGCTGTTCAGGATGGTGTGCACACCTAGGTGGGTGAAATGCGCTGGCACCATGAGCTCTCTCTCAGTGAACAAGCTAGTTTACCTTGACACAAAGAAAAACAAAGATTTCAAAGAAACCAGCTGGTTCCAACATTCCCTCTCCCCACTGACTGTAGTCAAAGAAGCTACACCATGCCTGTCTCTGGAGTCACGCTAGATTCTTTCCCTGCCACAAACTGTGGTCAGAGCTCCCTGGGCCCACTCAACACACACATCTGGAGCTCTACTTTAAGACTTGGGTTTTCCACTAAGCCCCAGAGACAAATCCCCAGGAATAAAGTTTTCAATAAGAATAAAAATTCTACCAAAATGATAGAAACAAGAGATCCCAGCAGAAACCTGAACAAGGAAGGCAATATGATTCTGTAAAAGAAACAAAACTATGACTTAATATTGGACTGTGAATTAGGGGAGATTGATGAAATGCCTCAAAGAGAATTTAAAAGAATGATTGTAAAATTACTCAAATATGGAGAAACAATTAAATGAGATTATGAACTCAGTACATGACATGGATCAGAAATTCTGCAAAGAGGCAGAGACATTGAAAAAGAACCAGACAGAAATATTAGAAATTAAATATTTAATAAGTCAAATAAAATATTGTGGAAAGTCTTCACAAAAGGCTTGGTGAGGTAGAAGAAGGAGAATTTGAGATACAAAACAGGTCATCTGAAATAGAAAAAAAAAAAATTACAAAGATTGAAAACACAGTGTGAGATCCAGGGGATGCCATCAAGCTACCAAATACACAAGTGTTAGAGTTCCTGAATGAATGTGAAACAAAGAATGTTTTAGAAAATCTTTTCAATGAAATAACAGTAGAAAATTCCTCCTATTTGGAGAAAATATGGGCATCCACATATAGCATGAACATAGACTCCCAAACAGGCATGTTCAGCAAAGATCCTCACCATGATACATTAGTCAAACTTTCAAAAAAACAGGAATGCCCTAAATTTTGCAAGACAGAAACACCAGGTTCGCTTTGAACTCCAATCAAATTGACAGCAGATTTTCCAACAGAAATCATACAGCCTGGCAGATAATGAAGAAGAAATCTGCCAACCCAGAAGATTTTACTCATTAAAGCTCCCATTCAAAAATAAAGATGATATAACGACCATCTGATTCAAGCAAAAATTAGAATTTGTCACCACCTGGCCAGACTTACATAGGATTCTAAAGGGTGCACTACATCTAGAAACAGAAATGCTTGGGATCATGAAAGAGTGTGAAGGCCAAAAACTTCTGGGAAAAAGAACAAAGGAGATTAAAAACAAACAGAAGGAATGTTTAAAGAAAAATGCCTGGACCAAGTCATTACTTCACAGTAATAATTTTAAAGGTAAATGAACTAAATTCCAACTGAAAGATTCAGATTGTCTGAATGAAAAAAAAAGGTACATATATGTGCCTATAAGAAATGCACTTCAACAATGATACACACAGACTGATTAAAGAAAAGATAGTCCATAAAATGGCAATCCACATTGAGCAGTAGTTACATCAGACAAAATAGACTTTAAGACAAAAACTGCTAAAAATGAAAAAGTATTATATAATGATTAAGTGATCAATTTAACAAGAAATGACTATAGTAAATCTATACTTATAGTAAATTTATAGTTTTTATACAGTTTCATAAAACCAATGTTAGTAGATAAAAGGAGACATAAGCTCCAATACAATAATAACAGGGACTATAACTCTCCACTTTCATCAATGGACAGATCAACTAGACCAAAAAAGAAAATTAACAAAGAAGCAACAGAGCTATTATAGAGTGTAGACCAAATGGACCTTTTATCTAGAAAAAATTCCACTCCACAGCTGCATAATACACATTCGTTTTACCACTGCATGGAACATTCTCTAGGCTAGATCGTACACTAAACCATAAAACTAGTCTCTAGAAATTCAAAAAACTTAAAATAATATGGTGTGATTTTATCATTGCAATGAAACAAAGCTGGCAATTAACAAAAGAAATTCTAAAGAAAACATACAAACATATGGGGACTGAAACTACATACTCCTGAGTGAACAGTAGGTCATAGAATAAAATTAAAAGAGAAATCAAAGAATTTCTTCAAACAAATGAAATTAAAAACATATCAAAACTTACGTAATGCATCAAAGGCAGTGATTACAGAGCAGATTGAAATTATGCTTCTGCAAAAAATAAAAAAAGGAAGAATGAAGGGGGATTGAGAGAGGGAGGGAGGGAAATATGGTTATCAGGATTGTACCCATGAAATGCATGAAATCTGTTCTCTTTATAGTAATAAACATTTTTTAAAACTATTCAAAGCAACTGAAATAGAATGAGATTGAAAGACTTTCTTCCGGCCAGCGCCATGCCTCAATAGGCTAATTCTCCACCTGCAGCGCCGGCACACCGGGTTCTACTCCCGGTCGGGGCACCGGATTCTGTCCCAGTTGCCCCTCTGCCAGGCCAGCTCTCTGCTATGGCCGTGGAGTGCAGTGGAGGATGGCCCAAGTCCTTGGGCACTGCACCCGCATGGGAGACCAGGAGAAGCACCTGGCTCCTGGCTTTGGATCAGCGCGGTGTGCCGGCCACAGTGCGGTGGCAGCGGCAGCCATTGGAGGGTGAACCAACAGCAAAAGGAAGACCTTCTCTCTCTCTCTCTCTCACTGTCCACTCTGCCTGTCAAAAATAAAAATAAATAAAATAAAAGAAAGGCTTTCTTCCATGAGGCCAGCACTACCTTACCTCTAAGACCAAGGAAAGGTAAAACAAAAAGGACTATAGACCAATATCCCTGATGAACAAAAGTGCAATAGTCCTCAACACAAAACCAGTAGAGTAAGTCCAAGCACACATCAAGAAAGATCATCCTTCTTGATCAAGTGGAATTATTTGAGGGATACATGGATATGTCAATGCATGCAAATCAATAAGTGTGATATACCACATTAACAAAGTGATGCATAAAAACATGATTATCTCAATATATGCAAAAAAAGCATTTGAAATAATACAATATCCTATTATAAAAATCTTTAAAAACTAAATATGGAAATAACCTACCTCAGCACAATTAACACAATATATTACAAATTCACAGCCATCATCATTGAATAAGGAAAAGCTAGAAGCATTTCCACTAAGATCTCAAACCAGACATGGTTGCCCCCTTTTACCATTATTATTCAAATAGTTCTGGAAGTTTTAGCCAAAGCCATTAGGCAAGAAAAAGAAATCAAATGGAAAAGGAAGTCAAATTATCCCTCTGTGCAAATGATGTGATCCTTTTTCATAGTGGAATGAAAGCACTCCACTAAGAGACTATCAGAACTGATAGGAGAATTCAAAAGGTTGCAGTATACAAAATCAACACACAAAAATAAATAGCATTCTTATACACCAACAATGCTTTGAGAAAGAACTTACAAGCTCTGTCCCATTCACAATAGCTACAAAAATAAAAATATATCTATATTGAATTAAATCAACCAAGTATGTGAAAGAACTCTACAATGAAAATTATAAAACATTAAAGACAGGAGTAAAATAAGCCATAAAAATGGAGAAATTTTCCATGTTGATGGATAGCAATAATATGATCAAAATGCCCATACTACACAAAGAAACTTACATATTCAAAGTAATCCCAATCAAAATTCCAAGGACATTACCATAGAACTAGGATTAAAAAAAATCCTAAAACTCACATGGGAACACAGAAGACCCTCAAATAGACAAAGCAATCTTGAGCAATTAAAACAAAGCCAGAGGCATCACAATACCAGACTTCAAGACATGCTATAGTGCATTCATGATGAAAACAATCTGGTACTGGCACAACAACACACCAACGGAACTTAACAGAAGCCTAGAAATTAATCCACACATTCATAAGCAACTAATCTTTGACAAGCTAAAATCATTTTCTGGAGAAAGGATAGTTTCTTAACCAAATGATGTTGAGGAAATTAGATTTACATATGCAGGACTTTCTAACAAGAACCCTACCTTATACCTATAAAAGAATCAACTCACAGTAAACCAAACAACTAAACTTAAGTCATAAAACATGCACACTGGTATGGAATAACATACGGGGAATGCTGCAACATACTGGCTTTGGAAAATATTTCTTGGAAAAGACTCCAGAAGCACAGGCGATAAAAGCAGAAACAGACAAATGGGACTACATCACACAAGGAAGCTTCTACACAGCAAATGAAGCAATTAACAAAGTGGAAAAGCATCCAACAGAATGGGAGGATATATTTGTGAAACATGTATCTGATAAAGGATTAATAATGATAACATATACTATATTCAAGAAACTCAAGAACAACTAAATGAACAATCCATTTAAAAAATGGGCAAAGAATATGAACATGAAGTTTTCAAAGGATGAATTATACATGCTGAAGAAACACATGAAAAGATGTTCAGGATCACTAAATATCAGGGAAATGCAAATGAAAAACAGAATGAGGGGCCTCCACTGTGGCGCAGTGGGTTAAAACCACACTACAGCACCAGCATCCCACATGGGCACCAGTTGAGTTCTGGCAGCTCCACTGCCGATCCAGCTCTCTTGCTATGGCCTGGGAAAGCAGTAGAAGATGGTCCAAGTCCTTGGGTCCCGGCACCCATGTGGGAGACCCAGAGGAATCTCCTGCGTCCTGGCTTTAGATCAGCTCATTTCTGGTAGTTCTGGTGAACCAGTGGATGGATGACCTCTCTCTCTGGCTCTACCTCTCTCTGTAACTTTTTCAAATAAGTAAAATAAATCATAAAAAATACAATGAGATATCAACTCACTCCTATTATATTGGATATTATCCCAAAATCTAAAATAACATTCTGGCAAAGCTGTGGAGAAAAAGGTATCTTACTACCCTGTTTATGGGAATGGAAATTGTTACAACCATTACAGAATACAGTGTGGCGATTTCCTCAGAAATCTAAAATCAGATCTACTATATGACCCAGCCATCCTATTCCTGGGAATATGTCCAAAGGAAGCAAAATTGGCAACATATGAAAGAAATGCCACTCTTTTATAGCAACTCAGTCCACAACCTACATGTCCAACAACTGATGACTGGTTAAAGAAAATGTGGTATATACACAGGATGGAATAGTACTCAGCCATAAATAAGAATTAAACCCTGTACCTGCAACAAAATGGATACAACTGAAGATCATTATACTAAGGGAAATAAGAAAGGCCCATAAAGACAAATATCCCCTGTGTTCACTTATTTATGGACGTCAATGTATAGAGAGAGTATAAAAACTGTGTAGATAACATATTATGTGCTTCACTGAATTACACCATGGATATGATAATATACTCTTTCCCCATGTCAAAAAAAAAAACAGTATAGGGAATGATGAGGAATTTTTAAGTATTAGCATTGCTTTGTTCTTAATTAGGGTATTGGTTATGAGTGTACTTAGAGGACCAAGAACCCATTTATCTGCATACTTATGTGGATTTTTGTAAGTATACTGTATTTCAATAAAATATTTATGAAAAATGAACAAAAATATGCCATCTAACATGGTAGATTTGGAGAGTGAACTACTAGACAAGCCATCTGGTCAAAAGTGACTATAAGATTATTGGTAAACTGAGAGAATTAAAGCGCTTTTAATCTCCTAATAGTTTATGCATAAACATTTTGTGGCAAGCCACTTACTAGTGGCCCAGTGATGCACTGAACGCTTCAAAAGGACTTGACAATTAATATGAAAGGAAAAGGAGTGCAGGATGCTTGTGTTGATAGGAAGCTAAATATATTTTGCAGATGACTCAAGCCATTCCTTTCATGCACAGGTGAAAACAGTCGGGAAGGTTCTTTTCTCTGCCTAGAATGTGGTCTTCACTACCAAGCTGTGCAAGGTTTACAAAAATTCAGAAGTATCTTCCTCTTCTGTTCCAGCTCTTGGATGCAAGTGTTATCTTCTTGCTCTCTGCACCTGGGCACCATTATATATAGCTTAAAGTATCAGTCACATGAAATAAGGCCTTCATTTGTTTCTTATATGAGCTTTCATAATTCTTTTTTTTAAAGATTTATTTATTTGACAGACAGTCACAGAGAGAGGTAGAGACAGAGAGACAAAGAGAGAGATCTTCCATCCACTGGTTCACTCCCCAAATAGCTACAACAGCTGCAGCTGAGCTGAGCTGATCTGGAGCCAGGAGTCAGGAGCTTCTTCTGGCTCTCCCACATGGGTGTAGGGTCCAAAGGACCTGGCCCATCTTCAGCTGCTTTCCCAGGTGTATTAGCAGGGAGCGGGATAAGAAGTGGAGCAGCCAGGACTCAAACCAGCGCCCATGTGAGATGGTGCTTCAGGCCTAAGCTTTAACCCACTGCACCACAATGCTGGCCCCAGCTTTCATAATTCTTGGCATTATATACCAGGCCCAAATTTTATCCTGAATGGAGAAAGTCACTGAAGTTCTATGTTTCTATTATGCAAGGGTTTCATTTCATTAATAATTTATATTCACTCAACAGTGATATTAAACATATGCAAATATTATTGAATGACTAAATTAATCTTTTGTTGAAAATTAATGGTTATAGTTGGGAGGGGTCTGACATATAACCAATTTTAGCAAATCCATATCAGAATTCTCTCATCCCCTTTCTGATATTTCATTATTTTTATTAAGGAAAAATCCATATTTTAAACATCTAAATTATAGTGTGTTGCTTAAAATCTCAAGTATATCGACTCACAGCATCTTCTGAGACCTAAATGGGTGGATCGATTCATATTATAGAGATTCATCAACTGGCACCAATGACAATTTCTAATAACTTCATTTGATTCTAACACATGATTTCCTGACTCCAGCACTTGGGACCATCTGTGACAATGGCATGGTGCCCTCAAGCAAGTTGGAAAACCACAGGCTGTCAGCTGACTGGTGCAAGCAGGAGGAGAGAGCAGGCAGAGTGGAGCTGGCACCAATCTGCTTCCGCTACTGCCAAGCCAAGTCCTCCCAAGGCAGCAGCTTGACCACATCTCAAATACACCTTTCTTTGTATTCAGTCGCCCCTATTAAGAGCCAGTGCAAATAATATGATGTAAAAGGAAATCTGGTGAAAGTCATGAAATAAAAGGAACTGTAAGCAGTCTAATAGTACATAGAGTTGGGAGTGGGAACTGAAAAATCAAGGCATTTCATTTTTAAAATAGTTCTCATGGACACAGAGGCCCAAATCTACATAAGGAAAAACAAGCAAAAAACCCCAAAATCCAATTCTATACTTCACAAAACAAATCCAGAGAGTGGTGTTGGATTAAACAATTCATAAAATGCGTGTGCGCTCTCTCTCTCTCTCTCATATATATATATATATATATATATATATATATATATATATATATATAGTGAGCTCCAAGAAGGTAGGAATTACCTGTTTTAAGTATCCAAGTACCTAGAAGAGTGCCTGAAACACAGCAGAAATTTATGAAAATGTGTGAATATGTACCAAAGATTGATGCTGTTCAAGTCAAGGCAGCATAAAGCGTAATTAGGATTCTGAAAGCTTCTTATCAACTACTAAGACTGTAACTGTGGACTAGTTAGGTTCTGACTGGAGAGGAAACAAAGTGCTGGGTAAATACATTCACATTTGTCATGATCTTCAAGAAAAACAACAGGAAGGGAAGGGGGCTGGGACAATAAGGGGGCAGAGAAGGGAGGGGAGAGAGGCTTGGAGTAGAAAGAAGAAGTGAAGGGGACTAAGTCAGGGAGAGAGAAGATAAAGGAGAACACGAGAAGGAAGATGATCTGAGAAAGAAACATAAAAAGAAGCCAAGGGGGCTATGAAAAGATCCTCAAGACCAACAGCAATTTTAAAAGGCAAACAAAACTCACTCTGAAATAGCACTCCATAGTTTGGCTGGTATAGAGAGACAAAAATGAAAGCCTGTGAACGTCAAATGTTAGTGAGGATGTGGAGAGACTGGAATTTTTGTGAACTGCAATGGTATAGTCAGTGAGGAAAATGGTTTGGTGGTTCCTCAACAAGTTCAAAATTACTTCATGAATCTGCAATTTTGCTTCCAAGTCACATCTGCACAAAAATCAACAGAAGGGGCTCAAACAGATACATTTCTATCAACATTCTTAGCAACATTCTTTATAATAAAGAGTTGAAACAGTCCGACTATTCACCTGCAGATGAGCAGATAAACAAAATATAATATACAGATAAATTCGGATATTATTCAGCCTCAAAAATAAATGGAATTCTAATAAATGCTACCCTATGGTTGAGCCTTGAAGATATTTTGATAATCAAAATGTTTGACAGAGACATTTATTGTATGACTTTAACTTACATAGAGGTATTTCAAAAAGTTCATGGAAAATGCAATTAAGATGTAAGTTTATTTGGTGCCAATATTTTTGAAATACACACATGGTTTCTAGATAATATGAATTTGCATGGATTTTTCAACACCATTTTATTTATTTTATACAGTATTCAAAATCATGGAGATGAGAAATGGGATAGAGATTAGTAGGCTCAGTGAGAGAGGGCACTGGAAAGTTCCTGCTCAACAGATACAGAATTTCTGCTGGAGACGACAGAAAGTATTGTGGAAATGGGTCATGATGATGGTTGTACAGCATCGTCAATGTACTTATGGAGGCCAAATTCTACACTCAAATGTGGTTAAATGATCAATTTGATGTTAAATGTATTTTACCACTTTAAATAAAACCATAAGAAAAGACAGCAAAAACATAATGTTAATGGGCAATGGAAGAAAAAAAAAGTCATAGATAATGCTTTGTCCCCTATCCAGTATGCATAACCTCACTTTTCTCATATGTCTGATTTTCAAGTGGGGGATAATTAAAGGGAAATAAGGATAGTCCCATCCAAATTGACACAATGAGTTTTTTAAGAAAATTTAACATAAAACTAAACCAATGAGATTGAATAACTGGACCTTCTTTCCTAATTATGTTAAAATTTAAAAAGTTTTGCCATATAAAAGAAATCTGTAAAATAAAATAAAGAACAAACTTCAGCCATCGCTAGCAGGCAATTTGTACCCAACAGCTGAGCTGACTGAAAGGAAACCCAGCACACGGAGCAGGGTATACAGTCTGCTATGACAGGGGTGTCTCAAGAACATGCATGTGTGGGCCAGCCTTGTCGCCTAGCAGGTAAAGTCACCGCCTGCACTGCCAGCATCCCATACAGGGGCTGGGTCATGTCCCAGCTGCTCCACTCTGATCCAGCTCTGCTAATGCCCTGAGAACAGCAGCGCAAGATGGCCCAATATTTGGGGCCCTGCCACCCATGTGGGAGAACTGGATAATTCACTTGGCTTCTGCCTGGCCCCGGCTGTTGTGGTCATCTAGTTAGTGAACCAGCAAATGGAAAACTTCTGTCTCTCCCCCTCTCTTTCTGTAACTCTTTCAATTAAATAAATAAATCTGTATATAAGAAAAATAACATGGAAGTGGCATGTTGACTGGATAACATCCAAGTGATGCCTTGGTTAAGCAACAGTGTTTTTGTTATTTTTAACAAAAATAAATCTGTGAGAAAACAAATACCTAATAAGGCTTATTATTTTTTATTTTTATTTATTTGACAGGTAGATATATAGACAGTGAGGGAGAGACAGAGAGAAAGATCTTCCTTCCGTTGGTTCATTCCCCAAGTGGCCACTACAGCCGGATGTGTGCCGATCTGAAGCCAGGAGCCAGAAGCCAGGTGCTTCCTCCCGGTCTCCCTTGTGGGTGCAGGGCCCAAGCACCTGGGCCATCCTCTACTGCCTTCCCCGGCCACAGCAGAGAGCTGGACGGGAAGAGTAGCAGCTGGGACTAGAACCAGTGCCCATATGGGATGCTGGCACCACAGGCAGAGGATTAACCAAGTGAGCCACAGCGCTTACACTTGCTTTCTTCATTCATGTAATCAAAATATGCTTGAAAAAATATTCAAATTTTTACAAAGATATCCTTTGATCATAATTCCACGAGCCATCATCTAAGTCTTATCTTTTTGTTGGCCTCAGAGAAGTTTCATATCCCTAAATAAGGAGACCAAGTTACATATCAAATGAGATTGATTAGTCACAGAGCTGCTTAAAAGCAACTCCATGATCAGATGCTGAACATTTTCATCATTGGATGTGTTTTCCTTTCAAAATAAAGGTGGCTGTTTCTGTTCTCCCTTGTTCAACCTAAGGGCAAACCTAGATTGATCTCAGGTAGCTTCAACAGAGGAATGCAAATGACATGAAAGCGTATTCCGCTCTTTGTTGGAAATACAAGTAAAGATAATTCCTGGATGATCTCTCCGATTGCTTGCAATATTTCAACAAACAGAACCAGATGTTTTCCTTAACAATAAAGTGATACAATGGAAAAGCAGAGCAGGCATAAAATTTCCTTAAGTATGAGCATAAGAGCTTCCATCTCTTTTTCAGCTTTTAATAAACATGTCACTTTTAATTTCTCGACTTAGAATGCATGAACAATAACACTGATTTATTGCATACATACTGCCTGCATAATATACATACACTTTCTTATTCTGAGAATAGTTTTTTCTTAAGATTTCTTTCTTTCTTTGAATGAGTTACAGAGAGAGAAGAGAGAAGGGGAAAGAGAGAGAGAAGAGAGAAAGAAAACGAAGAGAGAAGAAAGAGAAATAATGTTCTTCCATCCTCTGGTTCATTTCCCAGATGGCCACATTGGCCAGGGCTGGGCCAGGTCAAAGCTAGAACTTACTTTAAGGTTTCCCACATGTCTTGCAGGGACCCGAGCACTTGAACCATCTTCTGCTGCTTTTTCCAGGCCATTAACAGGGGACCTGGGCCAGAAATCCAGCAACCGGGACAGGAACTAGTGCCCATACACAATGCTGGTGTGCAGGCTGTGGCTTTACCTGCTATGCCATAATGCTGGCCCCGAGAACAGTTTTCATTCAAGCAGTTTGATAGAGGAAAAGATCGGATGTTCATAGAAAAACTTGTTCATTTGGAAGCTCCTTGGGAGATACTATATTCTCTAATTCACCTCTTCCTTTATGGAGTAAGACACTCTTAAATGTTAAGTCTCACAATTTTTCTTTCATGATAAAAAACACAGTCATCCTCACATGTAAGTAAGTTATCTTCCCATTTGTGTCCACATCAAGAGCACAGCATTCTACTGATATAAAGTAATTTTGTAATTGTCAACTGCTATAGAGGACATTTTTATTCATCAATAACAATACCATTAAAATATTAATGGACCCCCATGAGAGAGGTAATAACATATCATTACTGAAATTTATATTTAAGAAAAATATTTGGAGCTCTAATATTTTCTGAGGGTATGTTTCAGTTGTGGGATTTAAGTAAGAGGGAGCAATGCTAGACAAAACCAGGAGGTCTTTCCAATAAGATAATCCTAAATCAAGATCTGATTGGCTTCTGTCTGGCCCTGGCTATTGTAGGCATCTAGTTAGTGAACCAGCACTTTTTTTGTTTGTGACCTTGTAAGCCATTGAATCTTTTTGAATCCTGAAAGGTGGTTGCAAGGATTTGATAAAATGTAAAACAACTGATAAAATCCATGGCACCCAAATTATTCAGAGCAAGTCAATAATTACTTACTGAAACCAGAATTTCTAGGACCTGAAGGGAAAAGACACAGGGGGAGGGCAACACGAGGGGAAGAAGAGTACAGAGGCTAGGAGAGGCTGGGACTCACAGGGAGAAGCATGGAATGGACTCCATGTGAAATCCCATGAACTTTCCGTCACTGCCATGCATGAAGCATGAAGACCTCCACTGAGCATCAGGCCCTACAATGGAGCAGTCTCTTTCTAGCACTGTATTCTTCAGTGGTAGGAGAGTTTGATTAAATCTCAGTTACTCAGCTTCACTGTCATATTATGATAATGACCTTCACTGCTGACATTATTTTAATTTTTAATTAGTTGCCAATAATGAGGATTTGCTGTGGCAGACCCTGCCAGGTGTTGTTAAAGGGAAATACCATTCAGAGATAGTGACAGGCCCATAAGTTTCCATTACTAAATTATAAAGAAGTATAAAAATCAATTTTCCATGAAACAGAGTTAAGTTGCTATCCAAGGGTTGATCAGAAAGTGTCACCAATTAAATACAGCACCGAAAGCATGCACTCTAATACATTATCAATTAAAAAATGAAGAAATTCGGCCGGCGCCGTGGCTCAACAGGCTAATCCTCCGCCTTGCGGCGCCAGCACACCGGGTTCTAGTCCCGGTCGGGGAGCCGGATTCTGTCCCGGTTGCCCCTCTTCCAGGCCAGCCCTCTGCTGTGGCCCGGAGTGCAGTGGAGGATGGCCCAAGTGCTTGGGCCCTGCACCCCATGGGAGACCAGGATAAGCACCTAGCACCTGGCTCCTGCCATCGGATGAGCGCGGTGCGCCGGCCGCAGTGCGCGGTCCGAGGCAGCCAT
Organism: Sylvilagus floridanus; assembly: GCA_949820135.1. Lineage (NCBI taxonomy): Eukaryota > Metazoa > Chordata > Mammalia > Lagomorpha > Leporidae > Sylvilagus > Sylvilagus floridanus. The sequence goes on from OX463235.1 coordinate 60,079,396, forward strand.
TGGAGGGTGAACCAACGGCAAAGGAAGACCTTTCTCTCTATCTCTCTCTCACTGTCCACTCTGCCTGTCAAAAAAAAAAAAAAAAAAAAAAAAAGAAGAAGAAATTCAAGGGCAATCCTATACTCATGAGGTTCTCTAAAAATTAACAAAAACTGCAGCAACAGTGGATTTTAATACCACTATTTGGACACATTAAATAATAATAGTAATTGAAGGTTTCATATGTTGTGGTCAGGTAGATGTGAGTCAGTTTAATATCAACTGCTTGCTCCCTTTCAGATCTTGAGAAAGTTGCTGCACTCTAATTTTCAATCATGTCATCTGAAAACATGGAGGTATTTGAATTGTAATTATGAAGGATCATTGTGAAAATTAAATGAGAAAAAAAGAATATAGTATATTGATTGACATATCAAATTCTTATAACTTACTTTTTGCTGTCCTCATTTGCATATCAGTGCTACACACTGAAGAGAAGCATAAATACAAAGAAATTTACTAAGTCTAGGCTAGAAACAAAAACTAACCACCATTCTTCTTAAACTCAGGGTCTTGCCTTTGTAGTGCCATTAATGAAATATTACTCCATTCCCATACATTGTCATTCTTAAAACTAATTTAAAGCAAACATTTGAATGCCTCAATCCTTCATAATAGATTTGAAAAATGAAATGTTCTCCCAAAGCTGACATTTTATTTATAAAAATACACAAAGGAAATGTGTTTAAAATTAACATTCTAAGACCTCATTTTCACTTGCTGAATTGCATGACAATTACCATTGTTTCTTGAGAAGTGTGATGACTCCCAAGTTGTTCATACATTTAAACAGATAATATTGCCATAAAATCAGAGTACATCCTCAGTCAAGGGTATGAAGATTAAAGACCTCTCCTGGGAGAAGCAATTATTGAGTGGTATTCCGGGCTGTGTGGTGGTATGCTGCAACTTTAAGAAAATGACTCCCAAAGGTTATATTTACTAACTGCAATAAAAGATATGAAACTCTCAGATTCTATTTACCTAGAAATATACAAAACAAATGAATGGAAAAAAAAAAAAAACTCTTCTAGCCAAGATTGTCAGAATTTACATATGGAGTGAGAAATGAAAAGACCAGCTGGAGCATCTAACATAAAACAGCTTGGGCAGTTAAAGAAACACAAGTTCAGAACACCTGTCCTGTTTTAGATAACATTTTTGGGGTTTAAAAAAGTGATAAATTATTACTATACATATTGGAAAAATTCAATAAGTGGAAAAGTTTTTAAAAATCAAGCATCGGGGCTGATGTTTTGGCACAGCAGATTAAGCTGCTGCCTCCAGAGCCATCATCCCACACTGGAGCACCGATTTCAGCCCCAACTGCTCTGCTTCCAACCAAGCTCTCTGCTAATGTGCCTGGGAAAGCAGCAGAACAGGACCCATGTCCTTGGGCCCCTGTATCCTACATGGGAGACCTGGATTGATTTCCAGGCTCTCGGCTTTAGCCTAGCTCAGGCCAGGTTGTTGCAACTATTCTGGGGAGAATGAACCAGCAGATGGAAGATCTTTCTCTCTATGCCTCTTCCTCTCTGTCTGCCTTCCAAATAAAGAAATATTTTTAAAAATCCTGCATAACTTTACCAAAACAATATATATGCCAACATTTTGGATATATTACAAATATTTCTCTGAACACAATTCTCAAGTAGAGAGCACATGCAAATATAAACAGAGAGGACTACACCATGTAATTATTTTTTCCCACTGAATAGTCATTATGAAACATACCTTTAGTTCAACAAATAGAGTTCTGCATTTAGGTCAAAAGCAGATTTATATTATAATTTTGGATGATGGGAACATTTTCCATTTCATTCATATTTTCAAATTTAGTCCTAAATTTTCTAAGAAAATGTCATTTTATGTTCCTGATATTAAAAATTATATTAACATGCTGCACATGCACACCTACTTTCACCTGGGTAATTATTTCCTTGACTCAAAAAATAGGTACCATTGTCTAAAAAGAAAGGAAATGTAGAAAAGTTACCTAGATTCTAATTATTCTCTTCCCACATTCATTTCAAATCTTCTTATTAGTAAAATCAAAAATTAATAATGACCTCCAAAGGTCTCCTCGAATTTCAAATGTATAAGTACAAGATACTCCCTAAAACTTAATGTGAAAAGGAATTAAAATTAAGTTTATTTTGGTGCAAATACTGAAATACTCTAAATTCCTATCACGTCATTTACTAAGTAAAATACAGATGATAATACACTATATATTGTTAGAAGTAATATTTTAAATACTTAGTAACATTTGATATTGAAGAAGAGATTTAGAAAATCATGGTTGGGGGGCCAGTGCTGTGGCATAGCAGGTAAAGCCACTGCCTGCAGTGCCAGCATCCCATATAGGTGCCCATTTGAGTCCCAGCCGTTGTACTTCCCATCCAGCTCTCTGCTATGGCCTGGCAAAGCAGTAGAAGATGGCCCAAGTCCTTGGGCCCCTGCACCTGCACCGGAAACATGGAGGAAGTGCCTGGCTCCTGGCTTCAGATTGACTCAGCTCCAGCAGTTTTGGCCAATTGGAGAGTGAACCAGCAGATAGAAAACTCTCTGTTTTTCTGCCTCTCCTTCTCTCTCTGTGTAACTCTGACTTCAAATAAATAAATCTTTAAAAAATAAGAAAAGAAAAATCGTGGCTGGGGCTTTCACTGCGGTTTAATGGGTTAAAGTTGCTGCCTGAGGCACCAGCATCCCATATGGGTGCCAGTTCATGTCCAGGCTGTTCTACTTCAAATCCAGCTCTCCACTATTGCCTGGGAAGGCAGTGGAGGATGGCCCAAGTGCTTGGGCCCCTGCACCCACATGGGAGACTGAGAGGAGGCACCTGGCTCCTAGCTTCAGATCTGCGTAGCTCTGGCCATAGTGGCCTTTTTTGGGGGGTGAACCAATGGAAGGAGTACCTTTCTCTCTGTCTCTCTAACTCTGTCAAAAAAAAAAAAAGATGGCTTAAGTGCTTGGGCCCCAGCACCCACATGGGACACTGGGAAGAAGCTCCTAGCTCCTGGTAGGCTCAGCTCTAGCCATTGTGGCCATTTTGGCAGTGACCAGCAGATGGAAGATTTCTCTCTGCTTCTGTCTCTTCCCCCATCTATCTCTGTAATTCTGCCTTTTAAATAAATAAATAAATCCTTAAAAACGAAAAAAGAATCTGGAAGGTGAATTATGCATTTAAAAAAGAAGAAAAGAAAATCCTGGCAGTTATGTACTTTGCAAAATATAGCTATACTCAAATCAAGCAAACATGCTTACGCACAAAAAAAGTGTTCATTTTTATTTTAATTTTACCATTTTCTCAATTTTCCAGACTTCTATTATGTATTTATGTGGGTATAGTCAGAAAAATAGCCAACAGTTTTATTCAGACCCCTTGTCAGTAGTGGAGTTATGGAGCAAGATTATTTTGTCTAATACAGTAATTCTGCACCAAATTTAACAGTCATTTCATCGCATTAATGAATCTAACTTCAACTGTTTTCAACTGAGTCAAACAAGTTTCCAATCTTGCTCTATTCTTCTAGTCATAGGTAAGGCTTATCTCAAAAGATGCTCACTTTCTGACATCAAACAAAAATGTTGATTGCAAACTAGATGCCCAAATCCTTTAACATTTTACTGGCAATGAAAGAATCTAAAGTCCACTAGAACTAAAAACTTCTCCCTAGAAGTTCTCTCACTCACAAACACAGCTGTTTCCAGCTGATTTTATGCTCCTACTGCATGGACCCCTGCTCAACAACCTCCCCCATCCCTTCTCACACACATCCCAACCATCTCTCAAAGTATAGCTATATAGTCTTTGAATTGAATCTCTTCTAATTATCACTAGTGTTAATATATACCTAAAAACACCAGACTGTGGGACTGCGGACCAGCTAACACGAATCAGGATCTCAAAGTTTTCTCGACTGCAGTTAAGTTTGCTCTAATCTTGTGGTTGCAGAAATTCAACACTTTTACAGTTTCTTTATCCTCATTATCCATTACTGCATAAGATTTTATTATTTGACTGCATGTATTCATACTTATTAATCTCTATTAATCCAATTTGGATCAACATTACTCATATGACATTCTTTTTAGAATTTAGAACATAGTTCTTAACACTCTGCTCATCAGTCCGTTTTCCTCTACACGCTCATCTCCGACAATGCAAAAATGATCTTGTGAACTATACTTACCTAACAGGAAGCCCTTGGAATCTGCTTATATCCACCCTCAGAAACTCCTTTCCTCTCAACTCTGTGACACTCCCACTTTCACACTAAGAACTGAACTGTTACAAGGAATTAAGGATGGAAACATATTCAATAAATTTAAGCATATAGACATATGAAAATATCAATTTATTGAGACAGGGATTATCTCAATACTATAGAACATTGGAAAGACAAAGTATGCTTAGTGAATATACTAAGAGAACTATTTTATAATTATGTATTAAGCATTTCCATATAAAATTTCTAGAAAGGCTCAACACCAGACTTATTCAATTCAACATCCTTCCTGAGTCACCACCAGCAGAACTCCCCTATGCACAATAGAAGACTAAGAAAAAGAAGACTGACTTCAAATCCCTAGAAAAGGAAGTTTATTAACTGAGAACTGTGCTGAGATAGTGTGAACTCTTTATAGAAATATTCAAGCTCAAAAATGATGAGTAACAGGGATACTATAGGAGAGTTTCAAAGATTGTTTCCAGGTATCCTATGCTACATATTAAATTTCTACATAAAGAGCTGTTTTGTATATCTCTCCCCCTTGAATATGAAGATGACTGTGACAAAGGCAGATACAAAGCTGTACCACTTCCAAGGCAAGGTCAGAAAAGTGACCGAACCCTCCATGTATACATGCGTTCACACGCCTCTGGAGTTCTGAACTGCTGTGTACTGATTGTGACTACTTAGAAGCTGTCCTGCTGGAACGAACATTCCAGTGCTACATGAGGACCGCTCTGTGCAGAGAGCTCCAAGTCATTCTAGCCCTGGGCAGTTCATGTACTCCATGCCCAGGCTCCAGACATGTGGGTGAAGTGAGGGAGGCATTAGGTGATTAGAGGGCCCAGGTTTTGAGAAACGTTATCAGAAGTTGAATGGAAGAGATGTCTGAACTCCATTTGTCCATATGCAGATCTGCAGAAAAAAAAAAAAGTTATTTTTTTCCTAGTAACATGGGGTCTATTTTTGTGAAGCTTTCCTGGTAACCAGTTTATGACTTTCAAGAACTAACCCAATTTATAGAATTGGGACTTTTTTGCCTTAAGGGGATTTCTGTTATCTTTTGTATATAAAATATGCTATGATCTATCCTTTGGTTCCAGGGAAATTCACAAAAGACCAATTATTTTTCCCTAATCACCTTGGCTTTGGATATGGGCCCAGGCAGGAAGTGCAGCACTTAGTTTGTAAATCTGGTTCAGCACTTGTGATACAGTAGACACAGTGTATTACCAGACTAAGAGGAAAATACTAATATTAACAGAGTCTGGTTGCTTTCTTCATTGGTTTTCTGCATGGCTATGCACAAAAATCATAGCTCATCTGAACTTAAGTTTTCTCACCAGAGATATGAGGATAAAGTATCTGTCTGACTTTCCTCTCATTTATTGTCAAAAACTTAAATCTCTAAATTAATATAAAATAAGTTGTAATTTAATATGATTTTAAGTTGGATTCACCAGAGAATTGTGATTTTTACCTATTAGAATTATTTCCATGCTCCAATCATGCAAGAAGTAATAACAATCCCTGATTATAAGAAATAGAGGGCATAATTGTCATTACTTTATAAATGCTGGATTCATGGCCTATGTATCTGAGGTTAACACAAAGAATCTGTTTTTGCAAATTCTGAAATAGCTCATTTTCATTATGTGCTAGTTTTCTTGTGGGTTACATTCTGAAGTTTCCTTGAAACATCTCTAAGAGTAGTTATGGATCCCATCTAGAACAAGGGTGGAAAGGAACAACTGGCGTTATAATAGATGATATGTCAGACCACTCAGCTATTAACAAACCACTCAGTAAGAGCAAGAGGATATTTAATAAAGGAAGTCACAAATGGTCATGCCCAGGCACAGTGGGGGTTTACTTGTATGAGAATGCCACTGCTAAAATACGTGAAGCTGCATCTCTTGCATTATTGGGCCCTCTGTTTTATTCATCATGAGAACAACTGAGTCTAAAGACTGAGTGGGAATGTGCAGGCTGGCAACTCAGTCACCTTTGACAAATGACTGAAGTCTGACATCCTAGAACAATTTGCAAAATATGTAATTTTATCACCAGCTGCCTATAAAGAGCATCGTTTTATTGATGACAGATAGTGAAATATTTATAAGTATTATCCACTTGTTTTGGAATATAAAGGGGAACATCTTAAATTAAAACTATATCTCTCAATAATTCTAGACATGTTCCAGCCACCTGCACTGTTTTATATGTATATAGAGCAGAATTTGCATCAAGCCAAGAGTTTGGAGTTAGGTTGTCCCATTTCTATCTTAACTCTGGTAATACGGTTATTTAAACATAGGGAATTTGTCAGCATCTCCAAGTCTCATTATCTTTAAATGGAAGGTATGGCTTATAAAAAAAAAGCCTTCATACTAGGAGGGAATTGATATAAAAAGTATTCAATAATGTTAGTTCTTGTCATTAAATGCTAATTTGCTGTTTCTTAAACTATAATCATCATATTCATACAATAAATTTGTTTTTTATACTCTTTTCACATTCACCCTCCAAAGTTTTATAATATAGGGAAATAATGCAGAAACTGAGAAACAGCCAATAATCTGATTCATGGCCACTCCAGAATCTATTTTAGTCCTCCATATTTCTGGACAGCTTTTTTTGACCTCTTAAAATTGATGCTTTTCTACAAATTTCTAGATCCACAAACCCAGTGTTTATTTGTGCCACACAGTAACTAAAAATTATTAGGATAAAACCTAAATGATGTTCAATCCTTGATCCAATTGCCAACGGTACAGGAGAAATAAATCACAAGCTAGTTCAATGAAAGGTAAAGAGTACTTTGGTTTAGGGAGAATACAACTAAGACCTGGCACTACTAATATGTCTTTACTGGAATATGTAAGCTCAAATACCCACAGAGACCAGAAAGAGCCTAACAGACTGACCCTGCAGGGGTGCTGAAGTCAAGACCAAGACTAGCACTATCCTGAAACATGTGATAGGAAACAAAATGAGGCAGTCAGTTAATACATTTTTTTTTTCTGCCGCAGAAATTTTTCTACCTTTTAAAAACACAATCTGATTCATGTGAAAGAATCAGAGACAACACAGTTGTGATTCACACGTATGATTTGTGTCCTGCCTGCTGCCCTCCTCAGTGTGGATAATAAAAAGCAGTCACATAATGGTCACATAATGGTACAGGGTGTCCGTACAGCTCCTCTCTCCTACTTTAATCCATTAGCTCCTTGTCAATCACCACAGCGAGAACCTTGGATCCGCCCACCAAAAGGCTCAGAACTGCACTTGTGTTTATGAAACCTATCAAGGGTTAAGGGGGAAAAGACCTAATCATTTCTAGATTTCTTCCTTATACTGCTCCCTAATACAGTGCACCTTGCTTCCCAACCTTCTTTCATATTGATTGATCTTGAAAACAGAACCCAGTGCTGAAACTTGGATTTCCAACTTGCCATCCACATTCCTCGTTAGTTGTATGCTACAATAAATACCTGTCCATTCAAAACTTTTTCTAGTGTCCCAGGCTTACCTAAACCACTGAAGTTATTTCTATACGAAACTCTTAAATTATACCCTAAACCCTTTCTCATATAATCTGATCCAATAAACTGGTTTCTCAAATAGACTTTCATTGATCATTTTAGAAGTTTCATTAAAACATTGTCTTCACCAGTTTTCAAAGCTTTCTTATATTCCTTAATCAAACAGAATGAGTCAGTGCAAAAATTACTCTAAAAGAATCTCTAAATCAACTGACTACACAGGTTGTTTTTGTAAAACGTTTGTCTGTCCTAGTTTTAGGTGATAAAATCCTAATAATTTTCTCTTAGGCTTTTATTAATTTGCCCAAATGTACTTTGGGTGTTTTTAAATGCACTTAACAGAGCTGAAGATAATTCTGATTTTTTCCCCACAGGCACCGACATGGTACACACTCTGAACACTTGGGCTGTACAAGATTTAATAGCAAGATAAACCATAATCTTCCCCTCAAAGAGCACCTGTGTGACTCATAATCCAGTTAAAACCACCTTTGTTAAACACCTGTGGAACAATTAAGAATCTAAGGCAAAATGTAACTATAATAATTTACAATACTGAATTCCTACAGGACTATGCTACATAAGTAATATCCTGACCTCACAGAGTCCAGTGATGTAGTAATTGTTGTCTGAGTTTTATAGAATTTGAAATTGAAATCCAGAGATCCAAAATCAGGGTCATTCAATCAGTAAAATGACACAATCAAGAATGCTTGGCTACAAAGTGGGTATTCTTTCTGCTAAAGCAGTGAACTGATTCTTCACTTTGCATTAACATTACTTGGAATTACTTCAAAAATGATAGCAGTACAAAGCACCATCTTCAAGGACTTCAATTCAGATGAAGACAGAGCTTTGGTTATTTTTAGGGAGACTTAGATAATTGTAATTCAAAATCAAGCTAAAGAACCACATGTGAACCTGTAGTAACTCTATAACCAGTTCGGCCCAAACTCCAGAAGGTTATTATTTTCAGGAGAAAAGGTGTTGAGAAGGTGTCTATACAAAGGAGATGAGTTGGAATGAGCCAACTTGTCCCTAAAATCAGTTTACTATTCATAAAATCTTAACTTTTATTCAAACAATTTCAAACTCACAAAATGTTATTTATTAGATTCCACTTAATTAAAGAAAGAGAAATATGATAGGTAATAGTAATACAGGTATATCACACATTTCAGGCATTTATATGTAACGTATTATTTGAGCATTACATCAACATGAGGATAAGGGCAGGAGGAATGAGTGAGCTATGGTCAATGCATTTAATTTACCAATGAGAAAATCAAGAGCCAAAGTTGTTACACAACTTATGGAAATCCATACAACTAACTAATGATGCTATTTAATACTCTCAACTTATCACATGATTCTGACTTGGTTACTACACATTTTTGAAACTTTGAGTTACTGGGTCTATTCAGAAAATTAGTGTTTTAATTAGTAGTTCAACAAACTATTTATTAAACAAGACAAAGAGAAGATATATTTTAATTAATCAGTTCTCTAAGAGGCACTATAAAAGTCATAACAGATGCTGTTCAATTCACATGATTTTAAATAGTCCTCCAAATGAATTATTTAAATTAGGCCACCTGTGCCCATTAGCTTCTGATGAAATGCAGATAAACATAATTCTTCCCAAGCTACTTGTTCCGAACATTAATATACTTTTCTTCCCCAGAGTAATATATTGGCACAGAAAATTAGAAAAATCTATTTCAGCAGAGGGTATCATGATTTTTTTTCTATAGAACTAAACTTTTTGTACATTTTCAATGTGTTTCTGAATTTTAAAAAATAAGCACACTTTGTTACAGGCTATGGTGAAGAGTTGAACTGAGTGCTTAATCATTCCATCCTTGAGAGCTGATGTTTTGGTGAGCTAAGATCTATAGTTTCAATGGCATGATCTTCTGTAGTGGAAGACAAGTCGATGTTATCAGTAATCCTTTAAAGAATCACAGGACAATGCCTAACTAATTGAACATGAGAATCGATTCTGATATCTATGGTATAGCAAAGGGAAACTGAAAAACTCTCCTTGGTTTATGATTTGCTGCTTTCTATCAGATCTGGAAAATGAGAATTTTGGTCCAAAAAGACAGAGTGTACTGTAAGCTGAGAAGCAGAGAAAAAATCTTCATCTTGGAGGCTCCACATATCCTTGGTGCCAGTCATTCTATTTGCTCTCTCTTCTCTTGGAGGTTGGTTACAGCTCCTGCACATGGCCATTAATAAGAAGCTCAGGGCTCTAGAGGCACAGACTATGGAATGCACACAATGTCACTTCTGCCAAATTTACTACAATAATGCATGTTATGCTTTCGCCTATTAAAATTTGTAAAGTCATATGTAAGGGAGGAACACAAGGCAAAACGTCTCAGCTAAGTAATCTAAAATTAATAAACTAAGAAATTCAGTCACATTAGCAATATTTCAAGAGGTCAATAGTCATTTGTGACTAGGGGCTAGAGCATTAAACAGCACAGATTACAGCACATTTCCTTTAGTGGAGAATGTTTTTATTGCACACTACTGTAATTCGTAAGTCAGCTTCTTCCTATTATACGCATATTGAAACTTCAGCTAACAATGTGATTTCTCTTCTCCAAAACGATTAAAGGTGGCAAAGGACCAGCTTAGAAAATTTGGATACAGTGGCCATATATATCTCAGTTTATAAGAGATTATCAAGCAGCAGGCAATTACCACATCTAAGAGATTCCGACAGTAATAAGCTAAGAGCACAGTGAGGTTTATGTGCCTGCTAAGCCTTCACTGCTTGTGATCTCTATTATGTGTGGATATCATCCATTCCCCCAAATCTGTCACATCCTGCGATGGATGAGGTGCTATGTAACAAGCAATACTTACCTCAACATGAAGAACAGAGATCAGGTAATGAGATATAATGTCATAGAACATATTTATACTCTCCTCTAGAACATAAAACAGTTTTATTTACTTGGAGAGAGGAAAAGTGTAACTTATAATGCATGTTTTGTCAATTCTAGGGCATTATTTCAAAAATGCAATTTCCAATTGCAAGTGGAAAACTAATTTTAATTTTTTAATAATTGCCTGTCCCCTGCCATGGAGGAAATCATTCAGCCTGTTGCTCCAAAAATCTTTCCATCATTTTAACAAACACGAAGTCAGAGGAAATTTTTCTGACTAAGGAAATGGGGAAAGACCACAAATGAATCAGCAACTAACATATTTTATAACACAGAAGTATTTTCCTTTTTATCATCCTTATTTTATTGGTGCTCAGAGATGGAGATTTCTCATTAGTCATCCCCGACTTAATGCAAAAGAAGGAAGACTTCTAGGAGTAAAGTTCTAATTTTGCAAATGTACTTGTAAATTGGAACCTGTATCACTTCCTTCTTTGGATTAAGCCTGCTTTCCTTTCAACATTCAGAGCCATATGGACCCAATAATCCAGAGTGTTACCATCTCAAAAATCTGAGGATATACAGATGGAAGTGACAGAGACTGTAAAAATCCTCAGAGCACCTGTCCATTTACGGATATAGCAGCAACATAACTCTACCTTACCCAGAAGAAATTAATGTCCAATATGGATGTATTTTTTTATTTGTACTTTTAAGTGTTTATTATTATTTTCCTCTTATTTTAAATGGAGGGAGGGAGAGAGCAAGCACACAAATGAGAGAGAGAGAGAGAGAGAGAGAATGAATCTTCAATTTGCTGGCTCACTCCCCAAATCCCCAAATAACTATGGCTGGGCTAAGCTAATGACAAGAGTCGAAAACTCAATCCATGTTCCCCACAAGAGTAGCAGAGACCCAAATGCTTGAGTCATTCCCTGCTGCCTCCCAGTGTGCACATAATTAGGAAACTGGACTCCATGGAGCCAGGACTCAAAGCCAGGCACTGTGAAGAGGAATGTTGGGATTCCACACAACTGTCAGTCTCTGTGCAAAACATCTACTTCATATTGTTCCATTTTCCTTTTCAGGATTGATTGATTGATTGATTGATTTTAAAGACAGAATGGCAGAGGGGAAAAAATGGAAGAGAAAGAATTAGGGAAAGGAAGAGCTCTTCTACTCGCTGGTTCACTCCCCAGATGCTGGCAACAGCCAGGTACAGGCCAGGCTGAAACTGGGAGCCAGGAATTCTGTTCCAGTCTCCCGAATGGGCAGCAAGAACCCAAGTCCATGGGCTGTCTTCTGCTGCCTTCCCCAGCACGTGAGTAGGAAGCTGAACCAGAAGTGGAACAGCCAGAATTTGAACCTGCACTCCAAAAGGAGATTCTCTACTTACTATGACACAGCACTGCTCTTTCCCATTTTGAAAAGGGAGGTTAAATATCCATGATCTTACTACTCCAGTTTTATAACTTTTGACAAATAATTTTAAAAATATAAAAACTATGAGCCAAATACATTATTTTTGGTCTGAATTAGGTTCAAACGCTTCTAATTTCTGATTTCCATGAGCCATGAGCTCTCAGAAAGAGAATATGACTTGTATTCCTGTTTTCACTGAAGCCTACACCACAGTGTGGACACATTGTAGGCCCTTAATAAAGGCTGACTCAGCTGACAGCTCAGGAGGTGAAAGTTCTCATCCTAAAAAGGTCAAGGCCATGCAGCCACCAGTGGAAATGACTGTAGTTCAAGATCAATGGATCTTAACTGAGTGTGATTTTGTCCTCTGAGAGGACATGGGCTCTTCTCAGGAAATTTGTGTTCATCACAACCTTTTGGGGGTTGACATGTAATAAGTAGACTCCAGGAACATTGCTAAAAATACAGCAATGGACAAGACAGATTCCCTTAACAAAGGATCCACAGGCCCACAATATCAATAGCCCAGGTTCAGAAACTCTGCTTTAAAAAATATTTATTTATTTGAAAGGCAGAGAAAAAGAAAAGCGAAGGAGAAAGAGGAAGGGATAGGGAGGGAGAGAGGGAGGGAGAGATAGAGATAGAGATAGAGATAGAGAGATAGATAGATAGATAGATAGATAGATAGATAGATAGATACTGATTTTTCCATCCACTGGAACATTCCCCAAAAGGCTACAACAAGCCAGGACTGAGCCAGGTCAAACAGGCGAAATACAGGAGTCAGGAGCTTCATCCATGTCTCCCATATGGGTTCACCGGTCCAAGCACTGGGCCATCTTTCACTGTTTTCTCAGGCATATTAGCAGCAAGCTGGACTGCAAGTAGAACTGCCAGGACTTGAAGCAGTGCTCATATAAGATGCCAGCATCACAGGCCGTGGCCTAACGCACTGTGCCAAAATACCAGCACCAGAAACCCATCTGTAAATATTTTCTGTACCTACCTGGAGAATCTATTACTATTTATCATTGCCATTCATGATCAGATCACTGAAAAGAAAACCTATTTTCCCACACTCTATTACCAAAGTGTGCTCTCACACCCTCATCATACCTACGGAAGACTTCTTTGCTGTATGCACTGATTAAAAAAAAAAAATGTCCAAAACTAGTGAAACCTCAGAGAGTGTGTTCCATAAAGAAATGGAAGGTATCAGAATCATGAAAAAAAAAAGACCTAAAACATCCAAGTGTTAGTTAAGAGCGCGGAAATTAGTGTTTTCTATTTTGCTTTGTTTTTGACTTTATGTTTATAAATCAGTTTCATGTTCATGGAAAAACTGGACAGAGGAAATACAGATAACACATAAACCTCTTGTTTCCAACATACATAGCTTTCCATTATCAACATCCTCCACAACAGTGATATATTAGTATTTCATTTTTCTTTCCCATACAATTATAACATGTAAACTTGAAATCCAGGATGTTTGGAGATTCCTCAGAAATCTGAAAATAGATCTACCGTATGACCTATGACCCAGCCATCTCACTCCTGAGATTTTACCTAAATGAAATGAAATCAGCACATTAGAGAGTTATCTGTACCCCATGTTTATTACAGCTCAATTCATAATAACTAAGATAAGGAACCAACCCAGATGTCCATCAACTGATGACCAGATAAAGAAATTACGATATGTAGCACTACTCAGTAGAATGAAATCATGTCTTTCACAATACAATGGATACAACTGGAAACCATTATACTTTGTGAAACAGGCCAGTCCAAAAAAGACAAATACCATGTTTTCACTGTTGTGTGGTAACTACTACAGTAAAAAATAGTGTAATATATATGAGTAAAATTGACATTTTGAGAATTGATGGCCGGTGCCATGGCTCACTTGGCTAATTCTCCACCTGTGGCACTGGCACCCCAGGTTCTAGTCCTGGTTGCTCCTCTTCCAGTCCAGCTCTGCTTTGGCCTGGGAGTGCAGTGGATGATGGCCCAAGTGCTTGGGCCCTGCACCCGCATGGGAGACCAGGAGGAAGCACCTGGCTCCTGGCTTCAGATGGGTGCAGCGCCGGCCATAGCAACCATTTGGAGAGTGAACCAATGGAAGGGAGACATTTCTCTCTATCTCACTCTAACTCTGCCTGTCAAAAAAAAAAAAAAAAAGAGAGAGAGAGAGAGAGTTGACTATTGTTTACAGCCCTTGTCTCTACTGTTGAGGAACTGTTTTTGTTTTTTATTTTTAAACTATTTGTGAAATTCTTTACTTAGTGGAGGGTTAATTTCACAATTATAAAACAAAATGAAATTCTGTCATTGAAAAAATTTTTAAAAAATAAGAAAGGAAGGAAGCAGAGAGTGAGATTGTGAGCAGAGGGGAGAGGTAGGGTTGGAAGTATCATTATGCTCCTAAAACTGTACAAATGAAATACATGAAATTTGTTCACCTAATGTAAGTTAATATATGTATGAGGAAGTAATCATGGAAAACGAGAAACTATGCATGGATTTTAAAAAAAGTTTTCCATGAAAATAAACTTATTTTAAAAAGGCAATCCATAGATAGAATTTAAATATGTAAACTTTTAATCAAGCAACTTCACTTGCACTATTCCCTAGAATCTGAATAGACTAAATTGTATGCCCAATAAGCCTAACACATGTCTAGATATTTTTATTCGAACATGCACAAACCTGATCATGGATGTCCTCTCTCTGGCGGCTTTTGCAATGCCACAGCAGAGTTGAAATAACTGCGGTTGAATATGGCCTACCAAATTACAATGACTCAGTGTCTAGCCCTTAGATAGAAAAAAAAAAAATTCTGGCCGATGCTGTATAGTGATGGCTTTGATAATGTGGTCCTAGCATCACTTGGGAATTTGTGAGGCAAACACTGGGCCTCCCACCCGACAGAGAGAGAAACCCATTTAGTGGAAGCCAGGGATGGGTGTTTTAACTAGCTCCTAGGGGATTTCGGTGCCTACAAAGACTGGAGAATCACTGATCCAGGGAAGTGTGTTCAAAGACTGTGCTTTCAAATCCCTTGGGAACAACAATGAAAAAGGCAGACACAGAGCCCACTGGAGAGTTTGAGCTCATCAGGGCTAGATGAATATTTCTGAGTTCTCTCAGCAGATGATCAAGGTGCTGACCTGCTAGTAGACTTAGGAATAGGCATCACATCTGTATTTGTCACGATTTTCAGAAACCCAGGGTGTAGAAAAAGCTATTGCTGCATTGGTCTCTTCAATTTACAGGTGAAAACCCATTTACAAGTCTTCTCTGGACTTTTTCACCCAGGCTGATCTGGACACTAAAGGATCTTACACAGTTCTGTTTTACAAAGCAGGTAGTCTCAAAGGAGATAACTTCCATGCCACTTCCTTATGCTGAGTTGATTTCAACAAAAAAGGGCATTTTGTAAATTCCTCCACATACAGGGGATATTATATTACCTTCATTTTTTTTTTTTTTAGTTTTCTGATTTAAGATACTTTTTTCAAAGATTTTAGAGGCTGTCACTGTGACATAGCTGGTAAAATTGTCACCTGCAGGGCTGGCATCCCATGTGGGTCCCAGCTGTTCCACTTCCCATCTAGCTCTCTGCTATGGCCTAGGAAAGCAGTGGAAGATGGCCCAAGTCCTTGGGCCTCTGCACCCACGTGGGAGACTGGAAGAAGCTCCTGGCTCCTGGCTCCAGTTAAACCCAGTTCTGGCCATTGTGGTCATTTGGGGAGTTACCAAGCAAATAGAAGGCATCCTTCCCTCCCTCCCTCCCTCCCTACCTCCATCCTTCCCTCCCTCTTTCCCTCCCTCTCTCTCTCTCTGCCTCTCTGTAACTCTGCATTTCAAATAAATAAATAAAACTTTAAAAAAAATTAACTTTAAAAAAATTATTTACATAAGGTGAACAAATTTCACGTATTTCATAAATACAGATTTAAGGCATAGTTATACTTACTAACCTATATTTCCTCCATCCACAGTCCCACCCATCCTCCTCCTTTCTTTTTTTAACATTACCCCACCTTCAGCAATGGACAGATAAACCAGACAGAAAATCAGCAAGGAAACAACAGATTTAATTGACACTATAGACCAAATGGACCTAACATATCTACAGAATTTTACATCCTGCAGCTGTAGAATACACATTCTTCTCCCCAGTGCATGAAACCGTCTCTAGTATAGACCACAGGTCAGGCCATAAAGCAAGTCTCTGCAAATTCAAAGGACTCAAAATCATAACATACATCTTCTCTGACCATAATGAAATGAAGCTGGAGATCAACAACTCTAGATTCTCTAGAATGTAGACAAACACAGGGAGGCTGAACAGCACGCTCCTGAATGAACACTGGGTCAGAGGAGAAATCATAAAAGAAATCAAAAAACTGCTGAGGAACAGTTTTCCTTTTTAAACTATTTGTTGAGGTCTTTAGTTAGTATAGAGTTCATCTGTGTATAAAGTTAATTGAAAATAGATCTTAGTAAAGAATAAGAATGGGAAGAGGAGAGGGAGGAGGAACAAGCGTGAGAATGGGGGTGGGTAGTTGGGTACCGTGGGAAGGATCACTATGCTCTTAAAGTTGTATTTATGAAATGCACATAAATAAATAAATATTTTAAAAAACACCGATAATAAAAAAAGAAGAGACTTAGTTGTATTGAAGATGAAGGCCACAGTGGCAGACCAGCCATATCAATTTTTGAGAAAAAACTGAATTTTGCTCATGCCCTTATTGGGGAGACCCACTGTAAACATTTCAGTTGGTTCAACGCAACCAATTTGGATTGCAAATTTCAATTGGAGCAAGTCTTATTTTCAATGGGTACAAAAATGTTGCAACCAGATTAACTGCACACAAGAGTAGAGCTTCCAGGAAATTTTGACCAAGGTAAACAAGAATCTGAAGCATATCTTAGAAGAATTATAACAGGAGGTAAATCACATTTTTGTCAGTCGCTCCCTGAAAATGAAGTCCGATCAAAGCAATAGCTACCACTCCCAAGAGTTAGAAGTGGTCCAGCAAAGCAAAAGCAGAGTGGAAAAGAATGAAGGTCACAGCAGGAGTTTTGTTGGAGGGAGGATACGAGGTATTTTGTTTTTTGACTTTCTAGAGGCTCAAAGATGTTTTAAGAAAATTAACCAAAATTTTAGCAGAAAACCATCTGAGAACCAGCAGAGATGTCTGCACCACAATGTCAATGCTTCCTCTCATTCAATCAGAGCAATTTGTTTCTAATCTGAAAAATCTTGATGGGGCACACTTTTTTCTTCATCTAATAAAAGGTACTGCACATACACAGCTAACTGCCCAGTATCTGCAGTTCTTTAAGGATGGACTCAACAGCTGATATATCTGCTTACAAACGTTTAGTCAACTTGATAGAGCTCATGCTGAGAAATAAAGCTCATATATATTTTTTTAATCTCTTAATTCCATTTCCATGACAATTCTAAAATCAATGCATATGGCAGAGTATTTAAGTGTTCATGGAAAATGTCTATTATTATAAAACAATGCATTGATTTCAAACTTATTTGCCTACAAATAAACTTTTAAGTTCATTTTTTACAAAATTTTGAGGTTCTCGGAGCCGGCGCTGTGGTGCAGCAGGTTAACACCCTGGCCTGAAGTGCTGGCATCCCATATGAGTGCCAGTTCTAGGCCTGGCTGCTCCTCTTCCGAGCCAGCTCTCCTCTATGGCCTGGAAAAGCTGTAGAAGATGGCCCAAGTCCTTGGGCCCCTGCACCTGCATGGGAGACCCAGAAGAAGCTCCAGCCATTGTCGCCATCTGGGGAGTGAACCAACGGATGGAAGATCTGTCTCTACCTCTCCGTAACTCTGCCTGTCAAATAATAAATAAATCTTTAAAAAATTTTTTGAGGTTCACTAAAACCATACACACATATGTCTGTCATCTCTGATATTTCTAATTTTCTGTCTGATGACTGTAAATTTTCTCACCTCTCTGGAGAGGATTGTCTTATCACATAATAATACAATGCTGTGATATGTACCCTCTCTGGTGGGAAACTGTCCAAGGAATTATTTTTTTCTCCCCAGCTTCTACTCATTTGTTAGATTGCTCTGGCCAGAAAGATATTGGCAGATGTGGCACACAAGGAGTATTGCCACAGAACTTCTATACTATCACTGTCTTGATCTATGGTCATTTTGTTGGAATATGCCTGGAGTAGTCTGCCAGAGGATGTGACACATGAAACATAGCCCAAATATCTCATGTATTACTGCAATTTTGCCTCATAGTAACAAACAACCTAACATTTTAACAATTGAAGTCCAAATCAGCTAAGCTCCCAGTCTAATCAAACTTCACACACACACACACACACACACACACACACAGATAAAACAGGCCCATTTATACCAGCTAATCCTACACACTGGTGTGCTAAGTAAATACTGAATTTGTCACTTAAATTTCGGGGGTGTTCCTTTTTTTCTGTGATGAAATATTATTGTGGAAAAACCTATCTTATATGGGAAAATTAGGAGTTTCAGAAGTAAATTTTTTTTTTTTTTACAGGCAGAGTGGACAGTGAGAGAGAGACAGAGAGAAAGGTCTTCCTTTGCCGTTGGTTCACCCTCCAATGGCTGCCGCGGTCGGCGCGCTGCGGCCGGCGCACCGCGCTCGTCCGATGGCAGGAGCCAGGAGCCAGGTGCTTTTCCTGGTCTCCCCATGGGGTGCAGGGCCCAAGCACCTGGGCCATCCTCCACTGCACTCCTGGGCCACAGCAGAGGGCTGGCCTGGAAGAGGGGCAACCGGGACAGAATCCGGTGCCCCGACCCGGACTAGAACCCGGTGTGCCGGTGCCGCAAGGCGGAGAATTAGCCTGTTGAGCCACGGCGCTGGCCTAGAAGTAAATTTTTAAAATTTATAATCACAAGGAGAGAGCTAAAGGTTTATCAATCTAAGAAATTATTTTTTTAAAGATTTATTTATTTGAAAGTCAGAGTTACACAGAGAAGGAGGAGAGGCAGAGAGAGAGAGAGAGAGAGAGAGAGAAAGAGAGAGAGAAAGAGAGAGAGAAAGAGAGAGAGAAAGAGAGAGAGAAAGAGAGAGAGAGAGAGGTCTTCCATCCAATGGTTCACTCCCCAGTTAGCTAGAAGGATCCAAAGCCAGGAGTCAGGAGCTTCTTTCAGGTCTCCCACGCAGGTGCAGGGGCCCAAGGACTTGGGCCATCTTGTACTGCTTTCCCAGGCCATAGCAGAGGACTGCATGGGAAGTGGAGCGCCGGGTCTCCAACTGGTGTCCATATGGAATGCCAGCACTGCAGGCAGTGGCAATCTTAAGAAAACGTTAAAGTCTAGGATAAGTAGAATATGTGGCCTCAGGTAAAGTTTAGGTCAAGGATATAGTTGAAACCCTTTGTTGAGATGACAAATGTGTGTTGCCTGGTAAACTTTCTCAAATAGATAAAACAATCTCTAAAAATTGCTCGTGTACTTTCTACATCTTTTCAACCTATTAAGAGGGTCGTTGAGAATCCTGAGTATTATCCCACTGTAGCTCATAAACAGGGAATTTTCAGAATGAAATCAGGTCCTACTTTCCTATAAAGTAACATCTTATAATTTGACATGGAGAATCCCATGAAATATTTTATAGTTAGGTCAAATTTGATTTGAAAGGGACAAAGGAATTTCCTAAATGAGGAGTATATAGGATTTTTTTTTTTTTTTGCTAACTAGAAACTAACACACATGTCACTGGATTCAGAATTCATAGGTCTAGTGACTAAAATCTCCTCTCCACCCCTTCCTTTTTAAACAGAAGAATCTATTGTGGGGCCGGCACCGTGGCTCATTTGGTTAATCCTCCACCTGTGGCGCCGGCATCCCATATGGGAGCTGAGTTCTAGTCCAGATTGCTCCTCTTCCAGTCCAGCTCTCTGCTTTGGCCTGGGAGAGCAGTGGAGGATGGCCCAAGTGCCTGGGACCTGCACCCGCATGGGAGACGAAGAGGAAGTACCAGGTTCCTGGCTTTGGGTTGGTTTAGCATCGGCCATAGTTGCCACTTGGGGGGTGAACCAAAGGAAGGAAGATCTGTCTCTCCCTCTGTCTAGAACTCTACCTGTCAAATAAAAAAAAGAGTCTACTGTGTTTGTAACATTCCTGCCTCACCAGCTTATGTAGGTTGCATACAGGGAAGGTAACATGTTTTCTTAATTTACCAGTTTGGGGACAGAGATAAATGGTATCCACAGCATTATATCTGAATAGACACACTCAAAGAGCTTCACATACCACTTTGACTTGATGCAGATAATGAGATTTTGTACTTCTCTTTTTTGGACATTTTTCTTTGTAGGAAATGACTATATTTTGCATGACAAGAATATGAATTACTTTGGCTAGAATATAGATTGTATCAGCTCATATTTTCCAAAGATACCTGTAATATCTACAAGTGATCATTTCTGCATTCCAACACTGTAGACTTCTAGTTGCTTTGACCAATAAAATATGGCAGAAATTATTTTGTGCTGGTTCTGAGCTTAGCTCCTAACTAGCTTGGCAATTTGTTTCTAACCACTTGAAAGCATCCCCAAGTTTGAAATATAAATTTTCCGATAATAACAAACTACATAAAGTCCTAGCTATAGCTCTGTAACTAACATTTGGAGGATGAGAACAGAGAAAGAGATCATTGAGTACTATATCTCAGTTAAAAGGGAATATTGTTTGGAAAAACCCTTATTTATTCTAAACTGTTCCTGCATCTTCTTTGCCTTTTGATAAATATGAATTCATCATCAATGTAAATCACCACATTTTAAAATCTGATTCACATTTTATGTCCACTATACAAAAGTTCTGTTCATCCAAGGCCTAAAAATGAATGTCAGTCATCAGCAAATGAATAGACTATACACATGAAACAACTTTTAATTTAATGTTCTTTTTAATGCTCTTAGAGATTCTTAGAGGATCAGGATCCAACAGAGATTGTGGGGCCGGTGCTGTGGCATAGTGGGGAAAGCTGCTACTTGCAGTGCTGGCATCCCATATGAGCACCGGTTCCAGTCCTGGCTGCTTCCAATACAGCTCTCTGCTATTGCTTGGGAAAGCAGTACAAGATGGCCCAAGTATTTGGGCCCCTACATCTACATGAGGACCTGGAAGAAGTTCCTGGTTCTTGGCTTTGGCACAGCTCTGGCCATTGCAGCCAACTATAGAATGAACCAGCGGATGGAAGACCTCTCCCTCTCTCTCTCTCTGCCTCTCCTTCTCTTTCTATGTAACTCTGACTTTCAAATAAATAAATATTTAAAAAGAAGAGAAATTGTATGCATATTTTTTACTTTGTCAATCAACAAAGATGATTGTGAGATGCTAATGAACATTAATAGACAGAAACCATTATGAACTTTTATATTAATAAATTTACAGATTAAGCAATTATTTGTTGAGGATATTTACAAATCATGGTGGTTGTGCTTATTTCCTGAGATGCAAAAACTATAGACTTTCCTACTCTTGCTGAACTCATGTTGAATCAATAAAGCTTCAAGAAAGTTATGAGTAAAGCGCTACAGATACTGGAGGCTAACCACGCCATTAGACTCAAAATATTTGTCATCAATTGGAAGCTTACTACATTTATAAAGTGTTTAAAATTCATAACCACATTGTACTCTGCTATAGTTATGCTTTACTCAGCAGCAAACTCTCTGATCCTAAGTTTAGAGACTTTGGCTATTTTGCCAAAGAATTGCTCACCAATGAAGGGTGAAGCCAATGTTGAAACCAACATTTGTCATTGCAGAGTTCATGCTCTTCAACTCCATACCATCCAAAAAGTGGCCACTAATGGATACAGATAGAAAATGATGTTAACTTTCATTGGAAGTTCAATGAGGAGCTACTAACCTTTATATTTTGAATAGTTGCAGGGCACATGTACACACAATAAAACACATACACACACACACACACATGCACACACACAGATGAAATGCAGTCTTTCCAAGCTTGAACTCAAAAGATTCCTCTGGAGAAATATTATAGCCCAAATGCTGGACTTTCAATTTAAAAGGAGCACTATCGTTTATGTGCTGGAGCATTGGTCCCCAAGGTGGCAGTATTGAGAGATGGTGGGACCTTTTAGATGTGAGGTCTAGTAGAAGTCACTGGGCACATGCCTTCTGAAAGAATTATGAAATTTCTCATGTGATTTTTTGGGTAGTTCTCCACACAGGATTATTATAAAAGCCTTACCCTGGTCAAACTCAGCAGTCTCAATTCTTTCTTAAGAATTTATTTATTTGAAAGTCAAAGTTTCAGAGAGAGAGAGAGAGAGAATATGAATATGAATATGAATCTTCCATCTACTACTTCACTCCCCAGATGGCTGCAGTGGATGCATTGGCTGGGGCTGTGCCAGGCTGAACCCAGGAGCTTCTTCTTAGTCTTCTACATGAGCATGGGAGACTAAGCATTTGAGCCATCCCCCACTGCTTTTCCCAGGTCATTATCTGGGAGCTAGACTGGAAATGGGGCAGCTAGGATCAGAACTGGTGCCCATATAGGATGCAACTGAAGGCAGTGGCTTTACCCACTACACTGCAATGCAGGCCCCAGCACTCTCATTTCTTGTCTGGTGACTTTATTGTTTGCTTCAGCACACACTCCCACTGTTGCCATCCTCCATTATGTGATGTAGCTGAGACTGGTTTCATCACATCTGAGCTGATGCACGCAGCATGCTCTTGAACCTCCAAAGTCTTTGAGCTAATTAAATTTTTTGTCATTAAAGTATCCTGACTCAGGTATTATATGACTTCAGTGAAAATCTAATACAAAGAGTAAAAATTATTCTCAGTATCACTTCTGCAATGGACAGTGGAGAAGAAATCACTAGTAAGAGAAATCAACCATCATCCAGCAGACGGGTGCCCTTTTATCAAAAATTTGAAAAATAAGCTAAATTATATAGCAAGCAAATGACCCCTCACATACTCCTTCAGTCCATTAAGATTTGACTGTTTCGTAACTATGCTGGTGAACAAAGGGTGCTGAAGGTGGTCAATGGCAGTTAAGCTCCTTTCAACAAGTTCAGTGGGATGGTTTTTTGATTTGGGCCATCTAAGAATAATCTATAGATCAAAGGAGGGTGTACAGTATGCATTTGTTCCTCAAGGGTTCTAGATACTCATCAGAGATCCGTTTGGACCTAGTGATTTTATTTTCAACCTATGGAAATAAAAGTGTGCAAAGCTAATGATCTTGCTCCTTTCTAGTGATCAGAGAACAAATTCTTAGGTCCTGAGAACACAGTAACCAACAGGATACTAGGCAGGAAGATAATAAAAGCTTGGTCAGTTTTGTCTTTGGGGATGTCAATCTCATACATTTTAACTTGTTTGAAAATAAGGCTGGTAGGTGCTTATTAGTTCACATGATATTTTTGAAAGCTTAGAAGGTATCAGAACATGTGCATTATATTGAAGACACAGAGATGGGAGAAATGGATATGGCCTTTTTGCTCACAGATTTGACAAATAGGGTGATTAACATCAACCTGAAAGAAGACAAGAAGATGGTTACAGGTTGGGCTCTTCAGCAAGCAAACTATAAATGAAGTTAGTAGGTAGGTTTGCTTTGCCACCAACAGCTGCAGTGGATGCAGGATTAATAAAGAGTAAGTTGGGCCATAATGTATTATTTATGATTTGTGGCAAGGATTTATTTAAATTAAATACTCTTTCAAATGCTGATTTCATTTTGTTGGGGTAAATTCCCGGGAGTGGAATGGCTGGGTCAGATGGGAGATCTATTGTCGGATGTCTGAGGAATCTCCATACTCTCTTCCATAAATCGTACTAGTTTACATTCCCACCAATAGTGTATTAGGGCACCATTTTCACCACATCACTGCCAGCATTCATTATTTCTTTTTTATTTTGGATGATAGCATTATAACTATAGTGAGGCAAAAACCTGTGATTTTTATTTGCATTTTGCTAATGGCTAGTGATCCTGAGCATTTTTTAATATGTCTGTTAGCCATTTGCATTTCACCATTTGAAAATTACTATTCATGTCTTTGCCTATTTCTGAACTGGACTGTTTATTTTTTGCTGAGTTTCTTGAGCTCTTTGTATATCCTGGATATTGGTTTTTTTATTTTTTATTTTTAATAGGCAGAGTGGACAGTGAGAGAGAGAGAGACAGAGAGAAAGGTCTTCCTTCTTCCATTGGTTCACCCTCTAATGGCCGCCGCAGCTGGCGCACTGCGGACGGCACACCGCGCTGACCCGAAGCCAGGAGCCAGGTGCTTCTCCTGGTCTCCCATGGGGTGCAGGGCCCAAGCACCTGGGCCTTCCTCCACTGCACTCCCGGCCCACAGCAGAGGGCTGGCCTGGAAGGGGGGCAACTGGGACAGAATCCAGCGCCCCAACCGGGACTAGAACCCGGTGTGTGTGCTGGTGCTGCAGGTGGAGGATTAGCCTATTGAACCGTGGTGCCAGCCGATATTGGTTCTTTATAAAATGCATAGTTTGCAAATATTTTCTCCCATTCGGTCAGCTTAAAAAAATGGAAAATTTTCCATGTTTATGAACTGGAAGAATTAATATTATCAAAATGTTGGTATTACCCAAAGCAATTTACAAAATCTATATAATTCCAATCAAAATACCAAGACCATTATTCTCAGATCTAGGAAAACAAAGATACTAAAATTCATATGAATACACAAGAGATCCAGGTTAGGTAAAGTAATCAAACAACACCAACAGGGGCTGGTGCTGTGGTGTAGCAGATAAGCTGCCACCTGCAGTCCCACCATCCCATATGGGTGCGAGTTCAAGTTCTGGCTACTCCACTTCCGATCCAGCTCTCTGTTATGGCCTGGGAAAGCAGTACAAGATGATCTAAGTCCTTGGGCCCCTGCATTTGCACACAAGACTGGGAAGAAGCTCCTGGTTCATGGCTTTGGATCAGCACAGCTCCAGCCACTGTGGCCAACTGGGGAATGAACCAGAGGATGGAATACCTCTCTCTCTCTCTCTCTTTCCTCCCTTTCTCTTTCTGCCTCTCCTTTTCTCTATGTGTAACTCTGCCTTTCAAATAAACAAATATTTTTTAAAAAGCACCAAAAAAGCTGAAGACATAACAATACCAGACTTCCCATGCCTAAAATACAAGACACTCTGGCAAAAAAAAAAAAAAAAAAAAAAAAGGAAAGATCTCTGCGAGTGAGATCCCAGTAGAAAGAACGGGCCATCAAAGGAGGAGGTACCTTTCTCTGAAGGGAGGAGAGAACTTCCACTTTGACTATGACCTTTTCTAAATAAGATCGAAGTCAGCAAACTCAAGAGGCTTCCAGAGCCATGGAAACTCGTAACTCATGACTAGAGCCTAGGGAGATTTTTGACACCATAAACAAGAGTGTCAAATTGTTAAGTCAACAACAGGAGTCTCTGTGTACTTACTCCTCATGTGGTATCTCTGTCCTTAATGTGTTGTCCAATGTGAATTAATGCTATAACTAGTACTGAAACAGTATTTTTATACTTTATGTTCTATGTGGTACAAATTGATGAAATTTTTACTTCATATATACTAAATCGATCTTCTGTATATAAAGAGAATTGAAAATGAATCTTGATGTAAATGGAATGGGAAAGGGAATGGGAGACGGGAGGGGTGCAGGTGGGAGGGAAGTTATGGGGGTGGGGAGCCATTGTAATCCATAAACTGTACTTTGAAAAATTATATTTACAAATAGTGTTTCTAATAGAAACATTTTTGCACCAAAATAAATATCTTTCAATTCTAAAAAAATACCAGAATTCAAGACTTATTACAAGGCAAGTATAATCAAAACAGCCTAGTACTGGAACAAAAATAGACCTGTAGACCAATGGAACAGAATAAAAACTCCAGAAATTAATCCATGCATCTGCAAACCAACCAATCTTTGACAAAGAAGCTAAAATCAGTCCCTGGATAAAGGACAGTCTTTTCAACAAATGGCATTGGGATAATTGGATTTCTGTGGGCAGACATATGATACTAGACCTCTATTTTATACCCTATAAAATGTCAACTCCAGTGGATCAAGGATCTAAATCTATGACCAGATACCATCAAATTACTATAGGAAAATATTGAGGAAACTTTGAAAAACATCAAAGCCATCTTGGAAAAGACCCCAGAGCATAGGCAATGAAAGCAAAAATAGACAAATGGGATTATATCAAGCTAAAATGCTTCTGCACAGCAAAAGAAACACTCAACAAAGTGAACATGCAACTGAAAGAATAGGAGAAAATATAACACAGTATTAAAAAGTCTTCCCTGGAGGCCGGCATTGTGGTGCAATGGGTTAAAATACCATCTGCAATGCTGGTATCATATACAGGTTTGAATTTTAGCTGCTTCATTTCCCATCCAGCTCTCTGCTAATGCTCCTAGGAAAGCAGCAAAAGACTGAAGTACTTGACCACCCTGACACCTATGTGGGAGACTCAGCTCTTGGCTTTGACCTGTCCCAGTCCTGATAATTGTGGTCGTTTGGGAAATGAATCAATGGATGGAAAACTGAACACTTACTCCCTCTCTCCCTCCCTCCCTCCAACTCTGCCTTTCAAAAAAATAGGTCTTAAAAAACTGGCTTCACTCAAACTCATGAAAGAGTTTGGCTCTGAGATGAACTTCAGAGTTTTGCAAATAGGGAAATGTACCCTGAACTTTCTATCCCTGTGTCAACTAGTCATTAAGTGAAGGTCATCCCAGGCAGTAAGTGACTCGCTTCAATCAAAGCATTTCCAGTTATAACAGACATATGAGAGGTTGCAGTGAATAACTCTTGACCTGAAGGAAGATGTGAGTTCCTTGGATAATCTATGACAAAGATGTACAACCATGAACTATGAGGACAATATGATGAGGTAGTATCCATAGCTACAAGCAGGGGTAGCAGAAAGATTTGACCTTGTTAGTCAGGGAAGTCATTCCCAAAGAAGTTCTAACTTGAGATTTGAAAAATATAACTGATTGAATGGATGAGGCAAAGGCATTCCAATTATAGAAATAATCAATGCAAAGGCCTTGTGGCTTCAGGAACACTGTGCACTTTAAGGACACCCGTCCCCCTTAAAAAAAAAAAAGCAGAAGACAGGTTAGAATGGGGTGAAAGTGAGGCTGCAGTCATCAGCTGAGATAAACCACTCTGGGCTTCACAATCCAAGATAAGAATTCAACTATAAATGCAGCCAGGAGTCACTGAAATATTTTACATGGCAATGAATAAGTGGGTCCTGGGCTGAGTATAAGATAATCAGATTTGTATGTCCAAATAGAGGCACATTGCTAAGTTGGGGATGGACTCTTTTTTTTTTTTTTTTTGACTCTTGAAAGATACAGTTGCTCTCCGAAAACCTCTAAGTTTCTGAAAATTTTAAATGTAATATCACTGAATTAAAATGATCATCTTGTGACAGTCTAAATTCCAAGCTGTAAACATATAGCCATTAGAATCCTTGATGATGACTAAATCTTTTATATGCATTGACTAATAACTCCGCCAATAGTTTGAGTTATATACTTCAGATCTTATTTCATGAATGAGAAAATATACCCCAAAGTATTATCCCTATTTTCTAGATGGGGTTCTTAAACCTTAAGGATGTTACATATTTAAATGTTACTCAGCTTGAAACAGTCAGTAATTCAAGCCCAGGCAGCATCACTCCAGAATGCTTCAAGCAAAGACAAAATAAAATGCAAAATAATTTATACAAATTCATTAGCAAGGTATCATATATAAGTTTAACTAAAACAGGAATAGTCTGCCAAATAAGATTAAGTTAAACTTACTCTTTCTTTCATATGAGAGCAACAAACATAGGGAGGGAGAAAGAAAAAGAAAAACATTTTCCATCTGCCGGTTAACTTCTTGAACACCTGCAGCATCCAGGGGAGCCAAGAATTCAATCTAGCTTTCCCACGTGGATTACAGAACCCAATAATAGCATTTGTCACAATTACAAAAGAAAAAAGTTTGTCAGAAAGTTTGGGTGACACCTATATGAAATGTGCTATGTGGTACCTACATCCCATTTTTTTCCTTGACATTCTTTATTACAGTGAAATGGAAATGTTTAAAATCATTATCTTTTTCATATCTGCATTTTGATATAAATTATGTATTCTCCAGAGAAATCAATAAACCTGAAGTCCAAAATGTGCCTAAAGTGTACAACAAAAAACCAGCAGTGACGAAGTTGTCTACTGGGGCCAGCACTGTGTCTCAGAAAGTTCACCCAACGCTTGCAATGCTGGTACCCCATATGGGGGCCAGTCCAAGTCCCAGCTGCTAAGCTTCCAATCCAACTCTCTCCTAACGCATACGGGAACACAGCAAATGTTCCAAGGACTTGGGCCCCTTCAACCCAGATGGGAGATATGAATTTGTCTGTTATTTTATTCTCAAAGATGATTTTTCTTCAATCTTAGTAGAGTTTCTGCAGTTTGAAAATTCTTACCTAAAAAAAATTAACCAGCCTCCAAGACAAGGAATGAAAAATAGCTTTTATCCTCCAAATTTAGAGTTCAGGAGTAAGCACATGTTATCACAGGTAATGTGGATATAGATGAAGACAAGGTTGACAACTAGTAATCATGAGAAATAAACCTACAGTGATGATCATGTATTACTCCAAAATTGTTCATATTCTTCTATTCCAGCTTTTTCCTTATCAGTATAGCATCTTAATAAGATTTATAGGAATTAACTAACATTACTTTTATTTTCCAGATAACTCCTACCTGAACTATATTTAGAGTCCCTTTTTCTGCAGTTGTAGAGAACACTTAAGCGTGAACGGTCTGATCCAGGACTTTAAATCCACATAAATGACAGCCGGTTACAATCAGCACCACACAGTCACAGTGTTCACAAGATAACAAATGCATTTGTTTCTCCAAATAGAAACACACTGAACAGGAATTGAACTATTTTTCCAAGGCTGAACCCAACTTGAGGTTTCAATCTGAGTTAACAATGATAAGAGTGAATGAAAATAAAAGTGTTAGAAAGCATGGAATAGATCTGACAACCAGAAACTATTATTCACTCATGTCATTCAAAGTTCTTCCCATCTTAGCTCTTAACTGTGTGTCTTCCAGATAAAGGAAGCATATAATTTAGCCAGAATTGAGTGATCACCTGCTTTTAAAAGAGGCTCTACAAGAAGGTCTCCAAGAAAGGTAAGAGAGAAGCCATCATCTCATGGCCATCATCACAACCCTCATCAGATCTAATATGTACTGTATGATTGTGTGCTGGCAATGTACTTAAATTTTATTTTTATTAATTCATTTAATACTCATTAAATGCTATGAAATATCATAGTAGTCAAGACTATGAATTTCACCAAGAAAACGCCAACACAATGCAGCTTAAGATAAATCAATAGGGAAAAGTGAGTAACTGACAAGTAACTGACAATCAAGATACCAAGGAATTCAGAATGCTTGTTCTTTCTGTCTCCCTCTCCCACCTCAAAAACCCTCCATCTTCTTCCCTCCTTTTTATACTGGCCTTATTTCCTTCTTTAAAAAAATATGACTCATCTGTGTGGCAAGAACAATGAAAATCTGTAGCTGTAAGAAAGATACACTCCTTGCTGTAGTGTAGAAGTAGCAAAGAAAAATACTAACTTCCTTGCCTTGTGTCACATGCCCATGAATTAACCTTTGCCACAGTTAGGTGAAGTGAAAAACTATACTGAGTGGCCAGTTCTGACTACCATAGCCAAGTGTGAGGTCCATGTCGAATAAATAAATTAGTCATATGAGTATCATCCAGAAAAAAATTAAAGGGGCAGGCAAAAAATCTATACCTTTTACAGTGAGGCTTTTTTTTTATTACATTATATTGCATTTGAAGAAGTTAGGCTTAGATAAATTGTTAGTCTAAGATCACTCTGTTAGGTGTTATGGCAGATTCTATCCAGAACTGATAGATTTTAAAATTCATCCTCTAAATTATTAAGCTCAATTACAATCCAAAATTGACTTGAGGATAGGTACTCTGCAGAGACTATGAATGCAATGAATGCATGCACTTCTGGGTGTATATTCCACACTCCTCACTTTAGTTCTAGGAGTGCACATAATATAATATGGATTGCAAGATACTTTTTTTAGATTTTATTTATTTGAGAGGTAGAGTTACAGATAGTGAGAGGAAGAAACAGAGAGAAAGGTCTTCGGTCCGTCAGTTCACTCCCCAAATGGCTGCAACAGCCGGAGCTATGTCGATCCCAAGCCAGGAGCCAGGAGCTTCTTCTTGTTCTCCCACATGGTTGCATGGGCCCGAGGACTTGGGCCATCTTCTACTGCTTTCCCAGGCCATAGCAGAGAGCTGGATTGGAAGAGGAGCAGCTGGGACTAGAACTGGTGCCCATGTAGGATGCCGGTGCCACAGGTGGAGAATTAACCTATTGCTCCACAGCGCCAGCCCTGTGAGATACTTTGAGGAAAGACACTCCAGTGAATCCGAAGTAGACTTTAGAATAAGCTAACAGAAAGCAAGAATAAAATTCTGCTTTCAGAAAATCACCAAGATTTTCAAAATAGTCACTTGTTATTGTATTATTACTATTATTTTTAAATTTGGCATCTAGTTGAGAAATCTCAGACTTAAGAGAAAGGAATTCAAGTCCAGGCTCAGTATACGTCTTTACATTCCCTCCCTAAAACTCCTACCCCACCTATTTTATAGTTATTCCAAGACTCAAATTATCAAACAAATGCATAAGGATTTTAAAAAGCTAAAACGACCCTCTCGTGAAAAAGATGGTGTGTGTGTGTGTGTGTGTGTGTGTGTGTGTCTTATTGGGCAACTTCTAGAAGGTATCACATATAAAGAGAAATGGTTATGGTCTATTGAAAACTTTCCAAAAACCAGAGAGAAAGAAAGACACTGTTTGCTAGTACTTTTATAAACAGGTAAATTTTATTTCAACTAATTTTCCCCTCCATACATCTTCCATTATCAAGTTGTCATTGTTACAGTCTTCACATGCGCCTCCTTGGTCCATATCTATTCTTACTCTTATTAAAATCTGATGAAGTTAGCTTTCTTAGCTAATCCTTTGGGTAGGAGTCTGACAGATTAAATTTTATGTACAATGAAAGATTTTGCTTACTTCTAAATTAAAAATAGTTTCCTTCTGATCAGGTATCTCCTGCTGACAAGGGTATTGTCTGGGCCTGCTCCACACTATTTATTAACTATGTGTTCTTTTCTAACCTTCACTTCCGAGTATTTTTCTTTGCAACCTAAACAGTCTTTTCACTGTTGCTCATATGAAATCACTCTTTCTCCCTCACCTCTCTAATCAGCCATGGGCTGATTTTCAATGAGATTTGGGCATTGATTTATAGTAAGGCTTTATACATTGCCCTAAGGAGACTATACAATAATGCTGCATTTTTAAATAATTGGTTTAGAAAAGCAACCTCAAGTGCAGCAAGTTAAAACATTGAGATTTATCCTACACCTCATTTATTTTGACAGTTATAAAATTCCTGGTTTGGTTAAGGATGTTGACACTGTTGAGATTCCAGTAGAGGGTAGGGGAAAGGAAAGGTATGTTATTCTCAAAGACCCATAGCATTTCACAAATCACTGAATTTTGCCTAAGATTACTTTTCTTCTTATGGAAAATCTAAATGATCAAGGTCTAATATTACAGTGGAATACTTGAACAAGAGCAAGGACACATGGGACTCTACAGTTCCACTGGCTCACATCCATGAGGTCACTTTATGACTTCCAGTTTTACAGCAGTGTTGTCTTTTGCATTAATCCTAAAGTGACCAACGCACTAGAATGAGAGACACCTGAGATTTTCTTATTTCCTCTAAGTTTCTGTCTTTGGGTCTAATGCCAAGATAGGAAAACAGAAACTGACAAGAAGCAGGAAAATACGAGAGATAAAGACAACTCATGATAAATCAAGATATATAATATGAGCTAACCCTGAAAGCTGCAGATAAGAAAAGATTGATTGTATCTTACTTTGAAACAGTAGGTGAGGATGGGGGTCAGTGCTGTGGCGCAGCGGGTTAAAGCCCTGGCCTAAGGCACCAGCATCCTGCATGGGCACCAGTTCTAGTCCCAGCTGCTCCTCTTCCAATCCAGCTCTCTGCTATGGACTGGGAAAGCAGTAGAAGATGACCCAAGTCGTTGGGCCCCTGTACCCACATGGCTGACACAGAAGAAGCTCCTGGCTCTTACCTTCAGATCGGTGCAGCTCTAGCCATTGTGGCCATCTGGGGAGTGAACCAGTGGATGGTTTTCTCTGTCTCTACCTCTCTGTAACTCTGTCTTTCAAATAAATAAAATAAATCTTTAAAAAAAGAAAGAGTAGGTAGGAAGTGATGGTATGAAAACCCACTGTTTTTTAACATGAGCTCATACATACTAGCATATACAAATGTACTTCAAAAAATTTGTAGAACATGGAATGAAAAAATAATTTATTTTCATGTGAAAATTTTGAAATCCATGCAGTTTGTGCAAAATGAAGATTGTTCATGAATTTTTCTAAGACCCCTTGTATACATGAGTTTTAAAATTATTTTACATGAAATGAAATCATTTTTAATTCCATTTTCCATAAACTTTTTCAAGTATTCTTATATTTACCATAGATACACATAGCTTTGAAAAAATGTCAGTGTAAGTATGATTTACAATATGGCTTTAGACAAAAGGGATTGCATTTGACATGGAACACAAACTACCACTAAAAATAATTTTCACACACAAACCGAATAATATTTGCTTTGGGAAAAGAAACTGGGCCTGTTGAATAAGAAAGTTGGTAAATTTTCAAACAAGCATCTATCAGAGACAGACTACAGTGATTAATCCTCAAGCACAGAGAGGTGCACGTTTTTCTCTGTGCCTGTTTCCTGCACAAAGTAGCAAACATTAAAATCCTGAAAACATCCGATTTTTAAAGTCTTTTTCTATCTAGTATAAATCAGGATAATAGTTTTCTATAGAATAAAATTTAAATTCCATTTCAAATGCAATCAGTCCAGGCACAAATTTTGCTTTCAACCATGATTTGTCACATTTTACACTGGAAGGGGTGTATGAGTGTGTATATGAGCATGTGTTTGAAATATTACCTGTGGGAGTGCATTCAGAGAAAATAGCCCAGATGAACTAGTTAGGAGGCATCTAGATCCCTGGCTACTTTGTTCAAGACTATAGCCATCAAAACATGAGAAGTTTTTTGCCTCTCTTTCACTTTGCAAAAAGATTTTACGTCTGACTTGAAGGGTTTAGACAACATTTATGGGCTTGTTTGTTGCATGTTTCTTATTCAGTGGAAAAATAAAAATCAATAATGCAGCACTGGTCATTATGAACTCCTGGAGTGAAAGCAAAACACATCTCACAGGTGCTAGAACACATATAAAAGTGGGAATTATTAATAAGGCTCTTCAATTTCGCTATTGGCTTGGAACTAATAAGAAGATTATATTATTCTCCATGAGAAAGTTTTCATTTTACACCTGCTCTGCCAAGCTGGTGATATCCCAGAGGCTGTTTGTAGGGATTGCTTCTTATCTGTGTGTTTCCTGATGTCTGTGGATTGAACACTGGAGTCAGGCTTCCTTTAGAGAACACAGGCTGCGGTTGCTCTTATGATGCATTTATTTATAAGATGTGCCCAGTCTGTTTGAAGCGTTAGAAGGAGCAGCTGCTAGTGCACTACTGTGCCAGCCGGGAGAGATACAGCTGCTTCCATTCTTCCCACCCCAGTGGAGAACTGGACTTGGGAATGCGTGATGTGGGGTGAGCAAGGACTGTCAACTACTCCTTCTAACCGAGCGCTTTGTGAGGGCTAGTTCAGTTAACAATACTCTTGGGTCAGTTTTTTAAAGTCTGAGATTGCATCTTGGTCAGGCCCTGTTCTTTTACTCCAGCCCTCGCCAAGGATAAAACTGCCTGTCCACAACTTCCAACAGAAGTAAAGGAACAGCCCCAGACACAGTAAAAGAGGTCATTAGCACGTTAGTATTTAGAACACTATGTGAAGATATGGTTTGACCTTTCTGTTTTTAAAGGTGAGGAAACTGGTGTTCAAAGGACTCACACTACTGGGCCAGACTGAGAGAGAAAGGATGGCAGGAAGATAGAGAAGAGAAGAGAACAAGGAAACAGGATTCAGGTGTAGTCATGTCCTGGAGGTTTAATTTTAATTTTGCAAGGTGACCATCTACATAACACTGGATCCCTGGCCCTTGACAGATGAGTGTCTGCCAAAAAGCTCACTGTGGTACAGAGCATGACTATGAAAAAAATTAGCAAAAACTAATTTCAGTTTACAAAATCACAAGTAAAAGGCATCTGCAGTATATAAAGGGTGAGCGCTTTTAAGACTCTGGTGAGGGTGCGTCAGTCCCATGTTGGAGTACCTGGCGTTGATACCCGGCTCTGACCCTCATTCCAGCTTCCTGCTAATGCAGACACCTGGAGGCAGCAGTCATGACTCAAGTAACTGGGCTCCTGCCACTCACATCAGAGACCTGGATTGGGTGCCAAGTCCTGACTTTGGCTTGCCCAGCCCTGGCCATCTCAGGTATTTGGGGAGTGAAGCAATGTATCAGATAGGAGTACTCTCTCTCTCCCTTTCTGTCTTCTCCCTTCTACTCAATTGAATGTAAAGATTTGCCAACAGATTATGCCTACCTCAAGCGTGTATTTGTGCATGAGAAATAGACACTTACAGGTTCTCAAGCAAAGACAACTCTGAGTTGGTGCTTACTAAAAGCTAGTATCAGATACATAGCTTCCATAATTAAGCCCGTTGCGTGTAACCTGCTTTTGAAAGGAAACGTATTTTACAGCTTTCTCAGGTCATCTGAAAAACTTGATATCATTCTAATTTTCAGCCCATAGTCAATCTTCAACACATCTTTTCCCTGCTTCTAGAAATCAATTTGCAATTTCACCCTGTGGGGTCTGCTCACCATCATCAGTGAGATGGAACGAAAAAGGCACTTTTTCAGGATGTTGACTGTAAGATATAATTCACATTTTAAGCCATCAAGATGAACAGAATTTTTTTAAACAAATTTCAAGTGTGACCTATTCATACATGTAATTTTGACCAATATGTGCCTTTTTAATAACTTTGCATTATGTTGGAAGCAGCGCTGTTGTATTTTATAACACCAGGCTATTGATCGTCTATAAATAATTTAAGATGAAGTTTGAAAGTCAAAGGGTCTTTGTGGTGACATGAAATGAGACTCTTATCTCCTCCAGCTGGGGAGCAGAAAAGGCTGTTCTAGTTTAAAGAGAGGTAAGCAGCTATCAGTAAACATTTAGGTTTGTCCATTGTCCTGTCTGTCAGCTGTCTGTGCCCAGAGAAGAGCAAACCAATGTTGGGAGAGTAACGGGCCCTGAACTTCAGGAGGCAAGGCTGATGTCACAAGATTAGGAAAGCAAAAAAATTGCTCATGTTTTTGTCACATTATGGGGACAAAAACACTCACTCAACATCTATGTAACAGTTCTTGGTACTTCCTTCCCTGGTACATCAACAAATGCAGTAGCCATGACCTCAAAAGCTCACTGTGCTCAAGGCTTTGAAACTTCAGTGCACGAGTCTGGATCAGTCAATAAGGAAAGACACTTAGCCAAACAGAGGGGACAAGGGCGAGAGGATCTAAGAGGATCACCTGAAAAGGAGTCAGCATACCCACCCAGTGCAACCCATGCCAGTCCTAGCCACAGCAGTTACAGTTCATCCCAGTAATCTTTCTCTGGAAAATTTCCCTAGAAAAAGGCCCACTACGTCCTAGAGAAGCTTTTTCAAATGGATCTGAGTGGTGCAAAGGGTGAATGTAGCAAATGCTGTTATATGATGCTCCTACACCCAACTGGACCAACTCATTCATATTCTCAGGGTTGCCTGCTGGAAATTCACAGTTGGTTCCCTCCCCAAGAGTTTGTGCTGCATGATGGGGACCGAAACAATCAAAGGTAGACTCTCTTTTCTCCAGGTTAATCTCCTATCAATGATGCACATACGCTTTATTTGCCTCAAGAGGACATATCTTTAAAGGTCATACCAGTCTCAGCCCTCCCTATGGGATTGACTGAAAGCATGTGCTGGGACTACATCACTAATGACTGCTAGGTTTATGATATCTGCTACAATTTTGTAACTTTGCCAAATGTAGGCATTGACCTGTTATAATTTTCAAAAGTTCATGCTACAATCTATTTTTAAAAGCAGATAAAAACACTAATGGAATTTTTATATTTTAAAGGACATGATGTGATGAAAGAAGACTGTAAATAAATGAACAACTCAAAGAACATTAATTAGCATCTAATTAGTAGGAGTAGGCACCAGTGCTCAATAATGTTAAGGTAAATTGAGTCTTTTGTAAATGTGTAAGTTGAAATTTCTTCTTGAAATAAGAATAATGTTCCCCTGAAATGTAACTTTCAATAAAGTCATGTTAGAGAAGCAAAATTTTATAAGGAATAGCAGTATCAGGATATAACCAATTTGTTTACAGTAAGGAGGAAGGACATTTAAAGTATTACATATAACTGAAATACAGAAGTATGGTATTATTCAGGAGATAAAAAAGAACTGTTTAAACCAGCACCAATGATGATATTTAAGTCTAAAATTATTAGAAAGACCCATTTAGACACTATGCTTTAGAAAATCAAAAGAAATATTTGATTTTGAAAACTGGAAACACTATGTACACATAGCTAAATCAGGAAGAAGAAAGCCCCTTACCATCTTTAAGAAATGTAGTAAACATCCAAACCTAACATTCAGAAATACATCAATTTCCCTTTAGAGAGCCCTTTTAATTTTTAGCTGTGTGTGATATAAATTTCTCATGCAAGCAACACTGCATTTTTAGAGGGGAAAGTAATACAACATATGACAGAGACTGGAGTAAAATACCAGCAGGTCCAACAGCACCATCCTTTCTTTATCTAAGGGCCTGGGCTTTGCACTCAGGATGATACAGCCAAATCGTTCTGTCTTCTCCCTGCCAGCTGCTCAGTTCTCACTAGTCACTGGGTGCTTCTAAGCTGCTGTGTCCTCACCTGTTAAACAAATAGTGTTTGCCCATGGGGTTGGTGTGAAGATGCAAGAATTATATATAGAGAGAGATTCAAACCCAAGGAATGTCATCCCCAGCGCGTGCACACTTGATCCTTACAGCATGCAGGCACATATTAACTACATTAGACACCGAGGACAAGGTCAGTTGTGGATATTATAATTTCAGACAAGAATTTTTAAAATAATTTTAATTTGACATATATGTGTCCAAAATTGGTCAGATGACAATTGAATTTCGCTAAAATACAGGGGTACTTCAAGAAATGCAAAAGAGTCAAAATAACAAAATTTCAAAGTTTTTATACCAAAATCAACATTTTAATTCCGTTTTCCTCAAAGTTATGAAAGTAACCCTATATATCATACTCAGATGCTGAGAAGGGTCCAATGATCCTGGAGATGAAGAGTTGGAAAGAGAGAAGTAGAAGAGAAGCCGAGTAAGACATCCATTTTTTAACAGCAGTAAGAAAGCCAATATGCAAAAAAACTGCATTATTTTAAGAGATGATCTTTTTTTAACTTATATTTAATAAATATAAATTTCCAAACTACAGCTTATGGATTACAGTGGCTTCCCCTCCATAGCTTCCCTCCCACATGCAACCCTCCCATCTCCCACTCCCTCTCCCATTCCATTCATGTCAAGATTCATTTTCAATTTTCTTTATATACAAAAGATCAGTTTAGTATATATTAAGTGAAGATTTCAACACTTTGCACCCACATAGAAACACAAAGTGAAAAATACTGTTTGAGGACTAGTTATAGCATTAATTCACAATGTACAGCACACATTAACGACAGAGATCCTACATGAGGAGCAAGTGCACAGTGACTCCTGTTGTTGACTTAAAAAATTGACACTCTTGTTTCTGGCATCAGTAATCACCCTAGGCTCTTGTAGTGAGTTGCCAAGGCTATGGAAGCCTTTTGAGTTCACTAACTCTAATCTTATTTAAACAAGGTCATAGTCAAAGTGGAAGTTCTCTCCTCCCTTCAGAGAAAGGTACTTTCCACTGGGGTCTCACTCACAGAGATCTTTCATATAGATTTTTTTTTTTTTTTTGCCAGAGTGTCTTGGCTTTCCATGCCTGAAATTCTCTCATGGGCTTTTCAGCTGGATCCGAATGCCTTAAGGGCTGATTCTGAGGCCAGAGTCCGCCCTTCCTTGAGTCTGCTTCTCATGTTGGATCGTTCTCTCCCTTTTTCATTCTATCAGTATTAGAAGACACTAGTCTTGTTTGTGTGATCCTTTTGACTCTTAGACCTATCAGTGTGATCAACTGGGAACTGAAATTGATCACTTGGACTAGTGAGATGGCATTGGTACATGCCACCTTGATGGGAATGAATTGGAATCTCCTGGCAGTTTTCTAACTCTACCATTTGGGGCAAGTCAGATTAAGCATGTCCCAAATTGTACATTAAGAGCTGATCTTTAAGACTCATTTTAGTGCATCCTACAAGTTGTATTATTCCAGTTATGGTTATTCATAGACCAGCATTCTTACTGTGCAGAAATGAGAAATTAGGCTGAGCACAGGGACAGGGACAGAGCTAGGGAGATGCATGGGTCACATCAAAGCCATTAGTAAGGAACATTATATTTAAGACATAATATGATCAATTGCTTTAATATTTATTTCATTTGAAAGGCAGAGAGAGAGAGAGATGGAGATATAGAGATTTAGAGATATAGATATAGATAGATATATAGATAGAGAGCCCTTCCATCCACTGGTTCATGTTCTAAATAACTGCTAAGAGCCAGGTTTGAGCCAGTCTGAAGTCAGGAGCCAGGAGCCAGGAATTCCATCCTGAATTTCCATATGGGTGGTAGAGGCCCAAGTGTTTGGGCCATCATCAGCTGCCATTTTAGGTGCATTATCAAGAAGTTGGACTAGGTGGGCACCGTGGCTCACTTGGCGAATCCCCGCCTGTGGCACCAGCACCCTGTGTTCTAGTCCCGGTTGGGGTGACAAGTACTTGCCCGGTTTCTCCTCTTCCAGTCCAACTCTCTGCTGTGGCCTGGGAAGGCAGTGGAGGATGGCCCTTGCCCTCACATGGGAGACTGGGAGGAAGCACCTGGCTCCTGGCTTTGGATCGGTGCAGCACCGGCCACAGCAGCCATTTGGGAGTGAACCAACGGAGGGAAGACCTTTCCCTCTGTGTCTCTTTCACTGTCTATAACTCTCTAACTCTGCCTGTCAAAAAATAAAAAAAATTAAAAAAAAGACGGACCCCAAGTAGAGCAGCCAGAACTCAAACCAGCTTTCTGATATGGAATGTCTTTGTCACAGCAGAAAATTCATTCATTGTGCCACAACATGGGCCCCAACTAGTCAAATGGTGAAACTTTTTACAATATTGTGGCAAAATAAGAGATAAAAGCAGAGTCATTTAAAAATTGCCAAGCCTCACTTTCTTCATTTATAAGAAAGTGATAATACTAATGACCTAATATAGCTCACAGTGCTGAAAATGGCAGACAGTGATGTCATATGTAAGAGAAAATGCTGAGAGAG
The DNA here is from genome assembly GCA_949820135.1 of Sylvilagus floridanus. Classification (NCBI taxonomy): domain Eukaryota; kingdom Metazoa; phylum Chordata; class Mammalia; order Lagomorpha; family Leporidae; genus Sylvilagus; species Sylvilagus floridanus. Next base: position 60,119,260 of record OX463235.1, read on the forward strand.
GTCAAGTTCTCTAGAGAAGAAAGGTCCCTGTGCTGGATGTGTGATGTGTGATAATCCCAGGATGTCTATCAGATTTGATTGAAGTAGGCATCATGAGCAGTGAGCTCTGTCCAGAGGAAAACATTCAGGAACCAGTAGCTCCCCCTGCGTCTTTCCAATACCTGCTAAACTCACGTAAAACCTGATGCAGAGGGAGTAGCTTTATCAAATGTTATGTTTATGAATAAACTGACATTTCCCCAAACATGAAAGTAAAAGAAGGAAAAAGAAAACCTCTATCCTGCGGTAGTCCCTGGTTGTCAAAGTCTAGGCCATCTGATCATTTTACAGAAGTGTGCCCACAAACCACTAAATGATTGGCAGCCATCGCTGGAGAGCAAGAACTCGCCCAGCTGGCTCACTGCCATTGGCTTAGGTGGATGTCATTTCTTCTTGACAAATTCTTAGCCCTGGTGCAGTCTGTTTCAGAGAAGTCAAGGTTCGTGTATTTACAGGCTGAAGGAACTCAACAAGATCAGCAGTTTTAATCTCCTTCGTTATTTAATTAAACAAATGGAAAACTGACCCCTTGCCAAATACATCATGCCTTGCCAATTATTCCATTAAGCAAGGCACCATAGCTAAATTCTCCATTAAGTAAAACAATTTTCTGACAATTCACTTTTACAGATTGAGTGCTAATTACCCTTTCACTTAAAATGTACAGAGCTGATAAGTTTAAGAAGCAAATCAGAAAATAAGAGCTTTGAGTGTAGATCTGTGCAACCGTACCCCATAGCCAGTAGCCACACCTGCCTGCTGGGCACTTGAAACACAGCTGGTCCGAATGAGATGTGTGTGAAGCATAAAACACAAATGGAAGCATAGAACTCAATACAAATCCAGGGATGTGAAGCATTCATATATAATTGCAATACAGATTACAACATGTTGAAATTATAAATTTGGTTATGCTTATTTTTAATATATTACAAAATCAATCATTTATTTTATATTAGTTTTCAAAGAGTTATATATTTAGATGGTGTAGTGAGAGAGTAAGGGTGGAGAGACAGAGAGAGAGAGAGATCTTTATCTGCTGGTTCATTTCCCAAATGACTGTAACAGCTGGGCTGGAGGTAGGCGAAAGCCAGGAATCTAGAGCTCCTGTCAGGTCTCCAACCATGGGTGCTAGGGGCTCAAATATTTGCACCATCTTCTTCTGCTTTCCAAGGTGCATTAACAGGGAGCTGGATGGGCAGCAAAGACTCAAACTCGGACTGTGATATGGGATGCCAGCATCGCAGGCAGTGACAACCTATTGTGCCTCAACACGGGTCCCTCATTTCTTTTTATTTTTGTTACCTTAAAAAGTAGCCTTAGGTCCTAATGTGAACACTACAAAATTCAGAATTATATTTTTACATATATGATGTACTTGGCATTTCTGTATTTCCACTGGATAACTTTAATATAGATGTTCTACAGGTACATGAGAAATATAGTTAGAAAACGTTGTATATTAGATGTATGTCAGGCTAGTGCAGGATGAGGCAAGGATGAACCACAAATCGTGGTCTAGACAGGGGGAGGGTTTCTGGCGTGTGACATGAGTGCTGATAAAATTCTCAGTTCAGGGGTATCTGCTGGGTAGGACGAATCACTTGGGCATGGCAAATCTAAGTAACACCCAAAAGGCAGAGGGTTCTGCAGTTTTCACTGCTCGGGACACATGATCCGTGGATAATCTTTCCAGGGCAGAGGCACCTGACATTACTTCAGTTCCATTCACCCTGCTGGCAGTGGATTGCAGAGTTCTTCTTATTTTTTAACAAAACTGAGGATAGGAGAGGACTCCAGATGGGATGGGAGTAGGGATGGGAAAGAGAGGAGGTGGAGGGGTAGGAGAGTGGGTGGGAGAGTGGGTACAGTGGGAAGAATCACTATATTCCTAAAGTTGTACTTATGAAATGCATGAAGTTTGTATTCCTTAAATATAAGGTTTCTTTGTGGAGGGGACAAAATCATGTCACACTTATAATTGGATGTCCTGTTCTTTTTCTCTCTCAGTATATACTCTAGAGATTCTCATACATAAAATCATATTTGTAAATTGTATTAAGTCACTTTCACAAATGTTGTTTCAAAATGCTGCATAGTGGTCCAGCACATGGATATATCATAATTTGTATTACTTGTCTTACATTGTTGGACTTTTGCTTTGTTTCCTGATATTTTCTAGAGCAGAAAATGTCAGTCTGGCCAGCAATATTAAACCTCCATTGGTTTTTGTGAAAATTAGTTAGTTCTACCATTCTTTGCAGATTAGATAGTCTGCATGGCGGAGGGTGTGGCATGGAATAGAGGTTCCATGGCATTCTGTTCTCCCTTACGTGAAAGAACCATCACTCATTTAAGATCCAGAAGTAACCTCAAGAATCTCTTAACTGACTTGACTTCTATACAGCAATGATCTTGCCCAAGGTGATCTCTGGAAATGTAAATTGACATAATGTCTGAGGGCCTCCTTCCTTCCTAAGCTGTCTTTACCTTTATTTCCCTGTTGAGTTCACGTGGAATCTGTGTCCACATTCTGCTGAGTTTGCCTTCCTGGTTTATCTCACATCTGCCCTGCTCTGATTTTCTTCTTCCTGTGGGCCTACCTCATAAACTGGGCATCTCTAACACCCATTACTGCAATAATCCCCTCACAGCCTAGACTGTCATGAAGATTAAGTGAGATGAGGCATTCATAAATCCTAGCACTTGGCTTGACACATACTTAGTATTCATTATACATTGGTGAATAAGGATGATGATATAATAACAATGATAAAATGCAAAACTTAATTATTTACCATAGCAAAAGACTATTACTCAGCAAACAGTGTGTTTCATTTAAGGTAGGAAAGAGATAATATGAGAAACACTGAGCACTTGTTTAGAAACATGCTGTACTTGAGGAGGGACACAGGAGCATTTAAACATTTAAACAATTAACTTAATCATTGCAAACTAAACGGATTTTTCCTCAAGAGCTGACATTGAGTCACATTTTATGAAATGTCAGGATGACATACAAAAATGAGAATTCGTTCACAATTTTTAGTCTCTTTATAAATATCAATATAAAGGGCATCTGTTTGACCTAACAGTTAAGATGCCAGTTGAAAACCAGACACTGCATATCAGAGTCTGGATTTAAGCACTGGTTCCACCACCAATTCCAGCTTCCTGCACACATGCACTCTGGGAGGCAGCAGGTGATGCCCAAGAAGTTGGGTCCCTGCCACCCACACGGGAGACCCAGATTGAGTTTGACTCCTAGCCTTGACCTGGCACAGCCCTGTTTCAAGAAATTGGAGAAAGAACTGTCTGTTTCTCTGATCCCCCAAAAAGAAATAAAAAGAAATATAAATGGTAGTGGGTTCCCATTTAAACCACAAAGAAGGGGCAGACTTTTGTTGCGGACACTTACGTCATTGCTCTGCACTCCTGTTCTGCATCAGAGCACCCGGTTGTAGTTTCCACTAACACACTTCCAAGCCAGTTTCTGCTCACCCACATCCTGGGAAGTAGCCGTGACGGCTCAAGTACTTGAGTCCCTGCCACCCACGCGGGAGACCCAGATGGACCCCAGGTTTAGCACAGCCCAGTCCTGCTTTTCTCAGTGTTTGGGAAGTAAATCAACAGATGAAGAGCTTCCTCTTTCTCTGTCAGATAAAATAGAAATTTTTTAAAAAAATACCTAAAATCACAAAAAAAAATTTTACATCATTCTCATAATGCAGTTTCCATTCTTGCTGCAGCATATCTAAATGTCTCTCTTTTTGCATTTCAAATTGTTTCTAATATATTTCATTGAAAGGCAGAGTTACAGAGAGAAAGGGAGAGATAGGGAGGGGTCTTCTATCCACTGGTTCACTCTCGTGATGGCTACAATGGCCAGGGGTAGGCCAGGCAGAAGTCAGGAGCATTCTTTGGGTCTCCCACATGGGTGGCAGGGGTCCAAACTTTGGGCCATGTTGTGCTGCTTTTCCCAGGCTATTAGCAGGGAGCTTAATCAGAGGTGGAACAGCCAAGACATGAACTGATGCCCATATGGAATGCCAGTGTCGCAAGTGACTACTTCACCCACTACACTACAAAGCCAGCCCCCATACTATTATTCTTAAAATCATTAAATATCAGCACCAGATAAACAACTTCATTGTCTTTACATTACGTCTCCCATCTCTTGCTCAACAATTTATCACCAACAACCCATAGCTTTTTTTAAAATCCCAGATTCTATACTATAAAAAAAAATCTAGGATCTGACACAGGAATCAATAATCGCTCCTTCAAAGAAGCAAACAAGAAGTGGAGAAAGGGAAAGGTTTTCAACACTTGTAAATACATGAACATTACAGAGCAGGTGCAAAGCAAGAAGGACAAACAAGCTCCTATGCTGAGGCTGTACTGCGCACCTAGCATTCTTGGATCATGTGTAAGGGATGGGTAAGACAGGATAGTGAGGTTTATCTTTTGTCCCCAGAATTAAGGAGAAGGACATGGACTTGGCTTTCTTCAGGGAAGGCCATATTTTGTAGTTACAAAGTAAATGACATTTGGACAATATAAATAACATGAAAAGTAGGCTAAGAGAGAAACCAATGATAACATAAATGGAAATTGTCTATAAATTAACAGCCAGCCACAGACAGATGCATGGTACCATAGAATGCAAACAAACTTATCTAGAGAAGCATGAATAGTCACTCCTGTTTGCCTTCCAGAAGAAGTCAGCCACAGAAATAGGATGGAAACACCGCATTTATGTGGGTAAAGTTGAGTTTGTAGAAATATAATAAGAAAGGTGGCTGATGCCATGGCTCTGAAGGAACTGTTGGAGACTTGGGGTACACTGTGTATCCAACCCAGGCCAGGCTCAGAGACACTCCTTTAGCAATGAACAGCAAGGCAGGCTTAGTACATATGCTCTGAGTCTCTACATTACCTCTACCCAGAGATGGAGCATTCCTCTATCAGAAGTGTTTCCAAAAGACTGAAGGAATCCTTGTTGTTTAAATCCAGAATGCCACTCCTCTACTTTTTGGGGTACTGCTTTCCCCTCTACTCAAGACAAATGGTTGCTTATGAGGATACCATGCCCTTAATATGGGGGGGGGCATGTGACTGCTGTGGGCCCCGTCTTTTTCTCTCATCTCTCTGCTCCCAGACATAGCCAAGCAACTTAAAGTAAGCTGGACAAAGTGTCATTCCCTGAAGTTTCCCTCATTTGAGCAGTGGGGGCAAGTTATCTCTTTGTTCCAAAGGACTGAATATAAATACAGAGGTACTTGGAACTGTAGTTCCATGAAGGTAGGGACAGCATTCTGAAAGAGGAAATCAGTACCCAGAGGGGAAAATAATATGCTCAAGAGAAGAGGTGAGGATGGAAACAGTTGGCTGAGGAAATCAAGTGATGCTTCTGGATGAGGTGGCAATTAAAAAATATTTATATATTTATTTATTTTAAATTACAGTTACAGAGAGAGAGGGAGAGACAGAGAGAGATCTTCCATCCACTGGTTCACTCTGCAAACGGCTGCCCCAGTCAGGCCTGGGCCAGGCTAAAGCCAAGATCTTACTCCGTGTCCCCCATGTGAGTGCAGGGGCCCAAGCATTTAGGCCATTTTCCACTGCTTTCCGAGGCATTATTAGCTGGGAGCTAGATTGGATGTGGAACAACCAGAACTGGAATAGGAAGCCGTATGGGATATCGGCACTGCAGGTGGCAGCTTGCCCTCTATGCCACATCCCTGGCTCCAAGGAGGTGGTATTTAAAGCAGGAAGAGTTCTCACAAGAAGAAATGAGAGGAGGCATACTCACCTTAGAGGACACAGCACGATGAAAGCAAGGTAGCAAGAAAGAACAGAAGGTAAGCAGGGCGAGACTGATTTGACCACACCATTGGAGACTGAAACATCTTCCTGTAGATGTTCTCATGACCAACATGTTCTCATCTGTGATTCCAGCGCAAATGTCACTTTCTGATGGGAGACTTCCCAGACTACCCGGTGCGAGTCACTCACCATTACACATTTGTTCTGTGGAACAAATGGATCCTTTGCTCCACTTTCTACCTGATTGGAGTGGATTGAGTGGTGGCTCCTACTAATGTGTGTCCACATTTTAATCCCCCAAATTGGTGAATGGTAATTTATTCAGAAACAGAATGTTTGCACATGCATTAAGCTAAAGATTCTGCGATAGAGATCATTCTTGAGTATCCCAGTGGCTCTTGTAACCAAGAATAAAGGATTGAGGCACAAGGGAGGCAAAGCAATGGCACAGAGAATCTGAGACAGTTTTTACTCTCAAGCTTGTTATCCATCAATGTTCTAGGAAAGTTGATTTTACAACATTGGTCTCAGAAGGGACCAGACAACTAGGCAAACTACAAGCAACCAGATAGAATCAGATTTTTGGAATGCACTGTATGAAGATGTGTGCTGCTTGAGCAGATGTGTACTGCTGGGGCTGCCACTCCCCTCCTTCTACATCCTGGACACTCCACTAACCTTTGCTACCTTTGCTCTAAATGCCCTGGCAAATTGCATCTGAGAGAGGCAGCTTCTTTAGAGAACTACATTTTCCCACTATCTTCTTTACTTGCCATAAGCAAATGAAGCTCCCCTTCGAGTAATTTCCACTCAAGGGCTGATTAGCTGTGATACAGCAAGCAAGTGCACCTTCTGTGTCCTGTGACAGACAGATAAGGATGAGGCACACACAGAGAGGAGAAGGCGACTGCACACGGAGGCAGGGATTGGAGGGAATGATGCAGCCTCTGCTGAGGAAGCCAAGGAATGCTGGCAGGTTCTTCCCAGGAGCCTCCTGAAACAATGCGATGAAGCAGGTTGAGCACCTGCCTGGGACGCCTGCATCCCTGTAGGAGTGAATGCAGTCAGGTTCTGACCCAGCTTCCTGCTAATGTACCTGGGGAGCAGCAGGTGAGAGCCCAGGAAAGCAGACCCCTGCCATGATGGCATTCAGGGAGTAAATCACCAAGTGAAACATATTCATATTCTCATATTTTCTCTCTCTCTCTCTCTCTCTCTCTCTCTCTCTCTCTCTCTCATTCTGCCTTTCAAATAAAAATGAGTGAAATTTTTTTAAAAAGAAATATATTCAACCTCTATGATCCTTAGGGATGACACCTTTCTAAAAGGCACAATCATAGTATTTACCTAACCAGCTATAAAGCTGTAAAGGTCTATATAAATGATAGATGTGCTTAGCTAAGTTTGCCACTTTGTGACTGTAAGTGGTTCAACACAGGTATTATTGTGAATTAGCATTGTGGCATTCCTTTCTAATTTGCTGACTAACATGCACAATCTGGTGATTTTCCCCCTTTTTTTCCAAAGCAGGAAGTTCACATGAGGGAGAAAAGCATGGTAGACTCATCTTTCCCACTGAAGTATCACACAGCTCTGTCTCTTGGGGTGTATCTCCCACACAACTTCTATGAGTGAGGGGCAGGGCATGTGACACTGTCCTGACTTAGAATCCGCTCCTACTGAGAGCTGGCAGGAAAGGCACTCCAACACAGGAAACACTTCAAAGAGCACATGATTGAGTGTGCTTTTCTGTTATCTATTTGTGAGTATATATGTGTACCTCTGGGGTTTACAGAATTTCTGCGACTGTGAACTTTGTGTAAGTAATGTGCGCAAGGAATTATGCCCACCCGAGTTCATCCTTGCCTTTCTGTGTGTGGGCTTGTGGGAGTATCTCAGTTGACCATGCCTCTGGGCTATAGGCAAGTCTTTGTTATTTACCTGACGAAAAACAGACTAAAAGAAGCTTCAGTATGGCTCAGCAACGCTCCTAAATTATTCTCTACTACTATTAATTTCCTTGGAAAACAAAAATTAGTAGCTTTGTTCTGGCTGCAGGAAAGACAAATTCTTAGCAGCTTTAGAAAATGAACATTATGAGAAACAGTGACTTGATCAGCTCTTGTCCTGACTGTTGATATACAATGTAATACTTTATCCATTTTAGTATTTTTTTGTTTTGTTCTAGTACTATTGGTTGAACTCTTTAATTAACACATAATTATTCTTAGGTGTTTAAATTTTTAACTGAAAAGTGATCCCTGTTTAATATAAGAGTGGGAATAAGAGAGGGAGGACATGTACAATTTGGGACATGCTCAACTGGACTTGCCCCAAATGATGGAGTTAGAATCATGCCAGGGATTGCAATACAATCCCATCAAGGTGGCATGTACCAATGCCATCTCACTAGTCCAAGTGATCAGCTTAAGTTCACAATTGATCACACTGATCCGTCTAAGAGTCAAAGGGATCACACAAACAAGACTAGTGTCTGCTAATACTAACTGATAGAATTAAAAAGGAGAGATCGATCCAACATGGGAAGCGAGATACACAGCAGACTCATAGAATGGCAGATGTCCTAAATAACACTCTGGCCTCAGAATCAGCCCTTAAGGCATTCAGATCTGGCTCAAGAGCCCATGAGAGTATTTTAGGCATGGAAAGCCAAGACACTCTGGAAAAAAAAAAAGAAGACCTAAATGAAAGATCTCTGCGAGTGAGATCCCAGTGGATAGAACAGGGCCATCAAAGGAGGAGGTACCTTTCTCTGAAGGGAGGAGAGAACTTCCACTTTGACTACTACAACCCTGTTGGAATAAGATCAAAGTCAGCAAACTCAAAAGGTTTCCATAGCCTTGGCAACTCACGACTAGAGCCTAGGGAGATTTTTGACTCCATAAACAAGAGTGTCAAATTGTTAAGTCAACAACAGGAGTCACTGTGTACTTACATCTCATGTGGGATCTGTCCTTAATGTGCTGTCCAATGTAAAGTAATGCTATAAGTAGTACTGAAACCATATTTTATACTTTGTGTTTTTGTGTGTGTGCAAACTGTTGAAAGCTTTACTTAATATATACTAAATTGATCTTCTGTATATATAGAGAATTGAAAATGAATCTTGAGGTGAATGGAATGGGAGAGGGAGCGGGAGGTTGGAGGGGTGTGAGTGGGAGGGAAGTTATGGAGGGGAGCCATTGTAATCCATAAATTGTACTTTGGAAATTCATATTTACTAAATAAAAAAAAAGAAAATACCACATCTCAGATTCCAGAAATATTCTGAGATACTAAAAAATGGCATGAGGTAGCTCCCCAAACATCAGATCAGCATTCACTACATTTCTTCCTATGCGAGCCAAATGTGCATGTGGAAGTGGTGTGCCAGGTAAACAGCTGGGCCTCTGCTAATTTCCCTAGAAACATGTCACTTATTTCACTTGTGTGTGACTTTAATAATATTACAATTCAGGAGGGAGGAGAATTTAATTAATTTATCTGGTGCAGCAGAGTCTGACCCTCCTCTTTCCTACTGAAAGAGAAGATAATCCATTAGAAGAGTCTGTAAATTGAAAGCCTCCTGATTAACCCCTAGAAACAACATAGGACAATGTCCCATCCCAGCCCACCTCCCTTCATTTCAGCTAACACGTGTGTCTCCTTTTCATTTACAGGCTGTCTAATTAATAAGCTCTAGCCCTACTTTAATGTCCATATAAAGTCTTCAAATGCACTGCATGCATGTGACAAACAAAAAGAAAATATGTGGGTGGAATAAACCAAGTACTTCATAAAAGGGTGAATGTGTGTGCTGGAGAATTTGGGAATAAGCAGAGGAAGCTAAGCCAACGAGACAAAATGGATAACTTTGGAGAGCAAGAATCTAAATGAAAAACAGAAAGAAACCTCAGATGCTTAACATGTGGGAAGCAAGACTCTAGTTTGTGATACAGCTTTTAGAAAATTAGAGAAATGTTCAGATGTTGTGATTCAGCTCCTGCTGTCTCAGTGGATGAGTGACTTTCGGTTACAATTCCCCTGACAGCCCTGCTGGAGGTGTGTAATGAAGGGGCAGGTCGGGGGAGCGACCATGCAGCATTTTATTACTCTGAACTTCTGCTTGCACCCTTAAAGGAATGGTGAGAGGTCAGAGGGCTTGGACTGTTACTCATCTTTATTAGGAAAGAAAAACACTAGATTTTCAAATATTCTTTGGTTTTATCAACATAGTGAGTGCTCAATGATCTATGTTTTATTGTTCAATGAAAATTTGTTTATGAATGTGAAAGAGGGTATGCTTTCTCCTAATGTGTAAAAATCCCAGAGAGTCAATGGGAAAGCTTTCTTTGTCTCCAAATTTGTTAGCAAAGAAACATTCTGTGGAAAAAAGTATTCTTGGAAAATCACCAAAGGGGCTAGAGACAGGGAACATAGGACTGTGTTCATCCGCATTACTTGCTGACATTTAACCTAGTAGAGAGGAAATATATATGAAACTGTTAATATTGTTATTTTCCAGATATTTCTATTCAGTGGCTTATAATATTTTGTGAGTCCTTGATTAGTATGGTGTCTGACTTTGTAATGTGCCAAATTAACTATATTAAAATATATTTCCCAGGATCCTCATCCACATATGTTCAGTTTGTTACAAAAATAATCTGTATGAGAGCTTCAGAAAGTGGGAGTAAAACAGCTACACATGTATACTCTAAGAAAGTCCATGTAAGTAGGGCGGATTATGTACAGTTTTGTAGATCTTCTGTTTATCTTGTTGCTGTAGGAGGCATCCACACTGTTACACATACATGGAATCTCTTCCTTCACCTTCACTACATCTAGAAACTAGGGTAGTTCTATAGCAAGTTTCAAGGTCTTTTGAAAAATATCTACAGCATCAAGTTTGGAAGCTTGTGGATGGTAAGAGAGCAGCAGTTCAGAGACAGAGACAGAGGGAGAGAGCAAGGCAGCGTGAGAGGCACAGGGAAAGGTGGGGGAGCAGGTTTCATTTCCTGCTTTGCAAGATCCCATTGTATGCATTCTCCTATACTTCAAACACATCTATCAAGCCTGACCACTCATCCTGTGTCTTTAGGTTTGTAATCAGGGTAGAAAGAACAAACAAATTAAGACCGTGTTACCAGCTCCTGCAACTGTGCATGTAGAAGTTATTAGAAGGAATATATTACACTACATTACTCCAAAGGATTTTCCTCCTCTATGTGGACTCTGCAGTAGTTGGGTCTGGAATTAGTTTCAGAAGACAAGAATTTTAAGGATGTGTTCTCAGAATTGATTATGGGTTATGTGGACATGATTATCTAATACAATTAGATTTATAGTCTTTAAAGTCCAGTAGAAAAAGAAGCACCAATATTTTATAGCATACAATGACGAGACACTTAAATGATCACCTGTTGATGCTTGTAATCAAGAAATGGAGCTGGCATACACCATTTGCCAGCACTATTTGCAATACACTATTTGGTATTATTAGCTTGTTTTTAAATTCATTTATAATTCTGAAATAAAATTATGAGTTTAGAACTTTAAATTCTGAGTTAGAGGACTCAAATGACTTAAAGGACTCAAAGCTTCTATGATTACCTTAAAAGACAAAACTACCACCTGTAACTATAATGTTGAGATTTTTGAAAATTGAAATTCAAAGTTTAACTATATAGATAACTAGATAATAACACAAATTAAACTCTCAAGCCTGTTTGCAAAGTCCTTTTTGTCAAAATTAGGGCATTTCACTGAAAAGAGTAAGACCCAGAAATTTGGGATGTGAGCTTGTAAGAAGATTTAGATGAAGGCAATTTGACTTGTAAATCCTGCTTAGTCCCTTAGACCTCTCTAACTAAGCAGAACAGTCTGTTTTCTCCCTCCACATGGTGCAGGCAGGGACACTGTAATCATTTGGGGAGTGAGTGATATCTCTTTCTGGAATTTCAAGTAAATAAATAAATCTTTACAAAGAATAAAAGAGTGAAGTACAAAGAGTGATCTCCAGGAAGATCTATACCCATAAAATGTACTCCATTATTTTGTGAATTTACTGAAAAATACTTGAGAAATACACAAGTCAGAGTAATACTGGAGAAATACAATGTTGGAAAACAATTTTGGGCTAACTAATATGACATTTTGAATTCAATGTTACTCAAATGATGTTAGAAGGACACTAATAATTTGCTTTCTTAGCTGAATACAATCTGACCTCAATATGGGATGCAATAAATTCTAAATGTCATGCCTGCCCTGGTAAACTAGAGAAAAGCTTAATGAGGGGCATCTGGGTTCAGCTCAGATTTACCAAGAACTTACAATAATGATTCACATCCTACAGTACGAGAGAAACGGGAGAACTGGAAAATCAAAGACTTTGCTCTGTTCCATGACTATTGAGATATCAGGCCAAGCCAACATCTCCAAATTTGTAGAGAAAACACCAAAGGAGACACAGAACTTTAGATGTCATAACACTAGATGTCATAACATTGAAGAAACTTCAAAGGTGAAATATTGATGAATTGCTGGTGACCAGGTATAAGCTGTAAGAACAATAAACTGGGAGATGTACTCTTAGGAAAACAGTTACAGCAGACATCATTAGAGACCTTGCACACGAAAAGAATGGAATCTTTGATGTGCTAAATAAGGAAACAAAAAACAACAAAAGTAAAAGCAAACTCCCAAGCTGAAATTCTAAATGTAGTAAAAAAAATGTCTTCCAAAGTAAAGGAGAAATACAGACTTTCTCAAACAAAATGAGAAGATTAATTTTCAGTAAACCTGCTCTATAAGAAGTTTAAAAGAAGTTCTTCAGTTAGAAGGAAAATATTAAGTGCCAGAAACTTAAAGAACATCCAGAAAGTAATCTTTGAGGATAAATATACTCTTTTATATTTCTTATTTTAACTTACATTAAAAATTAATATTTAAAGCACACACAAAAATGCATTGGGTCTTTAAAGTATGATAAGAATGTCACAGGGGCAGGAAAGACAACTCAAGGTATGTTGTGCTATATCTTTACTATGTATAAAATAATAGAATAATATTTGAAGGTAGGCTTATTTCAAAATGCATATTGTTAACAGTAGTATCAACACTAAAAATTTAAATAGAATATAAACCATAAGTCATCATAAGAGACATTTCAGATAGCTCATTTAACTATAATGTATCCATTAGAATGACAACTTTAAAAACCAATTTTTCATAAGGCTGCAGAGCAACAGGGATCTTCTTTCACTGATAATGAGAATGTCAAACAGCACAACCATTGTGGATAGATGCAGACCTCCTTATGAAACTAAACAGAGTCTTAGCATAAAATAGATCGGTTTTTCAGCTATTTGATTAACTTTAAAGTCCACACATAATCTGCATACAAATATTTTTAGCATCTTTAGTCATAATTGTCAAAAACTAGCATCAACCAAAATATACAGGCTAAGGAGTAAAAAAAAAAAATCGCAGTGGTACAGCTATACAATGTAATACTTATCAACAATTAAAAACTAGGTCTACACTAATGAAATACATTTAAAAATGAATGGAGAAGAGAATAATCTTCCATGTACATGCACAAGAATTTCAAATGTTAGATAGAAAAATAGATACAGAAACAAACCCTTAACCTTCAAGGAAATGTGGTATACCTTGCCACTATTGAAGCACAGGCTATGCATATCCACTTGCTTCCTAAAGTCCAGTATGAAAATTGGGGCCATGTAAAGAGTGATTTTATGAGAACTCTGTTAAACATTACCTTAGCCATGTAATCAAAGTTTGTGTTAACAGTGGTGTGAGGTCAATAGTTTCTGTACATTATATGATGTTAAGATGAAACTTTTTATCTCTGAGCTCTGTCTTCCCCACACTCATGATCTATTGTTCTAAATATGAGAAAGATAGCAAACAAATCCAAAATGAGAGACATTCTATAAAATATCTGTAGAGTAGTCTTCAAAACCACCAAGATCCTCAAAACCAAAAGTCTATAAGGACACATAATAACAAAATATATCATGGTTATAAGTAAAAGGAATATGCAGACACACACAAAAAAATGTATTTATGGTGTCCTGATGGTATTCTAGAAAATAAAGTAAAAAATAATAAAGAAATAACAGACTTTAGAAAGAATTCAGGATTTTCTTTAAGGAAGAAAAAGGTAGAATAAAAGACAAAGAATAAATGCAAACACAAAGAAAACAGCAGAATGTCAATTGTAAATGAGCTATATTAGTAATCAGTTTAAATAAAAATGGTCTAAAAGATCAATCATAAAGCAGATTGGATTAGCAAGTGCTATGCAAATATCAAACCTTAGTTACATCAAATTAAAGAGATGGAAAATGAGATGACAAGCTCACACCAATCAAAAGAAACTGGGAGCAATTTCAACAATGTTGTACTCAAGCCATTTGTACGCAAGAAAGATAACCAAAATTGATGAGTAAAAATAACAAAGCTAATATTTATTGCTATTTATTGAATTATCAATATATACCATGAATAGTGCTTCACATGATTATCTCATTTTATTTTGTCTGCTACCTCGAGAAATAGTTGTAAATGTTTTTCCAGTTTCACAGCTGAGAAACCCAGGTCGGAGGTTAGAGAAGTAACCAGGCTCGCATGACTGAGAACTGAGCAAGTATTCCAACTCAAGCCATGGGACTTCAGAATGCAAATGATTGCTCAGGAGAGTGTTTATTTGCTTAACTACACAAGAGTTAGCTATTATCTTCAGCTTGTAACAGAGCAATCAATAAATGAAGAGGAAAGATAGGATCAGCCTGAAAATCTGACACTTTCTTTTTTTATCCCAGACTAATCTACTTAGAACCAAGGTGAACTACATGCTGATCCCACAAGTCTGAATACTGACACAGCAGTGAAAACACGGGACTGAATTGTTTACTGGTTTCTTGCCATGAAAGATGGCTACTTCCCAATTTTTACACACTGTCAGTCGGTTAATGACAGGTGAAAGTGCAGCCCAGAAATGTGCATGTGTCTAGTCACTCTGCAATTCAGAGAAAGAATCAGGAGGAAATTTACATCCGCCTCCTCTGATACTGATTCCCCTGGTATGTTATGTTGCTTTATAGTTCTGATAAAAGAATGAAGCACATTACTTAGGATTTAAAAGTTTGATATGTTGACATTACTATTCTTTAGCCACTGTAGTTCTAAAAGATTCTGATAAGCCACACTTTTTTTTTTTTTTCAATTAAAAGGAAATTCTTTTCCTTGGGAAACAAAAAAGGACTCTTTCCCCCTCTGCCGCTCCTTATACTATGGAGAAGATGCTCACGCGCTTGCAGATGGTGTGTTTGCCATACGGACAGCTTCTGCCTTGACCTCTGTCAGTCTTCACTGCGCTGAATCGCCATTTAGCATGGCAAAACCCTGTGGGAAAATGAAGGCATGTCAGGTACCCTTGTGATCTTTTCATTTTCATCTTTCCATGAAAGTTAGAAGTAAAAGGAATCCACGTGAAGCATTTTCGTACCATAGGGACATAACATAAAACTGTACAAAATAGAGAGAGGCTTCCATTCACAATGGTGATCTCTGATTTTCAGCTCTAGCATAGCAGGAAAAGATACCTATGCAACAATTCCTTTTCACTTTCAGTACATTACTAAATAATCTAACACTTTATTATAAAACGGGTTTTGTGCTGGACAATTTTGCCCATTTTCTGCTAATGTAAATATTCTGAGTACATTTAAGTTAGGCTAGATTAAGCTATGCTGTTTGGTAGGCTAAGTATATTAAATGCATTTTCAGTTTACAATTTTCTCAATTTATAGTATGTGTATCAGGAAATAACCCCTGCATGCCAAAGAACATCTATAATAGCAAACGTTTATGTGTCCGTGCCGACTGTGTGCCTTTAAATTGTGTTACCATTGCATGTAAGCAAAGCAAACTGTGAAATTGGCCCAGCTATCAAACAGATCCAGCAGCCTTTCATCTGACCAATTTTTTTTTTAGTTATCTCTTACATACCACATTTCCCCTCATACTTATCTCTACTTATTGCTACCTTCTTTCAAAAGGCTACTTACTGATAGAAATTCCGCTTTTTGAACAACAATGTAAGATCTCCAGACCCTGGAGATAGAGCTAAGTCAATGACTGGTTATAACTTGGCCCAGCTTGAAAGAGCTAATCAGAAAGTGACCATTAGAGAAATGTTATCATGATTACATTCTCTAGGAAGCAGTAAAGTGGAAAAGAGATAATTAGGTCACAAGGGCAACATATAAAAGGAGAAAAGAGTCACCTTGAAAGTTCTTCTACTCTGTATTCTGTACCTTCAGAGGCAGTGCGCTACTGTGCAGCCTTTTCTCACCAAGACTGTTGTGTTATCAAGACAGAAAAGCACTCGAGGGCCATTTATTTCAACTTCTCAACTTGAATTTCCTCCCTACTATATCCCCTTAAACTGCTGCCCAGCCTAAGGTTAAAGAAATCCACGGGCTAGGTATTTGGTGCAGCAGTGGACCCCACGTAGGCTGTCTGCATCCCACATTGGTGCATCTGGGTTCAGGTCCTCACTCTGCTCCCGAATCCTGGTTTCTAATACATACCCTGGGAGGCAACAAGTGATGGCTCAAGTACTTGGGTCCCTGCTACCTCCATGGGAGACCTTGCCTGAGTTCTGGGCCCCCAGCTTTGGCCTGGCCCACTATTGGATGTTGTAGGCATTTTGGAAGTGAAACAATGTAAAATCAATCAATCTCTCTTTCCTTCTCTCCCCCCTCTCCCTCTCTTTCTCCCCCTCCCTCTCCCACTCCCTCTCCCTATTCCTCTCTTTCTCCCTCTCTTTCATATGCTGTCTTCCAAAACCATAAAAAAGAGGTATCCACAATGTTGAAAATGTCACAAACCTAAGCTAGTAATCTCTTCATTAGATGTCTGTATTAACAGTTGTTGCTTCAATAAACAAATATATGGGATGTCATTCTTCCTCATATACACCATACAAACCAGAACAAGGTGCTTTCTGCAAACATATGTATTAGTAATTACATAACAGTCAATGTAAATATGGAAGAAATGAGTATTAAAATTAAAATCCACCTTTTGTAAGAAATTTTCGATAACGGGGCCGGCACTGTGGCGCAGCAGGTTAAAAGCACTGGCTTGAAGTGCCGGCATCCCATATGGACTCCTTTACTAGTTTTGGCTGCTCCTCTTCTGATCTAGCTCTATGCTATGGCCTGGAAAAGCAGTAGAGGATGGCCCAAGTCCTTGGGCCCCTGCAGCCATGTGGGAGACCCAGAAGAAGCTCCTGACTTCGGATGGGTGCAGCTCTGGTTGTTGTGACCATCTGGGGAGTGAATCAACGGGTGGAAGACCTCTCTCTCTCTGTCTCTACCTCTCTCTCTTTGTAAATCTTTCAAATAAGTAAAAGCTAAAGTTTGATAACATATTGCATGTGGAAAAAATGTATCTCTACCTTTTGAGCCAGTAAAGGAATCTCTGGTGGTTAGAAGATCAAAATTAAAACTAGAGAGAAAACACATATACCAAGATACTACCTTAGGGTTGTTATAAACTTTCCACTTTTTTCACATGCAATACTTGTTTTCTCCATTCAAATGCTATGCAGAAATTTTTAAATATGCTAAAATGCTACACAGTAGCATGTCATTTCATCATGACATCTTTTGTTTTTGTACAGAATGCAATCCTTTAACAGCCAGAGTTGGGGGCTCTCAATAGCAGCAACCAAATGTGAATGATTTTAGCAACATCACTACCACACATTTCTTAAAAACAAAAAACTGAACAATTAAAATAACCATAAAGAAGAATACATGGGGAGCATCACTACTAGGATTGAAGTCAACAGCCAGGAAAAAAATACCATAAAATACAGCACAAAACCGGTTGACATCATTGGTGAGTCTTTGGCCCCCAGCCCTCAGCTTGCCCCGCTGAATGGCTCTGAGTCCAGAGCCTGAGGGCTGCTCTTGGATCATTACGGTAACCGCAACCTCAGAAACCCTGAAGCAGCCACCATCACTCCCCCACCTGGAAGGATGCTGGTCAGACCCTGCGTGTTCACATCAGCAGCTTTGAGGTGTGGGCGGCTGATTGTGCTCAGGCAGCACCCCAGCTTGCATTGCTTACGTGAGGACTAGTTGTCATGGTTCTCTTTTCAGGGCTTGTCCAAAGCCACTAACAAAGTTCAGACACAGATTAGTCAAAAATAATGGCATGTGCCTACTAAAGGTACAGAAACCAATTACACCATGATTGTAAGGAAGCAAAACACCTTGAATGAATGTAAGTTGAAAGAAAACAGTTAACGGCGAATGAGTTGACACTTAAGCTGTCAGGACACTGTGATTGCTCTTAAGTCCTGTGTTGTATGCATTATAGTTTGAATGTCTCTCCACCTCCAGAGCATGTTAAAATGTATTCCCCAGGGTAACGGTGTCAGAGGACTTCCAGTGGGAGGTGTTTCAACCATGAGGACTGTACCCTTGTGACTGGATTAATACTATAAATGGGAAGGGATTCCCATTTGCCTCTGTGCCTTCAGACAGACAATGTCCTGGAAGGAAGGTCCTTATCAGTTGCAAATTCCTTGGTCTTGGAGTTTTCTGCCTCCAGAATTATGAGGTTGAGAACTATTCATATAAATCTCTCTTCATTATAAATTACTCAGTCTTAGGTTTTCTATTACAACATCACAAACAGACTTAGACATATCACTGAAAACAAATCTTTTCAAGCGTCTTCTTTCTGATGGGTTAAAACTAGAGTGTGTGATGTCAGACAGCGTGCCTTTTTTCTCTTTACACTCCAAATATGCCCTTCCTTAGAGCACCTCATGTAGGGCTATTTGGAAAATGACAGCTAGTTAGAGAAATCCTGAAAAGTGATGGAAAGGTAGACAACATGAAGACAAGAAGGAAGAAATGAGTAGATAAGCAAATGGATAACTCAATGAGGTAATGACCCTATCTGGAACTAATAGAAATCTATTGCAAGATCAGAGCCACTTTCTTCCTCACGTCATCATTATATCAATATCATCTGTTAAATAAAGTGTCTACCACAGTAAAGCTTCTTGTCTTCTTAATGGGCATTGCACTTATGCTACTTTATTAATTATAAAAATCACCCACAGAGAAATCAATGAACCTGAGTAAATGATCTCTGTCAAAGACAAAGTAACATTAAGCAATGCCACATTTTTGAGAAAGTATTTTATCAATTTAATTAATGTATTGCCTGCTTTTTAAAATATTTATATATGTATATATGTATACACACACACACACACACACATATAGGTGAGTTCAGGTAGGTATGTTAAGCAGGTCAACAAAGTAAGAACTGAAAGACTGATGCAATTATCCAAAAGATCATTGTTTTCCTAGTCTCTCAAACACCAATGAAAGAGATACTATCTCCCCAAGGCCCAGAGCACAAAGTGAAAAGGGGCTGCAGTGTGCATGGCTGAGGTTTGTGATCCGGAGTGTTGGATGGTCTACTAAATGTCAGAGAACATAAGCTGCTGTGTGCAGTCTATAAATTAAAACCACACTGAACAGCATGTCCTCTTCCCACTGCACATCATAGTTGTGCAACTTCTGAATCACCATGTAATAACGACTCCTTTTAGTAATACTCTTATCTCTTAGATACCATCAACCCATCCTTTAGGAGCCTCCTTCCCAGTCAAACTGCCACAGGTTTCAAAGCACAGAACCATAGGGATGAGGCTAACTTTGTATTCTTCAAAGGCACTGCTAATGCATTACTCTCCCAGATTAAACTCTGATTCAAATAGTCCCAGAAGCTTGTAGTTTAACTCAGTATTAATTACTTATGAAAATTGATTTATTTGTGTTTGTGTGATGCACGTGCATACATGTGATTGTTTAAAGTTTATTTATTTATTTATTTCAGGCAGAGTGGACAGAGAGAGAGAGACAGGGAGAAAAGGTCTTCCTTTGCCATTGGTTCACCCTCCAATGGCCGCCGCAGACGGCGCGCTGCGGACGGTGCACCGCACTGAAGTGAAGCCAGGAGCCAGGTGCTTTTCCTGGTCTCCCATGTGGGTGCAGGGCCCAATGACTTGGGCCATCCTCCACTGCACTTCCGGTCCACAGCAGAGAGCTGGACAGGAAAAGGAGCAACCGGAAAAGAATCCGGCGCCCCGACCGGGACTAGAACCCGGGGTGCTGGCGCCACAGGTGGAGGATTAGTCTATTGAGCCGCAGCACCAGCCCCAGTTTATTTATTTTTTGCTCAGATCATTGAAATTTTCTTAGAAATCTTTGTTTCATCTCATACTTGAGTAAGCCAAAAGAAGAAAGTGCTAAGTGCAAACACATCAAATTAATAGCTTTACAAGTATTAGTAAAAAGGTATCTACATGTTCAGATACTATACACAATACTCAAAGACTGCTATTTTCTTTGATTCAGGTATTTAAAGTCTAATAAAAAGGGATTAGAGGAATAAAAATTAAGATAGAAATTCCACATATTAAAAGTAAGGTGGTGCATGCAAGCATTGTGCACAGCAGTTAAGCGGCCAGCTGGGGGATATCTGCAGGCCGTATCAGAGTGCCAATTCAAGTCCTGATTCCTTGGTGTCCTACTCAGCATCCTGCTAATGCATCCTGGGAAGCTCAAGTGCTTAGGTCTCTGCTACCTACTGGGAGTTCTGGATGGAGTTCCAGGCTCCTGTCCTGGCTGACTCAGCTTTAGCTGGTAAAGGGATTTGGAGAGTCAAGCAGCAGAAGGAATAGTTTTCTCTTTTAGTTTATCATCTCTTTCTGTCTCCCTCCCTCCCTCCTTCCCTCTCCCTCTCCCTAAGACTCTGCCTTTCAAGTACATTATAATAATTAAATATTAAAAAGAAAAACAACCTAGGGCAGGCATTTGGTGCAATGATACTGCTGGAGACACCCATGTCCTTTTTTTTATGAATGCATTTTTACATAGATACAACTTTAGGAATACAGTGGTCCTTTTCCTCATGCCCCCCACCTTGCTCCCATCCCACCTCCCATTCCCTCTCCCATCTCCTTCATCATTATGGATCATTTTTAGTATGACTTTATATACAGAGGATCAACTCTATGCTAATCATAGATTTCAACAATTTGCCCCCACGCCCACACACAACATACAGAGTACAGTTTGGGGAGAGAATTTGCAGTCGACTATCATATTGCAATTCAATAGGGACAGAGGTCCTACCTGGAGAGCAAGTGCACAGTGACTACTGTTGTTCCTTTAACAATTAACACTCTTTTTTATGACATCAGTGATCATCCAAGGCTCTTGTCGTGGGCTGCCAGGGCTATGGAGGCCTTTTGTGGCCATAGACTCCATCAGTATTTGGCATGGCCAAATATCGCTTCCCTTCAGAGAAGAACAGAGACACCCATTTTCTTTAAAAAGAGAACCTAGTTTTCAGTTCTGGACCTTGTCCCGATTTCAGCTACCTGCTATGTGTACTTGGGGAAGCAGCAGGTGATGGTTTCAATAGTTGGGTCCCTGCCACCTACAGCATCTAGACGAGTTCCTGGCTTGTAGCTTCAGGCAGGCACAGCTCAGCTGTTGCAAGCATTTGGGAAATGAAACAGCAGATTGGAGATTTCCCTCTCCCACTGGCTGCAACCATCAATCTCTCTACCTTTCAAATAAACACATTTTTTAAAGAAAATTTAAAACAACAAGCAAACTTAAGTAATCATCAACTAGGATGTTTTTAGTTACCAGTAACGGAAACTTGACAAACTAGGATGAAATCATTAGAGCCTTCATAGTTAAAAAAGAGTGGGATGACGATGCTTCCAGCTTTTACACAGTAGCCTAAACCAGCTATAACTGGCAGATTCCCTCTGCCCTTCTCTGACAATCAGTGTTAGATTATCTTATTGAAACTGTGTTCTTCTCATACCAGCTCTAAACATTTCAGGAACAGAATCAGTATTTACTTCCTGTAGGAAATAATGCAAATGTATAATTGTTGCTATAATTATTCTCTCTCCACCAGAGCCAATTTTATCCAAACCTGCCTCCACAGTGGATGCTTTCCTCTGCTGCACTGGCCAAAAATGGCTCACTTGGCTTTCCCTAGTGGTGAAGGGAGATGAAAATGCACATCTATTGGTAAAGAATAGAGGATTGTTAATCCTCCAACCCACATTTACCTCTCCCCAATCCCAAAACCGTTGTGCATTAACAAAGAGATGATAGAACTGATGCAAAATATACATTGCAAAGGAATGGGGGATAGAACATTGTCCATGCCTCTGTCCATTCAAATAAGTAGGATTCTGACAAAGATACATGCAGAATATTTTAGGATTGAGTAAAGACGTCCCATGATTAAGTCCATCAAACTCTAGCCTCAGCCATTATAGCCACTTGACGAATGAACCAGTGGATGCAAGATATCTGTTTGTCTGTCTCTCTCTCCTCTTAAAATAAACATTTAAATCAAAGAAGAGGTAGAGAAGAACTAGGGATTTCTAGAGAGTATTAAAACTATGCTTTTGTGCCTTCCATGAATTCACAGACCTTCTCTTTTTTTTTCCTTAGCCTGCTTCCATCAGGCACTGTCCAGGAACATCAAAAGCTACCCAGCAAGAGTCTATAAACTGTAAATTGATCAATTATCCATGGAATCAAGAACCACAGTCCTAACTCCCACAATCTGTCACATTAATGGAAAGTGTGTCCCTTCCTAGGTATCTTAATGCCACTTAAAAAAATTATGTAATTTCTATCATTTTTAATTGCGGTGAAATACAACAAGATACAATCAGTTTTAAGCATACATCTCAGTGACATTAACTATGTTCACATTATTCTCCAATCATCACCACCATCTATCTCCAAAACCATTTAATCTTTAAAAAATGAAACTATATACCCATTAAACAAAACTCTGTTTATCTCTCTAGTACTCAGTAATCTCTATTCCATTTTATGCCTCCTATGAGTTTGAGTACACTATATATCTCACATAAGTAGAATAATGTATTATTTGTCCTTTTATCACAAACTTATTTCACTTAGTATAAGCTTTGCAACTTTTATCTATGCTATAGCATGTGTCATAACATCCCTAGTGCCATTTTGAAAGCATGATCTACTACTGTTTTAGGATGACAACAATAGAATAAGGGCAGATCCAGAAATGTCACATCCGAAAGGATTTCTGACATTACATTCACAGGAATTTCTTCAAGCTCTAGTGACTCTGAGGGAGGCAAGCTTTTGCAAATTCTTGTAACAGCTGCTACATGCAATAAATTACCAGAATCCATCACCACAGCTGGAAAACTTCTTCCTCAATCAATTCACACCCCTGGAAATGTCCTGCATTTTAGAATCAAGGAGTACATCATATAGATTATAGGAGTAAGCAGGCTGATATATCTAAATGAGAGCTCAGAACTTATGTGTGGGCATTTCCACTTAATGAATTTCCAGGCACTTTATTTCCAAGTGATTTATCAAAATACTTTCCGTGTATCATTTACCTGCCAAGAAGCACCTATCACTGGGCTCTGTGGTCAGCTTACGACTGTACCCAATGAAAGGGAATACCAATAAGATTAGAGTTCAGTTCTAATACAGACGTGATCAGCATCTCTCCCCAATTGTTCTTCTCCCAAAGCATCTAACCAAGTCAAACATGTCACCACAGTCCGTTAAGTACATCTCTATTTCTCTCTCCTCACTGGAGTAGTTCCTCTCAACATTCAACTCTTACAAAGAACTTTTACAGATTTTCCTAATCCTTGGCAAAAGATGTTAACGGGATCTCTATTATTCAAATACATCCAGCTAGTAGTCAGTTTGAGAGTTCAAGGCATGATTGAATGCCAGCAACATTCATTCATACACTTAATTTCCTGTTCTAATGACATGTGGAGTCGGGGTTTAACCCATGCAATTTAATGGTTTATTCATTCTCTGCATCACTTTATCACTGTGACTGCCATAGAAACTTACTCAAGTTGTTGGTAAGACTCTGGAAAATGAAATCACACTTCTCTTACATCAGTCTCCTACTTTCATAATTGAAAACCTAATGTATTTGTGAGAAGAGATGAAGGACATTTGAAGAAGGGGTGAATCAATATAACTGACAGTAGCATGGGGAATTGATTTTTTCATTGAAGTAGCTCATCAATTAGCAGTTTCACACTTATTTTCTAGAAATGTATTAGGTAAAATAATACAATAATATTAGATTAAAAGCCTAATTAAACTCTTAAGCATACTGTCTCCTTCCTAGTTTCTCTGGTTTTCTGAATATTTGTTGGAGGCAGGAGGCAAAGTACAGGGATAAAACAGGAAGAAGAATCACTTTGTGACCTGATGTGGTCTACAACCTCAATAGGTTGTATGCTAATTGGTAATATGGCAGGATTTGGAGCCAAAGGATGATGGCTGAGTGAGGTCATGGTCTGCTGAAATTTAGGACTGATTGAGGTTTCTATTTCAGCACATGGTAATCTTGAGGTTCAATGTGCAGCAAGAATCCATCCAAGTGAGGTGGCTTCCCTAGTAAATGCTGGGTTCATGAAAATTCACAATGTTCAGCAACTACATTAAATATACACATACATACCTATAAAGTGTGTATGTGTATATAAAATACTACTTAATATTTTGACCTCTATCAACTGAAAGGCTAATGGCAATGGGTACACATCACTCAGATCTTCAATTCTACACTAAAATAATAGACAGCTCCTGGAAAAATTAGCTAAGACTGGGGAGGTTAAAATCCAAGATCACATTGGAAAATATTATTGTGCAAAGCAGCACAGTGTTCACAGACTAATATAGAAGTGTCAAAAGAACAGAGAAACCATTTTGAAAGACACTTCTACTGATCAATTTGGATAACTTCCATAAGATTAAATAGTGATAATAAGTATTAAATATAAAACTTGATTAAAAAACGTAATATAAATATTTGAGCCCATGCTAATATAAATAACTGCCTAATTAATAAATCTGCTTTAGAATTCTAAATTAAAAATGCTAGAGGAAAGGCAGTATTACAATTATAAGCGTTTGTTGGTGTTCATTTTCATTATCAATTGAAACCAAAACTACTGGAAAATACAATGAAAAAAAGATATTTTAATAGTTTCAAAATATGTTCCTATTATATTCCCTAATTTTAATGGGAAAGGTAAGATTACATCAAAGAAAAATCTGGTAGAAACAACATCAACCATGAAATATCAACATTAACCACATTAACAGTGGGGCAAATCCATAGCAAGTGGCATTACATAGATTTCAGTAAGAGGACATTACTTCCATGACTATTTTGGTCAAAAGCTGCAGAACCCAGGTGCAAATTACTCCTATAATCTGTATGACTTTGAATTTAAGTTAAAAGTAAAATTAAAGTTATATAAAAAATGCTATCAAGAGGTTGGTATTATGGGATAGCAGGTAACGCCACCACCTATGACACCCAGCATCCCACATGGGAGCCAATTCATGTCCCGGCTGCTCTACTTCTGATTCAGTTCCCTGAAGATGGCCTGGGAAAGGCAGTGAAGATGGCCCAAGTGCTTTGGCCCCTGCCACCCACTTGGGAGACCCGAATGGAGCTCCTGGATTCACCTTGGCTCAGCACTATCTGTTGTGCCATCTGAGTAGTGAACTGACTGATGGAAGGCCCATCTCCCCCTTCTCCCTCTGATTTTTAAAAAATTACAATGTTATAGTATTGATACTTAATCTTTGTTTCATGGACAAGTATTAACAGAGATGGGGCAGGCGTTACGGCATAATGGGTTAAGCCACTGTCTGCAATGCTGGCATCCCATATGGGCACCAGTTCAAGTTCTGGTTGCTTCACTTCTGATCCAGCTCCCTGCTAATGCACCTTGGAAAGCAGCAGAGGATGGCCCAAATGTTTGGGCCCCTGTACCCACATGGAGAGACTGGATGAAGCTCCTGGCTTCTGGCTTTGGCTTGACCAAGCCCTGGCTGTTGCAGCCATCTATGAAGTGAACCAGTGGATGGAAGATCTTTGTCTTTCTCTCCCTCTAATTTTGCCTTTCAAATAAATAAAATAAATACTTAAGATAAGAAATATTCATAGGGCAAACATAAAGCAAAGAGTAACTGCTGTATGTGTATTCCTGACAAGTCAGAGATCCCTAACAGGAGCAAACAGCCCAACTTCTTTCCTTGGTGAAGGAAGCAAAACCACCACTCTAACATAGGTTCAGTTCTGATTTTAAACCACAGAGGTCATTTTCATCTGGGTTCACCTTCTAGATATGATAGATACTGTATCTGATGGTTATTAAAAAGCTAGAATGTGCATTTAGAAATTTCAAAATGGATTTTACATGGTGAATGCTATATAATTTAATCATCTCGCTGCATACTGGCCTAGCAAGATATTCTTTACAAATCTTTTAAATCTTAACTCTCTAGCACTTCTTCATTTTATCTTCATAAAAGTGTCCTAGTTAATGATGTACTTTCTACTTGAAATCTGTAAAATCTATATTCACATATTTAGACATATCTACAATATATACAGTTATAAACTAACTTTCAGAAAATTAAACAAATGTTTTAATGCCAATATTTGAGATTAAACCAAACAAATCTATACTAAAATCTTACTGGCTCATTTTCATAAATACACTGCTCTTTTGTTCATAGGACCAAATCACACACTATCAGCCTAATTAAAAGATCTTCCTCAACTCTGAAGAAATTCATCTGCAATCCCAGTAACTATTCTTTCTTGATTTGTATCCTCTGTACCTCACCCTTATCCTATGTGCTTGAGTGTAATTCATTTACATTTTATCTTCTCTACTAGACTGAGGCTGCAAGCTTCTCTGAGGTGTTTTGGAGTTTGTTCATCTTTGTGGATTATGCCATGTTGAGAGAACATTACAATACTTAATTGTATCATTGTTAAAATAAAGTCCCTGGCACATTTCTAGCTCTACCATACGGGTAAATCCAAGTGAGCATGTCCCAAATTGTACATCTCCTCCCTCTCTATTCCCACTCTTATATTTAACAGGGATCACTTTTCAGTTAAAATTAACACACAATTATTCTTACGTGTTTAAAAGAGATCAACTAATAAATAGTATTAAGTAGAACAACAACAACAAAAAAACTAAAAGGGATAAAGTATTAAGTTGTTCATCAACGTTCAGGATAAGGGCTGATCAAGTCACTGTTTTTCATAGTGTTCCTTTCACTTCACCAGGTTTCCTTTTTTGTGGTTGGTTAGTTGTCACCACTCAGGGAGAACATATGATATTTGTCCCTTTGGGACTGGCTTATTTCAATCAGCATGATGTTTTCCAGATTCCTCCATTTTGTTGCAAATGACCGGATTTCATTGTTTTTGACTGCTGTATAGTATTCTATAGAGTACATATCCTATAATTTCTTTATCCACTCTACTGTTGATGGGCATTTAGGTTGATTCCATGTCTTAGCTATTGTGAATTGAGCTGCAATAAATATTAATGTGCAGATGGCTTTTTTGTTTGCCAATTAAATTTCCTTTGGGTAAATTCCAAGGAGTGGGATGGCTGGGTTTAATGGCAGGGTTGTATTCAGGTTTCTGAGGAATCTCCAGACTGATTTCCATAGTGGCTTTACCATTTTTCATTCCCATCAACAGTGGCTTAGTGTCCCTTTTTCCCACATCCTCGCCAGCATCTGTTGTTGGTAAATTTCTGTATGTGAGCCATTCTAATGGAATGACGTGAAACCTCATTGTGGTTTTGATTTGCGTTTCTCTGATTGCTAGTGATCCTGAACATTTTTTCATGTGCCTGTTGGCCATTTGGATTTCCTCTTTTGAAAAATATCTATTGAGGTCCTTGGCCCATCTCTTAAGTGGGTTGTTTGTTTTGTTATTATGAAGTTTCTTGATCTTTTAGTAGGTTCTGGTTATTAACCCTTTAACTGTTGCATAGTTTGAAAATATATTTTCCTATTCCATCGGTTGCCTTTTCACTTTCCTGTTTCTTTTGCAGTATGTGCCAGGAGATTCCAATAGAATCCCATCAAGGTGGCATGTACCAATGCCATTTCACTAGTCCAAGTGATCAGTTTCTGTTCACAATGTATCATAATGATAGGTTTAAGAGTCAAAGGAATCGCATAAACTAGACTACTGTCTGTTAATACTAACTCATAGAATTAAAAAGGAGAGAACAATCCAACATGGGAAGCGAGATACACAGCAGACTCATAGAATGGTACATGTCCTAAAGCACTCTGGCCTCAGAATCAGCCCTTAAGGCATTCAGATCTGGCTGAAGAGCCCAATGAGAGTATTTTAGGCATGGAAAGCCAAGACACTCTGGGGAAAAAAACAAAACAAAACAAAACAAAAAGACCAAAAAGATCTCTGCGAGTGAGATCCCAGTAGAAAGAATGGGACATCAAAGGAGGAGGTACCTTTCTCTGAAGGGAGGAGAAAACTTCCACTTTGACTATGAATAAGATCAAAATCAGCAAACTCAAGAGGTTTCCATAGCCTTGGCAACTTATGACAAGAGCCTAGGGTGATTACTGATGCCATAAACCAGAGTATCAATTGTTAAGTCAACAACAGGAGTCATTGTGCACTTACTCCCCATGTAAGGTCCCTGTCCTTAATGTGTTGTACAATGAGATTTAATGCTATCACTAGTACTCAAACAGTACTTTACACTTTGTGTTTCTGTGTGGGTGCAAACTGTTGAAATCTTTACTTAACATATACTAAATTGATCTTCTGTACATAAAGAAAATTGAAAATTAATCTTGATTTGAATGGAATGGGAGAGGGAGCAGGAGATGGGAGGTTTGCAGGTGGGAGGGAAGTTGGGGAGGGGTGAAGCCACTGTTATCCAAAAGCTGTACTTTGGAAATTTATATTCATTAAAAAAATAAGATCTCAATGCTCAATAATTTATTAACTATCATGGACAGATTCTAGAGTGACCTCATCAGCCTTATCTCTTATGAAACACACCCTTGTGCAAGTCTCATGCCTTGAGTTCAGTTTAGACCTGTTAACTAGATTTCACATAACAGAATGTAGAAAAGTATGCTTGCCACAACTACGTATGTTTGAATTATGTGTGCTTGAATGCATAATAGTATAATACCCATTATAAAAGCAAACTCACTGTGGCTCCCATTGAGGATTCAAGGAGTCATGTGAAGAAGGCTCTGTTACAAGGTGTTAAGGTTGACTTCTGGCCAACAACATTAAATAAATGAGAATCTCAACGCAACAGCCTGCAAGAAGGAAATGCTGCCAACAAACGCATAAGCTTGGAAGCCAATCTTTTCCGGTTTGAACCTCTTATGAACCACAGCCCCACAGGACACCAAGATTACAAGCAGTCAACAAAGTTGACATTTCTGTTTTCCATTTCTGTTTCTTGTCCTCTAATATCCTTACACTCAAGACCTTCAACCAGTTTTACCTTCCTCATCCTTCCACCTCATATGACAGTGACTCACACAGGGCAACTTGATTCTAAGCTTTGTTTTACCATGGAAAATAGAAGTCCAAGGAAAATCCTGGAGATATAATGGAGAATCTCCCTCTCTTTTGCACCTCAAGAGCTCAATACCATCAAAAAATGTTTCCTTAATTTGAAGAATATGTTTTCTGTCCTTGTCTGCTCCCTGGTTCATCTAAATGTTATACCTTCTCCCTTCAGGAAAACAAAGTGATTCTTCTTTAAAAAATATTTATTTACTTGAAAGAATTATACACACAGAGAAGGAGAGGCAGAGAGGGCTAGAGAGAGGTCTTCCATCCATTGGTTCTCTCCTCAATTGGCCACAACAGCCAGAGATGCACCGGTCTAAGGCAGTGAGCCAGGAGCTTCTTCCAGGTCTCTCAAGCAGGTACAGGGACCAAAGGACTTGGGCCATCTTTTACTGCTTTCCCAGGCCATAGCAGAGAGCAGAGAGCTGGATCACAAGTAGAGCAGCTGAGACTTGAACCAACACCCATATAGGATGCCAGCACTGCAGGCAGTGGCTTTACCTGCTATGTTACATAAAAAAGGGGTTGTTCAAAACTAAATCTAGTGTCCAGAAGAAAGAAAGCCATCCATAAACATTCCTGAAAATTCAGGAACCCAAAGCCTTGCAATTGTGACATGATATTGTTGAGCCTACTCTCTAAAATAAAAAAAAATAGTCCTGAGATTCTCACTTAATTTTTCCAGATTCACACAACACACACACAAAGAGAGGTTCTGAAATTGCAAGTTAACAAATAGAAAAAAACGATTTCCAATTTAATTTAAAGTATATTAAGTTATACTTAATACTATAACTAGTACTCCAACAGTATTTTTCACTTTGTGTTGCTATGTGAGGGCAAACTGTTGAAATCTTTACGTAATATATAATAAACTGATCTTCTGTATATAAAGAGAATTGAAAATAAATCTTGATGTGAATGCAAGGGGAGAGGGAGCGGGAAAGGGGAGGGTTGCAAGTGGGAGGGAAGTTATGGGGGGGGAGCCATTGTAATACATAAGCTGTGCTTTGGAAATTTATATTCTTTAAATAAAAGCTTTAAAAAAATCAGAAGGTAAAAAAATGTTTTTAGATAAACCATAATAGTCATGAGACGAACACTCACTATTAAGAACAGAAAATTCAGACCCGATATGTCCATAAAGCATCTATCATAGGCAAACTGATTTATGCTATGATCTTTGGTCAAGGGACAGGTATGAAATGGGAGATACAGGAAGGGTCACTCTTCCCCATATATTGCTGCTTTCTCCTAAAAGTTCCTGCAATTGTCTCGAGCATCGTGTTCAGATTCATCATCCATGTCAGAGTGCTTGGTTTTGAGACCCAACTCTGCTCCTTTTCTCTTACTGTCCATGTACACCTCAGGAAGCATAAGTAGGTGGCTCACATGTGGCACATGTCAGAGAACCAGAGTGAGTTCTAGGCTCCTGTTTGCAGTGTGACCCTGCCCTGACCCTGGTAGTCAACCAGTAGATGGGAGCTCTCTGTCTTTATGTTTTTCCCAATCAATTACTCTCGCTTCCTCCTTTTCCTTCCCTCACTTTCCTCTCAAATAATTTGTTTAAAAGAAGAATCTAAATAAATCAGTCATTCTATTTTGGTTTCATGTAGACTGAAAGTGCCATTTATGCCTCTTTATGGTGAAGACAAAAAGACACAATATCATTATGCCTAAAGCTATAAAAGTTATAGTTGTAATTGTGCATAGACTACTATGCTATCAGTTATTTAACTCTCTTTCCTAAAATATTATGAGGTAAGTACTATTATCAATACTGTACAAATGAGAAAACTGAGGCTCAGAGAGATTGGGGACTTAAACTTTTCTCAAATTCAGTAAATGCCATAGGCATGAACCGCATCCATCTCTGACTCCAAAATCCACATTCTACCAATAGGTCATTTATTTTGCCCTGATTTATTTTTTATTAGTCAAGAAAAGCCAGGAAAAGGAACTTGTTAATTTCTAGTAAAATGTCAGTAATGAAGTTGGTATCTCTCTGCCTGATGTGCATGCCAATTCATAAAAGAAAACTGATTGTGAGAGTGTCCCTGCAGTGCTGCCAATAATGGACCCATAAACACTGAGCTGGGGGAGTCCCAGGACACAGGACAGGAGTAATATTGACGAAGATGGTACCAATTTTACATGGTCCCATCCTGGACTGTAAAAACACTCTTTTTAATGCCATCTTAGTGGTGAGTGGAAAATTAACATAAACAATTGCTCCTAACTTGTAAAATATGATGTTCATAAACTTCTGGCCTGAGTCCTCATAAAAAGATTAAATGAGAGATTGTGACTCCCTCCACCATCCCCAAGAGGTTGGAGGAACAAAACTCCATTTATTTAAGAGACACTTAAACTATTACAAGAAAATTTCCTTTCCCAGTGAAATCTCTATTCTCTCAGATGATATGACCATGTCTCTTCTTTTAAGATAGATCCAAAACTGCATGCATGGAGGTTTATAACCACAATCACACACATTTTTACATCATGAAGAAGTACCTCTAAATAGGAAAGATGGCATCTCCCAGAATATAAGTATAAAAGAATCAACATGGAGGGCAAGGAGGGGAGTTGAGAGGTATTATCTGTATCTAACAGATAGAAATTCAAACTCTAGGTCTTTTTTTTTTGAAACCTAGAAATCTTTTATTTAAGGTATACAGACTTCATGCATTTCATACATACTAATTCAGAAACTCTAAATCTTTTACGCATTTAACAGTTAAATCTGAAGTGAGTTTTTGCCCTAGTGGTTAAGATGCCATTTAGAATGTCTTTATCCCCAGCTCTGACTTCTGACTCCAGCTCCCTGCTAATTCAACACCTGGAGGTAGCTGTGATAGCTCATGGAATTGCTTCCTGCTCCCCAGATGAAGAACTATATGGAGTTCTTGATTCTTGGCTTTGAACCAGAGCCAATGAGGACATTCGGGGAGTAAATCTACAGATTAGAACGCTGTATGTCCGTCTGCTTTTCTATTTGCCACTCAGAAATAAATGTTTAAAGAACAATATTGGAAAATCACTTGTTAACGTCCCATCTATAAAAATGAGAGTGGTGAGTGCTGGCACTATGGCATAATAGGCTAAGCCTCCGCCTGTAGTGCTGACATCTCATGTGGGTACCATTTCATGTCCTGGCTGCCCCTATTCTGATCCAGCTCTCAGCTAATGGCCTCGGAAAACAGTCAAAGATGGTCCAAGTGCTTGGGCCCTGGTACCCATGTGGGAAATCCAGAAGAAGCTCCTGGCTCCTGGCTTTGGATTCGCCCAGTAATGGCCATTGTGGCCATTTGGGGAGTGAACCAGTAGATGGAAGACTATTCTGTCTCTCCTTCTGCCTGTATCTCTAACTCTCAAATAAAAAAAAATTTTAAAAAAATGAGAGTGTTAGGTTTTGGTGCAATACTTAAGCTGTCACTTGGGACTCCCACAAGTAAGTTCAAGTCTTACCTCCAGTCTCTATTCCATCTTCCCACTAATATGTACCCTAGAAACAGGAGGTGGCCACTCAAATAATTAGATTCTGGATTGCAATCTGGGCTCCTAGTTTGGCCTGGCCCAGTACTGACTATTGTACTTTGGAAGACTGAATCAATGGATAAGAGATACTGGTTGGTTTCTATTTCTCTCTCCTCCACCTCTTTCCCTGCATTTCAAATAAATAAAAGGATTTTTTTAAAAGAAAAAAAATAATTCCTAGCATAATGGCTACAAAAATTAGTTAAATAAGAAATGTCTGTTAAGAAAAAGAAAAAAATATTCATCACAAATCCTAGCATGGAATAAGACCTCATCAAATGCTTTTCTCAGCAAGTAGGATTTCCTAGATTCCAAATGAAGAGACCAGCTTCCCAAATGTGAAAGTGGAAGTAGGAAATGGTTGGTGTAAGGAAGTAGTCTAAAAGAGAAAATGATGGCAAGATACTGAAGGACCCTTACCGGGGGGAGGGACAAGAAATTAGGCCTGGGCAAATATCAGGGGTTTCTTAAAATGTTAGATGTTCCCCAGAGATTAGCGGGCAGGACATTCTTTGGAAAGAAAAGACAATCCCCGCCCAGAGCAGAGCTGCCCCTCCCCTTCAGAGAGTCTCTAAGCAAGCACTTATGATGTCACTCTGACCGGCCAATCCTGTGCCATCTCAGCATTCTCCACTAGGACTCTCCACCAGCATTTTTCGCCAGCATTCTCCCATATGCTAATTGTCCCTCTGAACTGACCAATCCTGTAACACCTCTGCATTCTCCGCCTGCATTTTATGCATGCATATTAGGAATATGCTAATTCGTTGCCTATATAACCTGTGTGAAACTGCTTCTCACGGCTGTTCAAAATTTATTCCTATATTCAACAAGATTTTTTAAAAGAGCTATGTATTTATTTGAAGAGCAGGCTTAAAGACGCATAGAGAGAGATTTTTCCATCTGCTAGTTCACTCCCCAGAAGGCCACAATGACTTGAGTTGGAGCTGGGTCAGAATTAAGTTAGAAACACGGACCTTGATCCAGGTCTCCCACATGGGTGGCAGGGGCCCAAGCACTCAGGGCATCTTCCATGCTTTCCCAGACGCATGAACAGATATATGCACCAGAAGTGGAACAATCAAGAATTGACTGAGTGCTCAAATGGGATGCCAGCTTTAACCCACTGCACTGCAATGAAGATCCCAATGTATTTTCTAAGATTCCCTAAAATGATTTTTTAGCTTTGGGTCCAATTTTTAAGGAAAACAATGAGGTCTCTGATTTTGTTGAGAATTCAAAAATATGTTTAATCTTCTACATATCAAATGAAAATAGTGTGGAAAGGAAGTAACACGTATTCTCCAGTAAAATTCAGTTGCAGATTTCATTTATTTAGAAATTATTTCAGCATACCACTAAAGGTAATTTGATGAGTGGAGAGTCCATACTACAGATTCACTTAAGGGAAGGAGCTACAATCACTGGTTCACCCCAAGAGGTGAGCAGACATCACCCAGGATAATTTGTGTTGAATGCAGGCAAACTGGCTCCATAAGAAACCCATTACATTTTAAAAACTAGCCTGTTCAAATTGATTTACTTTTGACACCACAATTGAGATGCAGGTATCTTGCATGGTATCCTTCAGGCCTGTACCCCACCTGCCAGCATTGCTCAAACACAGTGCTGAGAGGGAGACTTCGAAAGAAGAACATCTACCCTTATGACCTTTGTAAGGAAGATTAAGCCTCTTTGGAGAAGGATACTTTAAATACGGCAATAATCCTCACCCAAGGATGTCTTCTATTGATGTATATCTCATTGCTATGTTCATGGACAGACAGTTGTGTACGGCATGGCTCATGTATATGTGAGGCATGTACACCTGATGAGGGTATACACATAGGGGTTCTAAATTTCCTGTAGAATCAAGTGGGGCCTTGGGTGGTCAGAGCTCTGGGCTGATGTTCAGCTGTCCTCAGTTCTATCTGCTTGCCTACTTGCACTATGGAGGCAATCCCACTTATCATGTGTGCCTCACAATGAAAACAACTGCTTTACAGATCCTGGGTGGCTTTCCCCTTTTCAGTCCAACTGGTAACTCATCATGGCAGTTTATGTTACAGACAGAACATTTCACAAGACGTCCTGTCGATGTGTCCATGTAAATGATTAGGATACCACAATTCAGGAGCAGGACTGTGGCACTCTTTGGAGCCATGGAAGTACTGCTGAGTACAAAAAAAAATACTCTCCCAATTTGACCTGAAGCTACTGTGTGATGTTCTGCTATCGATATCTGAATTCTAGACAAGTTCTAAGTTTCTGGGTTTCCAAGGAGATCCTGCTATGTACTGTTATAGTTATCTTTATAGTAAAGAACCAACATTCAATAAGGCAGGCAGGGAGCAGAGCTAGAAAAAATGTTTTCCTCTTGGGTTGGAGTATATTGAAACCCAATGAGAAGACTTGGCTAACTATACAAGCCTATGAAGCCTTGTATGAACTGTAGGGGAGGCCAATTCTCTAATGTTAGAAACACTGTGCTCAGCAGTAACTTAATAGATCTTAATGGGGTCTTCACTTGAGGACACAATAGATTTTCATGAGAGGAAAGAAAACTGAGTCGCCTAAACATTCACTTCATAGTCTGAAGATGGCTCTTCCAAGACAAAGCCACTTGAAGATGCATCAAAATTTCTCCAGCCCCAAATGATTGATGCAAACAACAACAATGGACAACAGTTTTAGAGGAGAATAGCACACATTTTAAATGAAAATATTCATTCTCAGGAAAGTCTAGAACTTCTTACCCAAGAAACTGAGACGGGAAACAGGACTAAAGATATAGGCGAAATACACTTGAAAACACAAAAGCATGAACAAAACAGGCCATGGATGATCAAGAAACCAGTTAAAATTCTTTTCCTGAAACATTCTGAAGAGCATGCATTGTGCCTATGCTCTCTAGAGAAGATCACACAGAGGATGGCAACTTGGAATTGGAGAAAAAGTGAAGCAGAAAATGAAACAATCCTAGTCTGTCAATCAGAAGAGTACTTGAAAAGCACTCATTGAGCTTGTGAAATGCTTCTTTTAAAATACTCGAAAGTGAAAAACAAGAAATATTCAAAAAATTATGTGAAGAATATCACATGGATTAAGACCTCACAAAACAAATTGAAAGTCTTCTCACTGAACAAGTATCTTTGCAAAATGAAAACCACAGCTGGAAAGGGAGAGACAGAAGCTTCAGCTGAAACTTGAAATGCTGTCAAGTGTGTATCACGAATATGTAACGCAACTTCAAACATATCCGTTAGGAGCAAATGCACTGCTCATAAATAGAGACTAAACTCCCCAAAGTGTAAAGACACAGGGACTGAACATGTCAGAAGCACAATGTGTACAAAATGATGGCTGAAGACAAGGACATAAACATTGGAGAAAAGCCTTTTTCCCATCCGAGCCATATTCTCCTCAGAAAAGAACCCAGGAAATTCGAATAAAACCTCTGTCTCCTGGAGGAAGGGCCAACAAGCTAAGAAAATAATCCTAACAGGCAATTACAGGCTACTGTTTAATTTCATTCCAGCCTTTCCAAGCTGCCCTTTGGCTCTACCTGTTCCACACACAGCCGGTGGGAAGATCTGGATAATGAGGATCCCTCGAAGGAAGAAGGTAAAGGGATGAAGGCACAGGGACTGATGGTCAAAAACAAGTTTAATTTGCTTTCTTAGCAGCCAATCCCAAACATCAATGACTCCATTTGCCTAGTTTGTCCTTTTATATTACCTTTTTAGCTTAACTGCTGTTATTATTTATTGCAACCATTGTTATTAAGGTTTAATATTATAATACCTAAGGCATATATTTACAAACACACAGCTTTATTTAATATAATTATCATGTATAAATCATATTTCAGTGGATCCTCTACAGTTAATCTAAGTACTGTATGATATTTTGGCACAAATTTAAGTTTCACTAAGACATAAACCATTGTTGAAGTTTGAAGCAGAAACATTTAAAATGATAAACATCCTTTCTACATGCTTAACATAACAAAGTTCACATGAACCCATTTTACACCAATTCTAACAAGAATCTACCAAGAAATAAAGACAAATGGATTATAAATGTTAGGAAGAAAAAAATAAAAGAACAGGAAAAAAAATCTAAGTGATCGCTAAAAGTCAGTATAATTCATTAAGAAAAAGTTTAAGCAGAAGGACAAGAGGAGTATGTAGAAGAAAGGGGAAGAAAAGAAAAAAATCATTCAATTTTCTTCCCATAAGTACACACACACGCATACAGACACAGAGAAACTGCCACACAAGAGGTCTTCAAAAACTACATGGAAGCTGTGTAGTCTAAAATGTTATTACAGATTTTAAAAAAAATCATACCAGAGTTTCTTTTTATTCTATATTTGGAAATGCTCTTGTATGTATAAGAGACCTATTATAATTGGAAAAAAACCACTGTTCTCTGGCTTCCAAAAATAGAAGAAACAAGCAGAATGTAAATGTTTTCAATTTATGAGTGTGAAGGACATGGTGTGTCAGATAAACAAACAAGGAAAAGATACCACTGGCCAGATTCACATTTGATTGAACAAGATCTCAATTCATTGTTTCAGCCTTCAAGGTTGTTTCTAGGGTGATGTTACTACATTCTTGCTTTGGAATTTCTCAGAACATCATGTTTTTAATAACCCAGAGAAGCTTGGTTTTATCTTATTTAATGATGATACAAAAGGAAATATAGATCTTATTGTGTAAAGACAAAAACATAACATTTCACAGAATTCAACAATATAGATTTGAAAAATATCCAAAATAGTGAATATTCATTGGCACATTAATTTCTATAATTTTTATCCCTAAAGAATAAATACAAAAATGATAGAGAAAAATAGCCTTAAGAAGTTGCATCATAGCATAATTTGAGGCAACAACTAACATAATCATCCATTTGTACAGTAGAGGACTAATTACAGTATAGGAATTTCCACAATTAGTAATTCAATTCAGAGTCAGATAAACTAGATGTGAGAGAGCTGAAGACAGTATTTCTTACTGACTATAACTTTCCTATTACTTACACAGACGAAGAAATTGTGTTCAAGAGGGGCAATGGTTTCCTAGGATAGTAAGACCAGTCGACTTTCTCCTGATTGTCTTGCCCCGGAATCATTTACCCTTTTGTTAAGACGTTTGCAGTTTAAGACAGCTGAAGAGGGAAAAGACATGCTGACTTTGACCAGATGAAGACAGCAGAAGGAAAAGTAGAGGAAGTGCATTGCCAGGGGAGAGTTGAAGTGAAGTTGTAGTGGAAACTATAGAAAGAGGAAGGCCACTGAGGAGCAGTGTGGAAACTACAGATGCACAGGGATGAATGGGACAGGACCCATGACTCACGCAGCTGGGGGCTGCAGGAGATGCCAGCTTCTGAGAGCAAGGGAAGAGCAGACTGTGCCTGCCTGTGCCACCTGTGATATTACCGGAGGGAGAACCTTGCAGGTCACACTGATTTTGAGTCTGGCCTGGAGCCCTAATGGGGGGTAGGTTACCATCCTAAGGGGGATTAGATACCTAATCCAGTGAGATAAAAGCACATTTCTTTCCACCCATCTCCCTACAAGGGCATGCAGAGATTGGCAGCAAGTAAGAGCCATCTTTTTTTTTTTTTTAAAGATTTATTTTTATTTTATTTGAAAGGCAGAGATAAGAGAGAGAAGGAGAGACAGAGATCTGCCATCTACCGGTTCACTCCCCAAATGGCCACAATGGCCATAGCTGGGTCAATCTAAAGCCAGAAACCAAGAGTTTCTTCTGAGTCTCCCACATTGGTGACAGGGGCCTAAGCACTCCTATCATCCTCTGCTGCCTTCCTAGGAGCATTAGCAGGGAGCTTGGTTGGAAGTGGAGCATCCGAGAGTTGAATTGGCACCCAAATTGGATGTGGGTGCCTCAGGTACTATCTTTACTCACTACACCACATGCCGGTCCCAGAAGGGTCATCTTGATACCAGTAGAGTCTGAGGCAACTCTCATGCATGTGCAACCATGGGGTTTTACCAGGATCTAAAAGCTTTGTCCCCACTGACACTGAGTCTGGCTGGGAGAGTTGGCAGTTGGCAGCATATCCACATAGAAATATGAGGTGCTCCCATCCCTTCAACCTAACACAGGCTCCAGGGCTCAAGCTGCCAGGTGGAGCACCTGCGAGCACTATATCTGGCAACATCTGCTCTTTTTGTGGACAGGGTAATCTTTTGGGGTTGAAAGAGGGGCCTCTGAACCCTGCACACAGGAGCTAGGCCATCCTCCTCTGTACTCCTGGGCCAAAGCAGAGAGCTGGACTGGAAGAGGAGCAACCAGGACAGAACCAGCGCCCCAACGGGACTAGAACCCAGGGCGCCAGCACTGCAGGCAGAGGATTAGCCTATTGAGCCTCGGCACTGGCCCTCTACCAGCCTTTTAAAGAATAATTCTAATTCTTCCGAAACTATTCAAAACAATTGAAAAGGAGGGAATTCTCCCAACTCATTCTATGAGACCAGCATTATCTTAATTCCAAAACTCCAAAACAATACAACAAAAAAAACTATAGACCAATATCACTGATGAGCATAGATGCAAAAATCCTCAACAAAATACTAGCTAATCGAATCCAACAGCACAGCAGAAAGATCATTATCCTGAACCAAATGGAATTTATCCCTGGTGTGCAGGGTTGGTTCAACATACAAAGTAATAAATATGATACATGACACTAATAAATTGAACGAAAACCACATGATTTTCTCAACAAATGCAGAGAAGGCATTTGATAAAATACAACATTTTTCATGATAAAACCTTAAGCTTATTGGGTATAGAAGGAAAAAAAAAAAAGGAACATTCCTTGACACAATCAAGGCGATATATGAAACACCCACAGCTGGCATTCTATTGCATGGCAAAAGTTGGAAGTATTTTCCACTAAGATCTGGAACCAGACAAGGATGTCTACTTTCACCATTGTTATTCCATATAGTCCTCAAAATTTTAGCCAGAGTCACTAGGCAAGAAAAAAATTCAAATAGAAATAAATTAGAAAGGAAGAGGTCAAATTATCCTTGTTATCAGTTGACTTGATTATATACATGGGGATCAAAAGATTCCACTAAGAGACTATTGGAACTTATATGAGAGTTTGGCAAAGTTGCAGTATATAAAATCATCACACAAATATACATAGCTCTTGTATACACAGGTAATGAAAGGGCTGAGAAATTCTTAGATCAGTTCCACTCACAAAAGCTACAAAAATGATTTAAATACCTTGGAGGTGAAAGATCTATACATTGAATACTACAGAATATTAAGGAATAAGTAGAAGACATGCAAAATTGGAAAATTTTCAATGTTCATGGATTAGAAGAATTAATATTTTCCAAATGTCCATACTATTGAAGTAATTTACAGATTCAATGCAATCCCAATCAAAATACTCACGGCAATTTTCTCAAATCTAGAAAAAAATGATGCTAATATTCATATGAAAACACAAGAGACCCAGAATAGCCAATGTAATATTAAATAACAAAAATAATTAAATAACAAAAAATTTAATAACAAAATTAATGTACCATAATTCCAGATTTCAAGACACGCTACAGGGCCCGCAGTGTGGAATAACGCGTTAATCTGCTGCCAGGAACACTGCATCCCATAGGTGTGCCAGTTTCAGAACAGCTGACCCGCTTCCAATCCCGCCCCCTGCTAATTCATCAGGGAGAAAGGGGAAGATGGGCCAAATGCTTAGGCCCCTGTGCCCATGTTGGAGACCCAGATGTAGTTTCCAAATCCCTGCTTTCGTCTGGCCCAACCCTGGCCATTACAGCCACTTGGGGAGTGAACCAGAGAATGGAAGACTTCCCTCTTTCTCTTTCACACACTTTCTCCCTCTCTGCCCTCAAATACATAAAATAAATCTTAAAAAAGTCAAAAAATTGCAAAAAAAATTAAAGAAATGACACAAAAAATATTCCAGTTCATAAATTCAAAGAATATCAAAATGTCCGTATTACCCAAAGCAATTTACAGATTCAATGTGATCCTAATCAAAATATCAATGATATTCCTCTCAGATCTAGAAGGAATGATGCTAAACTATATATGGAAACACAAGAGACCCCAAACAGCAAAAACATTATTAAACAACAAAAACAAAGCTGGAGGCATGACAATACCAGATTTCAAGACACACTA
Source organism: Sylvilagus floridanus (assembly GCA_949820135.1). Classification (NCBI taxonomy): domain Eukaryota; kingdom Metazoa; phylum Chordata; class Mammalia; order Lagomorpha; family Leporidae; genus Sylvilagus; species Sylvilagus floridanus. The sequence goes on from OX463235.1 coordinate 60,160,470, forward strand.
CATGCCAGTTGGAATAAAAACAGCCTGATATTCCCACAAAAACAGACATGTAGACCAATGGAACAGCATAGAAATTATAGAAATCAATTCACACATCTAAAACCAAGTAGTCTTTGACAAAGAAACTCAAATCAATACTTTTAGAAAGGCGGTTTCTTAAACAAATGGTGGTGGGAAAATTGGATCTCCATGTGAAATATGAAACAAGACCCCTACATTATATGTTACACAAAAATCAACTCCAAATGGATCCAGGATCTAAATCTATCACCTGAAACCATCAAATTACTAGAGGAAAACAAGGTACTAACGTTGCAAGACATTGGCATAGGCTAAGATTTCTTAAGAAAGAATCCAGGTGATCATAGCCAAAATAGACAAATGAGATTGCATCGAGCTGAGAAACTTTTACAGTACAAAGAATTAAAGTGAAGAGACAACTGACAGAATGGGAAAAAATATTTCCAAACTATGAAACTGTTAAAGGATTAATATCCAGAATGTATAAAGAGCTCAGGGAACTCAACAACAACAAAATAACAATCCAGTTAAGAAATGGGCAAAGAATGCAAACAGGCATTTCTCAAAAGATGAAATTCAGAAACTTTTCAATTTGATGCAATCCCAGTAGTTAATTTTGGTTTTCAGTGCCTGTGCTTCTGGGGTCTTTTCCAAGAAGTCTTTGCCAGTACCTATGTCTTGCAGGGTTTCTCCTATGCTCTCTAGTAATTTGATGGTGTCGGGTCGTAGGTTTAAATTTTTAATCCATGTTGAATGGATTTTTGTGTAAGGTGAAAGGTAGGGGTCTTGCTTCATGGTTCTGCACGTGGAAATCCAGTTTTCCCAGCACCATTTATTAAACAGACTGACCTTACTCCAGGGACTGGTTTTGGATCGTTGATCAAATATAAGTTGGCTGTAGGTGTTTGGATTGATTTCTGGAGTTTCTATTCTGTTCCATTGGTCTATCCATCTGTTTCTGTACCAGTACCATGCTGTTTTGATAACAACTGCCCTGTAGTATGTCCTGAAATCTGGTATTGTGATGCCTCCGGCTTTGTTTTTGTTGTACAAGATTGCTTTAGCTATTCGAGGTCTCCTGTGTCTCCATATGAATTTCAGCATCATTTTTTCCAGATCTGAGAAGAATGTCCTCGGTATCTTGATTGGTATTGCGTTGAATCTGTAAATTGCTTTTGGGAGAATGGACATTTTGATGATATTGATTCTTCCAATCCATGAGCATGGAAGATTTCTCCATTTTTTGGTATCCTCTTCTATTTCTTTCTTTAAGGTTTTGTAATTTTCATTGTAGAGATCTTTAATGTCCTTAGTTAAATTTATTCCAAGGTATTTGATTGTTTTTGTAGCTATTGTGAATGGGATTGATCTTAGCAGTTCTTCCTCAGCCGTGGCATTGTCTGTGTATACAAAGGCTGTTGATTTTTGTGCATTGATTTTATATCCTGCTACTTTGCCAAACTCTTCTATGAGTTCCAATAATCTCTTAGTAGAGTTCTTTGGGTCCCCTAAATAAAGAATCATGTCGTCTGCAAAGAGGGATAGTTTGAGTTCTTCCTTCCCAACTTGTATCCCTTTAATTTCTTTTTCTTGCCTAATAGCTCTGGCTAAGACTTCCAGCACTATATTGAATAGCAGTGGTGAGAGTGGGCATCCCTGTCTGGTACCAGATCTCAGTGGAAATGCTTCCAACTTTTCCCCATTCAATAGGATATTGGCCGTGGGTTTTTCATAAATTGCTTTGATTGTATTGAGGAATGTGCCTTCTATTCCCAGTTTGCTTAGGGTTTTCATCATGAAAGGGTGTTGAATTTTATCGAATGCTTTCTCTGCGTCTAGTGAGATAATCATATGGTTTTTCTTCTGTAGTCTGTTAATGTGGTGTATCACGTTGATTGTTTTGCGAATATTGAACCATCCCTGCATACCAGGGATGAATCCCACTTGGTCTGGGTGGATGATCTTTCTGATGTGTTGTTGCAGTCTATTGGCCAGAATTTTGTTGAGGATTTTTGCATCTATGTTCATGAGAGATATTGGTCTGTAATTCTCTTTCAATGCTGCATCTTTTTCTGGCTTAGGAATTAAGGTGACTCGATCAGATCTTGTGCTGACTGTTGTTGTACAATGTAATACTTTATCCATGGTAGTATTTTTTTTTCCTTTATCCTAGTACTAGAGGTTGAACTCTGTAATTAACACAGAATTATTCTTAGGTGTTTAAATTTTAACTGAAAAGTGATCTCTGTGAAATATAAGAGTGGGAATAAGAGAGGGAGGAGATGTAAAACTTGGGACAGGCTCAATCGGAACGGCCCCAAATGATGGAGTTAGAATTGTGCCAGGGGTTTCCAATACAACCCCATCAAGGTGGCATGTACCAAGGCCATCTCATTAGTCCAAGTGATCAATTTCAGCTCACAATTGATCACACTGATAGGTCTAAGAGCCAAAGGGATCACACAAACAAGACTAGTGTCTGCTAATACTAACTGATAGAATGAAAAAGGGAGAGAATGATCCAACATGGGAAGCAGGATACACAGCAGACTCATAGAATGGCAGATGTCCTAAATAGCACTCTGGCCTCAGAATCAGCCCTTAAGGCATTCGGATCTGGCTCAAGAGCCCATGAGAATATTTTAGGCATGGAAAGCTAAGACACTCTGGAAAAAACAGAAGACCTAAATGAAAGATCTCTGCGAGTGAGATCCCAGTGGAAAGAACGGGGCCATCAAAGAAGGAGGTACCTTTCTCTGAAGGGAGGAGAGAACTTCCACTTTGACTATGGCCCTGTGGGAATAAGATCGAAGTCGGCTAACCCTAAAGGCTTCCATAGCCTCGGCAACTCATGACCAGAGCCTAGGGAGATTACTGACGCCATAAACAAGAGTGTCAAATTGTTAAATCAACATCAGGAGTCACTGTGTACTTGCGTCTCATGGGGGATCTGTCCTTAGTGTGTTATCCAATGTGAAGTGATGCTATTACTAGTACTGAAACAGTATTTTTACACTTTGTGTTTCTGTGTGGGTGCAAACTGATGAAATCCTTACATAGTATATATTGAATCGATCTTCTTTATATAAAGATAATTGCAAATGAAAAAAAAAAATCTTGGTGTTAAACTGGAAATTGCATAGACAATTAATCAATTTTAAAAAAAAAAAATCATGTAGGATCTCTGTCCTTAATGTGCTGTACATTGTGAATTAATACTATAACTAGTACTCCAACAGTATTATCATTTTGTGGCTCTATGCGAGGGCAAACCGTTGAAATCTTTACGTAATACGTACTAAATTGATCTCCTGTGTATAAAAAGAATTGAAAATGAATCTTGATGTGAATGGAAGGGGAGAGGGAGCGGGAAAAGGGGAGGGTGGGGGGAGGGAGGGAAGTTGTGTGTGGGGGGAGCCATTGTGGTCCATGAGCTGTTCTTTGGAAATTTATATTCTTTAAATAAAAGCTTTATAAAAAAAAAAAAAAAAAAAAAAAGAAATTCAAATGGTCAACAGACATATGAAAAAGGCTCAGATCACTAGCCATTAGGAAAATGAAAATCAAAACCACGTTGTATTTCTCCTCATTCCAGTTAGAATGGCTTTTATACAGAAATCAACAACCTAAATTCTGGTGAGGATGTGGGGGAAAAGGTACCCTAATCCACTGTTGGTAGGAATGTAGATTAGTACAGCCATTGTAGAAAACAGTAGGGAGATTTCTCAGAAAGCTAAAAATAGACCTACTATATGACCCAGCCATCGCTCTCCTGGAAATTTATCCACAGAAAATAAAATCATCATATTAAAGAGTTATCTGTATCATATTTATTGCAGCTCAATTCACAATAACTAAGATATGGAATCAACCCAGATGTCTATCAACTGATGAGTGGATAAAGAAAATGTGGATTATATACACTATGGAATACTACTGTGAAAAGAAATGAAATCATGTCTTTTGTAACAAAATGAATACAGCAAGAAACCATTAAACTTAGTGAAATAAGCCAGACCCACAAGGCAAGTATGTTTCCACTGATCTGCAGGAACTAATGGAGTACAAAATATGTAGTATATATGAATGAAATTTATATTTTCAGATACGACTACTGTTCACTTTCCTTGTCTCTACTGTTGAGGAACATTGTTTTTTTCTTCTTAATATTTATTGAATTCTTTCCTTAGTTTAAGATTAAATTTAGGATTATAAAATAAACTGAAAGGGTATCATTGTAAAAATTAAGACTAAGAATTGAAGTAGGACACAGAGTATGAGTATGGGAGAGAGGAAGTGTACAGTGGGAAGTATCACTATCCTCCTAAATCTTGTATATATGAATGTATACATGAAATTTGCTCATCTAATATAAATAGAAGTTATTAAAAATAAATAACCTTTAACAAATAAGTTTGGAACCCCAATGAGAGAGCTAAGAGTAATGTAAATAATCCTCCCCCTAATGAGCCCTTCATCAGAACCACATGCCTCTTTATAAAGACTTCAGTTGATATGAAAAATTAAAATGGTTCTGTATTTTTCTTCGACTTTGTTCTTTTTTACATTGAAGACTATGTTCTTGACATTTATGGCATAATAGACTCTGAGCTTATGACAAACACTGAACACAGAGAATATGTGATCTTTAAGAATTCCCTGACCACTTCTGTTTTTACCGTTTACTTCTGAATCCAGGCTGTAAATGACAACCATTTCTCTTGGGACATTAATGGTTAATTCATGCATTCTAGTAGACAACATAAAAGCAACAAAATTTCACTTTAAGTAAAAAAGAGCTGTACTGAGGTTGGGCACAGATGTTTGAATGTATAATGACAATAGAGTCTAGCAAAAAAAAAAAATGTTAACAGTGATGGTGAGTGTTGACATCTTTGAAAGTAGATGCCAATATGGAACTGGGGATGAGGAGTACTTTTGGGAATCGACACCTGTGTAAGAGGGGAATAGAAAACTGGATAGAACAGAGAGAACAGTTGAACAGTGATTCAGCCTTCTCAAACTCAAGTCACCCCACAGAGAACTCTGAGTATATTTAGTGTAATTGTGTATGTCCCACAGAGATCTAAAAGGGCAAGACTTTGCTGCAGTTATCATGATCCGTCAGTATCATAGGGCCAACCTTGGACTCCCTGCAACTGAAGCAAGCTATGAATAGCTGCAGACTGTTGCTGATGGTGCTTGTAATGACCAAGTAACATGCTCTTCCCAAAGGAAGGATACGGGTGATGCACTGCCCACAGGAGCTTTAAGGAAGGGATTACAGCACAACTAGAAATAAAGCTAAGGTATGAAAGAAGTTAAGGAATTTGAAGGAAGAGATGGTGCAATACAGAAGGTACAAAAGAAATCCGATTTTGATTTCAAGATTTTGCAAAAATGTCAAGTTTGGAATGATAATATTCCTACTCAAGTTCAAGTGTTAGATGTTTGGTGTGTTTAATACTGTAAGCTTGACTGTGAAGTGTCTTCCCTTAGAGACTGTACATACATTTAATATTTTCCCCAAAGCATTTCCACACTTGTAGCTCATCTTTTTCATTACAACCCCTGAGATGAAGCAGCTTTTTAAGATTTTCTTTCAAGAGGGGACTCAACATGGAATAAGAGGTATGATTTCCCCAACTTGGTGAGTTAGCTTGATACCAAAGTCCATGACTTTCTAGGATTTTTTTAACCTGGAAAATCATGAATGACAAGCAGGGTCATTGGGAAGGCCACTTTAGTTCCATTGTCTCAGACATGGTTTAACAAAGAACAGCTTGCTCTGTGACATCAATTTCCAATTTAGCACACCCCAGAGATACTTTCTATGGAACAGCAACTGACTTTGCTCTTGCTTTGTGAACCAACTTCATCACATGATTCGTGTATTTTGAGCTACCATGTGGAAGTTATTAGCACTGCTGGTACTTTTTCAATCCTCCATCCTATTTGTATCCATGACCACATTTCTGGTTCTTCTGGGGATTTCTCACTTTAGCTATTTTGTAGAGAGTTAGACCTTTGAACAGAATGTGAGTAGATACAACCTACTTTTTTTTCTCAATATCACAGATGTGTAATGCATAGGAACATTTTCACTTCTAACTGGATGTCAGAGAAAGGAAGGAGAAATGCAGAAGCACTAAGTCAATGAAGTAGAAAATAAGGAAAACCAGAAAGACATAGCATGGTAGGGAGGTGGGGGAGGGATACTGAAATGCCCAGAAATGATACAACTACAACCATCATCCTCAAAGAGTTCAATTAAGGAAAGAATCACATATATTAGCCCAATTCATCTGCTAGTTCCTAGAACATCTTCTGATATGTTGTTGAATGCAAAAAATTAGGAACAAGGCACTATCAGAGATTAAACAAAACCCATCTCAGTGCACTAACCTATTTTTAATTAATTATGAATATTACATGCTATTATTTCCTTTTCTTGTAAAGGTTCTAAGATTTTAATTTAAAATTGGGATAAGTACACAGCACCCTGGCAATAGGCAGGCAGGACTGTATCCAATATAAAAGAAAGAAAATGGAAAGACATATCCCAGTTATATTTTTGCCCTCTGAGTATGCCTTTTCCAATAAACTCTCATCTCCAAGGAGATAAGCCTCTACCACAGTCCAAAGACCTGACATTTCCTTGTGGTTTTCCTGTAAAAAATAAATGTAATAAATCTTCTGTATTGTTTTTATTTGCTGTGCTTTTAAAGCACAAAGAGGAATTCTGAGGAGCAAAAGGATTTAGAAGGAACTAGTCACAGTTGGCTGCACGTTGAAGTCATTTGAAATTAATATGCACAAAAGTGAATACTAAACCTACCAAGTATGTCCTACAGGCCAAAAAAGGGTTTTGTTTTATTAGTTATCTCATGTTTTTCCTTTCTTGGACCTCTTTAGTATGACAACAGGAAACCCTGAATTTACAATCACTCATGTCAATTGGACAATTAAGTTTCTTATGCAGTGCTAAGGTATTAAAGAGTTAAAGCCTCTCATACATTAACCTTAAAACTAACCCTGTGCTAGTTACTCATGGCCTTTTCCAAGTTCAAATCTTTCCCAGGACTCATAATTACCAAAGCCAGCTACTGTCCAATGCATATCATTTCAATGGACATGGACTTTTTGTGTAGATGTTGCCTCCATATCTGCCTTTACTTGCTAAAAGGTATCTGGAATATGACTCAGAAAGTACCCAGATAAGCCTTGATTTTAATGACTGAAAATAATTGGCAATATTCATTTACCTGAAATTTTTTATTAGCCACAAAGTCTAGTTCTTGTCCCCTAATTTTCACTGAGCTTTACCAATGTTTCTTTTCCCTTTTGTGCTAATTCAACTTATGGCTGTTAGATATTGATTATACTCCAGGAATTGTGCCAAGTGCTAGGGCAGAGTGGTAGGAAGAAACACACAGTCTTAGACTTTAGGAGTTTATGTTTCAGAGGAATAAGAGAAGACAGACAGACATTAAAAGAGAAGGAAGAAGTAGGAGGGAGAAGAATGCAAACAGTTGTGTAATTGATAACTATTTATTCAGAAACCCTAGTCATCTCTTTATTTAGGATTTTTTTTAATTTGTGATTTATTTAATGTCGATTATGCACCCAACATTCACAAGTGATTAATTCAAAAGATCTATGCAATCTCTTTAAGAAGTGGTCACTGTTCCTGTTTAATAGACCATACTTTTAATATCAACAGAATCTAGGATGCACTGAGTATGTAAAATATGCCAAGCATTTACTCATATCATTTTGTGCAATCTCCTGACAATGCTATGAAGGACTATTACCCTCATTTTGCATATAATGAACAGAACTCCTCAGTGCAGCAACTCTCCTAAGGTCACAAAGCTATCATTTAAGAGATCCAGAACAAAAACTCAAGTCAAGCTATCTCTGAAGTCTGTCCTTAAGCACAGATGAAAACCTAAGTCTAAGAATGTGAGAAGTTGCCTTATGATCCATCTATAGAAGATACGAACTCAAACTCATCTGGGACCAAATCTGTGTTCCTCCTCTTATCCATTAGAGATTAATCTCTTCCAAATTGCAAACTACACTGAAGAAATTCCTATTAATACCCAAGCCCTGAACATCTCCAAAAGGGAACAATATCTCTCATGAAGATAGAAAATAGGCATCGTTGCCAATTGCCTTTACCTACAGTACTCTCGTTCATCTCCCCTTTGCCAGTCTGTGTCTCCCAGCCCCTAAGACCTCCTCACTTGTGCAGCCTTTTTCCACTCAAGCACATGGTCAGGAACTCTCAACTCTGCATCCCCTCAGCTTTTGCTACCACATGGGGCACCACATTCATCTGCACTTGCATATGCCATTCTGGCAATGTTCCTCAATCACATTCCTGTGTGTCTATAGGGTTGTGTGCACATGCCACATATGCGAATCCAGCTATAGCAAATTGCCACGGCCAAGGACAACAGAGGACAGGGAGATAGGCAGAGAAAAAGTGGCAGATGACAGAAAAGGAGACAAAGATTTATCACAGTGACAGATGACTGTGGGAAGCCATCAGACACAGGGGATAAGAGTCTGCAGAAGCATGAGATATCGAGGGATAGTTTGTGCTGGGCATGGTGCCAGTTGCATCAGAAACACTGACTTCACCCATACTGAGAATTAGGTGCTAGGATGATAGCATACTGCTCTATCACCACGACATGTTTTCTGTATCAGTATTCTCCACTATTGCCCATAGGACAGTCAGGGTAGTGATATGAAAGACTGAGTAAAGGCCTATGCTACTGTGACTAAGATATGGACAGTGCTAATGGTGGAAGTTATTGTCCATATAAGGGCATTTTTAAGAAAAGAAAGTGCTCTTAATATGCCAAGGCAACAGATGTAAAAGGAGATGCACAGTCTCCATAATAAGGTGACACTTATGGTCTATTTAAAAAATTGCAAGTCAATTATCTTTTTCAAGTAGATAGTAGGCACTGAGTTGGAAAGCAGATAGCAATGGAGCAAAGAGATAGGAGATACAGAACTGCAAAAGCCGGCGCCGCGGCTCAATAGGCTAATCCTCTGCCTGCGGCGCTGGCACACCAGGTTCTAGTCCTGGGTGGGGCGCTGGATTCTGTCCCAGTGGCTCCTCTTCCTGTCCAGCTCTCTGCTATGGCCCGGGAGTGCAGTGGAGGATGGCCCAAGTGCTTGGGCCCTGCACCCGCATGGGAGACCAGGAGAAGCTCCTGGCTTCTGATCAGTGCAGTGCGCCAACCACACCGGCCATTGGAGGGTGAACCAATGGAAAAGGTAGACCTTTCTCTCTCTCCCTTTCACTGTCCACTCTGTCAAAAAAAAAAAAAAAAGAACTGCATATGAGGACGGATCATACCATTTTTTTTAAAAAAATTGCAAGAGGACAGAAGAATGGCCCTGAAAGGTAGCTGAGGAGAGCATCAGGCCCTGCTTAACTGTGGGCTTGGTGATGACAGAGACCAAGTGCAATGGGCTCCAGATTCAGTAATTGTAAAACCAAATCAAGTCAATATATTTTATCCATGATCCTTTATATATTACAGTCATTACAGTAAGCATTCTTTTCCCATGCTGAAGGAGCCCTGGTAAAGCAGGATCCAGTATGGAAGAAAAACGTGAGAACATTTCCCAGTATACTTCATTCTTAAGAGATGCCTGTTGTAAGTGAGAAGCATAATGAGATCCTCCATTAAGAGCCATTCAAAAAGAAAGACTCGCATATTCCAACTTATCTTTCTCAGAACTCAGTAATCAACAAAGTCCCCTTTGAAGAAAGTCATCTTTGTACTTCAATGGGTTGAAAAGTGTGAACTTGAGGCTTTATTTTTTTACATGAAAAGCTTGTAAAAAGATACAATTATTCTCCTTTAAGTGGACAGTTCTCCTTGCACTTTTGCAATATGACACAAGGTATTTACCTCTAACCTTACCGCCGCAAGAAAATTCCAGAGTGGCGGTTCAAATGACAGACATTTATTTCCTCAGTTTTGGAAGCTCCCAAGTCCAGGATAAAGGTTCCAGCTGACTTGGTTTCTGGTGAGGGTGCTCTGTGTGGCTTTGGTACATGAAGATGCTGGTGATCCACTTTTTTCTTTTCTTTTCTTTTTTTTTTTTGACAGGTAGAGTGGACAGTGAGAGAGACGGAGAAAGGTATTCCTTTTCCGTTGGTTCACCCCACAATGGCCGCTGCGGCTCACGCACTGCGCTGATCCGAAGCCAAGAGCCAGATGCTTCTCCTGGTCTCCCTTGCGGGTGCAGGGCCCAAGGACTTGGGCCATTCGCCATTGCACTCCCGGGCCACAGCAGAGAGCTGGACTGGAAGAGGAGCAACTGGGACAGAATCCATCACCCCAAACGGGACTACAATCCAGTGTGCCAGCGCCGCAGGCGGAGGATTAGCCTAGTGAGCTGTGGCGCCAGCCTGGTGATCCACTTTTCTAAGATGCTTTTTGAAACAGGTTCCTAGGTATGGTAATGTATAGTGCCGATTCTTCCACAACTCCCTCTTCAGCTTCAATAAGTGACAGGTATTATAAATACTTGTAAACAGTTTCTTATGAATACTTCAAGAGAAAAATGAACACACCAGAAAAAAATTAGGATGCAAGGTGACTGTTCTAGTGTTTCTGGAAACATAATATATCTGATTTCATGTGATACTAACTCCACATTAGATATTTTTAAAAGGATTTTATTTATTTATTTGTGAGGCTGAGTTATAGACAATGAGAAAGAGAGACAGAGAAAAAGGTCTTCCATTTGCTGGTTCACTCCCCAAATGGCTGTAATAGCTGGAGCTGGGTTGATCTGAAGCCAGGAGCCAGGATCTCTTGTGGGTCTCACATGTGGCTGCAGAGTCCCAAGCACTTGGGCCATATTCCATTGCTTTTCCCAGGCCACAGCAGAGAGCTGGATAGGGAGAGGAGCAGCTGGGACTAGAACCAGCGCCCATATGGGATGCCGGTGCCGCTGGCAGAGGATTAATCTACTGTGCCACAATGCCAGCCACAACACATTAGATATTTTCCCACTTTGTGTTATCTCATATGTGTAGTATTCTTATCCCACTTCACAGATAAGGAACCTGAGACAAAATGTATTTACTGAAGGTTATAATGAGTAGTACATGATTTAAGATTCCAAGATCCAGGGAGTGAGTTCCAGAGATCAAAGACTATACTTTTCTATTCTCCAGTAATGTTACTACTCATTATTATTGACCAATTTTTTTTTAGAGAAAAGGGCATCCTCCCTAGAGCCATAAACTACCTTCGCACATCTACTATACTTTATTAGAAGCACTCTCTTAACTGTTGCTCATGCTCTCATGATTGGTTCAAGTGACATTCAGATTCTGTTCTGTATCAGTTGTACACGGGGTTTCATGACCCTCTGTCTCAAGGGATCCTCACAGTACTAAGAGGTCTTGCTCCATGAGGAAGGCTAAAATGTTTCCTGCATCTAAAGACTCATCTTAGAGGAATCTTAGGGGACAGAGGAGACAAACACTTGATCACAGTGGAAGGATTGTGGGAAGATACAGAATAAAACAGGTGAGATTGAGATAGCATGCTAGGCCTTCAGCTGTCCAGTTGGATGTTTTCATCACAGATTCTCACCTTCTATATCATTCAAATCTCAAGACATTTGAAGCCCTCAACAGGGTAAATTTTTCTCCTTCCTAATTTAGAAGTCCTTTCCCATTTAAAGGTAGGAATTTAGCTTTTTGTTCTTTTTTCCCAAAAACATTTAAAATTCTTTCCCAGCCAATTTAGAGATTGAAGCTTGGGGATGCTGATCTTCTTCCAAATAAAATTTTTAACTAAGCAAAAAACCACACCACTGCTCATGAATTTATTATACGTTTCTGGTGAAAGATTAAACCCATTTCATTCAACAGTTTTGGGGATACAGAATAGCTGAGAATCTGAGAAAAATGTAAATTTTCCCTGAGAGAATTTGTAAGCCCTAAAGGAGCATAAAATGCAAAAATACAGTGAGTGACTATAATTGCAGTATTAAAATATTTCCTGGCTGACCCAGGATCATTTACGGGCTGCTGAGTTAAACACTAAGCTATTTCAGCATCAGAGGTCTCTGGAGGCTACTTTCCATCTTATCAAATGGCACCTGCCACTGTGAAAAGAAACCCAGAGATGGGAGTTTTTGCACTTGCAAAGCTTGGCAGAGACACAAGTGCCTTCTATGCTAGTCCAACCTAGCCTACCCAAAGAAGTCAGGCCTGATACTGTGCACTTATTTAATCCTTATAACACTTCCTGAGGTAGGTTCCATTCATACCTGCATTTCCACAAATGCAGGAATTGGAGTTCAGAGAAGTTAAATGACATACCCCAAATCATACTGTTAGGAATTATTGGCATTTCTTCATTCTAACCATTATACTATTAGTTAGTAGGATATTTTATACACCAATTTTATTAATAAACTTATTAGGTACCACTTCCTTGCCAAATCCTGTAGAAATTCTTGTCTTGGTGCACAATAAGCTCCTTGGGGATACTTGGCATATATGACAAGATAATGAAATTAAATCTTTGGTTAAGATTCAAAAAGAAAGTAAAAGCTGAAATAGAATATGGATCTCCAACTGGAACAATCAGAAAAAAAAAACTTACGCACACATATGAGACTTGAACTTAGACACAACAAGAAAGACTTGGAAAAACAAATGCAAGTATATGGGTTCTAAGGAGGAGGAATGGAGGCAGGAAATGTACCTGTTTATAAAGTAAACTCTGCAGAACTGTAGGGCTAGGAGAGCATTTCCTACCTACAGGTATCCTGTGGGCAGATCCAAGAGGACAGGAATCACTAGAACACTGGGCTACATCTCTAGTCCTATCTTCGATTGTCTCATCTGTCACATGGGGAAGTTGGTTATAGGACATGTACATCTCTTCCAACTTTGGAAACCAACATTACAGTCAGAACATAGATCATTCTGGCTTGAAAAGAATCCCTCTGCTCTGAGACATGTTATGTTATGGTCAGCATATCCTGAAAAAGGCACTGTCACAGGAACCCCTAACACTCAGCTGTCACCAGTGACTACTTCATTTGTTGCTGCGGCTACTTTTTGACTATAATCTACTAATTTGGAAAGCAGGCACCCAGCATCACGTGTAACAAGCTTCAAAGAATGGGCAGTAGTTGTGATCTGGATCTTGTTGAAGATGTACACAATCCTAGAGGGCAGAACTGGAGGCTGGGGGTCAAATTGAGGTTATGAATTATATTGTGACACAAGCCAAAATTTAGAAGTTGAGCAGTTTCTCATTATAAGAAAACGACTTATCTCCAGCTTGAAAAGCAATGATTGAGAAGAAGCTAGGGAAATCTCTTACTGGCTTATAATCCATGGATGGTAGCTTTTTGCAAAGGGGAAATCAGCAACTGGTATATTGAATGAGTGCATCCCCATATCTGAACCCCTTTGTGAAAACTTACTTGATTGGCCATAAAGCTTCACAGGATAAAGAATGCAAATCCAATCAATAAGATCAACCTCTGGGGATTACACTCCAACTTTATTCTAGTACCTATTTTTCTTTCCAAAAAAAAATTGTATCATTTATGTAAAATAAAGACTATTGTGGCTCACAGTTTTATTACTCAATGTTCTCTCTGTGGTCTTGCAAAATTGCATTTTCATTTGGTATTTGCAATCTTTATTGGACCCTTTTGTCTAGTTTATTTCTCTTTAAGTGTTAAGCTACGGCCAGCCAAAACAAGAAGCTTCAGGCATCAGGCACCTGGAAATTTTTGCTCCTTGAGTTAGGTCAATTAAATCTAACTTTGGTTCGAGGCTGGTTTGAAAAGTGACAAGCTTAACAGCTTGGTGAACAAACAGCAGAGTTACTGTCACAGTTGACTTACTATCTGTTTAAGCAACAAATCGACTACAATTCACAATTTCCATTTCCTGGGAAAGGGAAACCTTCAAACCACAGAGGAAGTAACCGCTGAGTCCCTGAGAGGAGGCCCCTCCTTAGGGTGGAAGGAAGGGACAAATGAATGACACTATTGCTATGTGTCTAATCATGCAAAGGGAAACCCTTCTTTAAGTCCACTCTACTGGAACATATGAAATGTACAAGTAATTGTGAACCAAAAGCATCTAAGAATGCTCTCCAGTGAACCAAACATATACTGCAAGCGTGAAGTAGAATTCCTGTCCTTCCCTGTCCAAGCTACCAGCATAACAGAACTGGCTTTGAACCTCCATTCTAACCACAGAGCAGGCTGGAGTCAGACTTTTGGAAGGAGAGGAAAAAAGAGAAGAAGGATCATAGCTGTTCTTAAGCACTTACATCAGATTAAATTCACACTACTAAGATAATCGACACCACTGCCATTATAATGTCATAGTTCTAGATAATAAAAAGACCTACACTACAAAGACTATTTTCCCTGCTTTTCCAGAGAGTTGGACAATCTTTAGGATATTTATTACTACTTTTTTCTCTAGATTATCCATATTGTATTTTTAAATATTTATTTATTTATTTGAAAGTCAGAGTTACATAGAGGAGAGGCAGAGAGAGAGAAGTCTTCCAATCGCTGGTTCACTCCCCAATTGAGCACAATGGCCAGAGCTGTGCTGATCCGAAGCCAAGAGCCAGGAGCCTGGAGCTTCTTCTGGGTCTCCCACGTGGGTTTAGGGGCTCAAGGCCTTAGGACATCTTCTACTGCCTTTGCAGGCCATAGCAGAGAGCTGGATCTGAAGTGGAGCAGCCGGGACTAGAACCAGCGCCCTTATGGGAAGCAGGCACTGCAGGCAGCGGCCTTACCTGCTACGTCACATCACAAGCCCCCATCTTGTATTAAATTTAGAGACATCTATAAGGTAGCAGTTGAAGAAAACTGTATCGAACACAGAACTTAAAAGCATAACTAACCTTCTACTTAAAAATTGGTGTATTCCATGTTTTCTCATTTCTGAACTTCAAGCACATTAGCACACATCATTTATTCAGCTTCCAGCTAAAGAAAGTAAAACACATGGCCCACTTTATTTTGGTTAATGACCAAAAGCCAGTTTTGGTTTATTTATGTTTTGAAATTGAATTTAAAGATAGATAAAGATTTAATGAAGATATATAAGTGTGTTTATAGAATGGGATTATACTGGTCATTTAGCAGAATAAGGAAGATCATTTATGGACATGGAAAGATGGCTAAAAATAATATTAAGTAAAAAATCAGGTTGTATAAATATACAGGAGGGAATTTCAAAAGTATATGGAAATGGAACTAAAAGATACATTTTGATGCTGATGTTGTGGTGTAGCAGGTGAAGTTACCTCCTGCAACACTGGCACCCATATGGGTGTGATTCAAGTCCTGGCTGTTCTACTTCCAACTCAGCTCCCTGCTAATGTGCTTGGGAAAGCAGCAGAGAATGGCCCACATGCATGGGCCCCTGTACCAACATGAGAGACCTGGAAGAAGTTCCTAGCTTTGCTCTGTCTCAGCCCTGGCATTTGCAGTTATTTGGAGGGTAAACCACCAGATGGAAGATGTCTGTCTCTCCTTCTGTTTCTGTAACTCTGCATTTCGAACAAAGAAAGAAATATTTTAAAAAGATATGATCATTTTAGTGTAAAGCATTTTAACTCACATGTATATTTCATAATATGCATTTTTCCATGAACGTTTTAAGGCTACTCAAATTATGTCTCAATATGCATAATTACATAGAGATGTAATTTTAAATACATGTACCTCTATGCAATAGATCTATTCATAGACAGAAATAGTCATGAAAGAACATGTTATAT
Source organism: Sylvilagus floridanus (assembly GCA_949820135.1). Taxonomy (NCBI): domain Eukaryota; kingdom Metazoa; phylum Chordata; class Mammalia; order Lagomorpha; family Leporidae; genus Sylvilagus; species Sylvilagus floridanus. The sequence continues at coordinate 60,176,318 of OX463235.1, forward strand.
GACACTTATATTAACAGTTTTCATAATATATGTGTATATAGTTTGCCATTTTATATCATGCATATATTTTTCTTAATTTTATTTTTATATTATGTCCTTTTTGTTATTATTTTGTTTAAAAGTTACAGAGACCGAGAGTCTGACATAGATAAGCAAAAATCTTCTATACACTGGTTTATTCCCAAATGCCCACAACAGCCTGGGCTATGCTAACCTGAGGCCCAAAACCAGATTTTATTCTGGGTCCTCCATGGGGTGGCTTGGACCCACCTGACTGCCTCCCAGGTTGCACATTACCAGGATTCTGGGATCAGAAGTGAAGCTGGGGTTTGAATCTAGCCATTCTACTATGGGATACAGGCTTTCCAAGTGGCATCTTAACCACTGTTCTAAATGCCCAGCCCTGTGTCAAAAAATTTTGTTGGATAGTTATATGAATTTCAACCCATGGATAAATTCATATAGCCATCACTACAAAAATAAAAAGCAGCCACCAAAATATCTTTATAACAAAAAATATTATATATTAATGAAAAGAAAAATGTTAGTATCAATGAGATCAATTTCAGGAATTCTTGGAGTCTTGGCTCAAGAATAAGTTCATCCAGAACATTGCTGGCACTGAGGCACTGAGGCTTCTTCCAGAGGCCCCACCAGTATCAGCTGCTCCAGCACCCTCAGCCCTCACCCCTAGAGACAGCTCTCCTAATGCACACAGGGACAGCCCCATGGGACAGAGATGCCTGGCAAAGTAACTGGGTTGGAAATCTGAATGCCCCAATCGTAAATATTCTCATAACAACAAAGATGTCTAGAATTCTATACTCACAGCTAGAATTTGATCCAGCAAGAGACGGATCGTCTAGCCCTCATGGTCCAAAGAACCATGGTTTCTGGTAAGGAAAGTACCCATGCCAGTTTTCAGCTGTATGAGGTACATACCTCTGGGGCAGCAACATGGCTATTGGAGTATTCCCAACAATGGAAATACAAAATGCTGGCAAATGGTTGCAAAAATATATCATGCACATTTAAAGGCTCTCAGATACTGAAAACAGCAGCAACAACAGAAAGGTAGGTATGAAAGAAGAGAAAGGAATATAAAAGATATTTATGGTCTACTTGTGCCTCTTTCTTTCCTTAGAGCTTATTAAAGAGCACAAAAAATATCAAGGATGTTTAGAAATAAGTTTGATCTCTCTAATGAGAGATAGCTTCCTGGTGGCTTGCTCCTGCACACATCTTCCTGAACATATCTCTACGGGACAGACACTATTTGTTAAGCCATTGACAGGGCCAACGGGCCAGAGAACACACAGTATTCACTATCACACCTTTATTTTTCAAAGGTCACTGCAGATGACATGCTGTGAATAACATGCTGGCACTGAAATCACAAGGCTAAAGAATAGATTCCAGGCTATACCACCACCGAAGATCTATGAGGCTGGCACAGTTTCCAGATGGGTAGACCATGCCAAAGTTCCTGTAGAACAAAGCCCATGGAATATTCCCCTGTCCCTTCATTCCTCGTGGTTATTCTGTTTGTTATCATCCAAGGCTCAGTCAGTCCCCAAACAAAGATAAACCCCTACCTTAAGAGGTTCACAAATATTTCTAGGATGAAGCAAGTGGCTTTCTCATATAAGCAAATTGCATTTTAATTTTACAGGATTAACTGTTGACTTGGACCTGCTCCTTCACATTCTGTATGATATTTGGGTTTTGCCAGGAGTTTAGATTGCTTGCTTTCCTCACTCATTTGGAATCTGTGATAACATGGCTCCCGCCTGTCTGATTTGGGACTTGGTTTGTCTGTCCTGGACTCCGTGTGTCTCCAGCTGTGACCCAAGGCTCTGATCTAACCTTGAGAATCTGCACAAACCTAACCCTCCCAGGTCCCTGCCTCTCCACATCCCCTCTGGTGCTCCCGAATTGTGCAAATACACCACTGTGACCTCATTCTTACCAAGTTAAGATTCATTTGCTCTTCCACTGGCTTTTGCAAAGGCTCCACTCCAACTCCCCCCCCCTTTTTTGTTGGCAAAACCATCAAGGCACTTTAATGACAATCTTTGTTTCCAAATTCAGTGTCATTTCCACATTATCAAAGAAAATGGTTATTGATCTAGAAGAACAAAACTGTAGTCTAGCTTTTGTAGAAATAGTTTGCACAGATAAGCACCAAGCTGATATTTAGCTTTGGTATGACAGCGTTTGACCTTAGCAATTGGTCTGGTAACCTACTCAGGGAAGAAAATTTCTCTGAATAGGAGTCATAAAACAAATGCAAAACAAAATCCATCACTAAGGAAGTTTAATAGCATTTTTAACCTGTCAAATGGTAAAGAAGCATACAAGTTTAACAATGAAAAAACACATTAGGTGAAAATCCACTTCTTAATTTGCAATAACATTATAAATCTAAGACTCTTCCAAAGTCAAAATGAGCTTTTCCACTCTGCTCCCAGCACTATTGGAGATGCAACTCCAAAATTCCAGCCAATTGGAATTTTGGAATTCCATGAAGAAGGCAAATAAAATGCTTTGAATGGCATTCTGTCATTGCTCCAACATCCAGTTTGTCAATGTCAGGTGAGTCAGGGCAACACTTCTTGATTAGAGATACTCAGGGAATACCAACACCACCTTTCTCCTCTTCTATAGAGGCACACACAGGGCAGCACTCAACTTATCAGACCCTCAATGCTGCATAGGACACAGGAAATTCAGATACTCTGTTTTTTTATAAATAACCTTTTTTTAAAGTATTGGTTTTTATTTGAAAGAGTTACAGAGAGAGGAAGAGACAGAGAGAGAGATCTTCCATCCACTGGCTTACTCCCCAATTGGCCGCAGTGGCCGGAGCTGTGCTGATCCAAAGCCAGGAGCCAGGAGCCTCCTCTGAGTCTCCCATGTGGGTGCAGGGGCCCAAGGACTAGGGCCATCCTCTGCTGCCTTCCCGAGCTACAGCAGGAAGCTGGATTGGAAGAGGAGCAGCTGAGACTAGAATTGGTGCCCATGTGGGATGCCAGTGCTTCAGGCCAGGACTTTAACCTGCTGTACCACAGCGCTGGCCCTCAGATACTCTGTTATGTACAATGTTAGGAGGCTTTATGTGTCCATCTGGCAGGTTCTACAAAGCTAGTACCTGGCTATTCTTGCTACATGTTCCAGTGAAGCTGCCCACAGGTGGCTATTTGACTACACTTTCACTTACCACTCCAAGTTACAAAATCTGAGCATATAATGGCTGGAGGAAAAAGACCAGCTTCTGGTTGATAGTCCAGCCAATAGAAGCTATTCTTCGTCATGTGATGTAGAGCCTTTAATTGATTTATTTGAACAGATATTTTTTTTAAAGGAATGGAAAACTTAGGATGCATTCCTTACCCAGTATGATCCTTCTCCTCATACATTTCTTCATTATAGAACCACATTTATTATTTTCTATTGGCACCAAAGTTGGAGATTACAGCAACACAATTTTTCTGTTTATTTTAAATATGCTAAAGGAAAATGGAGAAGCCAGGTATATTGTTCTTCACAGCATTTAATTATCCCTGGATACTACCACACAGAGGACAGGTATACTCAAGAATCCATAAAATATGGTTCACCATTGACAGATGGGGAGGACTGACAGCAGCTTCTACTAGTCCCTGGGACTCCACGCCTGAACTTTTCTCTCTAGGAGCATGACCTCATGTTTCATCCAGCACTTCAACTTCTCAGGAAGATGACACAGCTCCAAACACATCACAACCCCAGGGTCCTGGGCCCTTGATCTTCCTTAGTTCATTTACTCCATGAATTACCTCTTCTGCTAGTTGTTAGGTCTGAGCAGATTGGGGGCTGACACAGAAGAGAAATGACCTGCTATTGTATCCCAAGGGATTAAAGTGTTCATTCTATGACTCATAAAATGAACCTGGTACAGAACTCACCACTCTCCAGATGGGGAGAAATCTGCTGCACTCAAGCCATGTAGGGTCTGAGGACACACTAACAGCGTTCCTACCAGAAAGTGCATGGGGCCTTAGCTGCATAGCAGGGGACAGATTTCTTATCACCTCCTGCTCAGCCTCCTACTCCTCATTCTCCTTTTCCTCCTTTGCTTCCTTTATGATTTGTGTAAATTCATCTTCCTTATTCAGAATATTTATAAGCCATTTTAGAGTGTTTTTCTGTATAGTGATAATTGAGGGGAAAATTAAAACATCATGAAACATTTCCCTGTTATTTGAAAAGAGACTTGGTATAGGGAGGGAGAGGTGTCTTGGATATGACCCTGAATAAAGCATACAGAAGATTTTGGTATGAATAAAATTTGAGGAAAGTGAAATCATATGATTTAAAAATGTTTTCAGTACTATATGTGCTAAAGCATCTGCTATATATTTGACTCCTGTTAATACATGTTTTCTTTATAGCAACCTTATAAAGTCAGTGCATTACAAACTCACTTCATGAAGGACAATGAAGCACATTTAGCTTAAGAACAAGGATTTAAACCTCATTAATTCAAAGTACAGTCAGACCACACTCAAGTGTGTATGATTATTTGACAAATAAGGAATTAGTGCCCAAAAGGAGAATTGTCCCATTTGCTACCATGGAAAAGAGCCCAGCACTTAAAACAACAACAACAACAAGCAACTCTCACACAAAGTCCAAGCCCGTCGCAAGCACTGACTCACAGATGCAGGGCAAGTCAGAGATGGGCCAACAATCACAGATCTGCCCCTTTGGTAAACACGAGGACTCCTTGTTTGTACACAAAAAGTTCTCTTGTAGAATTTTTTTATATAAAAAATAGATTGTTGATGTAGAAGCACTGTGCACACAGTATGGGCCTAGAATGTCCTCTGCCTTTAGCTCTCAGTCCTTAGAGGAAGTGGCTAATAGGATGTTGCTTTTTGACAGCTGGGAAGAACAAAGGTCACAGAAGCCAAGTGACTAATTCCATCTTACAGAAGTGGTAAACGGCAGCTATGACCTGGAGCCAGGGCTCCTATCTTGATAGGAAGCTGCCATTCAAGGGAGGTCATGTCAGAATCAATGCGTGCCAGTAGGACCTATCATTAGGAAACAGGGTTTGAAATACTAGCTTTTTAAAGATCTTCAGTAGATCCTATATAGTAAATATTTCTTAACTTCACTTTCCTAATAGAACAGAGCATCCTAAGATCAAGAAAGAGGCACAAGTTATTTAAACTTAAATCATAACCACCTTGACCTTAACAGAATACATTTTATAATTTCCACAAATGTCTTACCCTTTAATAATTAATTACACAGCAATCATAAACTGGGTGATTCTGACTCCACACTAACGAGCTGCTTTACTGCACTTCATATAATTTTACTGATGCCAACAATTCTGTTTTATAATAGTAACACTCTCCTTAAGAAAGCAGAGTGAACTATGAGTTTAGCCTCTCCCTTGGTTTCTGTAGACTGTGGAGACAGAGGAGAGGGTGTCCCAGAAATGCACGAAGGATCATATAAGATATGCTAACCCTTTACAAAATGGGATCAATAACTGTTTTCAAATAAAAATGAGCTGTTAAAAACTTTAATGAAATAGAAAGGAAACCACACATGGCAGTCCAGTAAGAAATGAATTGAGCCAGCCTCTGCCATAGATTCTTACTTCAATGGATAATTTATTTCTTGGAAGATACTATCCCTTAGATAGGTACTTGTAGCTCCAGTTCAGAGTAAAACAGAACTCTGTTTTAGGTAAAGTGTTCTAGAACTACAACCCCAATCCCAGTTTTGTAAAGAAGAGGGATTTGTTGGAAGAAATGCTGGGAAGATTGCTTTGTCATCACTTTTAATATAACCCACGCTCCTTGCAAGGGAAACATTGTAGTAGTTAGACTTATTTTTAAAAGTTCATATAATTATCTGAATGATTTTAACATTTTTAATTAAAGCTGACATTAATAGAAGACTGTACATCTATTCAATCATTAGGTTGTAGTTTCCACATAACTGGCTGTGGTCAATACTTTCTCCATCAGCCACAGTACTAACATTGTCAGGTAACTCTAGGTCTTCTTTCAGAGCCCTTACAGTCACATGTTTTGTTTTCCCAGCTTCTTGCTTTATCTCTATCTCTGATTGGTTTTTGTATCAAGACCTACTTCCAACCGTAAACTTCATGCAAGACCCTATCAGGAAGACAGCTCCAAAAAGGAAGACAGTTGAGTAAATCAAGTAATTAAGGAGCATCTGTTAAAAGTACAGCAGGTTCTGTCTCCCCAAAACCTGTGTAGCTGCTTAAATCCTAATGTTCTCACGTTAATGCTTGGCAGATTAAGGGTAGAGACCTGATCTAATGATGGCAGACAGTTAAGGTCTTTGAGTCACTGAGGGTGTTCCTGCAGAGGGTGGTCCTTGTGAGAGGTTTCAGAGTTTCAGTTGAAATGCTGCCTAGGTGCTCTTGGCTTCCTGGCCTGGCCCACTGTGTGATCCTACCTCTGTATCCACCATAGCCAGCTCCATCAGACACAGCATTAAGGGGCTGTTCAATCCTTTAACCCAACCACAGATGAAATAAACCTTTTCGTACCCAAGAAACTCCTCTCAGTTATTTGAGTTAAAGCAACAAAATTGGACTAATACAGCTGCTATACTTTCATGTCCTTTCATTTATTTAATCAAATTTGAATAAATCAATCCTTTACAAAAGCCCAAGATAGTAAAAGGAATAGAAAAGAGATTGACATTTGATAGACTGAAGTAGAAGCCTTTAGCATATCTCCTATAAGCTTTTTTTTAACACCACAAAGCAAATCCTTTTAAGGAAATAAATATTTACATCAAAAAGTCATGTGAGAAACAGAAACACCAGCAGCATTCTATCAAGCTGCCAGGCATTTACAGCGGCTCCAGTTTACCTCCTTGTATCGAGCACCAAAGTCGTAAGTTGTACTTCCTACAGGAAATAAGTTTCAAAGACTGGCCTAACAAAAAGTTAAATTAATTCACCTATTATAAATTAATTCACCTATCCCTACTCTTTTACTTTGTAAAGAGCTAGCTAACTTATCTTCCCAGGCAGATGGTAAGCTTGAGGGAAAGATTGCAAACATGTATTTCTCCATATCTCTATCAGTACATGCCTAGATCAAAGCAGACAAGAAGTAACTGCTAAACTTATGTAACAAAACAAACAAAACAGAGCCATGATACAGACTCTCATGGGAACAGGGAAAAGAAGCTGGGATTGCAAACAGCATCCACATGTTTTTGGCAGCCCCAGCCTCCAACCAATCCTCTAGCTCATTCCTTCAGCTTGGACTTCATTAGATGTATCTAATTCTGTTTTCTAGGCCACCAGATATAAAATATGTTAATTATTCTCTCATATGGAAGTACAGAGAGAGAGAGAGAGAGAGAGACTGACCGATTTGGTTCCAGAGCTAAAGTTCCCATGGTAGCACTATCAGGGAATGCAGAGGTAGCCCAGAGAGGCAATATAATTTGAGGATGGCCTCACTCAGGGGTTAATTCACGTTTGCACTTTTCCTTCAGGATGAAATGAGCATGTCACCATTTAGAACCACTCTGCACAGCACTTGTGAAGCTCACATGCTTTTTCTATAAGATAGTCAGATGAAGGCATACAACGGGAATACTAAGTGATTAGACTGACCAACAGGCTAACCATGGTCTAGATGCAGCTATCAATACTTAAATTCTAACAAGGTGAAGTTAAATAAAACTAAAAATGCAACTCCTCTGTTGCATTCACCAGATTTCAAATAATCCATAGCTTCATGATAGATGCTATTGTATTGGTAGAAAAAAGGAACACTATACTTCCTTCACTGAAGAAACTTATATTGGAGAAGTCTGTTCCATAGTCCCTATGGATAAACAGTCTGTAGAGAAACGATGGATTGAGAGAGAATAGTCATGCAAGGAGTATTCCAGGCAAAACTGCATGTATACTTGTGTGGATCCACAACCATATACACACATAATGTCCATAGTCTGAGATCTCGATCTTCTCTATGTTAAGAAAAGCAGATCTGGGGGCCAGCGCTGTGGCATAGTAAGCTAAACTTCCATCTGTGGTGCCAATATCCCAAATGGGCACAAGATGGTGCCCCAGCTGTCCCTCTTCTGATCCGGCTCGCTGCTTATGGCCTGGGAATGCAGTGGAAGATGACCCAAGTGCTTGGGTCCCTGTACCCACATCGCAGACCTAGAAGAATCTCCTGGCTCCTGGCTTTGGATTGGCCCAGCTCTGGCCTTTGTGGCCATCTGGGGAGTGAACCAGTGGATGAAGATCTCTCTCTCTCTCTGCCTCTCCCTCTGTCTATAACTCTGCATCTCAAATAAGTAAATAAATCTTTAAAAAAAAAGATCTAGGGGAAAATTCAAGCAATCATTTTCTTCTTTCTCACTCCTTTCCACAACTTGAAATACCCTATTTATATTTCTGTTAGCAAAGGAGGTTCAGAAATGATAGAGGGAGTTGAGTGTGATTGGCATATACTTGTAGATGGTTCAGGAAGTTCTAACAAAATGCTTTCCTACTAAAACCTTTGTTTCCTACTTCTCCTAAAAATAATCATATAATATATGGTCTATGTAGGCACATGCATTTACACATAGATGTGTAAAGGTTGATATATCTGCAAAGTGCAATATCATTTGCATTATTATTTGCCTCTTCTAGAGGTGTCAGAACAGGGAATTACCAGGCCTTTGCTCAGAGACTAATTATCCCTCACACTACAGACAACATTAACAACATAGATTCAGATACCTGTCCCGATAGAGCATGAATGTGCTATCTTTTTCTTTCCAGTTTTAGCTTCCTAGTAGAGGATGGTTATACCAAGTCAATAAACATAGTTCTGTAGACTCTTCCTATAAATCTATCACATGTAAGAAAATTTTATAACCTCCTTTTCAGAGACATCAGTTTTTCACTTTGATATAAATGTTTTTAAATTTTAAATTTCGAGAACTTCTATTAATATATGTATGTATTAATAAAGGTCAGTGTGTGTTTTGATAATGAGTAATAAACCACGTAACCAGAACCCTACATATGACACATAGTCTAATATTGGAGCTACACTAATGGAACAGATCTATGTGTCATCTTTATATGCTAAACATACTCAGTTACTTAACTCTCACATGTGCTCAGTCAATACCAGAAACTTTTTTAAAAAGATTTGTTTCATTTATTTGAGAGGCAGAATTACAGAGACAGAGGGAAAAAAGAGATCTGCTGGCTTAGTACCCAAATGGCCACGATGGCCAAACCAAAGTCAGGAGCTGCTTTTGGGTCTCCCACATGGATGGGAGGGAACAAGCACTTGGGCCATCTTCTACTGCTTTCCCAGGCATATTAACAGAGAGCTAGATTGGACGTGCAGCAGCTGGGACGCCAACCAGCCCCCATATAGGATGTTCGTGTTGCAGGAAGAGGCTTTACTAGTTATGCCACAGTGTTGGCCCCCCAGAAACTCTTTAGTCTAACAAAAACAAACAGCAAAAATAAAGTATGTTTTATTTGTTAGCACATTAAAAACATATCCTGTATCCTCTTAAATATTTCAATAGCTGGGCAGGTACCATCTACGGAAGTTAACTGACCTTTGAATACTATATACCAAAGAAACAGGAAATCTGATATTCAAAACTAGAGCTGCCCGCTATCACTCTGTATGTTTTATCAAATATCTTGCCTTGGTTGACACATTTTATTGCAATTATAAACATAGCCTAAAAACCCATCTTAAATAGAAATTTTTAAAATTTCTAGCTAAAGAAACAAAAATCACTTTGTTTCTTTCTTTTTTTTTGTCTAAAAAAATCAGGAAAAAACCTTACTGGGGTCAGCGTTCTGGTGTAGTGGGTGAAACTGCCACCTGTGACACTGGCATTCCATATGCACATGGGTTGGTATCTCAGATGCTCCACTTCCCTCCAGCTTCCTGCTAACGTGCCTGGGAAAGCAGCTGAGATGACCTAAGTGCTTGAGCCCCTGCCGTAAGTCAGAGACCCAGATGAAGCTCCTGCTCTCGGCCTGGCTCAGCCCTGTCTGTTGAGGCCACTTCATGAGTGCCCCAGCAGACTGAAGATATAATTTTATCTGTGTCTGTTAATTCTTTCAAATAAACAAACTCATTTAAAAATGAAAGCTATCAAAAGCATCTATCCAAGTATTCCTGTCCAAACTTTCAACAAAATCTAGTCTCCTTGTTAAAGAAGTATACTCTCTAACAGAAGACCAGTGGCTCTATTAAATGGTCCACTGGACAACTTAATCATTGTAGGATCTCTGCTTACTGAATGACCAAGTGCAGACTCCAACACTACCAATGGAGAGATGAGAAGGTGAGAGAAGTGCTGAATCAGCACCTATGGGCACATCTCAAAGTCTTTTCCATAAGAAGATGGAGTTTCCAAGCCAAAGGTCTACTCTGCTCCTACCTTCCACTGGCATCAAAGATTACATTATTGAAAATACAACTTCTTAAAAAATTAATTGCTTCCATGTCCTACATTAAAGCCTGAAAGGGAAGATACTCTCTAGACTCTGGTAACAAATCAATCCAAGTGCTCATTGGGCCATCTTCTGCTGCCTTCTCATGCACATTAGCAGGAAGTTGCATCAAAAGCAGCCAAAGACAAAAAATACCATATTTGGATTATAAGCAAATTACCAACATTACAATGTAGGAAGCTGACACAGAATTGACATATGTATTTTGGTTTTCTTTTCTTTTTGTTTCTTTGTGTTTTTTTTTTTTTTTTGACAGGCAGAGTGGACAGTGAGAGAGAGAGAGAGAGAGAGAGAGAGAGAAAGGTCTTCCTTTTGCCCTTGGTTCACCCTCCAATGACCGCCGTGGCCGGCACACTGTGGCCGGCGCATCGCGCTGTTCAGAAGCCAAGAGCCAGGTACTTCTCCTGGTCTCCCATGGGGTGCAGGGCCCAAGCACTTGGGCCATCCTCCACTGCACTCCCGGGCCGTAGCAGAGAGCTGGACTGGAAGAGGGGCAACCAGGACAGAATCCAGCGCCCTGACCAGGACTAGAACCTGGTGTGCCAGCACTGCAGGCAGAGGACTAGCCTATTGAGCCATGGCAACGGCCTGTATTTCGGTTTTCATTCTGTCAAATTTCCTTCATACAAACCCATTTAAACACACATATTATATAAACACCAAAGGGTACTTCAAAAATTCATGGAAACAATTAAAATATAGTGTGCATTTCTATATACTATTTGAGGATCCTTCCCCATGAAACTTGAGCAGATAAAAGGGCTGGGGGAAATTGAATACCTTTGTTTTTGAAGACCTGAACAATGACTGGCTTTCTCTCCCCTCAGTCTGGATGTAAATATGAGAAATGAACAGAAGTACTAGGAGAAGTACCAATTGAGGAAAACACTGCATAAACTGCAAAAATCATTGCACCAAAGTAAACTTATTTTTTGATTATATTGCCCACAAACTATTTGAAGTACCCTAACTGCAGTAACCTGTTCATGTGTGTTTTTGTTTGTGTTTGGGTATAGAAGTTGTAAGACAACAGTTTCAGGTACTGGGGAAGGGATGGTTAGAGAGTAGAGTGAAATGTGTTAGGGCACTAAAATACTTAGCAACCACCATTTCTGTACTTTTGCATTATCCTAGATTCTGTGCCTGCCATTCTTTGTGCTGTACCCTCAATAATCTCAATTATATTTATAACTAGCCACAGATGGGCAAAGAGGGTAGAAATTATTTGAACCAGTTCTTAGTATAACTGATTAGCCAAAGATATTTTTTAGTTTCTTAATTTTTTATATTAAGAGAGAGAGAGAGAAATGGGGCTAGGACAGGCTGAAGCCATGAGCCTAGAACACAACACAGGTCTCCCACATGGGTTTCAGGGACTCCAAGTACTTGAGCCATCACCTCCTAAGACGCACATTCATAGGAAGCTGGTATTAAAAGGAGCTGGGACTTGAATACATGCACTCTGTTAAGGAAGGTGGAAGTCACAAGTAGCATGTTAACCTCTGTGCCCAACACCCCTCACTCCTTTTCACTCTAGGTGAGCTAGATAAGAGAGTTTTAATGCATGAATGGTATTTCACAGCATAAACATTTTTATGATCTTTGCTTCTTAGATAATAGATACATGTTCATTTTGAAAATTTCCCATTAACATCAGAAACTGAGCTATGTAAAGTAGAAACATTATTTGTTAAGATTCAGATTAGAGCCAGCACCACGGCTCACTAGGCTAATCCTCCACCTTGAGGCGCCAGCACACCGGGTTCTAGTACCTGTTGTGGCGCTGGATTCTGTCCTGGTTGCCCCTCTTCCAGGCCAGCTCTCTGCTGTGGCCCGGGAGTGCAATGGTGAATGGCCCAAGTGCTTGGGCCCTGCACCCCACGGGAGACCAGGAGAAGTACCTGGCTCCTGCCATCGGATCAGTGCGGTGCACCGGCCACAGCACTCTGACCGCGGTGGCCATTGGAGGGTGAACCAATGGCAAAAAGGAAGACCTTTCCCTCTGTCTCTCTCACTATCCACTCTACCTGTCAAAAAATAAATTAATTTAAAAAAAGATTCAGATTAGAATGCAGCATCTCACTAGCCCAAGTGATTAATTTCAGTTCACAATTAATCACACTGATAGGTCTAAGAGTCAAAGGGAATCACACAAACAAGACTAGTATCTGCTAATACTAACTGATAGAATCAAAAAGGGAGAGAATGATCCAACATGGGAAGTGAGAAACACAGCAGACTCATAGAATGGAAGATGTCCTAAATACAACTCTGGCCTCAGAATCAGCCCTTAAGGCATTCGGATATGGCTCAAGAGCCCATGAGACTATTTCAGGCATGGAAAGCCAAGACACTCTGCAAAAAAAAAAAAAAAAAAAAAAAAAAAAATGAAGAAGAAGAAGACCTAAATGAAAGATCTCTGTGAGTGAGATCCCAGTGGAAAGAACGGGGCCATCAATGAAGGAGGTACCTTTCTCTGAAGGGAGGAGAGAACTTCCACTTTGACTATGACCCTGTCAGAATGAGATCAAAGTGGGCAAACCCTAAAGGCTTCCATAGCCTTGGCAACTCATGACTAGAGCCTAGGGAGATTACTGATGCCATAAACAAGAGTGTCAATTTGTTAAGTCAACAACAGGAGTCACTGTGTACTTATGTCTCATGAGGGATCTGTCTTTAATGTGTTGTCCAATGTGAAGTAATGCTATAACTAGTACTGAAACAGTATTTTTACACTTTGTGTTTCTGTGTGGGTGCAAACTGATGAAATCTTGACTTAGTATATGCTGAATCGATCTTCTGTATATAAAGATAATTGAAAATGAAAAAAAAACCTTGGTGTTAAATTGGAAATTGCATAGATAATTAATCAATTTTTTAAAAAATATCATGTAGGATCTCTGTCCTTAATGTGCTGTACATTGTGAATTAATACTATGACTAGTACTCCAACAGTATTTTGACTTTGTGACTCTATGTGAGGGCAAATTGAAATCTTTACGTAATATGTACTAAACTGATCTTCTGTGTATAAAGAGAATTGAAAATGAATCTTGATGTGAATGCAAGGGGAGAGGGAGCGGGAAAGGGGAGGGTTGCGGGTGGGAGGGAAGTTATGGGGGGGGAAGCCATTGTAATCTATAAACTGTGCTTTGGAAATTTATATTGTTTAAATAAAAGCTTTATTAAAAAAAAAGAATGCAGCATTGGTTAATTATATCGTGTAGGGCATGAAAACTAAAAAAGGTAAATTGGGAAGTGAGGGCAAGTTCTTAACAAATAGAGGGAACTAATTTTTGATCCATTTATTTGATTCTGTTGATCACCACTCCAAAAATCATAGCCCACAGAATGAAGGCTGGATGGGAGAAGCAATCCTGAGTGTGCTCCCATGACATAAACATCAAAACTAAACTCCTGATGATCATGGCTTTTTTTTAATGCAGTCTACATCTGTGAACCAAGGGAATTCATAAGTTGTATTCTGTTATTTTTAGATGTTCATGAGTGTAACATTAGATACCTAGAAACAAACACAATCTCTAATTATATATACATATATATGCATCTCTGGGAAGATTTCTGGCAATTAAAGTTTACATGCAAACATTGTGAAAATTGCTAGGCTGAATAATCATTGCATATTAAAAACAATAAAATTCTCAATTTCTTAGCTGTTTCCAATTTGTATTTTATCTTATTTTTAGCCATCCATGGTTTGCATGGTCTCTTGCCTGCTTAAGATCAGTCTGGAGACATCACACTTTTAGACGGTCTTGAGCCACATTTTAAATGGTCAAAGCAGCTTCTTTATTTTGTGGGCAATTTCCAAGTTTAGCTTAACCTAGACGAGCTTCCTTAGATCCCAGACATGCAGAATGTTCTGGAAACCCTAAAACCTCACTGAAGAGAAGATCAAAGGATCTAAATTTCACTCTCAAATGCCTGCTTTGTTTGCAGCACAATCCCTGGCTCACACTGGAAGGTCAGTCTGCTGTAATCTCCCGATTTATTTTCTACTCCATAAAGCAAAGATTAAGACCTCCTTTCAAGAAAGTTAGGCACTAGGGAGAACAGAGGCTTACCAGAGGGGTATCTGGTCTACCTATGATGTGTCACAGCTCATTCACAGACATGCATGCATCCACAAGGTCTTCTAGGAGACGTTAGACTGTCTTGTCCTGATACATTTAGAGTCTCCGAAACAAAAACAAATCACAAATAAAATGAAAGGCCCATGTTGCAGATGATCTGAAAATCTACAGGTATCATCCCCAAAGCCCAGACGCTTGATCCCTTCACCCTTTGGTTTTGTTTCTATTCCATATACTGAGGCAATGAATCACAAATTAGAGATTCTTCGTTGGGGGGTGGGGCACTACACAAGGATTTATTGTGAAATGAGATTGCTAATGAGAGACCTTATAGCATGACCTGACGGCACGACCCAAGTCCACAAGGCCCATGGACACCCCTTGGACACATAACTCAGCCCCCAAAATTCCACAATTCCTGCTATGCTGCCCAGACCAGTGCACTATGGCTTGATCCTGTGTGAAGGTATCTCAACTCTGGCATCTGGATGTGGTTTGTTATGACCATATCTCACCGGGAACTCAGAATCCTGTGACCTCCCTTCAATAATGCTACAAGTGGGGCTGCTCCTCACTTATGGCCAGGCTCACCCTCCACAGATCTGCCCCATCTTTAGTCTGCTATGGCTATCTTGGACCACGCCTGCAAACAGGTCAAGCTGAGACTGCAAGAGAATAGCAAGAGAGAAAACCTCCATGGTTGGAGCCCAGGTGCATGGGAAATCAGCAGGAGCCACCACCAGAGGCTTTCCACACATAGAGGACCAAGAGCACCTCCCAGGTGAGGAGCCTGCTCAGCCTGGCTGCCAAGCAGCCACTCCTGCTAACTTCTCTCATCTCTGGAGTAGAGAGAGAATCCCAGACCCGAAGTGGCACTGTGCGCACCTCTACAGGCAGCGGTGGGAGGCTGGTACTCAGGACATCAACTCTAGCCAAATAGGGTAACAGTTGGCAGTATAAAGACAGCATCAGACAGGTAGTAGCCCAGGGACCAGGACTGCTGGAGTGGCAGGAGACGCTTCCACGTAGAACTGAAGTCACAGACCGAGGGGGCACTGATGGGCTTTCCAGGAGGGTGGCACTGCCAGAACTACAAATCCCACCCCCTTGCTCAACTGGACTGGATATGTACCTACCAACCTTCCACTACCCAACTCTGCCCCAGCCTCCAGAGCAGAGCAACTGCCAACTCCTCCATGGGGGTGGCCGACGCGGGGCTTGCAGAGAGTAAGTAGGGGTCTACTCTGCAGTCCTAACTCTAGACACCTTGACCAGACATTTACATTATGCACCATGTTCTAGCCTACAAGGGAAATGCTAGAGAAACAGAAACAATAATGTTGAATCACTGCATGTGCATATACATAATTAATAAGCTCAACAGATAAGCCAAGGTAGAGATTATCATCTCTTTATGATCCATGAAGTTGCAGCTAGTTGGTGGATAATTCAGGTTTAGAATCAGCCAGTGTTTCCTGGCTAAGAAGTAATGTAAAATATTTTATCAATTCATAATATCTACATACACTGCAAACCAGCTCAGATGTAGGCATTCTTATAAGCACTTTGAATAATTTACTTGAAAAGTAAATTACAAAATTGATTAAATTACAAATTGATCAAAAGAAAAAAGCTGAGTTAGGGGTCCAACTATGCAGCAAAGCTGGTTAAGCACCACTTTTCATACAAGCATCTCATATCTGAGTTCCAGTTCCAATCCTGACTGCTCTGCTTCCAATCCAGCTCCCTGCTAATGCTCCTGGGAAGTCAACAGGAGATCTGGAGATCAGGCTCCTTGCTTCAGCCAGATGCCAGCAAATAGTGATCCAGCAGGTGGAAGACCTCTTAGATACTCTGCCATTTTGCCTTTCAAATACATAAGTTTTTAAAAAGATTTATTTATTTGAAAGGCAGAATGAGAGAGAAGAAAAAGGAGGGACAGAGAGAGAGATCGTCCATCCACTGGTTCATTCCTCCAGATGGCCACAACAGCCAGGGGTAGGCCAAGAGCTTCATCTTGCATGCAGGTGCCCAATCACTTGGGCCATTTTCTGCCACTTTTTCCAGGCCTTTAGCAGAGAATTGGATCATAAATGGAGCAGCTGGGACAAGAACTGGTACCTATTTGGGATGCAGGCATCAGAGGAGGAGGCTTTATCCACTATGCTACAAAACCAGCAACTAATAAAATAAATCTAAAATGATCATGCAAGAAGTGTTAACACCTGTAAAGTGTTAACTTTACCTGTAAAGTAAGCAGAGAAGGAAATTGTATTAAGAGGGTTTGGTAGACAAAGTGTAAGATTTGAACAACTGGAAGAAAGGATTCAAGACTCTCCTCCAGCAGAACCAAGGACCCTGTTCTGGCCAATCCAAGACCACCCACTTTGTGTTTTAACTTGTAAGTAAACTCAGCCAAACCAAAAAAGTTCAGTTCATGGAACCCACACATTGAGACTCAGTTTAATATTAGAGTGGTCCTCCATCATTATAAAATCACTATAATTAGCATTATCATTTAATTGCTCCCCCACCCCACTTCCTGATGCACACTGGGAAGCTGCTTGTGACATCCCAGATGTCAATCAAAAAAGCCAATCGTGGGGCCAGTGCTGTGGCACACTGGGTTAATCCTCCACCTGCAGCACCGGCATCCCATACGGGCGCCGGTTCTAGTCCTGGCTGTTCCTCTTCCAATCCGGCTCTCTGCTATGGCCGGGGAAAAACAGTAAAAGATGGCCCAAGCTCTTGGGCCCCTGCACCCACATGGGAGATCTGGAAGAAGCTCCCAGCTTCGGATCAGCACAGCTCTGACCGTTGAAGCCATTTGGGGAATGAACCAACAGAAGGAAGACCTTTCTCTCTCTCTCTCCCTCTCACTGTCTATAACTCTACCTCTTAAATAAATAAGTAAAAAAAAAAAAAAAGCCAATGGTGACTGCCATGGACATATGACTAATTAACATCCTTAAGCCTTAGTGATAAAAACCTCAAATCATCGATAAATGATGCCATATTTTCTCTCTACTGGCCCTGTTCTTCCCTTGGAATGTACTTTAATAAACTTCGCTTTACTATCCTACTTTTGTGTAACTAAACTCTAATTCTCTACTTCACTGGTGGAAAGAATGGAGGCAACCTGGCCTCCATTACAAGGTGGTAAAATAGTTTTCACATCAACATTTGTTGTCTTGATTTCCCAAGGTAAAATCCTTGTTTTCTTATTCCTTTAGTTTTTATTCTGTAAGATGCAGGTAATTCCTTCTCCCAAATGCCTTTCAGAATATTTGTATGATCTGTTAAAGTTTAGCTTTATGATTAGATAGTTACATAATTCAGGGAAATATTTTTATTATCAAGTTATTCATTAAGTAGACTTACCTTTTGCAACTTCCTTATAATTTGGTTCAAGAATCATAGTGTGATATTTACAGAAAGACTTGTCTTTTTTCTTAAACATTAAATTAGTTTATAACCAGAGATCTAATTAATTGTTTCAGACCTATACCAGAATTTGTTAATGATAGTATTTTGAAGGACAGTCCCATCATTCCCCAGGAAGGATAGGAGATGAGCAAACAGCTCTGCTGTATACCTGGCTTCCTCAGTTTCTTCACCAGCATGAACTAAAGGAGAAGGCATATTTCCAGATTATACTCCAAGGGGTTAGTATTTTCAGATCTCAGAATCATTACTCTAATTGTAAGAGTAACTAGTATAGTGCTGAGTGCTAAATTCCTGTACTCATCAAGTAAGGAAAAACCTGACAATGGAAAAGAATTGAGATTTCACCTGAACTAATAAAGTTTGATTACATGACAAAACAATATGCTATATTCTAAAACACTCTAAAACAGAAGAACTTAAGTGGAAAGTATAAATTTTTCCCTTGGCATAAATAAAAAAAAAACTTATTTTCAAGGAAGAGTAACACAAAGAATGTTGAGACAAAAAAATTTTCCATCCCCTAGTTCATTCCCCCAAATGGCTGAAATGACAGGGCTTGGCCAAGCTGAAGCCCAAGCCAGGAACTCCATCCATGTCTTCCATGGAATTGCAAGTACTTGGACCATCATCTATTGGGTCCCAGGGGTACCGGCAGGAAGCTGGATCAGAAGTGGGACTTGATCCCACGCACTACATACAGGATGTGAGTATCTCAAACTACAGCTTAATCTCTGCACCAAAATTCCTGTGCCCTTAGGATATAAGCAAAGACTGAAGAGATCCATAGAAACAAACAAAAATTCACAGTTACTTGAGAAATGAGACAACTCCCAATGGGTATAAAGAAAAACAGGATTAGTTTCATTTCTAAGAGATAATGACAAGAAGCTTACAAATTGTTTTGATGTTTAATAGACTGATGTATCTGGCAAAAAGAAAGGTCATTGATTCAGTTAAGTGTGGTACATAAAAGTAAGAGTAGTAGGTTAAGGAACTTATGAGAATGCTTTAGGTACCTATAGAAGAGGGAAATAGATCGTCTAAATATTAGTCTTAAGAATGCAATGATGATTAATATGTAAACAGGCAAGATCATTATGCATGAAGTTGCCTCCTATACCGTATGATCCCACAGCACTATGGAGGCCATACTCTAGTGATGTATGTGTCATTGAAAACCATGGAGAATAAGCTTCTGTTACTTTTAAAAATATAATTCTATTGGCCAAAAATCAATAAACTGCATGAACAGGTATCTTCACGTATGATAATAGTCCTATGATAACACCTGGGGTCAGGATCATAACTGGTAACTACAGAGAGTGTAGAACTGTTAAGTCTAGGTGACACTGAAGTTGATCACCAGGACATTTCCAGAAATCCACACAGTACCTGAACAGACAGTAATGTGAACTGACCACAGGGATACAAAACAAACCCTTGAATGTTTAGAAATTTATAAAAAAAAAAAAAAAAAAAAAAACCTCTCCATCATTTGATTCCTGTTATTTGAACAATAAAGACAGCATCTTTGAGACCAGAGGTCAATTAATGACATTGGTTCTCATGTATATATTTGGAACCAGTTTGAAATGGACCTCTCTTTGAGAACTATGAGTCAATTTTGTGGTAACTGAATGAGTAATGGTCGGTAAATCAGAACTTTACATTCTACTCATTGCTTTACTCCTCTGTTGACCGTCTGATGTGCAGGACATAAGGCAAACTACAGCCATGGGTCAATTTGTCCTGTTATCTGTTTTTGTACATACAGTTCATTTCCATATGGCAGTGTTTTAAAATCTTTACATTGCTGACAACTGCTTTTAGGCTATAGTTGCAACTAAACAGTAATGATAAAAACTGGATGCCAAAGCCTAGAATATTTATTGTCTGGTATTTTAAATGAAAAATTTGCCGACTTCTGTGTTTTGTTCCATAATATTTAATAACTTGCCCACTGATTTTGCTCAATAATTTGACCAAGAAGGTATCTTCCAATAATACGATGAACTTTATGGTAGTCAACATGTTTTTTGTTAACTTATTATTATATATCTAGCTCTTAGTATAATACCCAGATCATAAAGTTTCATAAATCATTTTCATGAGTCTTGAATACAATATCTGTAAAACCTTTAAAAACAATTTGATAACTATAGATATTGTGAGGGGAAAAGGATCATATTTCTGAAATAAGGGGAAAAGTAATAGAGTCAATGTGATTTCGAGAGAAAAAGGAATTATCTAAAAGTAAGTAAACACAGCTTCAGCAATCTACAAAGGAAAGGCACCTGGAATGTTCCAATTTAAGCAATGCATATGACTATATCCTAATATTTTTCTTGAGCTAAGAATTTATAGATGTAGTCAACCCTTTCACTGAGATACCAAAACAGTAGGGGAGTTGCTTAGAATTTTATAAAATTTACCTGAGAGACTATTTCATTTATTTAACAAATAACTTCTTTAAATTTCCTTTCATGAGGCAACCATATTTTTTAAGAAACAGCAAGAATGTAGAGAAATGATACAACAAAAGAGAATATATCTGAATGGTTGTCAAAAAGTACTACAACTTAGATGGATTTCTGCCTTCTAAAAGGTGTGTACAAAGCAACACCTTTCAGAGTAAAAATAAAAGTCTCCAGATAAAAGACTATTATTGTTAAGGAAAGGTGTGCTTACACTGGCCAGATCACTAGAAAGCATCAGTTTGAGTTTTTGTAATTATAAATTACTGACCAATAGAGTAACTTCCATTATGTCAACTGCCTTATATATAGCATTGTGAATATTTCATAACTTCACAATTTTACTATGGCTATATACATACATGTTAGAACATGGCTTAGTATTTTAGATCAACAAAATAAAAATGACACTTAAGTCAATTCTATTTCTCATACAATAGAACCAATAGAAAATACTCCTATGACAATAAAAATAGCATTAGCCTTGAACCTCACATTTCTCACACATTAAAATGCTGATCAAATCTCCTAGTTCAAGACCCAAATTAGTTTTTATGTTAGATAATAAACCAGTATTCAAAATTTTAAATGTTAGTTGTGAAAGAGTTGGACTCCCAATTGAATAAATAATTACATTCAACAAGTATGTTTGTCCCCTTCCTCTCTGTTAGTCTCTAATTCTCAAACATGCCTAATTCTTCAGAATGTCTTCTGAGGCCTTATGCCCTAGGCCACACAAGATAAAGCTGTGGTGTGCAGTGTATGAAGAGAAGTCCTGAGGATTCATTTGGAAAGCTTAGAGTAGGCCAGATGAATGACGGCTCCGAAAGCCAGATAAAGATCTACCTTTTGTCCTGAGTCTAAGGAGAAAGGACTCAGACATACTGCAACATAAAATCTCCCTAGCCCCTGACACTAGTTTGAAAGTGAGACATTATTCCTAGAGGAAGCTGAGAGGGAGATAAAACACAGGTGGTTTCAAAGCCCTCTTCAGTGGGTCTCCCGGTCTGTAAGTACCAGTTTAAGTCTGTTCCCCATAGGGGAGCAGAATCAATAACAGTTCGTAAGTGAGGAATGCCACACATATTTGGAACTGTGGGTTAAGAACCATATTCCTTTCAAAAATTAAAATGTGTGTGGAATGGATATTTCCTCTAGTCCTGGACTGTCCATATTGCTGTTGACAGCAAAAAAGCATGGACTTTATGATCACGGCTTTTCAAATCAAAACCTTTTAGATTTACATCACACCTCTCTACTTATATGTACTTCTGACTCAGGATTTTCTAAGATTGTGGGTGAGATTGAAAGATAACCCATATAGCATGCATAGCCACTTTACTAGGCCCTCAAACACAATTAATATTTGTTTTTCATTCACATAACATCATTGGGCAGCTGCATAAATTAGTGCAATAAACTCCCTTCATAGAGTTGTTTAGGAGCCCAAGTTGATAGACGCTCTACCGATTTCAACACATGACTTTCAACATTTTCTTAGTGATTGTAAAATTCTCTCAGTCACAGGATGGTAAGAATATAATTCAGGGGCTATACATTATGTATCACTCTCAAAAGCCTTATATCATCTTTGTTCACATTACCTTGAAAACACTTGCCCCAAATGATGGAGTTAGAAACGTGCCAGGGGATTCCAATACAATCCCATCAAGGTGGCATGTACCAAGGCCATCTCACTAGTCCAAGTGATCAGTTTCAGTTCACAATTGATCACACTGATAGGTCTAAGAGTCAAAGGCATCACACAAACAAGACTAGTGTCTGCTAATACTAACTGATAGAATCAAAAAGGGAGAGAATGATCCAACATGGGAAGTGAGAAACACAGCAGACTCTTAGAATGGCAGATGTCCTAAATAGCACTCTGGCCTCAGAATCAGCCCTTAAGGCATTCAGATCTGGCTCAAGAGCACATGAGACTATTTCAGGCATGAAAAGCCAAGACACTCTGGAAAAACAAAAAAAAAGAAGAAGAAGAAGACCTAAATGAAAGATCTCTGTGAGTGAGATCCCAGTGGAAAGAACGGGGCCATCAATGAAGGAGGTGCCTTTCTCTGAAGGGAGGAGAGAACTTCCACTTTAACTATGACCCTGTCAGAATGAGATCAAAGTGGGCAAACCCTAAAGGCTTCCATAGCCTTGGCAACTCATGACTAGAGCCTAGGGAGATTTTTGACGCAATAAACAAGAGTGTCAAATTGTTAAATCAACATCAGGAGTCACTGTGTACTTATGTCTCATGAGGGATCTGTCCTTAATGTGTTGTCCAATGTGAAGTAATGCTATAACTAGTACTGAAACAGTATTTTTACACTTTGTGTTTCTGTGTGGGTGCAAACTGATGAAATCTTGACTTAGTATATATTGAATCAATCTTCTGTATATAAAGATAATTGAAAATGAAAAAAAAACTTGGTGTTAAATTGGAAATTGCATAGATAATTAATCAATTTTTAAAAAAAAATATCATGTAGGATCTCTGTCCTTAATGTGCTGTACATTGTGAATTAATACTATAACTAGTACTCCAACAGTATTTTTCACTTTGTGTTGCTATTTTAGGGCAAACTGTTGAAATCTTTAGGTAATATATACTAAACTGATTTTCTGTATATAAAGAGAATTGAAAAATGAATCTTGATATGAATGGAAGGGGAGAGGGAGCAGGAAAAGGGAGGGTTGCGGGTGGGAGGGAAGTTATGGTGGGGGGAAGCCATTGTAATCCATAAACTGTACTTTGGAAATCTGTATTCATTAAATAAAAGTTTAAAAAAAAAAAGAAAAAGAAAACACTTCATTCACATGACTACTTCCAGCAGAAACCAAGGGCTTGAAATCAACTTACGTAAGCAAGGAAATAAGTACCATGTAAATAATGGCTATAGTTTCTGATGGTGTGACTGGGAAAACATCTGTTTTTTCCAGTAAGACCCTACTCCACGTTGGAGAGATTATAGCTGGAACTGTGCTTAAACTAATCATCTCAATGAGACTGAAAGCAAGGCACAAAACTTTCCTGGGTCTTTATTTTCTCACCTTAAAATGGCTATGAATAAATCCCTAACCATTAAAATTAAAGGAGATATAATATCTAGAGTTATGGTGCTTAGAAGTTAATAAATTCCCCAAAAATGACACCTGTCACTGGTGGAGTAAACAGACTTCGACATGGACATTGGTGAATCGTAACTAATCATCAACTTGGAACAACCAATTGATTCACTTCATGAACCAACACATTGAAGATGTCAGAATAATCTTGAGTTGCTTGACTACTTAATTTCCAATTATTTTGGGACAATGAATAAATATCTACTATATTTAAATCACTCTTATATAGGTAGGTAATCCCATACATTTTATTATTTTTCTTTCTTCTATACAAAAGCCTTCAATGTCCTCTACACATTTGCATCAGCCTTACAATTTCTCAAAACAACCCTAAATGTCATAATTTCTGTTTGAACTGTATCATTTGGAAATCATTCACTTTCAGGTTATCAATTATATGCTGACTTCTGCCCCTAAACCTAATATCTTACACCAAGAATCTTAGTCCTAAAATGAATGTTCAAGTGTCTTTCTTGGTATTTCTAAAGCTTAAATATCTAAGATCAGCCTTATCCACCACAGATTCTAACTTAATTATTTTGTAGAAACCTGAGAATAATTTTTGTATACTCAAATAATTCTAAAATAAAGAATCTAGAACAAATTTTCAACTATAAAGAAAATTTGTTATTTATTATAATGAAGACACTCAAGATCAGAGATTTCTATCCTATCTCTATTTTCCAAGATATTCTGATTGTAAACACTAATATTGCTATTTGAAGGTTTATGTTCCAGAATTATTCACATTACCTTAGTAATTCTGCTCTCAGTAGTCATCTGAAACTGATGAAATCCCCTTCTTCCTATCCACCCTGTTCCAAATGAGATTAAAAATTATCCTAAAATTTAAAATAATTCCTCATGTTTTTCTTTTCAGAATGTGCACCATAAATTTATCTCAACATTCATACAAGTTAATCTAATTGTTCTGAACAGTAAATTGTTGAAAAAAGAAATTGGGGCTAGGACATTCACTTATGATTTTAATTCTCTTGATTATACTAATTAGAGTTATGTAATCACTAGACTGCTTTCAAAACATGAACTAATTTTTCCATTGTTTAAACAGTGCTTTATATTTAATGATTTAGGTGATATTTTATGACAGACATTATACCGAAATTACCTTGTTCTAGAATTACAAAGCACCACTCTTAGTTGTGAAGAGCTTTGAAATAATTAGCTGGAATTTCTCATTCCTTCTCCCCAAATTTAAGAGTGGCCTGGATAACTTATAGGAGTCTAGGAAAAAGTCTCTTTTGGTGGAAGCCAATAGGACAGCTTTATTGCTGTTGGGGTACTGGTAATATTTTGTTATTAATGTGGATATAGATTATGAATGTGATTGGATGACCAAAACTCATTTATCTGTATGCTTGAAAAACCAGAAATCATCCATGGCTTTATAATGAGTTGCAACTTTAGAAAATTAAACTCAGCTAAACATTATTAAAAGTATAGCCAAAAATTCCCAATTGAATAATGATTTCAAAACATTTCAAAGCCAAGTATCTCCTACTAATTACATGTAAAAACTGATCTTTAAGGAAAACAAGATGCTGATAACAGAATACCACCTCATCAACACATGGCATTTAAGAGAAAAAATTCATTAGCAGAAAAAGGATTTAATCTGAAGGAGGGACATGTATCTTTATCCCTTAATCTGACTTTTTTTTAAAAAAAATAATTTTTATTTATTTATTTCAGAGACAGAGTCACAGACAGAGGGAGAGACAGAAAGAAAGGTCTTCCATCATTGGTTCACTCCCCAGAAGGTGGTAATGGCTGGAGCCGGGCTGATCCAAAGGCAGGAGCTTCCTTTGGATCCAACTACCCTGGTACAGGGGCCCCAAGCACCTGAGCCATCCTCCACTGCTTTGTCAGGTGCGTTATCCAAGAGCTGGATCGGAAGTGGAGCAGCTAGGATTCAAATCGATGTCCATATGGGATGCTAGTGCCACAGGCCAGGCAGAAGCTTAGCTTCATATGCCAAAGCGTTGGCCCCTAAACTGATAATTTCTACATTTTTGGCATTACAAGTCAAGTTAATACATGTTGCTTTCATCAAATATAACTTTAGTGTATACTGATAACCAAATGTTTATCTAATATTTCAAACCATATTAATAGATTCTTCCTTGAAGACCAGAAAGCATTAACGAATTAATTTAAATACTTCAGGGGTATAAGAAAAAAATTATTCAAAAGAATTTCACATAATGCTTGCCATCATAGCACTACACCATTGTGCTTAAAAATGATTAGTGGGGATATGAAAAACCATTTCCAAATTGATGGAATAAGAACATCCAAAAATTTGCAGCAACTTAAAAGTTGTAGGAACTTTGAAAAAAAAATTAAGCATGTTTTTTGTACAGAACTCTAACAATTATCTCTAGGCTTTCAAAAGTCTTATGAGCCTTTATTAAAGAAAAATGTCTATTCCATTTTCAGTATTATATGACCTACAAAGAAGACTATGTGTCCTATATATAGGGAATAAAATAACTCAATAGAAGCAAACTCTTATGAATCACGTATGTAGGAGTTACTAGACTATATCATAAATCAGCTGTGTTAAGAACTGAAGGAATACATGCCTAAAAATTAAAGGAAAACATGAGAAAGGTGTTTCACCAAACAGAATAAATTGTTTAAGACCACCAGCTATATTTTGGAGGTGAAAGATTTAACAACTAAGCTTTTTTTTTTTTTTTAATAAAAGACAACTTAACCTGGTAGAATAAGAAGCTGTTAAATTTGAAGATATGTCAATTGAAGTTATTAAGTTTGATAAGTAAAAAATGAATGTGAATCTAGAAACCTGTAGGACACCAAGGATTCCAACAGCTGCATAAAGGGAATACGAGAAGAGAAAAAAGAAACGTATTGGAGGAAATAGAGAAGCTCCACAAATTCCAGGGCTAAAAAACCCTAGAAGTATCCCACAGTAGAGACGTAGGATGGGAATATCAAAAGAAAAGGAAAAAGAGGAGAGGTAGACAGTGTGAGAGAGAGTCAGAGAGAAAGGTCTTCCTTTTTCCGTTGGTTCACCCCCAAAATGGCCGCTACAGCCGGTGCAGTGCAATGCGCTGATCTGAAGCCAGGAGCCAGGTGCTTCCTCCTGGTCTCCTGTGCGGATTCTGGGGCCCAAGTACTTGGGCCATCCTCCACTGCCCTCCCAGGCCACAGCAGAGAGCTGGACTGGAAGAGGAGCAACTAGGACAGAATCTGGTGCCCCAACTGGGACTAGAACCCAGGGTGCGGGTGCCACAGGCGAAGGATTAGCCTAGTGAGCCGTGGCGCCAAAGAGGCAATGTTAAAAACAAGGTAAAGGCAACCCATTACGTACTAGGGATGCTCTTAAAATTAATATTGAGATCAGGAGGATCGGAAGGCGGAAAACTATACACTCAGTGTGAAAGATAATGAGTGTGAACCAAGAATTTCATTTCTAAGAAAACAAAACATTATGACAGAACAGAAAAATTCCACAGGTAAACCGAAACAGAAAATTTGTCACTATAGACATGATCTATACTTAAAAATCCTTTAGATTGAAATGAAGGAACACTAGGTAGAAACTTAAACACACATGAAAAAGTGAAAACCAAAGTTTACTATTTTAGGAAATAAGAGTTGGCATTGTGGTGTAGCAGCTAATGGGTACTCAATTTATGTCCCAGCTGCTCCACTTCCAAGCCAGTTCCCTGTTATCAACCCAGGACAAGCAGTGGAAGATGGCCCCAGTGATTTGTCCCCTGGCACCCACGGGGATGACCAAAAGGAGGCTCCTGGTTTTGGCCTGGCCCAGTCCTGGCCCTGTGGCCATCTCAGGGGTGAACCAGCTGATGGAGGATCTTTCTTTCTATGTCTCTCCCTTTCTCTGTCTGTAATTGACTTTAAGATAAATATATCTGAAATATACATATACAGAGAGTAAATAAAAGGGATGAGAAAATTTTAATTATTCTGATTTAAAAGGCAGCTAAATACAGAACACTTAAGATGTTATGTTGCGTGACTTGGAACACATAAAAATGTAATTTGAATGACACTAATAGTAGCACAAAGAATAAAGCCTTAGTGAAGAAAAAAATTATATACAACCATGATTACATTGGTTATAATGCAATCTAGATTGTTTTAAATAAAGAAGTTAATTGAAATTCTAGAGCAAGCACCGATTTTAAAAAGGAAAAAAAAAAAACTATGGTAAACAAAAACCCAAGAGAATTAAAATGACACACTAGCAAATACGTACTTATAATAATCTCAGCAATAAAGAGGAATGAGGAATAAAACTGTATCTCTCTCTCTCTCTCTCACACACACACACACACACACACACACACACACAGTGAAGCAAAACAGCAGAAATACTGCTGCCCCTCAGCCTCCACCAAATTGGTTGAAGGATCCCACTGGGATATCAAAATTCATGAATGCTCAAATCACTTAAGGTGGCACAGCTTTTTGCAAATAATCCACATGCAATTCAATCATTGCTATAGTACTTGTAATATCTAACACATTATCGATGCTATGCAAATAATTGCTATATTTTATTTAGTCTGTACATGTTCTTTACAGAAACGGTTATTTTTCAAATTTGTATTTCAATCTCTGTCTCCCTTTCTCTGCAACTCTGTCATTCCAAAAAGAAGATGGGTGGCCAGTGTGGGGGTCAGCATCTTAAGCAGCCACCTGCAATGACAACATCCCATGTGAGTACCTTTTCAAGTCCTGGCTGATCCACTTCCAAACCAGCTCCCTGCTAATGCACCTGTGAAAGCAACAGAAGATGGCCCAAGTACTTGGACCCTCGGACACAATGGGAGACCTGGGTGAAGTTCCAAATTTCCAGTTTTGCCCAACCCTGGCCATTGCAGCCATTTGGGTAGTGAACCAACAGATAAAAGATCTGTCTCGCCTGCCTCTAACTCTGCCTTTCAAACTAAGTTTTTTTTTTTTTTTAATCAGAAGACACAATTTATTAAAAATACCATTTTTTTAAAAAACACAAAACAGAAAGCCTGAATCCCCAGAATGCCTGGGTTCACATTCTGGCTCTGCTTCTGATCCAGTTTTCCCAGTGATGTACCTTCTGAGAGGCAACAGACGATGGCTCAAATATTTTGGTTGCTGGCACCCACACAGGGGACCCAGATTGAGTTAAACTCCCCAGCCCTGGTTGTTGCAGGTATTTGGGGACTGAACCAATGGATGGAAGCTGTGTGTCTGTTTTACTCTATTTCATTTCCTTTCAAATAAAAAAAATAGCTTTTTAAAAAACGTTAAGATAGGGGTTGGAATTGTGGCAACTCCAGCATCACATATGGGTGCCTGTTCAAGTTGTGGAAGCTCCACTTCTGATCCCACTCCCTGCTGGTGTGCCTGGGAAAGCATCAGATGTCCCAAGTGCTTGGGCCCCTGCACCCACAAAGGAGACTCCGAAGCAGATCCTGGATCCTAGCTTCAGCCTGCACCAGCCCTAGCTGTTGTGGCCATTTGGGAAGGGAACAAGCAGATGGAAGCTCTCTCTCCTCTTCCTCATCTCTCCTTCCCTCTGTGTGTGTAATGAACTTTGAAATAATAAAAAAATGTTAATATAACATTCTCTTTTGAAAAAGTAGGCAAAGAAATTTAAATTCAGATAACAAGGAAAGAAATAAGTATTAGAGCAGAAATAAACATGAGCTCTGCTTCGCCTGTGTTAGCATTCTAGGTTTTCTAGGTGATGCCAGCGTGTAAGCCAAATGGTCATCCATATGCTATACAAGACCTGTCATGTGATTAAGGTTAATGCTGGAGCCGGTGCTGTGGCATAGTAGGCTAAGCCTCTACCTGTGGTGCCAGCAGCCCATATGGGCTTAATCAATTCTCATTTGCTCCTAAGAAGTTACAGGCCCTATACTAGATATCAGATGATTTAAAAGATGTTTCCTCCCAGGTGTGCTTTTAGGACTCCTGTCTGTCAGGATTCTGTGTCTGTGAATTCCTATCCTCCTCATTATCCCTTCAATGAGAATGCCTTTTAATTTCAATGTATGTATTTTTCTAAAGCAAAGTGCCACCCCAGGTTCATTATTATATACATTAGGGCATTAAACATATCTCTTGGGCTGGTCTTCTTATCAATCAGAAGAATATGCTAGAATAAAGTAAACCACCAAAAAATGAATTTAGCCTTTTAAAAAACATGGAATTACTTATATCTTTGAGGAAGAAGGGATGCTAG
The DNA here is from genome assembly GCA_949820135.1 of Sylvilagus floridanus. NCBI lineage: Eukaryota > Metazoa > Chordata > Mammalia > Lagomorpha > Leporidae > Sylvilagus > Sylvilagus floridanus. The sequence continues at coordinate 60,206,255 of OX463235.1, forward strand.
CAAATGTTGATACCACAGGTAATGACTATTTTTGGTTTTGAAAAGAAGTTTTAGTTTTAATACAAACCTAACTGGGGAACATCCTAACCAACTCTGATCTCTCTGCACTTGCTCTCTGAAGAATTTTCCAGAGTCACACAATCTCATCTTACTTCCTTTGCCCTGATCAACTATGCTTTAATATGTTTAGGGATCCACAATGTGGGTCATTTACATTCCATAAAAATCCATGAAGCCAAGCACCTAGTACATTCATAAAGCACCAAGAATACTAGAATAAGGGATCTACCTGTGGCACAGTTTGTAAAGCCACTGCCTGTGATGCTGGGGCATCCCATATGGGCACCAGTTCACGTCCAGGCCGCTCCACTTTCAATCCAGCTCCCTGGTAATGGCTTGAGCAAAACAGATGAAGATGGCCCAAGTGTTTGGTTCCCTGCCACCATGTGAGAGACCTAGACAAAGTCCCTGGCTCCTAGCTTTGACCTGGCCCAGCCCTACCTGCTGTGGCTACCAGGGGAATGAACCAAAGATTGAAGACTTCTGTTACTCTGCTTCCAAATAAACCTTATAAAAAAACTAGAATCATAATTTTCATGGCAGCAGTGATTTATATTAAATGATTTTATTAGTGAAGGAAATGTTTAAAAGAGGAAGAGTAATTAAGCAGCATCTTCAAGTTACAAAAGCTCCAAATAAAGCTCACTGGACTGTTAGTTTGTGGAAAGCAATGTGTTTTCATCCCTACTCTGTCAGCACAAGTCAAAGACTGATCCTGAGAAGATTACATACTCAGACATTTGACAGCTAAGAAATCTAAATTAAATTTGAAAGAGAAAAAGGAACAAGCTTCTGTTAGGGTGAGTTTTCTGGCCACCATGGTGACTTGTTATCTGTAACTCAGTGCTTAGAGTGTGAGCATTTATCATAGTGATTAAATGCTCACATTCCACATGGGAGTGCCTGAGTTGCATTTCTAGCTTCATTCTTAACTCCAGTTTCATGCCAGTTCAAATTCTAGGAGGCAGCAGTGACGGCTCAATCAGCTGGGTTCTGCCACCCACAGAAGACATCTGGAATGAGTTCCTCATGTCTGGCTTCCACCCTGGATAATTCTGGCCATTGCTGGCATTTTGGGGGAGAACCAGCGGATTAGAATTCTCTTTTCTATGTGTCTCAAATAAAAAAAGTAACAGTAATGCTTAGTAATAGAAGAGGAAAACGCTCTAGAAAACTCCCTAGAAAAAAATGGATTGTAAGAGACAGATTGTCCTCAAGAATAAACGTTGCTGCACTGGAGACATCAGGTTCGCGGGACTTTGATTTTAGCTTTGTCAGGCAAAGACCCAAGGATCGTAACCTCGAGCAATAGTCAATGTATCAGCCAGTTTCTCAATTCTTCGTCAAAATATCTGAGGCTAATGACCATAGGGAAAAACAATTATTTTGACTCATCATTCTGGAAGGTCTCAATCCAAAATCTATTAGGTTCCATTGATTAACCTCAGGTGAGGCCCCCTTGCTGGCAGAGTCCTAGGAAGACACAGACCACCACAGGGAGTGGGTATGTTTGTTTATAATTATGTGGTCTTTTGTAAATCCACCAAGTCTTAAACATGGGAGCCCTACTTGCGATACCTCAATCCAATCACTTTCGAAGATTTCATCTCTAAACAATGGGATTAAATTTCTACCCTCTTTATGCAAGTAACAATGGACTTTGGGGACAAAGCCAGGTTCTGGTAAGACCAGCCTGCGGGATGTATGTTTAATGTCCTAATGTTTGTAATCATGAACCTGGGGTGACACTTTGCTTCAGAAAAATATATACATTGAAATTAAAATGTATTCTCATTGAAGGGATAATGAGGAGGATAGGAATATCCAGTTTATGTCCATAAGCAAATGACGAGCTGTAAGATGTAACAGCCAGGGAACTGGAAGATGCATAGATGTTATATCCATGCAAACTGACATTTGTGCATAAGGTTAGGAAGTGAAGTTGGTATGTAACCAAGTGCTACAAATACGATGATGCTAACCTACCAAGATGTTCCTTGCAATACATGTGAAATGTAGCTTTTGCCACATCGCCAAGAAAATAGTAAAATAATAGTACTTGCAAATGTGTTTCACAAAGTCTGCACTTCTCATCAGCTTCCTTCCTAATCTGACAATTTCAGTTGTAGTATTAAAGGGCATAAAATATCTAATCATTGATTCTTTCCCCATATCCAGTTTTTGAGGCCGATGAGTCAAATAGCTAAAAGTTTTATTTAATTTGGTCTTAGTTAACATGAGTTTTACTTGGTAATGAAGCAAACTCAACTTGCAGGTATGGCACTTCAAAGTCAAAGTCAGAAAAGCTGATTGTGGATAGTGTCCAAAATACCTGACTGATTTGCATGTCATTTTATGTTACCCTCATGAAAACCTAGTGGAAAATGGATGGTTACCTCCACTCTTGATACGGAAACAGAGGTTTACAGCACTGAAGTTACTTAGCTAGCGTGTCTCAACTAAATTTGTACCTAGTGTCTTTGGTTCCAGATTTGTGTTTTCCCATTGCACTATGATACGGAGATCTGCTAACCTCAGACAGTAAGGGCAGTCAATGATACATCAGAACAGAGAAATCTCTAAACTACTTGATTAAATTGAGTAGAAAATATTTTTAATTTTCTCTTTATTTCTATCTGGCAACCTAATGAGTATATTATGATGAGAAATCCTTCATTTAAGTTCGTAAAAAAGTACCTGCTAACCCTTAGACAGTATTATAGGGCTACTATCATAATTGCTGGTATATCCATTTACCTCCTGAATATTAACTTGATTCAAAATATCTATAGTTCATATTTTAGCAATGTTTTATCCCAGAAGTCTTAGGCTTGAACCTGTATTGCTAGTTTTTCTTAATAACTCTGAATTCATTTCTCAACATGAAATTACACATGATAACCAAAATCTCCTTATGTCACCAGAGATTCTCTCTCCATACTGGGCAAACACCATCATTGCTTCTGTTTTGTCTTAAACATCTTACATCATACTCACAATATAACAATAGAAAGAAACAGTGCTAGTCATCATTTTAGATAACTTCACACTCTGCTCCTCACTCTTATTCTGTTAGTGGTTCTGCCTGATCAGGGCAAATTTCACATAAGTGAGTCTATATTTAGCCTCATTCTGACCGCTTCATACCTACTGGCTGATGACTTCTTGATCAGTATGCTGAGGTGTTTATTACCTACCCCTTATCATAACCATGAGATCCATTCATTTTTTAAAAAGATTTATTTTATTTATTTGAAAGATAGAGTTACAGAGAGAGGTAGAGACAGAGAGAGAGAGGTCTTCCATCTGCTGGTTCACCCCCCAGATGGCTGTAGCTGCCGGAGCTGCACTGATCCAAAGCCAGGAGACAGGAGCCTCCTGCGGGTCTTCCATGTGGGTGCAGGGGCCCAAGGACTTGGGCCATCCTCCACTGCTATCCCGGGCCACAGCAGAGAGTTGGATCGGAAGAGGAGATGCCAGGACTAGAACTGGCACCCACATGGGATGCCGGCGCTTCAGGCCAGGGCTTTAACCCACTGCACCACAGTGCTGGCTTCCTTCTAATGCCCTTGGGAACACAGAGGAAGATGGCCCAAGCACTTGTGCCACTGCCATACACGTGGGAGACCAGGATGGAGTTTCCAGGTTCCGGCTTTGGCCTCCACCAGACCTGAATGCTGCAGTTATTTGGGGAGCAAACCAGCAGATTAAAGCACTCTCTTGCTAGTGTGCTCGCTCCCTCTCTCTCTGCCATTCAAATCAATCTTTCAACAAAAAATTATGCTCCAGATGCCCACATTCCATATTGGAGTACCTGGTAGGTTTTGTTGAGTTTCACACCTGGCTCTGCTCCCAACACTAGCTTCCTGCCAATTCATACCCAAGCAGGCATCAGTGATGTGAAGTAATTGGTCTCCTATCACCCATGTGGGACACCTAGCTGTTGCAAGCATTTGAGGAATGAACAGCAGATGAGAATATTGTCTTTTCCTTCATCAAATAAATTAAGCAAAAAAAAAAAAAAGAAATTAAATTGAACTCAAGTACGTAAACTTATTGTCAGAAAGATACAGTGGTTGAATATACATCATCTGAAACATTGAAGACTTCAGTACCTGCATGATGAGGTTTAAGTGAGATATAATTGATCAAATGTGGTAATATTCTTGCTATTATAGCACTAACCTACAGGAAATAACTCATAGAAGTGGGTGATGTTATTAAGATGCATTATTCTGCACATTGCTTTTATAACTAGATCATAGTAATTAAACTAATTCAATTTTTTTTGTCTTAATGCCTTCTTGAATATCTAAAGCTATTACCTGCTACTGGCTCTGCCCCACCCTCTGATCAAATCTGGGATATGTGTTTAATGGCTGTGCGTTTAGAAGGGAAATTTTTCTTTGTATTTTAGTAAAATGATAACCTTTTTCTCATTCACAATGTCAGCATGAGTATTTTAAAAACTACAAGGGTAAAAAATAGGAGTGTTTTTAAGCTGAACTTTGTTAGTAGGGACCTGCAACTCAACAAGTAGAATCAATAAGACAGACACCAATGCCTTTCTAAAGGGATATCACCAAGGAAACTTAAGATCAGATCCTAGTGACACATGAAGACTTCAGAGGTGACAAAGGCTGAATTGGGTCTGTCAGATCAGCACAAAGTAAACTCCAAGAATCTGAGCCTTAAATGGATACTGAGAGAAGGACGTGTTATGGTCTTCTGGGAAACACTGTCTTGTATGCCAGTCTCAGAAAAATCCTTTAACCCACTTTAACTTATTAGTCCTATTACTCTATTATCAATGTTTTGAGATCTTTGAGAACTGACCAGCATTGATGTCATCTTACTTTTCCTGTTATACCTAATAAACAGTGCTTTATTCACATATGCACATCCTAGGACTCATTGGTCTGAGGAAGTAGAGACAAAGTTGACTAATGCTAGGGACAGAGGGCCCTGACAAGTGAATAGGGAAACTGTCTATGCTCCTAGAGTGATCAGGTGAAAAAGGGTTGCTTCCCTCAAGTCAGAGTCATAAAATATCCCTGTGAATGAAAGCAGCTTTGTGTGTTAAGTTTGTGTTCATTTGGGCTGGCATGTATAGAGGAGGAATAGGATGTACATACTCCTGTAAGCATTTAGCAAATAAAATTAACCATCTGGGTGTTTTAAGAGCTGAGACTCTGCAAAGGGTTAGAGAAGAACTCGGTTGAAGGGTAGAACAAGCATCGGTCTCTGGAATCAGCAGAGTCAAGTTTCTGTTGCAGTCTGCTTACTTAGTAGCTGTGTGCCAAGGCGCCAATTTTCCTCTTTCAAAGCTATAGCTTTTCATTACTGAAATGCAGCTAATATTAATAAGCTTCTCTGTGTCTTTGTTTTGATTGCAAATAAGAGTTCATGCACGTAAGCTTATTTTGAGATGTATACACAACTATTCAAGTTGTAAACTCACAGAGCAGAGACATACATCTTCATTTATATTTATTTTCCTATAGCTGGTGTATTGTTAAATACTGCCTACATGAATGCTTAATTTATAATCATAGCAAATTAAGATGTCATCAGATTACATTTTTCCCTTACAGTTTCAAACTCTACTATTTAAACTCATACTTACTTTTGGATTCCTAGAGTCAAGAGATTTCTGAAGTATTGCATAAGTAGGTGGAAGTCAATCATTCAGGATCTATATCCTTCAATATCATGAATAAATGGAACTGCTGAATAGAGAACCCACTGGATGCGTGTGTCACTGTGATGAATGAACAATGTACTACACTTGAGTCAAAGGGGACTGTTACTGAGGTAGCTACAGGGAAAGGGTATAAAAACAATGGGGGAAATGAAAGCACAGGAAGGATAATGACAGCCTAAGAGGAAAGCACAGGGGTATTGAGAATACATACTGGAATGTAACTATTATCTTTGTGTAAAGAGTTTCACATAGGAACTAGGGTAGACAGGTAAAGATACAAGGAAGCAGAATCAGAAGCCAGAGCTTAGGTTTACAAGTTTCCTACATCTTCTGACTTTAACATAATCATAGCACTGTGTGAGCACAAGGATCTAAAATCAGCTACCCAGTTCAAAACCTTCAGGCTCAACCTGAACAGAAGGGAGATTCATATTGAAACAGCAGTCTCAGAGTTTAACCATGATTTTCCTCCCATGATCCCACTTCATTCCCAGGTGCCTTTGGTCTCTTCTTTCTTGAGCTTTTAACTACTCTGAGTGCTAATTTCACTCACTGGAACTTGAGGTTTTATAGCTTTGGATGTCAAAACTGTATATGAAATGGTTACACCAGGAATCAATAAGGCAGAAATGCTCTTACATTTGTATTTATAATACTGTAATCCCTTTGTTTAAAAGAGGAGCTTCTAAGCTACCCAAGATTTAGGCTTCACCAAATCAGGATCCCTTCTACACCATTCCCACATAAGAGCTTTTCTCAGGGCAGTGCAGGAATTGTGTTAATCTACAAAATAAAGTGCTCTTGGGCTTCCTGCTGTACCTCTGGGCTCCCCCTACTAATGCCCTTAGAGAGGACTCCAAGAGAAAACTACATGGTAGACTCTTCTAATTCTTGAGTGGTTTTTATTTTCTTTTGGATGAGAAGCATGAGTGCTGAAACTCCTTGTGGATAGTGTAAAGGCTTAATGTATTGAAATCTCATAAATTGAGTAAGGACAGTGTAGACCCTTCTGTTAGACTGAAGGACAGAAACTAGAAAATGGGGAGATTCTGAAAGCCGGTAGAAGAACAATCATGATCTACCAACCAAGATTACTGGAATGTTTTAAATTAATAGTAAAGTCAAATACCACATTAATGACCTCAAGCTTACTTGTCAGCACAAGCTAAAAAAGATGATTTTTCATTGTTTGATTTGTATTACAAATATCCAGTTGATAAAAGAGCTAACAAAATGTATGAAATCCCTGAGAGCACATAAATAGTAAACTGAAGGTAAAAACAATTTGTTTAAAGTGAAGAGTTGAAATGAGAACAAATAGCTTCCTAAGTGCCCATTGAGATGCTTGATTGCTAATGCCAGGAGCAGAGCATTTTCAAATCTACTGAAACTTGTGAAAATATGTGCCTGCAAACTCAAAACAGCTATCTGTTGGAGTCCAATTTTTGAAATTTTGAGCCTGTCAGTCAACCTCCATCTCACCCCATTCCCACATTTACCCTGTGTTAAAGTTCTCCCAACAAACAGAACCAGCAGCATATAGAAACATGACTGAGCACCAAAGGGGAAACCTATTGAAGTGAAATGGACACTATGAGAAAGTGACGTGATCAGCCCTTGTCCTGACTGCTGATGTACAATGTAATACTTTATCCCTTTTAGTATTTTTTTTCTAGTACTATTGGTTGAACTCTGTAATTAACACACAATTATTCTTAGGTGCTTAAATTTTTAACTGAAAAGTGACCCTTGTTAAATATAAGAGTGGGAATAAGAGAGGAAGGAGATGTACAATTTGAGACATGCTCAATCGGACTTGCCCCAAATGGTGGAGTTAGAAACATGCCAGGGGATTCCAATACAATCCCATCAAGGTGGCATGTACCAATGCCATCTCACTAGTCCAAGTGATCAGTTTAAGGTCACAATTGATCACATTGATAGGTCTAAGAGTCAAAGGGATCACACAAACAAGACTAGTGTCTGCTAATACTAACTGATAGAATCAAAAAGGAGAGAACGATCCATCATGGGAAGCGGGATACACAGCAGACTCATAGAATGGCAGATGTCCTAAATAGCACTCTGGCCTCAGAATCAGCCCTTAAGGCATTCAGATCTGGCTCAAGAGCCCATGAGAGTATTTTAGGCATGGAAAGCCAAGACACTCTGGGAAAACAAAACAAAACACCTAAATCAAAGATCTCTGTGAGTGAGATCCCAGTGGAAAGAATGGGGCCACCAAAGAAGGAGGTACCTTTCTCTGAAGGGAGGAGAGAACTTCCACTTTGACTATACCCTGTTGGAATAAGATCAAAGCTGGCGAACTCAAAAGACTTCAGAGAACTTGGAATTAAAGTAAGTGTCATTCATAAGCATAAAACAAAGGCTTCCCAGAGAAGGTCATTATTGAAACCCCCCACGTTAAACCGTTACTAGTAAGGGAAGTTACTTAACACACTCCAGAAAATGTCTGTAAAGCAGTATCTTTGAGCAGAATTGAGGAATACTTTCCAATGGCTTACATTAGTCTGGTTAGCCTTTCTCTTATTCAATGGACAACAAACTGACTTACAAGGCATGTGGGTCAGGCAATCTGAGATTCCCCAACGCTGTCTCTGTAAGATTAGAGGCATCAGTAAGAGTTCAGGCCAATACGATGGAGAATGTGTGTCAAGCTGTCATGTCTGGGTTTTTTCATTTCCATAAAATAGACAGATGCATTATTTCTGATAAATCCTGAACATTTTAAAAAGCAGAATCACATTACCTCTCAGCCCAATTTGTACATAACTGAGCAGTTACAGGAACAGTGTAATTCTGTATTTTTTCAATTCTGCATGTCTAAACCATTTTAAGCAACAATTCTTTTGCCCTTTGACTCATCCTGTCTTTCCTGTTGCAAGTTTGTTTTTTCCTCTTTCACTGTCGCTTCTACTCTTTTCCCTTATTCTGGCTTTAAAACATGTATTGTTCTTACAAAGTGAACTTGTGTCCTACAGATCCCTGTGTATCTATCAACTTCACATATGGGAATTTTTCAGAGGAATGAATAACCAGGCCACAGATAGAGGACTGACTTGCATCATCACCCAAAGTTTAGAAGGTCTCTAAACTTCTGCTGGCACTGTGGTATAGCAAGTTAAGCCACTGTCTGCAGTACAGGCATCCACTATGGGTCCCAGCTGCTCCAGTTCCAATCCAGCTTCCTGCTAATGCACCTGAGAGAGCAGCAGCAGATGGCCCAATGGCTTCGTTTCCTGCTCCCAAATGGGAGTCCCAAAAGAAGCTTCTGGCTCCTAGCTTTGGCCTGGCCCAGCTACAGATGTGGCTATGTGGGGAGTGAACCACTGGAGGGAAGATTTCTTTCTCAGGTATCTACCATAAGGCACTACTACTGTAATACTGACTTTCAAATAAAGTTCTCTGAGCCATGTTCCATGCAATGTGAATCTCTTCCCTCTCTGAAACGCATGTGCACGCATACACACACACACACACACACACACACACACACCTGCTTTCAGGACTCCAGTTTTTTAGAGCTTCTACGCAGACAATAAAGTTCTCAGTGTCCTTGGCCTAGGCCATTCAGTTTACCAGGAGACACTGGGCAAGAAGCCAAAGATTCACTTTAATAGGCAGAATGTATTTTCTAGTGATTCATCACTTCCTCCATAAATTAGGGAAACACATTTCTGCTGAGGCTAATGATTTATTAAGAGGACTTTCAAGCCATAAATCCTCCCTCTTCCCATTTTCTGGGCAGTAATGGCAGTGTTCAGGTTCATAGAGAAATTGAAGATTGCTCTTTGCAGAGGTGAAACGCTTTTCTAAAATGCAGTTATACTTGCTGAAGCCACTGTCGGAGACCTAGGTAGGCCAGCAACTGCAGTTTTGAAGTCCCGACACTCACCTCTAATAGGTTAGGGTGTCCTGGATGACAAGCTGGGATGTGGCGGAAGCTCAATGACTCCTGGGAGTAACTGGGACAGTTATCCATATTTTACCTGTCAGCTCTTATCCTGGCTTTCTTTGTCCTGCTCTGTGACAGGACAGCTGAACTCTGCAGAATGTAAATTTATTTTTAATCCAAGGATACCTATATAAACTCTCATTTAATTTCCCTCCATATTTAACATCTTTTATAAACAAAGTATCTACAAAAGTTAGATCCCCACTCACATTATGCTTCACATTTTGCACTGGGGCAAAGGCTCTGAAAATGAGATTAGAAGACACAGAAGGTCACTTGTTCTCCACTCCAATCTCAGCAGAGGTGTTCAACCCCCACGTGGAAAGCGGACAAGAAAGATTACATCATATGATCAAGAGTAACACCTCCAGCTGCTGTGATTGTATTTATTTTTCACAGCAGCAAACTACATTTAGTTACCCCAGTGTACAGAGACTAACACATCTGTCATCGCAGGCAGTGAGCATTTATTTGGATCATTAACAATTCCTAAGCCATTCATCACAGCAGTGTTAATATGTTTGTCTCCACTGAAGGAAGATACCCAAAGGTAATACGTCACTCCCTAGAATTTTGTTGTTTTTGTGTCAATAAAAATTATTAAGCTTAAAAATGAATTATTATCCAAGAGTGTTTATTGTGGTAAACATTACTAAACTGGCAAAGGATATTTAGTTTGAATGTAAAAAGTTGATTTTCCTGGATGAATGACTAGTTTTAACGGTTTTTTTTTTTCAAATGGCAAAAGAGTTCACTAATCAACATTTAGGACATAACAGAAGGGGCTCAGAGATTGTACTGATAGTCTATTATTGTCAAATTATACACAGGTAAGGCCATGTGACACTTTTTGTAGCACAAAATTGACATACATTTTCTCAAACACTTTAACATTTATATTTTGATTGACTTCCTTGGAAAAAATACTTTCAAGCAACATATAATTGACCACTGTGACCCCTAACAGAAAAACACAGTATATCTTAGTACATATATGACAACCCACATTAAATAGTGAAGAGTGTTTCTTTTTCCTTTTAGAAACATTAATCAACTTATACCTATAGTACATGATTGGCACATGAATCTAATTAAATGCATAAGGATCAACTGGGACAGAATGTGGAAGTATTTTCTCAATTTTACATTAATACAGGTTTATTTTTAAAGGTACTACTTAGATCAACTGTACTTGAATGAGTTATATTTATTAATTAGGAGATATTCTGCCCTTATATCCTTCATTTGTTTATGGTTAAGTTCTGACACAGAGATTTTTAACTTCGTAGACATTCAGCTTGGCAAAATTTCAGGATTTTAGGCCCCTTGGAGGTTAGCTGGTTGAGAAATCTCCTTTTTCTACTTGCTGCAAAATTTGTTCAGAGTTTCAAGGGAATGCAACTAATCAGAGGCAGAGTGGAAATTAAGATTCAATTCTCTAAACAGTACTTATTTTTACTATTAATTATTGATAAAGGAATTCAAGCAGAGTAATTCATGAATCATGTACTTATATGAAGGATTTTTGGGCCAGTATTGTGGCATAGTGAGCAAACTGCCGCCTGCAGTGCTGGCTTCCCAAATGGGTGCTAGTTCGTGGCCCAGATGTTCCACTTTTAATCCAACTCCCTGCTATTGACCTGAGAAAGGCAGCAGACGATGCAGAGGATGGTGCGCTTGGGTCTCTGTTGCCTATGTAGGAGACTTGTGTGAAGCTCTTGGCTTCAGCCTGGCCCAGTTTTTGTCATAGCAGCCATGTGGGGTGTGAACCAGAACATGGGAGATCTCTGTCTCTCCCTCTCTCTGTATCTCTGCCTTTCAAAATAAATAAATCGTTAAAAAAAAAAGCCTACTTTATCTCAGTCACTTGAGATGCAGATATTTATAAAGCCAATAATAATCTTTGACTTCATTTTACTTATAAACCATGCAACACTAATCAGCTATGTGGATTTATTTGCATGTGCTTTAGCAAGGTATTGATAATATCAAGTATCATTTTATTAAGGATCACTTAAGATACCATGTGGAGAATTTACTAGATGATCAAGAATAGAGCAAGACAGGGCAGAGATCACAGTGCTGTAAACATGAATAGTAAGAGCTTGATTTCACAACAGATTCCAATGAAGAGAGTAATAATATAGTTTGCTGTATAGCCTGGATGAGGGAAGCAGGCTTGGGTAGAAGCAGATATTGAACTATAGGATCTCCACTAGTGCTACAGGGAATTATGAAGTTAGAAATGGCCTGGTGGAGATGTTTCAAGTTGAGGCAAGATGCTGGCCTTTGTCTCACAAACTGATCAGTAACCAGATATAAGCTGTGCCTAGAAGCTTGTAGGCACTACTACTGGAAGCAAAAGCAATTTTGGACTAAGTTCTGAAAGGGAGACGTCTATAATGCATCAAGGTATCTAGAACAGTGGGAATGGAGGGTTAGGGTAAACATTTATAAGGTTAAGATCTGGAGTTTTCTTGTGCACGTGAAGCAACCAAAAGCAGGAGTGAAGGATGACTTCTCGCTTTCTAACTTAGGCAATGTTTTTGATGATATTGGTATTGTGGGGGATGTAATGATTTTAGTTGTGTAGTCATTCCTAAAAAGGGAGATATGAGTACGAGATCAGAAAGTTAGTATAAATGGGGATATTTAATGTAGAATCATCAGAAACCTAAATAACCACAGAAGCCACAAATATATAGGTGATCCAAAAGCATGTTTCAACAAAAAACTTGAGGATATGAACAATAAACTTTTAAAAAGCTAGAAGGTATAGAATTTGGGTAAAACTAAAGATATTTCAAGGAAGACAAAGTATTTGGCCAAGTTAAATGCTCTCCAGAGTTAGAGGAAATTAAAGATTTTCAAAAGCCATTTGGACGTTAATAGAGAAATTATTTGGCACCACGGAATGGGATCACATAATTAAAATCATTAATTGAAAATGATTGGAGACTATAATGTTGTCTGCGTTTATTTGTGTTATGAAGGCAAATTAGAAACACAGCAAAAGCTTGAGGGATATGTAAGATACAGGGAGGTATTTTTTTTGCATTTCTTTTTTATAGAAAACTTTTATTTAGTAAATATAAATTTCAAATGTACAACTTTTGGGTTGTAGTGGTTCTTCCCCCAGTAACCACCCTCACACCCACAAACCATCCCCATCTCCTATTCCCCCCTCCCTTCCCATTCTTAAGATTCATTTTTAATTATCTTTATATACAGAAGATCAACTCTATACTGAGAAAAGATTAACAGTTTGCACCCACACAAGTATAAAGTACTGTTTGAAAACTAGTTTTACCATTAATTCTCATAGTACAACTCATTAAGGACAGAGGTCCTACATGAGGAGCAAGTGCACAGTGACTCCTATTGATTTAAAAATTGACATTCTTATTTATGGCATCAGTAATCACCTGATTTCTTAATGTTCTTTCTACTTTTTTAAGAGTACTTTAAGGCCGGCACCTAGGCTCACTAGGCTATTCCTCTGCCTGTGGTGCTGGTACTTTGAGTTCTAGTCCCGGTTGCTCCTCTTCCAGTCCAGCTCTCTGCTGTGGCCCGGGAAGGCGGTGGAGGATGGCCCAAGTGCTTGGGCCCCTGCACCCGCATGGGGGACCAGGAGAAGCACCTGGCTCCTGGCTTCGGATCGGTGCAGCACCAGCCGTAGTGGCCATTTAGAGGGGGTGAACCAATGGAAGGAAGACCTTTCTCTGTCCCTCACTCTAACTCTGCCTGTCCAAAAAAAAAAAAAAAGTACTTTAAGATACAGGAACAAGGGGACAGTGTGGTGGCATATTGGGTAAAGCTGCCACCTATGGTGCTGGCATCCCATAGGGACACCGGTTTGAGACCCAGCTGCTCCAATTCTGATCCAGCTCTCTGCTATGGCCTAGGAAAGCAGTAGAGGATGGCCCAAGTCCTTGGGCCCCTGCACCCACATGGGAGACCTGAAGAAGCTCCTGGCTTCTGCTCCGGACAGCTCCAGACTTTGTGACCAATTGGAAAGTGAACCAATGGATGGAAGACCGCTCTCTCTCTCTGCCTTTCCTCTCTCTGTTTATAACTCCAACTTTCAAATAAATAAATACATCTTTTAAAAACAGCCAAAGAAGTTATTATAAATTCAAGCCTCAAACACTACACTCTCATCAATTCCTGCTACAGTATTTCCTATGCATAAGAGATCAAAAGAACTTGTTCAACTATTTAACACAGTATACGTAAGTTAAACTTTGATTTCTAGGTTCCTCATCTACCAAAAAAATGTCTTTTTAATTCTTTGTTAATAATCAAATTCAGCTGTACTTTGGAAAATACTTTAGTACAATTTGATTACAGTGAAGTCAATTTTAAGTACCTTTGCCCAAAGGGAGGAGTAATAGATATTAAAGTGCTGTCTCAGCTTATTCAAATACAGGGAAACAGGCTTCAGGAACAGGACTGGGATTAAATACCCCTAAGCAGTGCTTTCTTTGTATCGACGCCTATGGTCACCTCTTTATATTTGCTTCATTATAGTGTTCTCTTGTTCCATTCCCAGGTAGCGTAAGACAAAGTTCAAGAGCTTTGTGCTTTATTCAAAACCCTCAAGAAAACTATTCCACCCTATTATCAAAATCGCTGTATATTTGCTCATATAATGACTTCTTTATTCTCCTTATATTATGCTTTCTTAGAAATTTCATCCAATTCCCTTTCCAAGTTGTTTTGTTTTCTTTTTGTTTTCAGTAACTTGAAGCACAGGTGGAGACTGCATCTTTCCCAATGTACAAATAGAAGGCAACACAGCTCCATACATGCAGCCCTTCATGCACCTCTACTCGCCTCTGAGTGACAGCCACCCTCACGTCTATCTACTTCTAGAAAAGGCCATTACTGAATCCCTTTGAGAAGCAATAGGATTCAGCAGGAAGTCAAGGTCCTCACAAAGGAAGAGGAGTATCCTGGTTCACTTTGACATACTGACTTCAGGAAACACCATGAATTGTCCAGTAAAATGGAACAAAATAGGAATAATCCTTATCAAATAAAGACACATTATATGTTGTCAAGAATTTCTAGGTCCATGGACTCAATTCAGAAAACTGAAATGCATCTTTAACTGGAAAAAAAAATTACCTATCTAGGCCTTATCATGCCTTCCTTCTTCATATTATTCAGATTTCTGCTAACTTAACACCTCTTCAAATACCACTATCTCTTTTTCCTTTAGCAACATCCATGCTTTATATTCCTTATCTTGAATTTTTCTTTCATTTTTCATCAATAGATTACTCCTAGTGGAATTTGAGGGATGTATCTTTGTCTTTCTAGTTCACAATTACTTTCTCATCACCTAGAAATGTACCTTAAACAAGAAAGGATTTCAAAATCAATTGTTGAATAAGTGTACAATGATCACAGGAGTGAATATGGTTTTAAGGAAACATGATAAAGAACTCTTGTAGAGACTGAAAGTCCTAGTTCAATAATGAAGTACCCAGGACTCACAGAACCTTCAGTTACAGGCTTAACACCAAACAGTAAGTGGTAGCATTAGAACGGAAATAGAAGAAAATGTATAATGACCCACTATCTTCATAAGTATCACATATACTGCCTCGCTAGTATATCATGAGGACTGTGGCACCAGCAATATGGCAGAGTGGTAAAAAAGATGACCTTCTGAGTTAGAGAAATCTGGATTTAAAAGTTGTCTCTCAATATGAATTAAATGCAAGTTGAGGCAGGACAGGTATCTCCTAATGTGGGCTCTGTGTGAATTAGGAAAAAAGAAAATCCCTCTGGCATATTGATTAGAAAATATGTGCCCACAAGGCTGAAATTACCATAGCTTGCAGATGAATAAAATTTTATATAATCATACTAGTACGTGTATATTAGAAATGCATTCCTAGTTTTCTTTTGACTGCATATTTATAGAAATGGCAATTGTGAGGTGTAAGAACGTGGTAAAAATAAAAATGCATCGAATATGAGACTCCAGGTTCTAGGACTGTACAACTAACTCCAGTAGTGATACAAAGCCCCAAGCTTACCCCAACCCTATCTTAAAGAAATAAGTCTAAGTCAAGAAATGAAGAAGGAAACTAAGAAAGGCAAAGCTTCAGACTTAGAAGAAAATATAACTCAAGAGATAAGGATATTTTATACAAGAGCATATGCAAAGGAACACACAAATGGGGGTTTAATTCTCTATTCCAAATACAAAGAAAAAGACTATCTTGGATTTATTACAGCCTCTATTTTAGAGAACACTTGTTTAAATCTTCTTAAAAGCTAAATAAGACTCGTTAGGTTTAAGACTCAGTACTATCTTTCTCATGGATCCAAAAACCATGTCTTTGAAAGGAATCATCCAGTGAGAAAGCTCCCCTCTCCACTTCTGTAGGAGGGTAGCAGTTGACCTTCCGTGGGTGCCTTGCCCTAAGCTACAGAACTACCTCCTGTCATAAAAATAAAGTTTTTCCTCTGAATAAAATTAATAAGCAAACACAAATGGTCACCACAATTATCAGATTAACTATGTGTGACCAACAGTGCTGTCAAATCCTCTCCCTTCAAGACTTATTACCGGGGAGAGCATTTGGCCCAGTATTTAAGATATTACTTGTGATGTCTGCAGCCCATAGTTGAGGTGCCTGGATTTGAGTCCTGGCTCCACTCCCAATTCTAGCTTACTACTGAAGTACTTCCTGGGAGGCAGCAGATGACTGTTCTAGTAGTTGGGTCCATGCGGCTACCTAGAGACCCACATTGCGTATCTGGCTGCTGACTCAGCCCTGACTTCTGCAGGCTTTTGGGGGTTCAACCAGCAGATGAGAGGATGTAAGTGTGTGTCTGTCTTTCCAATACATAAAACTTAAAATGTAAAGACTAGTTACTTACTAGTTACTAGACTAGGGATACAATGCAATGAGTTGTATATGCTTAATTATATCTGCATCAGCTGTAATTTTAAAAGGTAGATTTTTTTCCCCCTCTTTGTAACCTCTTAATTGCCTGTGCTGTGCAAACTGTTTTACTGTTTATTCAATAATAAAATTGTTCTCTCCACTTCAGCATTTTAGAGGTTTTCTTGTATGAAAGGATGTTCTGTTTTTAATTCCATTTCCTTAAAATTTACTACCATGGAGTAACAAAAACCTTGAAGAGAGCTTAAAGATGGGAGGAGTGGGCTAACGCTGTGACACAGTGGATTAAGCCACTGCCTGCACTGGTGACATCCATAGGTGTCCTAGTTGTTCCACTTCCAATCCAGCACCCTGCTATTGTGCCTGGGAAAGCAGGAGATGGCACAAGTCCCTGGGTCCCTGCCACCCAGGTTGGAGACCTGGAAGAAGCTACTGGCATCAGGTGGGCCTGCACTGAGTTGTTGTGGCCATTTGGAGGGTAATCCAGCAGAAGAAAAATCTCTCGCCTCCTTCTGTAACTCTGCCATTCAAAGACATAAACCTTTAAGAATTATTTTTTTTAAAAAAAGGAGATGATGACTGAAGTGACTAAGAAATAGTTTTAAAGAAAAAAAAAAGGGGGGGGGGGACTCACTACCAAGGCAAAAGTAACAAAAGGATTAGAAAAATCATGAAGCAGAATAGCTTACACTAAAAAGCTGATTTATTAATATACAGAGAAAGCCCAAATAAAGAATAAATCTGAGTAAATAAAAAGATGATAAAATTAGAGGGAATGTATTTGTAAACAATAATCCCAGCGAAGAAAATTTGGTAAACCGGGGGCTAGTGCCATGGCGCAGTAGGTTAAGCCTCCACCTATAGTGCCAGCATCCCATATGGGCACAAGTCCTAGCTGCTTGACTTCCATTCCAGCTCTCTGCTAATGCACGTGGAAAAGCAGAAGATGGTCCCAAGTACTTGGACCCCTAGACCCATGTGGGAGACCCGGCAGAAGCTCCTGGCTTTGGATGGGCCAGCTCCAGGCATTTGTTGAATGAACCAGCAGATTAAAGACCCCTCCTCTCTCTCTCCCTGTATGTCTCTCCTTCTGCCTGTAACTCTGCTTCTCAAAATACATCTTAATTTTAAAAAAAGCCTGCATATATCAAAATGTCAAGTTAGATTCATTGAAACACAGCCACATTAGGTAAGTTTATAATAGATTCTTTATTGGAAATGTCTGCACTCAAAAAAAAGATCATCTGGTATCTGTGAAGAAATGAATTTAAGCAGTGGAAAATGTGTTTAAAATGTAAGACATTTTTTCTAAAATAAAGCTTTAGAACCTAAATATTAAAGGAACATATAGTATATCATAAAAGTTTGATCTACAACATTTAATACTAACTCATACATTGTGCAAGAATATGGAAACAACTTTCTTTCATGAAGGCAGAGAAAGAAAAATATTCTAACATTCTTTAGGCTCAAACTTTCCTACTTCAAAATTGAATGTCATAAAACTTAAAGAGTAGCATATACAATGGTCTGAAAGATGGACATTCATATCATGTGTACAAATAGGCTTAATCACAAATGCTATAGTGAGTAAAAAGGTTCACAAATTCATTTCAGTAAAAAGTTAAAAACCAAAAGCACTATCATCTACAGTTAGTCAAAGAAATGGATTGGCAAAATCAATCTAAAAACTGGTGCTGGGACATGAACCAATGCAGATTCTTTATTAAACTGTGAAGTGAGGTTGTCACACAAAACATTAAAAGACTTGTCAGTGGGGCAGGCATTGGTGTACTAGTTAAGAACTGGAAAGTTCAAATCTCAGAGTGCCTGGTTCTCATTCTACATGAGCTTATGGTTCAGCTTCACTGACTGCACACTCCCAGGGAGGCAGCAGGAAATGGCTAAAGTACTTGGGTCCCTGGTGCCCACAAGGGGAGACCTAGAATAAGTTCCAGCTTTCTGGCTTCAGCCCTGCCCAGCCACAGGTGATGCAGGTACTAAGCATGAAGCAGAGTAGCCAAGATTTGAAGCAGGCAGTAAGCATTTTGGATATGGGCACACCAAGCAACAACTTAACCACTATGCCAAAAGCCCATGCCTATTTTGACCTCAATTTTTAAATTTCATTTTTGTACTATAATCAGTTTAAAAATCTTTGTAATCAATATGCAAATTTTAAACAAACAAAAAAAAAACAGAAAAAGACAAGATTTCCATTAGTAAATTTTCATGTTTCTCTATCCACAATCTTTGCACGTCCCCAAAGGTACACATTTTTAATTATTCTGATGTTTATATTTTCAGATATATATCTATGCATAAGAATGTATGCAGGCATGTGTGTATCCAGTACTATTTAAATATTTGCTTAATAGTTTTTTGTATGCCTAACTTTCAATTTTTACTTAGTACTGTCTTATAATCGCCTAATATGAAAAATTCTCATTTTTTTTTGTAAAGATTGACTTCTTTGAGAAGCCAAGTGATAGAGATACAGAGATTTTCCAACTGCTAGTATAGTTTCTAAATGGTGTCAGTGGTCAGGACTAATCTAGAGTCTAGAACTCCATCTATGTTTCCTACACGGGTAGCAAGGGCCCAAGTGCTTGGGGTGTTATCTGATTTCCCAGGTGCATTAGCAGGGATATGGATTGAAAGCAGGGTGCCTGGGTCTTGAACTGGTGCTCTGATATAGGATAGAGGCATTGCTAGTGGTGACGTAGCCCACTATGCCACAACACCAGCCCTCTCATGTGTGATGGTTCTGTAATATTCTACAAGGTGGCTACACCATCATTTATTTAGCCTTTTTCTTCCCCAATTTGTCATCTCCTATTTTTTCCTATTACAGGAAAGTTTAGAGAGAACACAAATAAATATTTTCTAGGTCACTTCTGAGTCATCCTGCTTTCTTCAAGATACAAACAGAGATGCTGCATTATCAGTGAGAACCGATTCAATACCCTTGCCATGAATAACAACTTGGTATCACCAGGATATTTAGGTAAAATGTACATGGTATTACATATTTGAAAATGATTTGGGATGGAAACTTCCTGGCAGAATCACCACAAAGGACAAGATAAACAGATTTAGTTCCCTGTAGGATAGGCAGGTGAGTAACTGAATAAAAAGTAAGGTATTAAATCTGACCTGTTAACTTTTAAGCAAAGTTTGACATTCTAGAGATTTTTATTTGTAAGATTGTTTTTGAATGGAATTTTCTCTACTAGTCATCCCGCCAACCATGAAGTCACGTTTGGGCATGACTAGTATATTTCCAGAAGGCAATTAGAAAATGTAAAAAAAG
Organism: Sylvilagus floridanus; assembly: GCA_949820135.1. Classification (NCBI taxonomy): domain Eukaryota; kingdom Metazoa; phylum Chordata; class Mammalia; order Lagomorpha; family Leporidae; genus Sylvilagus; species Sylvilagus floridanus. Next base: position 60,226,234 of record OX463235.1, read on the forward strand.
AACACTTGTGGGCCAGAGGTGTACCACATCAGGATAGACTGGCATACACAATCCCAAAATCCCTCCGCAGAGCACTGGTTTGAATCCTGCCTGCTCTGCTTCTGATCCAGCTCCCTGCTAATGTGCCTGGGAAAAAAGAAGATGGCCTGAGCAACTGGGCCTGTGACACCCGCATGCAAGACCTGAGGCTTAAGCTTGGCCCAAGCCAAGCCATTGCAGCCATTTGAAGATGAATCAACAGATGCAACATCTCTGTCTCTCCCTATTGTTGTCATTCTGCCTTTTAAATAGATAAACCTTTTTTAAATAAAAATATAAATATAAATATTAAATAATATATAACTAAAAATATAAAAAGATTGAATAAAGAAGTCAAAAGGGTTGAATAAAGAACAAGAACATTTGCTCTGAGCAGAGGGGTGCCATCTCCTTGGAACTGTCTGCAAAGGAGAACTCTGTATATTTCCAGTCAGTAGCAGGACAATCTCATATTCTTTAAAAACACAATTACATCCTGGATGCTTTCTCACATAAGGGTTAGGAATCTCATTCCAACCTCCATGTTTACCCTGTTGCCTCTGTACATGAATTATAATTAGAACCTCTGGAATTGTGTCAATAATAGGACATGCATATTTATTGTAAAGTGATACTTTTTGTTATCACAAAGTCACTGAAACTATTCATAATTTTCATTTTTTTAAGCCAGGAAAGCATGAGATGTATGGAGTAGTTGACTTGACTCACTCAGCCAAGTCACAGCCTACTGCTGAGAAATTCTTTTACCATATGCACAGCTAAGGATAACATTTCCATTAAAAAGTTAGGATCAGGGCTGGCATTGTGGTGTAGCAGGTATAGCTCCAGTGGCCTGCAACACCAGCCTATTACATGCGGTCTGGTTCACATCCTACGGGTTCCTCTTAGGATCCAACTCCTGACTGGATATGGCCTGGAAAAAGCAATAGAAGGTGTCCGTTTGGGCCCCTGCTGCCCATTTGGTAGATCCAGATGAAACTCCTGGCTTCAGCCTGCCCAGAGCTGGCCATTGTAACCATTTGGGTAAGTGAACCAGCTGATCAAACTTCTCTCTCTGAAACTATACTTATTTGAAGATGTATTAATTTGAAAGTCAAAGTACTACTCTTTATAAAAATCCAAGATCCATGGCTTCAAGTAATTTGAAAACTGGTGAGAACATAATAATATAAAAATTTGATAGCTATTGGAGTTTGCAGAAGCAGGAGCGAGTACAGGAGTGCAGTAAGCAGAAAAGGTGTCTATTAATACCCTCTTTGAGGCAGCCTGGGCTCTACAGATAGCGTTTGCCCCCAGGTACTGGGGCTTTACTCATGCCCCCATCCCTCCTTACTGCCCTTCACTTGCCCAAGTCCTTCAACTCTGTTAAGGCCCAACTCCCAAATTCATTTAATTAATGTAACTCCTAATTAACAGGGATCTTAACAAGGATGATCTACCAAGACTTCAGTTTTGGGTCATAAAGCACTTGCTTTATGTATACAATTTTTCCAGTTTTATGGGAAAATAACTATATGTCTTACATCTCAGAACCACATATATGGTGTGGGGTAAGGAGAGGAGACAAGAAAATTAAAAAGAAATCACTGTCCAGAAATTTGCTAGGTCAGAGTGACATCAGGAAGCAGCTTTCCTTAGCTTGTCTTTAACTACATATCAAAGTGCCAGGACATATGAAAACACAGTTAACAGACAGGAAGCTTTCGTTTACACAGTAGAGAAGCCAGTCCATTTTCTGAAAAGATATCACTAAGCTGATCTCACCAATTTTCTTTCTCAGATCAGGTTCTCCCCCTCTATTCCAGTGCAGAGACGAAATCAGAAAAAAAAAAGATGAACAAAAATCAAAATCCAGCTTTAAATTTTATACTATCCCTGTCTCAGGCAGGGTAAGATCACTTTTCCAGTTCCCTCTACCCATTCAGTATTCTCACCATATGAAAAACACCAAAGATACATCTTTACAGCATATGACCTCCACAGAGTCTGTTACCCCACACTCTGTCTCTCCAAGACTGTGAACATCATCTAATATCTACAGAGACCTTTAAAATAGATGTGTTCTTGGGGGGCCAGCACTGTGGTGTAGCAGGAAAAGCTACTGCCTGCGGCGCTGGCATCCCATATAGGTGCCGGTTCAAGTCCTGGCTGTTCCACTTCTGATCCAGCTGTCTGATATCACTTGGCAAAACAGAAGATGGCCCAAAGACTTGGGCCCCTGCACCCACATGGGAGACTTTGAAGAAGCTACTGGCTCCAGATTGGCCCAGCTCCAGCTATTGTAGCCATTTGGAGAGTGAACCAGCAGATGGAAGACCTAGATCTCTCTCCCTCTAACTCTGCATTTCAAATTAAATAAATAAATCTTTAAATAGATGCATTCTCATTGTTTTCTGTACTTTTCTCTCCTGCTTTCATTCTGGTGTCTTTGTTCTGGGTTTTCTTTTTCCAGAGGTAAAAGGGGTACAACATGAAATATACTTAACAAGACCATTAAAATTATATCTGTGGCATTGATAAGAATACACGTAAGTACACATATGTTCTCAGAGACAGAAGATTGATTCACCGGTTAGACATGTTTCCCTCCTAGGAGCTCTAGTGAAATGGAAGCCTCAGACTACCACTTAACTTTTCCGTGGTGCTACCTACAGGGAGTCCATGGGCAAAGGCTGATTGAATTGAGGTCTCTTGGTCCCCACCTCCACTGCTTTCCAGGTGTCTTACCAACCAAGTTCATGACAAATGGATGGCACCCAACCATGTTCCTTGTGCATCTATCTTCCATTAACACTCAAAGCTAGATATATCTAGCTTGCTTTCTTCTGCTAGAACAATGAATCTCAGCTAAAATATTTGTTAATAATAAAGTGCATAATTTCCAAATACCCTGCATGACATTGCACTAGCTGAAAATTATTTAAAATCCTGCTTCAGGGGGGAAGGAAAGCTTTAATAATTTAGGCCTTCTTGGCTTTTTAAATTTTCTTTTTATTGCATTTTGGCAGGGCATCCTAAGTATAAATTGACTAAAATGAGACATCGCACATGGAGTATTAATTACCACACTATTAAGAGATCTTATAGCGTTGCCTTCTGAGCTGAAGAATGGCAAAATGTGAAGAAGCCAAATTTAAAAAATTGCCAGCTAATCTTCCTCCACTTAGCACACAAGTCATACAAATGTTGTAAAGTATTTTTCTTTTCATTTTTCCAGATTACTTTAATTCTGTCATTGAGAGCAACTACTGGCCTGAATGAGGCAAACACTGGACTCAGCGATATTTACAAAGGATCAGATAAAGAATTTCTAACAATCAAAGAGTAAAAGAAAATGTGGGAGTTTAAGTCAGGAATTCTATCTTAAACCAAAAAAATCCACGAGGATAGCTAAGGTTTAATGTATCATTATTGTTCCAAAAATAAAAATGAAAACAGATGCTGCAGGGGCCAATGTTATGCTGCAGATTAAAGCCACCATTTCAAACACTGGCATCTCCTATCAGAGTGCTGAGGAGAGTAGTGGCTTTTCTGCCCCTGTACTTGTTCCTCACTATGCACATGGGAAAGCAAGGGGAGATGGTCTGAATATTTGAGTCCGTGCCACCCACACGGGAGATCAAAATGGAGTTCTAGTTTCCTGGCTTTGGCCTGGCTCAGTCCCAGCTGTTGCAGCCATTGCAGGATGAACTAGCAGAATGAAGACTCCCACCCTCCCAGCCCTCCCACCTCTGTTACTCTACTTTCTAATAACTAGAATAAATACTCCTCTTAAAAGACATCCTGAAATCTTATGATATGAGAAATTTACACATCACAAATTTCACACCATACAGATAGTAGAACCGCATTGAATCACGGATAACAGAGAACATTGAGCTACTGGCACTGTGTGATGATGCATTTTGGGGGGTAGGTATTTGCTAATGAGAGCCACAAGACTTTAGGAAGTAATTATGTTGTACCTGGGATATCAATTTGTCTACAAACAGACTTTTGAACTCAATCGTAAGGTCTTCATTGTAGGTTTATATCTTTTTAAAGGGAAGACTTCACATCCCCTTCATGGAACTTGGCTTGGTGAATTCATCACAAGGAAAACTCACCTGAGTAGCAATGGTGAGCAAGTTAATGGAACAACCACAGAACGGTGAAAAATAAGACAGTAAGGGAAAGTTGAGTGGTTGGAGAAAACAAAGAATAAATGAGTAAACTACATTTGTCCAAAGACACAACCATGGTTCCACCACTTTTTATGTGATCTATGATTACTCACAGTATTGAATTATCAGAAGATTTCCCCTTGCAACCAGGGGACAGAAAACAGAAAACTCTATACTGGTGGTACCAGCAAATAAATTAAGACACTTACAAAAGTAATGCCCTACTAAGTAGAAAAGAAATAACATAATTTGTAGAAGACACGTTTGTTTATCTGGGAAATCAAATAATTTTTAAGCAAAATTACGAGGTTTATGTATCAAAGGTTAACTAAAAGGTACATGGTGAACTAAGTATTTCACAATTAATTCTGTACACAACTGGAAAATGAACTTGTAAATGTTACCCTCTATAAAAGCAAAGAAATTCTAAGTGCTGACATTTAAAGACACCTATGCTGAAAACTAAAAAGAAAAAAAAAATACGAGGAGTTAAAAGGTCAGAAGAAAATGACTATAAAATTTCACTTCCATAAAAATTTCAAAACTCAATTTGGTACAGATAAAATGATCCCCAAATTGATCCAGCATATTACGTTGCCATTGTTGTCACTGTGGAAATGAACAATTCTAAAAACTCGAATGGAAATGGAGGGGTCCAAGATGACCAGAGGCAATGTTGAGGCAGAAGGAAAAAATTGGAAAAGGTACAAGACCAAACAGTGGTACTTACTTCAATGTTGTGGTATGTATGTCCTTAACACAAGGACAAACAGTCAGGAACCTGGCATCTACAAAGTGCCCATACCTGTAAGTGCAACTGGAGTCACTGAAGATAAACACTGCAATGCAGGAGAGGAAAAGATATAAACTTAATTTACAAAAATGGGTCCTGTTTCACCTCAGACTACAAATTAAAAAGAAAAGCTCACAAAGCTGATAGGAAATAGACAATAAGCAACACTTCTCTTCAAAAAACAAAAGATAACAATATAGCCAATAAATATGTAAAGAGATGTTCAAGGTCTTCAGACATAATCGATATGCATTAAGAACATAGTTAAAAATGAAAATATGAACACCAGCTAGTGGTTGTGAAATATGAACTAAGAATGAATAAACCAGAGCCCTTGTATATGCTACCACGGAGTTAAACTGACAGAGCCACATCAAATCATTATTCAGGATTATCTATCAATGCTTACTATGGCAAATCCTAAAAGCCACCAAGTTTACCTGTAAACATCCACATATCCAAAATGTTAACCAAAATGCCAACATTTGAATGTAGCAGTTTTATCAGAAGCAAAATGGAGACTATCCCCATATCTTTGAACATTAGAATGAATGTATGAATAGAGAGTCTCACATGTTATTCCTTCCTAACGTAATTATTGAAAGGCTATGAAAAACATTTAAAACAACAGAATACATACGTAGATGAGGAACCATGTGTTTCTATTTGCATGAGATATGAAAACATATGAAGCTATTCTTTACTGTTAGGAAGTATTAACAGTGCTAACCTTGGGCTATGGAAGATTGGGGGCTAGTTGAACGGATGTGTTATGTTTATAACTACTCATCAAGCTGGAAACATGTGTATTTATCTCCATTCATGCACACATTAACTTAAAGTGCAAGTATCAGAAAACCTGTGGCACCGTGGTTTATGCAATGGACTATGAAGACAGATTATCTGGGTTTCTTATCACTGCTAACTCTACGGCACAGTATTTATTGTGTGTTACCCTAAGAAAGTTGGTTACTGCCTTAATTTTCTCATGTATAAAGTAGCAGTCAGAATGAGTGCTGTGTATATGAATGCTCCCTTAAATGGACAAAGTGATAAGGAATTTGCTCATCATAAAAATAGAAATGGATCAGGGAACAAGGACAGCCATCTCACAAAATTCAAGCTACAAAGTTCTCATGGGCATAAAAGAGGAAGACAACATAAAAATCATGAGGATAGTGGGAGAAAAATGATAATCAGGATAAAGAAATTAGAATATTAAAATAAGTTCCCCCAAAATTTTAGGAATCCTAAGTGTATACAATAAGTAGAAAAATAGATAAATCCAGAAGGAGAAAAAAAGCTAGAAGAAAATAAGAAAAGTATACAAGTAGCATAACAAAATACCACTGGGGCACATAGTAATCAGAATACAGGTATTAACATCTAGCAGCACCGATATGGCAGAAGTTTACAAATAAAATTGACAAAATTTTGGCTTCTTCACTGTAAGACAAAAAACAATTAAAATAATGAAGATGAAGATGCAAAATCTGTCAGACAGCACACTGATAAATGCTGCCCTTGAAAAACAAAAGGCATAGAAGCAACAAAATAAGGTACAGACCCTGACTTACAGTAAGCAAAAGGAGCCGGCATTGTTACAGCCACTTTAACAAAATATTTTTAAATTAATCTAAAGGAAAACGTTACATACAGCAAATATATTTATGACAAGTGACACTGACAAGCATGTTAGATGTTTAATATCTGTTTAATGAACAAAAACATTAACTGAGACTAATACATAAATGATTAAAAAACATTCTTCCCTAAAAAACGTCTGCAATCTTCTCAGGCAACTGTAGCAAGCATGGTTTTTTTTTAAGAATTCTTTTTAAAGATTATTTATTTATTTGAAAGTCAGAGTTACACAGAGAGGAGAGAGGAGAGGCAGAGAGGCAGAGGTCTTCCATCCGCTGCTTCACTCCCCAGTTGGCTGCAATGGCCGGAGCTGTGCCGATATCCAAAGCCAGGAGCCAGGAGCCAGGAGCTTCTTCCACGCCTCCCAAGTGGATGCAGGTGCCCAAGGCCTTGGGCCATGTTCCACTGCTTTCCCAGGCCAGAGAGCTGGAAAGGAAGTGGAGTAGCCGGGTCTTGAACCAGCACCCATATGGGATGCCTACACTTCAGGCCAGGGCGTTAACCTGATGCACCACAGCGCAGGCCCCACAAGCATGGTTTTTAAGTAGTGTAATACTGTGATTCTAAAATCAGAATTGGACTTGATTTAAAAAAAATTGAATGTTAAACACATATATCCTAAAATTTTTAATCACATTTAAGTATACAGTGACATTAAATATGTATTTTTGTACCACTATCATCACCATTCAACCTCTGGAACTCTTCACCTGGTTTCACTTATATTCAGTACACATTAAACAGTAACTCTCCATTCTCATCCACATTCCAAAATCTCTGCAAACCATGATTCAACTTTAAAAACTTAAAAAAAAAAAAAAAAACTCTTAAAGATAGGCAGAGTCAGACAGAGAGATATGTCTTCCTTCCGTTGATTCACTCCCCCTACAAATGGCCGCTACAGCCAGTGTGCTGTGCTGATCCGAAGGCAGGAGCCAGGTACTTCCCCCAGGTCTCCCATGTGGGTGCAGGGCTCAAGCACTTGGGCCATCCTCCACTGCCTTCCAGGGCCACAGCAGAAAGCTGGTCTGGAAGAGGAGCAACCGGGACAGAATCTGGGGCCCCAATCGGGACTAGAACCCGGGGTGCCAGTGCCACAAGTGAAGGATTAGCCTAGTGAGCCGTGGCACCGGCCTTGAAGAGTTTTAAAACTAATTTCCTCTATGGTAACAAAGTCACTCATTTTTCAGCTTGTTTGTCATATGTATTCCCAAAAACACTGAGACTGCCAGATGGGGGACCATGACACTCTCCTAGTATTCTGTATGGAATCTCTACAGACAACTGCCAGATAGCGATCTATATTAGGACACAGCCAGCATTGTTGGTTTTCCAGCTTGTAGCATTTATAACCCCATGACATTATGGAATAGGAAAATTCACATTTTTAACAGATCAAGATAAACTCACCTTTCCATTTTGCTGTGGCTTATGTGAATAAAAAGGAAGACCTCTTAATATTTATGACATTCTGATCTACATACTCAGCTATAAATAATCCTCTTTCAAGACCTAACTCCCTTAGCTTCCTTCTTTTATGTTTTGAGCACCCAGTATTTGTTCATGCTATCGCACAAACTAGTAGGCACACAATGTCTCCAGCATTTCCTTTATGAATTTTCTACTTTCAATGTTTTATATTTGCACATTGCTTTTAGGCAAAGTCCTAGTAGACATTCATCACTCATGCTTCAACCTCAGCAAAAACAGTGAGAAGACGGACATTTCACATGGAATTTGGAAGAAAATCAAAGCCTTCCTGGATCTCAGAGAAACAGCTGACATACGGACGCTTTGAGGGAAGATATTTCTCTAACCACAGACAAAATGGAGCCCAAAATGTCATTCCTTCTAGAAAAGACCTCGGAGGAAGAATCACATGTAGGAGAGGGTGCCATCTGATCTATCTCATATAATTGGTTACAAATGAAGAGGCAGTTACTCTCTAATATCTCAATTTAAAAACATACAAAAATAATTATACTCTTACACACATATTTTTCCAACTAATAGTCATACATGGCTTAAAATTATACTGACAAAAAAAACCCGCAGCTGCTGTTCAACTAATAATACAATCTCACAGATAATTTACTCTAACTAGCTAAGAGATCCGAGTGCATGAATCAGATCACTATAGAAACCCATTTCCCACAGTGGATTCTACCTGCTGGTTTCTTATTACTTCTGGATCAGGTAAATACTTCCAGTTAAAGAAAGGCTTTGAAACTGGCTCTAGACCAAAACCTAGCCTAGCAGCTGAGATACCTGTGGATATATTGAGGCTTCTCTACTTTACCTGAATACTTGTTTTCCAAGCTTCCTTCTCTAAACAGCAACTATATGAAGAGACTCCGTAACCAAAGACATCTTAAAAGTTTATCCAAAACCCCATTTCCCTTAATGTGTACTGTCTTTCCTCAAGTGTTGCCATTATTCACAATTCTTAACTTTATTACCCGTATCCACCAGTTTCTCTCTGAAGCTCAGTATATAATAGAGACACAGATGTTGGATGGAAAATCAAGACTCAAACTGTCAGAACTTGGAAGCATGCAGCACTAAGTGAAGATGTGCACCCTTGATCTAAACAACTCATTACTTTTGAACTGCTCTGTTAAATATAAGAGTAGGAATAAGAGAGGAAGGAGATGTACAATTTGGGACATCCTCAGTAACACTTACCCCAAATGGTAGAGTTAGAAACATGCCAGGGGATTCCAATACAATCCCATCAAGGTGGCATGTACCAATGCCATCTCACTAATCCAAGTGATCAGCTTAAGTTCACAATTGATCACACCGATAGGTCTAAGAGTCAAAGGGATCACACAAACAAGACTAGCGTCTGCTAATACTGATAGAATCAAAAAGGAGAGAACGATCCATCATGGGAAGCGGGATACACAGAAGACTCATAGAAGGGCAGATGTCCTAAACAGCACTCTGGCCTCAGAATCAGCCCTTAAGGCATTCAGATCTGGCTCAAGAGCCCATGAGAGTATTTTAGGCATGGAAAGCCAAGACACTCTGGCAAAAAGAAAAAAAAAAAAAAACCTAAATCAAAGATCTCTGTGAGTGAGATCCCAGTAGAAAGAACGGGCCATCAAAGAAGGAGGTACCTTTCTCTGAAGGGAGGAGAGAATTTCCACTTTGACTATGACCTTGTCGAAATATGATCAGAGTTGGCAAACCCTAAAGGCTTCCATAGCCTTGGCAACTTATGACAAGAGCCTAGGGTGATTACTGACACCATAAACAAGAGTGTCAAATTGTTAAGTCAACAACAGGAGTCACTGTGCACTTACTCCCCATGTAGGATCTCTGTCCTTAATGTGTTGTCCAATGTGAAGTAATGCTATAACTAGTACTCAAACAGTATTTTACACTTTGTGGGTGCAAACTGTTGAAATCTTTATACATACTAAATTGATCTTCTGTATATAAAGATAATTGAAAATGAATCGATGTGAATGGAATGGGAGAGGCAGTGGGAGATGGGAGGGCTGCGGGTGGAAGGGAAGTTATGGGAGGGGGGGGGAGCCATTGTAATCCATAAGTTGTACTTTGGAAATTTATATTTACTAAATAAAAGCTAAGAAAAAAAATACTTTGGCGCTATTTAACATAATTTCTGATGACTAGCTCTTCTCACTGAAATAGGACACAATTTAGTGAAGCAATTCTGTTCTCCTTTTGTTTGCCTCACTGTCCCTTTTCTTGATTTTGTTCTAGTCTGAGAAGTAACCAAAGGCTTCCTAAAACAAATTTGACTTTATCTAAATGGTTACCAAAATTAATCACCTATGACATAGGGAACAATATTCTAATAAATGGTCTCCAGATAATCTCTCCAAGTGGTAGCTTCAGATCCATATCTGGCCTTACACTCATTTCTTCAGGAATGCGGTCTTTGCATGTATAAGAAATGTTCACTCTGCTTCAGGGCCAGTCTTGACTACTAGCCAAGGTTGAGCACACTAACAATTTACTTGATGCACAGCAGAACAGCTTTGTTCAAGACTGGCTTGTGGCAGGAAGCAGCAGCGACTATTGGTAATGGAGTTGCTGTATACTACATTTAGGGGACTTGGAACACGTTGAAGACACAGCTTTCAATGTTGAAACCAGTCTGTCGATGATGTGTTTTTAAATTTGTTTTTATTTTCCATAATAGTTCCATGTTCTACAAAAATAGATACTTAAGAGAATACATGGTTCTAGTCATCACTGATAATTTGCACTTGCAATGCACTAACATATAGGGATGGAAGCATTGCGATGTAGGAGTGAACAGAACCAGGTTCCTAGACACTGCAATTTAACCAAGATGGGTTTCCAATTCATTCCTTCATCTTAAAAAGTGGCAACTTCAGGTAAAAGAGTCTGTTCTCCTTTAATAATATGAAACTTACTTATTTGTGTTGAACTATATAAGTATTCATATGTATTGTAATGAGGGTAAAATTTAGTGATTTATATTTCAGATGTCAAATAGGAATTTAATTCAAGAGTTACACTATTGCTACAACACAGTTTCTAACATTCTATATGGTCTGTAATGATTAGGAATTTCTCTAAAGTTATGAATAAAGAGATACATTTGTATACCATTCCATATTTCATTTTGCTATGAAGTGTTACTTCTGTTATCACTGTAGGGAATACAAAGTATATTAACTTGTTTACTTACATCTCTTTAGTAAAACTCTATTCTGTGACTACCCAGCCTCCTCTCTTGTTCTGTAGCTTAAATCACTGACAAGTTGTTTGACTTCCAAAAAGCCCCTGTACCTCTTTTGCCTTTTTCTTCAGTATTTTCCTTCTCAAAAATAATTTGTGAACAAAATTTACTAAAATGATCCGGGCCAAAATTATTCAAGAAATGTGAGAACTCCATCAGATGGAGCCATCACATTAGCAATCTAAAGGCTGAAGATCACAACTCTGATTCATTCTAATTAACCCATTATGTCCCAGACACTTGTGTTTACCAAATTACTTGTCTGAGTAATAGCAACAATTAAGATCCCAAGAGGCAATTGATTTAGTGATTTAGACAACTCCAAGTATATATCCTCCATGTCCCTTATGAAGCAAATGTTTTATGAAATCTTGAAGGACAATTCTTGATATTAAATGCATAGATGAAGTTGCAGTGTATTACTTAGGAGTTTTGAATTGAAGTTGTAAATCTATACCTCATGTACTGCTCTATTCCTCCATTGTCTTACTGCATTAATATACAGACTAATATGGTAAGCTGATACATATAAACATGTATATAGGAGATATAGCTCTCTGTCGATTTGGTTCCAGTGGCAGAGAATAGGGGTTAGAAACCAAGTACTTTGACCCATGATTCAGACTTTGGCTGGAAATTGGTCACTGAAGACTTTAGGAAGATTGAAATGTTTGTTTTAACTTACTTCTCTGAAAAGGTAGTGTCAACAGAATATTACACCTCTTGGTATTTACTCAATTGAGTTGAAAAAATATCCCCACACAAAAGCCTGAACATTCATGTTTATAGTAACATTATGCATAGTTGCCAAAATTTGAAGGCAACCAAAGGCAAACTGTGGTACATCCAGGTACTCAAATATTATTGAACACTAAAAAGAAATGAGCTATAAAGCTGTGAAATTTTAAGGAGGAACCTTAAAATCTTATTACCAAGTCAAAGAAGCCAATCTAAAAAGACTTCCTGTTATATGGTTCCAAATATATGACATTCTAGAAAAGGCAATCCAACAAACAACAACTATGATAGTAAAACTTTCATGGGTTGCCAGTGTTTGTGGAAAGGGATGATGGATAAATAAAGACAACACCTAGGGCAAGAACACTATTCTGTATGATACTACTACGATGAATCCAAGTGTATGTTACTATGGATTTGTCAAAACCCATAGAATGTGACAGCACAAAAATGAATTGAATAAACTCTGAGCTTTGATTGATAATGTGTCAATATTTGTTCCTTAATTGAAGCAAATGTAAATCTCAGAGTTTCAATAATAGGGGAGACTGTTAAGCACAGGGTATGTAAGTACCCTGCTTCTCATTTAATTTTGCTGTAAACTATAACTGTACTAAAAAAGCGCCTATTTTAAAACGGAAATATCTAGTGAATGTTTTAGATATTGAATGCCTATTTTTTCTATCATCTCAATCCCCTCATTTGCAATGGATGTTGATGAAAAAAAGGATGATGGCTTATCATCTGTTAATGCTTTCTCAGACTCTAGAAGGGGCCTCACTCAAAGTTGAAGTACCACAAATATTTATTAAATGAACAGACATGAGAGTAACTGCTTAAGTTGGTAAAGCCAAAATTGATTTTAACAAAATTGTAATGCCTTTATAATGCCTGGCCTACAAATTTACCATGATTAATACAATGAATAACTGAGTCACATGTTGATACCTGTGCACTCAAATATTTGCTTCCCTTTTTCTCAGGGGTACTTAATATATTGAGCCTGGTATCTATCAATCCCATCTACCTCTTTATATCTTTCCTATACATGCATCAACTCTCATAGAACATACAGCTTTATTGTTAAATATTTTCAAATGTAAAAATTAAGGAGTCTCTGCAACTTGTTCTTCTGAATTTAAGGATGTTTGTGCAATAAACTCAGCTCATTCATACCATTCTACACTTGATCTTAGCCAAAAGGCCGAGAAGCGATCATTCATACCATTCTAGTACATTTATTTTGACAACTTTTGGATACTCACATACACTCACACACACTAATTTGCTTTCTGTTTCTTATGTTTATGGAAACCTAGGTGGTTTCCAATTTTCACTTTTACAACAAGAAGAAAATGGCTTGCTAGCGTGTGATTCCAGCTGTATGATACTCCGGCAAACGCAGACTCACTGGTTGACATATTGTAAGGAAAAAGGTGAATGAATAAGCCAATCCAAGAGTTTTAGGACAATGAAGGCATTCCTCACGATACTATAACAGTGGATACAAATAGGTTATATATTTCTTAGACACTTGCCCAGAACCTTTGTATAGATGTCTATTAGGGCAAGTAGAAGCAGGTTGGGATAGGGCATGTTGAGGAATAGAAATATTAGGTCACAGTCTATGAATCTTTCCAATTTCATTAGAGCTAACAAAATAGTTGTCCGACTTCTATACAATTTACACTTCTATAAATTTTCATCTTATAAAATTAGTTTTCCAACACTAACTCTTAAGCCCTTTCGTGCTGACATTTACATGAAGATTCTCTTCACTGTCAACTTTGCTAGAGGAACTGAATCACAAACTTCCTAATTCTATCTAGTTGAAGGTAGGGACTCACGTTTTCCATTTGAGTGGATTCCTTCATCTTCACATTTATTTCCTCATCCAAAGGAGCCAGGTTGTTCCTCGTTCACAGTACAAGACTCCTTCTTTTAAAAACTCCACTTTTTAGAGCTCATTCATTTTCAACACAGCTTCCACTATAATTGAAAGTTTCATTTAGTGGCAAATAAAGGACTTCATTTATCTAGATGTGACCTGTTAAAGAGTGATCTGATTCACATGCTCTTGTCTCCTGGTGTCTTGACAAGCTTAATATACCATTTCATTGTACTGGGGAATAATAGCACCGCAGGGTGATGATATAGCTGCCGAGATGTTAAGGTCTTGATAACTATAGGCTTCAGCTAATGTCCCGTAACTGGAATTTATTAAATATGTAATCCCAGGAGCAGAGTTTAATAAAACAAACTAGGCAGTGATGTAGTCAGGCCGTATTTTAAGGAAAACCCCATGCTAAGTGATCATATAAATAAGGATTTACTACCAACAATAGTCCACTCTGACTTTGCACCTAGAAAAAGGAAAACAGTATCAGGAGTCTAATAGTTATTGTTCACCTCAGGTTTCCTGTGGGGAAAAGACAGGCCTCACAAACAGATTCAGGAAACAGGAGGCAGAAAGTAAATACATATTGCTATCTGGTCTTTTGTCAAATAAGGATCAGCAGTGGATACTAGATATGAAGTTTTTAAAAATTAAAGCATGTACAGAAAAATACACAAATACTAAACATGACACATGGTGTATTTTCCACCAAGGTAAGTATATCCATGTGGTCGACATCTAGATCAAGCAAATGAACATCGCCTAACTTTGGAAGCCTTCTTAGGTCCTCCTCCTAACCCTATTCCTACCAAGATAACTATTAAGTCTTACTTTAATTTTTAAATGAAACACTAAGAATGGTTGATGTTTGGCTACAAAAGTTCTATAAAAAAAAGCAGAGCAACCAGGGGAAAAATGGATTAACTCAGGGTTATCAAAGAAGACAGAGCAATTGGAGATAAATGTAGGCATTCTGAAACCTTGTCCATATCTCCTACTGAGAGAGAGTCATGTAAAAAATATATGTATTACTTTACCAGAGAGACAAAAGCAAATTAGACTTATATCCATTTATAATGCTAACTATCTTTGGTCAATGTGGAAATGTAACCTTCTTATTTCTCTTCAAGAAAGCGTAAGATAGACCACTATTATGAATGCAGTAGCTGAAACCTCCAAATATCTTTTTCAAGGGTCATCTTTGCTTTAAGTTGACATTACTCTATTTATGAAGTGACATCAATTAATTACTGAGAAAAGTACCAGCAGGCAAGCTTTCCATCTGTGGCCCTCACCCAGTGACCGATATCTCCGTCTACCAAATCCTGTTGCCCTCTCCAGTTCTCGGTGTAACCAATATTCGCCAATGCTTCTGTATACTCGAACTCTGTGCAACAGATCCATCTTGGAGAACCTAACCTGCCAAAACTCAATACATCCAGATGTTCTAATTTCTACTCCAAAGACTTTACTGTGAGACCAGTCCCTAAAATAAATGCTTAACTGGGGGTTTGATATAGACTGATTCAATATAGCAACCTTGAAGATTGACATTTTTCTCTTATATGCAGTTTCCTCACGTATATTACTGTGTACTAATTCCCTTTTCTCTTGCTTTTTGTTCTTCATCTACTAACAAGAATGATATTTATTATTAAGTGCATTCAAAAAGATTTACAAAAGTAAACTGTTCAGCCCAGTGTCCAACATCTTTAGGTCCTTCTTTGTACTGAATTAGAAAGGAGAGTCTACGCTCTCAATTTTAGGTACCTATATCCTTTGTGACAAAACATTGCCAATCCAAATTCAGAGGATATTTTTCTAATTTTCTCATGCTAAGAACACTTTCTCATCCCTAGAAGATGGTCCAAGTAACACAAGAGTATGGGTATTTCACAACAGGGAGATACCATAAATATTGGGATACTCATGGAAATATCAATGAGAATTATTTTCTTTTTTTGTTGTTGTTGTTGTTTGACAGGCAGAGTAGACAGTGAGAGAGAGAGACAGAGAGAAAGGTCTTCCTTTGCCGTTGGCTCACCCTCCAATGGCCACCGTGGCCCATGTGCTGCAGCCGGTGCACTGCGCTGATCAGATGGCAGGAGCCAGGTGCTTCCTCCTGGTCTCCCATGGGGTACAGGGCCCAAGCACTTGGGCCATCCTCCACTGCACTCCCAGGCCATAGCAGAGAGCTGGCCTAGAAGAGGGGCAACTGGGACAGAATCCGACGCCTCCACCAGGAATAGAACCTGGGGTGCTGGCGCCGTAGGTGGAGGATTAACCTATTGATCCACTGCACCAGCAAGAATTATTTTCAATGAAGCTTTTTCAATAAAATTCATTCTCTGCTGGCAGGACATTAGAAGTAAAATACTAACCTCCACAACACAGAAACTTAGTTTAACAGCTAGCCAGTATGAGGTCACTAGCCATTAAAGGTTATTTCCCTTTTCACAGCAAATAGAATCCTAAACACATGTGGGTAGTGGCCACATACAACAATGTAAGCATATTGACACTGCACAGGAAACTAGAATTCTAGCCAGAAAGTCTTATCAATCCTAGTTGCTCCACATTGACCTATCAATTATGTATGGCCTGTGCCGGAGAGATCAAGTCTAAAGCAAACTAGAGCTTATTAGCCCATCTCAATCCTCTTTGTTGCACTTCATTAAAGAAATTTCTGTATATGTTAAGTGAAATACTGCATGTATCCAAGTTTCAGAACTTTAAAATTTTATTTAATAAATCGTGTGTCTATAAATATATAAGTAAAGATTATTACACTCAAATGAATAAAATCAGAAAAAATAGAAATTGATTACAATTTGGTCAAATGGAAACAACTTTTAAAGGACAGGGATGAAAAGGAAATATTATAATTGATGCTTCAAAAATACAAGTAATCAATAGCATCTACTATAAACAGCTATCTGACAAATTGGAAAAGATTTCCAGATGCATATAACGTACTAAAATTAAACCATCAATACATAGAAAAATCTGATCATTAATGAGCATTGAGACTGAATCAGAAATGTTTCCAAAGAAAAATCCAGGACCAGATGGCTTAACTGCCAAATTACAGCAAATTTGAGGAAGAATACTTGTAATCCACAAATTATTCTTAAAAGTTCAAACAGAAGAGAACCCTTCCAAATCAATTCAATGAGGCCAGCAATTCTCTTATCCTAAAAGCAGACAAGAACATAGTAAAAACAATACACACTGACATCCCTGATTAACACAGATACAAAAATATTATCAAGTTGAATTGAACAATTCACACACACAAAAATTCACCCTAATTAATTGGATTTATCATAGAGGGATACCAACATACACATTCAATAAATTTAATATATCACACCAACAGAATTAAGGGTAATGGCCAACTAAATTTGTTCAGAAGACTCATTCAAATTATTCATAATATAACCTTGAAAAAATTGTAGAATGAACATACCTATGATATACTCACAGCCTACATAATATTACGTGGGGAAAAGCTGGAAGACTCTCCCCTCCTAAGATATGCAACAAGACAAGGATTTCCATTCTTACAAACCTCATTCAACGCAGTTCTGGAATTTTTAGACACAGACAATAGAAAGAAATGAAGATACAAAATAAAGATATACAAATAGGAAAAGGGTAAATCACACTGTCATTGTCAATAACATGATTCTATGTATAGAAAGACCAAAAAACACTTCACCAAGAGACTGCTACAATTGATAAGTAAAGCTGCAGAATGTAGAAATCACCACTAAATCAGTATTATTTTTATACAACAATGATGAGCTCAGAGAAAAATTATAAGCACAATCCCATCTACAATAGCCATAAGATATGCTTTGGAATAAATTTAGGCAATAATGTTAAATACTTTTACAAGGAAAATTATGAAACACTTTGAAAGAAACTGGACACAGACACAGAGATAAAATAGCTTTTGTTCATGCATTGGCAGAATTGTTCAAATGTCCAAGTTATCCAAAGTGATTTACATATTTATCGCACTCCCCACCAAAATACCAATTATATTATTCACAGGATTAGGAAAAAAATCCTAAAATATGGACATATCAAAAACCCCGAATAGTGGACTCCATCTTGAACAGTAAAAACAAAGCTATAGGCATAACAATACTACATTTAAGCTATTTGTGACCAAAACAAAAATGTTTTGTAAAAGTAGACACATAAACCAATGGAACAGAATAGAAATGCCAGAAATAAATCCGTGCATGTACAGCCAATTTAACTTTAATGGAGGAGCTACAAACATACTTGAGAAATAGTCTCTTCAGTAGATGTTGTGGAGGAAATTATGCACAACATTAAAACAAGATCCTCTACCACCTCTCACCCAATACAAAAATCAACTCAAAATGGATTAAAGATCTAAATTTAAGGCCTGAAATTATGAAACCATTAAAAGGAAATGTAAGGCAAACACTTCAAGACACTGGCAGAAGGATTGACTTTCTGGATATACCCCAAAAGTGCAGGCAACAAAAGCAATAGGTAAGTGGGATTACATTAAGCTAAGAAACCTCTGCAAAACAAAGCAATCGACAGAATAGACAACTGACAGAATTGCAAAATGGCAAGGCATTAGTACCCAAAATACACAGATACTAAAAAAAAATTAAAAATTCTAGTTTAAAAAATAAACAGGATAAACATTTCTAAGAACTATAAATGGCCAATAAATACATATAAAAATACTCAGTATCACTAGTTATCTTGCAAACGCCAAACAAAACCATAATGAGATGTATTCTCACTCCAGTTAGTGTGACTATTATCAAAATGACAGAAAATAAACTCTGGCAAGGAGGTAGAAAAAAAAAAAAGGAATGCTAACACATTTTTGATGAACATGTAAATTACTACAGCTGTAATGGAGAATATTACAGAGGTTCCTTTAACAACTAAAAACACGACCAGTTTCCCCAATCTGATATATATCTAAAGGAAATGAAAAAGGCACATGGAAACATTTCCTGTATTTCCATGTTCATTGCAGCACCATTCACCATAGCCAAGATATGTAATTGACTTAGATGTCCACAGATGAATGGATACAAAAATAAACACATGCACAATGAAGCAGTATTTTGCCATAAAAACATGAAATCTTAATGTGCAGCAACACAGAATTGTAGATTATGCTAAGCAAACTAAGCTAGACACTGAAACACAAATACCACGTGTTCTCCTTCGTATATGGAAGATAAATATATATTTAATCCAAAACTGTAATAATTACTATTAGAGGCTTAAAAAATTAGAGGGTGGAATATGTGGGGATGCTGGATAAGAAGAATTAAAATACAATAGGATGAAATTAATAGGTTCTGATGCTTTGCAGTGCAGTGCTGTGACACTTCACAATGACATAAGTTATATGTAAAAAACTAAATATACGAGCCTGTTGGCTTCAAAACAAAGGACAAGAAAGTAGAAAGTCTGGCCATCCTGTATTATTGGTTTAAGCTATGAATTTTTGTGGAAAGTTACACTGTATTCTTTAAAAATATACAACTATCACATGTTAATCTGAAATTTAAAAATGAATTGCAGCCGACTTGCAGCTCACTGGGCTAATCCTCCGCCTTCGGTGCATGTACCCCAGATTCTAGTCCCGGTTGGGAGGGGAGCCGGATTCTGTCCCAGTTGCTCCTATTCCAGTCCAGCTCTCTGCTGTGGCCCAGGAAGGCAGTGGAAGATGGCCCAAGTGCTTGGGCCCTGCACCTGCATGGGAGACCAGGAGGAAGCACCTGGCTTCTGGCCTGCGCAGCGCGCCTCCCGCAGCGGCCATTTGGGGGGTGAACCAACAGAAGACAACCTTTCTGTCTCTCTCACTGTCTAACTCTGCCTTTCAAAAGCAAAAAAAAAAAAAAAATGAATTGCAAAACTTTACAGAGCTACTATAATCAAAATAGCAGTGTACTATCATAAAGATAACAAGAGCAGTATTTTACACCTTATATAAAAATCAACTCACAATGCATTAAGGATCTAAATGTACAACCTGATCCCATCAATTTATTAGGAGTAAATATCAGGGAAACCAAGATACTGGTATAGGAAAAGAATTCTTGAGAAGGACACCAGAAGCAAAGGCAACAAAAGCAAAAATACACAAACGGGATTACATCAAGCTGAAAAGGTTCTGTACTACAAAGCAAACATTCAAAAAGAGGTGGCAACCAACAGCATGGGAGAAAATATTTGCAAATTAGGCAACTGATAAAAGATTAACATTCAGGCCGGCGCCGTGGCTCAACAGGCTAATCCTCCGCCTTGCGGCGCCGGCACACCAGGTTCTAGTCCTGGTTGAGGCACCGGATTCTGTCCCGGTTGCCCTTCTTCCAGGCCAGCCCTCTGCTGTGGCCCAGGAGTGCAGTGGAGGGTGGCCCAAGTGCTTGGGCCCTGCACCCCATGGGGAGACCAGGAAAAGCACCTGGCTCCTGGCTCCTGCCTTCGGAGGAGCGCGGTGCGCCGGCCGCAGCGCGCCGACCGCGGCGGCCATTGGAGGGTGAACCAACGGCAAAGGAAGACCTTTCTCTCTGTCTCTCTATCTCACTGTCCACTCTGTCTGTCAAAAAAAAAAAAAAAGATTAACATTCAGGATCTATAAAGAGCTCAAACTCAGCATTAAATCAGATAGTCAAGAAATGTGTAAAGGAAATGAACAGGCCTTTTTTAAATGATGAAATATAAATGGCCAACAGATATTTGCAAAAATGTACAGGGTAACTAGCTATTAGAGAATCGCAAATAAATACCACAATGAAGTTTTGCCTCACCCCAGTTGGAAAGGCTAACATCCAAAAACAAGTAAATGCCATTAAGAATGTGTAGAAAAAGGCACCCCCATACACTGTGGTGGGATTGTAGACTTCCATTATGGAATATGGTGCAGTTTCCTCAGACATCTGAAAATACATCTACCATAAGACTCAGCCTTCCACTCCTGGGAATTTATCCAGAGGAAACAAAATCACCACTTGGAAGACTTATTTATGTTTATTGAAGCTCAAGTCACAATAGCTAAGATATTTAATCAACCCAGATGTCCTTTGGCTGATGACTAGATCAAGAATGTAGTATATACACAGAATACTCAGCCATTAAAAGGATTGAAATTCTGCCTTTTCCAACATAATGGATACAACTAGAAATCAGTAGGCTGAGATAAACCAGATCCCAAAAGACAAATACATTAACTTCTACATATCAGAGAAAATGTAAAATACAAAAAAAGCATAGGAATTAAATGGTTATCTTGTGATTTGACTGTTTTTAGCCCTTGTTTATACTCCTATGGAACTGTGGTCTTTATACATTTTACTTATTTAATTTTATGGTTAGTTGTGCATTAAGTCTAATTAAAGATTAGATTGAAATTATGTTTATGCAAAATTTCAAGGAAAAAAGGAAGGAGGGCTGTTGTGGGAGAGCAAAGGGGAAAGAGGGAAGTAACATAGAAATAAAAAATATTTTAAAAAGGTAGAAAAGTCAATGGGACAGAGTTTAGAGCTCAAAACTAAACTCATACTTATGGTCAAATGATCTTTCTCAAGTGTACCAAGATAATATGATGGCAGGAAGAATAGTCCTTTTATTAGATTAGTTTTGGCAAAACTAAATACCCACATGTGAAAGAGTGAAACAACCATTATTTTACATCATAAACACAAATCAAGTCAAACTGCGTTGAAGACTAGCATAAGCCTAAAATTATAAAACAGGAACAGAAGTAAAGCTTAATCTCAGTAGTGTTGGCAATAATTTATTGCATATGATACTCAAGGCACAGCCAACAAAAACCAAATAAGTAGACTACATCAAACTAAGAAGCTTTGCACAGCAAAGGAAACGACGTACTAAGAGAAAAGTCATCTATGAAGCGGGAGAAAATGTTACAAACCATCCATCCGAGAAGGGGTTAAAATCTGAACTCCATAAGGAAGTCAAAAAAATCTAGTTACAAACCCCACCCCCTAGAAAAAAATAAAATACAGCAGAACATTTGAATTGACACTGCTACCAAGACATGTAAATAGTTAGTTTACAGGTGTAGGAAAAAATATTCAATACCACTAAATGTCACAAACACAAATCATAACCTCAATAAGACATCGCCTATCAGGAAGGCATACAGGAAAGCATACGTAACTGTTAGGATGACGAGAAATAAGAATTCTGTGTACTGTCGGGAGGATATAAAATGATGCAGTTACTATAGGAAAAAAACAGAACATGAACGCAGAACCACCTTCTTCCTCAGCAGTCTCTTGTCAATTGTTTTGGACAAATACTTACACATCAAGATCACAAGGAGGTTTTGCTGCTCCCATGTTTCATTGCACCATTATACAGAGTAACCAGAAGGTTTAATGTCCATCAATGAATGAATGGATAAATAAAATATGGTATAAACAATGAAATATTCCCATCTTAAACAAAAGGAAACCTACCACATGTTACAACATGAGTAAACCTTTAGAACACTATGCTAAGTGAAACAAGGCCAGGCACAGGAGGACAGATAATCTATGCTTCCCCTTACATGGGATCTAGCATAGTTAAAAGTCACAGAAGCAAAAAACAGAATGTCAGTATCCAGGGCCTAAGAGGAGGAGTATCTGAAAAGTTGCCATACAAATGCTATACATTGTCATTTAGACAAAATGATTTAGAAATAAAGATGTGTACAATAATGCACATATGGTTAGCAATATTTCACTATAGCTAAATATTTGTGAAGTGTAAAGATTTCACATGTTTATTCTCTGCCCTTCTCTCTCTCTCTCTGTGTGTGTGTGTGTGTGTGTGTCTCTCTCTCTCTCTCTCTCTCACACACACACACACATACCCTGCCATAAGAAACACTTCAAAAACTCACAAATACATCAGCAGTGAGGAGGGAAGAAGACATTCATGTAAATGCAACTTAAGCTAAAGCAGAGAGACAACAGTGCATTAGATAATTCTGAAGCAGTTAGCAGAAACAGGAACTTAGAAGTGATCAACTTTCTGATGAAATGATTGATCAAAAGTTAACTCACTCCAAAATGAGTCTTTTCAATATAAATACTACAATTAGCATATACAAAAAACTCTTGGTTTACATTGATTCTGTTCAGTGGCCTAGAGTAAGTTCTGAAGGCATGTTCCTAAAGAGGCCAATCTCTGGATGCCTCATCAATATGAAACAGAACTCCTCCAGCATTCTCTGCAGGACAGCAGTGACTTACCACAAATGAATCTTTCTCCACTCATTTGTCTTAAATGTCATGTTAGTATTACAAGTTCTGGAAGGAAATACTAATGACCTTCAAATAATTACTAAATAATATTGTATATGGGTTTCTTTCTAAATGTAATCCCTAAAATTGCTCAGAGACTCATGTGATTCTTTCCCAAATTGTTCTAGAAGTAACATGTATTAAGTCAATAGATATTTTTGAAATCAAGATTATGTGATCAATTGTTTCTATTAATAACTAAGTGTATTTGGTTAGGGGATATTTTTCCTCCCTCTTTTACTGTTTTTTGCACCACCACTTAGTAGTATGAAGATACACACCCAAACCAGATTGAGTCACATGTTTTGTGTTCTGTTAAAGAGTAGCTGTCATCTGATACCCAGAGGATTAACTCTGGATCACAGGTGTGCTTTATGTGTTCTGCACACAGGTAGCCTGTTCACGGTTTCATAAATTAAAAAATAATAGTACTTAAAAACAGAACTAAAAAAACTCAGGAAATGCAAATAAAAATCTGCATTTCTGACTCCTTTTAAGGAAAACAAATCAGGACTCAGAAATACTATACATTTCCCTATGTTAAGAGCCACCTATAAAAAAATAAATGGGAAAAAACTATGCATGGATATAAAAATTTGCATCAAAATATACTTAGATTTTAATTTAAAAAAAGAGTAACCTTTTTTTTAAAGTTAGAGGAGAGACATCTCTTTAAAGTTCACTATCACAAGGTCATTATTACTCCCCCTCCAGAACTTCAAGTCAGATGCAGTTGTCCTATATAACCAATGAACTTAAATTATCAGGGGAAAGGAGTTATTGGTATCATCTCTCTAGCAGAAGTGGAATCACTAAGCTAAGTCAAGACAATAGGATTTGAACTGTAAATTGATTAATAAATGAACAATCAAGACACCATTTTTCACAAAAGTCGAGTCTGATTATTTGCTTAATTATACAAACTGTGTGTGATTATCTGGTGGATAACAACAATCCTGACTCACAAATACACTCTGCAGTTATGGGTTCAGGAGACAGAATACAATATCATTTTAATAGTGCTGCTTAGGTGCTGAAGAGCTGGGGAAGCAGAAAGAAAACAAAGTACCATGAAGGTAGTAAGATTCAAGGTACTGCACAAAGCAGCTAATGACCCAGGACAGGAAGAACAACGGGAAGAGGCTGGAATCATTTAAACTGTAAAATTTGGAAACTCGGCCATCTACTGAAGAGGAAATAAGACCCATGGAAAGAAGAGGCTACTGTTAGACACTAAGACTTAGCTAACTGGAGTCCCATTTCACCAGGACCTAAAAGTTTAAAGTAAAGGCATTGTCAGGATGATGCCAGAGTCTCTGGCTAGTTCTGCAATTGCTGGAATCAACTGCTGGCGCTGCAATAAATAGCTACTGCAAAAATGAAGAAATTTTGCTAGGGTGTTGTTAAAAGGATAGGAAGCTAGAAAATCAGTAAAATGAATGCAGAAGGAGTACAAAGCAAATCTTTTTTCTAATCTCCAATTAGTTTGCCCTGTTAGAATTTAATAGAAACCAAATGTGTGATGTATTTCTCAGCCTTGGCATCAGAAATTAGCACACATAAGGGTGGGTTCAAAGCTGGGAGATAAGAAAGTAATAATCAAGTTACCTAAATTGTCATTTAGACATGGGTGTGCTTTACTGCACAGGTTTATTTCATGTCATTTAGTGCACTGATCTCCACATGGCAACATAATACATTTTCCATGTGAAAAACTTAGGTTAGACTTACAGGGGATCTGACTGCAGTCTGCATAATAATCATGTAATCATCTGGTGTGGCCCTGCCAAGGCAAATGCAAGCAGGACTTTAAAGGCAGTACATCCACAGCAGGCTAATTTTTAATTTGATAATTTTGTATGGCCACAAATAATGTTATAAACATCCACACGGGCCTGGGAAGGAAAAATGTTTCCCATGCTGGTAGAGGGTATGATACTTAGACATCCAAAGCCACAGAGATTTCAGTCTTGTGGAAACTGTCACCTCCACGACTCTGGTAGCCACAACAAACAAGTTTGACAGGCAATGAGGCTTCTCTAATGCCAGTTGATTTCATGACTCTCACCATTCCACAGAAATGATACTGGAAACTTTGGAATTCTCATTTTCCCAAGTTGCAAATTATAGTCAATTGTTCTAAGTTCATCCCACTGAAATTACAGGAGCTACTAGATGGTCAACTTTCATATTCACTGAAAAATTAGCTATCGACTAAAAATCCTGGAACGGGTGGGCATTGAGGTGCAGCAGGGTAAAGGGCCATTTGGACTGCCTCCGTCCATATCAAGGTGTCAGGGAATGAGTCCACTTCTTCCTATCCAATTTCCTACAATTGCACACCCTCAGATTCAGCAGTTGACTGAAGTACTTAAGTCCCTATCACTGACTTGGGAGGCTTGGATGTATATTCCAATGTCCTAGCTTCAGGCATGATCAAGCCCCAGCTGTTGTGGACATTTAGGAAGTAAACCATGCAACAGAATATCTATCTAGATCTCTCTTTCAAATAAATAAAGCTAAATAAACTTTTCTTTTACTAAATCTGGAATAATATAATTCATTTCAATACCTTTAAAGAACTATCACCAAGATGAGAGATAATCCTTTCCTAAACTTACGTCATGGGTACATACTCCATTGTGTTTAAAATATTTCCAGGGGCTGCCGCTATGACATCATGGGTTAAGCCACTGCCAGCAGTGTCAGCATCCCATTTGGGCACCAATTTGAGTCCCGGCTGCCCCACTTCCAATGCCACTCCCTGCTAATATGCCTGGGAAAGCACTAGAAGGTGTCTCAACTCTTGGAACCCCTACATCCCCATGGAAGACCCAGACAAAGCTCCTGGCTTCTGGTCTACCTTTCAAATAAAATAAATATTTAAATAATATCTCTCATCCTGCTACTACTACCCTATAAGGCAAATCACTAAAACTCTGCATTTTTCCTTGGGTATGGCATGCCTCATTGCCACCCCTGCTCCAAGAAAAATAGACTGTTCCAATTGCAAACATACAATGACTCCAGGGTTAGAGATAGCCCCTAGCGATCTGCATCTGTGGTTTACAACTAAAACCAATCTGAAGTGATAGGTTGTTTTCCACAGAACACTACCAGCTGCCTAGTAATTGGTAAATGCTTTTTTGGGAAAATAAAAGCATGGGATGATTAAGTTAAACATACATTTATTAAAACTGCTGGACTTAACTGATGTGTTAGTATTTTAGTGAATGCTGGGGAGTTTCATGATGATAATATCATTCTCCACTTTTTTTTTCTTTTTGCCAAAATGCAAACAGATTTTTCTAGGGGAATCTATAGAGAATTATGCAAGGTCCATGACGCAAATTTTGGAGAAGTATTTTTCAAAGGAAAAATAGGCCCTGTCACAATATCCTTCTCTCCCATGGACTACTTGAAAAGAAAAAAAAAGAACACTTATTCTCATTTTTTTAAATGTTCCTATTTTAACCCCTCTACCCCCTCAGGTTGCTTTAGCCTTTTAGTACACAACCACAGTATGTAACAAAACCTCAAAACATTATAGGTGGAAAGTAGGCCAAAGAGACCTCCCTAAATCTAAGTTTTTTTTCAGAAGAGTTGATTCAAGATAGATATATCTTTAAAATTCCACAATAGACTCTTTGAGCTTTCCCAGCATTGATCTCTTTTCTGTCTATAATTCCAGTATACTTCCTCCTCCCTCTAAAAAAGCTCCTTGAGCCATGAACGTAGAGAGAAAGTCTGTTAAAACTGCTCTTTCCTTTCTTTGCTCTTGTCTGTAGGACCTTCCTAGGCTTCACTACCCCTCAAAAGCAGAGGATTGAAAGAAGGTTGCAGAAGGGGAATATAAAATTGGCTATGATACCTCTCTCTCTCCAACTCAGATTTTTTTTGTCACAGTAAATCTGTGCTAAAAAGATCATTAGGATCATTTAACCCAAGTCTTACCTTTTTATGATGAAGTCAGTGTGAAGTGGTTGTCTGCAGTTCACAAGTTAGAGTCCAGGCCTGGCATAAGATGGAACTCTCCTACGCCGTCTCTTCAGAGCTATTTATTCCCTAGCAATCCTCTCTCAGGTGGGCTGAGTTAAGTTGGACCGCTCTACATATGACTTAAATCCATGACACGCACACCTGATTAATCTTCAGATTCAGCTGGATGTTTCTTAAACCGTAGAATCCCAGGTCCCAGCCATCACACACCTGTGATATCTGAATCCTGGAGTCTATTCCTCTCTAATTTAAAAATATGTCCCAATGAATCCAACTTAACAAAGATTGGAGAAATGTGGAGAAGACTAAACAATTTAAAGATCATGGGACATAACTTCGTTTGTGTAACACTTCCTTTATTGTGTCAGAATACGTATGCAAGAAAGACCTTCATAGCTAAAACAGCCAAGAGTATATTTCCTGTTCTGATCATTCCAAGCTTTTCTTGATAACAGGACTATAGTAAGTCACTTAACTTTTCTTGCAAAGTCATATTCATTATGAAAGCTGAGTTACAACTACCTGTATTGTTGTCCTATCAAAGCCTAATTAATTTCAAGGAAGAAAGAACATTAACCATCTAAATCAAAAGGTGTCAGTAAAATGTAATTGGCCTCTTTGTCCTTCTTCACAGCACTTTGAGTTTCAAAACACATCAAAATGATACAAAACTTTCCAAATAATTAACACTGCAAATTTTAAAATTTGAAACAAAAATTGAACTACCAGCTCAGAAATTCCACAGCATGAAGCATTTATTTGAGGCAAAAAAAAAGGGGGTGCCAAGTATTCTAAAAATACAGTTCACCCTAAATGGTGTTTCCATTTCTCTTTTTTTCATTATCTCTTTAAAGTTGGGATATCTCTTCTGCTGCGTTATAGAAAATAACAAGTGACATTTCAATCAGAGATTAAAATACCTAACCTGTGTGTATTTGTGTGTGAGTGTGTCTTAGGCTCACCCTGAGGAAAAAAAAATCACCAGCTGGCCAATTATGTTCCAAAAGAAACTTCTATGGAGCAGAAAACTGCACTAAGGTACCTTAAATATTTGCATGTGTGCAAGGTGCAAGTGTTGAAGATTCAAAAGGGTTCTCAGATTTTGCATGTTGCAGTAAGACCAAAATAATACATTTTTTCTTTTTCAGTCATCATAAAGTTTATTTAATTCTGCATATTTTCCCATGTTTTATAGATGAACAATTCAAGAGCTGAAGTCTAACTTTACTAAGTCCATTGTGAGTTTCTTCCCCCTTCTAGGCTGGCAGAGTCTAACCTGTGTAAGAAACCCTGCATTTAGGGACAGCTCACTTTGTTAGAACTTCAGGTGCAAACAGCTTTCCTCTTTACAAGCTCATTAGTTGACATTATTAGCAGCTGCTATCATTATCAACAACAAAATACTCTTACTGTGTTCCTGCTGAGTGAAGAGAATCACAAAATCAACCAAATCCTGGAAACAGTACAAAGTATGAGTGAAGAGTATGCATTTGTCATTAGACTTTCTGGGATCAAAGCGTGACTCTAGCCATGTCACAGGTCTGTCTATGGGATTAGCTCCCAGACAATAAATGCTTTACAGTGAAAGGAAGAGGGGGCTGGTGAAAGTTAGGATGGACTCATGGGTTTTACCAGGTGTATACATCTATGAAAATTAACTTTTTTTGTCTTGGTTTAGTCATAAATAAGTAGAAATGATAAAATAGGATGTCATTGGATTCTTCCAAGTGTTCAATCATGGTATCTGTGAGGAGTATTCAGTGGTGGGAACTCAATAAAATACACTGTTTATCTGCAGAATGTGAAATCCTAAATCAGAAATAAACATTTCCATGGAATGTGATATTCTTGATTTAGTCAAACTGCTTTGAAGATGTGATTGAGCTTCTTGCTATGTGCTAGGTACAAAGTTGGACGATAGAGATGACACACACATAAAGACAGCACTTTCTTGCCCTTGAAGAGAACTCAATATAGATAGTTAAGTAAAGTATGAATATGCAAATAATGTCACCAGTCTGAATGGTCAGTTGGGACATAGAGAATAAATGCTTTGCATTCAAGGAGGAAGGGCTCAGTAAAATTAGTAAGATTCATGGATGAGCAAGATGATCAAATATATTGACTTAGGATGGGATATATATACATATAAAAAAATGTGTACATGTGCATGTGTGTGGCTGTGGGTGTGAGTGTGTGTAACAGGAGTTATAATTTGTTTTGACCAAAAAAATAGAGTGAGGGAAATAATATTCTAAACTCCCAGGAAATGAATTAAACAGGTGTATGGTTTTATAAGGAGCACATTACTGATGCAGCAATGAGTGGACTTTCTTGTATGTAGCATATTCCCCTTATTTAGAAAAAGCAGATGGTAACGCAAGGTAAAATTAAGACCTAAAGGCAAGTGTGAGCAAAGTATAAAAATTGATTGTCCATTTAAGTTCAGCCTTGAGTCTCACGGAGCTCTCCCCAGCAATGACATTGTCACAGGGAAACCCGGCATTGGGTGCAGTGAGACTGGCACATGACCTTCTTTTTTTTTGACAGGCAGAGTTAGACAGTGAGAGAGAGAGAGACAGCGAATCTTCCTTCCATTGGTTCACCCCCCAAATGGCTGCTATGGCAGGCACAGCGTGACCATCCAAAGCCAGGAGCCAGGTTATTCTCCTGGTCTCCCACGGGGTCCAGGGCCCAAGTACTTGGGCCATCCTCCACTGCCTTCCTGGGCCACAGCAGAGAGCTGGCCTGGAAGAAGAGCAACCGGGACAGAATCCGGCACCCTTACTGGGACTAGAACCTGGGGTGCTGGCGCCGCAGGCGGAGGATTAGCCTAGAGAGCCGTGGCGCTGGCCGACCTTCGTGTTCTAATACCCACATTCATAACCCTATTGGGTTTCCCCTGGAGAGCCAAAGATGTGCTACCACAATGGAGATGAAGAGATAAATGGGATATTTGTGTTCACATCTCTGCTGGCTGTTCAAGAGAGACTTCAGTAAGTCTCTCAGAGCCTGGTTTTTAAGGACTCTGTGATCTAATTGCTTTTGCAAAGGTCTGATGAATTCTCTGTGACTATGTCAAGGAAATGGTATGGAAAATAAGATAAATTTGATAGTAACATCTGAGAATCAACTTTGAGAACAAAACTTGAATCCAATAGTCAACACTCTGCCCTTTTATTTCCCTTCTAGCCCCAACCCTATCAATACCTCCAGGGTTAGAAATTCCCGCACCTCTCTAATCCAACTCTGTTTGTGCTGACACTGTGCTAAGTACCTCCTACGCAGTATTACAGTTAACTAGCACAGGGTTTTCACAAAGTGGGCACTGTCAGTGTCCCAGTTCACAAATCAGAAAGTCAATGCCAAAGGCCACTTAGTTTACAATTGGCCAAGCCAGGTCAATCCAACATAGCTGATGCCAGGGAACCTCCAAGGCTATCTCATAGGGCCTTGAAGCTCTGTAGGCCCTGGCTTCAGGGAACCCAGGGCTTCCCACATTATGGCCACCCAGGGCCTTTAATTTGTAATATTGATTGATGATATTCTCACTTGAGAAATGACACTTAAGTGTCTCCCTGCCATTGAGAGGACAGATGCACAGACTAAATGACCCTTTAACCACAATGGCATGTTATAAGGAAGCGTAAACAGTCATACTAGAATGTTCATGAGAACAACTTCCTGTTGCAATGGAGCCACTAACTCATTTTTCTTTAGGTAAATAATTTAATCATTTTGACTTTAGGTTCATCGTCTGTAAAGTGGATATTGCCAGCCATTCCTACTTTCCAAAGTTTCAATAAAGGTAAAATGAAACACTAAATGCTAAACATTGTTATTGAATAGAAACTTTGGTATAAGAGAATGACATAGATTAAGCTTAAACTAAAGTCCTGGGAATGCTCCTTCAACCATGTGATACTGTGCAAATTACAGTCTCTGAGGCTGTGCTTTTTAATCTGTTAAAAAAGTGATACGAAACCTACTTTAACAGTGATGTTGTTAAGATAAAAGTGAAAAAATTGCTTAGAACTGAACTCTACAAAAAATTTTAAATGTTAGAATTGATTGAATTCATGTAAGTTTTTTGAAATTCAAAATGTATAAAACACATTCTTAGGTTATCAAGTTAGGATTCCTTGAGAGACTAAGAAACCTGTGTGAAAAATAAGTGACTTTGTGGGGGGGGACTTTTTAAATTTTTTTAAATTTTAAGTTATATAAGTTTCACATATTTCATATATACAGATTTAGGAACACAGTGAAAAAAAACTGTCTTAAGAGGTGATGTTATGGCCAGTTCTCTGACACACAGGCTGAGATATAAAATCTCCTGTAGCAAATGGAACACTAACAAGACTTAGTCAACAGGTATTAGTACTGACACAGCCCTCGCTGGGGAAGCCGCGTGAGTGCCAGGTCTGTTTTCATCAGTCATGGCCTTTTCACCTGGGAGAACAATTACAGCAGCTTCTTTCTGTCTGAGGCTCAGGTAAGCAAATTCTGAGAGCAAGATCAAGACCGTCTTGTGATCTCTGTTGCCCTCTCTGATATTTAGCTGGACCCAGTGCTGCTCAGCAATGTGGCGTGCAATTCTCTTCCCTGCACAGAATGAATGGAGCCCTGCAACCTCTAGACCCCACACTCTGGAAAAATTGTAATGGAATTTGTTCCGTTATGAAAAAGAAGCAGCGTAAGAGAAGGAAGCAGGTCCCCGCCCCTGGAAACACTGACTTCTAGTTTCTTAGAAGGATTCTGAGGTCTGCCTCATCATGTGGATTTTATATTCTTAGGATGCTACATAAAATTCCTAGGCTGAAGTTTCTTCCAAAAAGAATAATGCCAGTGTCTCTGGACTGCAAGAATTAATTGAAGTATTCACTGGCATAGTGAATAACTATTTTTAGGTATTCAAATACACTTGTTTTTACTATGATCCTTTTCCATTTGCAGGATACCAGTGTACATAGGGATCTTGTAGCAAGTTCATAATTATTTGTGTCAATCTGAACAGTTTCCTTTAGTGCCAATCATAAGCAGGAAGATTTGCTATATAGAAGTCATGGGGAATACAAGATATTTCTAACAATTTTTTGTGTTTAAGTAGCATCATAAGCAGCTGATGAGATACCACATATGGAGAGAATGAGATATAACAGAAAGAGGTACACAAGGGTACCTAATGAGTAGTACCAGTGGCAGGTGCTACAGAAACTGGGAAGAGCAAAAGTAACCTACTGTGGGATAGAATTATCTAGAAAATTTGTTTGGATTAATTCATTTTAGTCAGTTGCTATTATTGAATGTCTATTCTGTTCTGTGAACCATGCCCAGGGTTATGTTGCACTTGATATAAGTGGGACCTGTAGATTTTTATAAAGCTAAGGAAGGAAAGGCAGGTGGATGTGACTATTAATGTGTATAGTGAATCTGTGGAATCACAAAATCAGATTCTGCTATAAAATACAACATGTAGGTGGTTGAGTAATTTTGTGAACATATTAAAAACATTGCATTGCACTCTTTAAAGCAGATATGAAGTTTACGGTATGTGAATTGTGTCTTTAATACAAGTATGAAAACAAATTTTTAAAAAATAAAATGACAGCTAACAATATTTTTGACCCAATCCTTTTTACAAGATTTTTATCATGATATCCTCCACTCTGGATCTAAAACAGCTGACTAAAAATGCATTTTTAGAAGGAAGCCCAGTTTTTCTCCCTTTATACCTAGTGCTCATTAGATTTGGCATTTTATGATTCCTGACATTCTACAGAATCATGTATCCCCTTGATCCTTTGATATAAGTAAGTAAAGGCACAGAAACCATGGCTTAAGAAAATATACAGGATGGTGACAGTGCCCAGTACACTCATTCTGTATCATCATAGGGCATCTTGGAGTCTTGTTTGGGAAATGGCTTTCAGCCGTGCGTATGGGCATGGCTTCTGTATGCACATGCATCCTTTCATCCTTCAGTCACATATAGACACAGTGACTATTAGGCAAACATTC
Organism: Sylvilagus floridanus; assembly: GCA_949820135.1. Taxonomy (NCBI): domain Eukaryota; kingdom Metazoa; phylum Chordata; class Mammalia; order Lagomorpha; family Leporidae; genus Sylvilagus; species Sylvilagus floridanus. The sequence continues at coordinate 60,259,601 of OX463235.1, forward strand.
ACCTTCACAAAAACATCAACACAATGTAAACAACTACAATATACTGAAACTACAAAACAATTAGGTCCCATACGTTTTGGGTTAGAAAAGGCAGCTGGCTATGTGAATATTGAAGTATAATTGATGTCGGGTGGTTTTTCTAACAAAAAAAAATCCTGTAATTGGTTCTCTTGTCTTTAAACCATAGTGTATTTGGAAACACACGTTATAGATAGTATAGGATCATAAAAGTATAAGGTACTTGTCTTATTCCATTCAGATTGCTGTAAAAAATACTGTTAACTGGGTAACTTATGAACAACAGAACTTTATTTCTTACAGTTCAGAGGCAGGAAAGTTCAAGATCAAGGCAGCCATAGAGTCTACTGAAGGCATGCTTCCTCACAGATGGTAACTTCTGGGTGTGCTCAGTCCATGAAAGGAGCAAGGAAGCTCTGCAGGCATCTTGATAAGGCACTAACCCCCTCCACGAGGGCTCTACCCTCATGACCTAGTTACTTCCTGAAAGTCCCTACCTTCTAATACCACCATCACTAAGGGAGGAGGCAGGGCAAAAGCCATCAGACAATAGCAGCATCATTTTGCCTAGTAACGTAAAACTGCCATTGGAAGTGTTAACCTATTAGGTTTCAACGGCTTTTAGGCTTCTAATGTTGAGTTCTTTGTTCCGCAGGAAAATAAGACACATGTTCCTTTGGGAAAGGAAATGTTTAGACAAGTTACTATTCAGTGAAAGGGTGCAGAGGATGTAGGCTTTTGGTTGTGTTCAGCGGAATAGGGAGGAGAAATTTTCTTTTCTTCTTTTTTAAAGATTTGTTTATTTATTTATTTATTTGAAAGGTAAAGTGGAGTGAGAGTGAGAGAATGAAGGAGAGGGAGGGAGAGAATGAGTGAGTTCTTCTATCTGCTGTTCACTCCTCATTTCGCCACAACAGCCAGAATTGGTTTACTCTCCAAGATGGCTGCAACAGCTAGAACTGAGCCAGGCTGAAGCCAGGAGCCAAGAACTCCATCCTGGTCTCCCACATGAGTGACAGAGAACTTGGCCATCATCTGCTGCATTCCCTGGCACATCAGCAGGATGCTGCATCAAAAGTGGAGAAGCTGAGACTCTAATCAGTGTTCTGATATGGTGAGATGGTATCTCAAGAGCCAGTTTTCACACTGCACCACAACAATGAACCCTGTTTTTCCTATTTTTTTTACTAATTTTGAGAAGTGTATAGAGAGGCCAGGAAAGCAGGTGAATCCAATGATCTGGAATTTGGGAGACAAATGCAGACTGAAGACCTAGTTTGGAAATGATTATTATGTGGATAGTGACAGTAGCCAGGGTATAAACACAATTTCCCAAGGAAGAAGTTGGAGCTGTAAAGTACCAACAACACTACCAAAGAGTTTCAATCCAGGAGTATTAGTTATAAAAGAGTATTATGGGGTCACTGCTATGGCAGAGCTGGTAAAGCCGCCACCTGTGGTACCAGCATCCCATATGGGCATTGGTTCATGTCCCAGCTGCTTCACTTCCATTCCAGCTCTCAGCTGTGGTCTGAGAAAGCAGTAGAAGATGGCCTAAGTCCTTGAGCCCCTGCACCCATGTGGGAGACCTGGAAGAAACTCCTGGCTCCTGGTTTGAATCAGCACAGCTCTGGATGCTGGGGCCACCTGGGGAGTGAACCAGCAGATGCCAAGACCTCTCTCTGTCTCTCTCTGCCTCTGCCTCTCTGTAATTGCCTTTCAAATAAATAATCTTTTTGTAAAAAAAGAGTATTACATTATTACAGAACCAAGTCCTTCTGTCTTTATCCAACGCTTTTTTTCTCTAAAAGTATCTCCCTTTCAGCATTACCAGTGTTTGCTTAGTTCACCAGATATTCAACATGCAATAGATTTCATGCAGAAAGGAACAAGAAAACGAATGGACCACTGAGAGGATACATTCAGAGAGACTGTCCCTTATAACAAGCCTGGAATCCCTTTCCTTCTGTTTCCTTCCTTGAATTAGATTTCCATGGTGAATCTGTGAATCACTAGACATTTCATATAACCTGAAGCCCCAAGTTTTGGTTTTTCTATTTAGTGTAGTTAGAAGATCAAGCCAGGATTATCTTACAGAGTTGTTCCTCCTACACATAATGATTCCCCTTCACCCATGGGATAAAAATCCAACACCCTCAGCCCAACATCAAGCCTTCCTCATCTGGCATAACCATGCTGGCCACTCATGTCTCCTCCCTACAGCAAAGCATTTGATGGACCCAAACTGACCCTTTCCAGTACACCATTTAAGACTCTAAATCAGAAAACATATTATTCAGATTTTGTATATTCTTACTCCATTTCCTCTACCTATGTAAATTGCATTTATTTAAAGATTCCACTTATAAGTCATGTCCTTTGGGAAAATGTCCCTTAGAATTACATCCTATCATTATCTCTGCATAACTACTTTCTATAACTGGTTCAGTCCAGAATATACTGTTAGATATTTTGAATACACATTATTATTAAAACAACAAGAGAAGAAGGTCCTCAAGGCAGGAACTGATATATACACATATGTGTGTGTATGTATATATCATATGTATTATGTATATAAAAATAATATGGCTTTGATCAATTGATTAAAGAGATCAGAGAAAATTAATTCAAACAATGAAAGGACAGAATACAATATAAGTTAATTATAGGTAGATTCTTGGGTTTAGGCTTTGGGACAGCCGAGTTTTAATCTAAGAAATCCTTGAAAGAGCAAATATTTCTGAGCACCACCTTCAGGCTACCTGGAAAGTACAAATAAGGCCAGCTGCCCATAGCAGTGGGAGAAATGAAGGAAAATAATTAAAACTCAGCAGCACTGTATTGTTTTCGATGACATCCTGTGTGAGTGCAGAAGCCTCAGGGTCTATTACAGAGTTTGTGCTCTTCAGACAGTCCACGCTGTACCTGTGGGTTCCAGAGGCCTCTAATCTTGGCAAGCACTCATTAAAATAAAAGGCCACCTGGGGACCTGGAAGAACTCTGTCAGGAAGCCAACCAGCTTAGGTCCACCCCTGACTCTGCCGGCTCAGAAGTTACGTCAGGGCCACTTACCTGTTCCTATTTTATTTTTATAACCTGTAATTAGTTACTGTGTCATATAATTTCCATAGCCACTGCAAGCATTTAACAGTAACATCAGGGGCACCAGGGATAAAGATTAGCTCCAGGGAGACTGGATTGGCGATGATAGCACCTCCAAAAAGAACATTCCAGTTCTCTGAGACATGTCCCTGATCTGAGGATCAAAGGCAGACTGTGTGCTTGCATGCCCTACTATGTACCCTCTCCCAAGGCCCTCTGACCCAGCTGCGAACAGCACATGATCCTGAAGATGACACTGTCACATCTGGTTCCTGGGGTGTAACCAGATGCTGGTCTTCAGTTCTGAGAGGAACACAGTCCTTTTTCCTCAACTGAACAATAGAAGGTGGCTCAGACTCTCATTTAGAAGGATGATGGCTAAAACTAGGCTTTGGTGAAGCAGCACAGCTCTATTAGTCTGGCATCTCATTCTCAGCACCCATGACACATATATGCACACATGAATGCACACATAGGCACACACACACATGCACAGATTCATGCATATACACACTCTTTCACCATCCTACCCCTGCTCTCAGCCCTTCTGTATATGTCACAGTGGCAGTGAGTCTGTTACTTTTTCTTTGCCATTCATCTCATTCTCATTGACCTCAACATTTGTTCAGCACTCAGTTGGATTATTTGAAAGACATTTTGCATAAACCCTAAAACATTCTTGCCACAAGAAATATTCAGGATTGGAAGAAGGTAAAGCCAATATCTGTGGATTGTTTCTAGCTAAGGGATGAAGTAGTGTCTTCTTTCTCTAACGTCTAATACAAAGTAAACATTATTATTTCCATTTTTAAAATGAGGAAACAAATTTGGAAAAGTTAAATATTTAAAGTCTATGAATATATCAGCATTAAGGCTAAAATTTGAACCCAGAACTTCCTGTCTATAAAATGCATGTTCATTTTAACTATAAAATTTGTTTCAAATGAAAATACTACCATATCATTAAAGGATATACTCTATATAAGACAGAAGATAATTCATGAAATTATATAGATGTTGTCTTTCTTTAGAACTAAATTATTTGACACTATGAAATGCACAGTAGAACTGAAAGTCAATAGATATTTGTTGGGAAAATATTACAGTGGAAGAAGTGTGTAGTGGCCAAGTCACAGATCAAGTGAAAATGGGCATCCTAGGAGCCAAAGGCGTATCTAGTACTGGAGATTTCTGCCAGAGCCATTCCCACACAGTTTCTTTCTCTTAAGAAAGATTCTTCCTGTATAGATTCCATGTGTACGACTAAAGAAAATTACAAAACACTCGTGGAACACACAAATCATAATGGTGGGCCAGGTACCAAGAGGAGTATCTACCCACATCTCAGTACAAGAGATTTCTTGACAAAGCTTAAAGAAAGGAAAAGATGTGCAATGGACTCAGAGCATAAAGTCCATTTTACACACACACACACACACACAAGGACAGAGTAAGCAAAACTCTACACGTATAAGAATGTTTCTCTCTTTTCCCACTAGAAATGTGGACCCATTTGACTAGCAGTGTATTCTCAAAACCAAACCTCTTCAGAGTTGTGTCCCATCTTATCTCTGAAATATGTTATTCAAAGTTCCCAGCTCTCCTTCCTCAGCAATTAGAGCCCAATTATTTGCTTTACCGATTTGCCCTTGGCATCACAGCTTACTTTTGCAAAGCCACGAAGATTTAAAATTAAATTTAAAGAAATTAAATTTCTTTAAAATTTAAAATATAGATTGTGAAGTCCATACTCACAAGCTGTGTCTCCAACCATTCTTAATTTCTTTCTACTTCCAAAATTTCAAATCTCTTTCACACCACATCTTCACAAATGCCCTTTCCTCTCTATGCCATGCTTTACCCGTTTACCTGTTGTTTTTCCTACCTAACTCAGTCACACTTTTACTACTGGAAAGATCACCTGATTTGTTGAAAAGCAAGGCTGACTTAGACACCCAGACACCCTTTGTGTGTGCTCATATATAGTATCTTTTGTATGTGTGAACATATGTATGCTACATGCCCCTGCTTCTATTAGGCTTCTTCTCAGATGAAACACTTCCATTTGGGAAGAGAGAGAGAGAGAGAGAGAGAGAGAGAGAACCTTCCATCCACTGATTCACTCCACAAACAGCTGCCATGGTCAGACTTGGGCCAGTCCTAAGTTAGGAGCCAGGAGCTTCTTCCAGGACTCCCATTTGGTTGCAGGGGCTCAGGCACTTGGGCCATATTCTGCTGCTTTTCCAGGCCATTAGTAGGGAACTATATAAGAAGATGCCAGTTCCGCTGGTGGTGGCTTTACCCACTAGACCACAGCATCAGCTCCAGCATATTGTCTCTTAACTAAGATAATTTCTTTGCAATAGTTTCAAATAAGATATTCTTTAAATTTTTTAATGGCCCAATCTTTTTATTTGTCAACCAGGACTTATAATCCAACCCACCTGAATCTTTTTCATTTATTTATTATTATTTTATTATTCATTTATTTATTTGAAAGGTAGCACAACATAGAGAGGAAGAAAAGTAGAGAGAGATCTTCCACCTGCTAGTTCATGTCCCAGATGGCTGCACCAGCCTGGTCTTGGCCAGGTGGAAGTCAGAATCCTGAAGCTCTATACATGTGTCCCACACATGGGTGGCAGGGGATTAAGCACTTGTGTCATCCTCCACTGCTTTCCCAGGTGTGCTAGCAGCCAGCTCTATCAGAAGCCAAGCAGCCAGAATTTTAGCCAGCCCTGTATCATGCATGCTGGCATAGCAAAAGGTGGCTTAACCCACCACACCATGATGCCAGCCCACAAGTTGAATATTTTGAACAGAAAGAAGGGTGAGTAGGTAGGAAGAGAGGAAATCCTAAAGGTTCTTTTATATGTTGTTATAAATGAAGGAGGAGAGCCAAACAATTAAAGGAATTAGATTAAACTGACTGTGGGTAACCTTGGAAAAATTTAAAAAGCTGAACAAACCTTAATGTACTCTACTGTGTACATCAACACCCCCATCAAAGAACAATGGCTTTTTTCCTGTATAAGGAAGTTATTTCTGTTTGTAGATGCATGTGCTTTGTTTTTATTTTCTTCTTTTTAGAAAAAAAATGGGATCTTTCCTAAAGTATTATGGGTTTGTAGAAAAAATAAATAAATTCTATATTTCCTTTTGAGGGACTAGGGTGTTAGCAGGGAAAGACTGCTCTACTAAACATTTATGTGCCAGGAATTGTACCAGATATTCATACACATTATTTCACTTAATTATCACTGCAACCTTGAGTTGTTATGGTCTCCATTTTATGCTGTGTACGCAGTCTTAGAAAGTCTACCTAACCTGTACAGAGTCACCAAGCAGATTAAACTACTCACAGGATTTGGAACACGGGCCTGTGAGAATCTGATTTTTTTTTATAGTACCACAGTACTTGCTATCCCAGTCTTCCATCTCACCTGCACTTACAGTTATGCCTAGAAGTTTTTGGTTATTTCCATTTAGTAAACCAGTCTATATTCTTTCCTGCCACATGTTCATTACAAGACATTTTATCTATAGAAGCACTGTGGAGAAATGTCAAGGTTTATGCCAGGAGAGTTTCTTCCTAGGATTCTTACCATCTCTCAGGTGAAGGGGGAAAACAATGACAGGAATTCAAGTTTATACTTCTTCCTTTTCCACAAAGGATGCATGTGAAAAACAGTGAAAACTACCAGACTCTATTGCATTCATAAAGATCATGTGTGAATTTAAGGGCTTATCTCTATGGTTTGTTGCCTAATCATGTGAATTACTGACCATCTGTATGCATATTTTCCAGTAAATGAACTGAGGATGAACATAGCACAGTTTGACCTCACTGGACCAAAACAGAAATGGTGATTTTAAGTTCTAATGAAAATCAATTGTGCTGAACTGGATTCTCCAGAGATAATTTATGTGAAAGAGCAGAGACATAGTTGGCAGATTATATTCCTGTCAGCTGATGTTTTAATTCCATGGCTGGTTTGGTCCTTAAAAGAAACCATAAGAGAATTTCTCAAAAGAGATATTATATGAAGAATTATACATACAAGTGAGATTTATGAAATATTCATATGCTTTGAAATTATAATTTATATTTTCTGATAATGAAGCCAAAAATATAGCACTTCCTTACTTTCAAATCACTTCCATATTGCAGGAAAGAGCATCATTGAATTGTTCTATTATCAAGAATGAACACGGACGTCTGATGTCTTGCCCAATTGCTTTTCTGCTTTCAAAAAGGTAATGAGAGTCATGGAATATAATTGGGGCTAAAAGTATTCCTTGGTGTGTATAGATTCAGTTTTAACTATCCACTATTGACCCCCGACAGTCACTGTTTAGGAATGTTCACAGCTACCCAATAGAATCATTGTGGAGATAAAATGACGCAGTGTATGCAAAATGTCTATGCAGAATCTGAATGAGTTAGTGCTGAGTCTAACTCATTGGTATGAAAGAGCGATTTATGAACTGGTAGTTGTCCCTGCCTAACTATTCTGCATCTTTATCTCAATTTGTGCTATTATCTGAGAGCGTATGAGCTTACAATGCTTTCTAATCAATAACACTTCATTTCTCTATTCCTGTTCCCATATATAAAGGCACTTAGGTCACAAGGGAGTTCTAAAGATGAAAAAAGAAAATAAGTATACCTGGAACAGTGGCTGGCATGTAGTAAATGCTTAAGGAATGCTAAGCACCGTTACCAAGATTGGGGATCTGGAAGTTTCCTAAATAGGTTCTCACAATAATGGCCAGGGACAACTGTCATTCATGTGATTAATGCTAGTCTGGTTGCAGGGTCCAAATCTCTTGCACCAAGTTTGATGACAAACTGTTTCTGCAATAGATTTTCAGTCATGCTTTTCCCTAGGTGTATTCCTAGGCATGGTGGCACAGAGATTTAAACCCCAGCTTGGGATGTCCACATCCCATTTTAGAATCCTGACTTAAATCCTGGCTACTCCTCGCTTCCTCATAATGTGTCTTGGGGGCATCAGATGTTGAATCATATTCTTGGGTTCCTGCCACCCAAATGGGAGTTGGATGGAGTTCTCCTGGCTTCTGCTGGGTCCATTCCAGACTGTTGTGGCCATTTGAGGAAAGAACAATGGGTGGAAGATCTCCCCCTCTCTCTCTCTCTCTCCATCTCTATCTCTCTCTGTCTCTTCCTCTCTCTCTGTCACATTTCTTCTTAAGTAAATAAATATCTTGTTTTAAAACAGCAGGCTTGAGAAATATGTGGTACAAACCCATGTTCAGGGTGTCACCAGCACACTTTCTGAGGTCAGACCAAATCTTAGAATCCTTTGCAATATTTGCAGTCTTCGATTACAACACACCAGAGCAAATCTACTTAACAGCATTTCATGAAAACTCAGTTTGACGTCAGTCTTTTGAATCACACCTCAGGGTAGGAATTGAATTTTAGAACATGAATAGAGGGAAGATAGGAGAGAAGATAATAACCAAAAAGATGACTGATATTCCTTCAAGCATTTTCAGAGTCCTTTTACTATCATGAATACAGAGCTATTCCAATAAAATCTTTACATTTCTCACTCACAATGACTGAAGACTTCATTTGTGCAACTAAGGAGAGAAAAGGTAATAATGAAGAGAATGCTAGCTGTTATTTTTCTTTAATGCATGGCTTAAATGTCCTTTATAAAGCTTTTTCCATTCAGATTCCTCTTGCCATTTGTTGATTATATATAATGATCCTTTCCATGGAGTCACCTCCCTTCTGCACCACGGCTCTAAATCATGCCAGTCACATACCTTTCTCATAATCCAGTCTGTAAATGCATTTGTAGTACAATAGCTGTCTTTATACCTCTCCAAAATTTCTGAGAATACTTGAGGAAAGAGATGCCCTTGAAATGGACACTACTATTTCTTTTCCAAAGTCCTCACAAAATGAGAATTTTCCACAAAATTACTACAACAAGAAACCTAACTGGTCTTTCTGGAGTTAACTCCAGATTAGTTAAAATGAGGATATGTTACCAAGAAGCTTACTTATGCTTTTTCTCTTACGAGTCCAGAGGCCCTTATTTCATTACTGCCTACTCAGAGCACAGAATCTGTCAGGAGTGATAAAGCATCATCCTATAAACTCGAATTTACCTCCCTTCCACTCATTTGCTCCATCTTTATTAGAGTAAGATATGAGCTTCAGAAACCGAGCTTCATAGAAAAGTTTATTGTCATTTAAGATGTGATGCCACACAAATCATTGCTTGCTTTCAGTTTATATGTAGAATAAATAATGAAAAATGTGGCATTTCATGTATGCACAGCAAAATAAATATCACAATATTCCTATAAAAATAATTTGCAAGTTGCCTATCAGTTGGTCATTTGCCTAGTTCACATGTTCACATTCATATTTATCGCTCTCTTCCCCTCTCTCCCTCCATTCCACTGCCCCGGTCTTTGTCTCTCCCTTTTCTTCTATCTCTTTCTAAAAGTGGGAGAGAAAGTAACAGACAGAGAAAGGAACATGTAAGATCACTAACTGATGAGTGGGCAGAGAGATGAAATGATGTAGACAACAGAGGCAGAGTCAATCAAAAAAAAAAAAACAGCTGTTAAATCATAAACAAATAAAACAAATCATATCACAGTCAGTTCTAGTTCAATAAATGCTTAGTTATTCAAAAATGCACTTCTGTCTAGCATACAGAAAGTGTTAATATTTCTAAATAAAGCGAAAGAACACTGGTGTCTGATGTTAGATAATAAATATTAGCCTTCCACTTTATCTTTTACCTTGTGATCTCGAAGTTTACTCAGTCTAGGCTAAACATTTTCAGATGGAGATAACAATATAGCATGTTACTGACTGAGCAATTAAAGTCAAAGGAGATGTTCCTGCACCAATGGGATGAAATCAGGACGATTCATTCTCTATCATTTTTCCAGCCCCTCTGCTGGAGGACCCTTCCTTTCCTCTATGCCATGTTAACTAGTTTTTGTTTTATGATTTGCTGATTTTTGTACTTAAAGGCTGAGTGTCAGAGAAAGGGGGATACAGAATGAGAGAGAGAGAGAGAGAGAGAGAGAGAGAGAGAGAGAGAGAGAGAGGAGAGGAAAGGAGAGATCAAACGTCTATCAACTAGTTCACTTCCCAAATATCTGCAACAACTGGACTGAGCCAGACCTAAGCCAGGATCCAGAAAATCCATCCAGGTCTCCCACATGGGTAGCAGAGAAACAAGTACTTAAGCCATCATCTTCTGCTTTCCATGTGCAAGAACAGGGAATTGGATAAGGAAGCAGAGTAGCTAAGACTCAAACCTGCATTACAATATAGGATTCCATCGTGTAGCAGTTTAACCTACTGCTCCACAATGAGGGGCCTTTATGTTATCTAATCTTAATTTTGTTATAAATAAAATTGAACTCAGAGTATTTAAAGATTAATAGACAAAAGCAAATCTAAAAGATATCTCTGGAGATGGTCTCTATTTCTAATTGTCATTTTATCCAGCTTCAGCCCTGAATTGTCCTTAAAATTTATGAATCCACACAAGAAAAGTCCATTTAAGTATCTCCAAGGAGACTACTTTTTACCCACAGCAATTTCTTTAGTTTCACTCTTATCCTCTTTACATCCATCTATGAAATACACCTCCAACTGGGAGGTGTAACAGCCTTTCCTAGAGCTCTGCCAGCATCCTGAGAGGCTGCCTCCAACAAGACTCCGTCTCCACCTGACCTCATACAACATTCTGCATCATCTCTATCCCATGTTACTCACTACCATTATATGTGAGTTCTTTTCTATCGCCAGATAGATAGTAAACCCATCCACTGCCTCCATTCTTGACTCACCTTGTCCATAAAGTTTATACTGTTTACAATAAGTGTACAATTAAAGAATATAAATGCTTTGTATTTATTGCCTGTTATATTATTTGGAGGAATAATTAAGTTATTGCCTAAAAGGGCTTATCAATAGTAGGCATGCCAATATTAAAGCTAACATAAAAATGATCAACTTTGGTAATCATCAGGGAAATGCAAATAAAATCACAATCACATCCACTACAACAGGTATTAGCAAAAAAAGGGCAACATTATTGGCAACAGTACAGAAAAAGGGAAAACATCAGGTAGAGTGATATGAGGCTATAAATTAGCACAGCCATCATGGAAATGATAAATGGAGGCTCCTCAAAAAACTAAAAATAGAATCATCACATGATTCAGCAATTCCACTTCCAAGTATATATCCAAAAGAATGAAAATCAGTATGTTGAAGAGATGTCTGCCTTCCCACGTTCATTGCAATGTTAATTCATAATAGCCAAGAAATGGAAGCAACCTAAGTATCCATCAATGGATGAATAAAGAAAATGTAGCATATATAAGCATAGAATATTACTCATCCTTAAAAAGGAAGAAAATTCTGTCACTTGAGACAATATAGATGAACCCAGAGGACATCATGCTGAGCAAAATAAGCCAGACACAGAAATACAAGTACAGCGTGATCTCATTCATATGTGGATCTAAAAAAAGAGAAAAATACATAGAAGTTGAGAGTAGAATAGTGGTTCCCCTAGACTAAAGGGTGGGGTTGGGTAATTGAGAGATGTTATATAAAAGGTACACAATTTAAATAAGACAAGTTTTAGCAATCTATTGTATAGCATGGTGACAATAGCTAATAAGTATGGATATACATTCTGTTAACATCTATAAGCCAGAAGGCACAGTTTCATTCCAGCAGGCAAGCTGCTGAAATCTGCATGTCAGTAGAAAGGACCTGTTTGGAAGGAGAAAGGAGGTGACAAGGAGACTAGGATGCCCAGGCAACTCCCTGTCTCTTTCCTTTCGAGTGGTACAGAGCACATATAGCTAGTTCCTCCTTTAGGTTAAAAAATGCAACTAAGGAAAAAATAGACCACTTTCAAGAGGCAAAAGTTTTCTTCAAGACAAAAAAGTTTTCTTCAAGACAAAAAAGTAAATTTGTTTTATTCCAATGTTAGTTGTAATTTAATATAAAACAGCTTCATCTTATGCTTACATTTCTATGTATGGATTACTGTGGCTAGTTATCTCAATCTTTTCATGAGGTATGAAACTCATAGTCCTGAAAAAAAAATTATGTGATTGAATTTAACAAAAATAACAACTTCTTGGGGCTGGCACTGTGGTGCAGTGGATTGAAGCCCTGGCCTGAAGCGCTGGCATCCCATATGGGCGCCGGTTCTAGTCCTGGCTGCTCCTCTTCCAATCCAGCTCTCTGCTGTAGCCTGGGAAAGCAGCAGAAGATGGCCCAAGTACTTGGGCCCCTGCACCCATGTGGGAGACCCGGAAGAAGCTCCTGGCTCCTGGCTTCAGATCTGCGCAGCTCCAGCCCTTGCGGCCTTCTGGGGAATGAAGCAGTGGATGGAAGACCTCTCTCTGTTTCTACCTCTCTCTGTAAATCTTTCAAATAAATAAAATAAATCTTAAAAAAAAAACTTCTTTAGCTGTAGAAACAGAGAAGATATCCAATGGTTTCTTTAAAAATGGAAATTTGAAATATTTAAGGGAACCTTACTACTGGCAAGCCTCTGAGCATGTATTGTAGAAGGAAATCTGAGAACAGAAATCCATGCCTCCTGGAAGTTTAATTATATTGCAAGAAGTATCCAAGGGTGCCCAGTAATTTATGATTCCTCTTGAGCCCACACAGGAGCAATATAGCATGGGGATATAAATCAGAGAGCTTTAAATAGACAAAGTTGAATTTGCGCCATGAGTCTAAGATCCCCTAAGTGATCTTATGTAAGCTCTTTTTGAATTTCAATTTTCTCATCTATAAATAGTAGATCTCTCATATCACAGCAAGAGAAGTTTATAATGACTAAATGAAATAACATATGCAAAGCTGATGGCTTAACTCTGCAACACAGTAAGCCTCAACAAATGCTGCTAAAGACAACGATGTGAGATATCACACTTATAATGTAGCCTATCTCAAGGAATTTCTTTTAGGGCAATAAACAAACTTTGAAAATTATTTTAAAGACTTGCAAATAAACAGGAGTGAAGAAAATACTCAGGAATCCAGTAACTCATCTTGTGGAAAGCTGGTATAGGTCCTAGGACAAACCCACATAAACCTGAAGGAATCTCAGTCACAAGTCTGGATTAGCAACCGTGATCCTACTCTCCCAGTCCAGTGCTTTGGCCTGCATCTTACTGAAAGCCTCAGCAACACTTCCAACTACGTCACAAAACCTGAGGAATCTATGTAGTGGAGTAAAGGCGGTAAAGGTGCAGACAGCCAAGGTTGACAAACAGCAGGGAGAAGACAGATCAGTTGGATGGAAGAGGGAATAAGGAATCCAGTATCAAGTGGAATCCCTTAGCTTGTATGTTCTGCCCTCCGAAAGAGAGGTGAGGTATACACCAAACCCGTGTTTTCATGACTTAGCAACCACAGGATTTTACTTCCTAATTAACCTAACTTACCTCTACTGAGGATTTTTTTTTTAAATCAATTGATCCTCTACTGAAGATTTTCTATATTAATGGGTTGATGAAAATTTCAGATCGTGCCATCTGCCGCCATCAAAAATTACTAATTCTTTATAAAATGAAAGTAGCTAATGTAAATAGAACAAAAGGAAATGGGGGAAAATCACCTGTGGAAACCACCAATGCTGCCAATTCTCCCACTGAGGAATAATAGCTTGTTGCTAAACTCGTTGTGGGAAAGGAGTTGGAAAACAGCATATTTACACTGCTTTGGAAGCTATTTACTTATGACAAAGCAGAAAAAAGTGCATTTACCACGCAGAAATCCAAGTGTACCTGTAGCCAAATAATCCAGATGGCATTCATCAGTGGTGGGTACTTGGATGCACCCCTTCCTACGAAGCAGTGGGCAGGAAACACAATCACCACTGTAATAAAGTTCTGCCCAGAGGAAAAAAATCAGACAAGCCAAGAATAAAGACAATTCTATAGATGCATCACTTTTACTGTGTAAAAAAAGTCAATGTCATGAGTGAAAGAAAAGTGACAAATCTACTCTGGATTGAAGAGATTAACAAATCGTAATAGCTTAATGCAAAGCAGGTAGTTCACCTTTCTAGTGCAAACATTGAAATCTGCTTAAAAATGTCTAGTGGTCAGTGCCGCAGCTCACTAGGCTAATCCTCCGCCTGTGGCACCGCACCCCGGGTTCTAGTCCAGGTTGGGGTACCGGTTCTGTTCCATTTGCTCCTCTTCCAGTCCAGCTCTCTGCTGTGGCCCAGGAGTGCAGTAGAGGATGGGCAGTGGAGGATGGCCCAAGTACTTGGGCCCCTGCACCCGCATGAGAGACCAGGAGGAAGCACCTGGCTCCTGGCTTTGGATCAATGCAGCACGCCGGCCATAGCAGCCATTTGAGGGGTGATCCAACGGAAGGAAGACCTTTTTCTCTGTCTCTGTCTCTGTCTCTGTCTCTGTCTCTCTGTCTCTCTCTCTAACTCTGCCTGTCAAAAAAAGCAACGTCTAGTGCAGCTGCAGCACTGAAGAGAGATTCAGGTATCCCGTATTTTATCTAAAATCTGGGATGGGGAAGGGGTGGTTACTTGGACACATTTCTTCAGATACACTGCCGCTCTTGGCAATGCATCTGGCATGCCCCTACATCCAGTTTATTGCATTTTCTTACTCCTATACCAAACAGGCATGGAACCCTCTCTCTCTTCCTTCAGCTCTTTGCTATAAACATATTTCTATGAACACCCTCCTACATTAAACCTCCAGCTTCTCCATCAACTATCCTCCTTCTGTGCTTGATTTTTATCCAGAATACTTTTTTCACTAACATACTATAAACTTGCATTTTATGGCCAGCACCATGGCTCACTTGGCTAATCCTCTGCCTGCAGCTCTGGCACCCTGGGTTCTAGTCCCGGTTGAGGTGCCAGGTACTAGTCCCGGTTGCTCCTCTTCCAGTCCAGCTCTCTGCTGTGGCCCAGTAGGGCAGTGGAGGATGGCCCAAGTGCTTGGGTCCCTGCACCCGCATGGGAGACCGGGAGGAAGAACCCAGCTCTTGGCTTTGGATTGGCACAGCATGCCGGCTATAGCGGCCATAAGTGAACCAACAGAAGGAAGACCTTTCTCTCTGTCTCTCTCACTGTCTATAACTCTTTCTTTCTCTCTCTCTCTCTTTCTCTAACTCTGCATCGCAAAAAAAAAAAAAAACTTGTATTTTACTTGATATACTTATTTTCTGTCACCTTATCTTCAAAACTTGAACACCACGTTAACCAAATTTTTCTCTTCGTTAGTTTCATGTGCCTACTGTGTAGCAGCATTCTATACCTTGCCACATTTCCTGCCTGCCCAGAAATTCCAGTCTGCTGGCCTGCATGAGCCCTTTACAGTCCCACAAAGAATTCCACGAGAGCTTGGAATCAGCTTGTGCTTGCCACAAATGTTGGCGTGATGGTCCCAAGGAGGACACATCCAGATGTCACAGCAGAAGCTTTGCTTTTCTCCACCCTAAATGATCATGCTGAATTCAGTCGTGAACAAAATAATCAGGAATTAAATTACAGCTGAAAACATTAAAAGTATATCAATACAGAATTATTTTTCTAGAAGTATTTGCATAGGGTGGGTGCAATCTCTCTGATGTGCTACTCACAGAAAGTCCTGTTGCAAGATAAAAAGGAAAACCTATTTAGGTGATAAGCTCTCTTGTGAATCTAGCTCTTTGTTGTAGCTAGATAATGTTATCATCCTGGCTGCTCAATTTCTAATCCAGCTCCCTGCTAATAAGCCTGGGAAAACAGCAGAAGATGGCACAAGTACAGTTAGTTCCCTGTTAATGTACCTGGGAAGCAGAAGAGGAGCTCAAGGATTTGAGTCTCTGCTACCCTTGTGGGAGACCTGAATCGAGTTCCTGGCTCCTTGCCTTGACCTGGCACAGCTCCAATCATCTCAGTCTCTTGAGTGACTAATAGATGGAAGATCTCTATCTCTGCTACTCTGCCTTTTGAATGAATAATAAATCTTAAAAAAAAAAAAAAAGAAACTCATCCTTCCTTGAAGGCTTTGACAAGGCTGACCATCCAGGCATCCATGATTCCTGCTCTGTATTCCAGAGCTGCTTTGCACTGGAATTGTCCTGCAGACCCGTCATCAGGAAACTGCATGCAGAGGATCTTCCATGGGGACACGCTTTTGTACTGAGCCAATTATGTAACCTTCCTCTTTTATTCTTCTCGTGAAAAAAAAAATCATTCCATCTTTTAAAATGACTCCTTTAGGGGCTGGCACTGTGCACAGCAGGTTAAGCCACCACTTGTAATGCCAGCATTCCACATCAGTGCTGGTTGGAGTCCTTGCTGCTCTTCTTCCAATCCAGCTCCTTGCTAATTAATGCCCTTGGGAAACAGCAGGAGAAAGCCCACGAAGTTGGACCCCTGCTACCCGTAAGGAGACCCAGATGAAATTCTGGGCCCTGCCTTGGGCCTAGCCCAGCCCTGGTCATTGTATCTCTTTGGGTAGTGAACCAGCAGATGGAAAATGTCTTTCTCTCTGCTTATTCCTGTCTCGGTGCATTCCAAATAAATAAATACATCCTTGAAAAATGATTGGTGAGGACTGAAGCTGTGGTGTAGCAGGTAAAGCCACCGCCTGTAGTGCTGGCATCCCATATAGGCGCCGATTCGAGACCTGGTTGCTCCACTTCCAATTCTTCTCTCTGCTATGGCCTGGGAAAGCAGTACAAGATAGCCCAAGTCCTTGGGCCACTGCCCCACAAGGGAGACCCAGAAGAAGCTCCTCGCTCCTGGCTTCAGATCGGCGTAGCTCTGGCTGTCGCGGCCAATTAGGGAGTAAACCAGCGGATGGAAGATCTCTCTCTCTCTCTCTCTCTCTCTCTCTCTGCCTCTCCTTTTGTCTCTGTGTAACTCTGACTTTCAAATAAATAAATAAATCTTTAAAAAATTATTGGTGTGAATTTAATCTACAACTATAAGCTAAGGAATACTGCAAGTTAACTGGGTCCCCTGAAATTGAACCACTGACTGTAGATTCAATACTGCATCATCTTTAATACTCAATAGCATATTTGAGACACAATTATACAGTTATGATATCATGAATTAGTGGTTAAGAGCCTAGTTCCATCGAGGGCCCCCTTGTGCAGCTGGTGAGCTGCAGGAGGACAGTGAGTTCTTTTTTATCTGAGATCCAATTTATAAGGACTACAGGATTTCCTGACTAGACCGTGTTCCAGAACTCAATATGCTTCCACTTAAATAATATTGATAGACTCTACTAGACACATTCAGCACCTCATTCCTTCTCTGCTGCTTCAGTAAATCAAGCATCACGAAGTCCTTGTCTTCAGTTAGTTCCATGATGAACTAGGCAATCAGAATGTCACTACCAGCTTATTACACAGACTCCCCAGTACTTGCCAGCACACATGAGCAACAGTCTGGGGACCTCCACAGGTCGGCCCCACTGCTTGAATAAACGCACACAGAGTGTCAAATAGTGTTAACAAATATTGATGAAACCCGTTTTGTCCCAAGAGTGATGAGCCTTGGGGGGGTGCAGAGGAAAAGCCTACAGATCATACTCAGGCAACATGCCAAAGAACCTCAGAGAAACACTTCAAATGCAACAGAGCTTTCTGCATCAAAACTGCTGGAGTGTTTATAAAGAGATGTGTATTTGCCAGGACATCAAGGTAAATGAGGTGTGAGACCAAGCAGGAGGGCCCTGCATGTAGTTTTGAGACAAAGAGCTGAGTAGGAAAAAATAAAATCTTTCAGTTTTCCTTTTCTGCTAGGATTCTGACACGTGAACTCAAGATTAAAGCATAGACGGACAATTGCTCTGGTCTGACAGACATTCCTCTACCCCATTTCTGGTAACATTCCCTGATTTTCTTTTACTAACAACCCACCTCTCACTCTCAAATCATCCTGAGATTGAGAAAGAGTGATTATCCCAGTGTCTGTTACAGGAATTGGCATGCGATTCAGGAATGAGCATCACACTTGCTCTGCTTAGCTGAGGTAAAGATATGCGACCCAAGTCAAGAAAAACTGAGCCAATGAGATGTGTTTTCTTTTTGGAATCACTGAGAAACAGAACATGTGATTTGCTGGATTGAAACTAACAGGATGCAAATCATGAGCTCTAATGGACACCATAAATGGGAGCGAACGTTATAATGGAGTTAAAACAGAACATAGAAAAGAAAAATAAGTCATTTTTATCATAACAAAACGTAGATTCAACTTTGCCCACAACTTTTTCATTTGATGAGTCAATAAATCTACTTTTTCTTAAACAGTTGAATTTAGATTTCTGAAACCAAATGGGCCCATACTTTTTTTAAAGATCGTATTTATTTATTTATTTATTTGAGAGGTAAAGTTACAGACAGTGAGAGAGAGAAAGAGAGACAGATAAACATCTTCTATTCACTGGTTCATTCTCCAAATGGCCACAATGGCCAGAGCTGCACCTATCTGAAGCCTGGAGCCAGAAGCTTCTTCTGAGTATCCCATGTGGGTGCAGGGGCCCAAACACTTGAGCCATCTTCTACTACTTTCCTTGGGCATAGCAGAGAGCTATGCCAGTACTAGAATTGGTGCCCATATCGGATGCTGGTGCTGTAGGCAGAGGGTTAACCCACTGCGCCACAGCACAGGCACCAAGGGCCCATATTTCTAACAGAATTTATAGGCTTCATTCTGTCAATATCAGAACCTTGGAGACAATGCTTTTCCCTCAGGGTTCTTATTTGTTAAGTTTTACATGTGTGTTTTAGAAGAACATAGTTTCCCAGATAGTCTGATATTAAAAGACTCCTTTATCTTCTCAGCTTCCTGAAATCATTTACTTCATTTTACCAAGATAACCATCTACATTCTTATCACCTTCTCCCAGAATCTCTGTCTCTGACCTCCAATGGTCTCCTGTCAGGGTTAAGCTTCCTGTCCCCATAACTGAATGACTCAAGTTAATGAAATGAATATTTCATCTTCTACTTTTGCTCAACATCAGATTTTCCCATTTCCTCCAAAACAAATTTGATAACCAGCAATCCAGAAACTGACCCCTGCTAAATTCAAGAATTCAAGTCCTTTAATCTACATCTCTTCACCTCACAGAAACCACTACTAACCCTCCTTATCAAAGCCAAAAAAGAAAAAAAAGAGTTTCCTGAGTGGAACAAATAACTCATACTTCCAAGCAGAAAAGACCTGATAAGAGCTTCATGCAATAGTAATGGGAGGGGTCAGTGCTGTGGCACAGCAGGTTAAGCCGCGGCCTGCAGTTCCAGCATCCCATATGAACACCAGTTCAAGTCCCGGCTGCTCCACTTCCAATCCAGCTCCCTGCTACTATGCCTGGGAAAACAGCAGAAGATGGCCCAAGCCCTTGGTCCCCTGCACACACATGAGAGACTCTGAAGAAGCTTCTGGCTCCTGTCTTCGAATTGACTCAGCTCCTGCTGTTGAAGCCACTTGGGGAGTGAACCAGCAGAATGGAAGACCTCTCTCCTTTCTCTCTCCCTCTCTCTTGGCTTCTGCCGCTGCCTCTGCCTCTCTGTAACTCTGCCTTCCAAATACTTAAATAAATCCTTTTAAAAAGTAACTCAGCTTCACTACATCTCAGTTTTAAAAAAAAATTAAAAATAATAATAATGGGTACCAGATAGGTGCTTGTTTATTCCCTGCAAATGAGAGGCTGTTCCCCTGCCTGGAAGAGAGTTCAGTTGCAATGAACAGAATTTTAAACAAATAAAATTTCAAAAGATTTAAAAAATACTGTTACCTGTAATAGGAAACATACTGAAGTCTCATGCTAAATGAAAGGCAATTTACCCAGGCTTCAGATACGCACAGCACAAGTGTGGCTCTTCACGTGACGAATGCACAGCATTGGGGCCAGCACTCTGCCATAGTGGGTTAAGCTGTCGCTTGCACCACCAGCATCTCATTTGGGTACCAGTTCGAATCCTGGCTGCTTCACTTCTAATCCAGCTTCCTGCTAATGAGCCTGGGAAATCGCAGAAGATGGCCCAAATGCTAGGGTCTCTGCACCCACCTGGGAGACCTGGAAGAAGCTCCTGGCTCCAGGCTTCGGATCAGCACAGCTCTGGCAATTGCAGCCAAGAGGGGAAGTGAACCAGTGGATGGAAGACCTCTCTCTCTGCCTCTCATTCTCTCTGTTACTCCGACTTTCAGATAAATAAACAACTCTTTAAAATTTGCTAACAAAAATCTGCCAAATGGATTAAGATTTAAGGACTAGAATTGCAATTTAATTGATCATTTCTCTCACTATTACTTTTTTCCCCTTCCTTTCTTCATTACAAATCTCTTCAAAATATCTTGTACTCTACAGTCCATCTCAGCATCTGCTTCTGGAGAACACAGCCTCAATAGGAGCTACTACAAATAATTGCCTGAAAAAACAGATAACGGAATGGAATTTCTGTGTAGACTAATCACTGTCCTGGAAATCAAATATCGCCACTGGTAGCAGATGGAGCACAGATAGCACCTGCAAAAATGGAAATGATCGATTGCTAAAATATTTGATAGTAGTGAATGGTGTTTTATATCGGAGGAAGTGATCACACCAGTGGACTCACTATGGCAAACTTTGCAGATGTATGGAAGAAGTAGCAGATACCATGAGTTTGCATGATTACAGCTAAGCAATACTAAAGATCTACAGAAAGATAATGAACAACTGTATAAGAGTAACAAGACACGAAAAGACACAGAATCTCTTTGGTTGTATCCAAAAGAAGTTCTAATCTCCTATACTGGGAGGGCAAAGAAACAGGATGAAGATAAGGCCCTACCAGTGTGACTGAACTTCTGGGACATCTAAAACACAAACACAGGTTGGAATGCCATTTTTCAGGGTCCTGGTTCGAAAAACGTGGGACCTGGACACAGATTGGAATCTCTGGGAAGATGATAATAATAATTTTTCTGAACACTTTGAAACTGCAGAAATGGTGTATTATCCTACAAATTCTTACATTTTCCTGTTGCAAGATTATTCCACCAAGGGGCTGACGCTGTGGTGTAGTGGGTAAGCTGCTGCCTCAGGTGCCAGCATCCCATATGGCACCAGTTTTAGTCCCAGCGGCCCAACTTCCAATCCAGCTCTCTGCTAATGCACTTAGGAAAGCAGCAGATGATGGTCCAATTGAGTGGGCCCCTGCACCCATATGGGAGATCTGGAAGAAGCTCCTGGCTCCTAGCTTTGGATTAGCCCAGCTCTGGCCATTCTGGCTATTTTGGGAGTGAACCAGTAGATGGAAGATCTCTCTTTCTCTCTCTACCTTTCTCTCTCTGTGTAACTCTGCCTTATGAATGAATGAATGAATGAATATATATATATATATGTGTGTATATATATATATATGTATATATATAAATCTATCTTTTTCAAAAGAGATTTTTCCTCCTAGAAAACCAGACCCATTGAATGAAAAGGAGCTGGATCTCCAGAAAGAATAACTTTGCAACTGTCTATGAAATGTACACAGCAATGGATTCTCTAGATTTCCAAAGAGAAGCCTAAGGGCGTTTACTTGGTGACCATATACAAAAGCAGAGGAAGAGCCATATGTTTCAGGTCTGCTGCATATAGTGTTAATCATATTACCCAGATAACTTAAGACTTATTAACTCACACTCCATCTTGGGTGGTAAATGAAGTACTAACAAAGTTTTGAATCAGAGTGAGTCTATTGATTCCATGAACTCATTAATTCGCCACTTCCTTGAGATAATGCATATAATGCTTTGTCCAGCTTTATGCAACACAACTTACCAAGTGCTGCCTCTGAAAGCATCTTTCGTATCTGGCAGATCAACTACTGTCAGATCAACTACTCCTTAATGTGTTGTCCAATGTGAGGTAATGCTACAACTAGTACTGAAACAGTATTTTACACTTTGTGTTTCTGTGTGGGTGCAAACTGATGAAATCTTTACTTAATATATACTAAATCGATCTTCTGTATATAAAGATAATTGAAAATGAATCTTGATGTGAATGGAATGGGAGAGGGAGTGGGAGATGGGAGGGGTGTGAGTGGGAAGGAAATTATGGGGGGGGGGAGCCATTGTAATCCATAAACTGTACTTTGGAAATTTATATTTACTAAATAAAAAATAAATTAAAAATTAAAAAAATACTCCACTGGCATCAGAAAGCAAAAAAAAAAAAAAAAGAAATATGACATTAGTTTGAATTAAGAAGTCACAACATTGACTAGAGGCTCAGATACCTACTTGTCCAGAAATGGTATTAAAACAAGAAAATATTGTGAAAGAGGCACTTTGTAGATATTAAATACATACAAATATTTAGGACTCAAAAACTCAAGTCCTTTAGAAGAGCAGAATCATAAATGTGGACCATATACTACTGGTTCATGGCACAGTTGTTCTCAATTACTTTTCATATAGGTACAAATATGTTTTAGTCAAAATCAATGATTGCTACTAGTCACAACTCTCTATGGAAGTCCAATAACAATCCTAACTTCTTTGAAACAGAGAATTACATCCCGATTGCCACCTGGCTCTTGTATCAGAAAGTCACTAAACTGTTGAATAAATACAGTCTATTTTGCAGCGCCCAAATTAAAATCTGTAACTGTGCTTTCTCCTGAATGTTTCTGATCTAATTCTTCAGGGGTTCTTAGAAAGCAACCAGTTTCTGAATGAGAGTCAGGGATAAAGAGTGAACTCTCTTCCTTGTTGGATTAGGGACAGCAGGACAGTGGCATGCATGCTAGCTTCAGTCCATTACCCATACTTCCCTAGGATTTATTTATTGAAGACACTTTCTATCGCTGTGTCTTGCATTGCCTCAGTGCCAAAGATTGATGTTGGACAGAGTGGTTGATAGAGCTGAAACAGACATCTCATAGGCATCATCATTTAAAAAGGGTCAGGCGTGTATCATAGTTGCCTGAATATGACTATAAAGAAAATATAAAGCAAAGGCCTGAAGTTAGATCTCTAATTTTGAGATGTGATCTTAGGAGAGGGCTGAATACAGATGTTAAAGAGACAAAACCAACATAAAGAAGCACTATTAAGTTGATCACTGCTTTGGGATAATTGTGCTTGGTCCCACTGAGTCTGAGAAGTCTTAAGAAATGCATCTCAGAATTATTTTTTCAAAAGAACGAAAGGGGAGACATTTACTAAATTTCTCATCTTCTCTATTGCTTAGGTGATCCAGTTATTGTGTAGGACATGAAACGAGGCTCTGTCGTTTTTCATGAAGCAAGTCCCAGATCATAAGGAAAGTCATTTCCATAGTTGCTGAAAAAAATCACATTTTGGTGAACTTGCAAAGTTTTAGGACTTTTACATATAAGATAAAATAAATTTATTCCTGTTACTCATAGAGTAGTCATTTTTTCATTCATTATCAGGATGGTTGAATACTTTTACTAATCCCTGCACAATAAATCAGGGAGTTTTACACCTACTTGATTTTCTTTTTCCAAAAGTCGAACTACTGTGTTCTGCTGATTCCAAAGTTAGGCTTAAGGTCAGTATGTACAGTATGTACAGAACCCATTGAATTATATGGCAAGACTGATAGATGATGTTTCTAATCTTCTCCTTGGAATGATTAGGATTCCTGAAACAGGTACTGGAATGTCTCTGAAAGCCTTAGAGACCTTTGGCTTTACAGAGGGATAGAGGAGCTGAGTACCACAAACCAACAAAGCTCTCATCAGGACATACCCATTTGCTCACCACGCCCATGGGAATCTCTGCATTCCTGACTTCACCTCTTGCTTCTGACTCTCAGGCACAATCAGTCATTGGCTGAACAGCCAAGCGTCAACTGAAATCAGCACATCAAGAGGCCCAGAAGGCATTTTGGGACCTCTTAGGTATGATCCAGTATGTTCTTTCTTTTTCCTACCAAGAACACTTGGTTGTGTGTACAAAACACGCCAGAGAAAGTAGACACTGTGAAAATGCTTTTTCAGTAAATCTTCAATTCCTAAGTACAATGGGCTCCCATGAACTTCCATATCTGATGTTGTTTTCTAAGAGGGTGGCATCATAAAGGAGAGAATGTGCAATAGGATAAATGACACTGATGATCCAGAAGACTAGCTGAAATTCAAGCAATGACACCCAGAACAATAAAACATTTTGTACCATAAAAGTTATGGTACAAATTATACTTGTAGTTTCATCTTCAAAGAGGTCACGAAATTCATATCAAGAAAATTCTCCATGAAATGATTCTCAAATTTTCAAGGGCAATCGTATTTGTCATTGCTGATGAACCATTATCAGTGTTATATCAAAATCCCTAAATATTAGATACTATAAGCTAATGGGACATGTTGAACAGATAGATCTCAGGGTTATTGTATAAACCACCTAACATCTTCCCTCTCCATTTTTAGAATAGTTCTCATCTAAATATCTATTTATCACTCTCTCATGTCATATATAACTCAAGAGTTTATCTTTTCCTGTGTTAATATAATCTCACCTGAGCACTATGCTTTATAATTCATGAGAATATTTTCACATGAATTTTTCTTTTGCTTGTAAAATGATCTAAGGTAGGTAATGAAGACTTAACTTTTCCCTACTCTTTGAACTAAAATGTGGGGCTGAAAGAAGTTAAGAATCAACTTGGTTTTCCATTTTTGGTAACTAGAACAACTAAGATAATAGTTGGGAAAGTAGTTGTCATTCATTAACCTTACAAGTTGGGATATCTCCATCAGAAGAATGTTCATACAACCTAGCTAACGCAAAGACTTTAAAAATTATGAAAGATGACACATGGGGCCTGTGCTGTGGTATAGCAGGTAAAGCCACTGCCTGCAGTGATGGCATTCCATATGGGTGCTGGTGGAGTGCCAGCTTCTTCACTTCCAATCCAGCTCTCTGCTATGGCCTGGGAAAGCAGTAAAAGATGGCCCAGTTCTTGGATCCCTGTACTTGCTTGGGAGAACCGAAAAAAGCTCCTAGCTCCTGGCTTCTGATCTGTGCAGCTCCAGCCATTGTGGCCATTTGGGGAGTGAACCAGCAGATGGAAAACCTCTTTCTTTCTTTCTTTCTTTCTTTCTTTCTTTCTTTCTTTCTTTCTTTCTTTCTCTCTCTCTCTCTCTCTCTCTCTCTCTCTCTCTCTCTCTAACTCGCCTTTCAAATAAATAAATCTATAAAAATGACTTCTGAAATTCTTTTCTAAAATATCACATATTGGTCCCATGGCTAACACTACAGAGAGTCTTCCTAATGTCCCTATGGATTTCAGTCTTACTTTTAAGAGCAGAAACCCAACAGTTCTGTCCTCACTCTTAATGGTCTACCAAACTCCAAGAGTGGAACAACCCGAAAATTGCACAATGATATATCATGGGAGAAGAGACATATGGTTACAATCAATGCTCCCCTCTGTCCTCTAAGTCACAACTTCTTCCAGAAACAATAAGCCTAAAATTCTTAACTATATAACAGAGGTTAAAATATTTTCTTTAATGAAAGAACACTATTTCAGAAAGAAAAAAATTCCTTAAATCTAGAGAAGGTATCACCAAAGGGTACCAGACCATAAAGTCTTTTTTATGGTGAAGTACACAGATCCTCTTATAACATGGTAGCAGTTTTCATAATCTGTACTTATGGAAAGCCAAGACACTGTGGCAAAAAATGACCTAAGTGAAAGATTTCTGTGAGTGAGATCTCAGTGGAAAGAAGGGGCCATCAAAGAAGGAGGTACCTTTCTCTGAAGGGAGGAGAGAACTTACACTTTGATTATGGCCTTGTCTATATAATGTCGGAGTCTGTGAACTCATGAGGCTTCCACAGCTTTGGCAGCTCATGACAAGAGCCTTGGGTGATTACTGACGTCATAAATAAGAATGTCAATTGTTAAATCAACAGCAGGAGTCACTGTACACTTACTCCCCATGTAGGATCTCTGTCCTTAATGTGTTGTACTATGAGAATACCAGTAAAACTAGTCTTCAAACAGTACTTTATACTTTGTGTGCCTGTGTGGGTGCAAACTATTGAAATCTTAGTGTAGAGTTGATCTTCTGTATATAAAGGTAATTAAAAATGAATCTTAAAAAAGAATGGGATGGGAGAGGGAGTAAGAGGTGAGATGGTCTGGGGATGAGAGGGCGGGTATGGGGGGAAGAACCACTATAATACAAAAGTTATACTTATGAAACGTATATATATTAGATAAAAGGATTAGAAAAAGAAAAAAATCTGTGTTTAAAAATGCTACCTAAGAATTCTTTTCTAAAAATAATATATTTATTGAGTACCAGTTGTTTGTCTTCCAGTGTGCCTGGCATTTATATGAACTCTGATGTAATAATTTTCGAAGACTCACATTACAGAGAAAGCTTTTCAGATACCACAATATTGTGAGTTATTTATTGATTTAACTGCAGAATAATCACATCATTTAAAAAGGGCAAAACTAAGAGGTGGAACTAAAGACAAATGTAACTTAGCAAACAAATTCCCATGCATTTCAGGCAAAAAGGATGATGTAGCCAGTGCTGCAGCACAGCAGATTGAAGCCCTGGCCTGCAGCACCAGCATCCCATGTGGGCACTGATTCAAGTCCTGCCTGCTCCACTTTGGATCCAGCTTCCTGGTAATGGCCCCTGGAAAAGCAGCAGAGGATGGTCCAAGTGCTGTGCCCCTGTATCCACGTGGGAGACTCAGAAGAAGCTCTTGGCTCCTGGCTTCAGATTGGCTCAGCTCCGGCTATTGCAGCCATTTGAGGAGTAAATCAGCAGATGGAAGACCTCTCTCTCTCTCTGTCTCTACCTCTCTGTAACTCTTTCAAATAAATTAAATAAATCTTATTTTTAAAAGAAGGATGATATAAGTGGTTTCCCTGGATACTTCTTGTATGTTGCAGTTTCTAATGTCAGACATTATTAAAGATAGGCAGTACTTTCACTTGATGTTGAAACTTTATTGCTAATTTAATTTTTAAAGATTTATTTATTTATTTGAAAAACAGAGAGAAAGAGAGGGAGGGAGAAAAGGAGACAGATCTTCCATCTGCTGATTTAGTCTCAGTGGTTGCAACTGCCAAGGCGAGGCCAAGCCAGAGCCAGGAGCCCAGATCACTATCTGGGTTTCCCACTATCTGGGTAGCAGGGCCCAAGCACTTGTGCAATCTTCTGTGGCCTTCCTGGTTGCATTAGCAAGGAGATAAATCTGAAGCAAAGAAACAATACTTAGACTGGCACTCAGATACGACTGCTGGTGCTACAGGTGGCAGCTTAGCTCGCTGTGCCACAAAGCCAGCCCCTTTAACATCAACGTAATGAGGGGGCCCATTGTTTAAAATAGGACTATTTAAAATTTCCATTTGTTTGTAGGTGAAGACACAGACAGCATGTAAAACAATATACAGATGATTTCTGGCTAAGGAAGTTCAACACTCAAAATCATATATAGGGCATTCAGCTAAGAGGGAAAGTATTTTTAAAAGGTAACAAGATCTTTGTTGCTGTTATACAGAAAGTAGTAGTGTGCAAAGTACAATATACAAATTCTTATGTCTAAGATGGTAGAACTATTGCTTAAGAGCTTTTCATTTTGTAGAAAACCATGAAGGGGTCATTGGCCTCTACTTGATCATGAACCTGTAGTTCAACCAGCAGAATGCCTCATCATTCTTCATTACATGACTCTTAGGTCAACATGGTGCTAGGCACTTTATATGACACATTTAATTCTCCCAATAATCACAGGATTAATATTGTCATCCCCATTTTGTCACCAGGATTCAAATGTGGGTCTTCTCATGTAAAACTTCCTCCTATTAATTCTGCACTGTACTCTCTCCCAACAATGTCTATCAAGGACATGCCCTAGGCATTTGAGATGACACTGGGAACAGGCTAGATGTAATGCACAGAAGAAGACAACAAAAACAAACAAAAAAAGGCTTGAAAATTGGCCAATGCACAAAGCAAATAGAAATTTTCTTTGAAAAGATGAATTATTTGTCTAGGGAAGATGGTCTGCAGAGAATATTCTAGATAGTGACTATACAAATACAGCCCTGTTTGTGACTTAAATTCCTCTGGAAATCTGAAAAAAAGGTGATGCTTCACTGCTGTAGCAAGGCAAACATTTTCTCAGTACAAAGAAGCAGCGCAAATTTCAGAATCCATGCAATAGCATGAGTCAGTCTGTAAGAGTAAATTCCGAGCAGGCTCACTTGGATAATCCTCTGCCTGCGGCGCGGGCACCCAGGGTTCTAGTTCCGGGTCAGGTGCCGGTTCTGTCCGGGTTGCTCCTCTTCCAGTCCAGCTCTCTGCTGTGGCCCAGGAGTGCAGTGGAGGATAGCCCAAGCACTTGGGCCCTGCACCCGCATGGGAGACCAGAAGGAAGTACCTGGCTCCTAGCTTTGGGTCGGCGCGTGCGGCCGTTTGGGTTGTGAACCAACAGAAGGAAGACCTTTCTCCCTCTCTCTCTCACTGTCTAACTCTGCCTGTCAGGAAAAAAAAAAAGTAAATTCTGTATCACTAGCTGTTCAGACATACCAGTATTGGAGTTAAGATTTCCAGAGAAAAACAACAACCAATTTCCATATTCATCTTTTCTTTTCATGTATTCATTATTTATCTCACCAGATAAGGTTTCTGAACAATGTTTAACTTACATTTTTCATCAGTGTTCACAGGATAAGGCAATAAATCATTGAAGACTGTGTCATCTGGTCCAGTGAGCTGGTGTAGTGGGTTGAGCTGTTGCCTATGACACCAGTATTCCATACAGGCACTGGTTTGAGTCCTAGCTGCTTCACTTCTGATCCAACGCCTTACTAATGCTCCTAGGAGAGCAGTGGAAGATGACCAAAGTATTTAAGTTCCTGCCACACATATGGGAAACCTAGATGAAGCTCCTGGCTTCAGCCTGACCAAGGCCAGCACTTGTTGCCATTTTGGGAGTGAACCGGCAGATGGAAAATCTCTTTCTGTTTTTCCCTCTCTCTATAACTCTGCCTTTCAAATAAAATAAATAAATCTTTAAAGAGATTGTACCAGTTATCATTTAATTTTTTAATTGATAACCATTAGCTTCTTTTTTTGTAATTATCCTTAAATACATCATTTAGCTTCTCTTACCTTTTTTATTTATTTATTTTTTAAGATTTACTTACTTCTTTGAAAGGCAGAGTTACAGAGAACAGAGGCAGAGAGAGAGAGAGGTCGGTCTTCAACTGCTGGTTCACTCCCTAATTGGCCGTAAAGCCAGAGCTGCTCCAATCCGAAGCCAGGAGCTTCCCCCAGGCCTCTCATTCAGGTGCAGGGGCCCAAGGACTTGGGCCATCCTCTACTGCTTTCCCAGGCCATAGCAGAGAGCTGCATTGGAAGTGGAGCAGCCAGGACTCAATAGGCATGCATATGGGATGCCAGCGCTGCAGGTGGCGGCTTTACCTGCTACACCACAGCGCCAGCCCGTAGCCCTGTAGAGTTGGCCCCTTAGCTTCTCTTTCAATACATATCTTCAGTAGAGTAATTAGAGAGTGGTGTAAAGGTAATGATTTGGCCATGGCTTTCTTCATACTCAAAATCAGTTTAACACAATACAAGGGAAGTTTTAACCATCACTCATTAACCTTTTATTTTTGTAGAATTTTATTGAAAATTTCTAAGTCAACATTTGCGCAAGTGACTCATTATAAAATATCATCTTCACCCACTAGAGGCTGAATCCAAATCCAGTTTACCACTGCTACTGTTGTGGGCTAGGTTGGGGTCTAAAAATCTCTATTCCAGGCTCTTGCCTCTGACCAAGAGAAGCATTCTAATTATAGAATCAAATAGGACTTCCAAAGCAATAAAATTTATAAAAGATGAGGAAGTCACACACACACACACACACACACACACACACACACACACACATCATGTTCAGGAATACAGTAGGCCAGGAAGGGAAGAAATGAGAGATTTCAGTACCCTACTCCTTCTAAGTCCATGGCAGAGCAGAATTGCTCAAGATAAGAAAGTGAGAGGCCGGCACTGTGGCAGAGCAGGTAACACTGCTGCCTGCAATGCCGGCATTCCAGGTGGGAGCCAGTTCGAGTCCTGGCTGCTCCAATTCCAATCTAGCTCCATGCTAATGTGTGTGGGAAAGCAGCGGAGGATGGCCCAAGTACTTGGACACCTGCACCCACATGGAAGACCTGGGGGAAGCTCCTGGCTCCTGGCTTCGGATCAGTCCAGCTCTGGCCGTTGAAGCCATCTGGGGAATGAACCAGTGATTGAAGACATCTCTCTCTGTCTCTGCTTCTCTGTAACTCTGACTTTCAAATGAATAAAGAAATCTTAAAAAAAAAAAAAAAGGGTGCCCCAAGGGCCATTTCTTGATAATTACACAAATTAATGATAAACCATTCCTTTCTAAGTAAGTACAAGAGTAGATAAATGAACATATAAACAAACAGTGCTGGCTTTATCCTACCAGCCCTTTAACCTACCTGCCTACATCTGGCCTTTCTCCTGAGTGCTCTGAGAGTCCCTGTGCCCTGGATATCCCAGGGGGTTACAGTGCTGCCTCTCTGCCCATGCCGTTTCTTGTGTCATCAAAGACCACCCACTCCTCCCATCTCCCTGTGACCCTCCCGAGAATCTTTTCATCCTCAATAACCACTAAAAGAATATCAGCTTTTCCTGATAGCCCCAGGCAGAGATGCGCTCCTTCTTCTGCACCCTGGTGTATTGGTTCACATCACTTTATTTTACTGAGAAACATGCTACATAGTCCCAAATGTCTGTTTTCAATAATACCCTTTGTGTTCCTTCAGGGCAAGAATATGATTTCTTTTCATTTCCTTAGTGTTTAATTTCATATCTGACACAGGCTAAATGCTCAGTTAATGTTTATTTTTGTATTGCATCATATCTTAAATTCCATGAAAGGAGTACAATTTAAAAAAAATAATAGCAGGACATGCCCATCTGCATTAATGTACTACTTGGAAAATCATGGAAAACAATGTATAGAAAATGATACATCACAGGACGGAATTCTACTAAGCAAATTCGTGTTATCTAGAAATAAACATCATTGTGTTATATATGATTATTTGTTAAATTCCAATGAATGGATCAGTGGTACATAAAGAGCTTTGGTTTTAAAAAAAATCATGTTAATGCCAAACCTAAGATGCTTCATTGCAGGCTCAGATAGTAACTGACAAAGACTATATGAAATACCAGCTCCTCTAAGGAAATTTCTAAAAGGTTGGTATTCACATTCGGTGAACACTAGGTCCAGAACAGCATAGGGACACTACAATGCCTTAGTGTCCTATGAGATACTCTTGCCCGTGGAAAGAAATCTGTGAAATATATGTGCGTTGAAAGGCAGGAAATAAGCAACATGAGCAGAGAAAGAGAAAATATAAAATGGCCTTGAGAGACCTTCTTTCAATTACACAATGCTCCCTTGACATAGAATATAATAGTGGCAGCCACTTTAAAACCTTAAGTAATATGGTCCCAATCCGCACATGCATGTTTATTTGTCACTATGCTCTCTACACCTCAAATAAACAATAACAAAATTAAACAAATGAATCAGCAAAGCCAACACCTGCTTCACTTAATCTTCTACTGATAGTGAATTCCTACTGACTTCACCCAGAACAGGCCATTCTATTAAGTATGTTGATTTCCAAAACCACTCTACTCCAATCTCAACTCCTATGGTTTGTGTGTGACTGATGACTTTGTGGTGGACATGTGACTCCAGACAACCTCTTTGTCACACAAAGTGTGACATATGAACTGAGTTTTGTGGTAAGACCTTACTGAATCTGGACAAATCATCACAAAAAGACTGCTTTGTTGCCAGGGTTGTCAAGAAAGTTGGATTTAGAATCGGGTCTACTGGTGATCATTTCTCTTCAATGTGTGAGGAAGTTTTTGAGAATTAAATCAATGTTGAAAAAGCAAGGTGAGAGAGGAAGACAGAAATATTTCCAATGACATTCTTCCTGTTATGACAAATAGAGATCATTTTTCCATTTATTACAATTGTATTATTTTCCCGAATTTGCAACCAAAAGATTCTTGAATGATACGTTACTAAAGATCCTCTATTGCATGCCCTCTCCAGAGCTAAGCACTCTTTGTCTTATTTATATGTATACCTGCAACATACTTTATTGTTAATTTCCTGATTAAGGCTTGCCTCCTCTGAGAAGTGTCTTCCTAACCCAGATCTGCCCTCCCAGATCACTGCTGGTTTGAGCCATTCAGATGAAATGACCTTGGGTTTTAAGGTTTTGGAGCCATCCTTTTGTAATTCAGATTTTAGCAGGGACTCCATTCCCAACCAAGCCCCATCTCTCTTCATCTCATTCTTCAGATGTGTATTAACACAGCTTAAATCACCAAAACCAAAGCACTTCAAAAGCCCTCGCCACCTCCATGACCTCTGCAAGTCAGGGTGCTTAATTTCTCTTAAAGCTCTCAGGCTTCTAGGTGTCTTCACATGGGATTTATATTTATCTCATATATAAGCCCTTGTTTATTTTTTATGACTAATGCCCAAATGCCAAGGATCTAAAAGTTAAAGAAGTTAAGATGTATGTGTTGTTAAAAGGTACAGTTTTCTACCACCCTAATACTCTCCCCACTTCTTTTTCTCTTCCCAACTTCATTTTTTATCCATCTCTGTTCCTTTTCAAAAACAATATAAACACTAAAAATTTCTGGATTTAGTAAACATCTCTCTCTCTCGCTCTCGATCTCGCTCTCTTTTCAGACCATATACAATACCCAAGTGCTTGTCAGGCATATTTCCTCAATCAATATTTTGGTCTCCCAAAGAAGAATTACAATAGATAAAATTACTGTTTAAGCAAGTTCTGTCTTCCTACCTTGATTCTAAGAACTTTGATAAGCAATGCAATAAAGTACAAAAGGGTCAAATGTTATAAATAATTACTCTCAGTTTGAAACCTGCATCTACTGCTTTGCATTTTAAGTTACATAAATTCTCTAACCTTTAAAATTTTCAACTACCAGATAACATTTATTTTAAAAATGAAACAATGCACACCAAATGCTCTGTACTTAGAATTTCCTAATCCATGTACAATATACGTTTAGCACTTAACATAAACCACTGGTGTAGTAGTTGTTGAATAAACAACTAATGGCATAATGATGGTGGTGTTCTAGGGTTATAGCATAACACTGTACTCCTGAAGAAAATTTATTTGCCCCCACATTCTGACTGCTGGGCCTCTGTAGCCTCCCCTATCATATTGTATCCCCTAGTCGGTCCTTTGTCCTGAAGTCTACTGATACATTGGTTTAAATTTAGTATTTTGTGAACTTTGCCAAAAGCTATGATTCATAAACATAAATATCAAAATAAAAATTATATTTGCATGTGTGTATCTCTGTGTGTTTAGCAACAGGAAGGACTAATAGGAGACAACTCCACTTTTTAAAAAAAGTCCTCTGTAGAAATAGTAAAAGTGCATAATATTTATAATTATATCTTCAGGAATTGCTACCTATTCCATTACCCAGGGATCATCCTGTATAATTCCAAAGCTACTATAATTAACACTAGTGCCCAGCATGGCAGGTGGCCCATCTCTAATTCCTACTGCATCATCTGGCATACTAAATTAAATCTTGCCCCCAAGCTCAAATCCTCATTCTATTTATCTGATAGAAAGAGCTGTGAGGCAGTCCCAGACAAAGGTGAAGTTACAAGTAGTAAAGCTTGATGGCAAGTTTGAAACTAATACCACCAGTGTTGTTCCATAACACTGTAATCAAATCACACCCTGCGTAAGACGGAGCCAAAGAATACAGTAGAGCAATATGTTCCAAATGAGGCCTGGTATGCATAAAAACAGAAAAAATACTTTGATAGGCAATAATCTTCAGATGAATATAATTAACTGAATTGATGAAATTGAACATTCTGTGGAAACCTTATATAAAAAGAGTATACAAAATAGAGAAGTCTCTCCACCTCTGTTAAACAAACATACACACCAGAGATGGAGAGAGGGACACAGATACAGAGACAGAGGAAGGAAGGAAGGAAGGAAGGGAGGGAGGGAGGGAGAGAGAGAGAGGAGAAACGGAATAGGGAAGGAGGAGGAGGGAAGGAGGAGGAGGGAGGGAGGGAGGGAGGAATATCAGAATCCTCTTTTGCTCTTGGGTTTCCTGCTGTGCTCCAAACACAAATTCCCTTTCTTTGTTTCTCATTTTTCCCCCAAAAGTCTTCTCATCTCCTGCTTTAACAATGAGGTGGTCATATTTTAAAGTCCTTTCTTTTCAAGCTGTGGCTGTACGTGCATAGAGGGAACCCAGAGCAGAAAATTGTGTGTCACACAGCCTGGATATGTGCAGAAGAGGAAAATCTAACTGGCAGAACCAAAGCAATCAGAGCAACACTGAAACTTTAACACACAGCTTTTTGAGAAGCAAGAGATTTCTTAAACAGAAATCAAAAATGTTAAGACCATCTTAGCATACTGCCCAGGGGCTGGTGCTGTGTCAGAGAAGGTTAATCCTCTACCTGCAGCACCAGCATCAGAATCCTCTAACTTGATCCAGAAACCTTTTACCCAGACACCCTAGCAGAGGAAGAAGATTTGAGTCTTTTCTCCTGCCTTCTTCCTCAACAGCAATAAAGCCTTTGTCTTCTCCAAAGAGTGGCATCACTGAATGTACTGGGAGCAACAGGCAGATGAACTTATTTCTTTCTGAAACAGAAGAGAGACAGGAAGTAAAGGAAGGATGGATGTGGGGAAATGGGGAGGGGACAGGGAGTGAGGACATTCTAAGCCGCCATAGATCAATCATAAAAATGTCTCCAGCTTTCCATGTCTCTCTGTATGCACATCCTTTGCCATCTGACTTTGCAGCTCTTTCTACTAACCGCACCAAACTTTCTATCTGGTTTGGCTTTTTTATTTATTTCGGCCAATAAATTGAGATGGAAGTGACAATGTGTGTGTGTGTGTGTGTTGCAAGAAGAATGTCAGTTAGCTCTCACTGTGCAGTATATATCCTTGAAACTCAGTAGCTTAGAACAACTAGTGGTTTTTTTTTTTTTTTTTTTAGTTGCTCAGAAACCTACAGATTAACTGAGAGTCTGCTGATCTAGGCCATGAGTGGCTGACCTTGGCAGAGCTTGTTCATCAGACAGAAGGCAAGTCCAGACCTTTCACAGGGCAGTAGCAGGTTTTCATGACAGCTAGAAGTGACATGTCCCTTCATCCTTAGACCCAGAACCAGCACAATGTCACACATACTCATTCTGCTTTCGGGGTGCTAAAAATGCACATGTCAAAGGGTGTGGATCAGTATGAATAGATAACTGGGGCCATTTCCATAATTACTCCCACACAGAAAACCTGAACATTTAGGCTCACCCTTTTGGAATCTGTCCTCAGCCATGAGAACAACCCAGCCAGCCTTCTAGTGACATGAGACATGCAGTCTCACTCTTGACAACCCAATCAAATGGCAGCCAACTTCCACCTTCTGAATCACATTAAGAAAATTTCTGCATATTTTATTTGAAAAGTATCATTACAGAGAGAGATATAAGGAGAGAGAGAGAATCTTCAATCTGATGATGCACTCGGCTACAATGGCTAGGGATGGGACAGCCTGAAGCCAGGAGCCACATCCTGGTCTCCCTCATGGCTGCAGGGGCCCAGGGGCTTGCACCATCTTCTGCTGATTTCCCAAGCTCATTATCAGGGAGCTGGATTGAGAGTGGAGCAGCTGGGACTTGAAATGTTGCCCAGCAAGGCAGACGGCAGCTTAACCCACTATGCCACAACAGCGATCCCAGTCAGATCATTCTTGACAAGACAGACTCCAGAAAACTGACCAGCTCATCAAATATGCAAGAGGAAAACAAGGATAGCCAAGAGCCACTTATCTGTACCAACCCAAACTGCTGACCCATAGAATATTGAGCTAAATAAATAAAATAATTGTGGAGCAATCAAATTTTGGAAAAGCATGTTATTCAGGAGCATTATAACATTGACAAATCACTGGTACACAAGCTTCCAAATGACATATGTGACTGAATTTATGATTAACCTACAAGGCACAGTGAAGAGTGCAAAGTGGATATAGAACACAATATTTGTCCCATGGTACTGATAGTCTTGCTGGTAAGACAATGACACAGACCGCTACTACATTTTTTTTTTTTTTTTTGACAGGCAGAGTGGACAGTGAGAGAGAGAGACAGAGAGAAAGGTCTTCCTTTGCCGTTGGTTCACCCCCTAATGGCTGCCGCGGATGGCGCGCTGTGGCCGGCGCACCGCCATCCGATGGCAAGAGCCAGGTGCTAGGTGCTTTTTCCTGGTCTCCCATGGGGTGCAGGGCCCAAGCACTTTGGCCATCCTCCACTGCACTCCCGGGCCACAGCAGAGGGCTGGCCTGGAAGAGGGGCAACTGGGACAGAATCTGGCGCCCCGACCGGGACTAGAACCCTGTGTGCCGGCGCTGCAAGGCGGAGGATTATCCTGTTGAGCCACGGCGCCGGCCATGACCGCTACTACTTTAATATATGCCTGTGTCTACGTATACGAAGCTGCTATTCCATGACCTTCAAGGATGAACTGACCTCAAGGCATTCTTTATTTGTTTAAATGTTTATTTTCATGCAAATGTTTAACTAGAAGCAGAGTTACTGTATACTGAATTCATCCATCTGGTAATGTTTTGCATGATCTAAAGCCGTTTGTTTTTCATCAATCATCTATTTGATCTTTAATTAATCCACATAGCTGTTGTAGGCTCTAGATATACGCAAATTGCTGTGGAAGAAATTCGATATAGAATAGTAAAATATATTCAACAACTGACACGAAGAGGCTTCCAGAACAGAAACAGAACATGAGAAGAAAAAGGCAACTGTGCACCAGGTGATCAGTGCTGGGATGGGTTTACAGGGGTGTCCTCTGGGACAACGGGCCAACTCACATGGGACTGGAGAGGTTGTGATAGTGACATCCTCTAATAGCCATATTTTTAAAATAATTTCAGGGGAAAAACATCTTTAATAAGGATTCAGTATCTTGTTAAAAATGCAGATTCTGGGGCCAGCATTATGGGATAGCAGGTGAAGCTGCCACCTGAGATGCAGGTATCCCATATGAGTACCAACCTGAGTCCCAGCTGCTCTACTTTTGATCTAGCTCCCTGCTAATGTGCCCGGAAAACAGTGGAAGATGATCCAAATTTTGGGCCCCTGCTACCCACGTGGTAAACCCTGACAAAGCTCCTGGCTCCTGGCTTTGGCCTGCCCCAGCACTAGTCATTTCAGCCAGTGGGGAGTGAGTCAGCAGATGGAAGACCTCCCTATGTTTCTCTCCCCTACTTGTCTCTTTAAAAATTATAAAATCATTTAAAAATTGTTTAAATATTATTTAATATTTAATATTATTAAGCTTTAAATATTATTTAAAAATTTAAAAAAAATATTTATTTAATTGAAAGGCAAAGTTAGACAGAGGCCGAGAGAGAGAGAGAGAGAAAGAGAGAGAGAGGTCTTCCATTCATTGGTTCACTCCTCAAATGGCAGCAAAGATGAAGCTGGGCCAATTGAAAGCCAGGAGCCAGGGATTTCTTCTGGGTCTCCCATGTGGGTGCAGGGGCCCAAGGACTTCGGCCATCCTCTACTGCTTTCCCAGGCCATAGCAGAGAACTGGATTGGAAGTGGAGCAGCGCCCACTTCCTGCACCCATATGGGATATCAGCACTGCAGGCAGCAGTTTCACCTTCTATTCCACAGCACCGGCCCCTAAATAATTTTATTTAAAAAAATACAGACTCTAAGACACTAAGGCCGGTGCCGAGGCTCAATAAGCTAATCCTCCGCCTTGCGGTGCCAGCACACTGGGTTCTAGTCCCAGTCGGGGCACCGAATTCTGTCCTGGTTGCCCCTCTTCCAGGCCAGCTCTCTGCTGTGGCCCGGGAGTGCAGTGGAGGATGGCCCAAGTGCTTGGGCCCTGCACTCCATGGGAGACCAGGAGAAGCACCTGGCTCCTGGCTTTGGATCAGCGCAGTGCACCGGCTGCAGCGTGCCGGCCTTGGCGGCCATTGGAGGGTGAGCCAACGGCAAAGGAAGACCTTTGTCTCTGTTTCTCTCTCTCACTGTCTACTCTGCCTGTCAAAAAAAAAAAAAAAAAAAAGGAATCTAAAATGGAATTCATGTATTAGAATCTCTGGGCCAAGGACTGAATGTCCCACATTTTTACAAGTACCCCAGACAATTCTTGTGCCCAGTAAACTGAGAACCACTAGTCTATAATGATATCTATCTGAAGATCTGAATACTCAATATGATTTAATTTAACTCTTATTTCCTCCCTCATGCATATGTAATAAGTGCACATCAATTTAATATACAATTCAGTTGTAGAGACTTCTGAAATAGCATTGATTCAAATTCATTCATTGATACATTGATTTTTAACTAATGGTAACATATTAACTTGCAGCAAACTTCATAACTGATGAAAACATAGGAGACAGAATAACAGTGTCAGTACTTAGGGGCAGGTGTTTATCCTAGTGCTTAAAGACACCAGTTAAGATGCCACTGATGGGGCTTGTGTTGTGGCTTAGCAGGTTAAGCTGCTGCCAGCAACGCCAGCATCCGATCAGAGTGGTTGTTCTTGTCCTGGCTGCTCTGCTTCCAATCCAGCTCCCTATTATGTGCCTGGGCCCCTGCCACCCATGTAGCAGACTCAGAGCTGGCTATTGTGGCCATTTGCAGAGTGAATAAGCAGATGGGGGAATCTCTCTATTTGTTTCTCTCTCTCTCTCTCTCTCTCTCTCTCTCTCTCTCCTTCTCTGTTTCTCAATTGAATAAGTTTAAAATTGTAGTTAAATCCTGGCGCTGCCACTTACTTTGGTAAAAGTAACCTAAAGCTAATCACTTAATCTCTCTATGACTTCTTCTCATATGTGAAACAGAGATCTTAGTGAGATATCCACCACACTGGCAGCTGTGAGGACAAAATAAGTTAATATATGCAAAGTACTTAATACATGTTAATATATGTAAATTAATTGGCACATTAAAAGTGCAAAGAAATTCCTAGGTTTTACCTTCAATCCGCCTCTTGATCCTTTCTGTCTATAGCCTAACCTAGTTTCACTATCTTCCCCTTCCTTACTTACCATTCCCCTGTCTTTTCTGACAGAACATCACTTTTTTTTCTGGACAGGGCCAATCTATGCTGTTCATAGCAGGGCAAGAGAGATTTGCTCCCCCAAGAAGCGTGGCTCTCAGGCTGGGTCAGCATGATCTTGAGGAGAAAGAGTCAATTTGCCCTTGGGATAGTAAAAATCTACAAATCTGATATTTCAATTTTATCTCATATAAGCAGCAAATGATTCTGCTCCCTGTTCAGCAGCACACTCTTCGGTCCTTCAGAGCAAAGTTGTTGGCAGTGAGGACTGGCTGAGAATGGGAATATTAGCCAGTGGGCATTTATTGTAAGCAGCTCTTTTATCTTCCAGCGTGCTGTGTGGAAATTACAGTGCTGCTTCCTTTGCTCTCTGCCAGCCTTCCTTCCTTGTATGTGAGGAAATGTGTTTCTCAGCTCTTCCATAGGGGTCACTTCAAGGCCTTCACTCTTGAAACCCCCTTGAGACTTCATGGATTCTTCAGATAATGTGTTCTGCAAATTGAGTTTGGAAAATTTGAATCCCATCACATACCCTCACACTCTAAAGTTTTGTAAAATTCTTGTACAATTAAACAAACTTTAAAAAGAATCATACTGAATGTTTGAAATCCTGACAAAGAAAATTTTAGGTACATATTAAAAATAGATCACTGCTTTAGAAATTAAACCTCTTCGGTTCTCTAGTGGACACTTGTTTTCTATGTCTTTAAAAATGAGTCACTTGCATATTTTTATCAAGTATAATATCTTATTAAGGAATTGTAAGGGACCATTATTCTTTCTGGATATAAGTAGTTTATCAAATATATTTTTACAAATATTTTCCGTTAGCCTCTGACTTTTCATTAAAAGTATCTTTGGAAAAGTATAAGTTTTGATAAAAATTATTTATAAAGTCTTAAGAACTTTTGGTTTTATGATTCATGATCTTGTGTCAGACCTAAGCAATATTGGTGTAACATAACTTACAGATATTTATACTTTTTTTTAAAAAAAGAAGTAAGTTTACTTTATAGTCTCTATATATTTTAAATTAAAATTTACAAAATATTTTATTATTGATTTTATTTATTTGAAAAGCAGAGAGGTGAAGAGACAGACAGACTAGCAGAGATCACCCATCAGCTGGTTCACATCCCAGATATGTACAACAGCCAAGGCTAGGACACACTGAAACCAAGAGCCAGGATCTCACTCCAAGTTTCCCAAATGGGGTCAGGCACTCAAGTACTTGATCCATCACCTGCGGTATCCTAAGTTGTGCATTATCAAGAAAATGGACTCAGGAGGGGAGCAGGGACTCAGGTATTCCAATATGGGATGTGGGCATTCCGAGTATCATCTGAACTACTATACCAAACACGCACAGACCATTTCACCAGCATATTTCAATAGATCCTTCCCCAAAGAAAATATGCAAATGGGAAATAGGCATCATAGTGAGGTGCAATATCATCACTCATTAGGGAAATAGATGAGAACCATGAAATACTACTCTATCCCTGGTAGAATACTTAAAGACTGACAATATCAAGTGTCAGTGAAAGGAACTAACTACTGCTATTTGAAATAAGACAAATGAACCTCAAAATCTTTATGTTCAGTGAGAAAAACTGAACATAAAAGCCTAAATAATAACTCCATTTGTATGAATTCAAGAAAAGATAAAACTATAGTGACAGAAAACAGAGACCTAATTTTCAGAGCCTGAGGCTACAGAGAAAGCTTTGACTATGAAGAGATCCAGGGAATGCTTTGTAGCAATAGCAGTACTTCTATTTATTTTTAATTTATTTTCATTTCCTTTGAAGAGCAGAGAATGAGACAGAGAGGGAGAAAGAAAGAGAGAGACTGACTCTTCCATATTCTGGTTTACTTCCCAAACAGCCTCAACAGCCAGGGTTGGGATAAGCAGAAGCCAAGTGCCTAGAACACCATCCAGGTCTCCCACATGAGAGTCAGGGACCCAAGTACTTGAGCCATCACTGCCTTCTAGGCAGGGAAATAGCTGGAACTTGTACCAGGCACTCTCACATGGATGAGGGCATCCCAAGAGGTGACTTAAGCTGCTGCTCTAAATGTTCATCCCCAGTCTTTGGCTTCTTTACTGCAGTAGTAGTAAATGACCATATATATTTGTCAACATGAATTGAAGTGCACTCTTATAACGTGAATTTTATTGTATGTGAAATATTTTTTGGTAGTTGGTTTTAAAATGCAGTAAAATTAAATTGTCTTTAAATTGGAAAGCAGAGTAACTTAAAAGTCTGATTTTCCCTTCCCCTAAAATAAATAAAGGTCTTTGGTGGATATAGACATAGTTAACAGCATTTATACTGTACTCTAAGAGTCATGTCAAAGCTTTTTGCTTAATGTAAACTCTAACAATTTTAATTACTCCCTTTCACTTCAGCATAAATTGATTACAGTCACCACAAAGAGGTAAAGGCACAGTTACCTACTTCAAAATTTTCTCATTATTTAAAAGCCATTCTCTTTGTCTTCTAATGGGAATGTCAAGTACTTTTTCAATGGCTACAACACTTTCATCTGGAAAATTTTGAAATAACGAGAATTATTCATTCTTTAACGAAACATACAAGGGACAGTTCAAGTAAAAATTATCTAAAAGCATTCTATATACTAATAAATTAGAACATTAGAGTATCACAATCTATTATTATTGTCAGCATCTTCTTTGCATTTTAAACCACTTAAAATCCTTTTGGAAACAAAATGAAAGAGAAGAACAAGAGGAGTACACCAAGGGTTTCCAAAATAGGTAAAATGTTATCTAAATGTTTAAGTAACAAAACAAGGAGTTCACAATGGGCCTGTGGAAATTAAGCACTAACAAATTAAAAAAATAGGATATTATTTATACAAAAGCTTACCATCCCTGAGTTGCTGAGAATTTAAATATTAAAAGATGACAGGGGCTGGCTATGTAGCTCAGCGGTTAACGCCGTGGCCTGAAGTGCCGGCATCCCATATGGGTGTTGTTTCAAGTCCTGGCTGCTTCACTTCCAATCCAGCTCTCTGCTGTGGCCTAGGAAAGCAGTGGAAGGTGGCCCAAGTCCTTGGGCCCCTGCACCCACATGGGAGACCAGGAAGAAGCTGCTGGCTCCTGGCTTTGGATCGGTGCAGCTCCGGCCTTTTGTGGCCAACTGGGGACTGAACCATCGGATGGAAGACCTCTCTCTCGCTCTCTCACCCTCTCTGCATCTCCTTTCCCTGTGTAACTCTGCCTTTCAAATAAATAAATAGTTTTTTTTTTAAAAAAAAAAAGATAACATAACTTCTGATACAACCTGTAGCATTCCAAAAACAGTGCTTAGAAAGAACAAACTGGCCGGCGCCGTGGCTCAACAGGCTAATCCTCCACCTTGCGGCGCCGGCACACCGGGTTCTAGTCCCGGTCGGGGCACCGGATTCTGTCCCGGTTGCCCCTCTTCCAGGCCAGCCCTCTGCTGTGGCCCAGGAGTGCAGTGGAGGATGGCCCAAGTGCTTGGGCCCTGCACCCCATGGGAGACCAGGATAAGCACCTAGCACCTGGCTCCTGCCATCGGATGAGCGCGGTGCGCCGGCCACAGCGCGCCGACCGCGGCAGCCATTGGAGGGTGAACCAACGGCAAAAGGAAGACCTTTCTCTCTGTCTCTCTCTCTCCCTGTCCACTCTGCCTGTCAAAAAAAAAAAAAAAAAAAAAAAAAAGAACAAACTGTCAGGAGGTCAAAGGAGGATTACCAGGTTCTCATACCTACTTTCCATGCCATATGTACAACAAGGATCATGTGTGAGAAAACGAGAGCAAGCTTTCAGGATGGAAAGAGGA
This sequence comes from Sylvilagus floridanus, assembly GCA_949820135.1. Taxonomy (NCBI): domain Eukaryota; kingdom Metazoa; phylum Chordata; class Mammalia; order Lagomorpha; family Leporidae; genus Sylvilagus; species Sylvilagus floridanus. The sequence goes on from OX463235.1 coordinate 60,302,824, forward strand.
AGACTAGGACAGTCAGACGTAATCTTAAGAGATCTGGACTTAAGTCTGGCCTTTTGGTTGAACAGTATTTGGATTAACAGAAGGGAAAACAGAGTTGAAACAAGATAGAATGGACTTATAATAACACAGGTGGGGAGAAGGTGGAAATGGTGTCAACCATAGTCATCATGCCCAGCAGAGCATGGAGATGGTCAAACCAGGATTGCTGGACTTCCGTGAAAACAGGAATAGTTTTCCAGTGAACATAATGCGACTTAAAAACCTTACTATGGACTTAGGATTAAAAATGGTTGCTTCCGGCCGGCGCCGTGGCTCAACAGGCTAATCCTCCGCCTTGCGGCGCCGGCACACCGGGTTCTAGTCCCGGTCGGGGCACCGGATTCTGTCCCGGTTGCCCCTCTTCCAGGCCAGCCCTCTGCTGTGGCCCAGGAGTGCAGTGGAGGATAGCCCAGGTGCTTGGGCCCTGCACCCCATGGGGAGACCAGGAAAAAGCACCAGTCTCCTGGCTCCTGCCATCAGACGAGCGCGGTGCGCCGGCCGCAGTGCGCCGACTGCGGCGGCCATTGGAGGGTGAACCAACGGCAAAGGAAGACCTTTCTCTCTGTCTCTCTCTCTCACTGTCCACTCTGCCTGTAAAAAAAAAAAAAAAAAAAAAAAAATGGTTGCTTCCAAACAAAGTTATAAAAAAAATCTTCAGCATTGAATGGCATTCAAATCTAGGTTGAAAAGATCCCCTGAGCTTTCATTTGGTGGGCTGTGGCATAGCAGTTATGATACGGACTTGGGATGTCAGCATCCTGTATCAGAATGCCTGGGTTCCAGTCCCAGCTCTATTTCTGATTCCAGTTTCCTGCTAATGTGCACCCATGAGGAAGCAGGTGATGGCCCAAGAACTGGATCCCTGAAAGCCACATGGGAGACTCAGAGATTTCCCAGTTCCTGGCTTGGCCCAGCCTTGGCTATTGGAGGCATTTGGGAAGTGAAGCAATGAATGGAAGATCACTTTCTCCTGTATGTGTGTGTGTGTGTGTGTGTGTGCCTCAACCCCACCCCACTTTTGAAATAAGTAACTTTTTAAAATAGAAAAAGGTGAAAAAAAATCATTGAAGTCATTAAAACAAATCAAAACAAAGAAGGGGAGTACAAATCAATGTACATATGACATATGAGGGTGTTTAATAATGTTCATGGAAAATGGAATTAAAACAAATTTATCTTTAGGCCAAATAATTTTTAAAAAGTTAACGAAAAATGTATGTTATGGAATAAACTATGAATAGACATCAAATTTTTTTGCATGAAAACAAACCTATGATTTAATTATATTATCCACAAAATGAGTGAGGTACCTTCCTAACAGCAAAATTTGGATGTATGAGGTATAAAATTTTACATGCTTTTTGACTGCTAGAACAATATGAATATCAGAAGGGCACCAGCATTCTCCTTGGTAGGACTGGATGCTGAAGAAAATATAGCATGGGGGCTGGCATGGTGGTGCAGTGGGTTAACACCCTGGCCTAAAGCATTGGCACCCCATACGGGCGCCAGTTAGAGACCCAGCTACTCCATTTCCTATCCAGTTCTCTGCCTTGCCCCAGGAAAGCAGAGGAAGATAGCCCAAGTCCTTGGGCCCCTGCACCTATGTGGGAGACCCAGAAGAAGCTCCTGGCTCCTGGCTTTGGATCGGCACAGCTCCGGCCATTGCAGCCAATTGGGGGGTGAACCATCGGATGGAAGACCTTTCTCTCTCTCTCTCTGCCTCTCCTCTCTTTTTTTTAATTCTTTCAAATAAATAAATAAATCTTGAAAAAAAGAAAATATAGTACGTAAAATTTTAGAGTAATTAATTTAATGTATACTTATGTATTCAAGTGAACGCTCATTACATTTGAAGATAAGGTGCTGGTACTGTGTGTAGTGGGTTAAGCCATAGCCAGTGATGACAGCATTCCATATAAGTACCAGTTCAAGACCCAGCTGTCCCTCTTCTGATCCAGCTCCTGCTAGTGCACCTGGAAAAGCAGTGGAAAATGGCCCAGGTGCTTGGGCCCCTGTACTCATTTGGGAAACCAGGAAGAAACTCTGGGCTCCTGGCTTCAGCCTGGTATAGCCTGGCCATTATGGTCATTTGAGGAGTGAACCAGAGGGTAGAAGATTGCTTGCTCTCTCTCGCTCTCTCTTTCTCTCTCTGCATCTCTCAAATAAATAAATAAAAATTTTTTAAAATGAAGACACAAAGAAGATTTTTATATACAAGCACTCTTTTTTGCTGTATTGTTTTATTTTGTTTTTATTTTTTGGTCCTGTCTTCCTCAAGAAACTACTACTGAGGAGAAATTCAAACAAAATGAAACAGATTGACAAAGTCAAAAAGAAGGATATAGACTCAATATCCAGACATAATAGATAGGTAAAAGGTCTAAAATGCAATTGGTAAAGACTCCAGTATTTGGATGGAGAAAGAAAATTTTAAGAAGCAGATCTTAGGGGCACTAAACAGAGTCTAGTAGTGCAACTAAAGGTTAAAATGGCCTATTGTTTGTTTTATAAAGAGACAGGATATTGGCGCTCACAAGCTCCAAACATACAGAAATGAAATGAACATGGAAATGCTCATTATCTGATTTGATCAGTTCATATTACATACAAGTGAAATCGGAGAAGACCCCCTAAAATCTACACTGAAATGTGGCTCCTTAAAGTTCCCTAGAAAATGCTATCCAGAGTGCCACATGTGCTACCGGAATTTGGGGTGCCTTACAATTTCACCACGGGCTTATTACTAAATCCCCAATATTAATAAGCCCAAGAGGGTTCTTGTCTAATATTTAGAGAAGAATTCTAAATACTGGTACAGATAAATGAGGCAGCATGGTACATTTTAAGCTTTTATTTAATGAGAAAGATGCATAGGAGAGAGAAAGCTCTATTTGAGAGAGAGAGAATAGGGGTTCAAACTGAGCACCAGGAACCAGCCACGTGGATGAGCATCTAGGCCTGTATCTGGACCAGGAAGCCTGGAGCACATGGCCCGAAGGTCATGCGCCTGGAGGCGTGGGGCTACAGCAAGCCCCCTCCTGACAAGAGGCCAGGGAAGAAGAGAAGGGCTGGATACACCATATCCCAGGCTTTTAACCCACTTCAAAGGGGAGTGGTTAATTAACCTGATTGGCTGGTGGGTACCCAGGTGTGGCCAGGTAGGGGAATGAGGCCACACAAGGATGTGGCAAAGGCATCAGGTAGGGGAATGAGACCACACAGGGGCGTGACGAAGATGTGGTCTTCCAGTTCACAAATCTAATCAATTTTAACCTATATGCCTGCCTACTTCACAAGTGTTTAAATATTATACTGTACCCCCCTGACAAAAGGGTACAAATATTACAGATTAACCAAAATCAAATGAATTCATGATTTTCAGAATTGCTTGAATCATTTGGGAAAAAATACTAATTATCTTACAATAGTAAAGAAGAAATAATTTATTCCAGCTATGTTAAAAAGTATGCAGGGAAAGAACAGAAAATGATCTGGTTTCTATTTGGCTCTACAGGGACTAATATATACAGAATCATAATAACATTATTATAGGCTAATATTTAATTATTTTTATTCATTCTATTTTTTAAAAATGGAAAACAATAGCTGGTGATAAAGATAGTGATAAATGTCTATCACAATACGATATAAAAAACATAAACTTTTAAGTTGTAAAGCAAATACATCAGGACAGCATTTTAAACTTACATGAATGATTAATGACATGCTTCTTATGAACTGCGGAATTTGAAATGGTGAAAGATTGTACTGTAGAATTGGAATCAAAATGGAGTGAGTGTGGCTAAAAACTAATTGCAGATCTCTTGCATCTGTACATAGTAGCTTTGCTTGCTAATGGCTAAGAGTGTATCTTGTGAAACTATGTGGCCCAAATTCCCAGGAACTAGTGTTAGGAAAATGGCAGTTTTATCTATGGCGTGATCTATACCCTGACGCCATCCTAGGTTCTAGCCCCTGCCGCCATTGCTGGAAGCCAGGTGGCCACATGGCCCAACCACCTTTGTCAAGCTCCACCCCCATCCTAATGGGATTTGCTGCTTCTGCTTCCCTGCCCACCCTCTGGCAAAGTTTTAAAAGTGAACAACCCTGACAAAGGTTATGCCATCTTAACTACCCCCACCCAGCACTATCTTAGGCAACCTTAACAAGACCTTTCCTGGAATTTGGGTTGAAACCATAAGTCATGGACAGGCAGCTGCAGCTCAAGATAACGCCGTCCGATAAATGGGAACAGGCATGGAAAGCATCCAACTGCCCCTTATCTGTGGGTCAGGCCTGATGGCAATGTATCTCCTGCATGCCCCTACCCCATTGTCTTATCGAAACCCTTAACCATGCTTCTTCTGCTTCTGTACTCCCGCTTTTTGCAATCCCCCATGTATATAAGTGCCCCCCAGACACTACTACGCACGCTTCTCCTGTCACCCGCTGCGTCGGGTCTGGAGACAGCGTTCGCGAGCGCTCGTGAAATAAAAGCCACCTCTTGCACTTGCATCGTCTGGTCTGAGGATTTTTGTGAGTCTGGGGTCGCGATCTGAAGGACTTTGAGGGGATCAGGGTCCTTCAAAAGGATCTGCTTGTAAACATGTGGCTCTCTCCCCTCTCTCATCCTCTCTCTCCTTTCTCGCCTCCTCCCCTCCCCTCCTCCTCTCCTCTCCTCCCCTCCCCTCTCCTTTCCTCTCCTCCTCGTTTTCCTTCTTCGCTCCTTCCCTCCTGTCTGCTGGGTTTTCCCCAATAAACCCTTTCCCTTACTCTGGTGTTTGGTGTGTTTTGTGACAATCTTACAACTAGGTTGACCGAAATGTGTACTTTACTGTTATCTTACAATCATAGCTTGGATTTGGTATTGAGTTTGTTGTTGTTAACTGTTATCCAGTTTTCCTTTTTATTGTTCACTGCCTGCCGGGGGCCCAATTCGAAACTGTGAGCCCTAGTGGACAGTGGACAGAATACTATAAAAAGCTATGTAACCGGCTGTTGGGGGCCACACTCTGGTATTTGTTTGGCCATTCTATTACATTTGAATATTTCTCATATATCCTAGGTCTATATGGATTTCACCTGGAATATTGACTTCAGAGCCAGCTTTCCAGAGACTGGATACACTTCAGGGGACTTAGAGAGATAGGAAAGTCTCCAGATCACACATTTTCTGAGTGGTTGAAGGAAGTTAAGGTTGCTCCACTTAGAAACAAAGATCTCCTGTAACGTTGACTGAGTTCTAATGTGAGCAGGCCCATTTTAATTTTATATAACAGAGCAGAATTCAAAATACTTCATAGAAGTCATGACAGTGGAGGTCTGAGCTCTCTGTCCCTATAGTTACTCAAGGAAAGCCAACAATTCTCCTATCTTACACATTACATCAACAGAGCAGCTTTAGAGTGTAAGTAATTTAAATATTATTGCATTTTGCTTGATTTAATTCTATAGTACTTGAATAGTAAGCGAGGTTTTAACAACAGTCAATTGCAATTCTCCACTTCACAGATAAGAAACTAAGAACCAGGTCTATGGGAGGAATTCAACTCAGTTCATATGCTGAATGGGGATGCCAGGGGAAACAAAGGCTCCTTGAATTCAACTCTATACCTTTTTTACTCCTGAAGGGACCCCTAAACAAGAGTCTGGCTCAATAAAATAGAAAGACATTCAGATGAAGAGAACAAAGCAACATAATGGAATGATAAACATGGGGATTAACAGCTTATAGCAAGAAGCCATCCAGTCCTGAAGGAAGACACAAAGAAAGAATTATGGCTCAGAAAGTGCACTTTTTCTCTGGCTTAGTTTGAACAGAAATGCTAGTAGTGAAGTCTAGACCAGAGATTGGCAAGCTTTTTCTCTGCAATAGGGCAAAATTATAAATAGTTTATGCTTTTCAGGCCACAAAATGCTTTTTGACATTTATTATTTGCTTTGGTTTTCTTCTACCCCATTATAGATGGGAAGATCATTTTTAGCTAGAAAGTTTTCTAAAAATAGGCCACTGGCCAGATTGAGTTCACAGATGGTAAAATCCTGACCACTGGTCTAGGCTATTATAAATGCCCTGTAAAAGACAGAAAGTGGGCATCCATCTATTGTTAGCAGCAAATAATTTCAGGGCATCTAGGCTATAAATACTCCTCTTGGTGGGCAATGTGGTGAGCAGATGAATTTGCTGCTTCGAATGCTCTGGCCCACATTAGAGTGCCGGGGCTCAAGTTCAAGCTGCTTTGCTTCTGGTCAACCCTACTGTCAATGGAGGCAGCAACTGATGGTCTATCTGGAGTGCTGGTAGCTTTGGGATCCGCAAGGAGAGAAGGCCTATACTTTCTGGAATGGAGAGTCCCTACCTGTACTTCCAGGGAAGAAAAGTCCTTCTCAAGGTCCCCACGGGTGCCTTAAGGTCAACCCATGAGGATCAGACCTGCCTCAACTTTTAACCACCCACACCCTGTATCTATAAAAGGAGCCCACCCAACCTCTGATGCATCCCCCACCTCTGTTGGGACTGGGGAACCTCGCCCAGGAGTGGAATCCCGTTAAAAGCTTGTGAATTAATTGATTTATCTGCCTGAGATTTGTTATGTGCCGGACACCTTGCAAGTGCCACATATGCTACCGGAATTTGGGGTGCCATATGATTTCACCATATGCTTATTAGTAAATCACCAATATTAATAATCCCAAGAGGATTCTTGCCTAATATTTAGAGAAATCTAAATACCAGCACAGATAAATGAGGCAGTATGGTACATTTTAGGCTTTTATTTAGTGCGAAAGATGCATAAGAGAGTAAGAGCTTTATTAAGAGAGAGAGGTAAATCTGGATTCATACTGAGCACAGGAACCAGCCATGTGGAGGAGCATCTAGGCCAGGAATCCCAGAGCACCTGGCCTGAAGGCCACGCACCCTGGAAGCACATGGGCTACAGCCAGCCCCCTCCTGGCAAGAGGCCATGGAAGAAGAGAAGGGCTGGACACACCATGTCCCAGGCTTTTAACCCACTTCAAAGGGGAGTGGTTAACTAACCTGATTGGCTAGTGGGCACCCAGGTGTGGCCAGGTAGGGGGATGAGGTCACACAGGGGCATGGTGAAGGCATGGTCTTCCAGCTCACAAACCTAATCAATTTTAATTTGTATGCCTGCCTACTTCACCATGTAGGAAACCCAAATGGGGCTCCTGGCTCTTGGCTTTGGCCTGGCCACCCTGCCACAGATATTGTAGACAACTGAGGGGTGAACCAGAAGGATCTCTCTGTCTCTCTATCTTTATCTCTTTCTCTCTGTCATTCTGCCTTTCAAATAAAGAAACACATGAATCTTAAAAAAGAGGGTCCTAAAATCTGCGAGAAACAAAAAGTAATATCATAGACAAATTACATACACTAGATGAGAACCATGTGCAATCATTGGGATTCAATGTGTTCTATGTTGCATGATATTATATCAATTAAAGGCATACATAGCAATTAAAAAGTAATTATAATTAAATCTAAAAATACATGTTAAGAACAGAAAGAAGAAGGAAATATTACAGAAAATTCAATGGTGAAATGTAACTTACTGCATTATTAATCAAAAACATAAAAATTGGTGAGTTTTAGAAAAATCTCTATTCCATCACCTCTCACAACAGGGAAAAGGATGAGACTCCAGTGTGCAGCCATTAAGTAGATGATTTTTTCATTGCAAAGCAAAAAAGTAAACAGAGGAAAATCAAAGCATACCTGTCCTCCAGTTCTAAGATTTTTGAAATGCTACTGGACATTAAACTTTCTGTGGATATCTACTCAGAGAGACATATATATATATATATATATATATATAGATAAATAACACACATATGTACATTCATACATAGACAGATAATGAATGCAGAACCAGAGAAATAAACTGATAAATTATGTGAACTATGTACTCTACTAGCTCATGTATACACATTGATTAATTCTCACAAGGAAAATTACACAGTATGTAATCTATTCCTCACTCTAGAGGTGGGAAGTCAAGGCTCATGGGGTTAGGTGTTTGACCAAGATATCCCAGGCAGGATGAGGTGGAGTCAGGATTTGAATACTGATTTCTTTGATGCCAAAGCTTTTGTTGATTCTCCATCTCTTGCTTCCTTCCTGAGAGCCACCTTTCACCTCTGTTAACTCTAAGAGCCTCCCAGGTTCTATATTCTCATAGACAATCTGCCTATGGTTTGAAGTTAGCCAGGTGATTCCAATGCAAAGCCAATAACAGGACTCTGCAGAGTGCTGCCTCCTGGGAGATGCTGCCTTGAAGAGAGAAGTTTTGGAGGTATGGTTCAAGACAGTGGCACAGTGCTAAAAGTATGACACTAGGTGAGATTATGTATGTACAAACAGAATCAGCAAAAGAATCCAAGGATGCCTATATCTTAACCTCTGACTCTCTCCATTAATAGGGGCAGCAAAACTGTATATGGTAAGATCTTTAAGATTTTTATGGACTATCACATGTTGCTTATATTTAAATTGAAGTTGAGAGAAGAAGGAGAGCAATGGAAAACATTCTCAGTGAAAGCTCAACAACACCAGCAGAGAACCCAGGAAAAAAAGCCGGAATGCAGCAGAGACACGCAATGAAGAACAGAGTGTAAAAGCAGCAGTGAAGGCGGGAGTAGCTTCCGGTCAAGGGAGGACTGAGGTCATCCCTAACAGTGCTTCACGGTGGAGGTCATGCTGGTGATCACTCAGCTCCTGCGCTTCAAAACTGAGCTACAACTGTTTGAGGAAGACAGTCTAATAGGCAGGAGCAAGTCTCTCTCTGTTATAAGTACCATTTTTTCAGAGTTGTGTTTGTAAATGAACTTTTGTTAATGAAAATTTCCCCATTTTTTTAAAAGGATGGCATTCAGAAAATATAGTAAAACTGTGTCCCAAAGTATTACAGTGGGAAAACTGGTGAGATGAGACCGAGTTCTGTCCTGGTGTGATTGATGGGGCTATTTGTATGCCTTTATCAAGGCTTTATCAAATTATCTACAAGGAACAAATATAGTGGTTCTGTATTAGTTACTGTGAATGGGGGCGGGGGGAGCAGTGCTACTTTAATTAATTTAATTGAGACATATCTTGGCCTTAATCTAATTGAGACACCTATCTTGGCCTTGTAATCCAGCTCTTGTCATCATTGGCAAGTATTTGTGAACAGGGGCTTTGCTTCTAGTCATGGGCTCCCTCAGTATCACTGAGGGATTGCATCAACCCAATCCTAAAGAATCCCCAAACTTCTGAAGTCTAAGGACTGTTCCCTTGTCCCTAAAATTTTCTGTGTGTGTGTATTCATTCAGTGGTTTAAAAATTAATTTAATTTTTCCTAATCTTTAGAGCCACTTGCCAATGAAGAGAGTACCCAACCGATACACGCTGGGTGGATGAACGGAACATTGAAAGGTTTCCATTCCACTTTCCTTAACCTACAGTAAACTGGCAAAAAAAAAAAAAAAAAAAAAAAATTAATTTCCTTATAGAAAATCCCATTTTCCTTACATATTAACAATGAGATTCCTCTTTTTGTTCTTCCTATCTTCTTGTCTGCTGCCTTGTGAATGTCATTCTCTTTTTTCATGTAAGAAACAGAACAAAGTATAACAATTTTGCCATTTCCCTCAATGCAATTAACCCTTAATCCTCAAAGGCTGGAAAAGGAAGGAGCATCCCTATAGGCTGAACTAACAGAATCACTAAGATCTCCCATAGACAATGATTAAACTATCAATCTCCATTCAGTATCTGTTTGCTTCAGCTATGAAAGTAGAAGGGCTCCTTCCATAACAACCAAGAAACCTTTGGATTATTTGACTCAGCTTACCATTAAACACAAGTGCTGATATTTTTTTCCTTGAGAAAATTTGTTTGATTTGGCCCTAATCTTTTAAATGTCATATTTCAGTGGCTAGAATCTTGTACATGGTATATACCTATACAAAATTTTTATTTTTTTAAAGTTTAGTTGCTCATTTAAGGATAATTATCCTCTAATCTAATATAGTCTCATTCTGAATCGCATTCCAAAACTAAAGCAATACGCTAATGTCATTTGGATTGTAATCTAAACTTACATTTAAGTGTATTGCCCAGAGAAAAGCCAATGCTCTTAGGAATAAATATTGATTACTTGGAGGGCATCTAGGATGCCAAAATAAAATCCCCAGAGGAATTATAAATAAGTGATTATGCCAGGGAAAGGATAGTTACCCTGACATTTGGATGAATGTCCTTTATTGGAGACTAAAAGGGCCCATACCCTGTCACAATGGAAAAACCTCACTTCCCCATAACACAGGGCAGGTGTGTCGTCTCAACTTCGGTCTTAGTGTTTACTGCCTGCTACTGCAATTTATCTTTCGCTACACATATTTCTTTATCCTGGCTAGGTTAGGCACCCTTTCCAGACAGTTCCGTTATGTATGTATCTTCAATGTTTACCCTGCGTGATGCCTGGATGTTACTAAAACCCATGAAAGCTTTGTTGCTATAATTTATGCAAATGAAATACATTGGAGTTTCTGTAATTTATGTTGACTTGCCTAGAAAAGAATAAAAATTGATGACCTGAAAACTATACAAGAATATGAAAAGATATAATTTCTCATTTTTGAAATATATTTCATATAAAATACTAAAGTCTAAATGAGAGGTAAAACTCATTTGCACTACAAGCAACATAAGCAAACAAATCATATTCCAAGGGAAGGTAATTTCATTCTTCAAGCCAGCTGGTGACTATCGAAGTCAGCTTATGATGCCTCTCTTCCTGCCACAATACTAACAATTTTGTAAAAAGGAACTGGATTAATTATATAACAAATCAAATCTGAATGTTTTCTCCTATTATTTCTAGTAGGCAGCAATGCTCTCTTACAATGAAGCATAACCAAATTATCTTTTATATATTTACTGTTGCTCCAAAACAAGTTAAATTTCTTTTCTGGAAACCCCTGAGCACTCACCACTGACATAAGATCGATTCTGACTCTCTCTAAAGAAGTCTTTCCTTTTATACTTTTATTTTTATGCTTTAATCAGTGTTAATAAGTCCACATTGGCTTGGTAAATATTAATGTTAAAATATTTCCACCTGGAGTATTTTATATATGTAAAATACCCAGTCATTTCTGGAACTTAATAGTTAGAAGAAACTTCTTTCTAAATCCAACATTGTTTTTAAATAAAGATCTTAAGAGGAACTGAATGAGAGAGAAGAATTATACTGTTCTCAGAAAATCTAATAGTTTTCAGAAAAACTTTTTGTGTCAGAGAAAACTTCAAGAGGCAGTAGATGATAATGACACTTCTTGAAAGATTTTTGTGGTTATTTTTGTTCACAAATAATCTAAAGTGGAACAAGCTATTAGGAAAAATTCAACACTATTTGCTAAAAGTTGATATTTACTGAATAACTAAAATCTAAAACTTATTTTTACTCATGATTACAAAATGAAACATCTTTTAGAAACTGCATTTTAAAGGAAAATCTCATAAAAGATGTTTTCCTTTGCACCATGATCTGTTAATCTTAGTAAATATTCCACTTGCCACAAAACAGTAGCATAACGTACAGTCACTACCATGCTTTCACCAATTTATTAAACAACTACTATATACTAGAAAGAAATAATAGGTGCTCTTTAATTTTACAATTATATCTGTTTTCATAAGTTACTATCCAACTGCCCCTTGAAATCAAAGCAAGTCTTTTCCTATTCTTAAACCACATGGATAGTTCATTTTAAAAAATCCTTTATAATTTAAATGTCTGTACCACTTTGGATGATTATCTGGAGAAGAGAACATTTGATGTATTATTCATGTCTTTAAAATTTAAAAAATAGCTTGACCCATGGTACCATGGTATGGATGTGGCATTAGTGCTTATAGTTCTTAACTGAATGTCATTTAATGAAATGTTAAGAACATAAATAGTCTGACAGTTTCCTTATTAGATGTACACAGTTTGTTTCTGAACACATGTCCAGTTAATAAAATGCAACAACACCAGACAGATTTTTTTAAAAATATGGAAGCCATGTAGTGAGGTAATATTGTCTTTTTCCAGAGTCAAATGACACTGACATACTCCAGGGCTTAAAGAAGAATGTGAAAACTGGCCTTCTGCTTTCATTAATGCTTCTACTAGAATTACTCTTTTGTCCTAGGCACCACCATGGTTAGCTTGAGTGCTATTAACATCATCCTCTTGCAGTGTATGTCTGTCCATATTAGTGCTTATGTGAGTGTAGGATCTCTACATGTATGATAACTATATGATGTATGTGTGTATGTGAATGTTTATTGAACAACCTACAGTATAGGTATGAAATAGACAGTTTTTGTTTTGAGCCTTATTCCATTATTTCTACATTCATTTGATAATTAGTTACTCAGTATCTCTGGCCTTATTCTGACCAACCATAATAGAAGCCTTGAAAGAGTGATTATCTTAGAAACCTATGGCATAACAGACTTTAATACAGGGAACTGTCTTTTTCTTAATGTGAGGAATGTTCTCCTAATTTATCCATATTAGCAACATTTAGTGAGTGGAATGCTTTGAATCATGTTTCTAGGGAGACATAATTATCAGCAATTGAAATCATTACTGAAAATATCGCCATGACTATGAAATAGTAGCCATCAAAAACTCAACTTTTCTATAACATATTTAAATTAATAGTGCTTTGTAACTATTCCTAGGAGTAAACATTGAAAAACCGAATAGTTCCAGCATCTAGATTCTTCCCTCTGGAACATTAATAAAAATGAAAATATTTCAATTTCAAAAGGTGATAAATTCTTTAACAACCTATATTAGCAAACATATGAAATGAGTTCCATTTCTTATTTTTAAAAATGAATAAAGATATTCAATTCATCCTGTGCCTTTAAAACATTATTATTATTAATGCCTAAAACAAATTAATCTTATTTCATAAATTAAATGAGAAGAATTTTCTAAAGAAAGTTATTTATTTTTGCCCTAAGTCTAAGGTGCTTAACAAGATGATTAGGCAATCAGAGTTACTACTGCAAACAATAATTCAGCCAAAGGGATTTCGTGAAATCTATGAGAAAATAATTCAGTGACTAAATTCCTGTGTTCTCATTTGTTTGTGTCTAAGTGAAAACAAATACATCTTATTTACCAAAGAAAATTGCTTACCAGCCTCAAAAACAGTGTGTAAACCAATGGTTACATGAGTTAGAAGGAACCACAGAAAGATACAAAAGAACTATGGAGAGTCACAATATTGTTTCCATAACAATAGTTTGCTAATGTTAACAAAATATAACTAGTGTACCACTTATACCTATCTATTTACTAAAGAGCAACTGTGGATAGGCATAAAGTCATTTGGATGAAGATATTATTTGATCATAAGTGTTTTAATGAAGCACAAGAGCACAGCATTAAAGTCATGTTTAAGAACCTTTCAAAGAGGGAACAATTCTATTTTCCAGACCATCTTTGAGACCAGTAATCATATTATGCAAGAAGTTAGCCAAAAATAAAGATACCAAACTGACATCTACAATTTAAACGTGTAGTTAACATAAGTGTCATTAAGTTTTATTAGGACCTTGTGTGTTGGTTAATGATTATCTAGAGGAGAACACTTCCTTGTAAACTTAGCCATGGTTGAATTTTTCACACCCTCTCTGGAAGATAATCCATGTCAAGGATTGATATGTCATGCTTGACCCAAATGGGTAGCACAGTGCATGAGTTTCACCAGTCTTGGTATTAAAATGCTCTTTTTTTATTCCAGCATCTGATTTTGTTCCTTAATCTAGAGAACTAGAGTCTACTATGTATCTTATCACATCGATCAAAATGTTCTTTTCTTTCTTTATTATATTTTTCACAGTTTTCTCCTATCCCAGAAATTAAGGATTCTGTCTTTGTCTTGAGCCATTCTGAGACAGTATATAGGAGCTTTGATAATTAACTATAAAGTAAGAAGCCACAGGGTGTGAAAACACTATGGAAAGAATATGAGGCCAGCACCATGGCTCACTAGGCTAATCCTCTGCCTGCAGCGCGGGCACTCGGGGTTCTAGTCCTGGTCGGGGCGCTGGATTCTGTTTCAGTTGCTCCTCTTCCAGCCCAGCTCTTTGCTGTGGCCTGGGAGGGCAGTGGAGGATGGCCCAAGTGCTTGGGCACTGCACCCCATGAGAGACCAGGAGGAAGCACCTGGTTCCTCACTTTGGAATGGCACTGTGTGCCGGCCGTAGTGGCCATTTGGGGGGTGAACCAATGGAAAAGGAAGACCTTTTTCTCTCTCTCATTTTCTAATTCTGCCTGTCAAAAAATTAAAAAATAAGAAAAATAAATAGAAAGAATGTGATAGACTTCAGTAGTATAGCAACTTAGAAAAAATGTACAAAGTAGCATAATCTTACTGCACTGATTTTCTCACATAACAGGTGGTAGAAAGTTCCAAATTTGGTTAAATGTGCAACACTGTAAAATTATCAATGACAAAGATGCCTTAATGTTTTCATTTGGTATAGACAAAACTTGATCTTTATATACAGGTTTAGTCATTTTGCACATACAGTGCAACACCACTCCAGTCATCAGGTTCTTACCCAAATACAAGAAGGAGAAACACTCCTCCTGCCTAGTTTTCTCAGAAGTCTCTGTGGAGTTATGGCATTGTTCTTAGGTCTCAGTGGCTGGGGTTAGGTTACATACTTATTATCCTACTGCAGAGCCAATCACATTTCTCCCAAGCTGACATGATGAAACCTTCACCCATAAGGAACTCTATTCAGAGAAAAGACTTTACACGGGAATAAATGTTAAATTAAATTATAAGAATGGGACTTTGTCTCAACAAGTTAGGTGGCCTTCTAAGAAGAAAAATAAGTCATTGTCTTTCTATTGAGCACACAACAGGAAATACCATGTGAGCATAATGTGAGTGTTAAATAGAGGCAGTAGGACCCAGTATTGTGGCAAACATAATATTTTTGTCATTAAATATGATATTAACAGTAGGATATTTTTACATATACCTTTTCTCAATTTTTTTCTAGTGTGTTATATTTTTTAAAATCACAAATGGTTGTTGGATTTTCACAAATTCTTTTTACTAAAATAATTTCATAACCTATCAGCTACACACATTTTCTTTTCTTTTTAGTTCTTTAATCTGATAGATTGCCTTTGATTTTCAAACTCAAAGTTTGATTTTTTTTAAGTTTTTCAAAGTTTGATTATAAAACTTTGGTTATGCTTATTACATATCACTGGTTTCAATTTACTATAATTTTGTTAACGATAATCACATCTATATCTATAATGGATATTGTTATTTAGTTTTCTTTATTTTGTTAGTCTTTCTCCCTTTGGTATAAAGTTAATGTTAGCTTTATAAAGTGCGTTTAGAAACACTCATTTTTCAGCTTTTATTTTGTGGAAGAGTTTGTGGGTGTTTCATATCATTTATTCCTAAAATGTTCAACTGAATTACCTGAAAAGTTCATTTGGACCTACAGTTTTCATTGTGAAAATGTTTTTAACTATCATTTCAAATATTTTAAGTGAACACAGATCATATCAAGACATGTTTTTTTCAGTAGGTATGAATAGTATGTGTTTTTCAAAATATTTTTTCTATTTCAGCTATTTTTAAAAATTTTTTTGCATCTATTCATTTATAATAAGCCTTATCACTTTTTAAATTGAAAGACAGGGAGGTAGGGACAGCATCAGAAGGGGTTGTACAAGATCAAAGCCAGGAGCCAAGACCTCAGTCCAGGTCCCCAAATACTATAGCCGTCTCCTGCTACTTCCCAGGGAGTACAATAGCAGAAATCTGGATACTTCAATATGGGGCTTGGGCATCCCCAAAGGCATCTTAACCCATGCACCAAACACTTACTTCTCCATATTATTTTAATGTGTGTAGAAATTCTAATGATGTTAGCTAGACTGTGATATGAATATCTCATCAACTTTGATGCTAATGTTTGAGTCTTTTTTAACCAGTATGGTTACATTTTATCAATTTATTTACTTCTAAAATAATACATTTTTTTCTTTTTTTTTTTTTAGTTCACTGCTCATTTGTTTGTTTTTTTTTTTTCCTTGCCTTCACCTTCATAATTTCTTTTCCTTTAGGTTAATTTGAGTTTAACGCACTTTCTGCTCCTAGGAACTTTTCTTTAATTCCTAATTTTATATTTTTTTAGGATTTATTTATTTATTTGAAAGTCAGAATTACAGAGAGAGGGAGAGAGGGAGAGAGGGAGAGAGGGAGAGAGGGAGAGAGGGAGAGAGGGAGAGAGGGAGAGAGGGAGAGAGGGAGAGAGAGAGAGAGAGAGAGAGAGAGAGAGAGACCTTCCATCCTCTGGTTCATTCCCCAGGTAGCCACAATTGTCAGGGCTGAGCCAGGATCCAGGAAACAGATTAATCTAGGACTTCCACATGGGTAGCAGGAGCCCAAGCACCTGGGTCATCCTCCATTGCTTTTCCAGGCTATTAGCATTGGAAGTAGAACAACCGAAATAGGAACCAGCACGCACATGAGATACCAGAATCATAGGTGGTGACTTTACTTGCTATGCCACAACCCTCTCCTAGGGTCTTAAAGCAGAAACGTAAACCATTATTTCTTGACCATTTATTTATTCTAGAATAAGCAGCTGAGACTATATATTTTCCTATACATATTGCTTTAAGTGCACCTGAAATTTTTATGCTTTTTCTTTATTGGTATTCATTTTTTTTTCTAATTTGTCTTGTGAATTCTTTTCTTGACTGTTTAAATGATGTGTTATTTAATTCCCAAGTATTTGAGGATTTTCCAGAAATTTTTGTTGCTTTCTATCTTCAGTGTAATTTCACTGTAGTAAGAGAAGATACTTCATATAATTCTAATCTTTTTAAATACATAGAAAAAAATTCTAGTCCATACTATGGCATATTCAGTTAAATGTGCCATTTTCACATGACAAGAATGCATATTCTGCTATTGTGGGCTGAAATACTTGATAAATGTTAATGATGTCTAGTTGGTTTCTAGGGCTCTTTAAGTCCTCCATTTTCTAACATGTTCTTCCTTTTTTTTTGTATAATTTAGAAAGGATAAAATCATTAACTATTAAATGTGGAGTTAACTATTTTTGCTTCAATTCTATTTGTTTTGAGTTACATAACTTGAAGCTTTTTTTTATATAAAATTAGTTAACAGTTTATGTGCGTGTATTGGTGTGTGACTGACCTTTCCTCCTTACTGACAAAAGATTAACTGGAAGCTTCTAAACAGGAACCTGGATAAGAATGAAGCTCCACTGCCCGTCAGAAGTCTGACAAGAGCAAGTTCATGAATTCTCTTGGCCAATATGTTTTATATCATAATTGGGGAGATTAACTTAATTTAAAAAATATATGAAGTTACCATAGGATCTCAAAGTGCAAAAGACAATCATTGCTATCTTTTCTTATAACAACCCATTCTTCACAGGTTTTGGAGCCCTTGTGGGGAAAAGGAGGATTAATCCTGTAGGATTACTCAGAATTAATGTCCCTTTGGCTCCTGTCTAATTCCACAGACTACTCTTACAGAATACTTCATCAGGCCACTAAGCTTAAGACAAAATGACATTGTCATCGTTATCATAGCACACAGTGAAACTTTCAGCTCAATATACAAAGGTATTTCAAAAAGGTCATAGAAAATGGAATTAAAATGTTTACTTATTTATTTGACAGGCAGAGTTAGATAGTGAGAGAGAGAGAGAGAGACAGAGAGAAAGGTCTTCCTTTTCCATTGGTTCAGCCCCCAAGTGGCCGCTATGGCCGGCAAGCTGCAGCCACTGCGCTGCGCCGATCTGAAGCCAGGAGCCAGGTGCTTCTCCTGGTCTCCCATGGGGTGCAGGGCCCAAGCACTTGGGCCATCCTCCACTGCACTCCCGGGCCACAGCAGAGAGATGGAGGGGCAGAGAGATGGTTGCAAGAGGGGCAACCAGGACAGAATCTGGTGCCACAACCAGGACTAGAACCCGGTGTACCGGCGCTGCAGGTGGAGGATTAGCCTAGTGAGCTGCAGCGCCGGCCCAAAATGTTTATTTTTGCAACAATTTTATTTTGAGAAAATAAATAAAATTGATTATTTAAACCAATGCATAGTTCTCTTCATAGTACACATTTTTTCACAAACTTTTTAACAGCCATCATAGTCATGGATTTCAAGAAGGTTTTTCACCGAAATAAACCTACTTCTAATCCCATTTCCATAATCTTTGGAAGGAACCCATATTTTGTACAGACTCTTCTGAGTGCAACATGTTCTACTATCTATTCACCTGGAAAGCTCTTACTAATCCTTCAAATCCCAGCATATTGTAAAGCCCTTGGTAAAGCCTTGGTTAATTCTCCTGAAGTATGCAAGATAATCACTCTACTTATTTGTAATCCACTGAACATTCTTTATGTTCATAATTACCCTCAAATATTAACATTAGGGTTTTCCTGTTTACGTAACTCCATCAGGCTGCAAGCACATCTAAGGCAGAGGTTTTTGTGTGTTTGTTTCATGTTTGTATGCTCAACATATAGCAATTATTATTTATCAGCAGGATATAATATATATGAATGTTTGGTAATTCAATCACAAAGAGTTATTAGGCATCTGTATGAGCCAATCATGTTCTTGGCATAAAGATGGAAACAGAAGCATAAAAAACACTAAGAGTGGAAAGATTTAGACTGACTCTCTTGAGTTATTGCTGGTTGTAATCTTAAGACCCTTGTTGATTCATTTTAAAAATAGAATTATTGTAAAATACGATCCCACATGATAGTTTTTAAAAGTGAAATGAAACTGCAGCTATAAAAATCTAAAATAAAAATTATAGCTGTCTTTAAAACATGGCCCTTTGATTTTATAGAATTCTGAAGGTGTGTATTGAATTTAACTGGAGTTTATGATCCATACATACCCAAGATAATTCAATAAAATCCATAATATGATAATAATATGACACTGTACTATGCGTCTAAAAAATAGAGCCATTAGTTTGTTTTCTAACAACTAAGAAAAGAATGATAGGTGTGAATTGAAAGCATTAGAGGAGTCAACACAGAGGAGATATATCTAGATGAATTGGTAAGATTCAAACATATGGATTGCAAACTAATTATGTATTTGTTAAAGCTGCAGGTACCAAAGCACAATATGAATTTGCAATCATTCAACAGACAGTTTCAATAGTCATCCCCTGCTTTAATTTGTATGCAAGGATGGAAGCAATAGCCAACTACCGGTGCAAAATGACAACAGTTCTCTTTTTATAACATAAGAGTTGGCAAATGTCATTATA
Source organism: Sylvilagus floridanus (assembly GCA_949820135.1). Lineage (NCBI taxonomy): Eukaryota > Metazoa > Chordata > Mammalia > Lagomorpha > Leporidae > Sylvilagus > Sylvilagus floridanus. Next base: position 60,322,238 of record OX463235.1, read on the forward strand.
CAACCTGAAATATGGTGGCAGTATGGTTTTGATGAGAATTTGGGTATCACATAAAGTGGCAGCTACAGAAACAGAGCTGTAATATTGCCCCAAGAGTATCAGCAGGTTCCTAGTTCTTCACATGAACACAAAAAATTCTGCCTTCTACCTGCCCTTTCATTTAAAAGCAGCTTCTGACTTTTCATTATGTTTATATTACACTGCAAGTCAGTGATTCTGCTCTTTTTTCCTTCATGAGTGTCCTAACCCACCCTGCATGTTGTCAGATTTGCGGAACAGTTTAGCCAAATGTTTGTATGCATATTGCAAGCCAAAGTTGTTTTTGCAAAATTGTCAGTGTTAAAATGAGATATTTTCATAATTAAATATAAAAGAAATAAAATAGGAATTAGATTCAGATATTATAGCCATTGAGTTGAGTAGGATTTTGGTAAAAAATTAAGGTTTCCCCTTAATTCTCCTTTCCTAACCACTGATTTATAAGGAATATTCTAAATGCCCCAGGTCACTGTTATCCAATTATAAACTTGAAAGTTTTCTTCCTGCTTCTATTCTGTTGGCATGATATTCCAATTTTTTGTATAGCAAATGTATTATTTGTATACCTAGCAAACATGCTCAAAAGTCATTTGCATTTTGCTTTCACTCACAGTAATATTCTTTTGGGCAGAGGCATTGCACTTGACAGTCACCACCTGGAGACCTGAAAACAATGAATAAATATATATTTTAGAATGATAACAGTGCCCAGAAAAAAAAAGGTAAACATAAGCCCTAGTTAGAAATTATTCTAATCATTTATTACAAGACCATATTTTATCTGCTTGACCCAAATGAATGAAAATACCATGGAGCCAAGGATATTGGATACAGATATATGGATATAGATTCCTACTTATACCAATACAAGCTCACTAATCCAACCCCTTATGAACAGGTTTGGCTGGAAATGCCCACTTGTTCTGTAACCTGATAGTCTTCAAGAATTAATCACATATGTAGTAAAACTTGCCCAGAATCACAAAGTATTCCATTGGAAAGACTAGATTCTCCACCTTAGACTCAAAATACTTGCTTTCTCCTTCTTTAGATTAATTCACTATTGTGGGAGGAAATGGTTTTGTTATAGACCAGACTTTTGTGAACTGAAATAATACAAGTATTCGCTATTATGAAGGTCCTGGACTAAGCTGGTTATGTGTATTACTTTATTTCTTGCTCCAGCAGCTCCCACTCACATTCCAGAATCATTCCCACACATCTCAGTGTTCACTCTTCTTACATATGGGTTTTCCTTAGGCTTCTAATAGATACTATGCTCTTATTTATACATGATTTTCCTACACACTTGTTCCCTATGACTAGACGTCCTTTTCTCTGCTTCCTGCTACCATTCCTCACTGCTTAATATATTCTTTTATATTATTTATGTCCCATTTGAAACATTGTATTAGAGAGTATTGATCTATTACGCATAACAGAAATTCAGGGACTCCTCTCTGTAGCTTTTATCACATTGTTCTTCAGTTTCAATATTTATCATCTCTATGTCTGTCTCATCCTAAGTTCAAGTACCAAATAGTTGCTACATTTCAGTTTACATGAGAATTCTCAAGGACAAAAAAACATAGAACAAAGGACACCATGTGGACAATTAGTCAACATAAAATAGCCAAATAAACTAACAAATGAATGGAATGTTCACACAGTTCTATGTTGGAATACTTCACTTTCAAAATTTTATTTCTACCTCTGTCATTCCCTGTCAGCATGGGATACCAGTAGTTCAGATGAGTCCCTAACAGTAACACAGAAATTTTGGGTGTTCAAAAGATATACTCTACTCCATTGATTCATCCAATCTCCACCCTGTCCTACTCAAATAACAAGTCTCTGAGAAAATATAACAATCAAGCTCTTTACTTGCAAATAAATATCCTATTCGCCTAGTGCAATGGATGAAGTTTTAAAATATCACGTTGTTGTGAATATTTCCCCAAGATGGTTATGCATTGTCAATTCTAAGCCAAAAATGGAGGTAATGATTTTATTATCAGTGTTTCATGCTGATAGCTTGTAGCATTCATTTACAAATGTATCTAATTTAGTGGCAATAAGTGAGATACAAATCCTCACAAATATTAATAATCCCTTTGAAAACACAAAATGTCACCATTTTCTCATGAATGTCTTTTGCTGTCATAGGCTTCAACCACAATGAGGCTTCACTCTTGGGTTAAGTGAATGTTCTTCCCTATTGGTGTTCTATTTGGGTTACATCATGTGAGCATGTGAGTGTTTTGTTACAAGACATTTCCACTGCTGCTGTATTAATAAGATATAATGTATTTATTTATTGCAACAATAAACACAGCTGTAAAATGGCCATAAAAATAGATGACTTGAAAATTCCTGTAACTAATGTGTCAGCTGTAATTGAGAAATAAATGAACCATCTGCTTCCCACCATTGATTCCCATATTTTCTTCAGAATTTGGGTATTTAAAATGAAGTCAGTATTATTTATACTAATTATTCAGTAACAAGAATGGTACATTTATATTGATTAGCTTTGTAATATTATTTTGCCAATCACTAACATATTGTTGCTTTTTCCAATACCCTTGAATTCAATGAGCACATGAACTCCCTGTCTCATTAATCTCATTTTCACTTTAACTTACACTATTAAGTTTTGTCTGTGTTGGTGACTTAGAAGATTTTATGTAATGGGTGGATGAATTATCTAATCTATTGTTTTCGTGTAGCATAGTGTATGGGGCAAGGTGAAGCAGCTAACAATAATTGGAATGAACTACTTATATAATTATATTACTTATTTTCTCTCATATTTTTAAGTGGCCTATAAGTAGAAAGTGCATCAAGTCAGGGACCACAACAATTGTTTATTTTACTTCTTTAAAGGTTTATTTATTTTTATTTAGTTGAAAAGAAGAGATAATATGTAGATGATAGATAGATAGATACACAGACAGACAGAGATATCTTTCATCAAATGGTTCACTATCCAAATGCCCACAAAACTAGAACTGGACGATGTTAATGTCAGGATCCAGGAACTCCATCTGAGTTTCCTACTTGGGCGGGAATACCCAAGTCATCATCTTCTGCCTCTCAGGGTGACATTAGCAGGAAGCTGACTTGGAAGCTGGACTTGATTCCAGCTGGTCCAGTATGGGATAAGAGAATCCCAAGTGACAGCTAAGCCTTTACTGCCACATAGGCCTCATGATTTTTACTTTTATTGTTTCAAATATGTACATACATAATTTTAATCTTAATCTTTTTATGTTGCTGAAACCATTTTTTCTCCCTCTAGTGCACAACATTATTTTGGTCTTGACCCAGTCAATGATTTGCAACATTTTTGAGAGACAATTATAATACAAAGCTGCATGTGTACATGTGTTTTCTTGCAATGTTTTATTAATTTAACTACATAGATAATTCATATTCATGGTGATAATAATAGACAGTATGGGTAAGAAAGCAAAATAGAAATCATCCTGGTATGTATAAAGACCTATAACAAGTTTTTGTGTGTCTGTTTGAATTATTCATCGCTTTGTAACAAATTACTGAAAAATTTGATTACTTTAAATAATCATAACATTTATTTTGTTCACAAATCTGCAGTGTGGGTAAGGCTGATGTGTCAAGTTTATCTTTACACACTGGGCCATACCTATTTTATTTGGTAACAAATATTTCGGTAGAGTTCAAACGACAGTAGTAGCAGCTTTCCAAATCCACATCTTCATTTCTAAACTTTCAACTTACCTTCCCTGCTTGCCTAACATTTCCTGCCTGGATGTTATTTGACATTCAAAAGATGATCCAGAATTGGGCTTATCATCTGCACTCCCAAATCCATGTCTCCTCACTTCTTTCATTTTTGGTTAATAGCACCATATCTACCCAGCTGTCCGATCACACAGAATTCCTCTTCATTCCCCAAGGACCCAAAACTGAATTGATAGTAAAAATAAGATGATGATTCTGCACGTTCAAAGCCCGTGACATATATCTCTGATAGAATTAAAGAAGTTTAATCTATTTGGCCTAATTCCATTAGAAGTCAAAATTAATTTGACTAAGGAATTACATTTATAGCACATGAAACCCGAACCCCTTCACTCCACATGCACACAGACAATTACAGTTCAAGGCTAAAAAACTGACATTTCTGGTTCTGTGCCAAGTTTAAGCAACACACATTAACACTGAGAAGCTCAGAAATTGTCAAAAACATAAGCAATATATTAATTAAAACATGTTTCTGCCTATTCATTTTTAACTTTTATTTAATAAATATAAATTTCTTTTTTTTTGTTTTTTTTACAGGTAGAGTGGACAGTGAGAGAGAGAGACAGAGAGAAAGGTCTTCCTTTTGCCGTTGGTTCACCCTCCAATGGCCGCCGCGCTCAGCGCGCTGCGGCCGGCGCACCGCGCTCGTCCGATGGCAGGAGCCAGGAGCTAGGTGCTTTTCCTGGTTTCCCCATGGGGTGCAGGGCCCAAGCACCTGGGCCATCCTCCACTGCACTCCCGGGCCACAGCAGAGGGCTGGCCTGGAAGAGGGGCAACAGGGACAGAATCCGGTGCCCCGACCGGGACTAGAACCTGGTGTGCCGGCGCCGCAAGGCGGAGGATTAGCCTGTTGAGCCACGGCGCCGGCCTATAAATATAAATTTCAAAAGAACAACTTTTGGATTATAGCAGCTTTTCCCCCCTATAACATCCCTCTCACCCACAACCACCCCATCTCCCACTCCCTCTCCCATCCCATTCTTCATCAAGATTCATTTTTAATTATCTTTATATACAGAAGATAAACTTAGTATATACTAAGTAAAGATTTCAAAAGTTTGCACCCACAGAGAAACACAAAATATAAGGTACAGTTTGAGTACTAGTAATACCGTTAATTCACATAGTACAACACATTAAGGATAGAGATCTTACATGAGGAGTAAGAGCACAGTGACTCCTGTTGTTGACTTAACAATTGAAACTTTTATTTATGGCATCAGTAATCACCCAAGACCCTTGTTATGAGCTGGCAAGGCTATGGAAGCCTCTTGAGTTCACCAACTCCAATCATTTAGACAAGGCCATAGCCAAAGTGGAAGTTCTCTTATATCATCTGCAAAGAGTGATAGTTTGACTTCTTCCTTCCCAATTTGTATCCCTTTAATTTCTTTTTCTTGCCTAATGTCTCTGGCTAAAACTTCCAGAACTATATTGAATAGCAGTGGTGAGAGTGGACATCCCTGTCTGTTAACAGATCTCAGTGGAAATGCTTCCAACTTTTCCCCATTTAGTAGAATGCTGGCCATGGGTTTTTCATAAATTGCTTTGATTGTTTTAAGGAATGTACCTTCTATACCCAATTTGCTTAGAGTTTTCATCATGAAAGGGTGTTGTATTTTATCAAATGCTTTCTCTGAATCTATTGAGATAATCATATGATTTTTTCTTCTGCAGTCTGTTAATGTGGTATATCACATGGATAGATTTGCAAACATTGAACCATCCCTGCATACCAGGGATAAATCCCACTTGGTCTGGGTGGATGATTTTTCTGATGTGTTGTTGCATTCTATTGGCCAGAATTTTATTGAGGATTTTTGCGTCTATGTTCATCAGGGAGATTGGTCTGTAATTCTCTTTCTTTGCTGTATTTTTTTTCAGGTTTAAGAATTAAGGTTTTGCTGGCTTCATAGAAAGAATTTGGGAGGATTCCCTCTTTTTATATTGTTCTGAATAGTTTGAGAAGAATTGGAGTTAGTTCTTCTTTAAATGCTTGGCAGAATTCAGCAGTGAATCCATCTAGTCCTGGGCTTTTCTTCATTGGGAGGGCCTTTATTACTGTTTCAATTTCTTTTTCAGTTATGGTTCTGTTTAGGTTTTCTATGTCTTCCTGGTTCAGTTTAGGTAGGTTGTATGTGTCCAGGAATCTACCCATTTCTGATAGGTTTCCTTGTTTGCTGGCATACAAGTCCTTGTAGTAATTTCTGATGATTCTTTTTTTTCTGTGGTGTCTGTTGTTATGTTTCTGATTTTACTGATTTGGGTCTTTTCATCTCTGATTTTACTGATTTGGGTCTTTTCTCTTCTTTTTTTAGTTAGTTGGGCCATTGCGGTGTCAATTTTGTTTATTTTTTCAAAAAAACAGCTCCCTGTTTGGCTGATTTTTTGTAATTTTTTTTTGGATTCAATCCTGTTGATTTCTTCTCTGATTTTTATTATTTCTCTTCTCCTACTAGCTTTGGGTCTGGTTTGCTGCTGATTTTCTAGATCCTTCAGATGAACTGAAAGACATCTATTTGGTGCCTTTCCAATTTCTTGAAGTAGGCACCTATTGCTTAAACTTTCCCAACACTGACTCACTGTATCCCATAGGTTTTGATATGTTGTGTTGTTATCCTCATTTACTTCCAGAAATTTTTTGATCTCTCTTTTGAATTCTTCTATGACCCAGTGTTCATTCAGGAGCATGTTGTTCAGTCTCCATGTGTTTGCATATGCTCTAAGAATTCCTGAGTTGCTAATTTCCACCTTCATTCCACTGTGGTCTGTGCAGCTGCATGGTATGAATTTGATTCTTTTAAATTTGCTGAGACTTGTTTTATGGGCTAGTATGTGGTCAATCCTAGAGTAGGTTCCATGTACTGCTGAGAAGAATGTGTATTCATTAAGTGTAGGATTAAAAGTTCTGTAGATATCTGTTACATCCATTTGGGCTGTAATTTTGATTAAATTTGCTGTTTCCTTGTTGATCTTCTGTGTGGTTGATCTGTCTATTGCTGAAAATGGAGTATTGAAGTCCCCCAGTACTATTGTATTTAAGTTCCTTAACATATCTTTTAAATAAACCGGTGCCCTGTAATTAGGTGCATATACTTTTATAATAGACACATCTTCCTGTTGAATTGATCCCTTAATCATTATATAGTGCCCCTTTTTGTCTCTCTTAACAGTTTTTGTGTTAAAGTTTATTTTGTCTAATAATAAGATGGCTATACTAGCTCTTTTTTGGTTTCTGTTGGCATGGAATATCTTTTTCCAACCTTTCACTTTCAGTCTGCAAGCATCTTTGTTGGAAAGATGTGTTTCTTGTAAGCAGCAAATAGATGGGTTTTGTTTTGTAATCCATTTAGCCAGTCTGTTCCTTTTAACTGGAGAGTTGAGGCCATTTACATTCAATGTGACTATTTATAAGTAGTGACTTTCCCCTGACATTTTTCCAAAGATATTTCCAATATATGCTTTGAACTTCCTGTGTTCTTTTACTGGGAGATTTTCTTCCTTTACCTTCTTTCATATTGATGGCCGTGTTTCTGTGTTCCTGTGTGTAACACATCTTTAAGCATCTTTTGCAGGGCTGGACAAGTGGCAACAAATTTTTTCAATTTCTGTTTGCTATGAACGGTCTTTATTTCACCTTCATTCACAAATGAGAGCTTTGCAGAATATAATATTCTGGGCTGGCAGTTTTTCTCTCTTAGTACCTGGGCTATGTCTTGCCATTCCCTTCTAGCTTGTAGGGTTTCGAGGGGAAGTCTGCTGTGAGTCTAATTGGAGATCCTCTGAGAGAAATCTGACATTTCTCTCTTGCACATTTTAGAATCTTTCCTTTATGTTTCACTGTGGTGAGTTTGCTTTCAACGTGTCATGGTGAGGATCTTTTTTCGTCATGTATTGGGGGTTCTATGTGCTTCATGTACTTGGATGTCTCTGTCCTTCTCCAAACCCAGGAACTTTTCTGCTAGTATCTCACTAAAAAGACCTTCTAATCCTTTCTCTATCCCCATGCCTTCAGGAACTCCTAGAACCAAAGATTGGGTTTTTAATAGTATCCTGTAGATTCCCAACAATATTTTTCAGATTTTTAATTTCCTCTTCTTTTCTTTGGTTTGACTGTATACTTTCCTGTGCTCTGTCTTCTAAGTCGGATATTCTCTCTTCTGCATCACTGATTCTGTTTTTAAGGCTCTCAAATGTGTTTTTCATTTGTTCTATTGAATTCTTCATTTCATTTTGCTTTCTCTTCAGGGTTGAGGGTGTGCCAAAGGTGACACACCCAGGTTTGGGGTGGTAAATCTTCTCTCTCTCTCTCTTTTTTTCATTCAGAAGGGAAGTAATTCCACTCAGCTGAGCTCTTCTCCTGGATGGCAATCAGTGCTTGAGCACTAGCTGCTGTCCCAGTGACCACACAAAGGATCTATGCAGTCCTCAGTGTAAGCTCAGATTCCCCTCTAATGTCTCTCACTAGGTAGCCAAGGCTACCGAGTTTGTGGCATCTCTCAGCAAGACTACTCATGTCTCAGCCACACCATGAGTTCTCCCACACACTCTCATTTTTTTTTCACAGTCCCAGTTCATAAGCTCCACACATTCACTAGGTCTTAATCTCCTTTTATTACTCCCAACCAGAGTCAAGTTTTTCTGCTTGGCTGAGGGCTGGCACAGCCCTGAGCTGGTGCACTTGTTACATATGTCCAAAATGGCGCCTGCTCTATTGTCTTGTACCCCTTTGTAAGGTGTGTGGAGACAGAGAATGGTGTCCATACCATCCCTTTTGTTTTTTTCTCTCCTCTCGTTAGGCTGGTGTACTTTCCTCCATGGGGCTTCAAGCCTCGTTCCCTCTAGGCTCTTCCTGCTGCTTTTCTGCCAGTGTCTCAGGCTCTGTGGTTTTGCCTCACATCTCTTTCTAGCGCTGGTGCGGAGGAGAAGGTTCTTGGCAGCTGGGCTCTCATGCCATGGGCGGCCATGTCCTCCACGTAGATCCACCATGTTCCTCTAATTCCAGAAGAGTTTCCTCTGATTCCAGAAGAGTTTCCTCTGCAGTTTTTTCCCTAACTCCTCCCTGAGACTTCACTATCTCCAATTTTCCTGGACTATCAGTGAGCTCCCTCCCTATTCTGCCATCTTGGAGCCCCTCTGCCTATTCATTTTAATATCTTATTCTATTTATTTGAAAGGCAGAGTTACAGAAAGAAGGAGAGACACAGAGAAAGAGAGAGATCTTCCGTTCACTAGTTCACTCCCGAAATGACAACATTCAGGGCTGGGCCAGGCCAAAGCCAGGAGCAAGGAGCTTCATCCCTGTCTCCTAGGTGGGTGCAGGAACCCAAGCACTTGGGCAATCTTCTGCTGCTTTCTCAGGCACATTAACAGGAAGTCTGATGGGAAGTGGAGCCATCAGGACTTGAACCGGAGCCCATATGCAATGCCAGCATTGAGGGCGGTAGCTTTACCTGTTGCACCATGACTCTGGTCTCATCTGTTCATTTACTTATTAGCTTTGATACATCAAAATTTGTTTAGGGAAATAAGGCCACATATTGTGAAAAGGACAGTCTTATGAGATCTTGCAATATACACAAAAATTATCTCAAAATAGATTAAGGATGTTAAAATAAGACCTAAATCTACATAACTCAAATTAAAACAGGAGGATAGATTCAAGAAACTGAATTTAGTAATGATTTCTTACAGTCAACAAACGCAAAAGTTGACAAATGGGACTACATGAAACTAAAAAAAAAGCAAAAAATAAAAAACATTCTGTATATCAAATAAAACAACCAACAGAATGCAAAATAAGCAGTTAATATCAACAGCATACAAAGAACACTTGTAAGTCTACAATGAAATAATCAAGATTAAAGCTGGGCAAATATTTGACTAGCTATTTTCCAAAGAAGATATATAGACAGAATAAGTATATAATAGAATACAAAGATTTAAAATAAAATGCTTCTCCTGCAAACTTCCAGAAACCCTTATATGCATGTATTTCAAAATGAATTTTCCATTTTATTCCATTTGTCCATAAACATTTTGAAATATTTCTTACACTTCCACTTATATGTTTCTAAAGTAGTTAAACTCATAGAAACAGAAAATAGAAGAGTGATTGACAGTGGCTGGGCAAAGAGCAATGAAGAGTTAGTGTTCAATGGGTATAGAACTTAAATCTTAAGTTTTATAACATAAACATCCCTTTGATCTGTTGCACAAAAATGTTAACATAATTAACTGAACTGTACACTAGGAAGAATCACTATGTTCCTAAAGTTGTATTTCTGTAATGCACGAAGTTTCTATACCTTAAATAAAAGGTTTCCAGGAACTTAAAATTGGTAAATTTTTTGCTATATGTATTTAGCACAATTAAAATTTCTAATTCTTTGGAACACACAGAAATTAATCTCTAGGTTGTCTTGGAAGAAGTTCTGTTACCAAAGAAATCATTAAGCCCTAATAAGGTCTTGGGAGGAATTTCCAGAATGCTGTGCACAAAAAACCATCTACCCAGCAATTTCCCAGAAGAGTGCAAGAACCTCAGGCAATCGTTTTTGGTAAGCCTCCATCGTTAAGTGCATGGGTCTCAGGGAAATCCCCAACTCTCTGGATTTGGGTGAGGATGATTTTTGTTACAAGGTAGAGAAATACTATCATAATTGGCTTAAATAATACACCTAGTTACTACCTTACATATTAAGAATTTCAGATGCAGGAATCTCTCAAGGGCTCAATGTCATCAACATGGCCTTGATTCTTGCTAACTTGCTGCCCTGCCAGTTTGCTCCTCATTTGGTCAGATCATGTCTGCTACAATATCATCTGGAACATGGTGATAGGCAACATTATGCTCAAGAATGGGTCTCTGGCTTCTTATGAGTCTCTCTTTAAGGAAAAAAATAAAATAAAAATAAGAAAGAAACAAAACCTACCACAAAAACATTCTATCCAGAGCCCTGTTAGAAGATATCCCCGATTTCATTGACAATCACTCTCACAACATTAGTCAATGGGAATGCTATAACCTCATTTTGCAGACAAACAACAGTGTCTCCTGTGCCGCTACTAACTAGCTTTACAGGTTAAATACACACTTTTTCTTGGATTCAACTTTTTTTTGCTTCATTTTGAGGTATAAGCTCTATTTTGGACTATATGTGTTTCAAAACCCTAATTCAGGCAGTACTTTATGTTTTTGGTGTGTGTAGGCTTCTATGCTAGGTTGCAAGTGATTTAGAGGACAGAGGTATAATTATTGTGTTCTAGGATCTCAGGTTACTAAGAAAAAATGACACTTTCCAGGCCACTGGAATGAACCTCAAAAGACAAAGATCAGAGCTGCTAGCAAACAACTTGCCACCTGGTAGACCCTGGAAATGGAACTCACACTGGATTAGAATCAGGAAGTAGAGACTGGATTCTTAGGACATCATCTGAGACAAATCAACATTCCACTAAATCTAGCAAGTTCTGAATTTTTCTATAATTTGGACCAATAAAATTTCCTCTAATTTAAATGTTAAACTCGTATGGCAAACAAATGCATAAAGTTACAGAAGCCCTGAGAGTTTCAGAAAGAGATAGAAAAAAATAAGTGAAGTATTTCTTAAAATCTAAAAAGAAAAAAATAAAATAGAGACATACTTTACAATATAAGGTATTATTCAACCAAGACATTCAAGGGTTGACATTTTTCTCCAGTGTCAGTCCACATCACATATTTCCATGAAATCAATCTAAAATGAAATAGCAAGTGAGTCCAAGTTGATGAAATGTCATTTTCCCTGACTGCCTGATTTCCTTTCACCCTCCTCAGGTTGCCTCCCTGACTGTGTCACACGTGGGTTAATTCACACAAGATGGTTTTCATTAAATGAAGCATTTTCTGTATACACAGTTCAGATTGGATCAGAAATGTGCATATGAGCCAGGTTAAGAGGAAATGTGATATTGTTGGTGATGATGATGATAATGAAGACGTCAGTAATGCTTAAGTATACAAATGTTTGAGTGATTTTCAAATTCTAAACACTGTTACTCTGTGCTAAGAATATCAAATATATAATTTATACCATTACCTCCACTCTATTAAAGGCTGCTGAAGATCTGATAACATAAGCTGAATGCTTATGGAGTTTGAGTTTTCAACTGTTAGAACTAAAATCATACAGAAATCTGTTTGATTCCAAGCTGTGATCTTTTACATAATATGTGTAATTTCTCCACATATTTTCTGAAGATTCATAAACTCATAGTGTGTTGTCACAATTTATACCTAATAAGTACATGATGACCTGTGTAAATAGAAAGCTGCTATCCTTCTCTTACTGGCAGAAAAATTATCACTGCTTTACTTCGACAAAATCTTGAGTGTTCATTTGGTTGCCCACCTTAGTTTAAGTCTGAGTATTGCAGCCTCAGCCTTATTGGTATGTGGAGCCAGATGTTGTTGTTATTGTTATGGGACTGATCTGTGCACTGTAGGATGTTTAGCAGAACCCCTGATTCCCCTACAACCCAAATTCCATCTGTACCCCTTCCAGGTGAGACAACCAAAGATATCCCCTGGCATACCTGAAATGTCAAATCCACATCTGGTTGAGAAACACTAGTCTAGAACCCTGCCACTGAAATTTCTTGTCTTCATCTGTTCTGTGCCACTACAATAGAATACTTGAGACTGGATAATTTACAACGTGGAGAAATTTATTGCCTTACAGTTATGTATGCTAGGCACCAGTAGATCCAGGATCTGGCAATGCCATACACCTTTTCCAAGATGTGCCTTGCAGGCTGCATTTTCTGGAGAGGGAGAAGGCTAAATCCTCACAAAGCAGGGCCAAAAGGCAAAAGGAAATTGAATTCACTGTTTTCCAATGGCACTAACGTGACTTGTGATCTTAGAGCCCTAATGGCTAATTACATGTCTTTTTTCTTTTTTTTTTTTTAATCATTTTTCCAAGGTCTTGGTTCTTAACACTGTTAGAGTAGCAATTAAAATTCAACAAGAGTTTCAGAGATGACACTCATTGAAACATAGCATTAGTGGTGGAAACATAGAGTCTGAACTCTGTTGTTTGAGACTGGAACTGTCAAATGGCATGTTATTCTGGAATATGCCATGTTCCTTTTTATTAAAAACATAACTCCTATTGATGAAACAAAAAACACAAGGGCCCGAAAATGTACGCCAGCCTTACCATGATACCAAAGTCAAAGACATTTTAAGAAAACTGCATACCACCCTGCCTTATGAACAATAGTAAAAACTGCCCAACAAAATACTAGCAAAAACAAATTCAGCAATATTATGAAAAGATTTTAGACCATGACAAAGCGGGAGCTCTTCCTGACATGCAGAGATGTTTGAACATGCTGGAGCAGATCAGTGTAAGAGACTTTATCACCAAAATAAAGGACAGACCCACATGATCATGGCAACTGATGAAGAAAGGCATTTGAAAAATTCAATTCTGTTTCTTGATTCAAAAAATTACTCAACAGAGTAGAAAGAAACTATGTTAACATAATAAAAAGCCAATGTTAAAAAGCACGGCAAATATCACACTCATTGGTGAAAGACTGATTCATCTCTAAGATCTTGAACAACACAAGAATGTTCACTTTCACCATCTGTACTTAACATGGAATTTGAAGCTCTAGGCACAGAAATAATGTTAAGAAAAAAAAGTAAGGTATCCAAATGGTGAAGTAAAATTATCTCTATTCACAGATGACATGATTTATATGAAGTAAGTCTTAAAATTTTCACAGAAAAAAAATCTCTTAGAATAAATACTCAGAAAGGAAGAAAGGAATAAAGTCAACATACAAAAAATCATTTACATTTTTATATAATAAACAATGAACAACTGAATACAATTGAGAATACAATTCCACTTATAATAACATTGAAAAGAGGAAAACACTTAGAAATTAACTCATCTAAAGAGATGAAAGACTTGTACAACAAAAATTAAAGAACAATGCTGAAAGAAATTAAGGAAAATGCAGGTGAATGGAAAGAGAGCCCAAGCTTCTAGATGGAAAGACTGTATAATTCAGATGTAAACTACTCAGTAATCTATAGTCAATGTAGTCCCTATTAAAATTCTTACCATATTTTTTGTAGAGATAGAAAAATTTACTATATTTATATACTCATATGAAGTCTGTGAATAGCGCAAATTCCTTTGGAAAAGAACAAGGATGGAGGACTCAAACTCTCTGATTTCAAAACCAACTACTGTACTACAGTAATAAAAACAGAGTGGTACTGGCTTAAATACAGGCACAAAAACAGTAAACTTGAATGCAGAGCCCTTACATATATACTCAAATGATTTTTGACAAAGGGTCAAAGATTATTCAAGGATGAAAGGTCAGTCTTTTCAATAAACGCTGTTGGGAGAACTGAAGATGCTCACACCAAAAAATGAAATTGAACTATAACCCCATATACAAAATTATCTCACACTGGATCACAGGCCCTAAAGATCTAGAAAACCTTTAAGATGCTTCTAATAAAACTTACAGCAAAAGCTTCCTAACATTGGATTTGATATGACAACAAAGGCACAGACTACAAAAGAAAATCAGCAAACTGGGCTTTATGATTATTTATTAAAGTGCATCAAAATATCATCAATAGGAGTCGGCATTTGGCACAACAGTTAAGTCAGTGCATGGGCTGTGCTGTTCCACAGTGGAGTGCCCGGTCTGACTTCCAGCTGTTGCACTTCTGCTGATGTGCACCATGGGAGGCAGCAGAGAGGATGGCTCAAGTACTCGGGTCCTGTTCACCTACATGGGCGATCCCTGATGGAGGTCCTGGCTTCTGAACTTAGCCTGGCCTAGCCCCAGCTGCTGCAGGCATTTGGGGAGTGAATCAACTGATGAAAGACAAACACACATAGCATTTTATGATACTTTCCACCTTTTTCCCTTGTACTTCATTATTATTTTTCCTTCACCAGGCACAGGCGTGGGTTATGGAACAACAACAACAAAAAAGGAACTTGGAAAATAACCAGTAGGTATTCCTGAGAGCAACATGCAAATGAGCCTTTTAAAGTTGTTCAAGCCTATAGCACTGATGTCGGTACCATGGTAGCAAAATTCAAGTTGTTACACAGTGCTTTTGTGGGACAGAAAAAGTAGGTGAACATGTATTCATACAGGCAACACCTCAATCGTAGTTCAGAAATGTGGCCTCATCTCTTGTACCTTCACTCCTTAAATACATACATTAGAAAACTTAAAAGGGGTTTGCTAACTTGCACACATGTCCTCAGTGAGTCCTGTAATCCTAGCCTGAGCTCGTACTGCAGCTCAGATCTTCCTATTCTTTGAGGGGTGAAAACCTTCACTCTGGGTAGTATGCTGTGTTCTGCTTCAGGAAGTGACCACTTTTCCTGGAAAACATTTCTTAGGATCAGAATACTAGCAAAAAAAAAAAATGGGGGAATTATTCAGAACCTATAATCTCACCAGCAAGACTCAGTTTAGTCCCCTTCCCAGGGTAACCAAGCAACAATTCCAAAAATTCCAAATACCTCCATTGAGAAGGCTATGCTTCTCGCAAGCACCAAGGATAGATGGTCTGCTCCTCAGGGAAGATCACATGTATGACATTTGCAGGCTCTTAGCATTCATTCCCTTATAGTTCATAATTAAGAGAATATGTGGCCCTTAAGATGACTAACACTGCTAGTCAGTTAAACACATTTCAGCAAAAAAATCCCACAAAGAAGAGGGAAGGTGATGAATATTAAAGAGGTGTCCCACTTTACCAAAGGATAAGTAGACATGGCATGTGGGGCACTCATCTAATCCAGACATTTCATGACTGCCTACCATGAGTAGGATTGCACTAGGAACCTTCCAGTAGTGCCTCATTTCATCCTTTTGACAGCTCTGTGATGCAAGTCTGATTATGTACTTTATATAAATCATTTAATACTCAGAGAAATGAATTTATACCCAAGGCACTGGTAAAACATGAGGCTGGGACACTAACCTGCTTCTTGTCCCAGCCCAATATCCTCAAGCCTTCCCAGCTATGCCCTATGCAAACTCTCTCGGTTCATGTTGGTACTTAGGAGATGGAACATTACTGAGGAACACATAAAATGAAAACTATTTGTGCAGAAAATATAAGTAAATTATTTCAAGTGTATTAAATTGCATGTACCATAAAAATACTATATGAAGTAATAAAAATAATATAAATATTTTAGTCTTATTATCCAAGAATAGACTAAATGCTTTTTTCCCCAATTACTTTCCAGGAAATCTACACAGTTACTCCAAGAAGAAGGTACTACTATTATCATCCATATTTTACAAATAAGAAAATGAGATTCTAAATAGATTCTAAATAATACTTTTCATGTCTTTAATTTGGAATTTTTTAAAGATTTTATTTATTTTATTTGAGAGGTAGAGTTACAGAGAGTGAGAGGGGAGACAGAGAGAAAGGTATTCCTTCCATTGTTTCACTCCCCAGATGGCCACAACGGCCAGAACTGTGCTGATCTGAAGCTAGGAGCCAGGCGCTTCCCCACTGTCTCCCACATGGGTGCAGGGGCCCAAGGACTTGGGCCATCTTCTATTGCTCTCCCGGTTATAGCAGAAAGCTGGATAGGAAGAGGAGCAACTGAGACCAGAAATGGCGCCCATATGGGATGCCGGCGCTTCAGGTGGAGGATTAACCTACTGCGCCACGGTGCCAGCACCTATAATTTAAACAATTTAAAACAAACAACTTGAGTAAAAAACAGTGTCAAGTAATAATATTGAACATAATATCTTTCAGATTAAAAATTATGAACAAACCTGCATTTACCAAGTACAACAGATTGTTTGAATTTTGTATGCTTTGTGGAATAGGGACATCATGCTCATTAACATATGTATTATTTCACATACAATTTAACGGAGAGAACATTTAAAATCTCTTAATAATTTTCAAGAACACATGTATTGTTAAGAGATATAATAGGCTGGTGCTGCGGCTCAATAGGCTAATCCTCCGCCTTGCGGAGACAGCACACTGGGTTCTAGTCCCGGTCGGGGCGCTGGATTCTGTCCCAGTTGCCCCTCTTCCAGGCCAGCTCTCTGCTGTGGCCAGGGAGTGCAGTGGAGGATGGCCCAAGTGCTTGGGCCCTGCACCCCATGGGAGACCAGGAGAAGCACCTGGCTCCTGCCTTCGGATCAGCGCTGTGCAGCGCCCGCAGTGCGCTGGCCCTGGCAGCCACTGGAGGGTGAACCAACGGCAAGGGAAGACCTTTCTCTCTGTCTCTCGCTCTCACTGTCCACTCTGCCTGTCAAAAAATAAAAATAAAAAAAGAGATATAGTAGTCACACCATACAATACACTTCTTTTTTAAAAAACAGATTTTATTTATTTATTTGAGAGGTAGAGCTTCAGACAGAGAGAGGAGGAGACAGAGAAAGAAGTCTTCCATCCACTGGTTCACTCCACAACTGGCCACAAAGATCAGAGCTGGGCCAATCCAAAGCCAGGAGCTAGGAACTGGGAGCTTTTTCTGGGTTTTCCACATGGTGTAGGGGCCCAAGCACATGGGCAATCTTCTACTGCTTTGCCAGGTGGATTGGAAGAGGAGCAGCCAGGACACGAACTGGCACTCCTATGGAATGCTGGCAGCACAGGTTGACCTACTAGGCCAACAGAGCTGGCTCCAACACTTCTCCTATATTTCTATCCATAGTAATTTGTTACTACCTTAACAAGTATAAAATGAATCTTTTCTTGATTACGGTAAGTGCTTGAATTTCAGTTGCGGTTGCTACTGCAGAAATCATCATGAAAGTGTGGGAAGGACATACTTGCAGAATACATATAGCATACATAAAGAAAATCTTTATGAAAAAATAATGTGTTACTCCTAGTTTTTCATTTAATTGGTGGAAGCATTGTTAAAGCTTGGACTGGCTTACAGATCTGCATCCAAGAGCGATGACTCCAAAATAACAATGAAATAGAAGACTTCGTTCTCATCCCATACTTAATTTCACACACGCAAACACACACATACACACACAGGACACAAAGGTATTAGAGAAACACATAGCTCTTGAATTCACTTAGGAACAACAGTTGAGGAACACATACTAACACAAATTCTATTGAGCATGACCCCTGCTTCCATAAAAACAAACCCCACAGAAATGTTATAACATTGCATCACTTAGGAAGTAATTTTTATCAAGTTATGCTCCCAAGTGAGCTTCGGCTACTGTCATGAACAACCTGTGTTTTCTGAAGTCTAGGAAAGGTAATGCGGTTTCAGTCAAGATGAGGGTGCTTACAAAGAATAAAGGAGAGGGGCTGGCGATGTAGCATAGCAGGTAAAGCCAACGCCTGCAGTGCTGGCATCACATAGGGACAGCAATTTGAGTCCTGGCTGCATCATTTCCAATCCAGCTCTCTGCTATGGCCTGGGAAAGCAGTAGAAGATGACACAAGTCCTTTGGCCCCTGCACCTGCGTGGGAGACCCAGAAGAAACTCCTAGCTCCTGGCTTCGGATCAGCACAGCTCCTGATGTTGCCACCAATTGGGGATTAAACCAGCAGATGGAAGACCTCTCTCTCTCTCTCTCTTTCTCACTGCTTCTCTATAACTCTGCATTTCATAAAAATAAATAAATCTTTAAAACAGAGAATAAAGGAGAAAGAATTTGGGCCTAATCCAAATATAACACAAGTTTTCCCCTTCCCTATGGCTGCAGCAGAGTGCTTATCTCTCCTCACTGTTGATCAAGAAATTATGACTCTTCAGAGAAACGTTTTCAAAGTCAGACAGGTAGATTTCACTAACAACTGGGTAAAGATAAATTTCACGTGCAGGTAAAACATGGACTCCAAGTTAATGAATCTTAGAAGATTAAGTTCAGTGAGACAGATAGACATTGTGCATTATTCTTATCTGATTCCCATATTTGATGCATGCCTGATTGCATGTCCCTGCTCTGTAGTCACTTGGGCAATGCTAGAACACCAGCAATAACAGGGAGATCACTACTCCCACGTGGCTGGACAATTGTGATCATTATTTACTTATACAAACATGTATTAAAGGCTATTGTTTGACAGTCTGCACGACAGTGAAACAGATACACACAGCCACGCCCAGAGTGTCAATAGCCTGGCATGAAGTGCTTCTAAAGCATCAATATATGTTTAACGATCTCCGTAAGACAAACTCTTCAGCTATCAAGATTTCATCAGGCTGCTCTTCTGCAAGCTGAAAATCCCAATTTCAATCTACAGATTCCTTGATTCATCCATTCACTTCACAGCTGTTTTTATGAATCATTATGTACCAGATCCTGGAGACACAGGACACTGACTCCATCTTCATGAAGTGAACGACCTGATGCTCTAGCATCTGCCATACTGTTTGGTGAAGTCATTCTTCTACCAATTTCCCTCCACTCATTTCTTGAAATAAAATCAGTGTATAAAGATTTACGCTACATAAACCTTTTTTTTCATAGAATTTAGCATTGTTGAGCCAAGTACAGTTTCTGTATCCTTAATTTTATCATGAGTTGCCAAGGCAATTAGTTATATAGTGATATTTCTGATTAATATATTTCCCTATACCATCTTATCTAAAACATATCTAGATATCTAATATATATGTTTATCATTGAAATATATATAAGCATATATATAATACAAAGTTTTTTGTTGAACATATGCCAAATATCTTACAGTAATTATTGGGCTGTGTGTAGACTCTGAGAATTCCTCCTCTAATGTTTAAATCAGAAAGCTGTAAATCTATAAAAATTGATGCTTTTCCTGGGATGATTGTTGAAAACTTAAGACCTACCAGTTTTCCATGAACCCCATGTAGCTTCTAAATAGTATAGGAGATCAGGATGATAAACCCAGCCCTGCTTCTCTCTGGAATTGGCTGCACTGTGCCTTCAGTACGTTTAGTGCTTCCAACATAATGCCACGTGAGGGGTAAGTGTTTTGTATAGCAATTAAGATGCATCTTGGAATATCTGTAGTACACATCAGAATGCCTAGGTTTGAGACCATGGTCAGCTCCTGATTTGAACTTTCTGCTAATTTGTACCCTAGTAGCCAGCAGGTGATAGTTCAAGCAGTTGAGTGTTTGGCACTCAGTAGGAGATCCAGACTGAGTTCCTGGCTCTGGGCTTTAGCATAATGTAGTTCCAAATGCTGGGGGCATTTGCAAAATGAGCCAACAGATGAGAGATCTATGTTTCTCTGTTGGTTGGTTATTCATTCTCTCTCTCTCTCTCTCTCTCTCTCTCTCGCCACACACACACACACACACACACACACACACACACATACACACATACACACACACTCTTCAGATGAAATAAATGTGTTTTGGAAAAGCCAAATGCCACTCCAGCAAAGATTCTAGGTTTCCCAAGAACCACTTCAATATACTCAGGGTTTAAAGTGATTGTCATTTGTTCTCTTCTTTTTCTTTGGTTTCTTTTTTACCTTTCATGGACAGAGTTCCTGCCTTTCTCTATTCAGTTCACAAAATCGCACTAAAGTTTTTCCTTCACTACAATATAATCACATGATTTTCTTTTTTTTTTTTTTTTTGACAGGCAGAGTGGACAGTGAGAGAGAGAGACAGAGAGAAAGGTCTTCCTTTGCCGTTGGTTCACCCTCCAATGGCTGCCACGGAGAGCGCGCTGCGGCCGGCGCATCGGCTCATCCGATGGCAGGAGCCAGGTGCTAGGTGCTTATCCTGGTCTCCCATGGGGTGCAGGGCCCAAGCACTTGGGCCATCCTCCACTGTACTCCTGGGCCACAGCAGAGGGCTGGCCTGGAAGAGGGGCAACCGGGACAGAATCGGTGCCCCGACCGGGACTAGAACCCGGTGTGCCGGCACCGCAAGGCGGAGGATTAGCCTGTTGAGCCACGGTGCCGGCCCACATGATTTTTTTAATGACCATTTTCTCATGTGGATGCATTGATATGACATATTTTAGATTTACCTGTTCACCTAATACAAAACTTCGTACACAGTAAGCTTATATCATGGGGTCATGGTTTTATTATCTAATTTTTTTTTTTGACAGGTAGAGTGGACAGTGAGAGAGAGAGAGAGAGAAAGATCTTCTTTTTTTTTTCGTTGGTTCATTCTCCAATGGCTGCTACGGCAGGCGCACCACGCTGATCCGATGGCAGGAGCCAGGTGCTTCTCCTGGTCTCCCATGCGGGTGCAGGGCCCAAGCACTTGGGCCATCCTCCACTGCCTTCCCAGGCCACAGCAGAGAGCTGGACTGGAAGAGGAGCGACCAGGACAGAATCCAGCACCCTGACCGGGACTAGAACCTGGGGTGCTGGCGCTGCAGGCAGAGGATTATACTATTGAGCCATGGCACCGGTGATGGTTTCATTTTCTATGGAACATTTGCTATTATCTAGAGGAATTTTGATAATCTATAGTTATTTGTTTATATTTTTATTATCCCATTACAGACCATCCCCATTCATAACTACAGTGTCAGTTCTACAAGAATGGCTGATATAAAATAAACAGGAGGGGCCAGCACTGGGGCACAGCACAGCAGTTTAAAGCCCTGGCCTGCAGTGCCAGCATTCCATATGGGCACCAGTTTGTGTCCTGGCTTTTCCACTTCTGATCCAGCTCTCTGCCATAGCCTGGGAAAGCAGTAGAAGATGGCCCAAGCCCTTGGGCCCCTGCACCCACATGGGAGTCCAGGAAGAAGCCAGAAGAAGTCCCAGCTGTTGCAGCCATTTCAGGAGTGAACCAGCAGACAGAAGACCTCTCTCTCTCTCTGTCTCTGTGTGTGTATATATATATATGTTAATCTTTCAAATAAATAAATCTTTTTAAAAAATAAATAAAATAGGAAAAAATTTATACCTATATACATACACTTGCTAAAGAATAATTAAAGCAGGAGAAATACATTTTTTCATTCCATTAATTGATATCAAGTGCTCATTCTTGGAATTTACCTTATGTGGGTATATATAGCATTTTCTCACTTCTGTTCAACAGTAAAAATTAACTTAATATTTTGCTTTCACTTAATAAACAGATTTATTGGTTATTGACGTGGCTCACTAGGCTAATCCTCCGCCTGTGGCGCCAGCACCCCAGGTTCTAGTCCCAGTAGGGGTACAGGATTCTGTCCCAGTTGCTCCTCTTCCAATTCAGCTCTCTACTGTGGCCCGGGAGTGCAGTGGAGGATGGCCCAAGTGCTTGGGCCCTGCACCCCATGGGAGACCAGGAGAAGCACCTGGCTCCTGGCTTCTGATCGGCTTAGCGCTGGCCATAGCAGCCATTTGGGGGGTGAACCAATGGAAGGAAGACCTTTCCCTCTGTCTCTCTCTCTCTCTCACTGTCTATCTCTGCCTGTCAAAAAAATAAAAATAAAATAAGTAAAAAAACTGTAAACACAAAGAAAATAATCACTTGCAATATATCATCTGTGAAATTTTCAAAAAGAGAGAATAGATAAAAGACATGTTTGCATGGTATCTAGTTTGTTTCACAAACATGTCAAAAGATTTGCCTTTATCCAAAGCTGACTTGCTGTGATATTGTGAAAATATATTGCTTCATCACGGCATGACATTTCACTCCATTTTTAATATGCAAGAAAATGGTACTAACTGGAGATTGTACTGAAAATTGCAGTTGCCTTGATCAAAAATACTTTTCTTACAGTAAAAATACGATCATACCTCAGGTGAGGGATTCTATCACCTGAGGATCATCACGTACCCCCTCTTACAAAATGAACACCTTCAGTTAGGACAGGTTAGGCAATGTATCCAAAAGAGAAGAACAAGAGAAAGAGCTCAGAGTGACGTCTTAGCTCCACAGAGAACACTAGAATTGAATAAATGCTACTATTCAGGCCCAAGTAAGAAGAAAATTGGCAGAAGAAACTATAGAAATAGAAAATTGAGGATCAGTCTATCCAAACTTGTAGCAAAACAAATAATACCTGGGCCTCGATTTTGAATTGATTCATTCACGTGCCAATTCAGATTATATGAATGACATGCAGCCCATACCCTAGAGATCACTGTCTGAGTATTCAGGTCCATGTATCTCTGCCAACATCATCTCAATCTAGCAAAGAAAGACAGCTGCTTCTAAGAATTCAGCTTTAGTCATAATTTAATTTCATCCACTCATTCATGCACTTATATATGTATACTTTCAAATACTTCAGTTTCTAATAGAGGTCAAATAATTGAGCTACAGAACCAAAGGCAGCATCCTCTGCCTCGCACTGGAGGAACATATCTCAGTAGCAAGTGAGTGAACCCAGGCTAACACAGAACTCACACACGTACATTCCCGAGAGTTATCCCAGTATCTCTTCTGGGGATAAAAACAATCAGTTCAAGGCCACCACAGTGGCGCAGCAGGTTAAAGCCCTGGCCTGAAGTGTCGGCATCCCATGTGGGTGTCGGTTCTAGTCTCAGCTGCCCCTCTTCCGATCCAGCTCTCTGCTATGGCCTGGGATAGCACTGGAGGATGGTTCAAGTCCTTGGGCCCTTGGATCCACATGGGAGACCTGGAAGAAGCTCCTGGCTCCTGGTTTTGGATCGGAGCAGCTCCAGCCATTGCAGCTGGCTGGGGAGTGAACCAGCAGATGGAAGACCTCTCTCTGTGTCTGTACCTCTCTCTGTAACTCTGTATTTCAAATAAATAAAATAAATCTTTAAAAACAACAACAACAACAACAACAACAAAAAACCAATCAGCTCAAAAGCATCTGAATCTTGGAAAATCACTTAGATGTGTAAGCTCCTAAAAATGTCCCTCATTAGCATATTGTTACAACAATTTAATCATTTAAACAAAAAGTCGTCACGATACTTCTCTAAGGTAAAATAATGCCTCTCACAAAGTCTCCTTTAGGCCTAGAAAAACTTATGATATCAATCCAAAAGAAGAAAATGCACACAAATATTCTTGTTTCTTTATACCAATTTATCAGCTGTTACAAAGTTTTACAACTTACTGAGACATAAAAACTAAGCATAATGAAGGAAAAGCTTGATTTTTACAAAAATATAATCAAAAATTTTTGTCTTTTCATTCATTTTATTTTTTAAATTTCTTAAAACTTTGCAAGATAATCAAAGTTGATGTAACTTGTAGCCTCAGACCTAGATCTGAACCTGTGAAACTCAATTTACTCTAAGTTACAGCCTTAACTTCTCTGATTGCTAGAAGATGAAACAACAATAAATCATAAAGTGTTAAACTTCAGGGGTGTGTTCTCCCAGCGTTTCTTTTTAGGAAAGGGCCAAAATGTGACAGATAAGCCTCACTGGTTAGGACAACAAACAGAATACAGTAAATTTAATTTATGTACAATCAGGAAAATATACATGTAAGTGGCCAACACTTTGGTTTCTGTTTTTGCCTTCTGAAAATGGAACAAAACCACATTAAAGAAGCAAAGGGGAGGCCAGTGCCTTGGCTCACTTGGCTAATCCACCGCCTGCTGTCCTGGCACCCCCACCCCCCACCCCGGGATTCTGTCCCAGTTGGTTGCTCCTCTTCCAGTCCAGCTCTCTGCTGTGGCCTGGGAGTGCAGTGGAGGATGGCCCAAGTGTTTGGGCCCTGCACCTGCATGGGAGACCAGGAGCAGCACCTGGCTCCTGGCTTCGGATTGTAATTTTAAATTGTAATTGTAATTGTAATTCGGATTGGCGCAGCCTGTCGGCCGCAACTAGCTGGCTGTAGTGGCCACTTTGGGTTGAACCAACGGAAAAAAAGGAAGACCTTTCTCTCTCTCTCTCTCTCTCACTGTGTAACTCTGCCTGTCAAAAAAAAAAAAAAAAAAAAAGCAAGGGGAAAAATTGCTTCTTGCATGCAGATTTTCACCTTCGAGAGCCAGGATAGAAAATCAGCTATCTGTTTGCATCTTTGTTCATGCCTCCTTTCAACCACTTACACACTTATTACATTCTTCATAACCTTGAAATTATTCCATAAGAAACAGAAATGCTAACAAAGAAACTTCAATAAATTAGATGGAACCAATTCTTTGACATGCAAATATATTTTAGTTTTGCCCCACTAGGTCGTATGTTTCATTATGATTAAAAATGTCAAACAATATTTTGCCTCCTGGGAGTATAGGTTTTACTCCGTTTTTCAATTTTGCTCAAAATGCCTTATTGCATAATTTATGAGGTACAGCAGCCTTTGGTTGTTGTTTTTTAAAATTACAAGCTATGAGCCCCATGGTAGCATTTTGCTAAATGGTTGTACATATTGGCTTTTGAACATTTATAGAACAAAAGTACGCAATGAGCAACTCTTTTTGGATGATTATTCTCTTGTGTGCAACCTTCAGCTGTGAAAATAGTCTAGCCTCATTAATGGAACAAGGAAGTCTTACCTTCTGCATACTCAATTCACAAGTTCTAATTTATTGTGGGTGGTGAAATCCTCAGACTACTTTATTAGCCCTTCCCCCCCCCCCTCTCCTTCAATAACTCTCTCCCACAATCCTTTTATTGAGAAACTCATTTATTTATCAGGGATTATGTGCAGAGAACTTAGGATCTTAAAGCTGGGTGGACAGCATATTAAAACCTCTGCTTTCTCCCCAGCCTTCTTCTCTGGTGATGTGTGAACAAAATGAACATGCCATGTCCACTTGCAGTGTGTTAAGGCTGTTGAAAAATAATTCCCTTTGAAATGGGAAATATTTGAAGGGTACCTGTGGGAGAAAGGGAACAATATATTTGAGAAAATCAAGAGAGTTGTGAATGCTGGTGTTTTAAAAGCGGGATTTTAAATCACTAGTTTTGTTTAATAACCTTTCTGAAAAATTTATTTCTATGGGCAGAATTTCCTGTCAGTATGGACAGGTCGTGAGGATCTAACGAGACTGTATATGTTCAGAGCAGAATCTGGCCTTTGGAAAATGTATGGTATTGTTTTCACTTACATGAGATTCACTGTGATTACACCAAGAGGAGCTGGAATATCTTTTTGTAAAAAAAAAAAAAATCACTTATTTGAAAGGAAAAGAGACCAAGAAAGACAGAAACAGAAAATTCTCCCATTTGCTGGTTCACTCTCTAACTTCTCGCAACCAACAGGGCTGGGTCAGGTTGAAGCAAGGAGGTAGAAACTCAGGTGGGTGGCAGAGAGGCAAGCGCTTGAGCCATAACCTGCCATCTCCCAGCGTGCACATTAGCAGGCTGCGGGAATCAGGAGCAGTGACAAGACCTAAGATGCAGGTGTCCTGTGGCATCTTATTCAACCACTACGTCAAACACTCATCCTTAAATATAACCTGTAAGGAGAACTCCGGTTGTTTCAGAAAAACTTATAAGAAAAGGGAATATTGACATTTTTGCAACACAGCTGAATGACAAGCAGGAGCTACTACTTTAAGTCCTCTAGGATTGCCATAATCAAAACGAAAAAAAAAATGTTTTGGTGACTATGAGAACCAATGGAAATCTACATTGCTGGTAGGATTAAAATGGTATGGCTACTATGGAAAGTTGTTTGACAACTCCTCAAAATTAAATATAGAGTTAAAATATGACCCAACAAGGTGACTGCCAGGCATATGCTCAAGAGAAGGAAAACACGGGCTCACAAACACTGCATGGGAGACAGCATTATCCATAGTAACCAAAAGGTAGAAACAACCCAAATGTTCATCAACTGATCAATGGATAAACAGAACAGGTTATGTGATGAAATATCTGTTGGCCTTTCACAGAGAATGACACGCAGTAGTTCCCACTTTTCTGAAAGGGATATGGTCTAAGACCCATGATGAATGATTGAGACCCTGGATAGAACAAAAGCCTACATATACTGTTTTTTTCTATACCCACAACCCTATACCTATGACAAAGTATAATTTATGAAATAAGAACAATAAGAAATTAGCAACTAGTAACAAAATAAGGGGCCAGCTTTGTGGAGGAGCAGATTCAGCCTTCGCGTGTGATGACAGCATACAATACAGGCACCAGTTCAGGACCTGGCTGCTCTACTTCTGATCCATCTCTCTGCTAATGCACCTGGGAAAGCAGGGGAACATGGCACTAGTCCTTGGACCCTTGCACCTATGTGGGAGACCCAGAAGAAGCTCTGGGTTCCTGCCTTTGGCCTGGCCCAGTCCCAGCTATTGCAGCTATTTGGGGAATAAACCAGTAGACAGAAGATTCTCTCTCTTATTTCTCTCCCTTCCTCTCTCTCTTTCTTCCTCTCTCTGTAACTCTGCCCTTCTAATAGGTAAAAACAAAAATAAAACAATTACAGCAATACATTGCAATAAACTTTAAATCAATGGATTATATGTATTATGTAATTATAATCAATCCAGTGTATGTATTATATATGCATTATATGTATTACACATTCTACTTTACTGATCATCCTTCTTGGACTGATGTGAGATGATGTGATGTCTATATGATGATAAGAAGTGACGTGTGTTAGGCAAGCATTGCAACACAGCATTAGGCTACACTCCATCAGAGGAGGATCATTTGCTTCTGATGATCCTGGATCACTTGCCACTTAATATTTTCAGAATGACATTACCTTCATGCAACTCAAGTTAGAAAGTAGAACCTCAGATAAGGATTATTACCATACTAATATATGCTACAACATGGATGAACTCTGAAAACTCATGGTACATGAAAAAAGCCAGAAGCAAAAGACTACATATTTATTATATGATACATTTCTACGAAATGTCCAGGATCATGCCCGGCACTGTGGCGCAGAGGGTTAAAACCCTGGCCTGAAGTGCCGGCGTCCCATATGGGCGCCAGTTCTAGTCCCAGCTGCTCCTCTTCTGATCCAGCTCTCTGCTATGGCCGGGGAAAGCAGTGGAAGATGGCCCAAGTCCTTGGGCCCCTGCACCTGTGTGGGAGATCTGCAGTAAGCTCCTGGCCCCTGGCTTCGAATTGGCACAGCTCCAGCCATTATAGCCATCTGGGGAGTGAAACAGCGGATGGAAGACCTCTCTCTCTGTCTCTACCTCTCTCTGTAACTCTGTCTTTCAAATAAATAAAATAAGTCTTTAAAAGAATAAAGCATAACAGAGGGTATATTTTGACCTCTTTTGTGATTGCTTATTTCTAAAATAGCTCTCCTTTTTACAGCAATCAGAGCTGTATATTAGCATTTTTTTTTCCTGTGGTTGATTGGTTTAATTTCACAAATAATGTTGACAAAGCACTTAACACATTTTCTATTTTATTTATGATTACAGCTGACATTCTGGTGAGATCAGAAAGACTTAAAGCTTTGACTACATATAAGTGGTTATGAGTTATGAGTGGTTGGCCCTGAGATATATCTGTGGCCTTCATTTTTTATTTTTCTTTCATAACCCTTTTTCTGTTTGGAACATCTTAACGTAGTCCTGCTCAAAAGTCAACCTTGGAAAACATATGGAACAAAAATGACGTTGTCTGTCCAAATAAAGTAACCTTGACCTTTTACATATGGAGAGAATTAAGAGAATTAAGGACCCCAAGACTTTATATTCAGCTTGAGAACCCAAGGCTCAGAGCTACCGGTACCCATGGCCATGTTTAGTGAAAGACAGAGAACAACCCAGCTTCTTACTTGCCAGGCTTCTCAGGGTTGTCTATCTCACTGACCAATGACTCAGCTAATAAAGCGAGCAGTGTCCCAACCTGACTGCAACTTTACATCATCTGGGGAACTTCTAAAGGAATTAGTATACGGATCATCAATTCAATCAGCTCAGTAAGACTTTCTGGGGACACAGGTGCTAATTAATGTGTGTTTTTTTTTTTTTACTTATTTTTATTTTATTTGAAAGGCATACAGAAAGAGCTTTCATCTGTCTATTCATTCCTCAAATGCCTACACCATCTGGCACTGGACCGGGCTGAAGCCAGGAGCTGTGAACTCCATCAACATGGGTGGAATGGACCCAGCCACTTGACCCTGGTGCCTCTCAGTGTGTGCACTAGGAGGAAGCTAGAAATTAGAGCAGAGCTGGGACTGGAAAACAGGCTATCCCATATGGGATTCAGGCATTCAAACAGTGGCTTAACAACTGCACTAAGTGCCCACCAAGGGTTAATTTTAATAGCTTTAAAATAATGGGTAATAAAGATTGACCACCATTGTTAAACAGAATCACCTAAATGAGAAAACATGCCCTTTTCCATTATTTCAGTTCTTTGGTTTTAATAAGGCAAAGTTTGGAGTAATTGAATCAAGTTAGGTTTAAAAAATTTTTTTCATTGTGTTTTTTACAGTTATCACATATTTGCAGCCAGTGAGGAAATATATATATATTTGTGTGTATGTGTGTGTGTGTGTGTATTTGGTATGTTAAACAAAGGTGATTTATATGGGGTGAATCATAACTGCATTGAAACACTGGACTACAAGCAGAAAACATGGATTTTATACCAATATGCCTATAGCTCTCACCAAGTCCCTTCAAACCTTTGGGTACCAGGCTTCAAAACCAAGTAGACTCTTAAATTAACCCACAGTCAGCCCCTCCCTGAGTAAGCTCTACTGTTGAACAGGTTCACAATTATGCTAGACTCATGGTGAGTAAAGAAAAAGGAAAATGAGTGAAGAAGGCACTGGAAGAGAAGGAGGGAGGGAGGAGAGAGAAAGAAAAATAAAAAAGAAAAGAAGGAACAAGAGATGGAAGGGGGAAGGAAGGAAGGAAGGGAGGGAGGGAGGGAGGGAGGAAGGGAAGGAACCAAACGGGAACAGGTGAGGGAGAAAGGGTAGAGAAAATATGATTCAAGATTGCTGGATATGCAGACTCTTCATAAAGTATGTGGGAAAACTGATTAAAAGTTTGGGCACAAAAACATTTTGAAATTCATGCATGGTTTTTTCGTAATATTCATTTTCCTTGAATTTTTGAGATATCTGGGCTATTTATTTATTTATATGTATCTCATAAATACAACATTTGGAACACAGCAATTCTTCATACCATACCCATCCTCCCACCCACTCTCCCACTGAGAAAGAGAAAAAGAAAGAGAAAAAAATAAAGTAAAATGAAAAAACTAAGAAAACCATTCCTCAACAGTCCAGACAAGGGCTGTTCAAAATCCCTGCTTCTTGAAGGTGATTTCACTCCCCCCCCCCTTTATCCTTTCCCTTCCTTCCTCCCCTTCTTTCCTTTTAGAAACTGAATTACCTTTAAGAAGAACCCAAGAATGATACCTCTTTTGCTAACTCTTAGATATAACTATAACTTATGAAACATAATAATATCCTCAATTTAATACACCAAAAGGAAGTGATTCTTAACAAATTTTACTGTTACATCTCATGATACAACTCTTTGGGGACAGAGGTCCTACATGGGAAGTTAGTGCATAGTGACTTATTGTTTATTCAACAATTAACACTCTTGTGTATGACGCCAGTATGATGTCAGTGAGCACCCAAGGCTCTTGACATGAGCTGCCCAGGCTCTGGAAGCCTTTTGGATCCACTAGCCCATAAGCAAAGTGGAAGTTCTCTCCCCGCTTCAGAGAAAAGTACATCCTTCTTTGGTGGCCGCTTCTTTCCACTGGGTTCTCATCCACAGAGGTACGTTATGTAGATCATTTTTTGCCAGAGTGTCTTGGCTTTTCATGCCTGAAATGCTCCCCTGGGCTTTTTAGGCAGCTCAGAATGCCTTAGGGCTAATTCTGAGGTCGGAATACTACTTAAAGTGATTGTCATCTTATGAGTCTAATATATAGACTGCTTCCCATGTTGACTCTTTTACTCATTTTAAATTCTATTATTATTTCCAGATACTTAGTCCTATTTATATGATCATTTTAACATTTGTTCCTATCTATATGGTCACTTTACCAATTAATCCTACCCATTTGATCTTTATAACACTTAAGCTGCTATTTTTACCAGCCATCTTCAGGGAATTTGGGGTCCCATGGAAAATTTTCAAACTATACACTTAGAAATAAGTCCATAGGAATGTATGCAGAACTATACTGCTTCGCAGTTATGAACTTCACACATTTCACAACTACAACTTTAGGATCTTGGTAATTCTTCCCATCATGTCCACCCTCCTACACACAATCCTTCCTCTTCCCTTTCTTACTCTCTTATTTTTTACTAAGATCTATTTTCAGTTAACTTTTTACACATATAGTTAACTCTATGTTGAGTTCAACAATTAGTATGAAAGAAAAAAGATAAGGAAGATATGATGAAGAAAAGAAAACAAAAATATAGACTAAAAAGCTGTTCTTCAATAGTCAGTATCTGTTTTTGAAAAAAAGAAATACATCAGGCAAGATAAATAAATCTGTGGAATTTCAGCCACGAAGGTTACGTTATGAAGATAAAAAGGATTTTCTAATGGCCCACTGTTGCTTAAAGAGTTAATGCTTTGCCTTTTCCAGGCATTATTTTTTTCCTGCCTGTTTCTTTTCTAAATGCATACTCTAGTTCTGATTTCATTCCTACTTTGCATTAAAGTGACACTTTTTTGTCAGGTGCTATTAATTCGGACAACCAAGGACTTGCCTCTTTTGTTTAGAAGCTAATGCTGTGTTGTAGCCAGGATCTTGGTTCTCGGAGCCAGAAAATATGTCCGAATAATCAGGCTGAAGACCACAGCAAACCTGCAACTAACATTCAACTCTCCCCCAGTGCAAACTGCTGTCCCCTGTCCAGCCCTTCAATCACAGACAGAGCATGGCTAGAAGCCTCTGATGTCCTCTTCCCTCTTCCCTGTGGACACATTACATTAGGAGAAGTGTGTTAATGAAGGCTTACGGTGTTTTCTTGTGGCAGCAGTAGCTCCAGTCAGCCTGAAGGCAGAGAAAGAAAATTGAAGACTATTGTAGTAATCCAAGCAGGAATACAGCAAGTGAGAAACTCCTTAACAGATGAGTTTTGGGGAAGCAGAATGATAACTCAGAGGGGGAAAATGAATGTGTAATCAACAGGGGCCACTAATGAATTTTAGAAACACAACAAAAAGAGCTTCTCTCTCTTGAATGGCAGAAGAGATGGTGGGGCTGCCAATGAGATGACAAATTGGAAAGCACATTGAGTTGGGGATACCTATAGAACTTTGGGCTGACAGTGAGTCCTAGAAGTTAGAAATTCCAGGTGCAAACAAATGTAAAACCCAGTCATTTTTTCAAATAACAAACATATGTAATTCAAACAAAGCATGTGTGAGAAATGTATGTCCTGATACATGAAATAAGGACAAAATTAAGGGAAGAGAGACAATTGGCCAATAAAGAATTATGCTTTTTGATTAAATGCAGCAACCTCCTGCAACAAAATGGTCATTGACTCCTGCTGATTAAAAGGTTATTCACCATAAATCACTAAATTTTAGATTAAGAATTTTATAGTAGTGTATAATAAGCCTAGAATGTTGCATTAGTCCAATTTCTGTTGCTATAACAAAATATCTGAGGTCAAGGACTTTACAAAACAAAGAGTCTTATTTGGCTCACAAATCTGGTGGCAGGAGAGTCCAAACAGCATGGAGCCAACATCCTGATGAGGGGTCTCTGACTACATCAGTAGGGAGAGGGTAGTGGCCATCTGCAGGAGGAGTTAACTAAATAGGTAAACTGACTTATAAAACTGTTCTGAGAGCTAAACAGAGTCCCACCAGAATTACGTTAATCTCTTCCAAAAGTCAGGTTCCCAGTGACCCAACTATTTCCCATCAAGTCCTACCTCTTGAAAATCAACATCACCACACTGGGGCCAAAACTTCCAGCACATGAACCTTTGGGGAACACACATCAGTCATATCCAAACAATGGCAGATGATTAAAAAACTGCTTCATCAGTTAAACTTTAGTGATTTGGGAGTGCACTCCAGGCTTCCTTCTGTCTCCCACCCGTCCAGAACGACCTCATCTCAGACCTGAGCCCAGTTTCTAAATAATCTCCAGAGAAGACCATGAAACTCTCATAAAGAGAGTGAGTATCATTAAGACACCCTAAAGGGATGCCTCGCTGGATGTGGTAGGAAGGCACAGCAAGAAACCTGTTTTAAGGATTTGAAAAGATCTGTAGATACTGAGCTTCAAAAAGTGCTCTGGGCCAAATTTCAAATTTCAAATAAGCCACAATGGCAGACCCGAAAATATCAACCTTGACCACTGACTGTTATATGAAACAGAATACTAAGAGTGCAACTAATCTACTAAATACTGTAGCAACATTTGCACACACACAGAAAAAAACACCATCACCTTCAGCATACAGAACACAGGAGCCTATGACAAATGAATCACAAGCGTTTGTTGCTGCCAGATACCAATGACTCACATCAGAAAGAAAGAAAAATAACCAGCAAATACAAGGTCAATCATTTATTATCTGAGTGAGTCTGCTAAATTAAAGTCATAAATGGCCACAGTTAAATGAGAGGGGCTTTGTATGTCCTCACTTGTGTATTAATTTCATATATTTCACAGCAGGAACCCAATTAGTTTTTACTTCTACTGTTAATCAAACATATCAGATAATTAAATTAACATTTGCAATACAGACTAACCAGATTCATAATAAAATAATTACTGAATGCTCTTCCCTCACTCAGTGTATTAATTTATTGCATGTTCTTTTCTTCTGTAGACATTACATGGATTTTCAAATTTATTTGCAATATTTGGAAGCCCTGCCTAATGATAAGCTGGTTATTCTTCCTTAAATTGAAAAGTGTTGAATGATACAATTGTCCAACCCTAAAATGAAAACAAAAAACTTTGCAGATCAGTTTGGAGTACTTCTATATATTTACTAAAATAATTTTCGGGTAGCATTTTTAGACTTTCAAACTATCATATATCTATATATCCATATCTATATCTATATCTATATCCATATCCATATATCTCCAACATCATTTTGAACATTCAGCATCTTATAAATTTATAACCAAAATAGCCATGTCTATTGTATACTGGTTTTCTTTGAAGTTTTATCAATGAATTCATTATCTCCTTTAACATCACTGCCACCTCAATTATTTTTCTTTAAAAATATGCATTTATTTTAAGGATAAGTAGTAAACCAAATTTCCTTATCTATGTTACTAGAAGGTAAAGGGTAGATAGTCATTAAAACCTTGGTAAGCAAAGAAGTTCAATTTACAAGATTATTTTGACTTGTATAAAATTAGAGAAATAGTGTTTCATATAACTACTACTTTTATTTCATCCTAAAATTCTGATAATGGTATCATGAATTGTTCACTTTACCTCTGGTGAGAATACTGGGCTCCACATTCCATAAAGGCCAAGAAAAGCCAGCCTTAAAAACTATGATTTAATAACTTCAGAAGGTAAATCAACTCAAATCCACTTTCTGAAGATTTTTGAAAAAATTTTTCTAAAGGTACTCATGATGACAAATGGCCCAACAATATTTTCTCAAATTGGCTAATATCAGCCTGCCCATTTGCAGAGGGATAAGTCAATGGCAAGAGGCTCATATGCAGTGAAATGACAGAAACAGAAATAAAACAAGGACAAGATTCAAGACAGAGTAATAGAAAACAAACTAGAACCTTGACAGAGACATATATGTATAAATATATAAGTAGATACCTGATTCCATTACTCTCATTCTTTTAAGTGTTATTCTGTTGAGAGTGTCAGTTATACTGAAAGAATGCAGTTTGAATTTCAGACTGTTTCATATTAAGTATATCATTAGGAAAGTTACTTAACTTCTCTGAGAAACACATCTCACATTAAAATAAAAAGGGTATAAACTTTCTCACAGGGTAATTGTGAAAATATGTATAAAATGCAGAAAATTTAGCCAGGAATGGGCAATAACTTGTTCTTGGCCCTATTTCATCCAACAAACATTTGTAACCACATTTGCGAATGTAGCTCTTTTTAAAACCCAATGGTGGTAACGGCAGTGGTAATGAAGGTACTGACTATATTTCAAGCACTGGGTGTAAAATTGTTTCAAAGCAGCTTGCCTGAATTTCCAGACTGTGTCCACTTCTAAACTACGATTGGAACATTTTTTGTTTGTTTCCAGTAATAGCTGCTTTGTTGTATATATGCACTACCATGATTTATCAGAGAGGATTTGGGAGGGAGAAAGTGTACCTTTTACATGAACAACAATGGCCAGCATACAGATGATCTGCCTGGAGTGGCTGATCACTTAAATTATCTGAATATCACACAGCAATCTTTCATGGTTAGCTGACATCACTTCTCCAAAACATATTACATATGTTCAAGAAAATATCTATCAGCTTTAAAGTAGCTTTCTGTCTCTCTCTATTTTTTAAATGGGGTGTTTTATTGTTCTATTAATTACTGTTAAAAATCATCATGCTTTGCAAAATCATGCAATGAAGGCAATAGGGACTATGGGGAGAAATGGGATGAGAGGTATAACACCAAAATACTTCATCAGTAGAAAAGAATAAGACTGGAGCAATTAAAAAAACAAAACAGTAGCAACATGTAAATAAAAACTACAATGAGGTATCACTTTACTCGTTAGAATGGCTATTATCCAAACATCAAAAAATAAATTCTGGAAAGGATGTGGAAAAAAAGGTACCCTGTTGGTAGGTATGGGAATTAGAATAATCATTATGAAAAACAGTACAGAGACTCCTAAGAAAACTAAAAATAGATCTACCATGTGGCCAGCTATCCCATTCCTGAGACTATATCCAAAAGGAGTCAAATCAGCATATGAACAAGATAATTTTACTCCCATGTTTATAGCAGCTTAACTCACAATAGCAAAGATATGGAATCAATCTAGATGTCTCTCAGTTGAAGACTGCATAAAGAAAGTATACACACACACATGCACACACATGTGCACACACACATATGATGGAATATTATTCAGTCATTAAAAAGAATGAAATCCTGACATCTGTAACAAAAACAATGGAACTGGAAATCATTATGCTAAGTGAAATAAGCCAGACCCAAAAAGACAGATAACATGTTTTCTCTAATTTGTTCTCTAATATCAGGAAACTATAAAAAACTGTGTGGAGGTCATATCATTTGGTATTTAGTTAGACATTTTTCTTCACTGAATCACCCCATGTAAATGACAATATCCTCTCCTTTCTCCATGTCACTATCATTATCAATACTTCACTCTGACATTGATATATGCTTTATTAAGAAAAACAATATTATATGTGTATGTATATAATCTCTACACTTGAAATGAGAATGGCAAAATGTTAACAACCTGTAAAATAATAAATAAATTTATCTTTGAATTAAAAAAGAAAGCGCAGAATCATTTTTCTTTCATGAAAACCATGATAGAATTACGAATTGGTGAACCCACATTTGATTACACTTATGTTGTTAGGTAGCAGAACCCAGATACATCATAACATTATCTATTTTGGACTTTGAATCTCTTAAATTAAAGTGAATTCATTTTCCAAATTAGATTTATTTCAGATTATGTAAAATGAACTCTCCTTTTCAGATGATGCCTCAATCACAGAAGTAGGGCAACGTTTGATGAGAAATAGCTCAGATGGGATTCTGCTCATTGTATTTGCCTTCAAAAACTCATAATCAACTCAGCAGCCATGTTTCCAGCCTCTGAGGGGCTAGAGCGGCAGGTCCTCTCTGGATCCCAGTCCTGAGTGACTTATTCTCATCTGATGTCTTATCTCCCACACTCATCTCCAAACTGGGAGGCTCTTATTAAACAACAGTCTTTTTTTCTTCCCTCTGGCTAAATATCTTGCTCATCCTTTTATTCCTCACAAGTTTTTTTTATATATATATATAATACAGGATATATACCTAGTTAAACTAACAAATATTTTCTGTGTTTATCAACAGCAATCATCACAACTACAACTTGGAGAAAACACCAGTATGACTTCTCCTCCCAGCAGAATCTTCCCATCCTCCTCCTCTCTAAACCCCTCTGCGAGAACAGAGATGCCACAGCCCACCTGCTTAAGCTAAGTGTTAATCCAGCCACTCAATGTAGAGGGAGGGAGAACCAAGTGTACCAGTCCACATGTGGAACAAATAGTACGCTAGCATTATTTCCCACTGGGTTTCAGCTCTGGGGCCGCTGGAGACAAACAGTACAGCATGCCCTACACTGGCTCTGGGCCCAGTGCTCATTTCCACCTCCCCGCCCGTTACTCTCTGTGCCCACTATTCCTTTTTTCATACCCCCATCCTTTCTCTCTCTCCACAACTTTAATATTCTCAATTCCTCCCCCACCCCAGTTGTGTATTTCCACCTTGTCTCTGGCCTTGACACCAAAAGCTGAACGACTGATGGCAAGTATTAGAAATAGGATTTCTTTATGGTCACTCTTGTGTTTCTACTCAGTCTTTGTCATTTTATTGTGGCCTTGGGGAAGTTACTTCAACTCTGCAAGCTTCAGTTATAGCATCTCCAAAATGAATATGATAATTTTTCAGGATTGCTTGAAGAATAAAATAAACTATGTAAAAACTTGGCACGTGATAACTGTGGAACAAATACTTTCACTTCCCTTGTAATTACATTCTTTCACCAAAAAGAAACAAGAAAGATCTAGATAGGAAAAGGTGAGTCGTACCCCCTAAGGGGTAATGTAAGTACATGCAAGGACAAAGGAAGCAGTTAACTGATGTCTGGGACAGGTTCGAAGCCCTTCGCTTTCAAGATTTCAGAAATTCTTTCAGAAGAGATGCAGCATACCATGTGATTTAAGCCTCAGACTGATTGATTCAAAGACTGGCAATGCTCACTCTGGTACTTCTAGCTGAGTTGACTTGGACAGGATATTCGTAAGTTACATCTATAAGTCCCTGCTTCTCAGGGGGCATGGGGATGCATGACAGGGAAAATTAAACAACACGTTACTTCACCCTTAGGCTCAGGACTTGGTTGTTATAAGTATGTAGTTTAATTTTTGTTATTTTAATGACAATAATGATGTCACAAAGCATAAAAAATGCCAACACTTCAATATGGCTTAAACGTACTTACATATTTTGAATTAAGGAGCTATTTCTATAGTAGTTCAAATAGTTTATCAGATGGTTGGTACCGATGTATAATGCACTGTGTAAACTTACCTCTTTACCAGAGGGTGACCAGTCTACTACCTGTCAACATAACATATCTTTCATTACATATGTGAAGTACGCTGAGGGTTGTCAGAGGAATTCAAGGAACAAAATATGTATTGAACTATTTCATCTTTTTTTAATGTTGTAGAGAGTGGTGGCAAAGGCACATATATAATCATATATAACTTCAAATATTTACTTTGCTTTCCTGATGTCATATGAAATGAATATTTGGGGGAAAATGACAGTATAGAGAATGCCAAAATTAAAAGGTCACAGGAGTTCTTTTAAAGATAGTTCACTAGAGTGACTGTTAAGTCAGGACTCGGGATGCACACACCCCACCCATATCAGTGTGTCTCAGTTAGAGTCAGGCTACGCTTCCAATTCCAGCTTCCTGGTAATGTATGCCCAAGGAGCCAATGGGTGATGGCTCAAATGGTTGGGTGCCTGCCACCTACATGGTAGACTGGAATTGAGTCTCCAGCGCTTGGTTTCGGCTGTTGCCAACATTTGGGGGAATGAACTAGCAGATGGAAAATGATCTCTCTCTCTCTCTCTCTCTCTCTCTCTCTGTCACTCACCTTTTCTCTTTGCATATGTGTGCGACTTCCTTTCAAATAAAAAAAAAATGTGACAACTTAAATAAATAAATAAATAAAAGCAGCTTGGGAAAGCACAGGGAAACTTTCCGAAGTACACTGATTATTAGAGTAGATCATACTAACCCAAAATACCCACTAGAGGTTTTTCATCTATCTTTAGGATCCCGTGTTTTTCTTGTGTATCCATAAAGCACAATGTTAAGTCACTTGCTCTTACTTCCCATTGAAAGGTGTGTACAGCACCCATATAGCAGGTAAATCAGCCTAAACTCCCCATCTGTACACCTTTAAATTTGAGAGTAGGACAAGACAAACACAAGTCTTTAGAAATGCCATGTCCCATTTAGCCTCATTTTCTCCAGCTTAACTAAATATGTCTTAGCTTCTAAATCTATTTCTCTCTTGAATAAATTGCATTTCTCCTTCCCTAAGATGACTTTGTAAACTATAGTTTTTTTTCTTATGAAAATGTTTACAAATTGGGCAATTACAAATTGGGCAATTCTTTTCAAATACCTGACATCTTCCCACACCTCAGAGAAATTCACCTGTTTGGGGTAATGCTGCATGCTATGCACCTGAGAGATACAAATGCATTCTGTGCTGCCACCCAATTGTATGGACTATGGGTAAGCATCCTCTATTGCTGACAGTCTTAGAGCTAGACTAGTCTCATATAGACATAATATTGCCTACTGATAGCACTATGTTCCTTTATGAATGTCTGGAGAAAATTAACCTTAGCTACTTCCCAAGGAACATTATATAATGTCCAACCTATAAGGCAGTGAAAATTATGATAATTTTGGAAGTAATATTTTTCTCTTCAAAAGTAAAAACTTTTGGACAAAAGCCAATAAGCCACTTACTCCTCTTACACTATCTTTTAACCACTTTCCACCCCCTATAAACTTGTGGTTTATGGATGTCCTGAGGCAAGGAGGTGAAAACATGGACAATGCACCTGAGGATTAATAATCTGGTAGTAGTGGTCTGTGGTCATAGTCAGCAACATAAGTTGCTTTGCATGATTAAAAACAAGAATTTGGTGTTTGAGAAATAGAAGGGAAGCATTAGACAAGAGTGGTATTCAGCACCCAGGCTGAGACTGAAGCCGACCCTCCGTAATGGTGGTGCTGCTGATTGACCAAAGACTGGAAATCAGAGAGCAGGTTTGTTCCTTCTGAAGGCTGTGAGTGAAGGACCTATTCCAAGCCGCCCTCCTTGGCTTGTAGATAGATGTCTGTCTTTTCAATGTGTCATTTCATCTTTGTGCGTATCTTTCTGGGTAGGATTTCCTCTTTTAGTAAGTATTCCACTCATATTGGGGCAATACTTATAATAATATAGAACTATATATTATAATAATATGTGTACTTATAATAATAAGCAGTATTTGTAATTAATATTTATTTTTTCATCCATTAAATCTTATAGTATCATGGGGGCTTATTACTTTTTTAAAAAATGTAACAGTTTATTTAAGAATAGTTTTAAATTTAAAAAACCAAAATAGTCCACTAGTAATACAAAGAGTTCCCCTCATCCATATACCCCTGACTCTATTTCCCCTATTAACATCTCATACTAGTATCTTTGATATCATTAATGAATCATACCAACTTCCTCTTTTTTGTATACATAAACCTCTTTTATCCCTCCTACCCCATTCTTGGTAAACAGATATTTATAAAATGATCTTAGTCTGAAGACAATTAGCATCACTTCCATAAGGCATACTTAGTTGGCCTCCCACAGTGATAAGAAATGTACAACCACAGCACTGACTTTTATGAGATATCAATGGGTTCCTAGGCACTGAATGACATTCTCAGAAATTATATCAAGCTAAAAGATTAAAATGTAGTATTTGAAATATCACAGAGTGTTTTGTCACTGCAGAACACTGTACTAAGGTGAAGCTTCATTTAAGAATAAAATTACCCCATCTCTCTTCTTCTGTAATTAAAAAATATATTATAAGATGAGGCAGTTTGGATGCTTTGGATTTTTTTAAAGGGAAAATAATAGTAAGCTTCAACACAGAGCTTCATATGCATCAGTCCAGGCACTGAAGATGATTGGCATACTAGTTCAATAAGTGATGAACATTCTGAATTTCTGAAGAAAGGAATTATGAAATACATTAAAAGATACAATAACCTCAACCTGTATAGCAAAATGCTACCAGAAGTCCCTCCAAGATGAGAATTTACTTTAGTCAACTAATGCTGAAAATTTCTCATTACCCTATTTATTGTTAGGCTGAAAATAATGCCCCAAGAGAGATTAAAAAGGGCCGATTCATTAAAGTAATATAAATCCCCCTCTTTATACTTGTCTAAATCATTGGCTGGTCGATTTAATCTTGGCAATACTTTCTTACATTTCAGTTAGACTTTACAATTTAAAGGCCATTTCTAGAAGTTCTGGTTCTGGTCAAAATACAATGGCTGTCTTCATTTATCCCAACTAAAAACTCTGAACGTAACAAAACAAGCAATAGCAAGGCTATTTAGGGTGGAGTATTAAGGAGTTTAGAATTAACATGGTCATAAGTTTCCTCAGTTTTCTTTTTGCCTCCCATATATCCTGCCCTGGTTATTGCATAAGCCTTCAATCTGGCACTGCCAACAGGCCCAGAAAAAAAAAATAATAACCATCTAAGTCTGTTTCCTCTAGCCAAAAGATTAAAACATTAACAGCATAAAAAATAAAAATTGCCAGTTCCCAACCTACTCCTTCCAAATACCAACAGAAAAACCATTCACACATTACTCCCCAGTTTCACTGGAGTCAAGTGGAAATTGATCTACTCTGCCTCTAGAGAGGCATCCTCTGAGAGCAGGCAGCAGTTCCCCAATTGCTCTACCCAGTGGTGGCCGTGGGATTGAATGGGGAAACTGATCTCCAATCTCCTACTTAATGCATGAGAGTGGTATTCCAAAGCCGCTGCCCAGGTAGTTCCACTGAGACAACTGGGGAGCTAATCTTCATCATTTGCCTCTTGGAAGAAAAAGGTGCTCTGATTCTACCAGGCGCTATCAGTGGAGTCTAATGACCAGCCCAGTGTATCTACTCCCACTCAGACTTAGCCAGGCGCCTGGATACTGGACTAGAATGGTCCCCTGCTTCCTCCTTCCATTCCTCCAATGTCAGTGAGGCCCAGTGTAGAATCAAGATGTACCCCTCAACCCAAAACAACAAGGTGATATGAATCAGCTCTGTTTTCTCCCTTCCTGCTATCAGATGGGCAGAGCAGGGAGTTGGTACTGGCACCTTATTTTTGCCAGAAAGGTGTTAATAGACTGAGACGGAAGCTGAACTTCTACCTGATCTCTTTGTACAGAGGCAGCATTCATTTTTACCAATAGTGTGGGCCTTTGGGTTCCAGCAAAGAGCTGAACACACATGTCCATGTGTCTTATGCCATAATCTCATAAGACGGAATGTAGGATTCAGAAATTTATAATATCCAGAAGTCTAAGGACTACTAAGAAACTACTCATCAGGGCTGGTGCCATGGCTGACTTGGTTAATCCTCCGCCTGCAATGCCGGCATCCCATATGGGCATTGGGTTCTAGTCCCGGTTGCTCTTCTTCCAGTCCAGCTCTCTGTTGTGGCCCAGGAGGGCAGTGGAGGATGGCCCAAGTGCTTGGGCCCTGCACCCCATGGGAGACCAGGAGGAAGCACCTGGCTCCTGGTGCAGCAAGCGCAGCAAGCACAGCGCCTGCCGTAGCGGCCATTTGGGGAGTGAACCAACAGGAGGAAGACCCTTCTCTCTGTCTCTCTCTCACTGTCTGTAACTCTACCTGTCAAATAATAATAATAAAAAAAACTACTCATCATACCAAGGAAGGGAAAATCATAACTTGAATGACAAACGGTCATCAATAGCTATAAACACTGAACTGAATCAGATATTGAAACGTTTAACAAATGTTTAAATGTAGCTATTACAAAAAATTTCAATGTACAGTGACCAATAACTTTGAATCAAATAATTTAGAAAAAATCACCAGCTAAAGCTTTCAAGTTATAAAAATGAACCAAAAGAGAATTTGAACACTGAAAAATGAAATAGCAAACAAACTCAAGCATGTACCAGAGAAGCTCAAAGCTAAAGTAGAAATGACAGAGAATAGAGTACGTGGCAGAGGAATACAATGTGAGAAACTGAGCCAAAACAGACTGTAAAATAATCAAGAGTACAAGGGCTTTGTGATGCAATAACCAGAGTCAAATTTCTATCATCAGATTTACAGAAGTATAGGAGAAAGTATGGCACTAAAAAGGTATGAAGGGAGATTATCAAAGAAAACCTCCCAGATGTGGTGAAAGACATAATCTACAGATTTAAAAAGTGGAATGTACCCTAACAGAATAAACCCAAACATCATATTTAAACTCTTGAACATTAAAACATGTAGAAAACAGCTGAAAAAGCAGTCTAAAAACTGAAAGTCCAATACAAGCGAAAAGATTTCTGAAGTGAAAAAACAGATACATCTGAAGCAAGTGGGACATCTTTCAAATATTAAAAAGAATTATCAACCATGAATCCTGTGTTTGATGACAATATCCTTCAGGGTTGAAGAAGACATCACGACATTCTCAGACAATAGAAAACCACGAGCATTTATTGCTAGCAAAACCACCACTTAATAAAAAGGTAAAAGCAAATTCTCTAGACAGAAAGGAAATATAGGAGCAATGGTGGGGTTTTAGTGACGTAACAACACAAGCAATGGCAAAAGCAGGAGGAGTACATGTAATATCCTAATTTACTTCTTTTTAATTTTTTTTAAAAAATTATTTGAAAGGCAGAGAGAAACAGAGAGATGAAGAAAGATAGACAGAATTACTGCTTGTCCACTCTCCAAATGCCCACAGTGTCTGGGGATGAGCAGGCTGAAGCGAGGAGCCAAGATGTCCATCTGGTTCTCCCAAAGGAGTAGCAGGCACCCAGGTCTGTGAGCCATTTATCTCAGCACTCCCAGGCTGTGTATTAGCAGGAAGCAGGGGCCAGACCCAAATCCAGCCACTGAACTATGAAATGC
Organism: Sylvilagus floridanus; assembly: GCA_949820135.1. NCBI lineage: Eukaryota > Metazoa > Chordata > Mammalia > Lagomorpha > Leporidae > Sylvilagus > Sylvilagus floridanus. Next base: position 60,365,867 of record OX463235.1, read on the forward strand.
AAAATCCCAACCAGCAGCTTCGACCACTAGACCAACACCTACCCATCACTAACCTCTGTTTTAATTTTTTTTTTTAATTTTTTTTTGACAGGCAGAGTGGACAGTGAGAGAGAGAGACAGAGAGAAAGGTCTTCCTTTGCCCTTGGTTCACCCTCCAATGGCCGCTGCGGCCGGCACACCACACTCATCCGATGGCAGGAGCCAGGTGCCAGGTGCTTTTCCTGGTCTCCCATGGGGTGCAGGGCCCAAGCACTTGGGCCATCCTCCACTGCACTCCCTGGCCACAGCAGAGAGCTGGCCTGGAAGAGGGGCAACCGGGACAGAATCTGGTGCCCCGACCGGGACTAGAACCTGGTGTGCCGGCGCCGCAAGGCGGAGGATTAGCCTGTTGAGCCACGGTGGGCGCCGGCCTATAATTTCTGTTTTAACAATGAAATGTTATTTTAGAAATTAAAACAGAGGGCCGGCGCCCACCGTGGCTCAACAGGCTAATCCTCTGCCTTGCGGCGCCGGCACACCGGGTTCTAGTCCCGGTCGGGGCGCCGGATTCTGTCCCGGTTGCCCCTCTTCCAGGCCAGCCCTCTGCTGTGGCCCAGGAGTGCAGTGGAGGATGGCCCAATTGCTTGGGCCCTGCACCCCATGGGAGACCAGGATAAGCACCTAGTACCTGGCTCCTGCCATCGGATGAGCGCGGTGCGCCGGCCGCAGCGCGCTGTCCGCGGCGGCCATTGGAGGGTGAACCAACGGCAAAGGAAGACCTTTCTCTCTGTCTCTCTCTCTCACTGTCCACTCTGCCTGTCAAAAAAAAAAAAAAAAAACCAGAAATTATAACCCCATAAAACCTGTCACTCAATGCAAATAGAGGAAATACTTAGCAATCATATTTTAAAATTAGGGAGAGTGAAGGGATCCAAAAGAAAGAGAAATTTCTATGCTTGATTCAAAACAATAAAAGCATAGTCTTAGTCAAACTATGCATGATCTGATGAGAGCAAAGCAGGGATGAACCATTTCCACAACTGCCGCGGACTGTCAGCTCGGAGACTTCACAGACCGAGGGAGAACGGGATGAAGGCGTCTAGGGAGACAAGGGATCGGCGAGGAAAATGACAGACAGACACCAGTGTAGTACTAATGCTGCTGCGTTTATTGTCTGTTAAGTCAGGGTTTTTATAGTAAAACTTCTAAAGCTTGAGGGAAAAACATCATTGATTAACAGAAGAGTAAAGGTTAACATGGTCAGAACAGTGCGGTAACAATGAGGGAATAGTGGTAACATTTTAACCGCATATAGGCCTCATTCACCCAGGTCACGTATGCCAGAAAGATATTCCTCTCCTATCTGTGCTCAATCATGAGGAACATGCCATTGTTTGCCCACTGCCTTAGCCATCTTTATAGTTTCCCATACCTGTTGTCTTTCCTGCCTTGTCAATAATACACCACGGGATTCTGGACCTAGCTAACCTAGTCATAAAAGGCAATTGATCCCAATGCTGCCTTTTCCCGTTCATGATTAACCCGTCTGCAACCCATATCATCATAGGCACCCGTGTAAGGAAGCGGATCTAACATGACAGAGGGATTCCCTCGCGGGGGAGTCCACCATCTACCATTAATTAGGTATTGTTCATATCCTCCGGGAAGAGTCCTTTTTGGGATTGTTGCTAACAATTCCTTTTGCTTTCAGTTTGGGTCTGAATGTGGATTCCCTATGAGCTGTTCGACCCGAGTTTCCTCAGGGTCATTCTTGCTTCCTTTTAGCAATTCCCGTTGCTCCATAGCGTCCAAGAAGTCTCCCAGAGTCCAATTGCTATGTGTTGCTAAGGCTTCTTCCAGGAAGGCTTTTACAGCTGGCGGTGCAAACAGCGTGATGTTCTGAATTGCTTCTTCAGGAATGTTAAAGGAACTGTTTGCTATGATAATGGGTTCCCGGTAATCCTATTGTTGTTCCGTGTCCATGGGGGCATGAACCGAGATCAAATACAGGCAGCAAAGGTAGATTGCAATCATTGTGTACAAAGGGCAAAGCAAACGCAGGAACCAACACAGGAAGGGCTTTCGGCTTCCACTATGTAGAGACAAGATCATTACTGACCTCTATCTCTACCGGAGGTGCCTGAGGCCCCTCTCCAAAGAGATCCCACCTCAGCCCTTCAGCCCGTGGAGGTCTCTGGCGCAGCTGTTTTTGCTACGCAGATGTTACCACAGCTGTAGGCGTAGCACACAACCATAGTGATATTTAAGATAACCGGTACTTGTCCCAAAGCATCTTTCATATCTACGAGTTCCTTATTTTTCTGGATTGTCAGTAATTCTAAGTCAATTAATTTATTCTACTTTGTCCCATTTTAAAACAGGCTTAGAACTTTCTGGAAGTGATAGAAACTTCCTAAAACAGGACTTGATAATGGCCATTCAATAGTTTGAGTTGATTAAATTTATAGAACTTTAACAATTAACAATGCATCCCATGGAATGTATATTACACCTCAATATTGCTGCTGAAAATGGGAGATAATTAGGGTAGCCTGAGAATAATTTTCAAAAATCAAGACCAAAAGCAAATTTCTAGATTATTTATATAGTTCACAGAGACACATCTGATGTGATATAGGCTTACTGATGTTCAAGTTAAGAGGGGAAGCCAATTTCTGTAGTTTTTGCTGAGTATAACTGCATTGCCAAATTTGTCTTTTTAAAACATTTTGGACTTGTTTCAATTTGAAAAGAAATGCACATGAGTGCACACATATTTTCACTTTAAATTTAACATTTTCTTCTACATCTATGGAGAAAGAAAAGATAATTGAAATTGAATCACCTTTGAATTTTTATCCCAGAATCCTTTCTTCTTTCCCCCCTTGTCTGTATGGCTACTGCAGAGGATTATATACAGAGGAAATTATACTCACCATATGCATAAAACATTTTTTTTTTGCTGGTGGCAGTAAAGGTTTAATTAAGTTTCTTGTAGTGTGGTTATTGTATTACACTCTGAACCCACTGGAATTTTTCTGAATGAATACTTCCTTGTGTAATTTTATTTAATTCTAATAACACACAGTACTGAAAAATATTTCATGGAATAGAGAGGGAGGAACCTAAAGGAAAAGTAAATAAAGATCTAAGACATGAGGTCAAAAAACACATGAATTTTATTAATTTTAGTGGAAAAGAGAGATCTTTACTGCAGAAATTAGAATTAAAATGTCAAATATAAAACTTCAGATTAGGGCCGGTTCTGTGACATAATGGATTAAGCACCAACTGTGATGCCAGCATCCCATTTGCGTACAGGTTTCCCTTCTAACCCAGCTTCCTGCTAAGGCACCTGGGAAAGCAGCAGCAGATGACTCAAGTGTTTGGACCCTTGCACCCACATGGAAGACCTAGAGGAATCTCAGGGCTCCTGGCTTCAGCTCAGCCCAGACCAGGCCGTTGTGGGCATTTGGGGAGTGAATCAGCAGATGGAATATCTCTCTGTCTGTCTATCCCTCTCTCTCTATAACTCTGACTGCCAAATGAATAAAATAAATCTTAACAAAAACTCTTTAAGTTGCTTTGTTATAATTATAATTACAGATTGAAAGTTAATATTATTGATGGGACACAAGATAGCAATAACTGGAGGAGCATGGATTTGGAAACTGGCTGAACAAAGTCCTGACGCCACTTTGACAGCCAGTGAGTCACATGCTTTCCCAACTAATTTTTCAAGTTTGGAAAATGGAATTAATGACACTGTAAATTTCAATATTCAATGCAGTAACACACATGATATGCCCTAATAAAGTGTAAATTATCAAGTTGTATAGTTTGAATGTATAAAGCTTATATTATGAAGGTGGGGGCAATAACTGTTCTTTCCAAAATTATTTTCAACTATAACACAACAGACTTTAGTTCCACATAATAAAAATCTGCCCAAGCTACAGAGTAGTTTTGTTTTGTTTAAGATTTATTTATTTATTTGGCAGGCAGAGTCTTAAACACATAAAAAGAGAGAAAGAGAGTGAGAGATCTTCCATTTGCAGATTCACTACTCAAATGCGTGTAGCAGAATTGGGCCAGGCTAAAGGAGCCTGGAACTCCATCCAGGTCTTCCTTTTGGGTCACAGGGTACTCGGGACATTTTCTACCATTTTCCCAGGCACATTAGTGGGAAGCAAGATCAGAAGCAGAGTAGGCTGGGCTTCAAACTAGTGCTCATATATGGGATGCCTGCAACACCTGCACTGCGGGCAGTGGCTTAACCCACTGTGCCAGAGCACTGACCCATGGAGTAGCATTTTTTGAAAAAAAGCATATTGTTAATTAATTTACTTTGATGTCCCTAAGATGTACATTTAGTCCTCTTATTCCTTTAGAGTTCCTGTCTGTTCATGTGAATGGGTTTTTAAAAGGCAATGAAAAACTCGAAGACCTTGTGCTAGAACTATAGATGGAATAGTTCTGTGATAGAAAAGAAAGTAAAAAATGCAAGGGTCCTTAAAAAAAAACAAAAAGAAAACTGAAGCAAGGGCTAAACAGCTAGTTGTTGGTTTACAATCACCTCTGCCTTCCAGCTGTGGCTGAATCAGAGAACGGTAACAGACACTAAATCTTCAAAATACTCTACACTCACAGATAAATTAAGAGCCGAGGAACTGAATTTTCCTCAAGTCACCCAGCTAGTAACTGGAAGAGAAGTATTCAGTCTAGATTGTCCCTGGGAATCTCAAACTCCATTTCTTTTCATTGCACTGACCCAAACAGCAAACATTCCTCCTACAAACCTGGGACTCCAATGCTGTTATTTACCTGTCTGTAATTAACAGTTAAGCTTAAACCCAAAAGGCAATTTCTCTACTAGCCTCTCACCTTAGGGAAAACATCCATTAGATCTTAAAGATGTTCTAAGAAGAGAGGCCAGATGGCTCCTAATGACTATTTCGAATCACAGGAGGTAAGAAGCAAAAAACAGATGGGTTTCTTCATTTATCAGCCATGTGAAAGCACAGAACCAAATATTAGATTACCAAATAGCTTGGAGTTGGGGCTGCAGCTGTAGCATAGCGGGTAAAGCCACTACCTGCAGTGTGGGCATTCCATATGGGCGCCGGTTCAAGTCCCGACTGCTCCACTTCTGATCCAGCTCTCTGCTATGCCCTGGGAAAGCAATAGAACCTCTTGCCTTTGGATTGTTGTGGCCAACTGGGGAGTGAACCTGCAGATGGGAAATCTCTCTCTCTCTCTCTCTCTCTCTCTCTCTGTCACTCCTTCTCTCTCTGTGTAACTCTGACTTTGAAATAAATAAATCTTTAAAAACTAGCTTGTAGTGCCAGATATCAAAATTTACAGCTCTCCGGGAGGAGCAAGAACATCACTGATATGGGTCCATTGACCAGCCCACTAAGTAAAAGAGGTCTCAGCTCTGCCTCACACTACAGAAATCATCCAGGATACTTAAACATCAGTCTTCAGGTCTACCAATTCATGATTGTATTCAGAGAGGAACCATTCAAAAAAATGCCTTATTATGTACTCTGTGTCATTCTTGACCTGAGAGCACTCTTTAAAAGTTTCCAGACATATTGGAGCAGAGGAAAAAGAGACCCAACATGCCATGTAGTTTGGCAAAGAGAAAGAGACCCAAACATGCCATGTAGTTGGATAACATGGCATCTGAGATAAGAGGGCCCATCTCCAGTGTCCTATAACAATCAAAGTTGAAAGGAGAAACAAAGCAGACAATAAAATGCATGGGATCCATCTGCATAGAGGAGAGAGGAACACAGCAGCAGAAGAGAAACAAGAAAAAAAGGTCCTCATGCATTCAGTGACTTAGAAAGAGACAGGAAAGTCAAAAGAAGATAGAAGTTAAGACACTCGGAGAGAGATTTAGCTGCAGAGATAAAATCAGAAACAAAGCCAGAATTTGAGACACAATTCTTGCTTCTCTATGGTCTTCCACCTTCTGGATTCCATATCTGTGAGACCTTTCACAGCACAGATACCCTCCAGATAATCCTCACCCCAGCCCACACCTTAAGTGAATTAAATATTTTTCCCAATGTATCTCAAGCGTAAGTGTATGTCTTCAACTGCACAGAACCCCTTTCTGGGGAACTCTAATCCTCACTATAACCCTATGGAGTAGATACTACTACTCTCTCCATTCTCAAGGTAACTATGAATCAAATTTTGCAAACCAGGACAAGAGAATGAGGGCATACCCTAAGAATGTCCCTAGCAAACCAGTTCAGGGTTAACATGATCCATTACAGAAGGGAATGGGAGGTCCAGGTGTGGCAAGGACCCCTCCCAAAGCTAAAGAAAATGAGTAGTTAAGTTGTAAAGAGAAACTGGCTAGGGGTGTTACTGATGAATGGCAGGGTTCTTGTCTTCACACAAGAAAGAATTCAGGTGTGAGACAGAGTAGTGGAAAGCAAAACAGCAAGGTTTATTAGGGTAGGGACATCCGTAAGAATGGATGGGCAGCTCTCCAGACAGAATCTGAGAGAGTGCCCAGTCGCTCAGAGTTGGGGAGAGCAGGGTTACATGGTTAAGTGGAGAATACACCTGACCAGGCCAGGCGGGCGGCTCAGCAGCGAGGCAGAGGGCTGGGCATGCAGTCTGGTTGAGGCTGGGGCAGGGGGGTTTTAAGGGAATGGGTCTTTGTCTTCTCACATCTCCTCCTGAAACAAAAGACTTTATGGGTGTAAATACTAGAAACTCCTATCTGAGTTTTCCCCCTGAAGTTATCAGACAGGGGGAAGCCTGACTGGCGCTGCCCAGGTTAGAGGAAGGGTGAGCAAGACCCCCTGGAGGATCAGGATCTGAGCAGGGTATTTGAAATGCAGATACTGGGCTGCATCTGGAAGATTATCAGGCAGAAGGGGCGGGGACCCCCACTTGGCAGGTTATGGGGTAGAAGGAGCAGGGCAGGATGCAAATCCTGGGCTGCCCCTGAAATGTTATTGGGATGACTTTGAGATGCATGTGCTGGACCTAGATGTCAACTCTTTAGGCCTTTGTCACACACACATAAGCTCCTATCTGACTTCCTACCTAACAGGGGCAGACATGGTAAGAACTTCCAGCAGGGACTTTCCAGTAATAAGAAGTCAAAGGGACTGTCTGAGAAAAGCCACTGTGCAAGGTGCACAGTTTTAGTATACACATGTGCTGCCTTGTAACAATTATATAAGCAGTGCTATAGCTCTAAAATAGCCAATCAAAATATGTTTAACCAAATATGTAAATGGAAACGCAACAGTTGTTTGTGCCAGAGTATATAAAACAATGCTCTGTTTTGTTCAGGACCCAGATTCCAGATACAGATCCTCTGGGACTACCAGCATAAAATAAAACCTGCTTCCTGCTAAAAGCCATGATGCCCCACCTCTCTGTCTGAGAGTCTCAGTACATTGGGGCCGAGGTTTCTTAGTGATCTGACCAGGACAAGGAGTCATCCACAACTGAGATTTTTCTACTTTGCTTCTGCAGCTTCCTAACTTTGCCTTTTCCCAGCTGTATCTACATTGGGCACTATTGTTTACAAAACCACAGACACACACAGCCCAAAAGACAAAGCAGATCCATATACAGTATAAATAATGACCCAGAGGAGACCCAAGGGGTGAAAAATGCAATTAGAGTCCTTAAGATAAGAAAATAAGCAACCCATGCAACTTTACAAAATGCTCCTTCTGATTCTAGGCCATTAATCATGCACAGGTAGGTCTCTCCTTGCAGCTATTAATCCTGACACCATTGTCTTAAAAAAAAAAAAAAAGGGTGGGGGAGGGAAATAGCAAAGCTGGCCTGTGTGTTCTCCCTTGGGGCTCAGGCGCTTGGCAGTTGACATACAGAGTTTGTCACACTTGTGATTCTGAGGGACCTGGGACTTAAGCCTTTAGAAGGACAAGCAATCGGCCTACTGGGGAGAGTGGTGAACACTTTCTATGGCTTTGGGTGAACTCTTGTGATGTTCAAGGAGTCTTTGGTCATCTCTAACATTGACATCCAGGGCAGTAAAATCTTGAATCTCTAAGGACAGGTAAGTCCAGGTATTTCTCTCTACTTCATGTGCCTTATCTAGTGTGGGATTTGTGGCAGTGACAAAGGCACTGTTAGTTGGGGTTATTGTCTATCCACTGTTGTCAACCAGTTTAGTGATTATAAGGATGGAAGGTGGAGTCAGAGATAGCTATGCTTAAACACTGACTTTATCATTTACTAGCTGAGTGACCATCAATAACTTATTTATGCTATCTAGTCCTCAAAGTGAAAGGGGATATTAACTACTTATCTAACAAGGCTACTTAGATAACATTAAACAAGTGCATGTAAAGTTGTATAGGACTTAAAATTCACTTTTGACATTAGACCCCAGAATTCTGGATGAGCAAAGACAACATGTGTGTACATATATATACATGATAACATACACACACTACATTTCTTTATATAAGAATATTGGTTTGGAGATTTTTTTTCCACTTCATAGGTATATTTGCTTGAAATATATTAATTAGCTATAAACTTATTTGTCCTGATGCATTATAACCTATTTGTCTTCTCCACTTTGATAGAAGTCTTGAATTATGCAAAAAAGCACAATGCTTTTTTTTACGTAACAAGAAGAAGGCAGAAGACACAAGAGAAGCCTAGAAATGCCTCCAGAAGTCAGATTATTCAGAACCTTTTGGGTCAAGGTAAGAAATAACAATTATATTGAAAGTACAATATGAAAATATCTAAAGATTTGAAGAGATATGCTTGTTTGTGGCTTTGTTTTGTTAATAAATCAACCCTACAATAAACATTGTTTTCTACATCTTCATGCACACATATAAATATGTATTGCTAGAAGTAGAATTACTAAGACAAACAATTTTCATATATTTAAGATTAATATATAAATTATTTTATGATAGTGTTTTGCTGAGACTATCAAAAATATGAATCCATATCCAATTTAACCAGCTTATTATTATCAATGATTTTAATAATTAAATCAATCTTAGGATGAAAAACAATGAAATTGAGTTGCTTATTTTACTGGTATTGGGTTACATATTCAGCATGTAACATAAAAGCTGGCTGTTGTCTTAAATTATCCTGGCAAGTCTCTGGAGTTACCCACAAGGTACAATACATGCAGCTGGAAGTACACAACCCTGTACAGTAACACATCTGCTTGGGGAAATGAAAGAACCACCAAACCAGATGAAAAGGAAGGGACCAAAAGAAAGTCCTATGCTGTAACTCAAGTAACTTCTCTCATTTCAGGAAAACTTAGAACATTGGCATTTTTTCCCTTAAACAGTGGATGTCTCACCCAGATTCTAGTTATGTTCAAGTGCAAAAAGTGGCCAATATTTTATTTCCACTTGGCCTCCTAAAGCCCAGTACAAACGCCTTTAAAAATAAAAAGCTGCCATTAGCTTCAAATACATAATAGCCTCTGTCACTAAACTAACAATACATCAGGTTAAATTCACCCTAATGCTCTTGGTGATACTGAGTGTCTTCACTCTTGACTAGTGCTGGGATTATAATGAGCTGACCCTGTATCAACTCTGAAAGAAAACCCAAAAATTAAGTAAGCCTCTGCCTGAAGAAGACATTGGCCTATGAAGTCCTCAGTTGACCTGTAGTACAATGCTCTGCGGCAGATTTTCATTAAGTAAAGTGGTGAAAATGCGCTCACTACAAGGGACGCACTGCAGAGAGACCAAAGTAAAACTGGAAAGGTGGTCTTTCATTGCTATTGCCATCCATCTGGATTTTGCATTTTGTCTGCTCATAGGGATGAATCCCAAACTTCCTAATGTTAGGTATGAATTTGTCTCTAAGCCAAAATTTCAGAAATAGCTTCAAAGCAAAAAAGATCTAAAGGATATTAGTGTTAAAAAGGGCTTTGTACAAGTTGTTTTGTTTTGTTTTTTAAATATTCATGGTGGGATCAGTGATATGGCACAAAAGTTAGACCACTACCTGTGATGCTACCAGGATTCCATTTCAGTGCCATTTCAAGTTCTGGCTGCTCCATTTCTGATCCAGCTCCCTGCTGATATTCCTGGGAAAGCAGTGGAAGTGATTGGTCTCCTGTTACCCATGTGGGAGACTTGGATGGAGTTCCAGGCTCCTGGCTTCAGCCTGGACCAACCCCGGGCTGTTCTGGCCATTTAGGGAGTGAACCTGCAATGGAACACCCTTCCCTCTCTCCCCGCCCCCCCCCCCACCCTGCCCATGGCTCCACCTTTCAAACAAATATTTTTTGAAAAGGAAATTACTCCTCTTTCACTTGAACCCACTGATATGCTCTTTGATAGGCTTTTGCTTATTTATTTTTTGTGTTTCCTTAAAATGTCCACTTAGTATTATATAATTTGTTGAGGTGAAAAACCACAAGAAGAACAAGTATCTAAATGCCTGAGGGAACTCCAGATATTGTGTGGGAATCCCCATCTATTAAGTAGAGACTGATGACACAAAATCTGCTTTGCATCAAGTCTGTGATAAAGGCAGACTTACAACCATTTTGGACATGAGACAACTGAATCTCAGGAAGTTTAAGGAAATTTGCCAAGATGAGATAGGGAGTAAATGATTCATGAGAATTTTTATTTAACTGGTTCACTCCCCAAATGGCTACAATGGCCAGGGCTGGGTCAGGCCAAAATGAGGAGCTTCCTCTGGGTTTCTTGGGTGGGTGTGGGGCCCAAGCACTTGGGCCATCCTCTGTTGCTTTTCGCAGGCCATTAGCAGAGAGTTGGATCAGAAGTGGAGCAGCTGGGACTTGATCTGGTGCTCATACAGGATGGCAGAATTGCAAGCGGCCCCTTTCACTGCTATGCCACAATGCCAGTGCCTTGGATGGGAATTTAAACTCAAATTAGCTTGCTTTTAAAGTGGAAACTTCTTCAACTCCTACACATTACCTTCAGGCACAACTATAAGAATTGTGTCTCCTATTGTGCAGTTTTACAGATCATAAGAATTCTTGTATAATCTACTGTCTCATAAAGAAAGAGACCTAGATTTCTCCCACAATATAAGGGGGACAAACACACCTCTTGAGGTCATCCAGTGGGTCTGGAGATCTGTGGGCCACTTGGACACAGGTAGAATGTCCTTCACATGTAGGCTGCCAGCTGTGGCTGGAAAGCTTGTTTCCAGACCTGCCAGCATCGCCCCCATTATAGCTTCTTGTGCTGCATGTGTGACCTTGTCATCTTAAATCACATCTTCAAGTTGGTAGCAATCTTCCACCTAGAGCTAGTAGAGGAGGGGGCTGAGCCCCTGAGGAGAACTGATCTAGCTGCATGAGATCCCCACTATCTCCATGAACCCCCAGCCAATCAGCATACAGTATGTGAACCACCCCCACAATGGATATCCTCATAGGATGACCTAACGAAAAAGATAGTAATGCCTTAAAAACCCTGGGTACTTCCTTAAAGCCAGTATCCCATTAAGGTGCTGCACCTGGTTTCCTTTTGGACCAGATGCTTTTCTTCTCTTGCCAATCAAATTTTCTGTTTCTTTGCAATTTGTTTCTTGGCTTTTTATTTCTATACTAAGCTGAGTAAAAGAACCCAGGAAATTAACTCTGGCAACTGCCTTCCCCTCTGTGACTGGTAACACCTCTTAAATATTGTGCGTGTTCCTCTGGGTAAAGCTAAAAATTTGCCATAGGTCTCCAAATTCCATTAAGTTGGCAGGTATTAAGGCCATTCTACTAAATGATCTGAATGATCTAAAATGATCATTTTAAGTGTGTAATTGATCACATAGATAGGATTAAGTGTCAAAGGGATCACATAAATAAGACCAAGTGTCTTGCAATAACAATAGATAGAATTAAAAAGGAGAGAATAATCCAACGTGGGAAGCAGGCCACACAGCAGTCTCATAGAATGACAAATGCCCTAAGTAGCACTCTGACCTCAGAATCAGCCCTTAAGCCGGCGCCGTGGCTCAACAGGCTAATCCCCCGCCTTGCGGTGCCGGCACACCGGGTTCTAGTCCCGGTCGGGGCGCCGGATTCTGTCCCGGTTGCCCCTCTTCCAGGCCAGCCCTCTGCTGTGGCCCAGGAGTGCAGTGGAGGATGGCCCAAGTGCTTGGGCCCTGCACCCCATGGGAGACCAGGAAAAAGCACCTAGCACCTGGCTCCTGCCATCGGATGAGCACGGTGCGCCAGCCGCAGCGCGCTGTCCGCGGCAGCCATTGGAGGGTGAACCAACGGCAAAGGAAGACCTTTCTCTCTGTCTCTCTCTCTCACTGTCCACTCTGCCTGTCAAAAAAAAAAAAAAAAAAAAAAAAAGAATCAGCCCTTAAGGCATTCAGATCTGGCTGAAAAGCCCATGAGAATTTCAGACATGGGAAGCCAAAACACTGTGGCAAAAAATGATCTACATGAAGGATCTCTGTGAGTGAGATCCCAGTGGAAAGAAGGGGCCATCAAAGAAGGAGGTACTTTTCTCCAAGGGAGGAGAGAACTTCCACTTTGCTTATGGCCCTCAATAAATAATGATGGAGTTTGTGGAATCAAAAGGCTTCTGTAGCCTTGGCAGCTCATCACAAGAGCCTTGAGTGATCACTGACATCATAAATAAGAGTGTCAATTGTTAAATCAACAACAGGAGTCACTGTGAACTTGCTCCCTATGTAGGACCTCTATCTTTAATGAGTTGTACTATAAGAATTAATGGTAAAACTTGTCTTCAAACAGTACTTTATACTTTGTGTGTCTTTATGGGTGTAAACTGTTGAACTCTTTACTTAGTATAGAGTTGATCTGTATATAAAGATAATTAAAAATGAATCTTAATGAAGAATGGGAGAGGGAAAAGGAGGTGGGATGGTTTTGGGGTGGGAGGGCGAGTGGGAGGAAGAACTGCTATATTCCAAAAGTTGTACCTATGAAATTTATATTTCTTAAATAAAAGCTTTCTAAAAAAAACTATTGTGTGTGGTTTAAAAGATTTTCACTCAATTTGATAACAGCTCGTGAGCAAAATAAGCCTTTTATTTCTTATTTTTACAAATGAGAAAACAGAGGTCAAATGAACTCCTGATGATCCCAAGCTGAGTTAGTGGAGTGACCAGACTAGAAACCAGACTTCCAACCTACCTCCGGTAGAAGCCTCTTCCCACCACATCATGCTACTTGGAGATCTGAACAGAAAGACAACTCTTTATATTCTGACATTAGGTGCTTTTTTATACAGAGAAGCTAAATTGTCTCCTCTTTTCAAGATAGGAAGGGAACAGGAGGTCAAATATTTGCTCATATCCAGGCTTAGGAGCTGATGACCCATTCTGGATGTAGCCTCACCCGTTTCATGCTCTCAACTCCTCCTGCCCACAGCAACTACAGAAAGAATATTACACTAGAAAATGTCCCCAGATAAAAAGTGATGTCAGCCATTCTGATAGGCCTCTACCTAGAAGATGGCTCAGGATGCTTGGCTGCCTCCAGCTGCTCCATAAGCACAAACAGCAGAGGAGGAGGTTCCCACTGTGACCCATTTGAGCACTGATGTGTTTAACCTTCCAATTACCTCTGTACATTGAAAGTCTCAGAGGAACACACACACACACACACACACACAAATACAAAAAATATATATGCATATATTTATATTATTATTCAAATAAGTAAACTAACATTTATAAAGAATTTTATTATTGTAGCATTATTCACAACAGCCAAGATATGGGAATCAGTGAAAATGACCACGGATGGATGGATGGATGGATGAAGGAAATGGGGTAAATATACAGATGGAAAAACTATTCAACTAGAGAAAACAATAAAATCCTGTTATTTGTGGCAGCATGAATAGACCCGAATTCATTATGTTAAGTGAATTAGGCATAGAAAGACTGATACCATATGATCTCCCTCTTAGGTATAATTTAAAGAAATTGATTTCACAAAAGTAGAGTAGAATGGTGGTTACCACAGTGTGGGCAGGGAGAGACTGGTGAATGTGTACAAAGTTATATCTAGATAAGAGGAATAAGTTCTGGTCTTCTAGAGTATGGAGGGTGACTGTGGTTAATATATCATATTTACTATTTCAAAATGGGTACGGCGCCGTGGTTCAAGAGGCTAATCCTCCGCCTTGCGGCGCCGGCACCCCCGGTTCTAGTACTGGTTGGGGCGCCGGATTCTGTCCAGGTTGACCCTCTTCCAGGCCAGCTCTCTGCTGTGGCCAGGGAGTGCAGTGGAGGATGGCCCAAGTGCTTGGGCCCTGCACCCACATGGGAGACCAGGAGAAGCACCTGGCTCCTGCCATCGGATCAGTGCGATGCGCCGGCCACAGCGCGCCAGCAGCAGCGGCCACTGGAGGGTGAACCAATGGCAAAGGAAGACCTTTCTCTCTGTCTCTTTGTCTCACTGTCCACTCTGCCTGTCAAAAAAAAAAAAAATGGGTAGAGAGAGAGGCTCTTAAATGTTCTCATAACAAAGATACTGTGAATGTATGAAGTGATGGAAATGCTGAATATCCTGATTTGATTATTACATAATGAAAATGGGCTACTTCTATCTCTGGCTTAGTAAATTAATCACTCTCTCAATTCTGCAGCCATCATTTTTCCTTTCTTCAAAGACTATTTGAAAATGGGAGGGAGAAGGGGCTGGCACTGTGGCACCATGGGTTAACGCAGTGGCCTGAAGCTCCAGCATCCCATATGGGCGCTGTTTCAAGGCCCGGCAGCTCCACTTCCAATCCAGCTCTCTCTGTGGCCTGAGAAAGCAGCTGAGGATGGCCCAAGTCCTTGGGCCCCTGCACCTCGGGGGAGACCGAGAAGAAGCTGCTGGCTCCTGGCTTCAGATCGGCTCATCTGTACCCTGTTGTGGCCAATTGGAGAGTGAACCATCAGATGGAAGACCTCTCTCTCTCTCTCTCTCTCTCTCTGCCTTTCCTCTCTCTATGTAATTCTGACTTTCAAATAAATACATAAATCTTTAAAAAAGAAAGAACAACAAAAATGGACCAGAGATGCTAGAGGAGAGAAGAGAGCATGGAGTGAGCTTCTCAGGGAGGAAACTGGCTTGGCAGCATGCAGTCTTACAAGCTCGGACTTGCAGTCCAGGGGGCACCTGTGCCACTGTTGTGGTGTTCTACCTTCTGATCCCTCCCTTCTCTGGTCCTGATTACTGTACTCAAGATAGCACGGACACGAATAAATGCACCTTTATAAAAAAAAAAAAAAAAGAGGGAGAGAAGCAGGGAGAAGGAGAGGGAAATGGAAGGAGAGAGTGAGAGAGAGAGGGGGAGAGATCTTCCATCCACTGGTTTACTACCCAGTGACTGCAATAGCTGAGCCAAGCTGACTCTGAAGCCAGGAGGCAGGAACTCCATCAGGATCTCCCATGTGGGTGGCAGGGACAAAAATACTTTATGCATCATTGGCTACCTTCTCAGACGTATTAGCAGGAAGCTGTATTGAAAGTGCAGCAGCCAATATTCAAACTGTCCCTCTGATATGAGAGGCAGGTGCCCCAAGAAGCGACTTTATCTTGTGCAATGCAATGCCCATCCTATCACATTTCCTTTTGTCTGCAACAACTTTATGTAAAATATTCATTTGATATTATGTAAAATATTAATCTGATCTCAAAACACTCTAACACCCAGTTTGCAAACAAAAGAAGGACAAGCCACACAACTTTTGCTGAGTTTCTATGCTCAAAGAGAGATATTTTCATCTATAAAATTAGGGATCCTGACTACATTATCTGCAGAAGGAAGGAAAAGTAGAAGGAAGAAAGAAGATTTTTTTTTAACACAGAAGTAGAATGATCATAATAGGAGAATTGGAGTGGAATTTAGGGGACATAAAAGCTATTGTCTTCAGTTTTTGCAATGTAGAAACATTATGTCAATAGCACTTAATTGGTATGGGTTATAGACTCCATTGAGAGTCAGATAAAAACTACAAACTCATACAAGAAACAATGTATGCATGCAATTTCACTGAAACCCACCCTAACATTAGGTTAAGAACCTTGTAAATGCTACACAGGTCAAGAATCAATGCAATTGGTATTAGAATACATATTTAGTACTTAATTTAGAAAACATGTTTTAGGTCATATAATTACTTTCAGTATTCTTTAACTGATTGATGTTTATTAAGCTAGTGTATTTAACATGAATACTTGCTGAATATATTTATATAAAAGGTATAGGTAAAAAAAATCAGAAGAAAATGTGCAAATATCTAAGTCAAATTGAAGAAATAAAGTTATGGTACAATATGCATTTCACATTAAATCAATTTACTTCCATGATATTAACAGAACTTTATTTTATATATAAATATATATATATATATATACACATATGATGTTAACAGTTGTATATATCATATATGCATATATATATATATATATATATATATATATAGTTAACCAAGTAACAATTTATCACATGAAGTACTTTAATTTTTATTGTGGATTATGTCTCTATACTAAGGAATAGATTATTCAAGTGAAAATTTTTGTCTTTAGATATTTGAAATTGAAAGATTGTAAGGTTAGGTTTTATTTTAATTAAGTGAAAACCTGAGAAAGTGGTCCTTCTCTGCTTGGGTGATAAATGATTGTACACCTAAAATCTTATTATAATTTCACTGATTCATGAAACATAGTTAATATAATTAATCATAAAACATACCAAATATGCTGAAGAGAAATAATTAAAAAATGAACTCAGCAGTATTCTGAAACCTGATAAAGAGGTACTTAAAATGTTTCTTTAAACTTTCTTGTTTCAGTGGCTTCATATCCTTTTTTAAAACAAGTTTTATTATAGTCCATAGTAAGAATATATAATTTACTACTGTAGGCAAACTTAAGTCAGAAACTGCAGGAAGTAGTAGGAGGACAAAAACATGGAAATATATTATAAGAAGCATCAGCAATCTCTTCAAACAGATACATTAGTGCTTTTCTTAATGTGTTCAGTAAGAAAGGCCAGAAGAAGCTGAGTCCAGACAGTACCAGTACAGGAGGCTTTCCAATGCACAAAATAGGCTCAGGCTCTGTGTAACTGCTTGTACTGCAAAATTCAGCTCTGAAAATCCACATACACCTTAGGTTTCCCCCAAGTAATTGCTCCATGTAATCTTTGAGAGAGTATTTTCTGAAGATAATTATCTACGTAAGGATCTAAGTGTCACAGAGTTCAAGTCCAATCCAGATCATTCAAATTTTGAAAGATCCATGCCAATTCCAGCCAGGGGTGTAAACACATTCCTCTTCCTAGCATCTCTGGCTGGTCTTAGAAAATCACAGATCCAGAACTGGAAAAGATTATGTGCTATTTTTACCTGAACTCACTCTATTTTAAATCAGAAATATAAAAGGGGCCAGCACTGTGGCACAGCTGGTAAAGCTGCCGCCTACAGTGCCAGCATCCCATGTTGGTGCTGGATTGAGTCCTGGCTGCTCCATTTCAGATCTAGCTCCCTGCTAATGCCCCTGGAAAGCAGTAGGAGATGGCCCAAGTTCTAGGACCCCTGCATCCATGTGGGAGACCTGGAGGGTCTGGTAGGTAGAAAGTGCTTACTCTAATTCCAATATTTCACCGAGGCATAAGCCCAATTCTGAAAATTTTATTTACTCAAAATTATTGAGTGCTTGCAATGGACCAAGTTCTGTGGTATATACCATGTATTTAAATAGGAGGAATAGATGGTCCATAGCATTAAAGCTTTTAAAATATAGTGAGGTGAAAGGAGGAAAAATTATCAGAATCCTCAAAGAGACATACTCTAAAAACTCCATGCACTACTGAGAATTGACCCCTCTCCCATAATCATGAAGCTTTATAAATAAAATTTCACATCTCTAAGAACGTGTTCTCTCCAGAATGCAAATTTTGTCCATAAAATGGTAATGAACTGCAGAGTTTCCTACCAGTCACTTGGACATGCCCTAATGTGTAGGAATGCTAAGGACAAGATAGAGCAAAAAGTCAAGATGATATTCTCATTCCAGATTAAGGATTCAGAATGTGATAAAATGTTGAACTGTCCCAGCTTTCTAAATATATCCTGATATCTTATACACATTGAGGTCAATTATTTACTCATTTGCCAAGTGGAAGTCAGCAAAATTCTTGGATGACCCCAGGAAAATGAAATCTATATCAAATGTCACAATCCTGAATTACATTTGATTCTTTCAAGCACAAAGTCCTACAGTCTGGCATACAGTTCAGGTCCTAAGGGTATTTTAAATGCCAGTGTCACTGAAGCCAAAGTACATACTCATCCTCTTTGAATATGGACTAATGGAGATTATACTTGAACCCACAACTCATGAACTGAATGAGTGGCCGCGATTGAGTTTCTAAATATAAATACAAAACCTCTCTGTGGATACAGCTGAAGCATCTCTCAGCTTCTTAACTCGATGTGTGTTCTGCCACTCATAGGGTCAGTGGCCAGAATTACTGCATAGTAGAGAATTGGAAGTGATCTTTTTCAGAGCACAATTTGTCAGGTTTACTTGGACATTTGTATAGAACAAGAGACTATCATGGATCATGCATATAGTCCCCTCCATTGTATGCCTGGGACCTGTTACAGTTTCTGACATATGACTGGTACTCAACAATGAACCCCCAGGACAGACAGTAACACTCCATAGAAGAGGTATTTCTTTTGCAGAAAAAGGTTTTTTTTTTGTTTGTTTTTTTGTTTGTTTGTTTGTTTTTTTTTTGGACAGGTAGAGTGGACTGTGAGAGAGAGAGAGAGACAGGGAGAAAGGTCTTCCTTTTTGCCATTGGTTCACCCTCTAATGGCCACTGCGGCTGGTGCACCGCGCTGATCTGAAGCCAGGAGCAGGTGCTTCTCCTGTCTCCCAAGCGGGTGCAGGGCCCAACCATCCTCCACTGCCCTCCCAGGCCACAGCAGAGAGCTGGACTGGAAGAGGAGCAACCAGGACAGAATCCGGCACCCCAACCGGGACTAGAACCTGGGGTGCCAATGCTGCAGGCAGAAGATTAGTCTATTGAGCAGCAGTGCTGGCCAGAAAAAGTCTTTTGAAGACAGCTGTCCATGCTAATGCTTGTCCCCTTTTCACAGACTTAGTGACCAACCTCATACATAGTGCTACTCAATACTACTGTTTTATAAAACTCTTTTCTCAGAGGCAAAGCTGGGTATCTTTCAACAACAATACTGCTCTCCGGTGGAAAATCAGAACACTCAGGAATCTCTGGAAGATTATTGAGCCAATTAATGTTGGAAAACACCATAGGAATGCATGACAAGCGTAGAGCTCCAAAGTAAGTAAAGTTTCATCACAGAGCAGTTAAGACAGGAAAACTTTTTTTTTTGAAGAAGAAAGGAATACCAATGACTAAGGCTGCTAATTCATTTATGCAAAACTAAATTTTCATTATACTGAAACTAAAAAGTTATGCTAATATTTTAAAAAATAAAGAACACAAGGAAATTTCTTTTTGAGTGTTCAGTTCAACATAATGACATGCAATCACATTAAGAAAGCATAAACATATCTTCAAATACTTTCACTTTATCTCTAAGTTTGTCTGCTTATTTGTAAAATGTGGATAATAATTGTGCCCACTTTCTAGGGCTGTTCTAATGCTCAATTTATAAGCTGCATGGAGCTCTTAATGTATAGTTTTTCTAAGATGACTTTTTTCAGTTATTAAGGAGAGAGAAGTAAAAAGTTGATAATCAGTGAGCTTAGAAATAATGAATTAAATCAGATTAAGGAAGTGCATTTTCTATAAGGTATCACAGTTTAGAACCAATAATACGATAAGGTGCATTATAAATCTCCACGATGTGGATGTGGTACACTACATTTCCCAAATAACCCCATCTATGCCTCCCACAAACTGTTTTCTTCTAAAGATCAGGAAAAGCTTGCATGTACTACTTTGGGAGTCATTGACTTAAATCCACTCTTTTATCTAAGAATAAGGGAATTGAGAGGTTCTGGAGTAGGGACAGGCAACTGAAGGAAGCCCAATCTCAGGGTTGATGTTTCAGCTTCGAGACTCCTAGGGTGAGTGTAATTGAGGGCCTCCATAACTGCATGCTTTAGCCACTTCATTCACCTCACCCTAGGCCTAGTCCTAGAGTTAGGATACTGAACAGCAGAGCCCTTTCCCTTCAAACAGGGAAAGGAGTGGCCGCTGCACTTGATACAGCCACCCTGATTTCCACGCTAATAATCTCTTCCCATATTATTACCTTTGAGTGTAAATGAAAAATTCCTGAGCAACATCAAACATCTGGCATAGCAAGTCATACACTCCCCTACTGGACAGTCTTAAGAGTTGTTCTTCCAGTTTCAACTCCAGGTTAACTGTGGATTCAAGTCTGATGTTTTATTAAGACAATACTAAATATTGACCTGTATGATTCATGATATGATTAAAAACAACACAAAACTGAAAGTTAGCATTTAGGGGCATGAGTCAAAGAAACTCATTCTTTACAGGATTGAGAAATTGATGTGATGGTCATTTAATTCTATAGTGAGCCTGTGAAAATATTCAGTGCTTACCTGAATACTTCACCTGTTGTTATGAGACAGTTCTACCAAGGGCCCGGTTCCTAAAAGGAGGTTTAACTGCTGCAATCTGATGTCATTCAGACTATCTACAAACGTCATACACCATTTATTTCCAATATTTGCTTGCTTTCATCACCAAGTGATTTTTTTTTCTGTATAAGCTGAAATTTATTAAAACAAGCTTGTAATACTCACTTATTGAATGTTCTCTGGAGGTCCACAGTTGTTAAATTAGTGAGAAAAGGTTGTAATCATGTCTTATGGAGAGGCTTTGGAAAGACACTACCACTACCAAGAGCAACAAAACTTTAGATATATACAAGGAACA
Organism: Sylvilagus floridanus; assembly: GCA_949820135.1. Taxonomy (NCBI): domain Eukaryota; kingdom Metazoa; phylum Chordata; class Mammalia; order Lagomorpha; family Leporidae; genus Sylvilagus; species Sylvilagus floridanus. The sequence goes on from OX463235.1 coordinate 60,386,767, forward strand.
GGTTTGTTTCTACTTTCAAGAATGTGTGCCTAAGGCCTGGGTGCATTTATCCAAAAAAATCAAACAAACAAATAAACCCCAAACCACCTTAAACAGCAAATTCAGTACACAAACAGCTACAGATTATTCATTAAAACTGACCTGCTCACTGAAAAGCAAAGCTCTCAAGGTTTCTATTATATTTGATATTCTAGTTAATATAATTTTTTTAGTTTAGCCATCTTTTTTGAGCAGTTCACTCTAGCATTAATATTAGAATCAGAAAGTACCTACTTTTGCCAGACATACCCAGGAAACTAAATAAATAACAAATAAAAGTAGAGAGAAAACAATTACAAAAATATGAAATAGCAAAATATACTAAATAGTAACTGAGGAAAAAGTCCTATAGATTTCAAAAATGCTGGAAGGCAGTGTCCAAATGCCATAGAACATGGTTATCAATAGTGATAAAATATATCCATTATTTAACATAGAATTCTTGAATCTATAAAGAGAGCATCATTGTAGGTTAGAGAAAATTTGGAATGAAACAAAGAGCCCTTACAATTTAAGATGTTTTATATACACACACACGGACACACATTTATCTTAAGATTTTTGTTAAGGTTTTGTTCATAGAGAAAGAAAGAGATAGACAGAGATGATAGGGTCAGAAACAGAGACAGAGACAGAAATGGCTCTGTTAAAAAAAGGCAATATGTGCATTTGAAAAAGTAGCCCTATTAAAAGCTTTCTTTGTGTACTTATTCATGCACTCATTCATACTGTGATCTTAAGTATATGCATAATGCTTTATAAATAAAAATGAACCAGTATGTGAAGTTTTTCTATGTTTGCCTTACACTTTCTATCTCTACTCCTCTGACCCCTCAGCATGAAAAACTTCAGCAAACAATCATGTGGTCAATGAAGGGTTGACAAAAAGAGGAAGAAGATGAGACCAAGCACACCTCACCCACAGACAGGAAACCCGATGTCAGGGAAGCAGGGAGGTTGTACTGCACATGCTGGTACTGGATGGTAACAGAGTTGTGCCTTGTGACAAAGCACTTGGGAGTCCTGTAGACTTGACTTCAGATCCCAGTTCAGCCAACTAGTGACTTCGCAAACTGGGACAAGTAAATATTCCTTTCTGAGCCAGAGATTCCTGTAACACTGTTTTTACATAATACCTCCATTACAGCATTATAAAGGAACTCACTTGAGCATGCGCTAGGAACTTTCAAATATTATGTTAACTAAGATATCAATAAGAGGAACATAAATGGAAGCTGCTTTCTCTTTCTTACCTTCCTCACTTCCGAGTAAAATCAAGACAAAACTCAGTCTCTAGGTCAGATATGCCAGTGAAATACAAAAGATAGCTTGTCCGGACCAGGATTGCATGTGCTGTGTTTATGGAAATAGATTTGTCTTTGAGACTGAATCTACCTAGGAAATTCCAGACTTTTACTTTGCAACAGTGAGCTAAAGATACCATCATGGCTTCAGAAGCAGAGGGAGGAGCAGGTGTTTTGAGCAGCAGTGAGGATACTGCTTGGGACACTCAGTCTCCATATTTTAATGCCTTGGCTTAAGACCTAGTTCTGCTTTTGATCCCTCTTCCTGCTAATATACACCCTGAGTGATACAGCAGTGAGCTTAACAGCTTGGGCCTGTCCCTAATATATGGGAGGCTCAGATCGAGTTTTGGGCTCCTGACATTGACCTGACTCAGTCCTCGCTGTTGAGGGCTTCTGAGGAGTGAAACAGTGGGTGGAAGATCTGGTTCTCTCTGTCTCCGTCTTTCCATCTGTATCTCTGCCTTTCAAATAAATGAAATTTTTTTTTTTTAAAAAGGAAAAGGAACGCTTGCTTCCATAATCTATCCATGGTGCATGTAGTCGCATGCAAATTGCTCTGTTTCAAGTCTACAAAACCCTAATGATCTTAAACATGAAAACACGTACTGAGCTGCCAAAATCACTAATGACCAAAAGCAAATAAGAGGAAAATGAGTGCACTAAAAAGAGATCTGACCCAGTCTTGGATCTTGGCCAGATGTTCAAGGAGTGCCAAATGCTTTCTGCACAGGTCACACCTGCTTAATTAGCAGTAATAAGGGCTTTTGGAAGTTCAGAGGGAAATTAAATAGTTACAGATAAATGATCTAACAATTTTGTCTCAACCATAGAAGGAACAGGATGCAATTTAATAACATGATCACAAATGGAATTTCAGGTTAATGACCTTGCACTTTATAATTTAATGGGGCACACATAGTACCAGGCTGAAAGTAAATGGATTGTCAAATACAAATGCATAAAGCAGCATTTTATAAATAAATTAGTATAGCACTAATTACAATTAAATTGCTGGGTGTTAATATGGCCTACTAATTAAGTCATGAGTGGGATGTTGCCTGGTTCCTTGTCTGAACTGGTACCAAATAAAACTATTTAACTCAGCTAAAGTAGTTCTGAATACACCCTCAATCTCTCGTATTGCAGTGGATATACACAGGAACTCCACCTATACACATAAGTCGTTTTTCTTCCTATCTCTCGCCTTTGTGATGAGTGTTTATAAAGGAAAATGGTATCACGGTGAATTGGGTAAATTCAAACCTTTCCTGAATCAGCCTTCTCCTGGGTGATTTTTTTTCTCTTAAAACTTAATGCACTTTTGTGTCATTCATTTTTACTACCAATGTGTTCTTGGGTACTAGGTAAATAACATCCTTGCCAGAAATGCTATTGCAGTTGTGAGCTCTAGTTGTGTATAAAACTGCCAAGGGATCCCATTGAGTCTCGTGTTTTCCTCTGTACTTTCATGCTCCTATGTCTAGTTTCACCTGGGAAACAGGGATGGTAACATCCAGCTTGCACAGATCTGGGACAGATTAAATATATCACTGCCTATACAGTTTCCAAGGCCACGGTTGTCATGTATTTGAACAACGTAGGCTTGGCTTTTGCTGGACATTTTGTCAAGCGAAAGGTTAACTGGGTTTCAGGCCGCATTTACCCTTTTGTCCCTGTGTATAAGACAACTTCAACACTGATGCACATGTAGACATGTAGTAAGCGAAAATCATTGTCACGTTACTGTAGATGCCATGTGTCAGGAAAACAACATAGATTTATTTAAGGAAGTTGAAACTAATGTTTTCCCTTACACGAAGTTTATATAACTGGTAGAGTAGTTAGGATGAAATTTTAAAGAGTCATGAAGGATTTCAGCTAGTTAAGACAATCAATGCAGTTCAGTGAATTGTCAGAAAAACCAATTACAACTCATTGGTTATAATGAAAAGTGGTTTGCACTTATCTATTTCAAATTAATTTTTTAACCAGATGCCTGACCAAATTCAGCCTAAGTACAATCAGGAACAGGTTGACATTGAAAAAAATATACCTTGTACTTCCAAAAGATAGGCCACCAGCCAGGAAAGAGCTGATCTATACACAGAGTATATAATTCAAAATGACATTAAATGGAGAGAAAAAGCCCTGCCTAATTTTATGAACACAGAAGATAAATTTTGCTGACAGATTTATGGGTTATAACTAACTGAAGTTCTTCTGTAAATGTTCAGTTGTTTCCTTAAAATACAAGAAAATCAGTTAATCCTAAAGCCCTACAGATGATCTTTTCCCAGGACTTGATGTGTAGTGAGAATCTTGGATAGAGATGTGGGACACCAAGGCTCTTAACAGGAAAACAGCTTTTATTCTTGTGGGCAGTCCCAGAGGATTTGCATCTAGAGTCTGGGCCATAAACAAAACAAGGTGTTGTCTTATGGACCCTGGCACAAACAACTGTCAGTTTTCTTTTACATATTTCATTACACATATTTGATCGGATAGTTAAAAGTGATAGCACTGCTTATACAACTGATATACAATGCCACACCTGCATGCATTAGATTTGCTTTAGTTGACCTAGTTGCAATTTTGGTATTTCTCAGAAAGCTCCCTCCAATTCCCATTCCCAGAGAGCCCCTGCTGCCCCACCATCTTTACCTTTAGCTAGTTCTTTTGCTACCTATGGGAAGGTGGGGTGGGGTGGGAGGATGGAGGGGAGACCGTGTCACAGATGAACTCTGAAGTGGTCTAAGAGGAACGTATTTAATCTTCTTACTGCCACAGAAGGAAGCAGCCTGAGACCCTGAAGTACAGCCGTTCCAAGAAGTGACACTGACTTCCCTACAAGGAGATTTACATAGAGGGCAGAGAGTTGACAATAATCAATACAGTCCAAATTAGAAACAGGGTGGTGGCATTATGTGCAGCTCCTGATTCTCTTTGAGAGCCCAAAGTGGCTGAGCTACTCAAATCCTTGTGTACGTGACATTGCTTAATCATCCAGAGAACACATCTCAGGCGAGGCAGAGGTAAAAGAAATGGGAAACATGATTTTGAGCTACAAAGCAAGGGAATGTGACAGACAAAAAGGTGCCTCAAGTAGACACTGAACATTGGTTTAAAAATATCATCCAAAGGACAAGTCAGAAGAAATACTTGTGTTTCCAGGCTGGGCAAGCCCAAGTCTGTGTTAAAGTTTTAAAGTTATCCAGTTCAGGAAAAACTTCAATCTAGCAGCGATAGTCATGAAAAGTCAAGTATTTTTTTTAATATCACTAAATTGGGTTAAATTGATCTATTCTATCCATGTACTCCTACCAACAACATGTAAAATCAAGAAAATAGAAATAATACTCCTGTGACATAACTGTGGAAAAGTCTAGTAAGCTAACTGAAGTGCACTAACTTCCTGCCAACATGACCCTCCCTTCTTCAGGTTCACTATCAGCCTTCTCCTGAGGGTACCTACTGAACTTCCTACTGAGTCTTGTCGAAGTGGTTAATGCTGACCAAAGAACTGAGTCTCTGATGGAAATGTGTTACCTCAAAAAGTCTGAATGTTCAGAAATCACTATTATCCTTTGTGCTTATTGCTACTTAGAAAACCCTAAGTCAAGTAGGGAGGTAGAGAAGGGAGATCCCAGCTAACTCATGACAGGTGTAGGCAAGCTCCAGGTGACAACTGCACATGACTTCCCTAAGATAAAAGGTAGCGATTATTTGGAATCTTTAGAACTTAACAAACCTGCTCTTGAATCCCATGGGTTCAAAAAACCATTAACTTTGTGTGACCCATAGTTCCCTTATTATTACAAAGGGTGAAACTTTCTACAATTTAAGACTGAGGTGAGTGATGAATGAGATAATATGAGAAGACGTCTTGGTGAGGCCCATCAGCTCACAATAACTGGGAAAAACATAGCTTAGTAACATCTCCACGTAAATTAGTACATGAGTCTCTATTTCCTGCGTCATGGGAGGCTTTCAGGGAACCTGGGCAGCCCACTGATGAAGTGAAGACTAAGTGCATAAAAAAGGAGTGGATTTCCAATCACGAACATTGCTAAATATTACAGAAGTCCGCAAGTCAATCAAAGCATCCCATTCCCAAAGAAGAAGAAAAGCCAACCAACTTTCACATGGTATGTTATACTCTAAAATATGTACGGAAGTAAAACTACTACAATGTTCACTGCCATTCTATTATAATACAGAGGACCAGAACACATCATGGCAACATCTAATTCCAAGCTGAGGTCTAGAATACAAAGCTCCAGACATCATTCTTGATGGAAAAATAAGAACAAATGAAAGAAAAGAGTGGGGAAGGGAAAATAAGCCTCTAGCTCTGAGAGCTATCTCTGGCTTTTAGCTCTGAGCATCAGGATGACTAGAGTGCATCGAGCTTTGTAAACAGCCAATGTGTGCTTCTGTTTTACATCACCTGCACACATCACCTCCAGTTTGTGAAATTCTTGAGACTGAGAATACAAGGGTGATAGAGGGGCTCAACCTGGGCGTTCTAGTCACAGTGCCTGAGTTTCCCTGCCAGACTGTGTGATCAGCACTGTGAGCTTGGAGTCTCTCGGCTTGTCTAATACTCACTTTCTCTCTCTTTGATGGTGACAAACAACAGTGCCCCCTGACAGCACTGGCATGCACAACAGGATGCGCATGTTCAAAGTTCAGCCAAGGACAGTTCAGGAATAGTGTTTGCATGTGCAGAATTGTAGGTTACTTTATCCCTTAGTTTGACTGTGAATGTTATTCATTGATTTTTGGTGTTCCTATTTACTTTTTCTGTCTAGTTTTACATGAAAATTCAATAAGACTGATGAAATTCACTGCCACTTTTCCAGAATCCTCTCCATAAGTTTTGACGTCCTGAGGCTGGTATTGTGGTGCAGCGAGTTAAGCCACTGCTTGCTACCCTGGCATCTACTATCAGGGTGATGGTTCAAACCTGGCTGCTTAGCTTCCTTTCTAGCTTCCTGCTATTACAACTGGAAAGGCAGCAGAAGATGGCCAAAGAACGTGGGTTGGACCCTCCCAACCATGCCGGAGATAAGGATGCAGTTCCTGGCTCCTGGCTTCTCCCTGTCCAGCCCTGACAGTTGTAGCCATTTGAGGAATAAAAGATAACTATTTTTGTCTTCTTTCTCCCCACCTCTTCCTCTGTCACTCTTCTTTTCACATATATAAATAAATCAATCAAGTAAAAAGTTTTGAAGTTCCCCCATATCTCTTTTACAAGTAGCTTTAATAAAGTTTAAAAATTTTAATATAGAGTTTGACTTATAGAATACATACATATATATATATATATATATATATATATATATATATATAGTACACAGAATTCACATAGAAACCCTTAAAAAGTTGATCTTGAGCCTTCAGTCTGCGAAGTTGGTACCATCATGGACAACTTGTATAACATGTACAACACCACCCAAATGGCAGAGGTTTTCATCTTGCTGGCACTAGATCTCTTGCTGGCCGATTCTCCCCAGCCCCTAACTTTCTCATTCTGATGAAGTGCATTGCCTTGATAACGTATTCTGTGGAGTTCTCTTCTCCTTCACTGATGAAGCCCTGCACTGCCCCATCACAAAGGTGCTAAGTAGGAGGGTGGGATATCTTCTAAGCAAAAGGATGCACTTTTTTGAGTAGACTGAAAGAAAAGCTATCTACATGCACTTACCGCCCCTTTGACATCCCCCTCTTGGTTAATATTCATAGAAACTTGTGGGAATCTCTGTTAATACCCAGATTTGAAATCTCAGAGCCAAGTACTGTAGCCATGGGGCCTGATTTGCATCCATGAATATGCAGCAGCACGAGTCCCTTGCTTGGATCTCTGCCCTATGAGTGGTATCAGTGGTGTGTGTGTATGGCTGTGCATTTTTCCTTCCTGAATTGAAGGCCCAACACAGGAAATGAGGTCAGAGCTGGAGAGCAGAGGATGGCAGCCCCCTTTTCATGCCTTTCTATAGCAAAACTCACACTAGCTTTGCAATTCCCTGGCATGTTTATACTCTGTCTAAATTCCGCATGAGTTGATGTGATTTTATAGATTCTTCCAGCCCTCAGGTTTGAAACATGGTAAATAAACCATTGAATTATCGTGCTCTACTAATAGGTCACTCAGAATCAAGCAAAGACATATAAATTAAAAATAAACTTTGTATAATGATCTAGAAAATATCAAGAAATGACTCATTTGTAGAGATTTAAGAATGATGGATTGTATTACTTGCTGTTTTCAGTAATTCTATTTCCATTGGATAGGCATGTGTCTTGTAGATAAAAAGCCTTAGAAACAAGCAAACAGATGCTGGGGATCATTCTAATATTGGAAGAATGACTATTGTCATTCCTTAATAAATGGTACCAGTTGAAGTGGGTCTGGAGTGCTATTCAAATCACCACCATCTTTTTCATAATCACTACTTTTGAGGGACCTAGATGATTTACAGAGTATCAGGAGAGCCTCTCTGGAGGAAGAATTAGTAGTTACAGCTCAGGCTGCTCCCCGTGATAACTAAGCTTTTTCACCAGTTGATTAAGCACATCTCTCCCCAGATCCCTTTTCTACGGAGGTATTATCTGGGCCACAGAGGCAACAGGTTTGAGAAGGTCAGTTGAGTTCAACTGGGTGTAAAGCCTCAACACTTTAAGGTATTTGGAATTATATTCACAGGGAGTGGGGCATTTCTTTAAAAATGTCAGAAGACCTCAGAAGAAATAGTATACCACTTGGTAACATGCAAGATCATCGCTTTCAGACTAGATGAAAAGAGGTAGAAATCAATCCACAAATATTTTGCAAAGAAAAAAATGCAATCAACATCTACAGAGTGCTCAGGGTTCACAGACTTGATTGTAAATTATTCAACTGCTGTAGAAGATATTTGGTTCCATCCCCATTTCATAATCAGGGAGTTGAGGCCCAGAGTCATCACATAATTTGCTAAGATTACAAAGTCAGTATGATAGAGTTAATAAAAGTAAAAAACACTTATGCTCAATTCTCATTTCTGCTCCCTTTTCATCCCACCAGACTGGCACAAGAGATATGCACCCTAACCTTCGCTCTCTAACAAATCATCGGTATTACCTTGGCCTGATACTTTCTTCTCGGTCAGGTTGTTTTATTTTGTGAGTAAAGAAGTTGTTTAGAATAGATAACTTCTGAGGTTTCATAAGATAATGAGCTCTCCACAATGTGACCTGAAGGACCAGTGTGATAGGTACCCAACAGGACTGGAAACTATACCTGCAAGCTAGATGGACGGGAATAATTACCTGAGAACATATCCTAATTTTCTTTAGAAAAATCTTGAACTCAAGAAAAATCCTAACCTAGATTATATTTGGCTTAGATTTGGCTTCAGACATCAGAGGACAGGGTGCACTGCTATGGTGCTGAGGGAGGCAGATGGAATCTTTTAGACAAGATCCAACCTACAGATCCCTTCTTCAAGGACCCTATGAGAGGACATTATGGTTCATGGTCTCAGCACAGCACCACCCCTGGCATCCTTAGACAAGCAATTCCTCAGTTCCTTCAGCTTTATATAGAAATAATATCTGTGTTCTTAGATAGATCCTATGAAGTTAACTGATAAAACAATTAGATATAAGAAGATATAAAATTATCTGAATTGGCCGGCGCCGGCACACCGGGTTCTAGTCCCGGTCGGGGCGCCGGATTCTGTCCCGGTTGCCCCTCTTCCAGGACAGCCCTCTGCTGTGGCCCGGGAGTGCAGTGGAAGATGGCCCAATTGCTTGGGCCCTGCACCCCATGGGAGACCAGGAAAAAGCACCTAGCACCTGGCTCCTGCCATCGGATAAGCGCGGTGCGCCGGCCGCAGCGCGCCGTCCGCGGCAGCCATTGGAGGGTGAACCAACGGCAAAGGAAGACCTTTCTCTCTGTCTCTCTCACTGTCCACTCTGCCTGTCAAAAAAAATTATCTGAATTATGATTACAAATAGAAGAAAATATTTACAATATAAAAATTAAGATGTTAAAATACTACCTATTTTGATGAGATGTCTATTCATATGACTGTCATGCAAACACACACACACACTGATTGGTAACTACATCTCTATTTAATAGTGCTTTTCAAATTTTGGCACAACATGCCTGAGTAGGAACTATCTGGTGAATTTATTTCAAAAACTGGGAAAGGCTTGGACAGTTACTGTTTAAAATGTCTACATCTCACATTGGAGGATTGGGTTTGATTCCCAGCTCCAGCTCCTGCCAATGCAAACCCTGGAGAGACAGCACTGATGACTCTAGTAATTGGGTTTCTGCTACCCACAGGGGAGATTTGAATTCCATTCCAGGTTTTGGCCTGGCTCAGCCCTGGCAGTTGTAGGGCATTTGGGGAATGATCAGTGCATGGGAATGCTCTCCCTTTCCTTCTTTTCTCTGTTACATAAATAAAATAAAACCAGATCCTTGGAACCTTCTCATGCTTAATTATAATCAGAATTCCAATGTATAGAGTAAATAAGAAATTGCTTTTTCAAGTCATTCCCCTAATTCTTTGATCTGCAGACCACAATGTGAGAAATCTGTATGACAGATAACCTCTGGTATTATTTGAGACTATTGGTGTTGCTAACCTATATGAGCCCTTAGCAAAGCTCTGAGGCCTGTCATGTTAAGGTTAGAAGATGCAGCCCTTGCACATGAACACAGGCTAATCTTAATTGATTGGCATTCATATACCTTCCAGGCAGTCTGGGGTGGGAGTGGGGAGGATGTCATACAGAATAGGTACCTCATCCATTGTTTCTACAGATTGTTCTTTTCCTCTTGCTCTCACCAAGGCAGACACTATTTCCTTATCTGACAATGAAAACATAAGCGAAACTAAAAAGTAAGTCAACTTGGGGTTGTAGCTTTGGAAAAATCAGGACAAATTTAAGATCCCTGATTGACTCCTGGTCTTCGGATACATGAACTCATCACCTTTCCTAGGCCTACCCTTAGTTAAGCACCACATCCAAAAGCAAAAGTTCTTAAAAATGTTCATTGAAAAATGCATGTTATGAAAAGCTATGCATGGATTTCAATTTCAGTTTTTTTGCACCTGAGTCAACTTTATAAAAAGCTTTATTAATTTGTCTTTATTTGTTTGAAATGCAGAGCTAGAGAGGGAGAAGGAGAGGATGCCTGCAATGGCAGCATTCCATATGGATGCCTGTACTTGTCCCAGTGACTCCACTTCCTGTCCAGGTCCCTCCTAACAACCTGGGAAAGCAGCGGAAGATGGCCCAGTGTGTGGGCCCTGCCACCCATGTAGGAGACCTGGAAGAAGCTCCTGGCTCCTGGCTCCAGCCTGTGCGACCCCTGGCTGTTGCAAGCTATTTGAGGAGTGAATCAGCAGATGGAAGACCTGTTTCTCTCTCCCTCTCTCCTTCTCTCCCAACTCTCCCTCCCTCCCTCCCTCCTTCTGTCACTGACTTTCAAATAAATACATAAATCTTTAAAAAAGTAAATTCAATTTGGAAACTAAAAGCTCCAGTTGATCAGTTCTCCTCTCCATCCCCACTTTGATCTCCAACAAATGAAACGGCCCCTCCCATCATCTGATCAACCAACATCAATGAGGCAAGGGATAATCTGAATGCATATATTAAAATTTCCAATACTTTTTTCTATTATACAAGTACTTAGCACTTGGGTCACTGTGATCCACACAAAAGACCTGTGTGGAGTTTCTGGTTCCTGGTTTTGGCTTGTTCTAGCTCTGGCTATTACAGGCACTTGGAGACTGAGCCAGCAGATCAAAGATCTCTCTCTCTCCCTCTCTCTCTCTCTCTCCTCCTTCTCCTCCTCCTTCCTCTCTCCCTCCCTCCCTCCCCCCCTCTCCTACCTCTTCTCCTCCCTGTGTGTGTATGTGTGTGTGTGTGTGTGTGTGTGTGTGTGTGTGAGAGAGAGAGAGAGAGAGAGAGAGAACTTTGCCTTTCAAATAAATAGAAAAATAAATAAGTATTTAAAAAACAAGATAAATTGGGAACCGGGCTGTGGTACAGAAGTATTAAGCTGCCACTCATCACACCAGCATCAAATACTGACATCCTCGTTCAAGTCTTTGCTGCTCTGTTTTCAATCCAGCTCCCTGCTAATGTACCTGGGAAAGTCAGATGATGGTGCTAGTGTTTTGGACCTGCCACTCATATAGGAGACTCAGATAGAGTTCCAGGCTCCTGGTGTTAACCTGGCCTGTGGGCACTTGGGGAGTGAACCAAAGGATTAAAGATTTCTTTCTCTCTGTCCCTGCTTCTCCTAGTCACTCTCTGTCTTTAAAAAGAAATTTTTAGGCCAGTGCCACAGCTCACTTGGCTAATCCTCCACCTGCAGTGCCAACACCCTGGGTTCTAGTAGCAGTTGGGGCGCCAGATTCTGTCCCAGTTGCTCCTCTTCCAGTCCAGCTCTCTGCTGTGGCCCGGGAAGGCAGTGAAGGATGACCCAAGTGCTTGGGCCCTGCACCCGCATGGAGACCAGGAGAAGCACCTGGCTCCTGGCTTTGGATCAGTGCAGTGTGTCAGCCGTAGCAGCCATCTGGGGGATGAACCAATGGAAGAAAGAGCTTTCTCTCTCTCTCTCTCTCTCTCTCTCTCTCTCTCTCTGTCTAACTATGCCTGTCAAAAAAAAAAAGAAAGAAATTTTTAAAAAAGATAAATTTATATGGCTGTTTGGTGAGGTGGTAAAATACACCTTGGGATGCCCACATCCTGTATCAGAGTGCTTGGTTTTGAGTCTCCATTCCACTTCTGTTCTAGCTTCCTACTAACAATGGGCAAGATAGGAGGCAGAAGATGGTGTCACAAGCTATCAGGTCCCTGCTACACACATGGGAGAAGCAGATTGATTAGTTTCCTGGTTTCCGTCTGACTGAGCTCTGGCTGTTGTAGGCATTCATTTGTAGTGAATCGGTGGATGGGAGTGTTCTTGTGCTCTCTGTCTTTCTCTCTCTCTGCCGCCCCCCAGCTCTGCCTTTCAAACAACTAAAGATAAAAAAATAAAACTTTAAAGTGTTGATTCAGGTGCAAAATAACTGAAAATGAAATCCACATATAGCTTTTTCATAATGTACATTTTTCATGAACATTTTAAGAACTTTTGTGCTTTAGGATGTGGTGCTTAACTGAGGGTAGACTTAGGAAAGGTAATGATTCCAAGTATCCAAGGAGCAGGAGTCAATCAGGGATCCTTCAATCTGTCCTGGTACCAGCTTCCCAATACTCAATATCTACAGAATCAAGGTTGGCCCAGGAGTTGGAAACCAAACACTTAGTTGGAAATCAAATCTGATTATTAGAGTCTCTCATGCATCAGAAATATCCTAGAAGCAATAGGAAAATATAGTAAAACTCTAGATCAGAAAGCTGGGATTGACTTCCAGTTTGACCAGTTATTAGATGGGTGACCATGAAACCATTTGTTGCTCTGAAAAAATAGAGGAAATAATAGTGATTATTCAATTGTATCTTTATAAGCTTTAGTTTAGACGGCTTTGATCAGCAGAGTGATGGGAAACTGATCACTGTGTTTAGTTTCGTTTCAATAAAGACATGGTGACAATCCCTAGGAATTTAATGGATGTCTACTCTCCCACCCCCAGGAATAGCTTTCTTTCTTTTTTTTTATTTTTTGACAGGCAGAGTGGACAGTGAGAGAGAGAGAGAGACAGAGACAGAGAGAAAGGTCTTCCTTTACCATTGGTTCACCCTGCAATGGCCGCCATGGCCAGCATGCTGCGGCGGGCACACCATGCTAATCTGAAGCCAGGAGCCATCCTCCACTGCACTCCCAGGCCACAGCAGAGAGCTGGACTGGAAGAGGGGCAACCGGGACAGAATCCGGCATCCCGACTGGGACTAGAACCCATTGTGCCAGTGCTGCAGGCAGAGGATTAGCCTACTGAGCCACAGCGCCAGCCAGGAATAGCTTTCTTAAACAAATACTTAAACCAAGATTGGTGTCTTCCTCACCTGATTACAGAATCTGTTTCAATATTCACCTTTCTAAACATGTTAAATATGTATCTATAGAAATATCTATAAAAGTATAGTCACTGATTAGACTGGTCTCCAGTTTCCCTAATGTGATCAGGCACTAAATAAATGACTCAAGATATATCTACAGTCATGAACTTTGTACTAACCCCCATGCTAAGATGAATTAATCCATTTAAAATGTAACTTTGATTTTTAAAGTACAATTTAATACAACAGATCTCCAGGATGTGTTCATACTAATTCAAACTCTGTGTCCATTGACCAATATCTCCCCTGTCCCCACCATCCCCAGCCGATGGTTCCGACCTCTCTACTTTCTGCTGCCATGATTCCAATCCTTCAGATTTCACATACAAGGGAGATCACATGATATTTGTCTTTTTGTGCCCGGCTTATTTCACTTAGCATTATGTACTCCAGTTTATCCATGTCCTTGCAAAGAAAAAGATTTCCTTATTTTTTTAGGGCTGGAAAAAAAAGATGGTTCCTTAACACTTAGTTTGTAACAACAACTTCTATTGGGGTAGACAACATTTCCTATTTTTTTTTTATTATCTCAAATTTCTTTTTTTTAACGCTTTTATTTAAAGAATATAAATTTCCAAAGTACAGCTTATGGATTACAATGGCTTCCCCCCCCCCATAACTTCCCTCCCACCCGCAACCCTCCCCTTTCCCACTCCCTCTCCCCTTGCATTCACATCAAGATTCATTTTCAATTCTTTTTATATACAGAAGATCAGTTTAGTATATATTAAGTAAAGATTTCAACAGTTTGCCCTCACATAGCAACACAAAGTGAAAAATACTGTTGGAGTACTAGTTATAGCATTAATTCACAATGTATAGCACATTAAGAACAGAGATCCTACATGATATATTTTTTAAATTGATTAATTTTCTATGCAATTTCCACTTTAACACCAAGATTTTTTTTCATTTTTAATTCTCTTTATATACAGAAGATTGATTTAGTATATACTAAGTAAAGATTTCATCAGTTTGCACCCACACATAAACACAAAGTGTAAAATACTGTTTCAGTACTAATTATAGCATTACTTCACATTGGACAACACATTAAGGACAGATCCCTCATGAGACGTAACTACACAGTGACTCCTGAAGTTGATCCAACAACCTGACACTCTTGTTTATGGCGTCAGTAATCTCCCTAGGCTCTAGTCATGAGTTGCTGAGGCTTTGGAAGCCTTTAGGGTTCACCGACTTCAATCTTATTCCAACAGGGTCATAGTCAAAGTGGAAGTTCTCTCCTCCATTCAGAGAAACATTTCCTATTTTTAAGCGTGAGAAAATGAAATTCAAAGAGATACATTTCCCAAAGTCAGTTGCTAGTGGATGTCAAACTAGAAATTTTTATTTTGAGATTTAGAAGCAAGATTTATTAGTCAAAGGCCTCCAGCCAGAGCGGCATGGAGGGGAGCTTTCAAGGGAGGAAAATTCCCAAAGAAGCTGGTGGTAGCGGAGTTTTTAAGTATAATTTTGGGGAAGAAACTGACAATCACTAAGGTGGGGACAAACCCAATTTGAATGTGGTTTTTAAACTCAAAACATATATTCTTTAAACTCAGTGACTATCATGAAACACATTATAAGCATGAGAACCCACAATATATACCACCAACACCATGCAATTCGGGGGGGGGGGCAATATCTGGAGGTCTGCACAAGGGATAAAGAGGAGACTTCTGAATTATCAATGGCAAGATAAATGATAAATATCTCCCAACTATCAATGGCTCATACAGAAACAGAAATTCATTGGTACTGAATATAAGTGCCCCCCCCCCAGCCCCATGCTATCTGGCATCATACAGCTTCCTTTCTTCAAATAGGAGGCTTACGCATGAGAAACCCGCATCATGATAATGATACCAAGATCAAGTAAACACATCTCACTTTGCTACTGACACACCCTCCCTAAGGCATCAATTCAGTTACAGGGGAGTCATTATCTTTCCCTGACAGTGAGGAGCAGGAATTAGATTCTCCTGAAGGAATTTCACAGGATTAATACCTTTAAACAGGCAACAGTATGCATGGAGGTGCATGCTTCTCAGCCTCTTCCTACTGGGCCTCGTGTTGATCCGCGGATCACAGCCAGGTCTCCCCAACAAATCTGACCCTTGATTGATAGGCTTTGCTCACTGGCATTTTCATATGTAATATTTGTTGGTACTTTCTGAAAGCTAAAAAAAAAATAGCTACAGATCTTGACCCTGCATCCAGTTCATGTTTTTATCACCATAGCTCAACTATTGCTGTTACTTTCTTTATACTCTTGTGAAATTTATTTATGTGAAAGCAAACCACAATAAAATATTTCTTTTCCTTTTTTCATAAAAAGTAGCGTGCTATGCCATCCTGAATTTTATTCCTCCACCTTTAATGATGTATCTTGCAGAGTTTTCTTCAGCACATGGAAAATTGTGGGGTTTGTAAAACACAGTTTAAACAAAATGTTATTATGTTTTATATGAACCATTATGTATTTAACCAAATATATAGAAATAACACAGATTATTTCTGATCTTTTGGTATCATAAATAGCAAGGCAGTGAATAACATTGAACACATATCATTTATGTAAGAATATTTCATGTAGATTTGCTGAGTAAAGAATAGACAAATTTACAATTTTAAAAAATAACTATTTTCCAAACACAATAGTCAAAATCAGAAAATGAATGTATCTTTGAAAGTGTTCACTAGCTAGTATAAATATTTCATGTTGTTTACAGAAAGAAAATTGTTGCAAGGTTCTTTGCTTCAAAATGGAGATATCTCAATTCTTAGCAGCCAAGGTCTGTGTGATCAACTTAATCAACCCAGCACCTGGCTTAAATCATAAATAATTTCATGAATAAGTCATAGAATACAGTCTGGAACTCAAGACCATTTGCTAACAGAGTTGAAATTTCTACTACTTTTCTAGAAAAACATGTGTTCCGTGTAAAACATTGGAGTATAATTATATAAGCCCTCAAATCTTTGTCAGAGCTAAATTCTGAGGTTACTGATATTGTGGGCCAAATTGGATCACCAAAATCATATCAATTTCTATCACTGAAGTTCTGATTTAAAAGAAAAATGTTTGCCTTGGAGTTCCAGCCTATGAACATTAGCCCTGTCTCTTGTCCCCTGCTCCAGATACAATTCATTCTACTTTTTCCTCCCAGACTCTTCAGTATTTCTAGTATTGCAGTGAGGAGCATTCCTTTCTTTCTGAAGGCCGTCATGATGGTCAAACATGGCTCAGATTTCCACACATCCTCACTCGAGGTGTGAGCCACGATCTATTCCCACAACTTCTGTGTTCTGACGAAGTTGAACAATTTCTATTGAAATGCTACCATGAAGGCGACCCAAAATATCATTGAAAGAAATTCTCTCTTTTCCCTTTTCCTTTTTCACCTTGAATACATAGGCTGACACAGTTTGTGAATTTCAGGATGCTAAATCAAGAATAATGCTCAGAGAACAGAATGTTACTCACAGAAACACAGTCAATCTAAACATTTTCCTCTACTATCCTCCATACCTTTAAGTCTTCTTTGATGAAGAATTATTTTGACTATTTTTTTCTGATAAATTTCCTTGCGCTCAACCATAAAACAATGCACCCAATGCCCAGTCACATCCCATGATGTTATATGAGAAAAAGAAAAAAAAAACCTAAAATTTCCCTACATCATAAAAATTTTCATTTATCTATCAATCATTTGAGACATGCAGGTCTACATTTTGTTACCAACTTAATCATTAGTTTAAGATCATTATCACACATTACTAGAATAATAGGTATAAAAAGCCTCCAAATATAAGCATGACAAGGATAAAAAAAGAGATGACCATTTATACTAGTTATAATACATTATTCCAGCATATCATATTTTTCCTTTTTCAGCCAGTTAGAACTTCATACTTCTTTAATAAATGTTCTGTTTTGATTCTTAAAAGCTTTTTCACTCACTTTCAATTTGATCACCTGGATTTGCAATTTCTATCCATGATAGAGAAATAATTATCAGTTCTACCTTATTTCTCCAAACAAAACCACATGAAGCACTTTTTTATCTGATATTGAATAGCAAAAAGCATAAGCAGCAAACAAAGCAAATGTGAGATGTGTATTTTCATCACTTTAAGCCTAGGCACCCCCTCCATATGGTAATTGAGAAAAGTGAATCCCCACATAGATCTTCATTCCTTTCAGTTTCAGTGAGCAGAAGAAATGATGTGTGGGCCTCTGAGGGATGTGTAAGTTGTGGCCAGAGTAACACAGATAAGCACCCTGCCTGGGTACAACATGAGCAGAGATGACATATGGCAGAGTTATGGGGAGCTGGAAACGACATAATATTGAGAGATACTGGCATTCAGAGCACATCAAGATCACTTCAAATCCCAGGCTCCAAGAACCCAAACAAAGCCAGAGCTGAAGAGGAGGGCTGCCATCACGTCATTTGAGGACGACTCAGCCTGCCACACTGAAGTTGAGGTCATGCTTAGACGGGATCAAGCTGAACTGTTGAACAGTCAAATAAATGCACGAGAAAAACCACAACAAGTTTTTAAGACAGAAAGCACTCAACAATACAACATCAACAATTTCAACACAAAGTGTCATTATGCTCTTAGAATTATATCTATGAAGCATAATGAATCTGTTAAAACTAATATAAATTTAATATTCTTAAAATTTTACAAATATTAGAAATATGAAAAATTCAATAGTGTAATTCATAGCCAGGAACAATATAAGACAAATATAGCCAAAGATGACATAGACATTGAAATTAGCATATGATAAATTCCCAACTATCATTAATATGTTCAATGATTTAAAGGAACTGGGGTCACTATGTGAGTTAATATATGAAACAGAAATTATTAAAATTATTAAAATATGGAATTCCAATAAATAGCACAATAACTAATATAATAAATCCACTATAGTGCTTGGGTATAGTGTTCTAATTATTTTAATTATTAAAAGTATGTATCAGTATTGTTCAAATTATATAAGTTTTTACTTGTTTCTCCCTTTTGACCTAGTTATTCTGCAAATAACGGGGTGGAAGTTTAAAGATCTTCATTTATAATTGCAAATGCTTACTTTCACTTACAATCTGTCAGCTTTTTCCCCGGTGTAACTTTGCTATAAAGCATATGAACATTTATGAGTATCTTTCTGATGAATTCACATTTTTATCTTTATTAAACTTCCCTTTCATCTATCCTGGTACCATATTTTGAAGACTATTTTATTTGCAACTGATAAAAGATTTTCAGATATATTTTGTTTATCATTTGCATGATATAACTTTCTATCCATTTATCTTCAGCCTATCTGTGTCTTAATAGTCAAAGTGTATCTGACAGATAACACAAAGTTGTGATTTTTTTTTTTTTGGCTTTTCATCTTTCTGCTAATCTCTGCAAATTACATCAGGTGTTTTTGCCACAAAATGCAATTTCGATCTTATTTAATATATAACTGCTGCTTTAATTTACTATATATTTATGGTCTCCTCTATTTATCTTTCCTTATCTTTTTTGTTTCCTTTATTATCTTTTTTTTGGTTAGATAAGTATTGTAATTTCATATGGTTTTATGGTTTTTATTGATATCTATTTTCAACATTATTTTAAATAATTTCCTCTAGGATATACAAGTATTTTTTTGACTATTCATATATTTCTTAGAGTTAATATTGTAATATTTCCAATAAAGTGTTGAGCGGTGGGTATTTTGTATAGCAGTTAAGATGCCACTTGGGCTGCCTGCTTGGGTTTGAGTCCTGGCTTCTCCTGCAATTGCATCTTCCTGCTAAGACAAACCATGACACACAGCAGGTTATGGCTCAAGTAATTGGTTCTTTGCCACTCACCAGGAGATCTGGAATGCTGGATTCAGTTCTTATCTCCTGGCTCCTAGCTTTGGCCCTGTCTAGCCCCAATTATTCATTTTCTCTATCTTTTCTCTTTGTTCACATGTCAAGTCATTTTGTAACATATTATACAGTATTTTAAATGTTTTTAATTGTGTGTGTGTGTATGTGTATAAAATTTGGCTTCTTTCAAATTATCTGTTTTTGCAGGCCACCATTGTGTTGTTGTGTAAAGGTAAAACTACTGCCTGTGATGCTGGCATCCCATATGGGCAGCAGATCATATGGGCAGCTGCTCCACTTCTGACCAACTCCCTGTAGAAAGCAGCAGAGAATGGCCCAAGTGATTGGGCCTCTGCAACCACATAGAAGATGTGGATAAAGCTCCTGGTTACCGACTTCAATCTGACCCAGCCTTGGCCTTTACCCATTTGGGGAGTAAATCAGTACACAAAAGATCTGCCTCTCCTCTCACTAATGCCTTTCAAAACTTTAAAAAGAATTATAGGTTTGCGTTTTTCAGAAGACTATGTTTCTCACAATTGATCGCACTGATAGGTCTAAGAGTCAAAGGGATCACACAAACAAGACTAGTGTCTGCTAATACTAACTGATAGAATAAAAAGGGAGAGAACCATCCATCATAGGAAGCGGGATACACAGCAGACTCATAGAAGGGCAGATGTCCTAAACAGCACTCTGGCCTCAGAATCAGCCCTTAAGGCATTCGGATCTGGCTGAAGAGCCCATGGGAGTATTTTAGGCATGGAAAGCCAAGACACTCTGGGAAAACAAAACAAAACAAAACGCCTAAATGAAAGATTTCTGCGAGTGAGATCCCAGTAGAAAGAATAGGTCATCAAAGAAGGAGGTACCTTTCTCTGAAGGGAGGAGAGAACTTCCACTTTGACTATGACCCTGTCGGAATAAGATCGAAGTCAGCGAACTCAAAAGGCTTCCATAGCCTTGGCAACTCATGACTAGAGCCTAGTGAGATTACTGATGCCATAAACAAGAGTGTCAAATTGTTAAATCAACAACAGGAGTCACTGTGCACTTACTTCTCATGTGGGATCTTTCCTTAATGTGTTGTCCAATGTGAAGTAATGCTATAACTAGTACTGAAACAGTATTTTACACTTTGTGTTTTTGTGTGGGCACAAACTGATGAAATCTTTACTTAGTATATACTAAATCAATCTTCTGTATATAAAGATAATTGAAAATGAATCTTGATGTGAATTGAATGGGACAGGGAGTGGGAGATAGGAGGGTTGTGGTGGGAGGGAAATTATGGGGGGGGGGGAGCCATTGTAATCCATAAACTGTATTTTGGAAATTTATATTTACTAAATTAAAAAAAGGAAAAAAAAAGAAGATTGACTATGATGACTACTGAGTCCAAATTTTGCATATAATTATGGTGAACTCGCCTGAAAATTCATGAGTAGGACAACTATGAATTTGGGTCTATAGGAACAAAAAATGAAAGTGTGTGGGTGCTATTTCATACCCATAGCATGTTTCTAGGACTGATGCTAGTAGCCATCTCAAGGACCTCACAACATTCCCTAACAAAGTAGAAAATATACCATCATCTTTAGTGTACTGTTGCCCAGATATATGCTGCTAAAATCAAATAGTAAAACACAAAGTCACAGGTGCTTGATATTACATTCAATACCACAAGAGAAGCTGGGAGTCGGCAGCGTGGTGCAGCAGATTAAAGCCCTGGCATGAAGCGCCAGCATCCCGGCTGCTCCTTTTCCAATCCAGCTCTCTGCTGTGGCTTGGGATAGCAGTAGAAGATGGCCCAACTCCGTGGGCTCCTGCACCCACATGGAAGACCAGGGAGAAGTTCCTGGCTCCTGGCTTCAGATCGGCGCAGCTCCAGCCGTTGTGGCCAATTGAGGAGTGAACCATCAGATGGAAGACCTCTCTGTGTAACTCTGACTTTCAAATAAATAAATAAATCTTTAAAAAAATAGAGAGAAGCCGAATCTTATTTCTAAATCCATGCTAAAGAACAGATTCAGTTTCACCTGCAGCCCTTTCCCCAAAAGCAAATTTTCTGCCTCTGCTTCTCTATTTACTCTCCCCACCACACACACACACATACACACACACACAATTCACATATATTAAGGTTCTCTCTCTCACACACACACATACACACACGCACATACACAATTCACGTAGATTAAGGTCTAAAAGCATTCTTTAAAGTAGAATTCCAACCTCGTGTCATATTATGAACATAACCAATTCCTGAGCCAATCCTGGTACAGTTTCTTTGTTGCTTTTTAATATCTTCAATTTGTCACTAAATTGACTTTCATGGCATAGAATTTTAATAATGTTCGTTCACTTACTACACAAAAATGGTTAAATGTCCCCATTAACTCCAAAACCCTTAGCCAAATTGCTTTGATGTAGCCCAATCTTGCTTTTCCAGGTTAATCTTTTCTCCAGAAATGAGACAAATCAGCCACCAGTAGAGCTAAAAAAATGATTACATATCCTCTTGATAATGGAATCTCATGCAATTATTTTTTTTCCTTCTCTTAAACAAGGAACTTTTCTACACCAGAGTACTTCAAAAATTTCATATAAGATAGAATAAAGGTGAGTTTATTTTCATGCAAAAAAATGAAATCCATGCATAGTTTGCTCACAACACTCACTTTCCATGAACTATTGTGAAGTAATATTGCTACAATTATCTCCAAGATATGTTATTCAATGATAACAAAACAGTCAATATGCACATCTCTCTAAAAGTGGGGGTAAAATGACATCTGCTAAAGAGTACAAAAGAAACTAATAACACAGATATCCTCCGGGGAAGAAAACTGGACAGCTAGCACTGGAAGTAAGCAGCGAAAGGCAGAATTTTTTCTTTGTAAATTTTATTCCTATTGAATCTTGAACAATAAAAATGCATTACCTATTCACGAAACAAACAAAACTAGATTTAATTAAATGTAGTTTTAAAAACTGAATTTAATACAAATCATTGTCTCCTTGTATTGCTATTTATGAAGGATGCTTCTCTCAGTGAATCCTAAGAGGACTCTCAGGAGAGACTGTGAAATGCAAAGGTATAGTGTGCTTTTAGGACTGTCAGTCCCCTAAACAGAATGTAATGAGGGGAGGGAGAACTGTAGGAGTGTGCTTGGTGAGCTTACCATGGGGAACTTCCTTCCTACAACAGAAACGCAACCAGTAGCTATTCTATAGTCTCAACTCCTTTTAACAATGACAACTCTTTGCCAAGTAAGAAATAATAAAGATAAAGGTAGTGTCAAAACTAAATTAGGGGCCAGCACTGTGGCTTAGCGGGTATAGCTACCACCTGCAGTGTCAGAATCCCATATGAGTGCTGGTTCAAGTGCCAGCTGCTCCACTTCCCATCCAGTTCTCTGCTATGGCCTAGGAAAGCAGTAGAAGATGGCTCAAGTCCTTGGGCCCCCACACCCGCATGGGAGACCCAGAGGAAACTCCTGGCTCCTGGCTTTGGATTGGCACAGCTCCAGCTGTTGCAGCCAACTGGGGAGTGAACCAGTGGATGGAAAACTCACTCTCTCTCTCTCTCTCTCTGCCTCTCCTTCTCTGTCTGTGTAACTGCGACCTTCAAATAAATAAATAAATATTTTTAAAAAATTAACATCACTTTTCAAAGAGGAGAATGCTGTTTTTTTTTTTTTTAATTCTCCAAATATTTTACATGCTGGTAAAGCCAGTAAAGATGCTACTGAGAGTGTGTGGCATCACTGAGGTACATTTAATTCAATGCCCATTCATTAATACATATAAAAAGACTGTTTTTCTTAGTGTCTTCATATTTCTCAATATAAGTGAATAGAAATGAAGTACATAAAGGGCTTTTTTAAAAAATGAAAAGAAATGGTGTCTTGTCAGGACTAAAAAGACCAAACAATATTTATTTAATAATTGTCTATATTAATAATATGAATAACTGGGAAAAATGAGAACTCTCAGGAAACATGAAGGATGGTTTGCTAACTTTATTTTTTTAATAAAGCTTTTATTTAAAGAATATAAATTTCCAAAGTATAGCTTATGGATTACAATGGCTTCCCCCCCCCATAACTTCCCTCCTACCCACTACCCTCCCCTTTCCCGCTCCCTCTCCCCTTATATTCACATCAAGATTCATTTTCAATTCTCTTTATACACAGATCAGTTTAGTACATATTACGTAAAGATTTCAACAGTTTGCCCTCACACAGAGACACAAAGTGAAAATACTGTTGGAGTACTAGTTATAGTATTAATTCACAATGTACAGCACATTAAGGACAGAGATCCTACATGATTTTTTTTAAAAAAATTGATTAATTATCTATGCAATTTCCAATTTAACACACTGTGTACTTACGTCTCATGAGGGATCTGTCCTTAATGTGTTATTCAATGTGAAGTAATGCTATAACTAGTACTGAAACAGTATTTTTACACTTTGTGTTTCTGTGTGGGTGCAAACTGATGAAATCTTTACTTAGTATATACTGAATCAATCTTCTGTATATAAAGATAATTGAAAATGATTAAAAAAAATTGGTGCTAACTTTATTTTTGATGGGAGATATTCTTAAGCTCTTTAGTTTTTGCTTCCCAGAAAGGAACATATTTCTCATAGGTGAAGAGATATTTCTCATATCTTGAAGTTCTAATAGTCACAAAGTATCACATCAAGATTGAATTAATCAGTTCCATGATTATATAATTTCAAATTCACTCTATTTAACTACCCCTGACTGGGATTTAAGCCAGAATTATTAGTAAGAACAATTTTATCTCTACCTTATCATTCTTAAAAAGAAGCATCATGCCTTTACTTTGTCGCATATAAAATTACAGCTGCTTCACCACAGAGACAGCCTTGAGTTTAAGTATCTGTCCCCCAAAATGCGATTTATTTATTGTGAAGAGGATATAACAATAGCTTGGATATTCTAACCAACTGACAAAACATAATATTTAATACAAAAATGGGAAAATGATTGAGAACTCACCATGAATCTAACTCCAGACTTCACCACATGGCTTATTTTATGAATTATCCCATTTATGTAATAATTATTACTTTTTCTCTAAAAAAGTCCCAAGTTTTAATTGCCTTAATGCCCTGAAAAAAAAAAAAACTGGCCTTTCAAAATGTCTTTATCAAACATGCTGACAAAGCTTTCCAAGAGGGCAATCCTCAGTTAATTTTTTAAAAGAAATTCTTCACTTCCTTTCCAGTATGAAAAAGACAAATATCATCAGTGTATCCCAGAAAAGCCTGGGGACCTTCTGGAAGATTCCTATGGAATTTATCCGATGAATCTAATGCCTACCAGACCTGGGACAAGAAATAGTAATGGCAATGGGATTTTTTTTTTTTTGAATTTTTATGGGATAAGACAGGCCTCAACGTCTATTGCTTGTGATTTGCAGGAGCAGATGTCCAAACCATTTAGGATCCTGCACTGACCCCTGTGTAACAAGAACCCATGCAGTGACCACACCTCTTTCATGTAGAGTACCAGTTATAACTTAAGCACTTGCTACTGCTTCCTACTTTTCTTATTAAACTATTGCACATCCAGAGATAGGCCCATTACTTTTGATAAGCTTGTTGGGTTCTTCTTTTGCTTGTTTCATGGCTTTAAGATTGGGCTAAAAGCTGATTTACTGAATGTTTTATATTTCCTTTTATTAAATATTAATTATGTATTTGAATGTCAGAATGAGAGAGAGAGAGATGTCTTTCATCGGCTTGTTCATTCCCTAAATGGCCTCTTCGGCCAGGGATGGGCCAGGCAAAGTCAGGATCCAGGAGCTTCTTCCAGGTCTGCCATGTGGATGCAGGGACCCAAGCACTTGGGCCATCCTCTGCTGCTTTCCAAGCTGAAGGGAGCTGGAATAGAAGTGGAGCAGCTAGGACTTGAACTGGTACCCATATGGGATGCCAGCACCACAGACTGCAGCTTAACCGGGACTAGAACCTGGTGCCCATATGGGATGCCGGCACTGCAGGAAGAGGATTAACCAAGTGAGCTACAGTTCTGGCCCCTATTTTATTTATTTTAAAAGACAGTTACAGAGAGAGGTAGAGACAGAAAGAGAGGTCTTCCATCTGCTGGTTCACTCCCCAGATGGCCTCAACACCCGGAGCTGCGCAGATCTGAAGCCAGGAGCCAGGAGCTTCTTTCAGGTCTCCCATGTGGGTGCAGGGGCCCAAGGACTTGCGCCATCTTCTAGGCTTTCCCAGGCTACAGCAGAGAGCTGGATTGGAAGAGGAAAATCCAGGACTAGAACCAGCGCCCATATGGGATGCTGGCACTTCAGGCCAGTGCTTTTACCCACGGCACCACAGTGCTGGCCCATTGGTACTTAATTTTATAGAGTTGTGTAAAGGAGACCCCAGTGGACTTCTGGGAAATGTACAGTACCACTCTCCTTATGAGTGCCAAGGTTTGTTATGTCAGCACATCAAAATCCCCCTGCCGCAGGCGTCTTGTAGAACTCACTGGTCCCCTTTCACTTTCACCATGGATTCCTGACCTCACATAACATCTCCAAAAGAATAACCAGGAGACTGTCCTCAGTCTCTAACAAGAGCAAAGGGTATTCGCTCTTATTATCAGGAAGGATGATTCAAGAGAAGAGGGAGGGCAGAAGGAAAAAGGAGCCAGGCAGAGATCTATTTTGCAACAAATGGCTCCACAGGCACCTGCCTAAGGAGGATCAGACAGCAGAAGAGATTGTTTTGAAAGTTTGATTCCTGTAATAAAAGGTAACTAAGCTTGTTAGGATAAAGTAGGCGTGGGGTCAGCACTGTTGTGAAGTGGGTAAAGCCACCAGTGCCTATGACACCGGCATCCCATATGAGTCCAGGTTCAAGCTGTGGCTACTCCACTTCAGATCCAACCCTGTGCTAACGGCCTGTCACCCATGTGGGAGACCCTGAAGAAATTCCTGCTCCTGTCTTGGCTCTGGCCTAGCCCTGGCCATTGCTGATGTTTTGGGAGGAACCGGAACATGGAAGATCAACCGACCTTGCTCTACCTCTGATTCTCTAATAAATAAATAAATAAAGAGAAACTAAACATTATCAAATTACATATGCTTCATTTTCAAATAAAAGGAAAACAAGAAAAGGAAAACACAAATCTGCCATCTTTTTGTTGGAAAGTTGACAGCTTTTACAAAAAAATAAATTGCAATATCACAATTCAAATCTCATTGCTAACAAGATTTTGTCAGCTAGTTTTGATCTCAAAGGTTGAATTTTATAAATTCCAGCTTCCCACATCTCCTTCTGTGTTCCCACCCCCAAAATCCTATTGATAAGAAAAATCAATATTCTAAATTAACTTCATCAGTATATGTGAGCTCAACTCCCCTGAAGACTCAATCTGGCTCAATGCAAGATAGAAATAGCCCTGACTGAACTACAAAAAACAAAGCCAAAACACCTAAAAGGCTGACCTTTGGCTACAATTAGCGTCTTGAACCACGGTATATATTCAATTCAGACTAGTTTTGGTCTGGTTCTTATATTCACACAAATTTAATACAGAAATTACAGGAGGAGCTCACAAGCACAGGAGAAGACTCATGGCTTTGGGTAACAAACCATTACAACAGGACAGCATTTTATGGCTAGCAATTTAGGTACAGGCTTCAACTTTTGCAGAAATGGGTGATGATGGCAAGACCTATGTACCCTGCTAAGTATCAAGTAGACCAGCAGATTTTGTTTTTCAGAGGGAATCTGGGTCCAGAGTTTAAAAAAAAAATCAACGAGGGAGATGGATGCTGACCCAACCAAAAATGGGAAGAAGCTGGGTATGTTTTAATGGGCAGTGGTTCCGAGTGCAGACCATGGAGCAGAAACAAAGGATGCCAGATCTCTGGCACAAAGACTGATCCAAGCCCCAAGACTGGCTTGCTGGGGAACTGCTGCTAAAAGTCCAGAAGTAGGCAGGTTTCACCCACCAGTACTGCATTCCCAGCATTCCAGCTGAGAGGGTAGTCAGGCACTAGGCACCCTACACTCTTCTTCCATGAAGAAGACAGTAAACCCAGAACAAGCATGCTTGAGTTTTGGAGGGAATTTTTAAAAATACAAAACAAAACAAACAGAAAAAAGAAATAAGGAGGGAGCCAGGGAAAGCTAGGGAATGGGCAGACAACACCGTCTGAGTCCGAGAAAGAAAAAGAGAGTGGGGTTTAGATAGGAACCGTGATAGTCCCAGGAAGCCTCAGCAAGTCACCTGTGAGTTCTTGAGCCAAAGGTTAACAGAGGAGTCCTGAGTGCCATAGGAATGGGCCTGCATATCTGCTGTGCTCTGTCATCGTTTAGGAGAAATTCCTGAAAATAGAGGCCTCATCATAAACACAGAGTTGAATTTCTGAGAAAAACAGCCAGGGCTCTTGTTCGATTAAGCTCCCAATGTTAGATTGCAGCCACATTCTTATTTATATCATGGGTTGAGATAACATTTCTCAGTATCATGTGGTTTAAGCTATAGAAATAACAGGGTCAAACTTATCTAACACAGGGCCGGTGTTGTGGTACAGAGGTTTAAGCAGCTGTCTACAGCTCCAGCATCCCATATGGGTGGTAGTTCAAGACCCAGCTGCTCCACCTCTGATCCAGCTCCCTGCTAATGTGCCTGAGAAAGCAGCAGAGAATGACCCAAGTGCTTGGGCCCCTGTACCTAAGTGGGAGACCCAGAAGATGCTCCTGACTCCGGCTTCATCCTGGCCCAGTACTGGCCATTGCAGCTATTTGGGGAGTGAGCTGCTGGTGGAATATCTCTCCATCTCTCTCTCTAATTCTGACTTTCAAATCAATCAATAAATACATCTTTAAAAAAATTTTGTCTAATATCTACGTCATAACTGCTGGGTGGTTATTAGCTTATCTAGGGGGATTAAACATATATATTAATTATGTATAATCTCTTTTAAAATGAACATATAAAAAAAGAAAATTTGCTTGCCTCCAAGTTCACACAGCTAGGAAACAAGCAAGTCAGTAGATCAAGTGGGACTGTCCAATCCTGGAGCCTGCTTGTCTGAATGCTGTATCTAATGAAATCCCACTGGTACGCACTGAAACACCACCTGTGAAGAACCAAATGGTAAGCCCCAAAGCAGAAGTGTCCTTATAGCTAACCATTATTTCAAATCAGGACAATTAAAAAAAAAAAAACAAATAGGAAGTAATTCTTCCAAATTCATTTTATAAGGCCAGCATTTTCTTAATAACAAAATTATGCCAGGATACAACAACAACAAAAATGTGGATAGCAATATCCTTGATGGATATAGGTTCAGAAGTCCTCAATAAAATGGTAGCAAAAACAAATCCAACAAAACAATAAAAGTATCCTTTACTATAATCAAGTAGGAATTATCCCAGGGATGCAAGCAAGAATGGTATAACATACGCAAATCAATAAACTATATATACTGTATCAACACAATGAAGAGAAAAAATTATATGATAATCCTAATAAATGCAAAAAACTAGATGAAATCCAACACTGCTTAATGAAAAACATCCTAATTAGTTACAAAGGGAACATACCTCAAAATAATGAATGTTGCAGAAAACAAGGAATACCTAATAACACTATAAAAGGAGAAAAGTTGAAGGCTTTCTGTATAAAACATATAACAAGACAAAGATACCAAAAAATCATCACTTTTGTTCAACAAGGTATCCAAAGACACATGAACAAAATGCTGAACATCTCTAATCATCAGGGAAATGCAAATCAAATCCACAAAGTACCATCCCATTCACTTAGATTAACTTTTATAAGAAAGTTATATATAACTATTATAAAAATGTTATTTTTTATAACAAATGCTGAGACAATGTGGAGAAAAGGGAATCCTTGCATCCTGTTTGTGGGAATGTCAGTGAATACGCCATTGTGGAAAGTAGTATGGCAGTTCCTCAAAAGTGGAACTACCATATGAGCCACCAGTCCTCCTACTGCGTATGTATCCGAGGGAAAAATCCGATCAGTCTGTCAGACACCTGCACTCTCATGTTTATTGCATTACTCTTCACAATAGCTAAGAAATGGAAACAAAAAGTGTTCATCCACTGACAATGGATAAAGACATACAGACACAATGAAGCAACATGCAGCTGTAAAGAGGATAGAATTTTGTAATTTACAGGAAAATGGATTGAACCTAAGGTCATTATGTTAGTGAAATAAGCCAAACACAGAAAGACAAGTGTCACATGAACTCACTCATATGTGGAGTCCAAAAACATAGGTGATTTCACAGAAGTTAAAGGTATAATGGTGGTTATCAGACTGCAGATGGAATAGCAGGTGTGAAGAATGAGGAAATTAACAGGTACTAAGCTATAGCTAGACAGAAGTAACAAGTTCTAAGGTTCTATTGCACAGTAAGGAGCAATAGATAGTATTAGTGTACCAAATATTTCCATATATGAAAAATTAACTGGAGCCAGTGTTGTGGCATAGTAGATAAAGCTACCACCTGCTACACTGGCAACCAATACGGTTGCTGGTAGTCACAGGTGCTCCATTCCTGATCCAGTTCCCTGCTAATGGCCTGGGAAAGCACTGAAAGTTGACCTAAGTGTTTGGGATCTACCACCCACGTGGGAGACCTGGATAAAGCTCCTGGTTCCTGGCTTCTGCCTGATTTCACCCCGGAGAGTTAATCAGCAGAGGGAAGACCCCTCTCTCTGTCTTTCCCCCTCTATCTGTAACTTTAAGTTACAAATAAATAACTATAACTTTAAAAAAATCACTGGATGAAAGGCTCCAAAGTGTTTTCACCATAAAGAAATGTTAAATTTGTTGACTATTTTAAAATATTTATTCTAATCAAATCCATGCTTATTATTTATATTATTTTTCATTTAGAATGAAAATATTATAATATCAATATATAATGATACTTTTAGCCTTTTACAAAATGTATTTAAGCTTTTATAGTTTAAAACTGACATAGAATAGAAAAAAATTATATTAACAAGAAATTTTAAATTTTTGAGGAGATGAATGTTTATTCTGATTGGACATTAAACAAGGCATACACATTTCCAAGCATCACACATGGTACCCTACAAAGAATTTTATATGCCTGACAATTTTTTTAAGTGAGGGCTGGTTGTGACTTTTGAGTATTAACAAGGACTCTGTGTATGACTTAGCGATCATAGGAAGTTTATTTTCCTTTGAATACTGGAGGATTTCTGAGAGAGGGAAAATGTGGGGTCTCTTAAGTATTGGAGTTCAGTCTAGAAGTCAAGTCAGCCAAAATCTCTGTCTCTATCAAATGAGATTGTTATTTTCTATACTTTAGCAGCACAAAGACAAGGCAAGGCAGTACGGGAAGGATTACATAGAGCAACCATTTTATTTTTTTCTAACTTTTATTTAATAAATATAAATTTCCAAAGTACAACTTTTGGATTATAGCAGCTTTTCACCCTCATAACCTTCCTCCCACCTACAACCATCCCATCTCCCACTCCTTCTACCATCCCATTCTTTATCAAGATTCATTTTCAATTATCTTTATATACAGAAGATCAACTTATATATACTAAGTAAAGATATCAACAGACTGTACCCACACAGACACACAAAGTATAGAGTACTTTTTAATATAGTAGTTTTACCATTAATTCACATAGTACAACACATTAAGGACAGAGATCCTACTGGAGTAAGTGCACAGTGATTCCTGTTGTTGATTTAACAATTGACGCTTTTATTTATTATGTCAGTAATCACCTGAGGCTCTTGTCATGAGCTGCCAAGGCTATGGAAGCCTCTTGAGTTCACAGACTCCAACCTTATTTAGATAAGGCCATAGTCAAAGTGGAAGTTCTCTCCTCCCTTCGGAGAAAGGTACCTCCTTCTTTGATGGCCCGTTCTTTCCACTGGGATCTCACTCAGAGATCTTTCATTTAGGTCATTTTATCTGCCACAGTGTCTTGGCTTTCCAAAAACAACCATTTTAAAATCTAGAGTTATAACAAAATATTTATTAAACTATCTTATTATATCTATTTTGAAATACACCTGAAAAGATTTGGCTACTGTACTCAGCTTTTATGATATGATGATGAATTATATTTCCTCCACTGCACTATTCCCAAAAATTGGGACTTCTATTTCATTTTACTATGGGATATTTTGTGGTATATTTCAAACAAATCTGAGTTTGATAAATTATTTAGTACAAGTTGGATAACCCAACCTAGAACCATTGCACATAAAGCAACTTTAAGTAAATTGTATTTTTGATAAATGAGTTCTGCCTGAATGATTTATCAAGTTATTGTGGAATTGCCCTACAGTTGCATGGTATGGAGACTGTTTTGCATTTGAAGCTTCTATTGCAGGCTGAGAAAATGTAGGTGGAAGTATAAATTATTTCCAATTAGAGATTAGGAAATAACTGGTTTTGTGTAACTTGAAAACATATGGCTAAAACAATAGAAAATAAAGTAGAAGCAATAAATATACATAATTTCACTTAACTTTGAATTTATGTAAATGATCCAGGCCTGCTGAATAATGGAAAAGACTATAATTACTAATCTGATTTAACACTAAATCAAGTCGTAGCTTTTTATATACACTTTTTTTTCCAAAGTTCCACTGTCTCCTTATGCTTACCTGCTGAGCATTAAGTAATATAAAGATTGTCCATGCAATCTAAATGTGTAGAACATGCACTTGCTAAGAAGCATACTGTCAGGGGTCAGTGTAGTGGGGCAGTAGGTTAAGCCTCCACCTACATCTCATATGGGCACTGGTTCGAGTCCCCACTGCTCCATTTCCAATCCAGCTCCTTGTAATGGCCTGGGAAAGCAGTGGAAGATGACCCAAGTGCTTGGGCCCCTGCACCCATGTGGGAGACCCAGAAGAGATTCTTGGCTCTTAGCTTCAGATTGGCCTAGCTGCTGCTGTTGTGGTCATTTTGGGAGTGAACTAGCAGATGAAACACCTCTCCCCAGCTCCTTTCTCTGTCTATAACTCTGCCTCTCAAATAAATAAATACATCTTTAAAAAGCAAAATAAGCATATAATCTAGACCCCAAAGATCAGCCTTATTAACAAGAAATTGCAGTGGTTTGATCTTTATGACAGGTGAAATCATGCTACTATTTACATCAACTAAGATCATAATAGAATTTCATCAATATGGATTGTGATATAAAATTTAGTTAAGCTAAAGGAGGGACAGGCACCACTCTGTTAAAGTAGCACATCCTGAATCTGTAGTCCTCAATACATCAAATTCAAGTTCTAGGACACACAGTCATTTAATAATTTAATCAAATAAGTTTTGGAAATATCTGTATCTGATACTACACTAGCCATGTGTACTGTAGTGATAAATAACACAGGACTATTTCATGCACATGCTGAGACCTAATCTAATGGGTAGAACTGGCATTAAAGCAACAAAGGTACATAATATTAATCAATAAATATTGTTATTACAAAAATAAAGATAACTGAAAATTGTATGTCCCAACAGAAGAGCACAAGATCATATATAACTCATTTATTACTCAAATATTTGTGAATCTGAAGGTCTCTGACATGAAACATCAGTGTAAAGAAAATGCAGAAGAGGGAGACATGTTAACACTATGGGATGCATATGGCAAAATTCAGACTGCAGAAGAACATACAGGGAAAATAATTAGAATTCACTGAAAGAAACAATGATAGAAAACAGCATATGGAATCAATATATGAAGTCTCCAAAGTAATAATAATTGCAATAAAGGGACTCCAAATCAAATATGTAGCATCTCTATGAACAAAGAACATTAAGCAAAATTAAAGATCATTGGTCAGTGGGTAGAACATCTTCACGTTACTCTTGGAGAAGGGCCTATATATTTGGTGTTACTAAGGTATAGAATGCTGTTTATTTAGAACTTAAAATGACCTATAAGTTAGAGGTACACATTGACATGTTTATAAGCAAACTATGACATCTGGGTATGTTCAAAATAGCCTGGGGTTCAAGATTGCTTGTGATTATGACTGAAATAATATTGACACGTTGTCAATCATCGATGCTGAGAGCTGGCTGCATGTAGATTCATTATGTTAATTTATTTTGAAATTTAGCAGCTTAATTTCACTAAGGATCGAATATGAAAGGAGGAAATTATAAGGAAATAGTGCATATATGGTAACTTAAAAACCCCATTAAGGATTCTGGATAAATGTAAAGCAAATATGAATTTATGAAAATATTTTAATTAGAGAAGTAATAAAATTTTATTTAGTTTTATGAAAAAAACATTCAATCTCTTTCCTATGAGTTAAGTGGAGATAAGAAAGAATGTAAAGACTACTGCAGTGATCCAGATGACTTATGATAACAGGAACAGCAAAACAGGTAGAGTAAAATGAATAGATTCAATAGATACTTAGATGATAACCACTAATTAGAAGAGAACTAGATTTATGGGATTGTGCACAAACAGATGGCTTGGAGAGCTCTTATAACTGATGGTGTCATTCAGCAGGATATGGAAAAGGATTGTTGAGGAGTAATGCCCATGAGGTCAGTTCTGGACTTAGAAAATCTGAAGCGATTTTGTAACATCCAAGTTAAAAGGCTAAGTAAACAGGTTTATAAAATGATGTAAACTCTAGAAGAGGTATCTTTGTTGTAAATATAAATTTAAACATCTGAAAACAGATGAGCTAACCCAGAAAAATAACGAATACACAAAGGGCTTTGGTTTAAGTCCTCAGAAATATCACTCCTTAAGGCCCATGTTGATGATTTCACTTTTTGAAAATTATAGCAAGTCACTGAAGTCATTGCACATGGCGAAGTATAAGCTGGTTAACTTACTTAAATCACAATCCTTTTTAAAAATTAGAGAATGATTGAAGAAATGTAGAGTAAATTAGTTAGATTTAGATTTTCATAGACACTTTTCAAAGACAACTGAATGTTGTCTGCTAATTTCTTCCCTGAAGACATTTGCTGATCTTTTTTTATTATTGAGGATCAACCCTGACCCAAACAGACATAGCATGTTGGGAAAATGAAAGATCACCAATCACTGGTTGTCATGTGCACCTGAGGTGATAATGTAAACTCTTGAGAAACCTGAATGGGTAACTGGTATTTTCACTGGTCTATCCCAGGCCTGTGCATGGACTACCACAGGGCCACATTAAAAGCATAATGAAATCCGTAATCTAGTCTGATTTTATAGGCAAATTCTCACTATGAAGGGAATGTCTATCTCAAACAAGTCTTTGAGATGGCGATTGACACATTCCTTCACCAAACACACGCTTCGGTTATGAAAAAAAAAAAAGTAACTTGGAAAGTTATGACTAGATATTCCTGAGAGCAACAGGCAAATGGGTCTTTTAAAGTTGTTCAAATCTATGGCACTGATGTCGGTACCATGGTAGTAAAATTCAAGTTGTTATACAGTGCTTTTGTGGGAAAGAAAAAGTAGGTGAGCATGTATTCACACAGGAAACACCTCAACCATAGTCCAGAAATGTGGTCTCATCTCTTGTACATTCACTCCTTAAATACATACATTAGAAAACTTAAGAGGGGTTTGCTAATTGGCACACATTTCCTCAGGTGAGTCCTGTAATCCTAGCCTGAGCTCATACTGCAGCTCAAATCTCCCAGGGCACAGCAGAGAGCTGGACTGGAAGAGGAGCAACCAGGACTAGAACCCGGCGCCCATATGGGATGTCAGCGCCGCAGGTGGAGGATTAACCAAGTAAGCCATGGCACCGGCCCCTGCAAAGAAGACTTTATACCTTTTAGAAATAAATTCATAACTGAAAAACTCAACAACAACGAAACCAAAAACTAGCCAAGATTTATTCATAGAATTCTATCAATATTTAAAAAGGAAGTAACTATGTAATTTATACATGCTCATTCTAGATTAGAGAAAAAACACTTTCCCTGTTGATCTTTTAAAGCCAATATACTATTGATTCCAAAATCTTGAAAATATTATGAGAATGAAAATTATTTCCCATCTTCCACAAGAATACACTTGCAAAATGTTCAATTCAATAATAGTAATCAATAACAGTAAATCATACAGCATCATAATCAAATCGTTTTTATTCCAGCTATTCAAGATTGTTTTTCCATTGAAAAATCAATTTAAGTTACAATATTACCAAAATTAAGGATAAAAGATTAATTATCATAACAAATGCCTAAAAATTACTTAGAGAAATTCACTCATATGTATTCACTTGATACACAGTGATTACAAGGAACTTTCTTCATATGATAAAAGTACAAAAACTCTATGGTAAAACTCCCAGTCAATGGTAAAATATTGATGACTTATGATATTGAAAACAATACACAGACATACAGGGTATAGACATTTACAAGAGGTCATTTTTGTTCCCCACTGTCTTGAACACTTGCTTGGCACATGGCAGATTCTCAGTACTTAGCTAATGTTCACGATTTACTTGCCTAGGTCTAGGGATGGCAGCTAAGACTATATTGAAAGAACATTTTTCTCCATTAAACATCAAATGGAAACTTAGAAGCCACATAAGTTTCTTTGAAGTTTAATTCTACTTAAATTAAACCCAAAGGATAATATAAAGAATGAAGAGAAACTCAGGGATGGGAGAGTTACTAAAAAATGTAGACTTTTCCTATTTCCTTGCAAGCATAGTTGCCATACATTCTTAAAACGTATGGTTTAAAACCCTGATAGCATGATTTAAGAAGGAACTTTTACCAGAAAGGAATTATCCAAAGATGTTAGGTACTAATTTTACAGCAGCCAAAATGAGAAACAGAATTATCTCGATAGTAACTGCTATTAAAGTATCCAGCATAACATTACTAACAAGAGACATGAAATGGGATGGATGTATCGCATAGTGGTTAAATGCCCATGTCCCATTTTGTAGTGTGTGGGCTCAACTCCTAGTTCCAGTCCCATCCCAGCTTCAGGATTATTCATGTGATGGCTCAAATGGTTGATCTCTGCTCCCCATGTGGGTGACCTAGATTGGATTCCTGGCTCCCAGCTTCAGCTTGGCTGAGCCTTGGCAGTTACAGTTATCTGTGGGGTGAACCACCAGGTGGGAAATCTTTCTGTGTCTCTGTCTCTTTGTCTCACTCTGTCTCTCTGCCATTCAAATAAATAGATAATTTTTAAAGACATGTATCAGACAGAGAATATGA
This sequence comes from Sylvilagus floridanus, assembly GCA_949820135.1. NCBI lineage: Eukaryota > Metazoa > Chordata > Mammalia > Lagomorpha > Leporidae > Sylvilagus > Sylvilagus floridanus. The sequence continues at coordinate 60,423,347 of OX463235.1, forward strand.
CTTTACCTAAAATTTACTTCGCAAAGACAAAGATCTATCACTTGTCACGTGTAATATATAAAAGTATGGAGTAAAGTTTAAGTGATAACTGCCTAGCACTAAAGAGAAAATACCTCTTTGTGACTTCTAATTACTCCAGTCTTCTTTGGGGGACGATCTCATAGAACTGCATTTTTAAATCATGATATACATGATCCAAAGCACATTTATGCGAGCCAGATGGCATTTTCCAGCCTTTAATTTTAAGAAAATATTTTTATTGCTAAAATTGTTGGTGCCGCTGTTTTCACATTAATTTTGGCCATTAAATACAAGACATTTTGGTTTTCATTTTCCCATCTGCCTAAAAGTGGGAACATTAGCAGCCTCTACTTCCACTTTTTCCCTTCAAGAGAAATAATTTCGCAAGGGAAATTATGAAAATGAGTAGTCAAATGCTGGGCTGGATGTAATTATCCATCCCTCATGGCCCAGTGTGTAACCTGTGCCCACCAGATGCAGACTAAAGAATCTTGGCACCGTGGTGTCTGGGATTGCCATAGCGCCAACTGGCTTGCCTCCCACACCACTTGTTTTCTCTGCCTCCATTCCTGTTTCCTCAATGCATTCTCCACTCAAAGCCAGAGTGAGATTTAAAAACAAATTGGTTTTGTTATTAATAGGCAAAAACTGGAAAATAGACTGTAGGTGTCTGTCAACAGGTAAAGGCTTACAACTGAAGTACACATGCTGTATGCTTATAAAATGAAGTCAGTCTTGGCAATGGATGAACTGGGGCCTGGAGCCTGGAGCACAACTGAATGAAGGAATTGCACATGTATTGAGTATGAGAAGAATCCAGGACAGTTAAAGTATCTTGATGTGACATCTTGGCCCATGCCAGCACTCACTTTTTTTTAAATTTTATTTCTTTTTTCTTTATTTATTTTATTTATTATTCCAGGGCTGGCCTGGAAGAGGGGCAACCGGGACAGAATCTGGCGCCCCAACGGGGACTAGAACCTCGTGTGCCATTGCCGCAAGGTGGAGGATTAGCCAGTTAAGCCACAGCGCAGGCCAGCACTCACTTTTAAACAGTATCAAACACTCACCCAGAAACTGTCAGCAAGTAAACTCATCAAAAACAACAAAAATGTCATTGTGAAGCATGCTGATACAAGCTTTATTACTGATGATACTGTGATACCTTTGCTGATTCTCTTTGAAGCCTTCATACAATCCATTCTTGAGATCAACTGAACCTAGATTTCCTGGTAAAATGACTTTCTTCTCCATCCCATTTTTATGCGTATTTCAAACTAGCTCCTCCTCAAATTTTGAGGGATATCTACTGGAAAAGCCTAGTATTCTACATAAACATATATTGATAAGATGTTCATGATATCCAATTTCAGCAACCACGTTTTGGATTCCATATTTTACTGAGAAACCCTGATTATGTCCCAGTACTTTTGCTGCTATTTTTCTGGTTCAATGACTCATGCTCCTAATACTCTCATTCTCCAGCTTTAGCATGAAGACAGCTACTTGAGTAAAAGTTATTTGTTTGAAATGTGATTGCTCTGGAATTTATACTGTCTCTACAAAGTAACTGTTGTCCGCTCTTTGTAATTTGGGTGGGTGTGTGAATCACATATTATCCATTTACCTTAAGGGCGAACAGAGGATAGAAAAAGACTGATAGAACTATATTCCTCGGAATACCCATTGATCTGACTCTCTTCAACAGTGCTTGGACACATAAGACCCAGAGACTCTGTTGCCAGCCTACCACTGTCCTCCAATCTCCTCTCCAATAGAACCTCCAGGAATGCCATTTCAATCATCTACTGCTTTCTGGACTAGCCAACACTGATTTTTATGGTGAGTCCCTTGTTGCCAACCAACATAATCTACCAGATTCATCAGAACAGTTCCACCAAGGTGGAGGCTGCCATCAACAGCCTGGTAAATTTGCATCCATGAAATCCTTTACCTACCTCTCTCTTGGCTTCTGCTTTCACTAGGATGACCATACCGTGTCTTAGTCTATTTGGCTGAGGAGAAGCATAGAGCTCAATCTCTTGAAGTCACAAACCAACATGGCCGATGCTACCTTTTCCAAGACATACAAGATCCATCTCAAGACAAATGGAACAAAACACTATAAGCTATGAAAGCTTCCACAGCCCTGGAGAAGAATTTGAATCTGCATGCCGTGGGTTTGGCCCACGTGGACTCCATGTTTGTGACATCCTGCAAAATCGCTTCCTATGTGAGGAATTAAACATGGAGAAGATGGGTGAGAACCTGAGCAACCTCCTCAGGCCGGATGCCCCCAGGCCAGGCCACGTAGGTATCCCATGAAAGGCTCCCCCTCAACACCACTGGTAGTCCCCAGATTCCAGCAGCCTTGCAAGGCCCCTCTATGTCCTGGTATCAGGCCCTCTGCCTGAGTTTTCTCCAGCCACTAGGCAGCTTTTCAACAACCCAAGAATCTCTTTCCAACCTTTAGAGGAAATTCTAACAAAACTTTTTGCAGGAAAAATAAATAAATAAATAAACACGCTGATGAAGACTACATGAAACCATTCCCTCCCTCAATACAGCATTCTGCTCAGATACAGCATTACAGTCATTTGGGGGAATTGGCAGTGATTATTAAGAATTCTACCAAGTGGTTACTTAGTACGTAAACAATAACCCCAAATCATTAGTCTAAAGAGCTAAGGGATACAACAAACAGTTGGTTAACATAGTTTAACAATTAGATGTGCCTGACTTAAATTAATCCATTGCAAAATCTGGAAATGTGGTGTTGCTACCACACCTAAATCCAATCAGCCCCAAAGATGTGCAGACCAAACTTCTGAAAAGTCAGTAACTATTATCTGCTCCCTCATTTCCCTTGCACTCACCAGTTCAGGCTCTCTTCACCCTTTCCCCTTGTTATTACAATACCCAGCAGTATTCAGTTTCTTTTACTCCTCAAACCTATTCTTCTAGTCCCCAACCATCCCTCCATTACAAAGTATGATTACATTGTGTAAGCACATCAAAAGGATTCAGAGTTCCCCACTGACAGTTGCAAATATTTTTAATGACAGACTTTTATTTGAGCTAAGGAGTGAGCAGACTTATTAATATTTTACATGGTTTATTATTTTATCTTAATCCTGTAGGAAAAAAGTCCACCATACTGGGAAAGGGTTCTGGAGTCAAATTTTTTAAAGACGTTATTTATTTATTTATTTATTTATTTCAAAGGTAGAGTTACAGAGAGAGGGAGAGACAGAGAGAAAGGTCTGCCACCTGCTGGATTACTCACCAAATGGCCACAATGGCTGGAGCTGGGCTGATCCAAAGCCAGGAGCCAGGATTTTCTTCCAGGTCTCCCATGCTAGTGCAGGGATCAAGCATTTTGGCCATCTCCTACTACTTTCCCAGTCCATAAGCCGAAGGCTGGATCAGAAAAGGAGCAACCAGGACAAGAGCCGGCGCCACAGGCAGAAACTTAGCCTACTAAACCATAGTGCTGGATCCCTGGAGCATATAGTTGTGTCTTAACAGCTGCACTAGCATTATTGATCCTATGACTCCTTGCTTTCAACAAACCTCACCGTGTAGTTCTTTGACCTCCACATATGAGGCCATATGAGCCATTTGGTTAACATCCACTTTGTTCAAATCAGCTCAGTTAACTTCTTTGTTATTTGAGTAAACTCGACTAAGTCACTGTACCTTCTTGAAACTGTTTCTTCATATATTAAACAAACATACTAATAGCATCCTGCTCAGAAAGCTACTGTAATGGTAAAGTCAGTTAATGTATATAGACATCTATACAACTGCACCTTCCCTGGATTAGCCATTTTATCAGCTTTGAATATCAGCAACAACAGTAGCAACAGTAGCAGGATTTGCAGGAGCATTAACCTTGCTCTGTGTAGAAAGCTTTTTGAATTAGACATCCTGAAAGGCATTCAATTCTAGAAGCTTCTTTACACTTAAATTTCAAGGCATTATGGTTTCCTTGGGTCTTTAAATGTTCTTTCTCACCAGGTTTATCCTTGCCAAAAATATCGTCTTCCTTGTGCTGTATTCTGAGTTCTTCTGTTTACCATGCTTTTATTTCCTGACCTGTACCTTGGAGATAATCATTTCATTGTCCTGCCAAATATGCACAGATTAGAGCATACTTTAATTCTTTTAAGAGTTAAACTCTTCAGGATTCTACCTATTATCCATACTCTAAAAGTAATGGGTACATTGCCAGCTTCCAGAAGCATCTGCCAACCTATAACTGTGATCAGCGCTCATAACAGAAATGTGGCTGTGATGCGCAGAACTTTTTCAAGAGCTTCCATTGCAGGAAGAAAGGAACACAGCTGCTGAGCTCAAGCCAGAGAGAGAATTTGAAGAAGCTGTTAAGACTTCAGGAAGTGCCTTCATGTGTCTCGGTTGGATGAACTTACTTGCTGTTCTGTGTGAGGTGGAAGAAGTAACCGCAAGTGAACCCTTGGGAATGTTTCCAAGTTAATTCCTCCCCTAAAATCTTTTAATAGTCAGCAAAGAACCCTGTTTTCTGCAGCCAGCTTAGCTTTGTAAAGAATTTTTGCACCCACAAGAACCTTGTCTTCACCAGGATCTCATTATAGCTACCTTCCTAGAAAAATAACTGTTCCTTGGATTAACAAAGCTAGCATTTTGACCACTTTACCTCCTTCATGTCACTCCTCTCTTTGCTCCTCATTACATTGGGTCAGGGAGAAACAGAGCCTGAGTTCCCATAGAGAAAAAGATTCTTCTCAGAATCTGACCCCAGAAGGCAAGACAGTGTCTCTCCGTGGGATTGCTCAGTGACCCAGCCTAGGAAACAGTTCACCTGTACTTCTACTATTTCCTCATATACATTACAATGCAACTCTGTGAAGAGGAAGGAGATAAATCCAAACTATTCTAAATTTCAAAGATAGCACTTTTCAGATTAGGGAGTATAAATCATTTTAATTACATTAATTCAAAATTTATATTTATCTAGAACCAGCATTATGGTGTCAGAGATAAAGCAGCTGCCTAAGAAGCTAGCATCCCAAAGGAGCGCCGGTACATGTCCTGGGTGCATCAGTTCTGATCCAGCTTCCTGCTAATGGCCTGGGAAAAGCAGTGGAAGATGGCCCAAGTTTTTGGACCCTACCACCCATGTGGGTGACCTGGATGATGCCCTGGCTCCTGGGTTTTGCCTAGCCCAGCCCAGGCCATTGTAGCCAACTAGGGAGTGAACCAGCAGATGGAAGATCTCTCTCACTCTCTGTCTCACTTGCTTTCTCTTTAACTCTGCCTTTCAAAGAAATAAATGGATCTTTAAAAAATAAATAAAATTTATATTTATTCATTCTTCTCAAAATATATATAATATGCATTCTTCTCTATTAAATGCTTTTAATTTCAGCTGAAATTAAGCAAATATTTAAGAATCCTTATTAATATTAGTTTCCAGGATGACCCAGATGAGGAGGAATTGGGTTTGAGATGATACTCTTTGCTTCTCGAAGCTCCACGTTGGGCAGATAATCAAACCTCCTTCAATGCTTGGGCCTTGAAAGAGAGGTACTAACAGAACTTGAAGCCAATCAAGGATATCAGATGTGGCAGGCTAGTGTATAAATAAAGTATGAAATATCTGGCCATGTGTTGCTGATGTAGTCTGAGCAAGCCAGGGCAGGATGGATGAAACATTCCCCAATGTTGGGTTCTGCACTACACTTCAGAAGATGGATTACAGGGACTAGGACTGAGCTATGGTGCTAATCATTTAAAATTAGTCACTTGTTCCTTCACTGTCTGATAGTGAACGTGAAATAGTGGAAGATTTATAGGCAGAATCCAGGGTGTTTGCGGTTGCTGTTATTGTTCTGGTATAAAAGCCTGAGTGAAGAGAAGGAAACAAAAGGCAACGCCAGAGACCTTAAAGACCCAAGAATCACAGTGCCAGAAAATCTCACTTGAATGACTACTAACTCACTTAAATAAGTATTTTTGAATTTCCTGTATGTTGCTGAGGATATTAAGATACTCAGAAATCTATCTTCAAAAAGTGTAAAATATACATGTGAGGATAAGATTAAACTTTGAAACAATCAGTATTCAGAAAAGGTGTAAAAAGTCTTTTAAGGATGAAATACTAAAGATTGCTGGAGAGAGTTAAATGTCCAAATGTTACTAGGTTACATAGCTAAAGTCATCACAAGTAAATCCTATGCTTGTGAAAATGCCTAGATTTTCATGAAAGGCTCATGTTAAAGTAACAAGTAGTTACTTTATATTACATAATTATATAAACTAATATATTATTTGATTAATTATTATGTTAATTCCAACTTCCAGCATCAATATGCTCTAATTCACCTGCTGAAGAAGCCCCTGGAAAAGTAGTAGAGAATGTACTATTTGTTCTCTAGCGGGAATAAGCATGGGCTGTGCTTGATGCTAGATCACTGTGTTAAGCCTGAGCATGCTCAGAAACTCTTTCCAACTACAAAGTGCCCTTTACTGTCCCTGGTCTGGATATTTGTCTGCTTAAAAAACTCACCTGGAATACTCTCATTTCCCACTATCTATGCATATCTTTCTCACCCTTCATTGTCTACTTCAAATTGCCCTTCCTCCAAGCAACTTACTCCAGTGTTAGATCCCTTCACCATTCATTCACATTTCCTGTTTTATTTGCCTCTGCAAACTGAACCACATTTGTTTGAAAAGAAGGGCCATGTGTGGAAGGTGCAGTAAAGAATTCACAGATCTTCTACTTCCTGAACACATATGGAAACTGCACTCTAGCCCTTTGTCACTAAGTTAGGCAATATGACTAGTTTTAATTAGTGGAATATGGGTTAGAAATGAGAATGTATTACTTTGAACTTTGGCTTGCAAAAATTCTCCCATTTGGGGGCCACTGTTGTGGCATAGTGGGTAAAGCTACCACCTGCAATGGCAGCATGCCACATGGGTGCCAGTTTGGGTCCTAGCTGTTCCATTTCTGATCCAGTTCCATAATATTGACCTTGAAAAAACAGCAGAAGGTGGCCCAAGTTTTGGGGCTTCTGCCACCCTTGAGGGCAATCCTGATGAAGATCTGGGTTCCTGGTTTTGTCCTGGCCATCATAGCCATCCGTGGAGTGACCTATTGGATGAATCTCTCTGTCTCTCCCTATCTCTGTGTAACCCTGCCTTTCAAATAAATAAATCTTTTTTTTTTTTTTGACAGGCAGAGTGGACAGTGAGAGAGAGACAGAGAGAAAGGTCTTCTTTTTTCTGTTGGTTCACCCTCCAATGGCTGCTGTGGCCAGCACGCTATGCTGATCCAAAGCCAGGAGCCAGGAGCCAGGAGCCAGGTGCTTCTCTGGTCTCCCATTCAGGTGCAGGAACCAAGCACTTGGGCCATCCTCCACTGCCTTCCCGGGCCACAGCAGAGAGCTGGACAGGAAGAGAAGCAACCCGGACAGAATCAGGCTCCCCGACCAGGACTAGAACCCGGTGTGCCAGCACCAAAGGTGGAGGATTAGACTATTGTGCCGGCCCAAATAAATACATAAGTCTTAAAAAAAATTCTGCATGCCTTATTGTCCTAATACCCTTTAATGATAGCAGTGGAAGCTCTGTAACAAGGATGGCAGTGACTCAAGACAGAGCAGCCTGAATAGGAAGAAGATTGTCAGAAAAAACATCCAACCAGCAATTTCCACATGGGATTTAAATGAGTTAAAATTGAACCTTTATTGTGTAAAGGTACTGAACTTTGCTATATTTTTTGGCAAACTAGCATTAATTACCCTTCATGGTTAGATATCACAAGGCCTATGTTATACAGATCTTATACTAGACATTTTGGAGGTTGAAAAAAGAATTTCCAGCAGCAACTAAAATAGTCATAAGAAATATAAAAGTCATGGAACTTAAAATGGCGTAAGATATTAGTTAAGCTGCGACACTAGATAACAAATAGACGTGTCAGAGGGGCTTCAAATCATTTCAACAAACACCGTGTAGAAATTTAATGACATAATGTTACAGATATATTTCTAGTCTACAGTTTAGAAGAGTAGTAACAAAAATTATGGAGAGGACATAATAGCACTCTATAAACCCATATGTCAGGAAACTTAGGCTTATCCTTTTTTTCAGTCCACTTTTTAGAATCAAGCCAGTTATTAGGAGTCACAGGAGATAGATTTTGGTTTGATGTAAGTATTTTTTGTTACTTAAAATTAACTAGGTGAAAGATGACAACACTGTTCCAGGAGATATTAAGTTTTCCGTATTTGGAAGCATCGAGTAAAAAGTTCAATATCAAATTAACAGGGGTATTTTAGACATATTTAAAGTTGGACTAAACACTACTATTACTACCACTGCTACTACTACTAATATAATTTTGGAAACTGTTTACTGGGGAGAGTAACAGGATCCAATATGGCTTTATAGAGAAAAGGATATAAAATTCTGCCAGCACTACTATATTCAACTGTTGGCTGCCAAAACCAGCCTGACCCTTACTTTACAGACCCTGTGAGAAATTACATCACTTATCCATGGTAATGACAGAAACTACTGAATAGTGTGCAACGTGCTTGGCACTAGATCATCTATGCTAAGCAGGAGCACCTCCAGAAAAATCTCCTTGCCAGGTATAAACAGGGAAAGAGAAAAGGCATAAATCACCTGTACAAAGTGTGTATTGCTAAATGTGCTATCAACCACTGTTTAGGATAATCTTATTTTAACTTTCATAATTGTGATGGTGAGTCTAGCTGTTCAAGACGCTTCTACAACACCTTTTCCTTTGGTTATGGAAAGCCATTTGTGCATGATGTTTGAAACCTTCCCTTTCTCTGCAGCTCCCCATTATTAAGCCACTCCAAATCCACCCACCCAATGATCAGTATTCAGAATTCATTGCCACCTGGTTATTTTCTATTTTTCATCACTTCTAAATTTTGACAAAAGTGTATGTATTACACAATTATCTCTAAACTTCTTGTCTGAGGACTGACCTTTCTCTCTGTTAAAGGAAGATAATACCTTAAGACTGAGAGAGCATGGGTCCCCTTGATCTCTAACAAGAAGTATCTCATTTCAATTCCTGAGCTCTTTTCTTCCTTGGATATTTTATTGTTCCTGCTTGTAAAAGATAGATTCATCTTCAAAAACTATGATGCTGCTCTGTTTCAATTTTTCCATTTCATCTGACTCTTTCTGGATGTGGCTTACTATGAGGGAGCAATTCATTTTGCTCTTTAAGCTCAAGCCCACGAATGTCATATTTACAGAGTACAGGTTTATCTAAATATAACAGCCTATGATCTTTAAAAGACTCCCTGCTTCTTTCAGTTCTGTCTAATCCCAGTTTGAGTGAACTAAGGAACACAGGGAAAAAAAAGATGAAATCTTTCTACTTTGACTGTCAAATAGAAATTACTAAGAAAAAGATAGTACTTGACACTATAAATCTCACAAAGTTCAAAGAACTGGTTGGGGAAAAAGCTAATTGGAATAGCAGCCAGGAGAACAATGAGTTCATTGATTAATCTTGAGTTGTATATACATTTATATTGCTCACTTCCTAACGTTTTTGCATTGTTAGTTTGTATCAGCCTCTTTTGTCTTTATGGAGCTGAGGAAGATTAAGGAAAGATAATGCGTATGCATTTCAGTCTTTTTCACGATCCAAAAAAGCTATGAAAATAGCAAGATGTCTTTCTTCGTGTCATAATCAGTACAGTTCACAAATAAACATGAATAGAAATCCCAAAATTCCAGATTACATATTTAACTACTTTTCCCAATGTGAACATCAATTTCTTTGTGATTTTTACCTTAAAAGAGAGCATAATAGTATAATTATTACAGTGAGTGAGAATATTCGTCACTTACGGTCTTTGTAGCTTTGGGAAATCACTCAGCATTTATGAAACTCAACTTTCACACCTATAAATTTAGAATAAATATATGGTAGCCACTAAGATTCAGCAGGATTATATATGCTTAGTGTACTTGTAATTAAAACTCAGAATTCAGGTCTTTTGTAGGCAAGGTTGTTACTCAAGGGAGTGATAGAGATGTATTGCTTAGGGAAATTGATCTTCCAACAAGGTCAACATTAAAACAAAGAGAAAGAGATTGAAAAGTGCAGAGATTATTTATCTAGAGAAAGCTAAGTAGAGATGGAAGTACAACAGTAGATGTGACAGAAGATGGAGAAGGTGAAATCTACAGAAATTCACGATATGGAATATGAGGACCTCTGAATTTAAAGCTTTAATGGGCCATTCTCAATATAAGATTTGATATTCAGTTGGAAATTCAAGTATGGTCGTAACTTCATGATGATACACACAAAAAGGGGTGATGGTACAAATTAAAATGAGGAGGAAGATTAGTAGCAAGGAGCATGAGAGAGTGTCATTTAGCAAGATTCAGAAGAGCCCAGAGCAGGAAAGCCAATTAAAATTCAGACAGAGTGGCTTTTGTCTTTCAAAGGACCGTGAAATTTTCAGAAAACAAGTGTTACTTAGATTCAAGATAAATCAAACCACAATCTGAATAAGGATTTTTGCAGAAATTGAGAAGACGATACCAAAATGATTGTAGCAATACATTAATAATTCTGAGAGCACTTTCAGAAGAAAAGTAGGAAAAATAGGAGCAAATTTGAAGGATTTAGACTATCTGACATCAAAATGCTTCTTAAGTTAAAATGATATCGATTGGGATAACAAATTATTTTCACAAATAATGCTGACCAAGCTGAATTTTCACATTAAAAATAAATGAACCTTGACTGATTTGTTATACCATACAAAAATTTAATTTTGGATAGATCATAGTTCTAAATATAGAGACTACAACCATAAACATTTTAGAAAAACACCATGGGAGACCTTTTTCAAGACTTAGAATAAAAGGTATCCTCAGAAAAGCTACAGAAATGTTGCTATTTCATGAATTTATAACTCACAGTCTTTTAAGGCTATGGCCTCCTCTTCAAAGTTGCTAATCATCGCAGTTTCCTTATTCTGAACATTTTGACCCAAGATGAAGGGACCCCAGGAACTGAGTACTCTGAATAAAAGAACCTCCTGACCAGAGAAGTCAGACTCCTGAATGTTACAGCACAGCATCACCTTGTGCATCACTCTTGCCATACAAAGTATCCAGTCAGTACCTGGATTTTTTTTTTTGTTTGTTTTTTTTAAATTTTTTTATAGCTTTTATTTAAAGAATATAAATTTCCAAAGTACAGCTTATGGATTACAATGGTTCCCCCCCCCCCAGAACTTCCCTCCCTCAGGATACCCTCCCCTTTCCCGCTCCCTCTCCCCTTGCATTCACATCAAGATTCATTTTCAATTCTCTTTATACACAGAAGATCAGTTTAGTATATATTAAGTAAAGATTTCAACAGTTTGCCCTCACATAGAGACACAAAGTGAAAATACTGTTGGAGTACTAGTTATAGTATTAATTCACAATGTACAGCACATTAAGGACAGAGATCCTACATGATTTTTAAAAAAAAAAATGATTAATTATCTATGCAATTTCCAATGTAACACCAAGATTTTTTAATCATTTACAATTATCTTTATATACAGAAGATCGATTCAGTATATACTGAGCAAAGATTTCATCAGTTTGCACCCACACAGAAACACAAAGTGTAAAAATACTGTTTCAGTACTAGTAATAGCATTATTTCACATTGGACAACACATTAAGGACTGATCCCACATGAGACGTAAGTACACAGTGACTCCTGATGTTGATTTAACAATTTGACACTCTTGTTTATGGTGTCAGCAATCTCCCTAGGCTCTAGTCATGAGTTGCCAAGGCTATGGAAGCCTTTAGGGTTCGCCGATTTCGATCTTATTCCGACAGGGTCATAGTCAAAGAGGAAGTTCTCTCCTCCCTTCAGAGAAAGGTACCTCCTTCTTTGATGGCCCCGTTCTTTCCACTGGGATCTCACTCGCAGAGATCTTTCGTTTAGGTCTTCTTTTTTTTGTTTTTCAGGGTGTCTTAGCTTTCCATGCCTAAAATACTCTCATGGGCTCTTGAGCCAGATCCGAATGCCTTAAGGGCTGATTCTGAGGCCAGAGTGCTATTTAGGACATCTGCCATTCTATGAGTCTGCTGAGTACCTGGATTTTTGAAACCATACCTACACACACACACACACACACACACACACACACACACACCCTTCAGTTAGACTCAGTGCTGTCAAACATGACTTGCTCACTATGTAGTTCTATTCAAATGCTGATATTAATATTTAAGAAAAAATATGATAGGATTTGTTAATTTGTTGACAGCCCAGTATTATTCATATTTCAAGTCATGTAACCAGAAATTCATTGCTTCCACAGAATTTCTATACAAATGAAACATAGTAATATTATCTCCATGCACTATTTTGAAAGTAACTTTTGATTTTCTTGTGATGACACAACTAATACCTACAAATTTTAGAGGAAAACACAGAAAATGTGTATAAGAAGTACGAAGAAAATAATTTAAACAATTCTTAAATTTGTCACTTAATAAATGATAAGATTGGGGTCCATAACTCTCCAGTCCTTGGGTTAAATAGTTAAAATACCTTGTATACCTTTCTAAACCTGCTTTCCTTCCCATACCAAACCACATAGCACATGGGAATATCTCTATTGCTTCTCTACATTATTAAAAATTACTCGAAGGCCTACATTTTTGTTGACATATGGTTTTTGAACATCCACCTATCATAATTTCTTTATTCCTATTGTTGGTTGTTTTAGGTTTATTTTTTTCATAAGGGAAACTCACTGAACTATGTTTCATTCCTAGCAGGAGAGAAACATAATGGGTGGTTAGATAAAAAAATAAAACTCCCAAAATTCCAAGTAAGTTGAATCTTTGGATTCTGTGTCATCTATCTTGATATGTAAGTTCATTAAACAAATATAACTATTTATATGTAGGTGTTGTGAATATGTGAGTTTCTCCTGAAAATAATTGGGTCACAGACCTATTTACTCTGATGTCACTTCTGGATTGCAGTGGTTAGGAACAGGCCATCATTATAAAATTAGAAGTTTTCAAAAGTATTCTTTAGCCAATTGTCACAAATCCAGACTAAGATACATTCAGCATCTTTTTATTTCTGAGTGAAATGACAGTAAGAACACATTATCTCAAAAAATAGAGAAAGGGAGAGAGGGAGGAAGGGAAGGAAGGGAGAAGAAAAAGAGAGACAAAGAGAGGGAGGAAGGATGGAGGTATCATTATATTCTGAGAACTACATCCAGGAAAGAACTGTCATTTTTAATGTACTTTATATTAATTCACAGATAAACTCCTCTAGACTTTAGACTGAAATTTGTCTACCTTAACAAAATGTGTAGCTCCTGTCATTACTAGTGTTACTGTGGTTATTTCAAAAACCATAATCATTGTTAGATATACCAAATGGCTGCATTCAAAAAATACATACAACATGAGCATAGTGAAGACATAAACATCATCTGTTTAAAGAATAAGCTACTTTAAATTTTGTTTAAAATGCATTGAAGTAAACATCAGTCATCCAGATAGGTCCATATGTATATGCAAAATTGTTCAGGATCTCTAATTATCAGAAAATATAACTTAAAACTACAATGAGGTATCACCTAACAGATGTTACATGCTTTTAAAATAAGACAAAAATATTATAATCATGGCAAGAAAATAGTGAATAGAAAATCCTTTTAAAGTATTGGTGGGGGTCCCCGCGCTGCACCATAGCAGGTAAAGCCGCCACCTACAGTGCCAGGATCCCATATGGACACCGGTTTGAGACCCGGATGCTCCACTTCCAATGCAGGATCCCATATGGACACCGGTTTGAGACCCGGCCGCTCCACTTCCAATGCAGCTCTCTGCTACAGCTTGGGAAAGCAGTAGAAGTTGGCCCAAGTCCTTGGGCCCCTGCATCCACATGGGAGACCTGGAAGAAGCTCCTGACCCCTGGCTTCAGACTGGTACAGCTCTGGCTGTTGCAGTCATCTGTAGAGTGAACCAAAGGATGGAAAACCTCTCTCTCTCTCTCTCTCTCTCTCTCTCTCTCTCTGTGTGTGTGTGTAACTCTGACTTTCAAGTAAATAAATAAATATTTAAAAAAGTATTGGTGTGAGTTTCCTGCAGCTATTTTGTGAAACAGTATGGAGGTGCCTCAAAAAAGTAAAAATTAAACTATCATATGACTCAGAAATTTTACATCCAAGTATATGCCAAACATAAATTAATAAAGATATCAGAGATAGGTGCACCCCCATGTTTAATGAAACACTCTTCACAATTGGCCAATATGGAATCAACCTATGTGTCAACCAGTGGATGTATAAATGAAACAAAGTTGGTCTATATACATAATAGATCAGTATTAATTCTTTTAAAAAGAAGAGAATCCTATCATTTATAGCAACATGGATGAACCTAGAGGACATTATACTAAATAAAATAAGTCAAGCACAAAAAGACAAATACTACATGTTCTTATTTATATGAGCAGTCTAAAAAGTAGAATTCATAGAAGTAGAAAATAGGATGGTGATTACTATAGGAGATGAATTATAGCATTGACAGATGTTGGTAAAAGGGTACAAATTTTCAGTTAGAAGTCAGGAATTAATTCTGGAGATTACAGCATGGCAACTGTAGTTAATATACTGTATATTTGAACATTGCTAAGAGTATATTTTAAATATTCTCATCATAAAAATGATAAGTATGTGAGATGACACATATGTTAATTAGGTTTAATCATTCCATAGATTATACATATATTAAAGCATCATACTGCACCTAATCAATATGTACAATGAACAGAGTTAAGAAAATGAATAGTTAGAGAATGATCCAACATGGGAAGTGAGATACACAGCAGACTCATAGAATGGCAGATGTCCTAAATAGCACTCTGGCCTCAGAATCAGCCCTTAAGGCATTCGGATCTGGCTCAAGAGCCCATGAGAATATTTTAGGCATGGAAAGCCAAGACATTCTGGAAAAAAAAGGAAGACCTAAACGAAAGATCTCTGCGAGTGAGATCCCAGTGGAAAGAACGGGGCCATCAAAGAAGGAGGTACCTTTCTCTGAAGGGAGGAGAGAACTTCCTCTTTGACTATGACCCTGTCGGAATAAGATCAAAGTCAGCGAACTCAAAAGGCTTCTATAGCCTCGGCAACTCATGACTAGAGCCTAGGGAGATTACTGACGCCATAAACAAGAGTGTCAAATTGTTAAATCAACATCAGGAGTCACTGTGTACTTACGTCTTATGAAGGATCTGTCCTTAATGTGTTGTCCAATGTGAAGTAATGCTATAACTAGCACTGAAACAGTATTTTTACACTTTGTGTTTCTGTGTGGGTGCAAACTGATGAAATCTTTGCTCAGTATATACTGAATCGATCTTCTGTATATAAAGATAATTGAAAATGATTAAAAAATTTTGGTGTTACATTGGAAATTGCATAGATAATTAATCAATTTTTTAAAAAAAAAAATCATGTAGGATCTCTGTCCTTAATGTGCTGTACATTGTGAATTAATACTATAACTAGTACTCCAACAGTATTTTCACTTTGTGTCTCTATGTGAGGGCAAACTGTTGAAATCTTTACGTAATGTGTACTAAACTGATCTTCTGTGTATAAAGAGAATTGAAAATGAATCTTGATGTGAATGCAAGGGAAGAGGGAGCGGGAAAGGGGAGGGTTGTGCGTGAGAGGGAAGTTATGGGTGGGGGGGAGCCATTGTAATCCATAAACTGTACTTTGGAAATTTATATTCTTTAAATAAAAGCTTTATATATATATATATATATATATATATATATATATATATATATATATAAAAGAATTTAAAGGACATAGTAAAAAGTAACTTAGTAATTATAATTCATAGACTAAATGATTAAACACAAAGTAGGGATATCATGAAAATGCAACCAAAGAGGCAGAGACACGAGCATGAGTACCTGAATGAACCTTACCAGTTAAATTATTTTCATAGTATTTGACATGCCTGGGACATAGTGCATCTGTGGGTATGTTGCAAGAGTTGTAGCTGACGGGGTACACAGGATTTGTTGACATACAAATGAGTAAAAGCTTTTGAAACAGATGAAAATACTTTGACCAAGTGAATAACATTACTTCACGAACATGATTGAAAGACCATTCTGTAGCAATATGGAAAATGGAAAAAGGTAGGAGACTTATAGCAGAGAACTCACTTCGAGACAAATTTGGTAATTCCTGTGAGTCATGATAAGGATCAAAACTAGATCATCTAAAGTTTGGACTTGAGAAGTAGATGGTAGAATGGTAGTGCAATCAGTGGAACAGAATCAATAGAGATTTTAGAATTCTTTGGGCCGGCAACTTATAAAAGATGTCTAGGGTCATCCTGCAAGCAGAGACCCAGGTAAATAAATAACAGTGCAGCTGGAGAGGTAAGAACAACGTTTAGGTTGCAGTCAGGATAAGTGATTCCAAGATGAAAGTGGTTGCAGTCAGGATAAGTGATTCCAAGATGAAAGTGCATAACTGAAATGGTAGCCTGTAACATTCAGGTGGTGCAAATGAATTTAACAGAGAGGCTAGGGAAGCTGATGGGGCCAGGAGCGAGATGACTTGAAGAGCAGATATCAGTAAAAGCCAAGAGTGGAGAGGGTAAAGGAAAGTTCTCTTAATCTCAATAGAACGTGACACTACATGATGAACTAGCTAAAACATCTCCTTTGCTATTGCTTCACTCCACATTTTAAATTTGAACAAAATTTTCATGAAGCAAGCATGAAACAATTTTTTGGTAGCTATGCCACTTTCCTAACTCAAAAACCATCTTCTTTCAGTAGAGTGTCTCTTCAGTCAAAAAGGCAAACAGAAATTAGAGTGTTATGGCTAATTTGATCTATCTAATTGAAAAAAACCTTATTCCTGGATACGGCTATAAGAGAATTTCTAGAAGACACTCGTGTTTGAACTGGTACGCTGAGGAAAGAACATGTGAACTGGCATCATCCAGTCCAATGCACTGAGGGCCCTAACAGAACCAAAATGTAAAGGAAGAGTAAACTCTCTCTCCTTGAGCTGGACCTCTCAGATATCAAGGCTACTAGTTCTCGAGATGTTGGACTGTGGAGGTTGAAGCAGTGCAGTGTCCTCTCCTCCTCTCTGAACTCTCAGGCATTTGGCCTTGGACTGAGAGTTGCACCATTGGTTTCTCTGGATCTTGGGCCTTTAAACCTTTTCTGAGTTATGACACAAGCTCTCCTGTTCCCCAGATTGCAGATGGAAGATCATGGGATCCCTTGGCTTACATAACCACAAATCAATATTCATAATAAGTATGAGGCTATCAGTGATTTCAATAGAAAAGGAATTAAAAGACAAGAATATTTTGGTGTGAAAATTTGAAATCCCTGAGTGTTTTTTTTTTTAAGTGTCACTCAGTTTCCATGAACTTTTTGAAGACTCTTTGTATTGGCTTTCCTATTGGGTCTGTTTATTTCCTCAGACATGTGAAAGCATGCTAACCTTTTATTAAAAACTGTGTTCATTCATCTTGTATCATCACTGCTTCTATACTTCATCAGTACTTATTCCAACTGGGAAGAAGTTTGCTGTATTTTTTTTACCTAGGCACTCACAAGCAATCATTCTGAGATAGCATAGAATCAAATGCTTAGCTAAATAAAACCAATTTTTTTTGGCCATAGGAAGCATCTTGTCTACTAAATTATGAGGATAATTTATATAACATATTGAAGTAGTAGGAGTTCCAAGTGAGAAAAAAGGACACTTTCCTATCTTAATAATATCATAGTCCAAAGTAATTCAATAATTCAGATTCTGCAGCCCAATTTTCACCAATAGTGATGATTAATAGTTATCTGAAGGATCAGACATAGATAACAATAAAGAAAATTCCTCCACCATGGGAAATGATGTTGACTGAACTTGTCCCTTGGGAGCCACAGTGAAAAAGACTGTTCATCAAAATAATTTTCCCCTTTACTGGCCTCACTACTGATACTTTAAAATCTTTACAATCCTCTCCTAAAGGGTGAAACAACCTGGTATTATTGAACTGCTCAGTACTAAAGAGAAGCAGGAGCACCACTGATACTGTATTTTTTGACCTTTGCCACTGATACTGTATTTTTTGACTTTATTCGAGCTCACTATTTACCTGCACCAGTCTTGTTCCTTTCTAACTTTCTGATGGATGTCTATGTCCTTTCAGACTGCTCATTGCTCTCTGCCCCCATGAATCAAAGGGCAATGCCCAGATACATAACATTTCTTGATGTTTATCAATTATCTGTGCTTTTATATGCCCTCTGCTCCCCAAATTCCTCTATTCCATACCAGGTGCATGTCTATTCACACCCCAAGAGTTAGCTAAATACATTCTCCATGAAGCCTTTTGCATGCATCACTCTTAGGGAAACACTATTTCCTCCTTCCGTGTTTTATTTTTTCATTGCACTGAATATTTACATCCCTTGTAGAAATTCTGAAATTGAATCTTTTCTTACCATGTTTTTTAATCATTTTTAGTAATTGTCACTGGAACAAAAAGTGGGAATTCATCACCAAGCAGGTCTTGGAGATGTTGAGCACTGCAAACTATTCTAGCATTAGTAAACTAACGGTGCTGTAACAAGATGAGTTTGAGACATCACAGATATTGGAAAGGCTATTGTAGACAAGTTGATGGGAGGATTTTCATTCCTTCTCCCCAATTACAGAAGGCTTCTCTACTTTCTCACCTCACCAAATTTCCCAGTTAGTGATGAATTCCGGTGGCCTTCATAAATGAAGCTCTCTAAGATCTGGGGAAAACCACTAGATATTTCCTACCAAAGCTGTGTTGCCTAGAATTAGACCTAAATATCGTAGTAAATCCATGGGCATTCCATGTTTTTAAAGTTCCCTATACTAATATAACTACCTGCCTCCTGGAGCATTATATCTCTTTGAAATTGAAGGTAAATTGCAGCTGAGAAGCTGTTGAATTAGCTACTAAACAAGAGTATGGTGTTTTAGTATCAACCAGTTCCTAGTTGCAAAGAATCAGTTATCTCACTAATATTGGGTATGAGGACATTAACTGGTGGAATCCTAATGTTAAGGTTGTGTTAACAGACCATGAGGTAACATCTATTCTTTCTATGGCAAAGAACAGACCAAATTGTAATTATGACAATAGTAGGCATAATAACTGCTTCTCTAACTAGGTTTGGTAAAGTGGTTTCAATGCTTTCTGAGACTCTGCTTTAGTTTATATTGAGTTGTGCTAATTATTTTAACCAAGGAGGAAGGCACATTGAATCCAAATGTTGTCAAAACAATTTAAATGCCAAAAATTGAATTAAATTTTTATTTATTGTTCATTATTTGAGACCAGTATAGGCTATTAAGGCAAAAATAATATTCCTATGGAGAAGTTGAGACAACAGTTCTGATAGCTAAGGTGATGCAAATCTGTTTTTATGTTTGGTAAGTCCACGAAAAATATAAAAATTATATGATGTAAACTTATTGTGATCTCCCAAAATCATGGTGATTGGAGATCTGTGTTGATTGAATCATGAATACTTGCAAAGGTGTGTTTTACAATTAACTCAGATTCTAGGTTGAGGATGTTATATATTTATATGCATATTTATTATATGTCATAATATTTATGTAAAGACTAATAGAGACAATAAATGCTTATAAGAATCTGAGTAATGTTAATTTAAGAAAAAAATACTAACAGATTTCTCACTATAAGATAGTCCTCATTTTCTCACTTAGCCATATTATTCTTTATTTGTAACTGATTCATTTTTAATGATTTATTCTTTTTTTTTTGCTTCAAAGGTAGAGTTACAGAGAGAGGGAAACAGAGATCCTCCACCCACTGGTTCAATCCCCAAATGGCCACAATGGCCACGGGGCTGGGCCAGACTGAGGTTAGGAACAATACTCCATCCAGGTCTCTGTCATGTGTGGCAGGATTCTAGGTACTTGGGCCATCTTCTGCTACTTCCAAGTAACATTAGCAGAGAGCTGGATTGGAAGTGGAGCATCCAGGATTCAACTGGTGCTCATATGGGTTGCCCATATTGCAAGTGATGGCATAACCTGTGCCGTAACACCATTCCCATAACTGATTCAAGTTTCAGTTAGTGCAGAAGCTAGTTCAAACCTATACAATGTTCTGGTTCTTCTTGGAGAAATCAGAGACCAGAAAACAAGGACATGTCCTGCATTTTCAGTCTGATTGTGAAATTTGGACATATATGTTAAACAACAAAAGGACAAATCCAAAGCCATGGCTGCAAGTTCTAAAGAAGTCATTAAAAACTATATGAGGAAGTCAAATGACTGCTTTTAAAGATCTCTTCAAAGTTATGCTTTATAGTCATCTTCTGCCCAAAGTTATAAAGTTTTTCAAAGAGCATGGCCAAAATAACCACCATCGGGGACATATGCATATTTTTCCAACAACAATAATTTCATTTATGCTCTTATTTGTGGAGAATGAGATCATTAAAATCAAGCTCTGGTTAAATTACAGTCCTAGCATTCTTCATCCCAGTCTGCACCTCACTTGCAGGTGAAGAGATTCACAAAAAATGACAGACCTTTAGATTTAACCATACTAAGTGACACCTTGGGACACAATGTGTTATGTTAATTCAAGCTTCCAATAATTAACTTGGAGTCAACCCCTGGTTATCAACAGATATTCATTGACTCATAAGCAAAGGTAATAAAAGGACTGTTACCATAATGAATAGTATGTATTAGGGTATAATTATCAAGGCAGGAGCATGGAGCTTGATGATGTTTTAATGAAGGGTAAGATGCTTTTTTAATTTAGAATTGTTCGTCTCAAAAGCTCATTAGCAATCCCATTCTCTAGTGCAACAAAATTTACCCAAGGAAGAAACGCGAAAGTTAACCTAAAGTTACCAGAGTATAAATAGCAGGATATGCAATTTTCCCATAGAAATACCCTTAGTTAATATTTTCTGCAATTATATTTTAATCTCTTTTCAAGGGGTTGCAGATTGTTAACATTTTACTGGGCTCCCAAAATACAAGAGAATTCACACGAATCAAAATAAAATATATGGCTATTATTTATGCCTTAATGTTTAATTTTAAGGGGGCTAATGATAATTGCATTGCTTAAAGATACAAGAAACTTCATCAGGTAGGCTAAAAGTCTCAGATCCTCTTGCTTTTGACACAGTATCCTGATCGAAGTGATGCTGGAATTCAAACTGAATCCCACAGTCCAGATATGCTTCCATATGGTGGAGAAAGAGCCTATGAAAAATAAGCTGCTCCATAAAAGCAATGAGAACACTGACCAATAGTGTCAAAATCAAGAGGCGTTTTGGATTCTGAAAAGGCATAAATGTTCTCAAGAAGTTGAGAAATATTCAAATTATTCAACCTCACAGCTGCCTGAAGTAACAGTATGAGGTGGCATAGATAACAGGTTTCGGGGGTGGGGGTGGGGGGCCTTAAGCAAAAAGATCCTGAAAGTCAGATGTTCGTAGAAGTCTTTAAAAGCTGCAATCTATTCCCTGGAGTTTTGGAGATACTGGGATATGCCAAAGATATGCTTAAAAGTCCTAAACACTCTCCTCTCTCCGACTTGCAACTCTTCATTAGAAGACAGTGAAGGTTACAACAGTGTGGAGAACTTCTGGAGCACTGAAGACGTATCCTAATGCTAAAGGAGCCTTTACAATGATGAGAGACTTCTAGTTACGTCGAAAGACTTTGCTAACTGACCAAATGCTATCGTAGTCACACAAAAAAGGAAATACACACTTCACATAATTAGATTAGGACAAGCTGGAAAACTATTAACAACAGAAACAGCAGCAAACTCTAAAGTGTGTATTTTTAGAGGGATGTGGGGAGGTCTTCTGATTTTCAATATTGTCACATTAGTTAAAGTCGAAACATATGTAGTGAAACAGGGTATGCTCCAGACAAAGAAAAAAACTAGTAAGCCTATGTAAAGTGTGGCTAAGGATGCCTAGATGTTGAACTTTAAATTAGAAAAATGCTTCAATTAGTCATTATAAATATGTGTAAAGGACCAAAGGAAAAAAAATCTTTAAACAAATAAGGAATGAATGAGAATAAAGTCTCACAAAATGGAAGAGCTGGATACAAATTATTTTTTATAAAAAGCAAATAGAAATTCTAGATTTGAAAATGTCCATAACTTAAAGAAAAATGCATCAGAATTAATCAATAGCAGATTGATTAGTAATAAAGAATCAGCAATTTGAAGACAGGTAAATCGAGATTTTTCAAAAGAACAGAGAGAAAAAAAATAATGAGGAAAAATGAAAAGTCTCATATACATGTACAATATCATCAAGTTACAAGTCTACTAATAGGAGCTGGCCCTGGGGTACAGCAGGTGACAATACTGTTTTTCATGCTGGTGGCATATCATATCAACTGTTTGATGCCAGCATGGCAGGTGGTGCTTAACCTGCTGTACCACAATGCTGGCCCCAGCAATGTATTTCAGCTGTCTTATATATGATCTTTCTGCCCAGCCCAACACCTATTCAGCACATGGTGAAGGAGCAAGAGTCTTATTTTAGCTTCTGTGCTTCCATGTGTAATAATTCCAATGGCTCATTAATTCTTCCTAGAGCAATGGAGTTGATGAACAGAGCAGAGAAATGAAAAGTGTATGTTGGCCTTTTATTTTTCAAATAAATAGATGCAAATAAAACAATGCACTTTTAATCAACAAGCCAAATAATAAATCACAAGGAAAATTATAAAATCATTTCAGTGAATTAAAAACCCACACATGGGGTGGGGATTTGGTATAGTAGTTATGTTGCCATGTGAGTTGCCCACATTCCATAACAGATTCCCAGGCTTTGAGTCCTGATTCTACTTCCAATTCTAGCTTCTTTATAATACACACCCTTAGAGACATCAGGTAATGGCTCAAGAACCTTGCTCCTTTCTACTCTCTTGGGAGACACAGACTGAGCTCTGGACTCCTGGTTTCAGTTTGTCCCAATACTGGGCATTTGGGGAGTGAAAGAACAGATAAAAGATTGTTTCTCTCCATTTCCCCTGCTCCCTCTCCCTCTCTGCATTTCAAGCAAAATAGAACAAATTAACTGTTTAAAACTAAAATGCTGTAAATTATTTTCTTAAAAACCCACACAATATAATGAAACATAAGATATAAAGCTAAAGAAACACTTGGAGTGAAGTTTGAAGTTATACATATGAGCACCTATTCTCTACAAAAGGCTTCAAACCAGTAGACTAGTTTCTAAAATACTAAAGAGTAACAATTAAGACAAAGTAAGTAGGAAAAAGGAAATCATGGAGCATCATAAAAATGAAATATAGAATAAAAAGATAAACCACCAAAAGCAACATTCTTCTTTATGCCAGAGTGTCAGAGAAGCCTCAAATTACTATAATAACCTATGAAATGTGGGACCTCAAAACTGACGCTACACAAGATTATAAGGGAATATTATAAATAATCATTTTCTAGAATTTTGATAGCCTGAATGAAACAGACAATAATGCTCTACTAATTAAAGAGTTCAACGAGTAATAAGCAGAAAGTCCACTATTCAGCAAGAATATAGACAGGGGATACAAAAAATATTCAAATCCCAAGACAGCAATTTTACTCAAATACATTATAGACTTTGTCTCTATGTATTAGCTACCACAAGTTGGAGAAATCATGGTATCTGTCTTTTTGGATCTGGCTTATTTCAGAAAAATAATGGTCTCCAGTTGCATCCATCTTGATGCAAAAGACAGGGTTTCTTTTTTTTTTTTTTTCATGTCTGAGTAGTGTTCATGCAAACATAGCACATTTTTTCATCCAGTCATCAGTTGGTTGCCATCTAAGTTGATTCCATATCTTAGCTCTTGTGAATTGTGCTGCTATAAACATGGGGGTACTGGTAGGTTGTTTGTATGTTGATTTCATTTTCTTTGGGTATATTTCCAGGAGTGAGATATGGGTCATATGGTAGGTCAATTTGTACTTTTCTCAGGAATCCCCATACTGTCTTCCATAATATAATGGTTGTACCAAACTGCATGCCCACCAACAGTGCAATAGGGACCTATAAAACAGTATCGCCAATGAACATAGTTGGAAAAATCCTCAACAAGCTACTAGCTAATTGAGTTAACAACACATAAAAAAAGATGATCAGCTTACCAAGTGGGATGTATCAGAATATGTGAGATGCAGGGATGGAACAGAATATGTGGAGCAGAACAGAGACCATAGAAATAAACCCGAATGCTCATAATGAATAAATCTTCCAAAAAGGTGCTAAGAACATTAACTGGACAAAGAACAAACTTTTCAAACAATAATGCTGAAAAAATTAGATATCCACACGAAGAAGAATGAATGGATGAACTGGATGCCTGTCTCTCACCATGTAGAAAAATTAATTCAAAATGGATTGAATGCCTAAATACGAGACTGGAAACACTGAAACTAGTAGAAGAAAACATATTTTAGAAAAGCATGAGGACTTTGGAATGGGCATAGATTTTCTGAATCAGACTCTAAAAACACAGGAAACATAAACAAAAATAGATAAATGATGTTTATTCAAGTTAAAGAACTTTTGCACAGCAAAGTAAACAGTCAACAGAGTTGAGACAACCTAAAAAAATGGGAGAAAGTATTTGCCAGCTATTATTTGGAAAGCATTTAATAACCATAATACTATAAGGAACTGAAACAAATCAATCACAAGCAAAATAAAAAAAAACAAACAAAAACCAATTACCAATTAGCAATTAGCAATAGATGTAAGCACACACATTCTTCAAAGAAAACAGCCAATATACATGAAGAATGCTAACATCACTAATTATCAGAGAAATGCAAATCAAAACAATGAGATACCACCTTATTCCAGTTTGACTGGCTATTTGCAAAAAGACAAAATATTACAAGTGGTGGCAAAGATATAAAGAAAAGGGAATTCCTGCATGATTTTGGTTGGCATGTAATTTCATACAGTCATTCTGGAACACATACGCAAGAGAGAGACAGACAGAAAGAGACAGAGACAGAGAGATAGAGAGACGCAGAAAGAGAGAGACTATATGATCCAATGCTGCTCCTGGATTTGTAATCAATGGAAATGAAATCAATCTGCAACAGAGACATCTGCACTCCCATGTTTATTACAGTACCATTCACAAGAGTTAAGAAATGGAGATAACCTAAGTGTCCATACACTGATGAATGCATGAAGAAAAGTGGCACTGATATACAGTGGAAACTTACTCATCCACAAAAATAATGACGTCTTATCATTTGCAACAACAGGAATGTTACATGGAATAAGCTAAGCACAGAAACACAAATATCACATAATTTCACTTGTGTATAATCTCTTAGTGTTCTCTTAGAAGTCAAGAATATAATGGTTGGGGCCAAAACTGTGGCATAGTGGGTAAAGCTGTTGCCTGCAGTGCTAGCATCCCATATGGGTGCCTGTTCAAGTTCTGGCTACTCCAATCAGCTCTTTGCTATGGTTAGGGAATGCCATGGATATTGGCCCAAGTCCCTGGGTCCCTGCACCTGCATGGGAGACCTGGAAGAAACTGCTGGCTCTTGGCTTCAGAATGGCACAATCTCAGCCATTGTAGCCAGTTGGGGAATGAGCCAGTGGACAGAAGACCTCTCTCTCTCTCTCTCTCTTTCTCTCTGCCTCTGCCTCTCTGTAAACCTGCCCTCTGACTTTCAAAAAAATAAAGTTAAATCTTTAAAAAAAAAAGAATACAAAATAGTGGCCATCAGAGGTTGGGGAGGAATCTGGGAAGGGTAAAAAAGAAAAGCTTGATTAATGGGTTCTAGGTTACAGCTATGTAACAATAAGAAGTTCTAGAATTCTATTGCACAGCACAGTGACAATAGATAATGCCAGTATACTGTAGATTTCTCTTATAAAAAAAGCAGTTAAAAAATTTTTGAGAGGCTGGCTTTGTGGAGTAGCAGGAAAAGCTGTGCCCTGTAGTTCTGGCATCCCATATGGGCACTGGTTTGAGTCCTGGGTACTCCACTTTTTTTTTTTTTTTGACAGGCAGAGTTAGACAGTGAGAGAGAGAGAGACAGAGAGAAAGGTCTTCCGTTTTCCTTTGGTTCACTCCTTCAAGTGGCCACTACGGCCGGCACGTTTCAGCGGGCATGTTGCGCCGATCCAATGCCAGGAGACAGGTGCTTTTCCTGGTCTCCCATGTGGGTGCAGGGCCCAAGGACCTGGGCCATCCTCCACTGCACTCCTGGGCCACAGCAGAGAGCTGGACTGGAAGAGAAGCAACTGGAACAGAATCCGGTGCCCCAAGTGGGACTAGAACCCAGGGTGCCAGCGCTGCAGGCAGAGGATTAGCCTAGTAGCCCGGCTACTCCACTTTTGATCCAGCTCTCTGTTACGGCCTGGGAAAGCAGGCCCAAGTGCTTGGGCCCCAAGCATCCATATGGGAGAAGTGGATGAAGCTCCTGGCTCCTGGCTCCTGGCTTCAGATTAGCCCAGCTCCATCCTTTGCAGCCATTTGAGGAGTGAACCACTGATGGAAGAGCTTGCTCTCTCTCTCTCTCTCTCTCTCTCTCTCTCTCTCTTTTTTTCTCTGTCCCTCTTTTTCTCCCTGCCTCTGACTCTTTGTAATTCTGCCTTCCAAATAAATAAATAAATCTTTAAAATTTTTTGATGCTTTCATTATAAGGAAATGTTAAATGTTTGAAGCATTATACCATGTTCATACCATTATTCCATTTCTATCACATAGCACCCCATATATAGTACAGTTTTATATGCCTATTAATTTTTTAAACACTTAAAAAATAGATCACTATATCTAGTACCGAGTATAAATAATTCGGACAAACCAAACCCTGCAAAAAATAATATATCGGAAAAGAGATTGTTACTGGAAATACATTGATGGAATATGTGATAGACCAAATAAAATATAACTACTATATATATGCATGAGTGTGTATATGTGTGTGTATATACACACACAGTAGAATGCCACTTGCCCACAAAAGGATCAAATCTGTGATCTGCAACAACATAAAATAGATACAAAGGATATATTCAGTTTGGTCTATCACATATTATACGCAATATATAAATCTGCATAATACATGTGCAAATATATAAAATACATGTATTTACAAGCTATAAAAAATTTTAAAGAAAGGGAAAAAATGTTGATACCCATCATGAGATATTGAAATCCAACACTTACACACCCTGCATTATTCCAACTTTGCAAATAAAGATACCTTTGTATACTGAAATTAAAGGCTAATGTTACACAACCATGTGGTGCCAGAAACAAAACTTGAGCCCAGGCTATCTGGCTCCAATGCCTCCTCTGCACTCCACTCAAATATGTTGCCTACGAACAGAGCAGCCGGTCTTGAGTTAACAGACTCTCTGTTAGGCAGAAAAGGAAAACTTTAAGGTATTAAACTATTTTATTATACCACTTTATAACATTTATTGAAACAGTTTTTAAACTTTCATTTTATGAATCAGAATCTAATTCATGGCCTCAATTTCATGAAAGCTTGGAAGATTAAAAAAAAAAAAACACTCACTTTCACACATGAAAGCTAAGTTCTTAACGATTCAGTGCAGGTAATTGAGGTTTGTAGAATGGGCTTTTCAAAAGTCCACTATCTTTGCCTTCAAAATCAGGAACTTCAGTGCCTAAATGTTATCAAAGGGTTCCTTTTGTTATTTGTTCAAAGATTAGAACTTCTTCTATGAGCAAGTTGAGATCACTAACGCCATGTCATTTCAGGTCCCTCATTACGATACTGAATAGAGTCGCATAATTGGAAGTTTAGCCAAGTGTAACAGACATTAACAGATGATGGTACAATTGGCTACCATCCTTATCTTCTTCCTTGAAAACCCAAGCCATTTCACACTGGTATGGATTTATAGTTTCAGAAGGGACAAAAAGAAATAAATCCATGAAAAGAAAGTGTTCACAAAAGAAGGAATATCAATATCCTCGAGTGACGCCAGTGATAAGCAGGGTTCAATGTACCCAAGGCCCACGTTACATGAAAAAACAGATAATGTCAAAACACAGGCTTTCATTGGAATGGTCTCCCAAAAGGCAAATATATAATAGCAAAACTTATGAAAAAAAGTGACTTGCAACTAGCCACTAAACATTAAGCACATCAACAATCTATTAACTCCCATTTGCTGGTAATGAAATTTTGTTATAATATCGGATCTGCGTCTTGCTCATTTTACCTCCAAATGTGGGGATTTAAATTAAAATGTCCTATTTATATAAAATAGTGACACACTAATGCCAAAGTATAACACTAACTCAAAACGGCTTTGTTCTTTTCTCAGATCATTCATCATGGCTTTCTATGACAATTACATTTCTTCTGTTAGATAGTCATATTGATGTCAGAATTTATAGTAGAGCCTAAATTACAATAGAGGAAGAAACCTTCTCAAAGTTATGTGATTTTATAAGTTTCTTCCTCTACTGTAATTTTTCTGAAGATCTATTTATTTTTTGAAGGCAGAGTTACAAAAGAGGCAGAGAGAGAGAGAGAGAGAGGTCTTCCATGTGCTGCTACACTCCCTAAATGGCTACAAAAGCTGGAGTTGAGCAGATCCAAAGCCAGGATCCAGAAGATTCTTCCAGGTCTCCCATGCAGGTTCAGGGGCCCAAGAACTTGAGCCATCTTCTACTGCTTTTCCAGGCCATAGCAGAGAGCTGGATGGGAAGTGGAGAAGCCCGGACTTAAAAATGGCACCCAAATGGGATGCCAGCATTGCAGGCGGCTTTACCCACTTCACCACTGCACCAGCACCTCTTCCTCTATTGTAATTTAAAAGCTATTTATTTATCCATGCCACTGATAGGCAGTATGGAAGGCAGAGTCAACATTTGAAAATGCAAAGAAAGTTCTGGTAGGAAGCTTCCATGGCGAAGAGAAAATTGAGTTTACAATTAACTTTTTAGGGAACCTCTCTGGTTCAATCAAAAAGAAATTCCCAGATATTATAGTTCCCTGCTCTCTGTTATTTAACTCATGACAAACTTCTCTGTGATTGGGATCAAGAACAGACTTTTTTTCTAAAGAAAAGAAATCATGTATGCACATAAAATATTCCATTCATTTGACAAACACCAGGAATACAACCTAACTGCATGTATTTTCAATCCAAATTTAGAAAATAACTTCATTATATCCTGCATGTGTCACATTTCCTGCCAACATTCAGAACTGGTCATAGAAGCATTGTGGAGAGGCTTTAGTAGATCTTGGTTTTGAGAAGGTAGGAGAAAAGAAGAGCAGAAGGCTGCCCAAAACTCTTAATTCATCACGTGTTAATCAGAAGACATGCAAAACCATATTATTATGAAATGTAAAGAATAGAACTGGAATTACAAACACAATACTATTACTGAAATGGTTGTCATTTGGTATTCCCACATTCAATACAGGAAAGCTTATCTCCTCCCCTTTTGTATGTGCAGGACCTAACAGCTTGGCTCTTACAGAAAAAGTGTTGAAGTCAAGACAAGCAGAGTGAGCCACCGTCACACCACATCAAGGTAGGAAGAAATAACTGCACACCCCGCCACTTGGAGTTTCAGCTGAGAGGGAGTTCTACAGCCACCCACTGACGGGGGTCGGAGCAAGTGCTGTGTTTGGAGCAGGGCAGCTGCCTTGCTTCCTCCTCCCACCCCCTCCCCCCACCACTTCATACTCTCCATACTCTGCAGCATGCAGGAAGAAATGCCATCTTCTCACAGAAGTGAAAGAAATCTACACAAACTTGTATCAGTGCTGCTATTTCCTCAGGGAGAACCTGTGGACCACTTTGACTTTGAGTCTAGCCTGGAATGCTAGCAGAAGTCAGGGAACCTATCTAAGCATGTGGAGGGAGAACATATTGTCAGCTTCCCATCCCCACACAAGCAAGAAGGAGGCAATACCTTGATGAGCTGTAGGCAGCCACAGCTGATGTATGTGCAAGTAGGGGATTTTATCTGAAGGTTAAGGATATATAATTAACACACAAAATTCAATTGCCTTTGTATAGCATATATACCACAGCTGAGAAAGAACTTCTAAGATCAATCCCATTCACAATAGTTATAAAGATTTAAATACTGTGGAATAAATTTAACCAAGGAGGTGAAACATCTCTACTATGAAAATTATAAAACATAAAGAAATAAGCAGAAGACACAAAAATGGAAAATTTTTTCTATGTTCATGGATTCAAAGAATTAATATCACCAAAACATCCATACTTCCCAAAGAAATTTACATATTCAATGTAATCACAATCAAGATACCAAGGACCTTCTTCTCAGATCTAGAAAAAAAGAGATGCTAAAATTCGTACGAAAACACAGGAGACCCCAAATAACTAAAGAAATCTTAAACAAAAATGGCAAAAGCATCACAATATGAGACCTCAAGACATACCACAGGGCAGTTACAATCAAAAAAGCCTGGTACACGCGCAAAAATAGACAAGTAGACAAAAAGGGGCAGAGTAGAAACCACAGAAATTAATCCATGCACCTACAACTAACTTACCTTTGACAAATAAGCTAAAAACATTCACTGGAGAATGAACAGTCTCTTCAGAACTGCTATTGGGAAAATTGGATCTCTGCATGCAGAATATGAAACAAGGGCACTACCTTACACCTTATACAAAAACCAACACTAAATGGATCAATTATCTAATCTACCATGTGATACCATCACATTGCTAGAGGAAAACACCTGCAAGATATTGGAATAGGCAATGAATTCTTGGAAAAGACTCCAGAAGCAGATGCAATAAAAGCAAACATATGCAAATGGGATTATACCAAGCTAGGAAGCTTCTGCACTCTAAACCAAACACTAAACAAAATTACAAGTCAACCAACAGAATGGGAGAAAATATTTGCAAACTGTACAATTGATTAAGAGTTAATATGAAAGATCTATAAAGGGTTCAAGGAACTCAACAACAACAGAACAAACAATTCCGTTAAGAAATGGGCAAAGGACACAAACAGGCATTTTTCAAAGGATGATATTCAAATGGCCAACTGACATGTGAAAAAATGCTCAGGATCATTAGCCATCAGGAAAATGCAAATAAAAATCACAACAGGGTTTCACCTCGGGTACCCTAGTCAGAATGGATATCCACTAACATCACAAAACAATAAATGATGGCAAGTATATGGGGAAAAGAGACACTAATCTACTGTTAATGGGAATGTAAACTAGTACAACCATTATGGAATAAAGTATTGAGATTCCTTAGAAATCTTAAAATAGATCTACCATCTGATTCAGAAATTCCAGTTTTGGGAATTTACCCAAAGGGAATGAAATCAGCATAGGAAAGTTATCTGTGCCTCCATGCTTACTGCAGCTCAATCCAGACAGTTAGGACATGGAATCAACACCTATGTCCCTCAACTGATGACTGGCTAAAGAAGATGTGGCATATATACGGTATGGAATACTAGTCAGCCGTAAAAAGTAATGAAATCCTATCTTTTGCAACAAAATGGATGAAACTGGAAACCATTATGCTTAGTGAGATAAGCCAGTCCACAAAAGACAAGTATCATATATTTCCCTGATTTGTGATAATGAGCACAAAAATGTAATATATGAGCAAAATTGACATTTTCATGTTTGATTATTGTTTACAATCCTTGTGTATTCTCTTAAGGAACCGTGGTTTTTCTGCTTACAAAAAGGAGAGACAAACAGTAAATTCACAGCAAACTCTTGATGGACATCACCTTAGCCAAGTAAGGAAGGTCATCAAAAATTGCTTAAAGTCATGTTGATATCACATATTCCCTGATATAATAAGAAAGATACTTCTCCTCTACAGTATTCTTATTCTCCACTCAGAAGCTCAGTTGAAAATGACAACGTATCAGATGACCCAAATTTGCAGGATACTTTTTAGTAATGTCAAGACCATGACAGACAAGACAGAAAAACAGTCACTGAAACACTAAGGAGGTAACTAAATAGAGTGAGGGATTGTTTTAGAAATATGAGTGCATCAGTAGAAACACTGTGGTGATCTGAACAGTCTGTAGCTGAGTTTGGTGTCTTAGTTTTGGTGTGTATGTCATAGCTATGCAAGCTGTTAACAGAAAGGGATGTTAGAGAAAGTTCAATGCTGTATGTACTATCTTTGCATTTTTGATGAGTCTTCAAAAAATTCATGAAATGTTTATTAAGAAAAAATTCTGCATTTGATTCAAACATTTGCACCAAAGTAACTTATCTCATGATTACTTTTTCCATGACATTTTTAAGTAACTTAGTATTTCAAAATAAAAATTTTAAACATCAGAAGTTATAGGAGTTATCAGGAAGAAAAGAGATTACAGGAGTCAACCTAATATAACATCCAATGAGCACAACAGTAACAATATCAGTACCAAAGTAAATATTGTGCTGTTGAATGATAACACAAAATATAAACTAAATATCCACATAACCAGATTAGTGTAAGGAAAAGATTAAATAATAAATGCAAGAGAACAGGCAAATTGCTTATGCAGAATATTCTCCAATAATTCATATAGACAGTTGTCTCTTTGTAGGTAAAGCTTAACTCTCCACCCACCCCATTTTTATCTCCAATGAACGCTGCACTTGGCAATTAAGTTCCAAGGCAAGGAGAAATCTGGCAGACTTGGCTTCAGTCTCAAGGTCAACAACATTAGTGATGTCAGTTGTCCACATGTGCCCTTGAGAGGGTGCAAAAAGAACAGCACTTCTACCTATATGATCTTTTTTCCTACAAATCTCCGACCCCAGTCAAATCATGGCAAAAAAGCATCAGGCAAGCCCAAATTGATGGGCAATCTACAGAATTCTTGGCCAGTACTCATGAAATCTGCCAAGGTCATCAAAAGTAAGGAAAGTATGAGAAACCATCTAGCCAAGAGGAAGCTAATGAAGCACAAAAAATGAATGCAATGTAGTATTCTGAATAGAAACCTGAAACAGAAAAGGAAATAATTTGTGTACTTATACAATAGTTAGTGTTTTCATTGTGATAAATATACCATAAAAAGTAAGATGTCAAAACTCAGTCAAGTAGATTAAGGGATATAGGTACATGTGAACTATATTTTCACATATTTAAGGAAGCTAAGACTATCATAAAATATTTCAAAAGTTTAAAGATAAAGAAATATATAAACACATCAAGTATTTGGGTGGATCTTTCATAACAGATTCCAAACTGGGATCTTGCTGCCTCCTGCCATGCTTCCAGGGAAGAATGTAGGCAGGGGTCTCTTCTCTAGAAAGTGCTTACCCTGCATCCAAATTTCTTTAATGTACTTTGTTTCCATCCTAGTCTTTCTGAAGAGCTTTAAAAACTTTATGTTTTTGAAGTTTATCTGTTATGTTCTCATTGTTAAGCCTCTTCTGAATTCATCTATCTTGAAGGGCTTTCATCACTAGAAATGTTCCTAAGAAGAGAAAATCTGCCCTTCTGCATGCCCGTAGGTGGGTGTCTGCCAGGATGCAAAGCTGAAATCAAGTCTCTCTCTGGATCCCCTTCATGGCTCATTTGTATTAACGGTAAGAAAATTGAATGAGAACTGAATATTGGCTCCTTCTCAATAAATAGTTTGTACTGGCTGTGCCTTCCTATACCTAGTATGATATTTTATGGAATCTGGACACTATCCTATTCCCTAGATAGATAAATATTCAAATACATCTAACACTCAAAGCAATCTCCTTTCTTGTTCCTTCTTTCCTAAAATTTCTCACCTAAATAGGCAAAATGCTGATAATCCATAAAATATGCAGGGCCGTTGTTAGAAAATAAGTAATAGGGACCTCATGTTTCATGCAACCTATAACAGAGAGGGGATACATACCAACCAACACTGGAGTCAGATATAGTACATGATTTCTTCTACCGTCAGTTTCTTCATCAAAACTGGGATTAATAGCCCCTATTATCTAGTTTTGAGAATTAAATAAAATGACATGGCATATTACCTAGGCCTTAATAGGTCCTCAAACATGCTAATTTCAGGGATCTAAGCCTTGTGATAAATGATACAGGCATCATTTCCTCTATTCAACAGGATGATCATGTGTAGCAGAAATTACTATTATTCCCAATAGTCAATAAGCAGATCTCCCAGAAATAACCTATCTAAAGGTCACATAGAAAGGAAACTGCAGAACTAATGACTTGTAACTCCAGTTCCATACTGTGCTCCATCTAGTTATCATTGTCTTCTTCCTGCATATCAGTCTGATTCAAGGTGGACTTGCTCTGGCCTGACTTCTGCTTCATACAGTGTTTCGTGGTTGATATTGATATTACCACCTGCAAAGTTCTCCACTCCCTTCTATATATTCTCACGCAACTATTCTCTCCCCTTGAGCTTCCACTACCATTAGGCGATCAGAGAGTTCTTCATTTCCTGTTCTCTAATTCTTGCTTTGTCATCCTTTGCAAACAAGCTGTATTTGCCCCATAACACCAAAGCCACCCTCTTCTCTGACTCTCTTAACCACCTTTCTTCCTACATCACTTAATCACTTCCCTCATGACCTGGCAATTTATAGCTACAACAGAGCTTGGCGACAAAGCCCTAGTATAATGAAAGATTCATGATAAATCCATTTCCATGCAAGAAGGGAGAACTACTGTTTCCTAACACACGGTGCTTTCAAATCTAAAAAAGCTTCAAGAAACTATGTTGTCCCTGTAGTTAAAGCAGTGACTGCAGATGCTCAGTTGCATGAAATGGGAGGGTAGTGGAAGATACAGAATCTGAAGCTTGGATCAGGATGTGGAACCACAGAATAGACAGCTGAGACAGTGAGAGGCAGCTGAAACACAGGAGCACTGTGCTGCTTGTCTCCAGAAATATTTCAATAAGAAATAGCTCATTAAAAATGCTCTCATAATGAAAAGCTGAGAACGCTGTCCAAGTAAGCCATCTTAACTACACTGAGATTTCAAACATAAAAATATGAACAAGGAAACAGAGAAGCAGCTCTGACATGTGCACAGACATGCTGTTTTTCAAAAGCTTGCTATATGCTCTGTAGCTACAGTTGGAACAGAGACAATCAACACTCTTCCAAAGAGGTTGAGCCTGGGAAAAGGAAAAAAAATAAGCAAAAGGGAATGAGACGAGCAGGAGTAACAGAGCTGCAGCCCAGTTGGGAGAGGTTTTCTTTAATCCATGACTGATGATTCCTGTTAGTTTTATCAGATAATTTCTGTATACACATTATCTCAATTTTCACAAAACTGTGAGGCGTGATCTATTAAATGCATCATTCAGGGAAGGAAATGAGGTTCAGACTATTAAATAGCAGTCTGAATATCATTATTCATCAGGGAAATGCTAATCACAATGAGATAGAATCTGATAGCCACTAGTGGCTAAAATTCTAAAACACTGATATTATTGCTGAGGATGTGGAACAAGTAACAATTTTTTAATATTCATTTACTTTATTTGAAAGGTAGAGTTACAGAGGGGTTCAGGCAGAGAGAGAAAGAAAGAGGTCTTCCAACTGTTGGTTCGGTCCCTAAATGGCTGCAGTGGCTAGAGATTAGATGATCCAAAGCCAGGAGCCAGGAGCTTCTTCCAGGTCTCTCACACAGGTGCAGGGTCCAAAAGGACTTGAGCCATCTTCCACTGCTTTCCCAGGCCATAGCAGAGAGCTGGATGGGAAGTGGAGCATCAGGACTCACACCGGTGCCCATTTGAGATGCCAGCACCAAAGACTATCTGCTACACCACAGCACCAGCCCCACAAGTACACTTTTTAAGTCAGGAAGTGAACCAGGAGATAAAAGATCTCCTTCTCTCTGTGTGTGTATCTCTCCTCTTCTCTCTGTAAATCTGCCTTTCAACCAAATAAATAAATCTTTCTTTTTAAAGCACTAACCTTCTTCCTGAAGCACTGGTTTCTCATAAGTGCACAAGTTCAAGTCTCGGCTGCTCCACTTCCAAAACAGCTCCCTGCTAATGCACTAACAGAAGATGGCTCAAGTGCTTGTGCCCCTGGGTACCTATGTGGGAGACCTGGAAGAAGCTACTGGCTCCTGGCTTTGGCCTGGCCCAAACTGGGCCTTTTGGCCATTTGGGGAATGAACCATCAGATGGAAGATCGATCTCTCTCTCAATCTCTCTCTCTTTCTCTCTCTCTCTCTCTCTCTCTGTATGTCTGTCTCTCTCCTCTGCGTATATCTGCCTTTCAAATAAATATTTGTTTTTTTAAAAAAAGCACTAGTATATTTGAATCAATTAACAAACAACTTGGAAAATTCTACTTAATAACAGTCAATTATTACTATTATCAACTAATTATTGGATTAGGGTTGGGAGAGGAGAGATGTTAGCAATGTGAAAGTAATTCCTCGCCGGCGCTGTGGCTCAACAGGCTAATCCTCCGCCTTGCGGCGCCGGCACACCGGGTTCTAGACTGGTCGGGGCGCCAGATTCTGTCCCAGTTGCCCCTCTTCCAGGCCAGCCCTCTGCTGTGGCCCGGGAGTGCAGTGGAGGATGGCCCAAGTGCTTGGGCCCTGCACCCCATGGGAGACCAGGAAAAAGCACCTAGCACCTGGCTCCTGCCATCGGATGAGCGCGGTGCGCCGGCCGCAGCGCGCCAACCGTGGCAGCCAGTGGAGGGTGAACCAATGGCAAAGGATGAACTTTCTCTCTGTCTCTCTCTCTCACTGTCCACTCTGCCTGTCAAAAAAAAAGTGATTCCTCAAGAAAGCCAAGGATGTGTATAGAATAGCCTACTGACCTCCTCCAAATTTCTTGCATCTATTAAATTATAGTTGGATCTTCCCCATACACAGTGATTTTTATGAGTCCATTAAAACAAATGTTATTATCCCCTTCACTGGAAAATAAAATATTTCCTTAAACATGAAACTTGTATTCAA
This sequence comes from Sylvilagus floridanus, assembly GCA_949820135.1. Lineage (NCBI taxonomy): Eukaryota > Metazoa > Chordata > Mammalia > Lagomorpha > Leporidae > Sylvilagus > Sylvilagus floridanus. Next base: position 60,460,461 of record OX463235.1, read on the forward strand.
CAAAAATACACAGAAAATAAATATTTTAAATTAATATTATTGCTTACATCTCATTTCACTTATTAGGCAAGTCTTGTTTTCTGACAAGCATGATTACTCTCATAACACTCCTACATTAAAATATAATAAATTCCATCAAATCAGAGAACATTATCAGTCAAGGATATCAATATGAAATTTGTTTATGAGAAGCACTGTTTGAGTTCTATCACTCATAGTCAGCAAATGTCTTATAAACCCTCTACTTATTAATGAAAGCAATAAATAGTGGAGAGTGAGGAAGGAAACATCGAAGTAGGAAATAACGAAGATAAAAGGAATCCTCGGTTTGCCACTGTGGCGTAGTAGGTTAAGTCTCCACCTGCAGCATCGGCATATGGGATATGAATCTTTGAAATACATACATATATGGGCCCCACACTGTAGCCAATTTGAGTTCTGTCTACTTCACTTCTGATCTAGCTCCCCATAATGGGCCTGGGAAAGCAGAGGAAGATACCCCAAGTGCTTGGGCCCCTGCACCCATGTCGGAGATCTGGGAGAATCACCTGGCTACCAGTCATCCCAGCTCTGGCTATTGCAGCAATTTGGGGATTAAACCAATAGATGGAAGACCTCTTCTCCCTTTCTCTCTCTCTTTACACAAGTCTGCCTCTCAAATAAAAACATAAATCTTTAAAAACAAAAAGAAACCTTAATGATTAAAAATAACTATCCAAAATCACATACTATAAAAGTAATACATGATGGATGTCCTGGCCAGAAAAAGTTACATGTAGTTCATTATAATAATTAAAATAATGTGAAAATCATAAGAATAAATGTCAAAATCAAATCAGGGTGGGGCCTTCATGCGATATTTCAAGGAAAGTGTGACAGAGAAACGCAGTGAGTTCCATTTCACGGGACACGATATCTACTGGACTGTAAGAGGTGGAATTGGTCATCCAGCTTGTGTCTGTGTGGAAAATAACTGGCCAAGAATTCTTGTATGCTGAAAATCCCTCTTGATCATCCATGCATTAGTCAGCTTTTCACCAGTATAACTAAAATATCTGAAAGCTACTTACAAAGGGAAGTGATTAATTTTCGCCCACAAACACAAATTTTGAGGTTCACTGTTCTAGATTAGGGAAATCTCATTAGTTCTACAGCCTCTGGTGAGGCTGTGGAATGACAATGGTGTACGCACAGAGGAACAGTCATGTGGTGAGCAGAGGAGCAGAGAGAATGATAAGGTCTGTATAGCCAATGCTTCTGGGAGAACAACATTCCAATGACCTAAGTACTTCTTACCAGGTTCACCTCCTAAGTGACACAATTAGATCAAGCATCCATTCTTCTAGAATCACCAATCTGCATCTCTGGTATTTTAACATCTACGTGATATGGGGATCAATTCCTATGGCAACCATAGGAATCCAAAATCTAGACATGTTATCTGTACAACATGTATCACATGCCCTGACATAGTTCAGATCATGAAACTATTTGGTAATAGTTTTTCTTTTTGAGTCCATCCTGGGGCTTGACTCAGTTGCATTCCACCAATGACATTCCTTTACAAACAAGCTTTTAGCCAAGCAGAAGATCCCTCAAATCAATGGTGTGATAATGCACTAGACATCACACACAGCGACTTCACAAGTGAGAATCAGCTCTTGCAGGGAAACCTTACGGGTATCCCAGACAGTTTATAACTTCAAATTTACCAAGATGGGCAACAGGGATATGGTAACCCCCAATTCACCCTTCACCACGTAACATCTCAGATGTTGGAAGCACGAGCTATTATCAGAAGAGTCTGGCCTCACAACTGCCTTACCAAATCCCTAACCTGATGATCAGAGCTGCCCTGAGGGATCCTCAGGAGTCCCTATGGGCACAGATCATTTTAGTCCAAATATCAAAGCCAGACAATCCCAAAGGATATGGGGCCAGGGAAAGAACTTGAGGGGCAGTGTCAAGTTTCAAGTGGAGAGATGGCCAAGCTAGAGGAAAAGCTCCCCATGAAAATCGTGGGGAGAAGGCACGGCTCCACGCACTGCATCTCTGCATGATGGGCTACCATATGTTCCGCTGAGGATGGGGAACCAGAAACTGCAGGAACCCAGCGGGCCCCTGTGAAACAGCTGCCTCCAAATCGCTACCCCAAACCTCCTCACTCTAACTCGTTCTACAAAAGAGCAAGTTACTTTCACCAAGTCCTGGAAACAGTGTCTTATATCCAACAGGGAGACATATCAAGGACTCAAAGGCTTCCATTAGAAACTTGTAAGAGGTAATGTTATATATACCCTCAGATTACCAGCCTGGGAGAAGGAGAGGGAGGTGGTGGAGGAGGAGGGAAGTGCTAGGAGAAGGAAAAAACAAAGAGAAGTTGTTTAATGAAGTCCTGTTCTGTGGATACATGGCAGGCATGTAAATACCTAAATGATAATCTACAAACTTCTGCTGGAATGTCATGGATTCAAACGTGAAACAAACTGACAAAAATTGGCAGAAATTATGAAACAAATAGTAGAGAAAGCAAGCCACATCTCATGAATCCCAATAATGATAACTTTGAATAATAGCAATGTAACAACTAGAAAATTCATTCCTTAATTGTATATATATTGCCTAAAACTGGCAGAAATAGTGGAGCAAGTGATAGAAAAGAGGAACACTCCCATGAATCCCAATAATGGTTAATTTATCTGTACTTGAAAAAGCCATTGTAATCCATAAACTGTACTTTGGAAATTTATATTTACTAAATAAAAAAATTTTAAACATAAAAAAAGTATTCCTTAATTGTATAATGTAGCTTTGTATATACTAATACATCATACTTTCATTACAATTCTATACAGTTTAACAATGCCTTGTAGATGTAAATACACGAATCATTGGTGATAAAAAGACATTTTAAAGAAAATGTCAGTTTGTAGAGCCCTTCAATTAGGTTAGAAATGTATTCTTTGTTTATAAGACAACCAATGGTTTGTTAAGCCAGATCCTGTGCCATAAAGAAAATAAACTACTTGTTAACAATAGGCAAAAAAAAAAATCAAGTGTACTGAGTTAAAAAAAACTACAGAATTAAATAAAATAGTCCCACGATATGTGCATAACCACTGCATTAACTTAGATATGTACTCCAAAATATTTAAATATGGTAATAAATATAACTAGAGTCCAATTTCCTGGTATTGAAACAAAAATATGAACATTTACTGAATATATGAACTTCGATAGATTATTTAAACTCCCATAACTTCAGTATGTTCATCTAAGTCATAATATATATTTTGTTGTTACTTGCATGTGAAAACTTCAGCACAGGGTATGGCATTTAACTAAAACTTCACACAGTTTCTAAACACTGATTTTGTCAGGCTTTCAGTAACATGACAATCTTTTTTTTAAATACAAAAATAAAAATACTCATTCTATTTCTATCACAAGTGATACAATAAGATTATTCACCAATATGTAGACCTTTTGAATTAGCTGACATGTGAGTGGTGATCTCTTTCATTTTACAGTGTTTTCTAAAAATCTATTTATTTACTAATTGTTTATTTACTTATTTTAGCATCATAGAGACAGAGACAGATTTCTAATTTGCTTGTTTACTCCCCAAATCCAGGTTTCCCATATGGATGGCTGGAAAACAACTACTTGAGAAATCACTACTAATTTCCACCATCTACAGTGATAGGAAGCTGAAGATAAATCTTTGGAAATAATCAGACCAAAAAAAAAGAAATAAAAAAATTAAAAACAATGTTGCCAATTTATGGGATACTATCAAACTACCCAACATACAAGTCTTAGGATTTCCTGAAAGTGTGGAAAAAAAAAGAATCAGGGAGAACATATGATATTTCTTTACCCAGTCTACTGTTGATGGGCATTTGGGTTGGTTCCAGGTCTTAGCTATTGTGAATTGAGCTGCAATAAACATTAATGTGCAGCAGCTTTTTTGTTTTCCAATTTAATTTCCTTTGGGTAAATTCCAAGGAGTGGGATGGCTGGGTTGAATGGTAGGGTTATATTCAGGTTTCTGAGAAATCTCCAGACTGACTTCCATAGTGGCTTAACCAGTTTACATTCCCACCAACAGTGGGTTAGTGTCCCTTTTCCCCCACATCCTCACCAGCATCTATTGTTGGTAGATTTCTGAATGTGAGCCATTCTCACTGGGGTGAGGTGACACCTCATTGTGGTTTTGATTTGCATTTCCCTGATTGCTAGTGATCTTGAACATTTTCTCATGTGTCTGTTGGCCATTTGGATTTCCTCTTTTGAAAAATGTCTATTGTGGTCCTTTAGCCCATCTCTTAAGTGGGTTTTTTGTTTTGATGTTGTGGAGTTTCTTGGTTTCTTTGTAGATTCTGGTTATCAACCCTTTATCTGTTGCATAGTTTGCAAATATTTTTTCCCATTCTGTCGGTAGCCTCTTCACTTTCCTGTTTCTTTTGCAGTATCCCTTTAATTTCTTTTTCTTGCCCAATGTCTCTGGCTAAAACTTCCAGTACTATATTGATTAGCAATGGTGAGAGTGAGCATATCAAAAATTCCTGGATATTAATGAAGATGACAAGACCACATGTCAAAACTCATGGGACACAGCAAAAGCAGTTTTAAGAGGGAAGTTTATAGTGACTGGTGCCTACATAAAAAAATTGAAAAAGATACCAAATAAATGAGCTATCAATGCATCTCAAGAACCTAGAGAAGAACAATATACCAAACCCAAAATTAGTAAAGAAATAATTATTTTAGAGAAAAAATAAACAAAATTGAAATAAAAAATGCAAAAGGTCAATGAAATGAGGAGTTTTTTGAAAAAATAAACATAACTGATACACCACTGGCCACTTAACCAAAAAAAGAGGGAGAAGACACAAATGAATAAAATCAGATATGAAAAAGGATATGTAACAACTGATACCACAAAAATGAAAAGAATCATTAGGAATTAATAAAAATAGCTATATGCCAACAAAATGTAGAAGAAATGGATAGATTCCTGGGATACACAATCTACCAAAACTGAGTCATGAAGACACAGAAAACATAAACAAGCCAATAACCAAGACACAGATTTAATCAATAAAGATCCTCCCAGCAAAGAAAAGCCAAGACTGGATGGCTTCACAATTGAAATCTACCAAACTTAAAGAAGAACTAATTCCAATTCTTCTAAACCTATTCAAAGCAGTTGAAATGGAGTGAATCCTCTCAATGTCCTTCTGCAAGGCCAGAATCATCTTAGTTTCAAAACGGAAAGGATACAACAAAGAAAGAGAAATATAGGCTAATATCCCTAAGGAACATAGATGTAAAAATTCTCAACAAAATATTAGCTAATTGAATCCAACAACATCAGAAAGATCACTCACACAGACCAAATCGAATTTATCCTGGTATGCAGGGATGGTTCAACATTTGCAAATCACTAAATGTGATACATCACTCTAACCAATTGATGAATAAAAGCCATATGATTGTCTCAATAGAAGCAGAGAAAGCATTTGATAAAATAAAACATTGTTTCATGATAAAAACTTTAAGTAAACTGTGTATAGAATGACCACTCCTCAATACAAACAAGGCAGTTTAGGACAAAACTATGGCCAGCATCTTGTTGAATGGGAAAAAGGTGGAATTATTTCCACTGATATCCAGAACCAGACAAAGATGTCTACTTTCACCATTGCTATTCAATATAGTTCTGGAAGTTTTAGCTAGAGCTATTAGGCAAGAAAAAGAAATCAAAGGGATACAAATTAGAAAGGAGGAAGTCAAATTATCCCTATTTGCAGATGACATGATTCTATATATATCGGAGAACCAAAAGACTCCTCTAAAAGACTATTGTAACTCATACAAGACTTTGGTAAAGTTGCAGGATATAACATTAACACACAAAAATCAATAGTAATTGTATGTACATACAGTGCCATGACTGAGAAAGAACTTCTAAGATAAACCCCATTTACACTAGCTACAAAAATTTTAATACTTTGGAATACATTTAACCAGTTTTCTCTATGATGAAAATACAAAACATTAAATAAAGAAATAGAAGAAGACACAAAAAATGGAAAAATCTTCCATGTTCATGAATTGGAAGAATTAACATCATCAAAATGTCCTGTACTATCAAAAGCACTTTACAGGTTCAGTGTGATTCCAATCAAAATACCAATGATATCTTTTGTAGATATAGAAAAATGATGTTAAAATTTATATGAAGGGCCTGGCACTGTGGCGCAGGGGTTAAAGCCACAGCCTGCAGTGCCAGCATCCCATATGGGTGCTAGTTCAAGTCCTGGCTGTTCCTCCAATCCAGCTCTTTGTTATGGTCTGGGAAAGCCGTAGAGGAGGGCCCTGTGTGGGAGACCTGGAAGAAGCTCTTGGCTCCTGATTTCAGATCAGCGCATCTCTGGCAGTTGTGGCCAATTGGAGTGTGAATCAGTGGATGGAAGACCTCTTTCTCTGCCTCTCTGTCTCTCTCTGTGTAACTTCTCTCTGTGTGTAACTCTGACTTTCAAATAAATAAATAAATTTTTTAAAAAAAGACATTGGCATAGGCAAAGCCTTCTTGGAAAAGACCCTAGAAGCATAGGCAATCAAATCCAAAATTGACAAGTGGGATTACAACACACTGAGAAGCTTCTTTAAAGCAAAGAACCACTCAGCAAAGAGGAAGCTGCCAGAATGGGAGAAAATTTTTTCAAACTATTCAACCAATAAAGGATCAATATTCAGAATTTATAAATTTCAAGAAACTCAACAACAAACAATCCAGTTAAAAAATGTGGAAAAGATTTGAACAGGATTTTCCAAGATTCGACGTACAAGTGGCCAACAGACATGATTTTTTATAGCCCTTGTCACTACTATTGAGGAATAGGGTGGTTTTTTTTTTTCTTACTATTTGTTGAACTCTTTACTTAGTGTAGGGTTAATTTTGTGAGCATAAAGTAATCTGAAAGTAGATCATTATAAAAATTAAGAGTAGAAATGGCAGAGGGAGGAGGAGGAAGCATGGGAACATGGGTGGGAAGGAGTATATGGTAGGAAGTATCACAATGTTACTAAAACTAGCATATATGAATTACATGAATTTTTTTTAACTTAAATTAAAACATTAAAATGAAAAAATATAAATCTAAAATAATGTCTAATAACATCAAAATATCAATGAACTATTAAGTGAGAAACCAGAATACAAAGTAGCTGACATTGTAGAACACCAATGTTATAAAACAGTCAGCGTAGATAAAGCCCAGAGACATATGAAAATAATCAATGGAAAGGTCTAAAGAACAAAACAGATTGGGGGATTTGCTGCAAATATCACACATTTTCTTTTCCTTATTTCTTTTCTTCATATTTTATTTTAAATCATTGATTCTGATTATAGTTAGAAAAAAAACTAAAATAATAATATATTCTAAATCCTGTTTTCCTGCATGGTTTTAATTATTGACATCCTGAATCTATTTTAAATAAATTACAACAACAATGTATTTCATATCAGTATAAAATTAAAGGAACTTTTTTTCTAATACAGAATCATACTAAAATAAGCTGCTCATATTGGTTATTTTTCTAGCCATAGATCCTCACATTAGAAAGGCTGCATCCTCTCAAACTTCCTTTCACACAGCAGTGGCATTAGGATAAAATATTGAGCACAAGGGACTCCTGAAGCATAATTTATGTACATGGAGATTTCAATAGGTCTTCAATAACCTTGTAGTTCTATAGCCCCTGTGTCCCATATAGTTTTTTAAATAATTCAATATTTCTTCCTTGCAACCCATCTTTGCCTACTGCATTAAATATGGCCAATCTACCTTAGACGTCGCCTCAAAGTGAATCTAGGTACACCTCAGGTCATACCACACCTAAATTTGGTTTGCCACATTACTTACAGGCTTTAAATGTATTATCTCATCATCAGGGGTAGAATTTCCCTTAGGGAGGATGAGTATGGGCAAGTGCCATCAATTATTAGTTGGCTCCTCATATACTTGCTTGAACTTCTCCTGGGCTCTCAGAGTCCTAACAACATAATTGTTTTTCTGAATTATTATTTTGTCTGTTTCTACATAAAAGTTTAACTGTCATGTTTCCTAAATATAAAACTTTAATTTGTTATTAACTAACCATGGGATTTTTCTCTCCTCTGTACAATAAATTCAATTACTGACCCCAACCTTCCATATATAATTTTGACAAACACTCTCCTTACATTTGGTCAGATCTCTATACTAATTTTGCTATCTTCTTTTATTGTGCTAAACAGTAGAGTAAATAAGACCTTATTGAAATGTGACTCCCTTGGTAGACATTCTTCAGATGGTCACCCTAAATAAATCCCATACCTCCTCTCCATAAATGTCAAAACTTCTTAACCAGTGGAAAAATCACTGTGATGTATTATGACTTGACATATATAGAAGAATTTTAAGTTTAGTGAAAAACTAAAATGACTATTATGATGAAAAATCTAAATATTTTTATATAAGTTCTAAGAGATTTAAAGTATTTTAGGGAAAAGATCTAACAGGAAAACATGATATCATCAGTAGCTCAATGTTTACATGGAGATTGTTTGATTCAAAGTGAAATACCACATCAATTATTCTGCCACACAACAAGCTAATCCTCTTTGGCAAACACAACACCCATCAGAAGTGGAGGGAAACAAGTATTGATTTATTCTCAGAATAAAATGTCCTATGCTCAGAATTAAAAAAAAAAGTAGACAAACATCACTCTACCTTTACAAACTTTCTGTCAAGGACAAGAACTGCATCTTGCAGGAAAGGCAGTATAGGAGATAGGTAGCCAAAATGGTTCATTGAGTGTCTTGACCTCTATGATCTATCCCAAATTCTAAAATTAAGGGTTTCCTAATGAGTATCTTCCCATGATTCATGTCATAAAACTGATGTACACCGGAACCAAATAAGAATAGAATCCAGAAAAGATCAATGTTTTGCCTTTCTTCAGACTCAAGTGTTGGAAATAGTGCTCGCTGGAAATGCATTTCAACCTGCATCTATACATTGCACCCTTTATTCACACAGATTCTGAGGTATCAAAATGACATACAAAGAACTTAGGCTAGTTGTAAGACATTTAATTCATTGTCTGTTAAGGAGATGAATTACCTTATAGTAATTATTTCACTTTTCTGAAATTCAGTTCTCTCAACAAGGTTCTTTGATTAACAATATTTGGTTTTCGAATTCCCTGTGATCTTTTGCTGTGAGGTTCGCTTCGTTTACCTTCTTTCATGTTGATGGCCGTGTTTCTGTGTTTCTGTGTGTAACACATCTTTAAGCATCTTTTGCAGGGCTGGACAAGTGGCAACAAATTCTTTCAATTTCTGTTTGCATTCGGATAAAGAAATTATGGGACATGTACTCTATAGAATACTATACAGCAGTCAAAAACAATGAAATCCAGTCATTTGCAACAAGATGGAGGAATCTGGAAAACATCATTCTGAATGAATTAAGCCAGTCCCAAAGGGACAAATATCATATGTTCTCCCTGATTGGTGACAACTAATTGAGCACCAAAGGGGAAATCTGTTGAAGTGAAATGGACGCTATGAGAAACAGTAACTTGATCAGCTCTTGTGCTGACTGTTGTTGTACAATGTAATACTGTATCCATTTTAGTATTTTTTTATTTTAGTACTATTGGTTGAACTCTGTAATTAACAAACAATTATTCTTAGGTGTTTAAATTTTAACTGAAAAGTGATCCCTGTGAAATATAAGAGTGGGAATAAGAGAGGGAGGAGATGTACAATTTGGGACATGCTCAATTGGACTTGCCCCAAATGATGGAGTTAGAATTGTGCCAGGGAATTCCAATACAATCCCATCAAGGTGGCATGTACCAAGGCCATCTCACTAATCCAAGTGATCAATTTCAGTTCACAATTGATCACACTGATAGGTCTAAGAGTCAAAGGGATCACACAAACAAGACTAATGTCTGCTAATACTAACTGATAGAATCAAAAATGGAGAGAATGATCCAACATGGGAAGCGAGATACACAGCAGACTCATAGAATGGCAGATGTCCTAAATAGCACTCTGGCCTCAGAATCAGCCCTTAAGGCATTCGGATCTGGCTCAAGAGCCCATGAGAGTATTTTAGGCATGGAAAGCCAAGACACTCTGGAAAAAAAAGAAGACCTAAATGAAAGATCTCTGTGAGTGAGATCCCAGTGGAACGAATGGGGCCATCAAAGAAGGAGGTACCTTTCTCTGAAGGGAGGAGAGAACCTCCACTTTGACTATGACCCTGTCGGAATAAGATTGAAGTCGGCGAACTCTAAAGGCTTCCATAGCCTCGGCAACTCATGACTAGAGCCCAGGGAGATTACTGATGCCATAAACAAGAGTGTTAAATTGTTAAATCAACAACAGGAGTCATTGTGTACTTACGTCTCATGTGGGATCTGTCCTTAATGTGTTGTCCAATGTGAAGTAATGCTATAACTAGTACTGAAACAGTATTTTACACTTTGGGTTTCTGTGTGGATGCAAACTGATGAAATCTTTACTTAGTACATACTGAATCAATCTTCTGTATATAAAGATAATTAAAAATGAAAAAAAATCTTGGTGTTAAATTGGAAATTGCATAGAAAATTAATCAATTTAAAAAAATATATCATGTAGGATCTCTGTCCTTAATGTGCTATACATTGTGAATTAATACTATAACTGGTACTCCAACAGTATTTTTCACTTTGTGTTGCTATGTGAGGGCAAACTGTTGAAATCTTTACTTAATATATACTAAACTGATCTTCTGTGTATAAAGAGAATTGAAAATGAATCTTGATGTGAATGCAAGGGGAGAGGGAGTGGGAAAGGGGAGGGTTGCGGGTGGGAGGGAAGTTATGGGGGGGAAGCCATTGTAATCTATAAACTGTATTTTGGAAATTCATATTCTTTAAATAAAAGCATTATTAAAAAAAACAATATTTGGTTTTCTTCCAAGTATCATATTCAAACATTTTTAAAAATCATAAAATAGTATAAAATGTAAGAGAAAATGATCACATGACTTATTTTTTATTTAGGGTTATTACCAAATTTCTGAGGATTATCATATTCAACAGCAATAAGATCAATTGGTATACTCTAAATTTAGACACATAGTTTATAAAATCAGAATATATTTGAATCATAATCCATAGTACCAGTAGTTGATATAGATTATATTTATCTTTACAAAAAGAATTCTTCATGAAAAAGCCTACATTTTAGCATCTGTGATATTTCATTGATGTATAGCCTAAAGTTTCCTTAACAACATTTGCAAAATAATAAACCAATTATGAAGCCATCTAGAACAGAGTGAAGAAAAATTACTGTTTAAAAAGTCTCTCTCCTGAATAATTGGCACTGTAATAAATGACATGTCAGAACAACAATATTAACAAAACCAATGTCATTAAATAAAGGAGGAAAGCTATTTGCATAAAGAAAATCAAGAGCTTTTATCATCAGACACAGGAGAATCCTCTGTTGATGCACAGTTGGAATAAAGTAAGCATCCATCTCTACCTGTAAGACACAAATTGAGGGGCAGGTGTTGTGGTGTAGTATAGGCCACGGTCTGCAATGCCAGAATCCCACATGGGCACCAGTTTGAGTTTACGCTGCTCCACTTCCCACTCAGGTCCCCTTATAATGGACCTGGGAAAACAGCAAAAGATAATCCAATTGCTTGGGCCCCTGCACACACTTGGGAGAACTGGAAGAATGTCCTGGCTCCTGGCTATAGCCTGTTACAGCTCCAGCCATGCCAGCCATTTGGGGAGTGAACCAGCTGATGGAAGACCTCCCTCTTTCTCTCTCTGCCTCTTTTCCTCTTAAACACTGCCTTTCAAAATAAATAAATAAATAAATCTTTTTTAAAGAAAAGACAAACTGAAGTCTTCAGCTAGTGATTTAATTGGTAAGGTTGAGTTAAGCCTACAGGATAGCATCTGTTCAACAAAATACATGTAATTTTAAACCCCAATCCATGCCACAGAAGCAGAGAATTAACAATAGAATTCATCGAGACATTTCAGAAAATGTTTGCCTCAAAGCTTTAATCAACTCTTCTAACTAATTTTAGAGGAGAAAAATTAAAACTTGCCACTGCTAATCTGGTACTGACAGTGCAGGTAAATTTTTAACAATTTCTCCCATTTTACATAAATAGAATGATAGTAGAATGTGGTTAATTTTAAAGATAAATCTATTTTGACTTAAAATTCTGAAAATTTCTGTGTGATCTTGACTATCAGCTTTTGACTTTTTTGATTCACCTGAAACCTGGAAATTATTAGAGTAAAATATCTAATTATTAAAATAATTCATACTACCATGGAGTATATTTTAAGAATTTTAGGGCATGGTGCTGTGGATAGTGGGCACAGTTCCAAAATCTTTAAATGGAGAAAATATATACTTTATTCTCTTCAAGTGACACCTTCTAAAATTGAAAACATGCTGAATCTTTGGATTCAATGTAATGCCCATCAAAATATCAACGGTACTTTTAACAGAAATAAAAATAACAGTTATAAAATTAACATAAATTCAAAAAGAACACAAAATCAATCTTCAGAGAAAACCAAGTTAGAGGCAACATGCATCCTGATTTCAACCTATTTCAAAGCTACAGTAATTCAAACAATATGCTGCTGGCGTGAAAGCAGATCTAAAAACCACTAACAGAGCAGAGTCCAGAAAGAAACCCATGAACGTATGATCAATTGATCTTCCACAAGAATATCAAAATATTCAATGGGAAAAAACAGTTTTGTTAAAATATAAGGTTGCCAAAACTGGATACTTGCATACAAAAGACTGAAATTGAACCTTATTTCATACCATACATAAAAATCCAACTCAAAATCAATATTGAGATTTCTTTACAAACTAGAAATAAAATTACCATATGATCCAACAATTTCACTACTGGGTATATATGCAAAATATACGAAATCATTATATCAAAGAGATACCTGCTCCATTATGTTCACTGAAGAAATTTTTACAATAGTCAAGATGTGGAATCAAAAAGTTGTTCATTTTCAGATGGATAAACAAAATAATGGAATACTATTCAGACATAAAAGGAATGAAATACTGTAATTTGTTCAAAATGTACGGAACTGAGAAGACAGAATGAAGTGAAATAAGAAAGACAAATACTATTCTCCCTTATATTGGAGAGAAAAATAAAATAAGCTTCAATTTGAACACAGAATGGGAAGGCTAGAAGGAGATAGAGGGAGTTTGCCTAATGGGTATAAAATCAGAATTAGACCAAAGGAACAAGTTCCTTGTGTTACATAGTATAGTTTCCTGAACAGAGAAGAGAACCCCAAGCCTGCAATCATAATGCAAGGTCAAAGCAGGGAAATGTTGATTACCCTGTTTTAATCAACATACATTGCATACATGTACTGAAATATCACACCATAGCCCATAAATGACTATAATTTTTGTTCATTAAAAATTTAAATATAATAATGAAAACTAACAAATCCTGCCATTTGTAACAATAGGGACATTTGGTTGAGTAAAATTAGCTTACAGAAGGACAAATATTATATGATGTCTCTTATAGATACTTAAGGTTGTGTTCAGAATAATCAAACTCATAACAAGTAATATGCTTGTTGTTAGAGATGGACCAGAGGGGAAATGGAGAGTTTCTCTTTAATGGATATGAAGTTTCAGTATACAAACTAATAAAATATTAACCTTATGCTGTACAGTATTGTGCCTATAGTTTTTAGCACTGCATTGTACAACTAAAAGTTTGTTAAGAAGATAAACATCACAGCTGGCGCCGCGGCTCACTAGGCTAATCCTCCGCCGGCAGCACTGGCACCCCGGGTTCTAGTCCCAGTTGGGGTGCTGGATTCTGGCCTGGTTGCTCCTCTTCCAGCCCAGCTCTCTGCCATGGCCTGGGAGTGCAGTGGAGGATGGCCCAAGTGCTTGGGCCCTGCACCCGCATGGGAGACCAGGAGAAGCACCTGGCTCCTGGCTTCAGATTGACGCAGTGCACTGGCTGCAACGCGCTGGCCACAGCGGCCACTTGGGAGGTGAACCAACAGAAAAGGAAGACCTTGATCTCTGTCTCTCTCTCACTGTCTAACTCTGCCTCTCAAAAAATAAAAAGAAAGAAGATAGATAGATAGATGTCACATTACTAATAAATAATTTAAAATAAAACTATGGAGAAACCTTATCGTATTAATTAGTCTTCGTTAGTGTTACTAAAGAATTTGAGACACTAATTTAACTCCTGGAAATTTTTCCTGTGGAATGACTAAATGAAAAAGATAGCATAGTACAAAAACATAACTAATGAAAGAAACAAAACCAGTATTTGAACTTCATTAAAACTAAAACCTTCTGCACTGTATAAAATACTGTTAAGGGTAAAAAAGTCAATAACTAGGAAAAATAATTTTTAATATATATGGGATAAAGAAATCATATCCAAAATAGACAAGGAATTATTCATAATAAACAATGAAAAATCAAATAATTCAATTGAAATATGAGTAAAATATTTGACACTTCACTAAATACTGTACAAATAAGCAAATAAAATGATGTTCAACATTATGTGTCATTTTTAAATAATAAGATGTCATAACCAATCTAGAGAGTGGGCTAAAATTCAAAACACTAACAGGATCAAATGGCAAAGAGGATGTGGAGCAATGGAATTTTTATTCATTATGATCATAAAGTAAAATTTTATATCCATTTTAAAAGACAGTCTGATAGTTTGTTACAAAGCTAAGTATATTCCTTTATTTATTTGACAGAGTTATAGACAGTGAGAGAGAGAGACAGAGAGAAAGGTCTTTCTTCTGTTGGTTCACCCTCCAAATGGCCGCTACGGCCAGAGCTACGCCAATCCAAAGCAGGAGCCAGGTGTTTCTTCCTGGTCTCCCATGCGGGTGCAAGCGCCCAAGCACTTGGGCCATCCTCCACTGCCTTTCCAGGCCACAGCAGAGAGCTCTACTGGAAGAGGAGCAATTAGGACTAGATCCCGGTGCCATATGGGATGCCAGCGCTGCAGGTGGAGGATTAACCAAGTGAGCCACAGTGCCGGCCCTGTTAAGTATATTATCATATGATACAAAAACCATATTGTGTGACTTTGCAATTGATGTGGGAAAAGCCAGTTTTCTTTTTATTCTCTATTTTCCCTTTTGAATATTTTTAAGTTTTTGTTTTAATAAAAAGAGAACATATTATCTGTATTTAATAAATACAGTTATAAGATTATCATATTTCACGCCTCCTCCTTGATTCCTTTTATTTAATTTTTACAAAGACATAATGTCAACCCACTCTATAGTCACAGGTTTAATTTATCACTAGCTGTAATATACAACAAGTAAAAAGTAGGAAGACCACAGTTCCACAGGAGTATAAGCAAGGGCTAAAAACAACTATCATATAAGATGTCTGCTTTGTTCCTATACACTTTTTTGTATTCTATGTTAACTGGCACATATCACGGAAAACTTGGGATATTTGTCTTTTGGGGACTGCCTTATTTCACTAAGCACAATGATTTCCAATTGCATCAATTTGGTTGCAAAGGAAAGGCTGTCATTCTTTTTTATGGCTGAGAAGTATTCCATATTGTATATTTACTACATTTGCTTTATCCAGTCACCAGTTGAACATCTGGGTTGATACAATATCTTAGCAATTATGAATTGAGCTGTAATAAACATAGGGGGTGCAGATAACTCTTGCATATGCTTATTTCATTTCCTTGGGTAAATTACAAGGAGTGGGATGGCTGTCTTATGGTATATTTATTTTCATGTTTCTAAGTAATCTTTATACTTTCTTCCATGATGGTTGTACTAGCATTCATTCCCACCAACAGAGGATTAGGGTACCTTTTTCCCCCATCTTCAATTTTTGTACCTATGAGAGCCATTCTAACTGGGATGAGGTGAAACCTCATTGTGGTTTTGATTTGTATTTCCCTGATGGCTGGTGATCCTGAGCATTTTTTTATGTGTCTGTTGGCCATTTCAATATCATCCTTTGAAAAATGCCATTCATGTCCTTTGTCCATTTCTTTACTGGATTTTTATTTTGTTTTTGTTGAGCTTCTTGAGCTCTTTATAGATCCTGCATTTTCATAATCTGTTGAATAGTTTGCAAGTGTTTTCTCCTATTATATTGGTTGCCTGTTCATTTTGCTGAGTGTTTCCACTGCCATACAGAAGCTTCTTAGCTTTTATTGACTGTACTTCTGGGGCCTTTCCAAGAAGAAAGACCCAATGTCTTGCAGTTTTCCAAAAGTTCTCCTCTAGTATTTTGATGGTATCAGTTCATAGATTTAGATTTTTCATTTATTTAGATTTGATTTTATATAAGATTTAAGGTAGGTGTCTTGTTTCACACTTTTTAGCAAACATAGATCCAATTTTCATAGCACCATTTGTTGAAGTGATTGTCCTTTCTCCAGGCATTGGTTTTAATCTATTTGTCAAAGAGTAGTAATAAATGTGTGGATTAATTTTGGGGGTTTCTATTCTGTTTCATTGTATTTTGATAACTATTCTAGGTCTTTTTCCTTTCTGTTAATCATTAGTATCAGTTTGCCAATATTTACAAAATAGTTTTCTGGGATTTTAATTGTAATTTCATTGATTCCACAGATCAAATTTAAAGAATATTTTAGCAATACTCAGTTTTCAAATCCATGAACATAGACTATGTCCTAATTTATTGAGGTCTCCTTTGGCTTCTTTAAATACTTTTTTAGTTTTCTGCATAAATACTGTGAATATATTTTATTAGATTCATAAACAAATATTATTTTCCTATGTTATCCTAAATGTGGTGTTTTATTTAAAGTTCCAATGTTTCATTACTGTTTCATAAGAGAGAATTGACTTTTGTCCTGTAACCTTGACATACTAAGCTGTCTATGATAATTATCTATTAAAATTGAAAGAATCAGGAATGGTCCTGAATGACAAAATAAAAAAGATATTTCATTGAATTTATTCAAAGTTCTGTTTGAATCCTAACTCATTATTATCACTGACTACAAAAAAGAAGCAAGGCATCCAAAAAATGAGTGGATACCCCTAACTACAGAATGTTCCCCTAAAATTTTATAGAAAAAAATCATCACCAACATTAGCATCAATTCCATGATTATATTCTTCTTAACAACAGTTGCATGCACCATTATGGTAGTACTTTTTATATTATTTCATTTGATTTTCACTGTGACTTTACATCATAATGCATTTACTTCCTCCTAACGGTGTGGGGGAAAAACTCAAATATACATTCATTAAATGAAATAAAATAACAATAAAGGTAAAAAAGGTGTTTTAGAATCCCAAGGTATTCAGAAGAATGGATGAAAATGAAACCCTCATTATATCTAAAGTTACTCACTCATTTTTTCTTCCCATGTCTGTGTGTTCTAACCTCTCACTCTAAGAACAGTTATTTTAGTATGAAAAGTTGAAATTAGAACTATAATGCAAAATTTCTGCAGCTTTTTCTAGGGAGATTCCCCAAAAATGTATCCTGTTGCTTGGGTCACAACTCCACAGACACATATGAAAAAAAAAATGAAAGAAAATGCTCTTACGCCATTCCAGGTCACAAACTCAACACTCAGTTTCATAAAGTGAGAACCCATAATTAACAATCTAATCAAAAATGAATAATAAATGAGTAATTAAAAAAGTTAATGTCAATTATAGGTTGACTTTTTTAATAAATAATGACTGAATATTAGAATTTAAGTAGCTCATTTAAAGTCATCTGGGTAAAATGCCAGAATAAGATTTGATTTCATTAATAATTGAATTGTATACTCTAAGTCCTAAATACCTAAAAATATTACCTTCTATATTCTTGCCATGATGATATTTATAATTGATAGAGAAGAATATCGTTTATGCTGCTGATGATAATAAGATAATGGCAACATGATGATTATAACAAAGTCAGATGGTCAATACAGGAAAGTAGTGAGAATCTTCTCACTAGTTATAGGAGTTTTTCAAAATAGGAGCTATTGTGTTCAAGTAAGAAAAAGTTATAAAAAACTTCCTAGATAAATTTTAGAAAATTTTATAAATTTAACAAAAAATAGTAAATTTTAAATATATTTTTTTTAAAAAAGAATTGGTTAATCAGGAAAAGATATGGCCATGCTAACCTCTCTAGCAGAATTACTATGAGTTAAATTCTGTGCTCCAAGTAGTTTTTCTTTTTTTTTTTCCTTTCTTTTATTACATTGCATCTGGGTGAACTACTTATTTCTTTATCTTGTATAATCTTCAGTAAACAAAGGATTCTTACTTTCTCCACACTGGTCATTATTTTCCCTGGTCTCTGCTTCTGTAATATATGTAGCTCTTTCATTTCTCCTTATAAGAAACTTTTTTTTCCCCCAAATACTTCCAGTCCTCTCAAGGGATCCTTTTCCCATACAGTTCCAAATGAGAATGTGACATTGATTTATGTTAAGTCTCTATCCACAGCACTAAGGAATAAAGTAAAATGCTGCATTTTGTGAATAATTGGTTTGTAAAACAAGCCCAGAAATCAACAGGGAAAAAGCAACGGAATTTATGTTTCATCTCATTTATTTTGACAGTTGCAGAAGTTCAGGTACAGTTATACACATTAATATTGATAAGCAAATGCAGAAAAAGAAAAAAAAACTAAGTCAAAGAGACTCAGATTCACTGAAGCTCAAAGGCCATTAAATTGTGACTGAATAGGGCTGCATATTTCTAGTATTATTCAGGGATACAATTTGTCAGAGGACTCTGAGTGGTTTTACATATTTTCTCTCACAATGGGATAAACAGACAACTCATTAAAAGCATTCTCTCAGGAAACAAAAAAATTATGGGCAATGGCAGCTTCCTTCTGGCCTCAGAGCAGCACCCATCCTGTACAGGATCCATGGATCTTGGAAATTAAAGGAGAAAATGTCTCTTTTCTTCACATTCACTTATTCCATTTGTCTTTGATTTAGGAAAAAACAAAATTGTGAAAACAGCAGAAAGGAAAAATGCATAGAATGAATGACTATGAGAACCAATATAGACAAAGAGGCATTACTGACAGACTGTGATACAAACATTAAAAAAGAAAAATATTCACAATGCTTGAAAATATTTTTAAAATATTAAAATTGTACCTAAGGGCTGAGATTACAGCTTAGATATTTTGGCATGAGGACTACCGTTTTTCATCATGGAGCTTTTAATTTTACTATGTTTGATTTTATTGTGTATGTGCTACATTAATAATGATGGTGATGATAATACTAGCCATATTATTAATAACAATGTCCATAACTAAAAAGATTACAATCCATGCAATTTCAAAAAAATTATGAAATCATTGCTCACAATGACTAGCCTATTGTAGCAGCATAATAACTCGTTGTTATGTAGATCAGATTTACTGCCCTATTGTTCAGATAAAGAACATGAGGTCCCCCGGTTCTTTCCCGGTCGCTTCTCTTCCAGTCCAGCTCTCTGCTGTGGCCCGGGAAGGCAGTGGTGGATGGCCCAAGTGCTTGAGCCCTGCACCCACATGGGAGACCAGGAGGAAACACCTGACTCCTAGCTTCAGATCGGTGTCGCACGCTGGCCATAACAGCCATTTGGGGAGTAAACCAACAGAAGGAAGACCTTTCTCTCTTTCTCTCTCTCTCTCACTGTCTAACTCTGCCTGTCAAAAACAAAAAACAAAAAAAAACAAAACATGAGGTCCAAAATTTCTCCCAATGTTACCCAGCAACTGATGGTAAGGTATCTGGAAGAGAACTGATCTCCTAAATTGGACTTCAGTGTTCCCTCCTCATCAGCAGAATGTAAGAGATATTCCCATGACAGCGATCACTACAGTGAAAGAGATTTAAGACAAAGGGAAGGAGTGACAATATCACTGTAGACAAAGGTGACAAAGCTAAAAGTATCAACAGATTCCAGAAAACTTTAAACGATAAACATGGGAGCAATCAACCTACACAGATGACGAGAAATGCATGTGATTGTGACAGAGCACTGACATTTCACAGATGACAAGAAAATAGATCATCCCTGGCCAAACACACAAAATAACAGAAAGCACAATCTTCCCTGATCAAGCACACAAACTAATAGAAAAACACACAAACACAGGAATGAGTGAGCCATAATATGATACCGTGAGGCAATGTGTTTGATTCTAGCGTGGGAGATCAGCAAAAACCAAGAATAATTCCTTCCACTAAAGTACCATCAGCATATAAATGTAGGCAAGTACTGACTCGCACATAACTTCCACAGATAACCAACAGCAGTAGACCCTTAGCAACCTATATCACGCACCTATGGCTCATTGCACCTCCCATGTAGGAGGAAGCTCATTTGCATTAGAAGAAGCTAACCGTGCAAATGTCCCCTGGCTCCACACATGTTCTCATTGCATTCAGGTCTCTGGGCAAAAAGTCATGTAGACAGAGAGGCCTCCCCTGACCACTACTTCTGAAGTCCAGTCTTTTTTCTTCTTTTTATTCTCACCATAGTTTTTCTCTGAGCATTTTTTATGGAGACACGATATGTTTTGAACAAATGCAGTAATAGGGAATGCTTCTGGAGCAGGTGCTGTGGCACAGGTTAATCTTCCTCCTGTGGTACCAGCATCCCAAATGGGCTCCAGTTCTAGTGCCAGCTGCTCCTCTTCCAATCCAGCTCTCTGCTATGGACTGGGATAGCAGTAGAAGATGGCCCAAGTCCTTGGGCCGCGGCACCCACATGGGAAACCCAGAAGAAGCTCCTGGCTCCTGACTTCAGATTGGCGCAGCTCCGGCCATTGCGGCCATTGCAGCCATTTGCAGACTGAAGACTTTTCTCTCTGTCTCTCCCTCTCACTGTCTATAACTTTACCTCTCAAATAAATAAATAAAATCTTTAAAAACAGGGAATGCTTCTGTTTTGTCCTCTTCTATATTCCCAACAGTTACAATGTTGCATAAAATAAGTGCTCCATAATTATCTAGAAGATAAAGGATGAATGACACTTGTTTTATTAACTGGATGAGCTGAGTAATTTATTCAACTTCTCCATATTAACATACACATATCTCACTAACTATTATGAGATGAAAGCCAATGCCTACCATATGGTAAATGTTCAATAAACAGCAGGTTTTTAGAGAGATGCAAACAGACAACATAAATATGCACCCATTCCATTATTTTAAATATCTTTTCAAATGTCATAAAAGCACCTGTTTTATTCTTGACTTTACAGAAAGAAGAAAAGAAATAAAGATTTCAGTGATAAACTCACCATAATCTAGCTTATCTTTTTTAATGAACCACATGTTAACCCAATCACAATCTTTCATCTCCCACAATAGTACATTAGATTCCACACAAGGGTGTGAGCTTTCATACGTGCTTGTTTATAAACTCATGGATGCAGAGAGTACATGGAGAGCATCTGTGAAAATGAGCCTTTAACTCTGCTTTTTCTGTTCTCTGTGACACTAAAATTGTCAAGAATTAAAATTAAAAATAAGGAATGATCTTTTGGTTTTACAAAAGGATTCCACTCCTGCCACCCATAAAGAAGGTGGCTTAAACTTACAGACATATCTGCTAAATCAGCTTTATACAATGCAAAATTGAAAGTAAGTACTGCAGGACCAATCAATGGAGCTCAAGCAGTAAAAAGGAATCCTATCTGCCAGGTGTTCAAATGCATATGAAAGTGTGAATAGTCACTACGGTGCTTTGAAACAGACTATGTGCTTGGAAGTAGTAAAAATATCATATAATCCAGGTTTCCCATCCTTAAAAATTTTATTTCTCACCTATGTTGCAGAGTTGGTGTTTTGGAAGTTACTAAGCTTCGTGGTGCCAGTGGATCAGATGGTCAGGGGCCTGATGCTTCCACAAAACACTTTGTTTTTTAATCTAATGTATTCATTTGTAAGCAATGGCCTGTTTGCCAAAAAGACTTAATGTAATGCAAAGCACACTAGCTTTTGAGCCAAGGCTGTGTTTTTCACTATCCAGGGTCTTTTTTGGGGAAGTGAGGCCTGGCCTTGTTCATCTCTCCCAAGTACACCTGTCAGTATACGGGTAGTGAGAGAAGGTATGGAGATAGAAATTATCAATTACTACTTCAAAAGTAAAAATTCTCAGCAGGAAGAAGCTGAGAGGCTGCACATTTGTACTCTCTTTTGAACTACTGCAGTAATAAGTACATCCTAGGCCTGTGATCCTTAATTATTTTTCCCTTGGATCACCATGGATCTTCTTAATAAAAAAAAAATGGGTCCCCATAAGCATAGTTCCCAAATTTCTGATTCAGGCAACCTTGGGTTAGAATCAGTAATCTCAGTGTTTAACATGCACCCAAGTTGCAATGAGCCAGAGGCTGCATTTTGAGAAGTACTAAAGTGATCAATACAGCAACTGTTACAGTATTGTCCATGACTTGTTGGTTGACACCCAATCCCTTTTTCAGTTGATCCCTTGTCTATTCCACATCCTCCATAAATTTTCTTAGTTTGTTATGTCAGGCTAAATTATTCAGGTAACTCTAAAAGTATACAGACATTGGTGGCTGGTCCTCCCTAGAATTAAATGGTAGGAGAAAAGAAGCCGCATGGCAGAAAAAAAGGAAGATGATCACCCAACATAAACACCACAAGTTCTTCATAAACACTGCCTTTGTAGCCCTCTTTGAGCAGAAGAAACATGATCAGAGACCACTTGACTGGGTCAAGTTCACCCAAAAGGAGAAGGAAAGAATGGGAAAAGCAGAATAGAGGGGGAAAAGATCACTACAAATTGGACACTTGTAAAGTCCCAGTTTGAGGGGGCTCACTATGGATATTAATGATATTAGTGAATGACCCCCTGCCAGATCATAGTTAGTCAATAACTGGTTGTACTCACAGTGCGACTTTGAAAGCAAACTTTTAAAAAAGTTAATCTTTGTTACTAAATATCAAGTGAAAGTAATAACTAAGATATGATTTTAAAATACAAGGTCTGGACTCATGTTTATTTACAACCAGGTTAAGAATGACAGAGACTTTGCAATGGTATGTACGTGTGAGTGTGTGTGTGCATGTGTGACTGTGTGCCCATCTGCAACTGCAGTAAACCTAAATGCAAAGAGATTATCATATTTTCCTGGCAGAGAACAGCTGAGATGGTGGTGATCAAAGGCTGGCACCAGGCAAGCAGCCTCAGTAATTAAAATTTCCATTTATAATCTCTATTCTAAGAGGAAACAAGTTGAATATTTTTTTCAAGTTGAATGAATTAACTTCATATAATTCTTATTTCCAAGTGTCAGTTATTCTCCAACCTATCTTTCCTGGTCATCTTGAAACCAGTTTGAAATTTAATCTATACAGTCTGAATGTAGATGAGAATCGTGTATTTTCACTAATACAGGGAAATGTAGACAACTTTACCAGGGGCCCAGATTATAAAATGTTACTTGCAATAAATCATAAGTAGGACATAAAATGTCATTTCATAAGTTTAAATTTTCATTTGTATGTAAATTTAGCAAATATATTTAGAAAAATTTTACCTTAAGAAAGTTTGTATTTATACCAATTGTCTTTGAAAGCAATTAAAAATTCTACTTTAGGGGGCTGGCTCTGTGGCAAAGCTGAAAAAGCCGCCGCCTGCAGTGCCGGCATCCCATATGGGCGCTGGTTCCAGTCCCGGCTGCTCCCCTTCTAATCAAGCTCCCTGCTATGGCCTGGGAAAGCAGTAGAAGATGGCCAAAGTCCTTGGGCCCCTGCCATATGGGAAGACCCAGAGGAAGCCCCTGGCTCTTGGCTTCAGATCAGTTCAGCTCTGGCTGTTGTGGCCAATTGGGGAGAGAACCAGCAGATGGAAGACTTTCCTCTCCCTCCTCTCCCTCTCCTTCTCCCTCCTCTCCCTCCTCTCCCTCTCCTTCTCCCTCCTCTCCCTCTCCTTTCTCTTCCTCTCCTTCCTCTCCCTCCCCCTCTCCCTCTCCCTCCCCCTTTCCCTCTCCCTCCCCTTCCCCCCCATTCTTTTGTGTGTAATTCTTTCAAATAAATATTTAAAAATTCTATTTTAGGGCAGGCATTGTGGCATGGCAAGTTAAGATTCCACCTGGGATGCCCACATCCCTTCTCAGAGCAGCTTGTTTGAGTCCTAGATGTAATTCCATGCTGCTGGCTTAGCTCTGGTCCAACTCGTGATGCTGTGGGCTTTTGCAGTGTGAACCAGTGGATAGAAAGCATTTTCATTCTCCCTCTCTCTCTGTCTTCAAATAAATTAAAAATATATAAATAAGCATTTAAATTATATTTAAATAGTAGTTTAGAACACTATTTTATTTTATAATACCTATTAATTTATTTATGAAGCACTATAGAGATTCATATCCTATTTAAAGAAAAATGTTGTGTATAAAGACACCAATGTTAAAATAACTTTGGAATGTTAAATGAGTCTAAAAGAACAAATTTTATGATACTGTGTGCTGTATCAATACAAAATATAAAACCAGTAATGACTGAAATATGGATTTTTATTCAGAATGAGTTATATTCTAAGTATCAGAACAAATTATGATCTCATCATTTTCCTTCTAAGGAGCTAATACAATTCTCAAGTATTTCACAAATATAGTAAATGAGTTAAAGATGTATGTTTATTATGATGGAAATATATGAGAGATCATCAAAAAGTTACTGGAAAATGCATATAATAAAAAAACTTCCATAAATTTAAGAATTTATTCCACCAAAACCAACCAGTCTTTTTTTTATTTTTTATTTTTGACAGGCAGAGTGGACAGTGAGAGAGAGAGACAGAGAGAAAGGTATTCCTTTCCACCGCCCAGTGGCTGCTGCGGCCAGCGCTCTGCAGCTGAAGCACCGCGCTGATCCGAAGCCAGGAGCCAGGTGCTTCTCCTGGTCTCCCATGCGGGTGCAGGGCCCAAGGACTTGGGCCATCCTCGACTGCACTCCCGGGCCACAGCAGAGAGCTGGACTGGAAAAGGAGCAACCTGGACAGAATCTGGCACCCTGACTGACTAGAACCTGGGGTGCTAGCGCCACAGGTGGAGGATTAGCCTAGTGAGCCACGGCACTAGCCTCCAACCAGTCTTTTAATTCAATTTTCCACAAACTTTATAAAGTAGATTTTATCATGCTTATTCAGAAGGATATACACATTTAAACAGCCAAGGTTCTTCAGAGAAAAAGACACAATTGTATGTGTGTGCAGATGAATACAGGTTACACAGACTATGAGAGCTGCAGATCAGAAACTGGTATAATTTTTTTAAAGTTTGTTTATTTATTTGAAAGACGTAGTGACAGAGAAGCAGAGTGACAGCAAGATCTGCCATTACTGATTCAATCCCCAACCAACAGCAACAGCTGGGTCTAGGCCAGGTCAAAGACAAGAGCATAGATCTCCATCAAAGACTCCCATGTGGTACCAAAGACCCAAGTACTTGAGCCAACATCTGCTGCATTCCAAGACACACTACCAGGAAGCTGAACCACAAGCAGAGCAGTCAGGACTCACACTAGTGTTCCGATACAGGATTCCGGCATCTTATGTGGCAGACTGACATGCAGCACCACAGCACAGGCTTCAGGTATGATTTCTGGGTCAAGGTCTTAAGGAATAAGTCCTCTTTCAGCTTTCAATTCTGTTCTTTAGCTAGCTAGATGAGGCCTACCTGTATTAACAAAGATAATCTATCTTTTACTTAAAGTCAGTCTGGAGATTCCTCAGAAACCTGAATATAACCCTACCATACGACCCAGCCTTACCACTCCTTGGAATTTACCCAAAGGAAATTAAATTGGCAAACAAAAAAGCTGCTGCACATTAATGTTTATTGCAGCTCAATTCACAATAGCTGAGACCTGGAACCAACCCAAATGCCCATCAACAGTAGACTGGATAAAAAAATTAAGGGACATGTACTCTATAGAATATTATACAGCAGTCAAAAACAATGAAATCCGGTCATTTGCAACAAGATGGAGGAATCTGGAAAACACTATGCTGAGTGAATTAAGCCAGTCCCAAAGGGACAAATATATGTTGTCCCTGATAGGTGACAACTAACTGAGCACCAAAGGGGAAACTTGTTGAAGTGAAATGGACACTATGAGAAACAGTGACTTCATCAGCTCTTGTGCTGACTGTTGATGTACAATGTAATACTTTATCAATTTTAGTATTTTTTTCTAGTACTATTGGTTAAACTCTGTAATTAACACACAATTATTCTTAGGTGTTTAAATTTAACTGAAAAGTGATCCCTGTTAGATATGAGTTTGAATAAGAGAGGGAGGAGATGTACAATTTGGGACATGCTCAATCGGACTTGCCTCAAATGGTGGAGTTAGAAACGTGCCGGGGATCTCAATACAATCCCATCAAGGTGGCATGTACCAATGCCATCTCACTAATCCAAGTGATCAATTTCAGTTCCCAATTGACATAATAATAGGTCTAAGAGTCAAAGGGATCACACAAACAAGACTAGTGTCTGCTAATACTAACTGATATCCATCATGGGAAGATCCATCATAGGAAGCGGGATACGCAACAGACTCATAGAATGGCAGATGTCCTAAATAGCACTCTGGCCTCAGAATCAGCCCTTAAGGCATTCGGATCTGGCTGAAGAGCCCATGAGAGTATTTCAGGTATGGAAAGCCAAGACACTCTGGAAAAAAAAAAAAAAAAGACCTAAATGAAAGATCTCTGTGAGTTAGATCCCAGTGGAAAGAACAGGACCATCAAAGAAGGAGGTACCTTTTTGACTATGACCCTGTCAGAATAAGATTGAAGTCGGTGAACTCAAAAGGCTTCCATAGCCTTGGCAACTCATGACAAGAGCTTCGGGTGATTACTGATGCCATAAACAAGAGTGTCAAATTGTTAAATCAACAACAGGAGTCACTGTGTACTTACTTCTCATGTGGGATCTGTCCTTAATGTGCTGTCCATTGTGAAGTAATGCTATAACTAGTACTGAAACAGTTTTTTACACTTTGTGTTTCTGTGTGGGTGCAAACTGATGAACTCTTTACTTAATATATACTAAATCTATCTTCTGTATATAAAGATAATTGAAAATGAATCTTGATGTGAATGGAATGGGAGAGGGAGTGGGAGATGGGAGAGGTACGAGTGGGAGGGAAGTTATGGGGGAGGAAAGGCATTGTAATCCATAAACTGTTCTTTGGAAATTTATATTTACTAAATAAAAGTTAAAAAAAGTCAACTGCTTACAGATACAGATATGAATCACATGACAAAAATACCTTCCTGTCAATATCTAGACTTGTGTTTTACCACCATCATATTCCATCCAAGTTGATACATAAAATTCAACTATTGAAGACTTTGAAAGGAGTAGATCCTCCTGTTGAAAATTTTTGAAGTACAGATGGTTCTGAAACAAATATTCCCAACATTTTGATGATTTAATAGAAGCTTACTCTTTATTGTTGTAACAGCCTTATATGGCTTTCCAGATTGGTGACCATTCTTCCTACATGTGGCTACTCAAACCCTGAATGTCCTTCTCTTTTTGGCCTCTAAAAACCCCTTAGAACTCTATCGTGTGCTCTGCAGTCATTGAACTCTACAGGAAAAATATTGAAACTAATAACCATTTATTCAAACATTTTGCTGTGGCAGTTACAAGCATTACTTATTTTTTTAAAGATTTATTTATTTCTTTGAAAAAGTTATGCAGAGAGAGAAGGAGAAGCAGAGAGAGAGAGAGAGAGAGAGATCTTCCATCTGATGAGTCACTCTCCAAGTGGCCACAACAAACGGAGCTGCGCTGATCTGAAGCTGGGAGACAGGAGCTTCTTCTGGGTCTCCCACAGGGGTGCAGGAGCCCAAGGACTTGGGCCATCCAGTACCGCTTTCCCAGGCCATAGCAGAGAGCTGAATTTTAAGTGGAGCAGCCAGGACTGGAACCAGCGCCCAAATGGGATGTCAGCATCGCAGGCAGCAGCTTAACCCACTATGCCACAGCACTGGCACTACAAGCACTACTTATACTCACATTTCAATGGCAAGAAAGGATCACATTACCATACTTAGATCCAAAGGGACCAGAGAATTTGAATGTTACCTAGAGAGCCCCTTGCTAGTAACATTGCCTTACCCAAAATGGAGAATTTTTCCTATTGGCCACCTATAAATCTAATAACAGAAAGTAAATTTCAAGAGAAATAAAGTAATACAATTGTTTATAAACTAGGCCCTGAGTAAGCATCACTAAGTACTTAAGGAATTTATTTTTTTATCATTTGAGAAGTAGAGGTAGAGAGTAAGAGCAAAAAGGAGATCACTCATACAATTATTTGGTCCTCAAATTCCTGTAATGACCAGAAATGACCCAATGCTGAAGTTGAGAACTGGGAAATCAATCCAGGTCTCCTGTATGGACCCCAGGGACCCAATCACTTGAATAATCATCAGTGAGGATCTGGAGCCACACGCTCAACCCAAGGTACTCTGATTTAAGACTCCAGCATCTTAACCAGTGTATTTTTTTACAGGCAGAATGGACAGTGTGAGAGAGAGAGACAGAGAGAAAGGTCTTCCTTTGCCATTGGTTCACCCTCCAATGGCCACCGCGGCCAGCATGCTATGGCCAGCATATCGTGCTGATCCGAAGCCAAGAGCCAGGTGCTTCTCCTGGTCTCCCATGTGGGTGCAGGGCCCAAGGACTTGGGCCATCCTCCACTGCACTCCCTGGCCACAGCAGAGAGCTGGCCTGGAAGAGGGGCAACTGGGACAGAATCCGGCGCCCCAACCGGTGTGCTGGTGCTGCAGGTGGAGAATTAGCCTAGTGAGCCGCGGCGCTGGCCCTAATCAGTGTGTTAATAGGGTTAATGTCCACTCTGGAAGTTTATTTTAAAATGCTTGTTCCTTTTACTCTTGATCCATAGATCATTATTTATAAATTCTATGGTACATTCCAGAAATAAATACTATCAAATAAATTCCTGCAGGTCATCCAGATGTACTGCTAACCAGGGCACTTAATTTAAATCTTTCATTTGTCTCCAACTAGGGGCATAGTAGGCTATCTCTTAAGTGGATATTTTCTTTGGAATTCAATATCTCTAAAACTTAGTAAGCAGGCAAATCTCAGTTTGAGCCCCAGTATTACTTATCTTAACAAAATTCCTGGGTGATAATATTATTCAACTTTTATTGAATACATAAAACGTACTAAGTCCTCTTCTAGGAATGTCACACGAATTACCTTATTTGTCTTGCATGGAAACAGTGCAAGATGGCTATTACCAACCAGCTTTACAGATGACAAAATTAAAGCACAGAAGATTTACTTAACTGAAAATACTTACTCTAGGAGGTGGCAACAATGGGAATCAAACTTGGGCAGTATGACCCCAAACCCTCTGTCTTTCTCTCACCTCAGTACCAAGGGAATCACAAATATCTAAAGCACTTTGAATTAAGAATGGATATTCTCAACTCCCAGTTGAGACTACATAGAGTTTTTTGTTTAGAATCACCACAGTAAGCAGTGTCCTTTACCTTCCTTCTATCACTGAAATTTCCATCTGAAAAACTCCTTTGAAATCTAATTCTGTACATCCAACATCAGTTCTGCTTTCATAGCACACTGTAAAACAAATAATAATCTTTTTCTGAAAATTCATTACCCTCCAGTGTTGTAAACCTCAATAAATGGTGAACAACTCTTTCAAATATTAGACATCTGTTACCCAAGAATCACGCTAAATATATTCATCAACATTCCCCATGATCTCCATTCAAACACAAATTAACCCTACCAATTTATTTCCAAAATCTCCTTAAATCCATGCATTCTCAATTTCCAATATCAATTCCAATGGCTACACCAGCATGGTATTTTGGCAACTGCAAAGCCTTCCAACAGAGTTCAGTCTCTTCCACCCTCCAGTCTATAGATGATACTGTGGTCGGAGTGATCTCTCCCTCATGTAATGGGTAAAGCACCAAATCCTTAGCTGTTATGAAATCCTCCATGTGCCAGCCCCATCTCACAATCCTCCATTCAGACCATCCTTCTCATCTTTCCTACTTCTGTCATCTTCTTTTGAATTTAAGATATTTGCACAAGTAGATTTCTCTGCCATTTGTACCCACTAAGGTCTACGTGTAGCATACTTCCAAAATTCATACCTAATCACCAATTTGATGGGTATTAGAAATTGAGACTTTGGGTAGTGGTTAGGCCATGAGAGCTCCCTTGTAATATGCAGTAGTGTCCTTTACAAAATAGGCTACAACAGAGTCACAGAGTCACTGCCTCTTCTACATGAGAGAACACACAACACATCACTTGTGAATGCGGAAGTGTGTTCTAGATACCACATGTCCTGGGGCGTTGTCTTGAATGCCCCAGCCTCTAGAATTGTGAAAAAGCAATTTATTTTACTGAAAATTCACTTGCTCTATTGTTGTCTGTTATATCAGCCTGAAGGGGAAATGACATTAGCTTAACCCAATATCAATGATTCTTAACCACCTCAAATGTTATCCATAAAATAAGAATTAAACATTACCAAGAGTGATAAAAACAATGAAATAAAATGGTAGTTCACATATAAAAGGATTTCAGTAAATTCCAACAATCTAAATATAATCCAACATAGTTGAAAATTTATATCCATTTTGTCTTCAGCTCTACGTCATGATATTTATAGAATTTCTAGGTTGGAAAGAACCTGTAAGGGATACATTTATCTTAATTCATAAATTAATGAAAATCATAGTGTATCTTTACCTAAAGGAGGCTTAGTTTAAATATGTCAAGTTATTACTATCTTTAAGAGTTTGCAACTTTGCCAAATAAAAGTGTTAAACTGCTATAATTTTCAATTCTATTATTTTGTTTTGGAGTCACTAATGAAATGCACATATCTTCAAAGCCCTTGCATGAATAAAGGCAAGATTTCAAATAAATTCATAAATTAAAAGGCATCAACTGACATCTAATCTGAAAGAGCACAGTACAGCATTCAATAATTTGAAAATGAATTGGACTTTCAATTGATACAAAAATTAGAAGCATAACCAAGTTCTTATTTCAGTAAGGTTTGTTGAAGAAACACAGACATATTTTACAAAGAATATCCACATCCATACACAAGAAGGGAAAGTGTTTGAAGGATACAATATGGCTGCGAGAAGTAGAAAAGCAGAGAGATTTGGAACATAAGAAAACAATCAAGTGATAAGAACAAGAACAGTGTTAATAAAGGTTAATTCAAATGACTAGAACCCAATCTTTTGTAATATATTAAATTCCTTTAGGAGAGTCTTTGTAATTTTCAATTGTGTTTCCTGGGATATGTTTTTAGGAGGGCAGCATTATGATTTTAAAAGTATTCTACACAGGTGATAGACACAGAAGAATGAGCATCAATCATTATCTGCGCAGAACCACAATCAAGAGGTTGGGCTGTGGACTAAGATGAGTTTCAATCCTATCACTCACTCTTAGGGGCTGTGCAAACCTCACCAATTATTTTCTCTAAGTTTTAGTTCCTTTTTATAAAGATTTAAATGGCAAAGCTACAGGGAGAGGGAGAGGGAGAGGGAGAGGGAGAGGGAGAGGGAGAGGGAGAGGGAGAGGGAGAGGGAGAGGGAGAGGGAGAGGGAGAGGGAGAGGGAGAGGGAGAGGGAGAGGAGGATCTTCCATGTACTAGTTTACTCACCAAACAGCTGCAAAAGCTGAGGCTTGGGTAGGCCAAAGCCGAGATCCTGAACTCCATCCAGGTCTTGCACATGGATAGCAGGGACCCAAACTGTTGGCACATCTTTGACCAATTTCATAGGTGCGTTACCAGGGGGCTAGATCAGAAGTGGAGCTGCTGGGACTTGAACCAGTGGTTATGTTGGATGATGGCATTGCACACACTACTTTAACACATTGCAGCACACACTGGCCCCAGTTTTAGTTTCTTCATCCGAAAAATAGAGAAAATATTACCTAATCATTAGTTTACTTTGAAAATTAAATAAGGTTATCATATAATGTGGCAAGACCATGATTTCAAAACATGCAGTCAAACTGCAGACCCCTATATCATAAAAAATCATTCTCTACTTAACTTTCTACACAACAAGATTTCGATATAAACAAATATTGCCAGGTGTACAATAAGTATGCAATATAAGTAAATATTATAATCCAGAATAATTAATTTCAGATTTTTTGATATTTGACCAACATTGATCAAGAAGATATATATTCAACATTGACCTAGCATGTCAACTTCAGAGGTTGAAAATTGCATGTGAAACACACCAGGAAGTAAGGTGAAGCTGAGGAGAAGAAGAAAATGAATGCTGTGAAGATCAGCAAGACATCCATTTCCTAGATGCACCTGCAGAGATAATATTGTATACTACAAGCTTTGGCTATATTTTGTGTCTCTTGATTGCCCTACTCATCACAAGCAAATGTCAGCCTCTCAGACTAGCACTTGTAGAGGGAATCTATGAGTTAACCCGGACAGATTGACCCTTGCCCTGTGAAGAAGGCTGTTTACAGCTCATCGGAAGAGAAATCAGTGGTTTATAAGCCAACCTTCCTTTTCATACTAGTGAGAACAGTTTTCTCTTAAATTAAGATTGTTTTTTGCAAAGTTGTTTGAAAAATACAGAAGAGATCCTCATTTTAAAAGATATTCAGTTGGGGCTGGCACTGTGGCATAGCAGGTTAAAGCCCTGGCCTGAAGCGCTGGCATCCCATATGGGCACCGGCTCCAGTCCCAGCTGTTCCTCTTCCAATCCAGCTCTCTGCTATGGCCTAGGCCATAGCAGTAGAAGATAGCCCACGTTCTTGGGCCCCTGCACCTTTGTGGGAGATCCAGAAGAAGCTCCTGGCTCCTGGCTTTGAATCGGCACAACTCCAGCCTTTGCAGCCATCTGGGGAGTGAACCAGCAGATGGAAGACCTCTCTCTCTACCTCTCTCTGTAACTCTTTCTTAAAAAAAAGATATTCAGTTAAAATAACTTCTAAACCAACAAACTTGTAAACAATGAACTTTTTGTCCATTTTATTGCCGTATTCCTATTATTTAGTACAGCTAGCATATATACAGACAAGCATATGTCTATATGTCTATAAAAATGGTGATCATAATAGTATGTGAGGCCTTCAAAACTCTCTTGAAAAGTGCAGATTATGAAAAAGTATGCATGGATCTGAAGATTTTTACAACAAAATAAGCATGTTTGAATTAACTTTTCCCATGATTTTTAGAAATACTCCTATATCTATGTCAAATATTTGTCATGAATAAGGCAAGGTACCTAAAGCATTTATCAAGTGCCTAGAGTATAGTATTCCATACATAATGTATATATGTATATGCCATTCTATGCATAGTGTATAGTGTTCCACAGATTAGGCATTATTACTGATAGATAATTTTGGCTGGAGATACCAGTATGGAGATATATGAGATGATGCTTTTAAGGAGTACAAATAGTAACCACAAGGAAAGTATCACAAGCCATTCTCAGGAGTTTGCTCTTTACCGCATTGGCAGTGGAAGGTTAGTAAGGAGGTGGGGGTGTAGCAAGTCTCTAGCGCATTATCATCATTGGGCCCTAGTGTTCACAATGCTTTCCAGGCGTGGAAAGCCAAAGAAGGGCAAGTCACTTACTTCCTCCAAACTTCTGTAAAATGGAGATGATATTGTGCAACCTATCTCCTAATATCGCATAGATGACTAGGAAGGGAAAGTCCAATTACACACGAAAACACATACAATGTGAAATGCAGAACAATCTATGAGTTAGTCATGCCATATGGTTGTTTTTAATCAGTTGAGATTCAGAGAAACATTGTCCTGTTATTAAACTGGGTCATCCTATTCCCACCTGCATTTCATTTCTCAGTCTCCTGAGGACATAACAGAGTGAAGTGAGGACTGATATGCCTACAGATAAATTTGTATTTTTCTAAGAGAAGGAAGGAAGAGGAGCAGGAGAAAAGGGGTAAAACTGAGCTTAAGTCGGGAAGAAAAATTACTCCAGGGAGATTCTTTAAAATTACTCTGATGACCTCTGTCTTGTAATCTTAGTAAAATTTTGATTCCCTGGGACTTTGATTTTTCAAAGAAATGAAGGGCTCTGAAATGACAGACTGAGGTAATCAAAACAGATAAAAAATTGTAATCTCCTCCTTATTCAATTAAATTAATGAAAATTTTCCCACTTGTCAAACCTATTAGCACCTGACAATAAGTTGTTAACAGAGCACCTGCAGCTGATTATTCTTGCTAAGGAAAACAACTTGCTGACATTTCACTTTTAGGTTGAGTGCTGATTAGCCTTTCACCTAAATTTTGACCTTGCAATGCTGAGCTGCTTAAAATGATCTGAAAATGAATGGCTGGCTCCCTTTAGAGATGGATGTGTGAGGCTAGCGTGGAGTGAGTAGAGGCCAGAAAAGGAGAAAACATCGCACCTGGAAAGCAGCACCATCAGAAGGCAGCTGGCAAATAGTGCAAAGGCTCACACACATACACACACGGGCACACACACGTGCACACACACACTTGCATACACACATGCACACACACATATGCACACACAAAGGAGGCCAAGGAGGCGAGCCTATATAGGAGTCAAATGGACATATTAAGTGTGCTAAAACAAAAAAAATTCCTTAGCCCAATTAAACATAGTAGAGATTATTTAGCACAACATAAATGGTCCACAAATCAGGCAGCTTCCTGAGAATCTAAGCAGGTTCTGGAAACACCAACAATGTGATCTGACAGTGTTTATAGAAAAAACAGAAATGAGGTAATGAAAACAACAAAATTGGCTATTGCTTAGTCACCCAACCAGTCAATTAGTTCCAGATTAACTAGTTAATATCTTAAACCTTAATTAGTTAATTGGCTATATGGACTTCTGCAACCAGTCAAAGCGCTACTACTGTGATTAAATTCTACAATGGTTTGGCCTGATGAGCCCAGTGCAGGAGTTTAGTCCAAATCAATAGTATCTTACAATTTTATTTACAAAGAGTAACATTTTACAAGCAGTGAGCCCTGTGCTCCCTAAAGGCCAGGGGACATGGAACATGAATACTAATCCTAAGCCACAGACACATTACTCCCTGGACTGTGCAACTGTACTGCTGAGTGAGAGTCTGTGTATGAGATACAGACTTGAACATAGCAAGACAGCGGTGATCCTCGTTCTTCTTATGGTACTAAAGTGCAGCACTGAGAGGAGGAAGCGGGCTGTGAAATAAAATTGCAGACTGACACCACAAATGAAAAGCTCATTTCCTGCAATTTGAACTTTATGACAGATACATATAAATCTCTGTGTCTTTCTTAATATCAATACAAAGATTCAAAGAGAATTTGAGAAAACATAAATAATACATTTTGAATAAAATGTTATTATTTAACCCCACACCCTAGAGATGACTGTTATATTTTATATAGTTCCTCCTTTTGTTCCACCCATGTTCATTATCATCTGCTTGCCTCCCCATGAGGTGATACTTTAAACATAATGAAGTATCCTTCTTTATTTCACATATTATATAGTATTTTCACATATAATTAAGATTCTTAAAAACATATTCTAACAGTTGTATAATAATATATATAGATGTATCATCATATATTTATTCTCATATTTTAAAACAATTACATGGTTTCCCATGATTCACTGTTACACACCATACCACCGTGATCAACTTTAAGCAGTCTCCATCTACATGGGTTAAAAGTGAGCTAAAAGAACTGTGATTGTTTCTTATGGCCACAAGACGTAGAGACAACTAGTACTCTCCTTAGAGTCCGCTGGCCCTTTGCAGCCGCCTTAATGAATGGAATGAATTGGGGTTGATGATGCCAACGTCTAAAGATAGATGAACAAGAAGGGGAAAAAGCTGCTTCCAGATTGTCTAGCGTTGCTTGTTCTTAGAGTCTTTCTCCACCAAAGAAGTCACCCCACCCTAAGGCTGCCATGTGATATCACCATGTGGAGAGAACAGAGTGTTGAAAGGAGAGACTCAGAATCCTCAGGTGTTGTGTACTTAAGTTTGAATCCCAGCCCGGGAGACTGTGTCCAAGGAAGCCTTTGAGATGATCCTAGCCTCCACCACCACTTGAAGCAATCACAGGAGGGACCCCAAAGGAGAACTGCCTGAATTCAATCAGCTGTCAGAATCGTGAGCAAAAGACTGCCACTGTTCTTCAAATTCACTATTTTGTAATTTTTTTAATAATAGGTACCTGATCAGAGAGGCTACTTTCTGTTAGATTTCTGGTACTTCAACTAAAGTACCTGACAGGAGATACTTAGGAAAGAATAGGTTTATTCCAGTTTATAGTTTTGGAGGGTCATAGTCTGGTATCAGGGAAGCCCCATCAGTTGAGCCATCTAGTGAGGTTAGAGAAGGGATCATATCGAGAGTCAGGATGCAGAGAGATCAACTGAGCTAAACATGGATTACATAACCAACTCTCTCAAAAGTGCTACCCTCTGAAAGAAAGCCACCAGTGACCTAAAGAGTTCCCATTGAGCCCGCCTCCTGCACACCATAATTTTATCAAGTCTCCACTTTTAACCCATTAACCATCTTCATAAGACTTTGGAGACCAAGTCCCCAAAACATAGACATTTGGGGGACATGCAAAATCTGTCAACCCAGAATACTTTATATGGCAAAGCTCTTATTCATAAATGAAGATGAAATAAAGATCCTCCAAGTTGAACGAAATTTGAAAGAAATTGTCACCACATAGCCAGCCTTACTTATGATACTTAAGGATATACTACACACAGAAACACAGAGAGATGTTCAGCACTATGGAAGAATGCAAAGGTGAAAAACCTCCTAGTAACAGAACAAAGGAGATTCAAAACAAATAATAGTAATATTCATGGAAAACTGGCAGGATGAAGTCATTACTTATCAATAGTAACCTTGAAAGTAAATAGACAAAATTATTCATTTAAATGATACAGACTGCCTGACTGGATAAAAAAATTAAGACCAATATACTTCCTATAAGATATACACACAGTTCAATAAAGATACACAGACTAAAAGTTAAAGGATGGAAAAAGATATTCCACACAAAAAGAAATAAAAACTAGCAGGAATAGCTATTTTTATAACAACCAAGATAGATTCTAAGACAAAAACCTGTTAAAAGAGATAAATAAGGTCACTGTGTATTGATTAAGGTATCAATTCAACAGGAAGCTTTAACTATGAAACTGGTATGTGGCTCTGTGGGTTAAGCCACAACCTGTGATGTTGGCACCGCATACGAACACTGGTTTCAATGCCCAGCTACTCCATTTCTGATCCATCTCCTTGATGATTAACCTAGGGAAACAGCAGAAGATGACTCAAGTATTTGAAACCCTACCACCTACAGGGGAGACCTGGATGTTGTTCTTAGTTTTTGGCTTTACACTGAGCCAGCCTCAAATGTTACAAACATTTGACTCTTTGTCTCTTCCTCTCTCTCACTGTAATTCTGCCTTTCAATTAAATAAATAAATCCTTTATAAAAAATGTGACTATAGTAAATATATACATACCCAATGCCAGGGTGCCCAGTTTTATAAAACAAATGTTAAAGGATATAAAGGGGGATATAATGTCTAACACAAAAAAACAGTATACTTCAACACCCTACTTTCAACAACATATCAACCAGACAAAAACACAGTAAAGAAATAATATAACTAATCTAAACTATACCACATGGACCTTATACGCATCTATAGACTGTTTCACCCCACAGCTGGAGAACACATTAAATTTATCAGTTCATGGAACATTTTATAGGATAGACCAGATACCAGATCATAAAACAAATCTTAACAAATTCCAAAAAAGCTGAACTCAAATACTGTATCTCCTCTGCCACAATGGAATAAAAGTGGAAATTAACAAAAGAAACTCTAGAAAATATACAAACACATGGAGACTGAACAACATACTCCTGAATGAACAGTGGGTCATAGAAGAAATCTAAAGGGAAATCTAAAAATCCCTGGAAATTAATGAATATGAAAATACAGCATATCAAAACTTAAGGAATACAGCAAAAACAATGTTAGGAGGAAAGTTTATATCAATATGTGCCTACATCAAAACATTAGAAAGGCATCCAAAAATGATCTAACAATACATTTTATGGACCTAGGAAACCATGAGCAAACTGAACCCAAATTAATAGGACAAAAGAACTAATAAAAATTAGAGAAGAAATAAATAAGAGAAAAATAAAAATAAAAAAGATCAGTAAAATTAACAGTTGGCTTATTGAAAGAAAAATAGATAAACCTTGGCACAAATAAGAAAAAAAGAGGGATAAGACCCAAATAAACAAAATCAGAGATGAAAAATGAGATGTTACAACGGAACCTCAGAAACACAAATAGGGGCTGGCGCTGTGGCACAGCAGGTTATTCCACCACCTACAGTGCCAGCATCCCTTCTGGGCACTGGTTTGAGTCCCAGCTGCTTCACTTCTGATCTAGCTCCTGCTAATGTGCCTGGGAAGGCAGGGGGGATGGTCCTCCCCCTTCTCCTTCCCTTCCCCTTCCCCTCCCCCTCCCCCTCTTCCTCCCCCTTCCTCTCCTTCTCTCCCTCTCTATGTAATTCTTTCAAATAAATAAATAAACTCGAAAAGAAGAAACACAAAGAAGAGTTAGGAATTATTACAAACAGCTACAGGCCAACAAATTGAAAAATCTAGGCTAAATGGATGCATCTCTAGACAAATAAAATTTACCAAAATTGAGGCACAAATACATTGAAAACCTTAACAGACTGAGATTGCATCAGAAATAAAGAGCCTCCCTACGATGCATGAGATGGCTTCATGCTGAATTATACAATCCTTTTAGGGAATAAGTAATCACAATTCTTATTAAATTATTCCAAACAATGGAAAGGGATCAAACTCTTCCAAACTCAATATATGAGGTCAGCATTATTACCTTAATTTCAAAACCAGATAAAGGTACAACAATAACAAAAAATAGAACTATAGGCCAATATCCCTGATGAACATGGATGCAAAAATATTCAATAAAATACTAGCAAACTAAATCCAGCAACCCATCAAAGAGATTATCCACCTGGAAAAAGTAGAATTTATTCCAGGGATACAGAGATGATTCAACCTATGCAAATCAATAAACATGATACATCACATCAACAAAATGAAGGATTAAAAACCACATGATTATTTTAATAGATTCAGAGAAATCATTTGGTAAAATATACCATTCTTTCATGATAAAATAAACTTTTAATAAATAGGCACAGGGGAAATTCAATGCAATCAGGTCAATATATGACAAACCCACAGTCAGCATCTTATTGAATGAAGAAAAGCTAAAAGAATATCCACTAAGATCCAGAACTAGTCAAGGACGCACACTTTCATGATTATCACTCAATAAAATTCTGGAAGTTTTGTCAGAGTTATTAGGCAAAAAAAATTCAAAGATATATAAATTGGAAAGGAGGAAGTCAAACTATCCCTGTTTGTAGATGACATGATTCTACATTTAGAAGAATCAAAAGGCACTAAGAGATTACTGGAGCCCATAAGAGAATTTGGCAAAGTTACAGAATACAAAATCAACACAAAAATCAATAGCATTCATATATACCAACAATGATCAGGCTGCAAAAGGACTTGTAACATCAACCCCAGTCACAACTCTTATAAAAGAAAATTAGATAACTTAGGATAAACTTAACCAATGATGTGACAGATCTCTATAAATAAAATTACAAAACATCAGTGAAGGAATTAGAAAGAGATCCAAAGATTGGAACTATTGTTCATGTCCATAGATTTGAAGAATTTATAACATCAAAATGTCCATTCCATTTAAAGCAATTTACAGATTTAATGTGATTTGAATCAACATAACCAAGACATTCTTCCCAGATCTAGAAAAAACAAGTCTACATTTCATATGGAAACACAAAAGACACCAAGTAGCCAAAGTAATCTTAAAAATTAAAAACAAAGCTGGTGGTATTACAATATCAGATTTGAAGACATACAACAGGGCTGATAAACTCACTCCCTGAAGAAAATACAGACTTAACAAATGGTTTTGGGTAAACTTGATTTCCACTTATAGAAGTTTGACAAGGTCCCTACCTTATATCCTACACAACTCACAATGGAACCAAAATCTATACCTAAGGCCACAGACAATCAAATGACTAAAGGAAAACAGGGGAAACATGTTTATACATTTGCAGAGGTAAAGTTTCTTGGATAAAACCCCTAAGCATAGGGAATAAAAGCAAAAATAGACATTGAGGATTACATTTAAGAAGCTTCTGCACAGCAAAGGAAACAATTAACAAGATGAACAGACAACCAGAATAATGTGAGGAAAAATTTACAAACTATGTATTCAATAAAGGATTAATAATCAGATTACCTAAGGAGCTCAAAAAACTCAACAACAACAAAATAAGCAATCCAGTTAAGAAATTGGCAAAGCATATAAATGGGTATTTTTTAAAGTATGAAATATAAATGGTCAACAGATACATGAAAAAAAGCTCGGGATCACTTACCATCAGGAAAATGAAAATAAAAATCACAATGAGGTATCCCCTCATCTGAGTTAGAAAAAATTAAAAGATAACAAATGCTGGTGAGGATATGGAAAAAATGGTGCCCTAATATGCTGTTGGTGAGAATTTAAACTGGTACAACTATAATGAAAGACAGTACAGAGATTCTTCAGAACCCAAAAATAGATTTACCATATAACCCAGCTATTCCACTCCTGGGAATATGTTCAAGGGTAATGAAAGTAGCATATGAAAGAGTTTCCTGTACTCCCATGTTTATAGCAGCTCAATTCACAATAGCGAAGATATGGAATCAACCCAGATATCCATCAGCTGATGACTGGATAAAGAAACTTTGGTGTATATACATGATGGAATATTACTTAATCTTAAAAGAGAAGGAAATCTATCTTAAGCAACATAATGTATGCAGCCTATCATTATGTTTAGCGAAATAAGCCAGACCCAAAAAGAAAAATATCACGTCTCTTATTTATAGTAGTTAATATGGAGAGAGAGGATAAAATTGTGTAACTTTCTGAACATTTGATATTTGGTTATAAGCATTGTTTCACTGAATTGTAACCTGTAAATATAATGTTGTTTCACAAGTTGAAAAAAAAGGAATGGAAAGGGCGAGAAATAAGATTCTTAGCACACTAGTCATGCTTTCTTCTTAATTTGGGTGTTATCTGAGTGTGATCAGGTGACAAAAAAACACATTGACTTATACACATAAGCGCATATCTTGGCATATATACTGTATTTTAATAAAATGTTTTTCAATAAACTGATTATTTTTATTTTTGGCAGATTATAGTGACTACTGTGCTGCAGTAGTATATTTATTTGTATATGATTTTTAATTTTTCTATTTTTAACAAATTCAGTAGAGTTCATAGACAAACTCCAAGAATACAGTGATGTTCCTTCTCTCCCATCATTCCTCACTTCTCCTTTTCCCTCCCTCTTTCTATTCTTCCCCCTTTCCTTCCATCCATCTAGAAAAACTATATCGCCACTTAAGAAGGGATTTAGCTAATGATTTCAAAGGAAAATGTAAAAGTGATAATTATTTTAACTATCTATCACAAATATCAGAAGAGATTGATTAAATAAATAACTTCTAATTCAAAAACTACATCTGAGAGGACATAAAGGAGCCAGGTATTTCTGTGTCCAGAAACATGATTGTTTCTCATTCCCAATTATCAAAATAAAGTAAGAGCATAAATCCATGGAGAAACCATAAATTTCATCATAAAGACTTCATAAAATCAAAACAGTATTACATAGACCCTCTCAAATTAGAAAAGACACTCAAAGTTTATGAGGTCACCCTTACAGCTCTCCTCAGATAAATGAGAAGCTGGATCTAGAGAATGACTTAAATACCCAAGATTTGTGAATGTGTCTTTGTTCTAATGCAACAGATTCCAAAACAGTTCATAAAAACCCACAAAGTTCTTCATGAGAACTCTTCTGACAGAAACACTATCCACTTGTTCTTAGAAAAAACCGACAGTAAAAAATTAAAAGAGGCTTTTTGACCTTTATGATTAGTGCATA
Organism: Sylvilagus floridanus; assembly: GCA_949820135.1. NCBI lineage: Eukaryota > Metazoa > Chordata > Mammalia > Lagomorpha > Leporidae > Sylvilagus > Sylvilagus floridanus. Next base: position 60,502,795 of record OX463235.1, read on the forward strand.
TATGAAAGAATTCAGGAAAAGTACTTAGCTAAAAACTCTAGATACTTCTGAAGAAAACAAAGATTATTGCAAGCATTGGTTGAAGAGTGTAGAGCACTCAGCTTGGGGCCATGGAAAACTATTCTCAAACAATAGAACCAACTCCTAAGCAAGGAACTAGCAGGATATGCTTGGTCTGATTTCAGAGTTACTATGGAACTGTGATAGCTTTATGCCTTCCTTTTCCAACATTTCTGAAGTGTCTGTGGTGTTCACGTTATGGTGCCTCCACAACGTTCTTGAGCGTAGTGTGTCTTTTGTTCACAAGACTTTGGACTGACTAAAACAGAATTCAAAGAGCTTTACTCAAGAAACCAAACTGGAGAAGCATCGTGGTGCCTGGATCTTGTTCAGGTGATGGCATATTTCACCTTGATGCTGAGCCCCATGTTTTCATAGAAGACACTTCTGAGCACCCTAGGAGATTGCATGGGTTGTTTTTTTTTAAGATTTATTTATTACTTGAAAGTCAAAGCCACAAAGATAGAGGGAAGTGTGTATGTGTGTATGACTGAGAGAGAGAAAGAGATCCTCCAAACACTGGTTCATTCCCCAACTGGCTACAATGGCCAGGGGTGGGTCAGGCCAAAGCCAGGAGCCAGGAGCTTCTTCCAGGTCTCCCACATGGGTGGCAGGAGCCCAAGCACTGGGCCATTTCCTACTGCTTCTCCCAGGCCATTAGCAGGGAGTTGAATCAGAAGTGGAGCAGCCAGGACTGGAACCAGCACTCACATGGGATGCTGGCATTACAGATGGCAGCTTTTCCTGCTATGCCACAATTTTAAATTGCTTATTTTCTACCAAGGAGGAATTTCAATTAGTTTGGGATAGTGACAGTCTTTGGAGGCTTTTAAAACAAGAATGCATCCTCTGTGACAGTCTTCTCATCAAGAGGAGTCCCTTGAATCTTAATGGCTTTTGTGACTAGTTGGATGAATACAAAGCTACAAAAGTTATGTTGCATGGTCCCATGGCTGGGTTAGAAAACTCCATATCATCACTACTGGTATTGTCACCCTGGGAGTGTGCATCTGCCATGTTAAGAATTCGGTCTGCCGGTGCCACGGCTCACTAGGCTAATCCTCCGCCTTGCAGCGCCAGCACACCGGGTTCTAGTCCTGGTCAGGGCGCCGGATTCTGTCCCGGTTGCCCCTCTTCCAGGCCAGCTCTCTGCTGTGGCCAGGGAGTGCAGTGGAGGTGGCCCAAGTGCTTGGGCCCTGCACCCGCATGGGAGACCAGGATAAGCACCTGGCTTTTGCCTTTGGATCAGCGTGTTGTGCCAACCGGAGGGTGAACCAATGGCAAAGGAAGACCTTTCTCTCTGTCTCTCTCTCTCACTATCCACTCTGCCTGTCAAAAAAAAAAAAAAAAAAAGAATTCGGTCTAACCTGAGGATACTACATGCAAAGACAACTGAGAGGGAAGAAGGGGAGGAGAAGAACAAATACACAGGAGGAGACAAGAGCTTCTAGTTGTCTGAGTATTCCTATCCAGCTGCATGGGAGACTGAAGGTACCTGTAACTGAGACAGACTCTGAACGCAACGTAAAGAGCAATCCCGTACCTAGTTCAGCCCAGCAAACCTCAGGTTCTTGAGCAAAACTAATCAATACTGCCATTTTTAATCCTCATGCTGGAATAATCTGTTATATAAGAACAAGGGTTAAATGAAATCATATTTGTTAATACAGAAGACATGGCACATGGTCCATATTGTCAACTACTCTCTCCTTGCTTCATGGAGCATCAGTGACTTTGGAGGTAGAAATGGTTTCAATCTATGTTAGCATCGACAAAATTGTGATATGTCCCTCAAAGGGACCTCTATAGGAGATCTACAATGTTTCTGACTAGGGTTGTATGTCTGTCCAGGCTTTATTTTATCTTAATTCTATTTTATTTTACTTCTTTTTTTAAATCCAAACTCCAATTTAACATGAATTGGTTGAACTTGTGTTGCATACCTAATAGTATTGGATTGATAGTGAGAGAAATATAGTGTCAATTTTAAGGAACTTTGGGGAATTATAATTTCATGCCAACAGCAGTTTCTCCTTGGTTTGTAGTCTAATTTATGTCTCTGTCACTACCGATATATTTTCTCTATGTGTCTTTGTATTTCTTAATACACTGAGAAATAGAAAATGAAACATCTGAATTTTCTAAGTATTGGCCCCCGTGTTGATTTCATATCATTATTTCATTTTCAATATCTCAACAATCCTGTGAATTATATGTTATTTTTTCTCTATTTTACAGTCAGTAAAATGAGTGAGGATCCAAAAGTTTCCATAAATACCCAATACCATACATCTCTAAAATGCCAGATCTGGGAGTCAAACCCAGGTCAAACTGACCCCTGTATCGGCACCCATGATAAAAACATAGCCAACTCTTTGGACCTCTGTTTGCTCATCTATATATTAGAAATAACAAGATCTTCCATGGGTTTCTGAAAAGGCTTACAGTTTAGCGGAGGCAGACAGACCCTCGTTCAAATCTCAGAGTTACTACTTATCACCTGCCAAAATTTGAATAAATCTCTTGACATCCCTAAGTCTCCATATCTACAGTAGTAGAGTAAATTAAAGAGCATTATGCATCTTACTGGTCACTACCACAGTCTGGCGAGGAAAATGAAGCATACTTCACCCAGGGTCAACATGGAGAATAGTTTCACTAATCACAGCGTTGCTGGTTATGTTATTTTTACCCACTTCCATCCTTCTGTCCTAGATAGTTACTTCTCTGCACAGTTAGTCTGGGATCATTTTATTTCTTTATTCAACTAACATGGATCAAATGGCTGCTTTGCTCCACATACTGAGAAACAAGAACTCCTGAGTGTCTTGCCTTTGACAAAGAACAATGAGAAGCCCAAGCTCTGAGCAGGGATAGACAGGGGGCATCTTGTTCTAAGAATCTTGCCCTCACCTTCATGACCCTCTTGGTCACCACATTAACGCTGTCCTATCCTCAGGGAGACATTTTCTTATGTCTCTGTTTTAAATTTTAGTCCTAGATGTTTCTGAGTAGCACAATGTGACTTCCTTTACTTGCCAGTTCACAAAATTCTCTTCCTCATATGACAACATAGTAAACTCCTGCCGGCTGAAAATAAAATAACCAATGACAGAAAGTGCTTCTCTCACCGACAATCAACAGACAGCAAAAATAAGAAGTCTCTTGGGACTTACGCTGTGGCGTAGGGGGTAACGCCACTACCTGCAGTGCCGGCATTCCTTATGGGCACCAGTTCAAGTCCTGGCTGCTCCACTTCCCTTCTGGCTCTCTGCTATGGCCTGGGTAAACAGTGGAAGATGGCCCAAGTGCTTGGACCCCTGCACCCACATGAGAGACCTTCAAGAAGCTCCTGGCTTCGGATCAGCGCAAATCCAGCCGTTGCTGCCATCTGGGCAGTGAACCAGCGGATGGAAGAGCTCTCTCTAGCTCTCCGAAACTCTACCTTTCAAATAAATAAATAAATAATATATTTTTTTAAAAAATCTCTTGTCACTATGGCAGGCATTCCTCCTAAGAAATTTGGTCTCTTCTCCCCTACTACCCTTGAAAAAAAAAAAGAATAAGACATGTGAATTTATCACATCCATCTAGCACTTTGGGAAGTGTGGGGTGAGGAGGGAGTGGATTACAGCCTGTGAAGAAATGAAGCATGCAACAGATTCTACTTTCTCTAAGTAAAGGACTGAGTTCTTCTGGAAAATGACCATGGGCTCACCTGTCAAAAAACAAAGACCATCCTAATGACATTTGATACTCCCACTGATCAGCTGGAAGAGAAGCCTGGTGAACCTTCTCTGAGAAAGTCGCACCTTGTAAAACACCCTGATGAGTAAAAAGGTCAAAGTACTACAAGTTGCCTGGTTTGACTGTCTTTTTGAAAATATTTTTATAACACATTTTGGGCCCAGTTACTGAATAACTAGAAATATCTGATCTCCCTTAAAACATAGAAGTGAGAGTCAAATCCATTCATTTGTGCTGCTTGTGGGGAATGGCAGAGGCCCACAAAAAAATCTTGGCATGGGAGTTGGTTGACAATTAATGATCCCAGTATATGTTAGCTACTACTGCAACCATTATGAACAGTTATGAAGTGGGAGATATATGTGAGACTTCAAAATAGTCATGGAAACTGAATTTACTTGTATTATGAAAAACAGTATTGACTTGTATTATGAAAAATTACATTGACTTTGAAAAATCTGCACCCCCAATACTTCTTTTATTTCTATATCTTATACAAACTGTTTTTTGAAGTACTGTCATACAAGGCACATGTTCAAGTACTGTGGGAAATGACAAGTTTCTGCTTCCCAGAAATATCCACTGCATTGGAAGTGAGAGTTCAACTAGAAAAATGACACATAACACAAAATATATCTAACCAAGTAGATTTTGGGTACATTCTGGTATGCAGTCACATTTTTAGAAATCTCAGGATGACAACCATAGATAATTAGAATTTAATACTTATTTTCTTGAGACTTACTTATGTCTACCACATGGGGATCCCATTCATATCCCTAAACAAAGCTTCTTAAATTCCTTGATTCTCAACCTCCTTCAATCATGCATAGCAGCAACCTTCAAATTCTGTCTCTCTTTTCCTCTATTCCACAATCTCCTTAAAAATTACAAATAATAGAAGTTATTTTTCTAAATCAGCCTTAACTGCAAACAAGTTTCCATATTATCCTCCAGCTTGTGACTTTTCTTAGCTATTTGTCATTCACATCAACTTAAGCCTGCCACTCTCTTCAACTTTTCTAACCCTCTTTATTTGGATTTTTGGTCCTAAAGAAAGACCCAGCAGCTGACATAGAAATGAATAATTACTGGTCCATAAAAGCAGAAATTGGGGGGGGGGGGTGACTGCAAACTCTTCTGAGTTAATATTATTTACTTCATCCCTGTCACAGCTGTAAAGAAGCATTAGATAAAATATATACTTTAAAAAGTATAAACAAAATGTAGTATACAGTGATATTGTTGAGGAAGCCAAACCATTATGGTTTGAGGATGGAGTGAAAGATGTAAGGGTAAATATCTGTACCTCATCCTAGATACCCAATGAGTTTTATTAAGATGAATGAGTTTAATTCACTATTCGTTCATTGCTTTAATATTATATATTATAGAATGGAAATAGTTAATATTATAACTTTATTAGAAATTTACAAGACTCGGTAATGTGTTTCTGTGAGTCAGTATCCAGCTTTAAGAATCTGGAGAGATGCTCCTTCAACGATGAGTTGAGCTGTCAGGAGACAGAAACTACCACATTTGTTATTTCAACAGATGGAATTTAATATACATCCTTCTTAATTATATGTAAAGTTACAAACAAATTAACTCAGTGTGATAAAAGAAAAAGGACACTCAGGTATAAAGTACAAACTGAAATATTTCCACTCCTAGAGTAAAAGGACGAAAGGACATTTAGAAATATCGAAAAGTTGAACTATGAAAAGGAAAGGACGAGACTCATTCCTCTCAAGCATCATAGGACTAAGACTTAGACTTCTGAAAAGAAGTTTCTTGCTGAGTGGTGATGGTGTCCTTGAATCTGGAGTTGGAATTACAGGGATCTGGGCCCCAACTTTTGAGCACAGGTTGCAGAGCAACAGGGGCTGGTATATCTTAGAATCCAGGGGTAGTAAGGAAAGTAGCAAGAAAACCAATCTGTAAGTACCAGGAGAGCTGTACAATGGATTCAGCTGCTACTGGGGAAAACAGCATTTCTGGGGTGACGCTTTTAACAGTGACAAGCAGAAAGCAAACACCAAGAAGCAGCATCTCCCCCACACTGCCACCCCTGGCACTTGACTCTTGCTCATCTTACAACTGACCAAGAAGAGGCAACTCCCCACATCACCAACCCTGGAACTCGACTGCTGCTCATTTTACAACTGACCAAAATGAATACATTTCCCCACTGTGTTCTTAACTGTATTCCAACTAAGCTTCTGTCTCATTCAATCAGCTTGCTTCTGACTCAGAGAAGATCACAGCACCCTCACTGACGCTATTCTGAGAGGTAAGAGAGATGCCACTGAGCTTCACAGACGAGGTGACATTTATAACAGTGCAGGCCTCCCCCAGGCGGAGATCAGTAAAACATGATGATTTCCAGGCAAAGAGTCCACTGACACTAGAGCAGGAGAAAGCAAGTACGTTTCCTCCTACTGATGTTTTCCTCGAAATACTCTCTCACCTCTCAGTTCTCAGCTCAGATTCACCTGCTCACCCTATTGGAACACCTTATCTACCTTATACTCAATGCCACACCCTGATTTTAGTGCTTACACTATGGGCAATGAGCTTATCTGTAGTTGCATTGTTGTCTGCAGCCCTCTTGGAATGGCAGCACTGGCTCTCCTCCAACCTGCAGTGCTTGCAAAGAAACCTGTACAGCATGTGCTCTCAGCAAACATCTGTAAATGAAGTAGGTGTAAGACCTGCAGGAGAAGCTGGAGTCGGATGTCAGAGGGCATAGAATCTGGGCCTAGTTCAGAAGACAAGAGCTGGACATGCTCCTGTCACAGCTATGTCTCTAGGAGATTTTTCTGGTATGGAGGAGGCAGAGGCGGCTGCTGGCAGGCACAAAGGGTGGGGAAATCAGGTTAGAGGGCCACTATAAACATCCAAGGAATAAATAAAGTTTATCTGATGGAGTGAGTGATCTGTGAACTTCTGTACCTTCCCCTCAGGTGATACTTCACAGTGAAAGAAAAAAAAAATGATTTGTGACTTTCTTTCCCAAATGTCTCAGTTGACGGGCGTCACAATTCTTTAATCTTCAGATACTGTTTTGTAACGACACATGAATGGTGTCTTACACATGAATCTTTAACAGCTACTTCCTCCAGGTAGTGGCTTTGAAAAGGGGACAGAAGCAATGGCTGCTTCATGATACAATCAAAGCAGAGTGATTTTCAAAGTTCACTCTGAGCATGTATCTTACAGATCGCCCCAGTCCAGGTGCCCTGAGTCTCTGAGCCAGAGTGAGCCACCGTCAGCCTCCTGCCACACAACTTATTTCCAGGCCAAAATATCTCTTTCCCCAAAGATTATGTTTAGTTTTTATTAATTTCTATTGTATATGTTTGCACATTTGAAACAAACCAGATCACCTTATATGTATTACTTGGGACTTGTTATTTTTCTCTTAACCTTGGATTTTAACTTAATAAATTGAAATATATATATAATAATCCATAATTTTCACAAGATTATTTTCTTTTGCATCTGCACACAATTATTTTGCTATCACCTCACTGAGGAACACTTAAGGTATTCATAATTATTTTGGGTTTTCTATGTAATGCTTCATTGGGCATTCTTCAAAATAAATCATTATGCAAACATGAAATGATTTCTCTAGGATATTTACAGTTAGACACACACAGCTGCATGTATCTCAGATACATGTTCCTCATCTACTAAGTGGTACACACTTGATTATGTATATTTATACATATATGTGCATGTTAGAAAAATCACATACATAGAAAATATATCTTATATACAAATGTATGTATATCATATACACACAGCTGTATATTATAATTACATATACATATATGCCTGTATATCTACTCACACATTTACAAAATTGCTAGTTCAAAGAAATAAAATGTAAATCCAACTTGACAAACTACTGACAACTTGCAATCAAAAGGATTTTACCAATTCACATCCTCACCAACACAAGAGTTCCTATTTCCCACATTCTTGCTAACTGTTTGGAATTCTGCAAAGGCAGTAAGTGAAGAATGATGTCTCCCTGTTAGTTCAATCTAAATGAACATGTTAGAGGAATATTTATTCACACTTTCATTGACCATTTGTGTTTCTTCTTTTCTAAGCAGCATTTTCATTTGTTATTCACCTTTAACTTTCTTTTCTCACTTTGGTTTATAGGAATACTTTGTAAATTCTTTGGTTTCTTGCCAATTTAATTCAATGCAAATAATTTTCTTATGCCTGTGATGTGTATTTGACTCTTCTTAACAAATTATAACTTTTTAAAATTTATCTGAGAATATATGAGAGAGTGAGATCTTATCTGCTGAAATGCCCCCAAAAGGCCACAGCTGGATCAAGCCAAAGCCAGGGGCTCGGAACTCAACCCAGGTCTCCACATGGCATTCGTTCAAGTCCTGGCTGCTTCACTTCTGATCCAGGGACCCAACTACGTCAGCCATCTGCACATCAGCAGGAAGTTGAAATCAGGAGGGAAACTAGGGCTCCAATTCACATCTTAACTGCTAGGTCAAATACCTGCTCATTATTTTATTTTTAAAAAGGTCAAACATTGTTTTCAAAGTTTGTGTTTTCTGTCTGGTAAAAAAAATCATCTTTCCAAGGTCTGAAATAAGGGTCAGCTATATTGTGATCTTGAAGTTTTAAATGCTGATTTTTATCTGTGGCATGTTAATTCACCTGGGATTTAATTTGCATTTGCTTCTTTCATTAGGCCTCTCCCTAGGAACCCTACTTTCCAGTACTCTACATCTATGCTTCCCCTAATCTACATCCTGATTTCTTTCAGAACTCTGTGGTATTTGTTAGTGTTTAAGGCATTGCTTGGTATGCCCAGAACCCCTATCAGATGCCTGGCACAGAGTCCAGACTCTGCTTCTGATTCCAACTTGCTGCTCCAATTGTAGCATATGTGCAATATTTTTAACTATTAATGCCCATATATAAATGATTTTCTCATTTTTCAAAGAATATCAACATGATTAAAATCTATTGTTCCATTCATTTTTTCATTTTTGTAAATATTTCCTATTTTTTTAATTTTGCTTGTGTGTTTACATAGGTGAGGATCAACTAAACAAAAATAAAATACTCTCTGCATTTACTTTTGGCCACTATTACTCTCATATTCCTAAACACGTTCAAGGTAGGTAGGGGAAAGAGAGGCTTATAAGAATTCTCCATTTACATTTGCCTTCCATTGCATATCACAGTATTTCCCAGAACCCACCTAACAGATGTCTGATTTTTCTTTGTCCAGAAATGGGTTATTTGTACCCCTAACTTTTGCATTATTTGTACCCCTAACATGTTTGAAAATAAACATGTGGCAAAGGGTAAAACACTTATTACCATGCATTTTTGAATTCATAGTCCATTAGCAAAAACATTGGTGAAAGAAGCAAGCAAAGAATGCTTCATAGTCAACTATCTTTTATTCATTTCATCCAATGAGATGAAAGTTTATGGCACCCTCCAATTATGATGACTGTGTCCCCAGCTAATATAGAATTGCAGTTAAAAAAAAAAGTCATGCAAACTAGCCAATTCCCATGAGTTTTCTGTATCTATTGACTGGCAAGATGGCTTAGAAAAAAATCAATTTGGTGAACTGCAATCCTATTACTATAATAAAGGCTCTGGTGTGCCCAGAATAAAAGTATGGCAACAAAAGAACTTTTCAATTCAGTATATTTCAAATGCAATGTATTTACTTATAATTTATTTGCAGACCCATCGTTTTATGTGACACATATGGATGCCATCCTGGGGGACACTCTTCTTCCCCTTGTCAGTTCAGTCTGTAGACAAGGCTTTAGTTTGGGACTTGGTATTTTCCTAAGAAATATCATGTAATATTATTGATTTCCTACTAGCTGCTCATAGTGGTGTCCATCAAAAATGTTTGAGATTTTTATTTCCCTTCTTTTTGAACAAACAAGGTATAAATCAGGAATGTGAAAGCAATAATAACTCTCATATAACAAAGATCTGACAGAAACATTAGTTTAACTACACATAGGCAAAGAAGAATGTCAAGCTACCAGCATCTAGAATTATAATGTGAAACAAGTAAATACTGTTTTATGGGAAAAGTATTGTTTGCTGAGACTTAGGGGCATTAGAATAGTAGAGAAAAATCAACTAATCTATTATTTCCAGTGAATGGCTTCATGTGACTTTTCTTTGTACTAAATACATGTTATCCGCATGGTTTTTAACAACAGACAGAGAAAAGTCATGGAAGTAAAAAAGCTCTGAAATGGTTACTTTTCTGTCTTCCATGTCTTTTCTCAAGTACACAACTCTACCCATCACTCTCCTAGAGTTGCAAATCTCTAGATAAGTTGGACTCTGGAAATCATGGTTGATCTATCATGCTCTCCCAGTGTATATCAGCATCTATTCCAATATTCTAATGGTCAGGCTAACAGACAAGATAAAAACAATTCACAATTGAATATAATAACTCCATTTTTCAAAATAGATTTTTACTCTAGTATTTGTTGGCCCAAGGGAGAGAAAGATCAGATTCTCTTGTACTACCTGGATCATCACAGAATATATTAACACATAACCCATACAAAAATCCTCTAGAAATCCAGCGTCTCTTGGGGGTACGCAATTTTAGATATTCTTTAAATAACTACATGTATACTCAGGGACTAGAAGTCTTCATTACGATTGAAACTATTTCCTGTAAATATAAAAACCCACTTTACTTAGCTGTATTTAGTCAAAAATATTCCAAGGCCTTGAAGATTATCATAGCAACTAGAAAGGCAGATAACAACATTAGGGCTTCAATTCTATAAATTGAAATACATTTGCACACACAAAAACATGCACACCCACCCATACTCATGCCACTCTTACATGCATATGAAACAGATACTCCTGCTTCCTCCAGGCTTCTAAATAATTAACCATACATGCCTTTCTATCATATTCATCTCCTGGAGTTGTCTTCCACAGCCTGATATTGGACTATGTGCACCTACTAGAGATCACCCACATGACCACAGCCTCCATTGCTTCACTGTGTTATATTTAGAAGACAAAAGCACCAATAAAGTGCTCTCTTTGCTTTTGATTTTGGAAAACTAGAGATTTTAAACAAGTATCAAACATTTTTTCTGGAAAACAGCCACAGTTCCTGATACATAAAAGCTCCTTTTCCCAAGGAAGATTATAGGAGTAAACTTGGATCAGATCATCCTTTAAGTAATAGACAATGGGGGCTGGTGCTGTGGCACAGTAGGTTAACGCCCTGGTCTGAAGCGCCGGTATCCCATGTGGGCACCGGTTCAAGACTCGGCTGCTCTTCTTTCTCTCTCTCTCTCTCTCTCTCTCTCTCTCTCTCTGCTTCTACTCTCTCTGTGTAACTCTTTCAAATAAATAAAATAAATCTAAAAAAAGAAAAAGAAAAAAAGTTATAGACAGTGTCCACTTTTACCTGTTTATACTTTTAACAATGCTAATTTGCAGGTCTGTTGTAAGGATTTTAAAAGTTCCCCAGAAATGCCACCAGGGACTTTTGTATTCCTCTTGCTAATTTAGCCATAACATAGATCACTGATCTAGCAGTAAATTCACTGAAAATATCATGACACCTAATCTACTAGCACCACCTTGTTTTATCTTTACAACTGCCTTAGCTAGCAATGCACCTAGTAATTAGACGTTATGACAATTAGAATATCCAAATTTATGCATTTAATGACACTATACTAGATAAATTATATCTTCTCAAGGATGCATTATATTCAGACTCTTTTATGTCTAGTTTCATAATTTTCATCTCTTTTTTATTGTTCAAACACATACCATCCACGAAAAAACTACAGTTCATGCTCCTTGGAAGAAATCCTTTACTAATCTGGACTTCCATAGACACTTGTATGTGCTTTTCTTTGATGTTTTATTAAGATTGATTTATTTACTTATTTGAAAGTCAGAATTACAGAGAAAGAGTGAGAGACAGTGAGTGAGAGATCATCCATCCACTGGTTCACTCCCCAGATGGCTGCAATACCCAGTGCTGAGCCAGGGGCTTCATCCAGGTCTCCCACATGGGCATCCTCTGCTGCTTTCCCTGCGACATTAGTTTGAACCAGTGCCCATATGGGATGCCAGCATTGCTGGCAGCAGCTTTATATGCCACACTATATTGCCAGCCCCTTGTATGTTTTTCTATGGTATTTATAACATGTCTCACTGTAGACTTATGTATATTTTACCTGGAAACATCCTCTATGAAAATATACTGGGAATTTTTTTATTTTAGTCTATAATGCAAGGAACAAAGTCTGAAAAGAAAAATAATTTATTCTGACTTCATCAGAATTCCTAAACACAATAAGCTAATCACCTATATCATGCTGGTGACCAGTCATCACCTGAACAACCATAAATAATGTACAGTTCAGTCATCACCTGAGGGACCACTGATAAGCTTATAATTTAGCAGTTAAGATGTAAACCTTATCAGCCTTAGGTCTGAGTTCTTGCCTAGATACTCACTGTTAAAATTTAATTATTTAACCATATTATGTGTTAATTTCTTATTTATTTTTGTCTTATTTAAGGTATACAAATTTCATGTATTTTATATATACAGATTTAGAAACATAATAATAATAATTCCTACCCTATAATCTCTCCTGCCCACATTCCCACCCTTCCTTCTCCTTCCTCTTCTTCCCTTTCAGTTTTTATAGAGATCTACTTTCAGTTTACTTTATATTCATAAAATTAATCCTACATGAAGTCAAGAGTTCAACAAACAGCAAGAAGAAGAAAAAAACACTGTTCCTCAACAACAGAAAAAAGCTGTAAATAATCAACAAATCTCAAAATGTCAATTTCACTCCTATACATTACACAGATCAATGCTGATCAATTTCTTATTTTGTAAAGTGAACCTATGAATAGAATCAAGATTTTTTAATAGGATATTACCTCCAAAACTTCCCCACACCTACCAACACCCACTGAAATTTGGCTATTCTCTTCTCAGTTAAAAGCAAAATACCAAAAACACAAATCTGCCACTTTTTTCCTACCCAATCCAACTCTTCCTAACACACACCTGTGTGGCTATGTCAGGAAGCACAGGCTAGGTTATGCTGTAATAATGAACAATTCTCAGATTTAGGGGACTAAAATGATTTCTTGCTTACACTAGATAAGCCATCTGCTGAGGTCCTGCTCCACACTATTATCAACATCACAAAAATATGCTTACTCTGGGTAGCTATCGTGCATGCTGGGGAAAATGCAACAGCAGGCTTCAGTTTGAATTGGAAAAGGAAGGCCTATTATACTGTTGTCTGGCTTCTGTAGTTATCAGATATTGGTAAGAGAGCAAGCTGTTTCTTCCGTGGATTCAGTTCTTGGCTAGTGCCCAGAACATTAGCCTGACTCTGACTTTTAATATGCAATAGTGGATGGATGGTATGATAATAGTTGTTTACTCCTTTGAAAGCTTACTCTCATCCTTGAGGTAGTTTTATTTGCATAGATTGAGAAGAAAGACTTCTGGGTACATACAGATATCCAGCCTGCAAATCTACACACAACTATTTCATTTTTTGTTTTAATTCATTTTTTCTGAATGCTTTTGGGTCAACTATGCAAGCTTCAAAATTTGACCCTGTCATTTACTTGCTAAACTATCTGAGTTAGTTTACGGAATCTTTCTGTCTCCATTTCTTCATCTCTTAAACTTAGAATATAATGGCACCAAACCCAGTGCTTATTGATTGTGAGAATTCATAGAGATAATTCAATAAATATGAAACTATATATTCAAACAAGCCCAAAGGAGACTCATAGTTCTTCATTTTACTATATGACATCAAGCAGAGTTCCTTTTTTTTTTTTTTTTTGGACAGGCAGAGTGGACAACAGTGAGAGAGAGAGAAAGGTCTTCCTTTTGCTGTTGGTTCACCCTCTAATGGCTGCCGCAGCCTGCGCATCGCACTGATCCGAACCTAGGAGCCAAGTGCTTCTCCTGGTCTCCCATGCGGGTGCAGGACCCAAGGACTTGGGGCATCCTCCATTGAGCTCCCGGGCCATAGCAGAGAGCTGGCCTGGAAGAGGGGCAACCGAGACAGAATCCATGCCCCAATCGGGACTAGAACCCATTGTGCCGGCGCTGCAGGTGGAGGATTAGCCTATTGAGCTGCAGTGCCGGCCAAGCAGAGTTCCTTAACTCAGAACCTAATCTGTAAAATAGGAGCAACTGTAAAATACCTCAGAGTTCTTATAGGGACCAAAGAGGACAAGAATCTACAACAGACCTCATCAAGTAATATAAATTTTCACCAAATACCTGCATTCTAATATTTTTAAAGCGTGGTCTAGTGCTGTGAAAAGGTAAGTAGAGATAGAGAATTTCTTGAACCCAATTTTGAACTCCCATGTTGACTCCTACTTATCTAACCTTGGGCAAATTACTTCTCTTTCTGAATCTATCCCTCTTATTTAAGATAAGGGGGTGGGCATTTAGCCTAGCAGTTAAGATGCCAGTTGGAAAGCATATGTCTCTCAAGAAGGGGCAGAGCAAAAACATCACTTCTGAGTGAAGTGGTAGGATGTTGTGTTGTTTTGCTTCAGTAAGTGGTGAAGAAGAAGAATGAAGAAGAACAGAAAGAAGATGAGAAGCAGCAGCCTATGTCTTACTTTGGGGTGTCTGTCTGTTTCCTAGCTATGACTTCCTATTCCAGTGTCCTGCTAGTGCAGATCCTCGGGAACAGAGGTGATGGTTCAAGTAGTTAGATTCCTACCAGCCATGTAGGAGACCTCAGTTACGTTTCTGGCTCCCAGGTTAGGTCTGACCCAGGATATGAACCAGTTTATGGGAGTTCAGTTTATGTGAATGGAACGGGAGAGGGAGTGGGAGATGGGATGGTTGTGGGTGGGAGGGTGGCTATGGGAGGTACAAGCTGCTATAATCCAAAAGTTGTACTTTGGAAACTTATATTTATTAAATAAAATTTTAAAAATTGTGAAGAATTTTTTCTCTCTCCATCTCTCTCTCTGAAAGGATTCCATTATATCTGAACTGAAGGAAGGGGACTCGTGCTGTGGCATAGAAGATTAAGCCTCTCCCTGCACTGCCAGCATCCCATATGGGTACCGGTTCAAGTCCCAGCTGCTATACTACCCATCCAGCTCCCTGCTGATGGCCTAGGAAAGAGTAGAAGATGGCCCAAGTGCTTGAGACCCTGGAACCATGTGGGAGATCTGGAAGACGATCCTGGCTCCTGGCCTTCAGCCTGGCTCAGCCCTGGCCATTGTGGCCATTTAAGGAGTGAACCAGCTGATAGAAGATCTCTCTTTCTCTCTCTCTCCCTCTCCCTCTCTCTGTCTCTCTCACTCTAGTTCTAGCTCTAGCTTTCTCTAGCTCTCTTATCTCCCTCTCTCCCTCTCTGTATCTATCCATTCCAAATATATAAAGAAGTCTTTAAAAAAAAAAAGACCTGAGCAAGAATTGAGAGACCTTGCCGTTCAGCACTTGTTTTATTTCAAAAAGACAGAGAGACATAAGCTGGGACTCAGGGATTCAGGATTAGAAAGAGAAAATCGATAGATGCAAGAAACTCTCAATTTGACTCTTTCTCTGTTTCACCTTCTCTTTCTCTGTCACTCAGCCCTTTAAATAAATACATACATAAATATTTTCTTAAATTTACCCAAAGGAATTAAATTGGGAAATAAAAGAGCTATCTGCACTTCAATGTTTATTGCAGCTCAATTCACAATAGCTAAGACCTGGAATCAATCTAAACACCCATCAACAGAAGACTGAATAAAGAAATTATGGGATATGTACTCTATAGAATACTATACAACAGTAAAAAAATGAAATCTTGTCATTTGCAACAAAACAAAGGAATCATCATGCTGAAAGAAATAAGCCAGTCCCAAAGGAACAAATATATGTTCTCTCTGATCGGTGACAACTAACTGAGCTCCTAAAAGGAAACCTGTTGAAGCAAAATGGACACTATGAGAAACAATGACTTGATCAGTCCTTATCCTGACTGTCGAGGAACAACTTAATACTTTATTCCTTTTAGTATTTTTTTTGTTCTACTTAATACCATTGGTTGAACTCTTCAATTAACACACAATTATTTTTAGGTATTTAAATTTAACTGAAAAGTGATCCCCATTAAATATGAGTTGGAATAAGAGAGGGAGATGTACATTTCGGCACACGCTTACTCGGACTTACCTGTAATGGTAGAGTTAGAAACATGCCAGGGGATTCCAATTCAATCCCATCAAGGTGACATGTACCAATGCCATCTCACTAGTCAAAGTGATCAGTTTCAGTTCATAATTGGTCATAATGATAGGATTAAGTGTTAAAGGGATCACATAAACAAGATTAGTGTCTGCTAATACTGATAGAATCAAAAAGGGAGAGAACGATCCAGCATGGGAAACGGGAGACACAGCAGACTCCTAGAATGGCAGATGCCCTAAACAGCACTCTGGCCTCAGAATCAGCCCTTAAGGCATTTAGATCTGGCTAAAAATCCATAAGAGTATTTCAGGCATGGAAATCCAAGACACTCTTGCAAAAAAAAAAAAAAAATTACCTAAATGAAAGATCTCTGCAAGTGAGATCCTAGTGGAAAGAACAGGTCATTAAATAAGGAGGTACCTTTCTCTGAAGGGAGGAGTGAACTTCCACTTTGACTATGGCCTTGTCTAAATAAGATCAGAGTTGGTGAACTCAAGAGGCTTCCACAGCCTTGGCACCTCATAACAAGAGCCTTGGGTGATTACTGACTTCATAAATAAGAGTGTCAATTGTTAAATCAACAACGGGAGTCACTGTGCACTTACTCCCCAACTAGGATCTCTGTCCTTAATATGTTGTACTATGTGAATTAATGCTATAACTAGTACTCAAAGAGTACTTTATACTTTGTGTTTCTGTGTGGGTGCAAACTGTTGAAATCTTTACTTAGTATATACTAAATTGATCTTCTGTATATAAAGGTAATTGAAAATGAATATTGATGTGAATGGAATGGGAGAGGGAGTGGGAGATGGGATGGTTGTGGGTGGGAGGGTGGCTATGGGAGGTACAAGCTGCTATAATCCAAAAGTTGTACTTTGGAAACATATTTATTAAATAAAATTTTAAAAATTGTGAAGAATAGAATGTGCATGCCCAAGAGGATAAGTTATGACATATCATATTGATGAAATATTTTGAAATCACACAAAATGTGTATTGCTACCATAAATTGACCACAATATTTTGATAAGCTCATGTTGGGAAGAAGCTGCATTATAACGTTGGCATATAGTGATATGTCTTGTTGAATATGCATTGATTACCTGGTTAATTAGGCAAAAATCACAAAGGAAGAGTATTGTGATCTCATGGATCTTTCTAAATTGAAACTTGTTAATTTAACTTGAGAATTCTAGTCTCAAATCTGGAAAGGTGCCCTGTTGGCTGAAATCTATGATATTCACACAGCATGATCTGCAGAGAAGTAGGAAATGTAGCTGCAATGACAAATAAAGATCAAAAAACAAAGTGATACTGGTATTGAAGAAAGCTCAACATTTGGGAAGTCCAGTAGGAAAAAATCAGGAGAGAATCAGAAAACCATTGGATCGAAGGATAAATAGTGCCAGGTTCCACTAATTTGGAAAGTCCCTTCAATGATGGTATAAAACCATAGTTGAAGTAAATGGGTATGTGGGTGGGAGATGGAGGGACAATCATAGAACAAAAATACCTTAAATATAGATGAGAAAGATGATGTCTGTGCTTTAAGTTTGTATCATACTTTTTGATCTAGACTTTATCCAGTGGAATTATCTGGCAGGTTATATGGAAAAGACACCATCAAACCCGTTTTATAATCAAGAAAATGTCACTTACTATGCTGCCCCTTGTAATAAAAAATGGCAATCTTTCATAGCACAGACAGCAACTTTACAGATCTGGTCTTGACAGGTTTTATGCAGGTCATATAATTTGGAGAGTCCAGTCAAGTTTAGGTATACAAAAGAATTCCTTGATGCTAAGGATTCTACCTGTTGTGCGCATCACTAAGTCAATCAATCACCAACACAGAAACAATAAATATTTAGTGGCTATTGAAAGCTGGCATATGCATGAATTAAATGTAGCTGACTGAAGATATCGGTTCAGTGTGAACTTTTTCAGAGGAGGGTCCACTCTGTGCTGACTCATGGAGCAACAAATACACACCCCCACACACCCTTTCCCTCCACTGCAGAGAGGAGGTTAGCAGGAACATTCTGTTTCTTCCAATTACCAAATCTTTTTCTAACACTAATTAATGAGCATGTGCTTGTCTGAATGCATGATTTTCCCACTCTCATTCAGACCAACTCACAATTCCTCAGGGCAAGAGCAAGAGCATTTTTGCCCTCAACTGTACACTTTCCTCTTGGTCTCCCAGCCAGGGGGTATTGGGTGAATATGGTCACCCAGTGAGCACCTGAGGACCCTAGTGTGTCAGCAGGGTTCCTGGGGTTGATGCATTGGCATGTCTACTTTCTCTTTGTCTGCTTCCCACTCATGGAATCTGGCAGGAAGCAGAGCAAAGCATCTTGGTTCTTTCGCCAATGAGGTCAGAATAAGAAGCAAAGGAATATGTAGAAAAATCAGAAGCAATAATACAGTTTCAAACTCCATTCAAAAACAAGGGAATTGAAAGGATAAATAGCTCCCTTAGTGCTAAAGCTGGTATAAAGCAGCCCTTCCCAGTATCCCAGCAACAGATTCACTTTCTCCAACTCCCACACCAAGCACAGTGAGAGCAGAGAATCATGGGAGGCACTGACCCTTTCAAAGGCAGCTTTGTGCTTCTCTGGAAACCAGAAGACTCCTTGATTAAAAAGAAAATGTTTGCAGGGGATGTGGCTGAAGCGGCTGCCAGGCTTGCCCTCCAAGGCATAATGGACCCCTGGCTGCTCCTTAAGAGCTGGAGAAGCATTAAATATGAAGAAAACTTGGTCTTTAAAAAGCCTCCTTGTCAACTTTTATTTTACCAAACCTTTCTAAGTGCAGTTTAACCCATCCACACTAACAGCTGCAATCAGAGCATGTAAAATGCCTGTTCCTGTCAATACCAAATAAAGGCTCTAAGGGGAGGGGGCAGCAGTGGTGCTTCATGGAGCTAAAACGTCAATTCTAAAGC
Organism: Sylvilagus floridanus; assembly: GCA_949820135.1. NCBI lineage: Eukaryota > Metazoa > Chordata > Mammalia > Lagomorpha > Leporidae > Sylvilagus > Sylvilagus floridanus. Next base: position 60,521,832 of record OX463235.1, read on the forward strand.
GCAGGTATCAGGAGAGTTTATATGTTAGCTGTAGGGCTTTAAGGAAAGATTGTTACTGCCTATGAGTGAAGCCTGGAACATCAGGACAAGAAAAAAGAGGAAGGGAACATTAGAACACAGAGGAAAGGAAACATGTTGTGACCTCAGAGGGGGCCATGAATATGGTGAGCAGTTGTTCCCATTCATGCAAAATCTTTTTGCTTTAATACAAATCACACAATAGAATATGGCATCCTTAGCACTGCATGCAGTTCTAAAATTTCCCCCTGAAGAAGTTGCAAACCTGGAATGTTCTGTCATTCTCCCCACAACTCAGAAATAAAACGGCTATCATTATTTTCCTTTGAAAAGCTAGCATACATGGATATACAGTATAACTTGCCCAAGGTCACACCTCACTGAGATGGTAGCAAAGCTGGGACCCACACTTAGATCTATTTCCACCCAGACCTGTGCCATTCTGCAGGAGGAGTAGCCAAATCTGGCCCACAGCTTGTATTTTCAAATGAAGTTTTATTGTAATATAGCCACACCCAGTCTATAGCTACTTTGCAGATACAATAGCAGAGCTGGGTTATTGTGATGGAGATCATTTTATGATCCACAGACCCTAAAATATTTACCAACAGGATTGATACTTTCTGCGTAACCACCCACTCCTTCCAGGGTCTCTACCCTCTTCTCTGGCCTTTCATTCCAGAGGCTCGCCTCTGGTAACAACTCAAGGGGCAGTTGGAGTCAGAATAATGGCTCTGTGACTTCAATTTTAAAATAAATTATAACCCCATACATTCATTATGACTTATTTATAAACTTGTTTTTTACTTTGCTCAGCCTAGCTCATCAGTACATCACTTACTATATCCAAGGTATAGCATGAATCACTTTCATTTCATTTCTTCAACAAAGAATACATGTCTAAAACCTATACTCTAGACATGGGAATTTGACCCAGCAGGTTAAGACAACAGTGTACCCAGGCTTGAATCCTAACTTGAGTGCCCAACTCCAGCTTCCTGCTGACGGGCACCCTTGGAGTCAGTAAGTGGTGGCTCAACTGGCTGATCTCCAACAACCATACTGGAGACTTGGATTGAATTCCAGGCTCCCTGATTCCACCAGCCCCAGCTTTTGAGGACAGGCATTTGGAAAGTAGATCAGTAGACGCACGTTCTCTCCCTCCCTCTCTCTCTTCCCCTCCACCTGTGTCTGTGTATGTGTGACAGCATTAATAACAAAAAAAAAAAAAAAAATCAAAAAAACAAAAACATGCTTTTTTCACCCATATTTGTGACTCAGATTTGCATATATCTAAATGCAGCACCTTCCCACTCCTTGCATCCATCTTCCCAGCCAGGGGTCTCAGTTCAACCTATAACCAAGCTGTTGGGCTCTCATTCAAGACAGTTTTGGTGTATCCTCTTCCTAGGTGTGAGACTTCCTCACCCTGCTGTATGCTACCTGCAACGTGCCATTTCCCCCACAGATTCAAATATTTTACCTCCACTACCTCCAGGTGCTCTTCACTTAGAAGCCAGAGGAAACAGAAGAGTCTTGAGGAAAACCAGATGGGAGGTAGAAAGGAGAGGAGTTAAAACAGAGAGGGAGGGGTTTTTCCCCTGAATTACATTTCATCTATCTCTCTACCTGGGTGCTGGATCCAGGAAAGGAGACCATAGGTGGTTTGTTCCCCAACTTGCTACCTTCAAATAGAGCCTGTCACGTAGCAGGATATCAACAAATACAAGCTGGAAGATAAAGCAAGTACATCAGGGTCAGCTTTGCTAAGGGTTAGAAGAGTGAATTTAGCTCAAATGCTTATTGTTTGCCAGCCATTAGCACTATTGTATCAGTACGATCTGTTTCTCTTTAATAGAATCTTGGGCCTGGAATCTCAAGTCAGTGTCATCAGAAAAGATCATGGTCAGGTCTTGTGAGACTGAATGGTCAAACTCAGTGTTTCCTGTCACCAGTGAAGGACTTGATACTTGTTTCACGTTTTGCTCTCCAGTAATTTCCTAAGAGACACTGCAGCAGACAAGCAGGCAACCAAACATCTAATCCATGAAGCAGGAAAGCCAACGATGCCACGACTCACACATATCAGAAAGCCCGTGCAACTCCAGGGGCCTTCTGGGTGCAAGGTGCTTTCATAATAAGCCTAAATGAGCAAAGGCATTAACTGCCACATTAGCCCCAAGTTGAAACACCTGTGCTGGGGTGGGACCTTCCTTTCTTGAGATCAACATTGAAGCTGACATCATTTACTGTGTATTGCAATGACAAAGCCAGATTCAAGCCTAGGTAAATTCAATTTACAGGTCTGGGCCCCAAAATTTAAGAAAAAGTTCTGCTATTGATCAGTTACAAACTTTTAATCAGAAAGCTGCCTTATCACCCAGGATATGTGTATCTATGGGTAAAGATAATGAAGCCAGATGTTTTAAACTGAACCTATTCTTAAATATGTAAAGTAAATGAGGGCACGTTGACCAGTAATAAAAATGAAAGCAGGCTTATTTACATCAATAGATCCCAGCATGGCCGCCCTTGAGATTCACCTGAGACTTTCAACCTTCCCAGAGAAGCTGAATCAGAATCGTCGCAGGTGTGAGTGTGTATGTTGCTTTCGAAGTTGCCCAAATAATTATAATGTTAACCTGAGCTTAAGAAACACTAACATATACACAGTAACTTGAAGTTATATATATCATTAATGAGTAAAAATCACAAGTTTAGAAACAATATGAACAATTTGATTCCAGCTTGTTAGAAAATCCAACCACCTTAACTGTGGGTATATATGTCTGAATAGGTAAAGAACTGAAATATACCAAAATGTTAGGATTTCAAACTTTCTAAATAGAATTATTTTATTTCTTTAAAAAGCAAATAAGCAGCTGGTTTTTCAATGCCAGGAGAGAAAAGTTATGAATAAGCAAGGGTGAAAGATTAGAATGAGTATGGTTTGCTAGAATATCTTCAAGAGTATCTATCTAAAACAGAACGTTTAACTCCTCACTGCCTAAGCATGAGTCATGTGGTGACTACCTTCCAAAGAATACCATTTGGAAAAGGAAAAAAAGAGTGACTTGACAATGGAGACTCCTGACAAACACCATCTCAGCTAGGTAACTCAGATGATTAAGAACAGTGTTGGGGGCCAGCGCGGTGGCTCACTTGGTTAATCCTTCATCTGCGGTGCCGGCATCCCATATGGGTGCTGGGTTCTAGTCCCAGTTGCTCCTCTTCCAGTCCAGCTCTCTGCTGTGGCCCAGGAAGGCAGTGGAGGATGGCCCAAGTGCCGGGGTCCTGCACCCACATGGGAGACCAGGAAGAAGCACCTGGCTCCTGGCTTTGAATCAGTGCAGCGCCAGCCGTGGCGGCCATTTAGGGGGTGAACCAATGGAAGGAAGACCTCCCTCCCTCTCTCTCTCTTACTGTCTAACTCTATCTGTCAAAAATAAATAAATAAAACATAAAAACAGTGTTAGTTCATTTTAATACTATATATCCATGCTCTCACATGATGGAAACACAACTTTAACTTTCGTTTTACTCCCCAACACACATAAATACATAATCATAAAAACATAAAAGACCTAATTGATGGGCCGGCACTGTGGCATAGTAAGCTAAGCCTCTGCCAGAGGCGCTGGCATCCCTTAAGGGTGCTGCTTCATGTCCAGGCTGCTTCTCTTTCGATCTAGCTCTCTGCCTATGGTCTGGGACAGCAGTGGAAGATGGCCCAAGTGCTTGGACCCCTACATCTACTTGGGAGACCCAGAAGAAGCTCCTGGCTCCTCATTTTGGATGGGCCTTGCTCTAGCTGTTGTAGCCATTTGTGGAGTGAACCAATGGATGGAGGATCTCTCTCTCTGTCTCTCCCTGTATTTGTCTGTAGCTCTACTTCTCAAACAAATAAGTAAAAATCTTTAAAAACAGGTCCTAATTGATGTTGCACTTTATAAAACATCTGATCAGTACACCTCCAAAGGGACAATGTTATCAAAAGCAATGTAAATGGAAAAAAGCAGTCACAGACCAGAGGTGAGTAAGAAAACATGGTATAGCCAGCGTCGCGGCTCAATAGGCTAATCCTCCACCTTGCGGCGCTGGCACATCAGGTTTTAGTCCCGGTTGGGGCACCAGATTCTGTCCCAGTTGCCCCTCTTCCAGGCCAGCTCTCTGCTGTGGCCCAGGAGTGCAGTGGAGGATGGCCCAAGTGCTTGGGCCCTGCACCCCATGGGAGACCAGGAGAAGCACCTGGCTCCTGCCATCAGATCAGCGTGGTGCGCTGGCCGCAGCGCACCGGCCACTGCGGCCATTGAAGGATGAACCAATGGCAAAAGGAAGACCTTTCTCTCTGTCTCTTCTCTCACTGTCCACTCTGCCTGTCAAAAACAAAAGAAAGAAAACATGGTAATTAAATGCCAAATGGTATCCTGGAGGGAATACTGAAATAGAAAAAAATACATTGATTAAATACTAAATATAGACTTAAGTTAGTACAAATTTATCAACATTGTTTCATTACTTGTGACAAATGCACCATACTAATGAGTGATGCTAATAATTAGGGTAGTGGAGTGTAGGCTGAAGCTAATGTGGACATCCCAGAAAGGTACAGTGACCAGAAACCTGCAACACCTGCCAGGGAAAACCTTGACCCGGCATGTAGCCTCAGAGCATAGCCATGTGGGCAGCGACCAAGAGAGTTGTAGAGGCAGGGAGACCTCCAGATTTCAAAGGATATCACAGATAACCTGGGAATCCAGGCAGAAACCTGACCCAGGAGCAAAGCCACTACAATAGAGCCTCTACTGAAGCAATGCCAAATGGAAATATGAGCTCGGAGCCTCTGCCAAGCCTCCACCAGAGCAGTGGCAGCATCTGGGGAGTGAAGCAGCAGGTGAAAGACCTTTCTCTCTGTCTCTCCCTCTCTCTATCTGTAACTCTGCCTCTCAAATGAATAAATAAATCTTTTAAAAAAAAGTGTCAGTGTCATGAAAAAGAAGAACTGAAAGACTAAAACAGATTGGGGTGCACTGAGGAGATACAAGTCTAAATGCAACATGGTGCCCTGGATTGCATCATAGGAGAGAAATGAGACACTAATATGAAAGCCTTAAAAGTAAGATCTGTATTTTAGCTTAATACTATTGAACCAGTACTAGTCTCATTTTTAATAAATATACCACTGTTTTAAAGTAAATCTGGGTGAATGGCATATAGAAACTGTGTATACCATCTTAGTAACTGTTCTATAAATTTAAACATATCATTATAAGAAATCAAAAAATATGAATGTTTTATAAAATAGCCATACTCTATTTTTCTTCTCTATACCTTGAAATAAGTTCTATTCTTTGCTATTAAACATCATAATTGGTTCCACTTTTGTTTCGAGCACATTTTTTATTATATTTCACATCCTACATAAAGAGAAAAGCATGCTTCTCTGGGGTGGCCACAAATATTGCACTGGTGTGGCTCATACTCACACTAACCACATCTCTTCTCTGTTATTATTTTGGGTGTTATATGATGATATTTAACTACTGTTTCCTTTTTTAGGAAAGAATCATCTATGTTTTCTAGCTAAAGAAATAATACAATAATTAAGATAACACAAAAAGGCAGAACAGCAAATTGCACATTTTAGAGGACTAAACCAAGCTCTTCCTTTCCAACAAGCATGTGTACACTGAAAAAGTCCCCTCTGTGTGTTCAGAGGGTTTTCAGGAAAGAGAGTTTCACTAGTAAGCATGCTTGTGATACTCATTTATTTAGCAAATACTATTTGCTACCATTTACTATGCATCCCAGAAAACTTACTGTCACTCTCTTCCTGTGCCCTGATCTTAATAAGCCCCATTGTGATTGAACACACTTTAGACAAAAACCTGACAGTTTTGTGTGCCATCTCTCAACTGGATTTTCAGGTTTTCCAAAGATGTGCTCTCTTCTCCAATTTATTTCTTTAAAGATAGGAACAAACACAGGTCACAGGCATAAGAGACATTTTTCAAACTTGGACAGTATTAAAAGAAAAAAAAAAAGATTCAAGTCCCAAGTTTTTTCAGTCTTGGCTCTGCAAGTCTTAGCTATTTCACAAATTTAAATCACATGCTTAAATACAGAACCATGATTAATTACCGAAAGCAGCAGGAAAGTTATTCAATTAGCATAAGAAGATTCAAGTTCAAATTGGAAGGTTAATTTTCAGATAGAAAAAATGGTGATTGAGTTACCAAGTGAAGACAAAAGTCTCAAATTTGAATGGCAAGAATTTCTGATTCAATTATTTGATTAAACTGCTCCTGAAAGTGATATAAAATCATAAACTCTGACTGAATGGCCAGGCACACTGTAGATGATCTCATCCTAAATGCTGTTATCATGATCTACCTTAACATAATATATGGGAGCCGATGTTGTGCCCTAGAGAGTGGAGCAAATGCCTCCAGTGCCAGGATCCCATGTGGTTGCCAGTTCTAGTCCCGGCTGCTCCACTTCCAATCCAGCTCTCTACTACAGCCTGGGAAAGCGGTAGAAGATGGGCCAAGTCCTTGGGCTCCGAGCCCGCATGGGAGACCTGGAAGAAGCTCCTAGCTCCTGACTTCAGATGGGCTCAGCTCCGGCCAGTAGGGGAGTGAGCCAGCAGGTAGAAGACCTCTCTCTCTGCCTCTGCCCCTCTGTAACTCTGCCTTTCAAATAAATCTTTATATATATATATAGGCTATATATATATATAGGCTATATATATATATATATAGGCTAGTATGCCAAAGAAGTAAAAAAAGTTAGCAGAGTATTATTTTGACATGTACACAACTTTAATAAAAAGCTAAATCTGAGTACCACAGGACTGAAGGAGCGCTTTTCTGAGGTTTCTGGCAATTACATTACACTGAAAGCACAGGGGTAAGGCAGCAGATGATCTGTGCCTTTTCCGGGAATTACACTGGAATCAAATTGCTCTGCTCTTTAGCGATGTCCTGGATTCTTGGTTTCTGCAGAAGACGTGGAAAAGATGGGCTGGAAATGGTCCTTTCTGCAGCCAATATTATTTCCCAGAAACACGGGTGATGAGTATTTAGTTCAGGGTTTCTCCCAAATCTGGACTATCTCATCCAGCCCAACCTCCTTGCGAGTGCCTGCTGACTGCAACTTTCTATACTGTTATTTACAGAGTCCAGGCACCATTTCTCCGCTCACTTCCTTTTTCAATTTTTCGTACGCTTGCTTCTTCGCTGAATGTCCGCTGGAGCAAACCTACAGCCCTTCAGCTTCAGCAACTCCATCTGGAATTTGGCGGTTTTGTCTGTGCCTCCCGTGGGTTTGCCAAGCGCAACTTTGGGCAAATTTGGGCTCCAACTCCTTCGCCTCTCTCCTTCCGTTCCCAGTAGACAGCGTCCTTGGGCTAAGCAGGGGCGTGGCAGGAACCCTGCCTCTCCGCCGCAGGTGGAAATCTCCCCACCTCTCCTTTCCCGGAGTCCCTTCCAGAGCCGCTGTGGGCAACAGAAGCCGCTACTTTCAGCTGCGCAAAGACGCACGCGGAGCCCTGCGCGAGTGGCGAGCTCGCACTGCAGGCCTGAGGACCGGGATATTGTCCACCACCTTCTGCCGCCGCTGGAGCCTACAGGGGTCCCCCAAACAGGGGCGCTGCAGAGATCTCTCTTGTAGGGCGATAGCGGGCGGCAATGGCAGTTCTGGGGTAGGTTGCAGGCCCCGACAGGGACGGAGCCACAGCCACGCGTGCTTCGAGAGGGTTGCGCGTCGCAGGTGGAGAGGCTGGCTGGCTGCGCAACGCAGAAGTGAGGAGCTGCGGGGACTCCCGGGACCTAATCAGGCTCCCCCGTCTCTCTGGACACCCGGCTGCACAGCGCCTGCAGGAGCCTCCGTTGGCGCTGACTTCCCGGGTGGACCTGCCAGTACCTCTACCGCCACCGCCTGGTCCCCCACCCAACTCCAGGCTTCCTGCCTCCCAGGTCTCCAGCCTTTGGGAACTTCTGCAGTGTGTTGGGGTGTGTGGTCGGGGAAGGGGGGTGTTTTCTGCCTCGTGGTCTCTGTGAATCAACACCTTGATCTGACTCAGAGACCATCTGAGTGTCCTCGGGAGAACCGCAGCTGTGGGGTTTCCGGGGCGGAAAGCAGTGGAACAGGGAGAAGGAAGAGAGAATTGTGTGCGCGCTGGCGAGGGTGTGTCTGTGGGGGTTGGGCGGAGGGGGCAGTAAGAGAGTGAAGTGACTCCTTGTTTGTGTACGCGTCTGTGTGTTTGTCTCTAACAAACTGGAGTGGCTAACAAGTATTGAGCAGTTCTCAGCATCCTAATATATCTCCATTTAAGCAATGAATCGTACCAAGATACAAATAATAATTACAGTAAAGTCACACGAACTTCTAGTATAACTTTGCTTTTGTCTTAATACATAGCAACCTGACAAAAAAATTTAATCTCTGTATTTCCAATGCGGACACCTTAAATATAGTCATTTTTTTCATTACAACTGAACAGTTTTTGATAATATCTAATAAATCTAAGAAAAATTAGTTATGACATTATATTTTTCTGAAAATGGCCACAACGATGTCACTCATCCCACGTGTTCTACCTGTCTTACAACTCTGATACTGTCCAAAGAGAGGTAGGGTCCTCGCTGCCTTCTCTTAATCTGGGCACATGGAGGCTAGATAGACACCACGTGATTTCAAGCTTACAGCACAGAAGACAAGTTCTGCCCGGTTCTATCCGGACACTTGCTTTGGGGCTCAGTCACTGTGACACAAGGAAGAGGAATTGAGCCGCTGAGTTCCAGGGCCAACTGGGAGGGACCTCACACGTGCATTCTCAGCCCCGGGGAAGGTGCCCCATCTGCAGCCATGACAGAGAGGAGATCTGTTTCTGCTAGACTCTGCCCAACAAGATAAATGATGGTTGTTGTTTTCAATCACTGTTTGCAACTAGAATGTAACCCAGTAATTGAAAACAGATGAAAATTTTTTGCATGAACATTTAGAAGACTTTATTTGTTCAAAGGATCCACTTGCTAATCAGATGATAGGAGAAAGGAGGGACGTGAACATGCCCTGTCTGTCATCAGCCATGCCTGGGGTGTTCACAAGCACGGGCATTGTCCTTGACTAAGTTTATTCACAGAACCCAGACCTGTACACAGTGTAAGACCGGCACCAGCTGCTTAGCTGTGGTGGTCTACACAAAGGAAAAAGGAACCAGAGAATCTTTCTCATCCCTCCATCAGGATTAGTAAACATTCCTGGTGGAAGCCCCCCGAGGGTCATTCCTGCACTCTATCTGAATGATTTTCAGAGATTTGCTGAAGGTTTTTCTGCTAACCTTCGTTAATGAATAAGAGGTCATCCTTTAGACTAGAAAAACTATTAAAAAGTCTGAAATCTAAAGATATCCTAATTCAGTGTTTATGTTGGAGATGACTTGGGGAGAAAATATAACCCCAAATTTCAGATATGATTGTTCAGTCATGATTTTGATTTACCTTTAATCAGATGACCCTTACAAAACCAAATTGCATTTTCATTATTTGTAGTATTTCTCGACAGTTTTCAAAATAAAAAATTTTTTTTTTTTTTGACAGGCAGAGTGGATAGTGAGAGAGAGAGACAGAGAGAAAGGTCTTCCTTTGCCGTTGGTTCACCCTCCAGTGGCTGCCGTGGACGGCGCGCTGCGGCCGGCGCACCGTGCTGATCCAATGGCAGGAGCCAGGTGCTTTTTCCTGGTCTCCCATGGGGTGCAGGGCCCAAGCACTTGGGCCATCCTCCACTGCACTCCTGGGCCACAGCAGAGGGCTGGCCTGGAAGAGGGGCAACCAGGACAGAATCCGGCGCCCCAACCGGGACTAGAACCCGGTGTGCCGGCGCCGCAAGGCGGAGGATTAGCCTGTTGAGCCACGGTGTCGGCCAAAATAAAATTTTAAAACATCTTTTCCTTAACTTGCAATGTCTTTGCATAAATATATATTTTCCATATATTTATTTGTCAGTTGGTTAAAAAGGTGTTTCTTTTTCTCTTGAAGCCATTCATTTCATACCAATTTCGATGGGTAACTGAAAATACACTTCACAGATCATTACCCTTGTAATCTTTCTTTCCCCATCATTATTCTTTATCCTCCAGTAAGCTCTTCCAGTCAACTGAAGATCTATGGTGACAGTGATGGGCAAGAATTTTTTTGTGCTTTCAATTCAAATAAACTCTAAGCACATAAATACCAAGTTACTTTGTTAGCAAGAATTAACATCTAGTAGGGAAAAATGTAGACACAACCACAAACTGAGCCGGCAATAGTTTAAAGATCATTCTTTTAAAAAGATCCATCACTCCTCTGACATGATCCAAGCACATCCAGTGTCTTCATTTCCCCAAATACCTATCACTGGCTCTGTTTTAAACTTGTCTGAAATACAAAGCACTTTCTCTTATTGAAATGTTTTAAGTATTAAAAGTATTTTAGAATTATAAAACGTGATTTAGTGCAAAATTAAGTCAAATTATTCATTTGACATAGGATAGTCTATCAGGGAAGAGAAACAAGTGAAAATATTGTTAGAACTTGTTAGACCACAATTGTTGAAATCTTTACTTAACAGATACTAAATCGATCTTCTGTATGCAAAGAGAATTGAAAATTAATCTTGATGCGAATGAAAGGGGAGAGGGAGCGGGTAAGGGGGAGGGTTACGGTTGGGCGGGAAGTTATGGCGGGGGGAAATCATTGTAATCCATAAGATGTACCTTGGAAATTTATATTCTAAATAAAAGTTAAAATAGTAAAACAAAACAAAACAAAAGAATCTGTTAGGTAACTGGGCCTAAACCCCCAGGTCTGATGAAAGTGGGCACAGACAGATAATCCAAAGGCTTGGGAAATGTTTACTGTTCCAAAAGTGCTGCATCTGGGCCATCCAAAATGCTAAGAGAATGCTGTAAACTTCACTAAGGAGCCCTTCTGCAGTCTCCTACCCGCCTTAACGGGGTCCCTGTGACACTCCGCATCTCCCCTAACAAGCAGTCTAAGAAGGGGCTCTGCTCGCTACTCAAAAGGAATGAAGTCTGACTTCAAACCCCTGCCCTCTGACCCTGCAGGTTCAACCTCCCCCCACTTATCCCCTCTTTCTGCCCTCCCCCACCCCCCAAAACAGTCTTTGCTACTTTAACTGCCTCTTTGCTCTCTTCAAACCAAGAAATGCTAACATCTAATGAATATGTTTCCTGGTGCTACGTCATGTGATTGCATGAGGAGTGACCACTCCATCTACCTATCAACTTCTTTTCGATATCCAATAACAAAATAAAACAATAAATATCTCTTTTTCCTTTAAATGCATTATACATTTAACTGAACGTAACCCAAAGTGAACTTAATGACTCCCCAGTGATTATCTGTTGTTAGCTGAGGAACAGAAGCAACACTGCACAATGGTTAAGCACATGTAGGAAAACCTACATAGTTTCAAACCCTGACTCCTCCTTAACTTTTAGCATGCAAAACATTGAGAAACATGGTCCATTAAGCACCAGAGATGTTTTAAATGTAAATGTCATGCTACACCTCTGCTTAAACCTTTTGATGGGTTCTCATTCCATACAGTGAAATCCAATATCCTTATAACAGGCTATGGTATTTTCAGTGAGCAAAACCCTGACTGTATCTTCAAAGGCATGCCTCCTCCACTCCACACATAGGTGCTCTAGCCTCACTGGTCTATCAGTTCCTTCAGCGTGACAAGCATTTTTCCCTCTCATTACATTTGTACATATTGTTCACTTGCTTAAGTTCTTTTCCCCACATTCTTCACAGATCTATTTCTCTTCCTCCTAACTGCATCCCTGGGAATAGGAGAGGCTTCCTCTTTGGCAATAGCATTTGTAACACCCTTGGTAGCATAGATCCATATTTTTTTCTACTTAAATTCCTTATTATTTATTGATCACATGTACTGAAATGTGCAAGTAATTCATTTTAATATGTATTTTGTGTATCTTCCCTACAGGAAGAAACGCTTTTGAGACCAGAGATGATGCCTGCTTGTCACTTCGCTCTGATCCCAGTGCCAGGATTCCTGTGGTGATCGTTCACTAGTGATTCACAGAGTGAGTGATAAATTCGTAACAGCACCATGTAAATATTACTTTCTAATATTTATCAGTGTTCACTATATGCCAGGAACTTGCTATAAATTCTATATGCCCTACTTCATTCACTTTGACAAAAACTATTGAGATAAGTACAATTATTTTAGTAACAATAGTGCTTTAGTACTGGTAGGTTAAATAAATGCCCTGGTCGTACAGCTAACTTAGTGGAGGAAGTGAGATTTGAGTCCTAGCAATCTCCTCCACCATACTTAAATTTTTTAAAAAAAGATTTGTTTATTTACTTATTTTAAGAGAAGAGTTACAGAGAGGCAAAGGCAGAAGCAGAGAGAGAGAGAGAGAGAGAGAGAGAGAGAGACTTTCCATTGGGTGATGGCCACAACAGCCAGAGCTGGGCTGATCCAAAGCCAGGAGCCAGGAGCTTCTTCTAGATCTCCCATGCAGGTGGGTGGCAGGGACCCAAGGTCTTGGGGCCATCTTTGACTGCTTTCCCAGTCCAAGGTAGAGAGCTGGATTGGAAGTGGAGCAGCCGGGACTCAAACCAGCACCCATATGGGATGCCTGCACTGCAGGCGGCAGCTTTACCTGCTATACAGCGCAGGCTCCTGCATGCTTAATTATTATCAGATAACAACTACTAAGCATTTATGTTTCTAGGTCCTGTGGTAAGCATTTTGAGTTATTTTTAGTTCATTTGTAACAAGAACTCCATTTTTAAGTATTTAAAGAAAAATGTGTTCTCTATTTCAATTTCCTATCATGTAATAAAATAAATGACATGTTCATTGCTCGTGTAATTCTATGGTGTGTCCATCAGGTAAGATATTTCTCATTTTGTTCCCCTTGTTCTTGTGGTCTTTCCATATTTTATAGATAATTTGGCTTCATTTTATATAAATAATATATTAGGTCTTAAAATAAGAACAAATTTTTATAAAGGCTAACGAAATAGTTGGTTCCTAACAAGCACCAATGAGAAAAAGCATCTTGTATTTCATATCAATTTTAAACAAAACCAATCATGGAAGACAGGAAAAGGAGACACTTGATATACATAAAGCATAGCAAAGAACTGATGATTTTGTATTTGTTGGTTTTTTTTTATAACGTACCTTTGAAATTCTATCAGCACCTCTTCTAATTGTGTGTAAAATGGTCCTTTTTTAATCCACCAATGGATGTTAATTTCTGCTAACAAAACAGCGTGTCACTTACTAGCTTGGAGTTTATTTGAATTGATAAAACACAAAACATTCTCACACATCAATGTCACTACAAGTTTTCACTTCACACTAGAAGAGCTTAATGGAGGAAAAGCAGTAATCACAGGGAAAGCAAAATTATAATGATATGAAAATTATATTTTGAGTTTTTCATCAATAAGGATCATACAAGTGGCTTCAAAAAATCCATGTCACAAGTAGTACGGCAAATAGATATTAACAAGATGAGTTTCTGAGTTAACTGAAAGACACTGCATTTTTAAAACTGTCTTTTGAAAAGCATAAATGGTAAGCACATATATCTTAAATTTTAATTTAATGTAAATAGGATCCTCTAATTGGAGATCTATAATTGTGCAAATTTGGATTAGTAAATCAAATCATGAATGGGACGTCCTACATATGATTGGTAGATATACTCTCTCTCCCAGTCATCTCAAATGCAAGACAAGACATTCCATCTCAACTCATAAATGATGTTAGCCAGCAGCATGGACGGATTTGGTTATATTCATCTACTTATTTTATCAATGGCGATAGACTACTTTGTTGAAGGAACTAATTCTCTAACATCCAAATAGCCTTGCCCTTGACTGTCAATTACACATTTGTATAACAAAAAAGTACAAAGAAATCATCAGCAAGATGAAATATGCAAACAGAATTTTCAAAGCAAGGTTTCTAATCATCTTAGGCCATGAGCCACTTCCAGAATTTTTGGATTCCTTGACTAGATAAAAGATAAGAAAAGCCACTGGCAGGTGGAAGTAAGAGAGGATGTTTTAATTGTTAATTTTTAAAATTATTAAAATTGGGAGAGCTTTTTTTTTTCTTAAAAAAAGCACTATTGTGCATAGATTCCCCTAGGTTTGCACTTTTTAAGTATTTGACCTCATTCCTAGTGAGAGAGGTCATCTTGAGTCTGTTCATGGTAAATATATTCCCCTCCAGGTTGGGTGTGACTCTCCCACTAAAGATAGAAAAAGGGAACAAAACATTTACTTTATGAAAAACAGCAGAGAGGACACGCAATGTTATGAAATTTTGTGACCTTCCTAAATTCATATTCAAGCCCAAATTCCAATGGTAGAGTCTTAAAAGGTGGGGTCCTTAGGGGATGATTAGGTCATGAGAGACCCTCCCTCATGAATGACATCAATGCCCTAGTGAAAGAGTATCACACAACATTCATTCTTTTATTCTAGCCAATCAAATCCAACAACACATCAGAAAGATCATTCACCTGGACCAAGTAGGATTTAGCCCTGGTGTGCAGGAATGGTTCAACATTTGCAAAGCAATCAATATACTACATTACATTAACAAACTGAAAAACAAAAACCATGTGATTATCTCAATAGATGCAGAGAAAGCATTTAATAAAATACAACACCCTTTCATGATGAAAACTCTAAGCAAACTGGGTATACAAGAAACATTCCTCAACACAATCAAGGCAGTTTATGACAAACCCACAGCCAGTGTCCTACTGAATGGGGAAAAGTTGGAAGCATTCCCACTGAGATCCAGAACCAGACAAGGATGCTCACTCTCACCATTGCTATTCAATAACATCCTGGAAGTTTTAGCCATGGATATTAAATAAGAAAAAGAAATCAAAGGGATACAAATTGGGAAGGAGGAAGTCAAATTATCCTTATTTACAGATGACATGATTCTATACATAGGTCATCCAAAAGGCTCTACTAAGAGGTTAATGGAACTCATAGAAGAGTTTCATAAAGAAGGAGGATATAAAATCAATACACAAAAATCAACAGCCTTTGTATACACAGACAATGCCACGCCTGAGAAAGAACTTCTAAGATCAATTTCATTCACAGTAGCTATAAAAAAATCAAATACCTTGGGATAAATTTAACCAAGGATGTCAAAGATCTCTATGATGAGAATTATAAAACATTAAAGAAAGAAATATAAGAAGATACCAAAAAATATAAACATCTTCCATGTTCATAGATTGAAAGAATCAATATCATCAAAATGTCCATATTTTTTAAAGCAATTTACAGATTCAATGTGATAACAATCAAAAGAGCAAGGGCAATCCTTTCAGATATAGAAAACAATGATGATAAAATTCACATGGAAACACAGGAGACCCCAAATAGCTAAAGCAAATATATACAACAAAAACAAAGCCAGAGGCATCACAATACCAAACTGTAAGACATAGTGCAGGGTAGTTATAATCAAAACAGCCTGGCACTGATACAAAAACAGATGGATAGACCAATGGAACAAAATAGAAATGCCAGAAATCAATCCAAGTATCTACAACCAACTTATATTTGAGAAAGTGTCCCATCCTGTGGGACGTCAACTAGGGCCGAGCACCTAGAAGGAGAGATGAAGGGACAGGAGACACAAAGATGGCAGCAAGACAAGGGTCCTGATCAAGCTGCGATTTTTATTTTTCAACCACACACTTATATATCATAAAGGCAGGGTGTCGGGTAGGGGAAGGAGCGGCGTTTAGGAGGGCAGGGGAAGGAGCGAGAGCTTATCTTGTAACTGCAATGCTTGTGCAAGTAGGGGAAAGGTTTCAAGGTCTTAAGGCACAAGGTCACACAAGATTGCGTTATCAATACTTTCCTGCCTGGGCTGTTTAGCCCTGCCTCAGTAGTTATCCACTAAGAGGTCACATGCTGTGTGGTCCCTGACAAGAAAGGAGATAAAACCAATCCCTGGAGCAAGAAGAGACTCTTCAACAAATGGTGCTGGGAAAACTGAATTTCCACATGCAGAAGTATGAAGCAATACCCCTACCTTACCCCTTACACCTTACACAAAAATCCACTTAAAATAGATTAAAGACCTAAATCTATGATCCAATACTATTAAATTATTAGAGAACCTTGGGGAAACCCTGAAAGACATTGGGACAGGCGAAGAGTTCTTGGAAAAGACCCCAGAGGCACAAGCAGTCAAAGCCAAAATTGACAAATGGGATTGCAATTAACTAATGGGTTTATATCAAATAGAGAAGCTTCTGTTCTGCAAAAGAAACACTTAGGAAAGTGAAGAGGCAACTGACAGAATGGGAGAAATTATTTGCACACTATACAACTGATAAAGGATTAATAGCCAGAATATATAGAGAGATCAAGAAACAACAACAACAAAACAAATAGCCAAGTTATGAAAGGAGAAAAGGACTTACACATTTTTTCATAAGAGAAAATCCAAATGGCCAACAGACACATGAAAAAAACACTCAAGATCACTAGCTGTTAGGGAAATGTAAATCAAAACCACAATGAAGATTCACTTCACCCACATTAGAATGGCTTTCATAGAGAAATCAAATAATATTGCTGGGGAGGATGTGGGGAAAAAGGAACCATAACACACTGTTGGTGGGAATGTAAAGTGCTAACTCCACTATAGAAGACAGTATGAAGACCTCTGACATCTGAATATAGACCTACCATATGACCCAGCCATCCCACTCTGGAAATGTACTCAAGGGAAATGAAACCAGCATATGAAATAGGAACCTACACCCCCATGTTTACTGCAGCTCAATTCACAATAACTAAGACATGGAATTAACACAAATGCCCAAGAAGTGAAGACAGGATAAAGAAATTATATGATATGTACACCATGGAATACTACACAGTGGTAAAAAAAATGAGATCTGGTCATTTGCAACAAAATGGATGAATCTGAAAACCATCATACTTAGTGAAATAAGCCAGTCTCAAAGGGACAAATACTGTATGTTTCTCCCTGACCTATAATAACTAATACAGCACCTAAAAGACAATCTGTAGAAGTGATAATGACACTTTGAGAAACAATGACTTGAACAGCCCTTTTCTTGACTGCTGAGGAACAGTTTTTTCCTACTATTTGTTAAATTTTTTTTATTATTATTATAAACACTTTTATTTAGTAAATATAATTTTCCAAAGTACAGTGTATGGATTATAATGGCTTCCCCCTCCATAACTTCCCTCCCACCCTCACCCCTCCCACCTCCCACTCCCTCTCCCATTCCATTCACATCAAGATTCATTTTCAATTATCTTTATATACAGAAGATCGATTTAGTATATATTAAGTAAAGATTTCATCAGTTTTCACCACACAGAACATAAAGTGTAAAATACTGTTTCAGTACTAGTTATAGCATTAATTCACATTGGACAACACATTAAGGACAGAGATCCCACATGAGGAGTAAGTGCACAGTGACTCCTGTTGTTGACTTAACAATTTGACACTCTTGTTTATGGCGTCAGAAATCTCCCTAGGCTCTAGTCATGAGTTTCCAAAGCTATGGAAGCCTCTTGAGTTCACTGACTTCGATCTTATTTAGACAAGGTCATAGTCAAAGTGGAAGTTCTCTCCTCCCTTCAGAGAAAGGTACCTCTTTCTTTGATGGCTCGTTCTTTCTACTGGGATCTCACTTGCAGAGATCTTTCATTTATGTCTTTTTTTTTTTTTGCCAGAGTTAATTCTTTATTGACCATAGAGTTAATCATATGTGTATAAAGTCAATTGAAAATAGATCTTAGCAAAAAATAAGAGTGGGGATAAGAGAGGGAAGAGAAAGAGGGGTGGAAATATGGGTGGGTGGGCAGGCATGGTGGTAAGAATCACCATGTTCCTAAAGCTGTAATTATGGAGTATATGAAGTTTTTAACTGTAAACCTGTATAGCTCTGCATACATTCCTATGGACTTACTTTAAAGAGTACAGTTTAAAAATTTGCCATGGGACCCCAAGTCCCCTTAAGTTGGGTGGTAAAAATACCATCTTAAGTGTTAAAGTGATTATATGGATAGGATTAAGTGTCTGATAATAACAATAGATAGAATTAAAAAGGAGTGAATGCTGTAACATGGGAAGCAGTCCACAGAGCCAACTCATAGAATGATAATGGCTTTATGTAGCACTCTGATTTCAGAATCAGCCCTTAACGCATTCCAGTCTCACTGAAAAGCACAGGAGAGCATTTTAGGCTTGGAAAGCCATGATACTGTGGCAAAAAATGTTCTACATTAAGGACTTCAGTAGGTGAGACCCCAGTAGAAAAAAGTGGTCATCAAAGAAGGAGGTATTTTTCTCTGAAGGGAAGAGAGAACTTCCACTTTGCTTATAGCCTTGTCTAAATACTGATGGAATTTGTGGATTCAAAAGTCTTCCAAAGCCCTGGCAGCTCATATCAATAGCCTCAGGTGATCACTGATGTCATACATCAGAGTGTTGTTAAGTTAACAACAGGAGTCACTGTGTACCTTCTTCCCATTCCTTTCTTTTGATTATTTAAAGATTTATTTATCTATTTATTTATTTATTTGAAAGTCAGAGTTACACAGAGAGAGAAGGAGAGGCGCGGGGGTGGGGGGGTCTTCCATTCGATGGTTCACTCCCCAGTTGGCCACAATGGCCAGAGCTGCACTGCTCCGAAGCCAGGAGCCAGGAGCTTCTTCCAGGTGCACCGTTTTCCCAGGCCACAGCAGAGAGCTGGACTGGAAGTGAAACAGTCAGGACTAGAACAAGAGCCCATATTGGATGCTGGCACTGCAGTTGGCAGCTTTACCTGCTACACCACAGCACCGTTCCTACCCCCCAATTCCTTTCAACATGTTGAGGAAAGAACAGTGGTTCTGTGTGGAAGAAGCAGCATCAAAGTATCATCTTGGAAGAACAGACAGAACCCTTGTCAGACACGGAATCTAGAGTGGGTCAGTCATGGACTTTTCAGCCTTCAGATCTGTGAGAAGTAAATTTTTATTATTTATAAATTATATATTTTGTGGCATTTTGCTTTAGCAGCCGGCATGGATTTAGAAAGGGTTACTTTCATGCAATCAAGGTAGCCCGTAGGTAAATCTTGCAAACAGAAACAGCTTGAAAGAATAGCCCCAGCAAACAATATGTATTGTCTACTTGGATCACCACAAGGGACGCACAAATCCTAGTAGCAAAGAACTAAGGGCTCTTTGCATTTCTAGGCATTTGAGCTGTAGCTGGGGATCCTGGTGAGAAAGTTATGAACCATCTCAGTATCACAAAAATAAATGAATGAGTGAATGAAAAAAGGAAGGAAGGAATCAACTTTAAATATCTGCAAGGTCCAGAGAGCAGAAAATAGCTCATAACTGCATCATTCAAATAAAAGATTTCATTCCCCTTTACGGTTTCAACTACTCCAATGCTACAGAGGTTTGAATATATAAGGTAATAGTGTCAGGTAACAGTAGAAAAACATGATAAAAAATTATGGAACGGGTATTGAGCCTACATTAAAGCACCCAAATTCCACATTAGAGTGTCTTGATTTGATTCCTGTCTCTACTGATTTCAACTTTCTACCATAGGCATGAGTAATTAGATTCCTGCCACCCACATAGAAAACCTGACCCGGTCCTAGGTGTCACACACATCTGGGGAGTCAACAGCAAATGGAAGCAAACTCCCTTCCCCACAGAAAGGAAAAACTGTAAAGTTGATCATGCCCCCTTCCTTGTCTAATAAGGTGTCAGAGAAAGAGAGACCTTAATGCCAAATAAAATGCATATGTTTGCTTAATTTCTCAGACTAGACATTTGGATTTCTGAAATGAGACTTGTGACTTAAAGTAGCTATACAGTATTCTACTGGGGCTGGCCCTGGGGCATAGTAGGCTAAGCCTCAGCCTGCAGTGCTGGCATCTCATATGGGCGATGGTTAAAGTCCTGGCTGCTCCTCTTCCAGCTGAGTTCTTTGCCATGGCCTAGGAAAGCAGTGGAGGATGGCTCAAGTGCTTGGGCCCCCATGTCCACATGAGAGACCTGGAAGAAGCTCCTGGCTCCTAACTTCTGATTGGCCTAGCTCCAGCCATTGCGGCCTTTCAGGGAGTGAACCAGCAGATGGAAGACCTTTCTGTCTCTCACTCTCTCTGTAACTCTACCTCTCAAATAAATAAATAAAATCTTAAAAAAAAAAAAATTCTACTGCCAAAGAAGTGACAGTAAAATCATTGTCATGCCTCATAACTTACTGGTTTCACATTCATTGAGACAAGAAATTTTCTCTGATTCCAAGTGGTCTGGAAAGGCAGAGGTAAGCAAAGGCTGTGTAATGAAGCCTATCCCATCCCTGGTCCTCTAGTGAACACAAGTGTGGTAAGAAATGCTGACTGTGAATTTCATTTCAGCATCATTTGTAAAGGTTAGGAGTATGTTCATAAGACTAATGCAGTATAATGAATCTATTTTTTCCCTACTTGATCCAGTCCTTTCTTGCAGTTCTAGGTCTGTTTCTTTGCCATAAACATTAGTTGTTAGATTTGTCATCCCAGACTGAACTAACTTAATTTTAATAATGATGGCCAATGTGTCTATCAAATTATTATCCAAAATAATAAATAAATGGTAAAATCAGTTCTGATTCTTGAAATTAACTCATATTGGGACCTTTGCAAATTCCTATTTTATGTATGCTTTAGTTGACTCATCCATAAATGCCTGCTCAGCAAACCAGGTGGCTATGCAGCTCAAATACCAATAGTAATGACAATTGATCTGAACATTTCAGAACATTTCATAACCTTATGCAAGCACAAGATGCAATGGGAATTATGATAGCTATTCTAAAATCATGTCAAATGATTGCTGATTTGTCTAACATTCCTCAATACAACCAAAGTTAAAGAGGGATGTTAGAAAATATCAAAAACGTCATTTTTCTATTTATCCAGATTGTATATCCTTCCTTTCACTGTTTCATGCACAGAAATTCTGCCAAAATCCTCTGTCACCAACACCATAATTTCCAAATTCTTATAATTGCCTATGTATTCATTTAATCAAGCTACATTAATAAAGAAAGCAGATGACAATAATTTTTACCATTACTTGTTCTACCACAAAGAAAATATTTGCTCTAAATATTGAAAGGGAGGAAATTCCACCTTAATCAAATGAGAAACTGATAACAAAGTATTTAACTTTAATTATTCTTGTTTTTAGATGACATCTACTGTTGAATGATTGGAATTATCATAATACATTAGCCTAAAATCAGCTGTAAAATTTATTTTGCTAATGGAATTATGATCATTGCTTACACAGAAATAGAAACAGGAAAATGATTTTCAGAATAAAATTGAATGGTTCAATATCCAGAGCATATGTGGAATATATATTTTTATATATTACACATATGTTTTATATATTACATATATATTACATATATATTTTATATATTACATATATAAAATTCTTTTATTTGACATAAAGTAGCAAATTCAGATATTTTTCATACTTGATTTCTTGACAATTGATCTATATATGCAAATTCAAAATTCCTACAGTGACTCAGCAAAATCTGTTATACTTTTATCTGACTAAATTTTGTCCTAGCAAAAGATCATTTCAAAAAAAATTTATTTATTTACTTTAAAGTCAGAGTTGCAGAGAGAGGAGAAGAGACCTACAAAGATATCTTCTATTTGTTAGTTTATTCCCCAAAGGGTTTCAAAGGGCAGAGGTGAGCCAGGTCAAAGCCAGGAGCCAGGCGCTTCATCTGGGTCTCCTAAGTGGATGCAAGAACCCAAGTACTTGAACTATCCTTCGATGCCTTGTCAGGTACAATACTAGGAAACTGGATAAAAGAAGCGGAACTGGGATTCAAACTGGCACTCTGACGTGGAATGTGAGTCCTAAGCAGTGGCTTAACCTGTGTAACACATGTTGTGCCCCATATTGAATATGAAATGTATTCTGCATTGAAATTATTGGAGATATGAGTGATTTAAAAGCTGTTTTTATCTCAATAATCAGTGGAAAAGTCAAGTTAGGTACTAATTTAATCTCAGTTACAAGGACTTAGATCTCTCCCTAATGATGTAGTCAAGAAGCAGGAATAAATATTTGGTTCAAATTCTAATATCAAGCATAGAGTGACTAAAAGTTAAGAACTTAATTCTAGATTATGACAAAGCCAGGTTGGGATTTCTGCTTCCCCCCTTCCTTGCTGTGCGTATCTAGGAGAGTCATTTAATCTCTGCCCTTAGTTTGTTCTAGAGCCATGTTAGAATACCTTCAAATAAACAGCCTCCTGTCCCTAGCACATCTACCCATTGTAGGTTCATTTCAAACATATTTAAGGCTATTTCCTGATAAAACAGTTGTTAAGACTGTGATTGAAGAAGCAAGAAGAGGAGAAGAGGAAGAAGAGGAACAGAAAGAGGAAGAGGAGAAGCAGTAGAAGAAGATAATGAGGAGGAGGAGGCAGAGACAAAAGAGGAGGAGGAGGAAGAAGATGATGATGATGAACAACAAAAGCAAGAAAAAGATGATGACAATGAAGACGATGAAGACACCGGACTAGAGTGGATCTGGATTTGCTGGACGGCTGAGGCCAAGGAGAAGATTCAAAGTTAGGGGAAAGTACCTAAATCATTTGAAAGCTTAGGGATGATTGGCAGATGTATTTCTATCTATAAGGAAGTAACAGTTCAGAGCAAATACAATAATGTCAACGGAAGTTTTGTTATAAAAATAGACAATGAAATTTATGTTGTTTAAACCATGAAAAAAAATCAATGATTTGTTTATATTTATTTAGATTCATCAGTGCAGTGAATCTAACAAAAAAGTAAACTAATTCCTTGGAATATATTTTATTGAGTTTAATGAGGAAGAATATAATCAAGAGTAATAATCGTGGAGTCTTAAATAGAATACCTTTAGTACTCAATGGAAGTCATAAATAAAAAATAGTGTATTAATTTTATAACCCACACAATGAGAATTAAAAGCACAACTGTGACAAGTTTCTTATTAATAATATTTTATTGCACATTAGAACATCACATAATCATGCATTATGAAATAGGAGTATGTTATGAAATAGTGAGATCTTATTGTCTTTTAAAATACCCTCAGCATTAAGAAAATCTTCATTTTTCCATTGCTTCTTTGTGAAAAATTATGCTACTAAGAATAGGCCAGCGCTGTGGCTCACTAGGCTAATCCTCTGCCTGTGGCACCGGTAGCCCAGGTTCTAGTCCCGGTTGGGGTGCCGGGTTCTGTCCCGGTTGCTCCTCTTCCAGTCCAGCTCTCTACTGTGGCCCGGGAAGGCAGTGGACGATGGCCTAAGTGCTTGGGCCCTGCACCCGCATGGGAGACCAAGAGGAAGCACCTGGCTCCTGGCTTTGGATCAGCGCAATGCGCCGGCCATAGCAGCCATCTGCGAGGTGAACCAACGGAAGGAAGACCTTTCTCTCTGTCTCTCACTGTCTAACTCTGCCTGTCAAAAAAATAAAATAAAATAAAATAATCTGCATCTCTCTCTGTCTCTTTGTCTTTATGCACCAACACTGTGCAAATATATAATTCCATATGTAATTATACATAAGTTATATACCATGTATGTATGCATTTGTACACATGAGAAAATTTATAAATAAATTTCATATATCATATATGATTGATATATAGGTATAGATGTGTGCATACAACTATACATATATGTATATGATTATAACTTTTTGGAGTGTGACTTATTTTAACAATGGCCATCTGAGACACAGAGGAGAGTCTAGAAATTGAGACATCTTTAGATCTCTGAACTACAGCTCACTTAATTTACAACCTTCAGCATTTGTAGAACACTCTCAAGTGAGTTTGAGTGTTTGGTCACCTACTGATCACTTTTCTCTATTTTATAGTGCATTATCTTCATCATAAACTATCTCTAAAGGTCAGAAATCTAGTAGAGGTGGTTGACCAGCAATGATCAAATGAATATTGATTTAAAATGGACAAGTTCTTTAGAAACAGACATCACAACGTGGTGGCTAGCAGACAGATAGTAGATAAATACAGAAAAAAATCTGCTGTTATTAACTCTCAATTCCAGGCTACTCTTGCCTAATCATGCAGTCTTGCTGGTTTCAACTCTTTATAAAATGGTCTTTAAAAACATCCCACTGGTTTATTTTCGTTTTGAGTGACTTAAATAAAATTTGTCTTTCCTTACTCAGACTTAACTCAATAATGACAAGGAACACACTCATTTGTATTATTATTTTATCCCCACTTCTGTGAAAGTTATTTATCATAAAATTATGTTAATAAATTTCTAAATGTCTTATATTTATTGAACTTCCAAAAATGGAATTCATTAGCTATCATTCAATGACAAAAAAAGAAAATGAAGAATCACGATAGTAAAATCTACAAAGAAAAAAGAAAGGCCAAGATATCGTTATATACTTCACTATCTTTAGAGTCAAATTTAAAATAAAATTTATATATAAATGGATTATAAAGGAATGCCTGATACTGTATTTATTGTTAGCTCTTTTCAGATAATTTCTATACTATAAAATCCATCCTCTCAATATGTAAAATTCAGTGGTTTTCAGTATAGTCACAAACTCATATAAACATACCCTAAGAAATTACATAATATGCTGACCCATCAAAACCCTGCATATTTCTCTGCTTATAACCTCAAGCAACCACTACCTTTTTACAGTTTTATGAATTAATCTGAACAATTCAAATACATAGAATTACAGAATGTGTGGTCTTTTCTGTCTAGCTTCTTTCACCTACTATAAGGTATTGAAGGTTCATCCATATTGTAGCACAAATCAGTAGCTCTTTCTTTTTATGGATCAACAACATTATATTTGTGTAACACATTTTGTTTACCCATTCATTACCTGGACATTTGGATTATTTCCATGTTTTGGCTATTAGGAATAAAGTTACAAACATTCACAGAGAAGCTTCTGTGTGAACATACACTTTTTGTTGCTCTTGGCTATACACTTCAGAGTGGAATTTCAGGTGAAAATTATGTGTGTGTGCTTTTTTTAAGGAAATTCCAAATTAATTTCCATAAAGACTCTCCCAGTTTATACTCTCCAGCAATGTATTTAGGTCCCAAATTCTGGATCTCATCTCCTAGACTCACTACTGTCAAATTTATTTATTAAAGTCATATTGGTGGATGCACTGTGACATCTTTTGTTTGGATTTGCATTTCCTTAATAGGTTGAGCATCTTTTTATGTGTACATTAGTCATTTGGTTAACTCTTTTGGAGAAAAATATACTCAAAACTGTCCATTTTAAAATTAAGTAGTCTATATTATGTTGGTTTCTGTGTGCTTTATATATTATATATATGATTGCTTTATCACGTGTATTATTTGCAAAAATATTCCTGCTTTCATTTTCTTAATATTACCATTTAAAATACACCTTGTTTAATTTTAATGAAATCTAATATATATATTTTCTTTTGCTGTTTAAGCCTTTGTGTAATCATTTTAAAATTGCCTAATCCATTATAATAAATATTGATTCATATGTTTTATAGTCTTGGTAAATAATGTATTTTGAGTGAATTATGGTACACAGTGTGAGCTTGATGTCCAAATTGTACTGTGCATGTCATGTGGATATCTAGTTAACTAAGTACCATTTGTTGAAAAGATTACCATTAGCTATTTTATCATTCTTTCAAAATTAATTGACCTTAAATATAAGATTCATTTTGAACTCAAAATTCTATTCCACTGATTAATGTCTATACTTATGTCAATGCCAAAAAAATCTTTACAATGGTTGCTTTATTGTATTTTTTAATTTGAATACTTAGTTCCCCAAACTCATCTTTGTAGTCCAAGATAATTTTAAATTTTTTGGTCCTTTTGTGCATACATAAAAATTTTAGGATCCACTTTTCAGTTTCCAACAAAAACAACAATAACAGTAGTCAAGTCATTGTGATGTTGGATGTATTCAATATATAGGTCAATTGGGGAATATTCAGTCTTCCCATTCATGAAAATGGTATTCCTCTTCATTTAGTTAGGTGTGTTTTTTTGTTGTTGTTTTTTTTTTTTTTTTTTTAGTTTACTTCAGTAATGCTCAGGATACTTCAATAATGCTCAGGAATTCTCAGTATATACATTTTACAAATCTGTTAAATTTATTACTAAGTATATCATTCTTATTGCTAAGAAAGTATATACCATTCTTAATTTCATTTTTAGAATAACCATAGAAATACAGCTGATGTTTACATACCCATCTTATAGCTTGCAGCATTATTGAAGTAATTTATTCACTTTCGAACTTTTCTTTGTGAATTCCGTGAAATTTTCTTTCTATAAGATCACATTATAAGCAAAGAGAGATAAACTTACTTCTTTTCCAACATGATACTTTTTTTTCCTGACTAATTGTCGTAGCTAGAACATAAGGACAACAGAATAGGGCACAAGGATAGACATTCTGTTCTTTAAAAAGAAATTATTTATGTATTTATTTACTTACTTTAGAAGGCAGAGTGACAGAGAGAGATTGAAAGACAAAGAGATAAAGAATTTCTATCTGCTGGTTTATACCTCAAATGGTTCCAAAAACCGTAACTGTACCAGGTGAACACCAAGAACCTGGAACTTCATCTAGGTTTCCAATGTAGGCAACAGGGACCCAAGTACTCAGACAATCATACACTGCCTTCCCAGGTACATTATCAGGAAGCTGGATCAGAAGTAGAGTAGCCAGGAGTCAAACTATCATCCTGATATGGGTTGCAAGTAACCCACACTGGCTTATCCACTGCACTACAACACCCATCCCAGAATTCTGTTCTTGCATATGGTCTTAAGAAGAAACCTTTCAGTATTTCACCATTAAATATCATTTTAGCACCCAAGTCTGCTATAACAAGTTACTCATTTTTTTCCTAGGGTCTTACAGTGGATTATTAGGTTATACTTAATTTACATTGTAAATTTTATAGCTATTTGCACTATATATTCTCCCTAGAATTATGTTGGCTGCATCTCATAAATTTTGGTATGCTGTATTTTGTTCTTATTCATCTCAAATCACTTTATAACTTATCTTCTTTGATTAGTAATGAGCATGTTTTAAAAATATCCATATACATCCCCAATTTTCTCATTTTGCTTATTTTTTTAATTTCATTTAGGTCAGAAAATATATTTTGTATCATTAAAATCTGTTTAATTTTGACTGAAACTTCTTTATGTCCTGGAATATTATTTATTCTGGAGAATGACTCAGGTGCTCTAGAGAAGAATGTATATTCTTGCATTTTTAGGGGGAGTACTTATAGATGTTTAGTAAACCTCCATGTTATATAGTTCACTTCATATCTTTCATTTGTTGACTCTATCTATTGTTTTCTCTTGTATGGCCATTTATTGTTTATCACATTTTTAATCAAAAATAAATATTTTAAATAATGTAATATAACAACATTTTTGAAATAAGATTTCCCTGGGAATAGTGCTTTAAAGGATCTCTAACCCAAGATGCTTTTTGAAGGAGCTTCGATTCCATACTATCCCAATGACTTTGAGTCTTCTGGTTTTGTCTGTGAATGAGGACCCAGTGGTTTCCATGGCTACCACTGGTCTGGGTACAAGAGGACAGAAATAGGCAAGTTAAAATACAACAAACTGCATTGTTCTTACTGGAACAACAACATTTTTTATGGAATAAGTGTTTCATAATTATTGCAAATTTTTTATTAGATTCTAGAATTTTCAAATACTTATTTTATAACTTTTGCCAGTGGTTTCTGTGATGTTGTGAAAAAGAGGAAATTATAAAGTCCTTATTTTGTCATTCTCACTAACATTGTATTCCTATCATCTTCTTTTAATTACCCAGGAAATACTATTTCTTGATGTCATCAGTACTTTCTCTAGGTGCTACAAGAGTGAGTTGTTCACAATGATGTGACTGTCAAATAAGAAAAATCCATCCTTCCTTGGGCAAATATGTAACTAGATATACACTCTCATGACTAATAACTCACATTGTTTCAGGAATGGCAAGAACAGCCATACCTGGGCAGAGATGATATAAGCAAAGATGAAATGTACTTGAGTGTCTGTCAGGAAATGTTACAGACTAGATATATGTATGTCTTCTAAAATGTGCAAAATAAAACAGCATCTTTCAAAATCAAAATAGAATTATATTTTAAAGGAAAGTCTTGTTTTCACTAAGATGATAACTTAAAAGCAACAATTTGAGCTTTTGTATCTGTAATTTATTGTACTCTAAAATGAATATGCCATGCATAGCTGTCATAGAAACTGCATTATGAATATAACATGGTTTATCCATAGCTTTAAAATATAGCTTGACTAAGTACATTTTAATACTAAAGGGAAGTTGGATTTAAAGTAGACAAATGAAAATATTTCCTTTCAATACAACATGTTTTCAATCTGGTGATTTATAAAATGCATCACAAAGTAATTATTTATTTCATACATTGAGACCAAGTCCAAATCATGGTTTTATCAGATTTAAGAGATCAAAAGTATTGTTCACAGCTCTCCTCTTTTTGGTAGAAGGAAATATTAAAATTAAATATTAAAATATTAAAATTCTGATAGAAATCTTCATTTAAATAATAATTTTTCAGGGGCATATTGAATGTCAACCCAATGCTCAGGCTATGAAATAAATTAATGAATAAAGTACAAGATCAAAGGTACCTCAGAATTAAACTTAATAAAAAAGGACATTTTAAAATTCAGCAAATATATAAGACTGTTAAGTACCCAAACATGCCTGTGGAATCAGTATGTCACGCAGGGTCTCCAGGGACCTTGGAAGTTGGAGAAGCTTAATTCAAACCCTGAAAACCACGTCACATGAAGATAAAAATCCCCTGGACTTGAAGGATACGTCTTTAATAGGGAAATACACAGGAGAATGTTGCAAATGGTGAGAAAGAGGTAAAGAATTACATGAGAGTTACTGAAAAAGAAAGAGACAGCATGCCAGTTGGGAAATAAGAAATGATTCCTAAAAATTGAGTCTTTCACAGTTGCACCCCTGATTTTTGAAGTGAAAAAGAGATAAACTGCTAACAAATCCTCTCTCAAGCTGAAATGTGCTACAATCTTATGAATAAACTCTCCATGTTGACCAGAATGGTCCCTTAGTTTCCCACACAAAGCATGCCTATTCCTGTCTCGGTTATTTTGTTCTCAAAACCTGGGATGCCCTGTATATGAATATTCTACAAGCCTTAGTCGCACCTCTAGCCCTGGGCTCCAGACCATGTGAATGTCTCCTTCTTTGAACATCTATTAATAAACCAGCTAACCAGATTTTGTGAATTAAAGGAATGCTCTTGAAAGATAAAAAGATATCTTGGGGCTGGTGCTGTGGCATAGTGGGTAAAGCCGCAAGTTGAATTTCTATTCAGGCCTTTGAAAGCTTGAAGGCATTCATTTCATCTTTTAATGTTTCCTTCCCATCTTATCATCCTCCCCCTTTCTTTTATAATCTTGGCTGGAATAAAAACAAATGACCCATCTCCAGGAAAAAAAAAAAAAAAACTGTCAGAGATCAACTTTTAAAAAACGCACTTCTTCCACATTGGGATCCTTACCCAGCAAACTCCAGGAGCAAAGCTAGTGGCCACTGGAACAGCCAGTCTTAAGAGACAAAATGTGATACACCAATTCTGCAGAAATCAGCAATGAAGGGGATTTTTACATTTCTCCAAATGAGTCTCATTTAATAACTACAGGTCCCAAGCACCACTTTTACCTTATGACATACAGATATATAATCTCTAACTTCATTGTTCATTCCTTTTGAGTTCTAAAGTTCAAGCTGCCATGGTGATTCATGTTACGTTTGATGATCCAATATAAGCTGAATGATCTTAAAAGAAAAGACTCCGTTTGGAAATATCTTTCATCAAATTCTTTCTAGTTCTCCTTTTGAACATGCCATACTGGAAATTTAGGATGCAAAGACAGATACTAAGAATGTATCCTTCCAGAGGAGACCATGGGCCCATCACAAGGGCAGCATACCCTGGTATACCCTGGTTGTGGATACTATGTTAAACTGGAGTAACCATGTGATTCTTCCAAAAGGCTTTAGTGGATTTTTACACAGAGAAGCCTTGGAGTGATTCTTGTGTGTGAGCATACAAGGCTGAATTTTTCCTTTTTCACTGGTTTGAACTTGTCTATACAGGCTGACATAAGTTGACTTTTTTACTACTGCTTCTTCCAAGTTCTTCAAATGACCCTCCCTGATTACTGCAGTGACCTCTTGTTTAACCACTGTGCAACAATAGCGCCTAACAGTGGTTCATTAGCACTGATGGGTACATGTTCAGGGTTTATGTCTTCTCCATTAATATTCTTTCCAACCTAGGATCACTCAAACACATTAAGTTCCAGAAATGGGACATTATGAAAATGAGTTAAAATGGGAATATCTAGAGTCCAGAATATCGATCTTGGAACCAAGAAACAAAGTTTAGTGAACCAAGAGGCAAGACTAATCCTAAAGACAGACCACCATGTTAAAATGAGTTCTAGGATAGTTAGAGGATAGGTTCACAGGGGAACTGAGGAATTTAAAATTGAATAATGGAAGTATCTGTAAAGTGGCAAATATGAATTGCTTTTCTTATTCATTAGTAATAATTCCTTAAATATATTTACTTGCTCTTCAATCTCAGGAACCATGCTAATGCTCATGAATATTTTCTCTCTTAGAATATGTAATCTTAGAGAATACAGAGTGTTTAAAACAGAATAGCTCACATATATTAGCTGTTTAATAAAGCAAACATGTTGTAGTCTAGTTGAGTATATTATCTTAGGATCCAAGAGGATTTTGGAGATTGAGAACACCTCACATAACCCTCCACCAATGAGAGCTCTGTTCTATATCTATCAAATTTCTAATCTACTGTGAGTCTTCCTTAAACACCTGAACAATATTATATTCCTTGGTATCATCTACATAGTTTGTGAAACCAGTTAATGCTATAGCTGGGATTCTATTTGGGTTCTTAGTAAATCAGCTTATTAATAATATAATTTATCCCATTTACCATATGTTGATGTGGTATTATTTTAGGTCTAATTGCTCATAAACAGATTTTTTGTTTTTTATATAAATATTTTTTGAAATGCCATATACATACAAAGAAATGCATACATGAACAGATAAATGAATTTTTTGTTATCTGCTCATCCTCATCACCATCACCCAAATTAAAAACTACTAGTAACCCATGAGTTCCCACTAGTTTCTCCTCTCCATTTGATTTTTTAGGGTGTGAAATAAGAGTATATTGTCATTTACTTGATACAATTCAGTGAAGCACTATTTATAACTCTACACTCAAGTTATATAAGTTATATGATATCCACACAGTTTTTATACTCTATCTACATATTAACTAACATAAATTAGAGAAAACATGTGATACTTGTCTTTTTGGGAAGTTTCTGCACATCAAGAAAACAGAAAAAAGAGGCAACTACAGAATAGGAGAAAATATTTACAAACTATGCTGCATTGGATAAAGGATTAATATCCAGAATATAAAAGGAGATCAAGAAACTCAACAACAATAAAACAAAGCGTCCATTTAAGAAATGTAGAAAGAACTTGAGTAGGCATTTTTCAAAGGATGAAATACAAATGGCCAGTAGTCACATGATAAAATGCTTAGAATCACTAACCATCAGGGAAATGTAAATAAAAACAATGATGAGATATCATCTCCCTTAGTTAGAATGTTTATCATCTAAAACTGAAAAAACAACAAAGGCTGGTGAGGATGTGGAGAAAACTGTGGCTTAATACACACTGGTAGAAATGCAAACTGGTACCATGATAATGGAAGATGGTACAGAGATGCCTCAGAAAGCCCAAAATAGATTTACCATTTGATCCATCCATCCCACTCACGGTAATTTACCCAAAGGAAATGAAATCAGCACATAAAAGAGTTACATGCACTCCCATGTGTATAGCAGCCCAATTCACAATAGCTAAGATATGGAATCAATGCAGATTTCCATCAATTGATGACTGGATAAAGAAAATGTGGTATTTATACATGACAGAATATCATTCAGCCATAAAAATGAACAAAATCCTGAATTTGCAACAAAAGGGATGGAATTAGAAAACACTATCCTAAGTGAAACAAAATTGTTAACTCTTAAACCTGTTTACTTTAGTAACTCAGCCAAAACAGAATCTGCAAAAACTATGTATTATGAAAGAACAGGAACTATGTATTATGAAAGAAATTATGCATGGATTTCAAAAAATTTTACACCAAAATAAACTTATGTTTTTAATAATTTTATTTATATAAAATGAACAAATTTTTTGTATTTCATATAAACAGATTTAGGAGCACACCCTGCCCTCCCTCCCACCCACACTCTCACTTTCCTTCCTCTTTCCTCTCATTCTTTCTTTTAATTTTCACAATAGTATATTTCAGTTTATTTTATGAGCCTAAGCTAATCCTCAACCTGGTAAAGAATTCAACAAATTGTAAGACAAAAACAAAAAAAAACTTCCTCAACAATAGAGATAAGGGCTGTAAACAATCATCATTTCTTAAAATGTCAATGTTACTCACATACATTCCATTTTTGGCACTCTATCAAGTACCACAGATCAGGGATAACATATGATATTTGTCTTTCTGGGATTGGCTTATTTCACTAAGTATAATGATTTCCAGTTACGTTCATTTTGTTGCAAAAGACAGGGTTTCTTTTTTTTTTTTTTTTACTTAACTTTTTTAAAGAATATAAATTTATTTTCTTCAGAGATTAGAAGTGAGAAAGGGAAATAGCACTCAGAAACACTGGTTACCTCCCCAAACGACCACAACAGTCAGGGCTGGACTGAGGCAGAGTCTGAGAGTTAGGAGTGCAATCCAGGTATCCCTCATGAGAGGCAGAAACACAACTGATTCATCATCACTGCCTCCCAAGGCCTACATTGACTGGAGGCTGGAGTAAGGACACAGAGCTGGGACTTGAACTCAGGTACTCCTACATGGGACATGGGCATCCTAACAGCTAGTTTAAATGCTCACTCCCCAAACTTACACTTAATTCTATGTTGCCATGAAATTCTTTAGATTTTATTTATTTATTTATTTGAGAGAGAGAGGGAGACAGAGAGAAAATTCTTCCATATGTGGTTCACCTCCCAAATGGTGGCAATGGCCAGAGTTGGGCAGATCTGGAGCAAGGTGCCAGAAGATTCCTCCAGGTCTCCCACATGGGTGCAGGAACCCAACCACTTGGGCCATCCTCTGCTGCTCTCTCAGGCCACAGCAGAGAGCTGGATTGGAAGAGGGACAGCAGGGACAGGAACCTGCACATGTAGGAGATGCCAGCACCACAGGTGGAGGCTTAGCCAACCATGGCACAGCGCCAGTCAGCCCCTGTCATGAATTTTTGAAGCACCCTCACATGATGTGCTTTTTGCATAAAGGTTTCAGTGCACTGTAGAAACAACACACAGAATAAAAGAATTTGAACATGAAATCAGTAAGACTTCCCTACAGTTACACCAGTACCAGACCACAAGAGAAAAGCCAGTGGTCCTGAGCACTAGATCAAGAGTCAGCAAAAGGTCAAATACCATATACTGTTTACAAGCCAAGCGGCAAGTTGAATGTATTATTAAAGTTTTCTACAATTGGAAAGATAACAAATGTACATAAATTTTAAGAAAATTCAAATTAAAACAATTGAGTACTGCTTTTATAATATAGTTTTTCTTAGAATAATACTATTCTGAGGGAATGAGAATAATATTTTGCTTAATTTAGGTTCAAAGTTAGTTTTCTCTGTCGTCAAAATTGATTGCAAGTGCTCATCTGTTAATGCAGATCTATAGTGAGGTCCTTCATATTTCATTTTTGAAAATGTATATTTAGGCAACAGGGAACACTGATATCAATGCAAGAGGCTATTTTAGTTGAGGGCATTTATTGTTTAAATGCATTTATGGGGACCAGCACTGTGGCATAGTGGGAAAAGTCACCACCTTAAGTGCTGGCATCCCATATGGGCTCTGGTTCAAGACCCACTTCCCATCCAGCTCTCTGCTATGGCCTGGGAAATCAGTAGAAGATGGCCCAAGTCCTTGGGACCCTGTACCAGTGAGGGAGACTGGGAAGAAGCTCCTGGTTCCTGGCTTTGGATCCAGTCATTGCAACCAATTGGGGAGTGAACAAGCAGATGGAAGACCTCTCTCTCTCTCTTCCTCTCTTTCTTTTCTCTCTCTCTCTCTCTCTCTCTCTCTCTCTCTCTCTCTCTCCTTCTCTCTGTGTGTAACTCGGACTTCCAAGTAGATAAATAAATCTTTTTAAAAAATGCATTTATGGGCCTGGCATTGTGGTGCAGTGGGTTAAGTCACTGTCTGCAACACTGGTATCCCATATTGGAGCACAATTTCCAGCCCCAGCTGCTTTGTTTCCAATCTAGCTCCCTGCTAATGTGCCATGGAAAGCAACAGGGAATGGCCCAAGTGCTTGGGCCCTTGACACCAATGTGGAAGACCTGGATGGAGTTCCAGGTTCCAGGGTTCAAACTGGTCCATCCCCAGTTCTTGGAGCCATTTGTGGAATGAATCAGTGGGTAGAAGATCTCTCTGTGTCCCTCCATCTCTGTCACTATGCTTTTCAAGTAAATAAATCTTTTTTTTATATACATATGGTTTAGTTACTTCCTCTCTGCCCTTCTTATTTCCTCACTTTCTCTTAAGACTACTGAAGTAAAGATCACCTTCAGTTCACAGTGCTTTATTATTATTGGTCTGTGCGCATACTTTCATTCCTTTCTGTGTGTTTATATATTTATACACAGGCACACATAGGTAT
Source organism: Sylvilagus floridanus (assembly GCA_949820135.1). Taxonomy (NCBI): domain Eukaryota; kingdom Metazoa; phylum Chordata; class Mammalia; order Lagomorpha; family Leporidae; genus Sylvilagus; species Sylvilagus floridanus. The sequence goes on from OX463235.1 coordinate 60,556,913, forward strand.
ATATGAATACCTATGTATATATATATACGAATACCTACGTGTGCCTGTGTATAAATATATAAACACATATATACATATATATACGTATATACCTATGTGTGCCTATAATAACAAGAATGTGCCTATGCAGACACATTATTTTTATTCCATGCAACACCCCCATTCCCTTCCTTGTCCTACGTGTGTATTTAATGTATATTTTGTTTTGTATGACTGCCTATATCATTTTTGGCAGACTCAAATAATTACTTCTACATTTAAAAATGGCAATAAAAGGATTAGCTTATGACTTGAATTGTGCCAGAGCATAACATTTTCACAGTTAATTCAGTCCATATGAATAAAAATATCAAATAATCTAAGTGAAAAATAACAGGCATTTATGATTCTCTTATTTTTTTCTCTTGATATTTGCCTTTTAGCATGGTATTATATAGCAGACTATATAATTAAAGGCTACATGGAGACTACTCAAGTGGTCATACAGATTTTCTTCTACCAATTGTATTTATTTATTTGAAAGACAGAGTTACAGAGAAAGGTAAAAGGAGAAAGAGAGAGCAAGAGAGAATGAGAGAGAGAGACGGCTTCCATCTGCTGGTTCATTCAACTGAATGGCTGCAACAGACAGAGCTGAGCCAATACAAAGCCAGGAGCCAAGAGCTTCTTCCAGATCTCCCACAGGGATTCAGGGGCCCATGGATTTGGGCAAGGCTCCACTGCTCTCCCAGGTGCATTAGCACGGATGGGGTTTTAACCCACAGCACCACACTGCTAGCCCCTATGTAGATTTTTAATTGTGGGAATTATTTGTATTCATTGAAGTCTGAATGATACTGTTGGGGCTGTAGGTTTGCCATGGATATTTATACACTGAACATTTTTATTTTAACTCTTATCAACATGTGTAGTTTATCAGGCAACTTACAGTATTTATGCACGCACCAATATTATTTGTTTGGGAAATAGCTTTAAGCTAGTATTAGGTCTGTTTTGCCTTGAATTGTAAGGTTAAAATTACTACTAAACATATCATCAAATCTGCAATAGAAACTAATTCCTAAACCCAATAGAACCTCATTCTTAAACTTAATTCCTAATAATCAGTCTTGTACGTCAGTGCTAGCTCATCATTAGTTTGACATGTGGTAGAGAAATGTAGGTTTTAGAGCTTTTGTTTCTGACAAAAATTTATGGAACAAAAATGTTTACGTCCACTAGAGCAGATGAATTTCAGCACTGATACTGCGAGTTCAGTACAACACTACACATTCAAACATTTCTACATAAACACACTGACAAGTAATATCATAAACAAGTTTTAAACAACTTAGACTTTCATGTTTTACAAATATTTTCTATTTTCAACCAAGTTTTTTTTTTTTTTTTTGACAGGCAGAGTGGACAGTGAGAGAGAGCGACAGTAAGTTTTTTTCCATGCTTCAGTCACACTTTTTTAGCATAATCCTTTATACTTGTAACACATCTTGGCAGATTCCATTTCAGATTTTCATGATTTCCAGTTATCTCAGTTTCTTCAAAAATATTTATACCTTTAGTTGTCCCATGCAACCTATGCAGGGAAATGAACTCTTCACACATTTCAAACTTCACACATTTAAAAGAGAAATCTAACTCTTAATGTGTCAGGAAACGCAACTCAAAATCATCCAACTTATTATAATTTTACTATTGATGTTGCTTCTAATGTACAAATTCTTCAATTAAATTTCTTTCACTGAAAGCTGAATGGCTTCAAACAAATTTGTTTCTCTCTGGAGACATTTCTTTCTTGCAATCAAGTATTATTTAATTGACAATAATTAGTAATCAATTTTTCTTGCTCTGCTAACAAGTGAATCACTCACACACATTAGGTAAAATCTTACTTCCATTTTGTGAAGAAATTCTGTTATGATAGTATTTTTTAATTTTATTAATATAAAGATAACAGATTTAATGTACTTCATAGATAAAATTTTAAGAAGATAACATACCTGCTCTCCTTCTTCCATCCCTTAACCCCTACTCCTTCTTTATTTTTTCGTTTAACTTTTGCAATAATATTTATTTTTTGTATTTCATATATATAGTTTAAAGAGCATAATGATACTTCCTGTGATACCCTCCCTCCCTTCCCCACTTCTACTTTCCCTTCTTCTTTTATTATTTTTCTTTTTAATTTTTGCAATCAGATATTTTCCCTTTTTTTTTAATCAGATATTCTGGTTTTAATATTCTAATTTTTCTAACCATTTTTCCTATGAATGGAGACACAGGATTACTTGCTTTGTTAGGCAATGTTGATATACATTGTTTTTTCAAGAGCTATAATACTACTACATAATAAAAACACACTTTGATACCTAATACAATAGCAAAACAATCCGCACTACACTGTGTCTTAAAATGTAATATTAGACATCAGTTTCTTCTCATTTGGAAATTCTGAGCATGCATTAGTAATAAAACAATATATCTTCATATTTCCATATACTAAACACTCAAACCCCTGTTGAGTCATAACTTCATCACTGCAAGCAGCAGCTCAAAGTAATGAGACTACCACATATGGTCCTTGTAATTACTCAACTCTGCCGCTGTTTAAAAAAAATAACACTGCTAATACATGAGGAACATAACTACATTGCCATCAAATTTCCTACAGATAGTGATATTTGAATTTAACATAATTTTCATGGATCAGGAAACAATCTTCATCTTTAGATTTTGTTAGTAATTTAAAAATTGCTCATTGAGACAATATGAAAACCAGTTGTGGGTCACATTATTTCCCCAGTGTAAAGTTTGAGAACCGCTCTTTTTTCTTTTTTTTTTAATTTTTATTTGTATATTTTATTGATTTTAGTTACTTTTTCAAAAAAGAACTCATTAGTATAATCAATTGAGTTTATATTTAATATTTTTCTAATGAACTCTCAAAAATTAAGTCTTTTCGCCAAAAAAGTGATAATAATCCAGGGTGATACTCCATAGACATTTCAGCTTGTTTGTGCAAACCTATATGCCAACAATGTCCCTATAATTGGGAAAAATGTCTTTAAAATCTGATAAAAACATTTAAAAAAGAAATGCTATTTTAATATAGTTTCAACTGATAAATTTCTAGCTGTACTACAAATTGAATAGCTAGGATCCATTTCTTTTTTTTTTTTTTTTTTTTTAGGAACATGGTGATTCGTTTTTTTTTTAAAGCTTTAATTTAATGAATATAAATTTCCAAAGTACAGCTTATGGATTACAATGGCTTCCCCCCCCAATAACTTTCTTCCCACCCAGAACCCTCCCCTTTCCCACTCCCTCTCCCCTTCCATTCACATCAAGATTCATTTTCAATTCTCTTTATATACAGAAGATCAGTTTAGTATATATTAAGTAAAGATTTCAACAGTTTTCACCCACATAGAAACACAAAGTGAAAAACACTGTTTGAGGACTAGTTATAGCATTAAATCAGAAAGCACATTAAGGACAGAGATCCTACATGATATTTTTTTAAAAACTGATTAATTTTCTATGCAATTTCCAATTTAACATCAAGGTTTTTTTTCACTTTCAATTATCTTTATATACAGAAGATTGATTCAGTATATACTAAGTAAAGATTTCATCAGGTTGCACCCACACAGACACACAAAGTGTAAAATACTGTTTCAGTACTAGTAATAGCATTACTTCACATTGGACAACACATTAAGGACAGATCCCACATGAGACGTAAGTACACAGTGACTCCTGATGTCGATAGCTCTTTCAAAACATAGATTTTGATGTTTTTTTTTTTTTTTTTACTCCTGTCCCTGTCTCCATTAGTTTTTTTTTTTGGGGGGGGGTGTGGGGGTGGGGGTAACTGATTTCCAAAATAACATGTTGAGTCATCTATAAGCTTGAAATAATAAAAATGACTTTTTAGGGTCAATGTGAAATTACATAAAAGTATATTTGTAGATATTCAGCTTGGTGCCAAGTATCTAGTAACATATATTGATAATGATAACTAAATTTTTGGTTCCCATCTCTTTTAATAGAGAATTAGATGCTGATTTAATTCATTAATTATTAAACTAGAAATAATACTTATTTTATTCTGACAGATCTGCTAGAGAAATAAAATAGTTACTGTTGAAACTTCACTTTATTTCATACCTATTAGTTAACAGATGGAAAAATTTTCCCAAAGTTGAGAAAGCAGAGCATCTGGGGACATATTCATGGGCAATATTTAATCAATTCACCTTGTCATTTGTATCAAGCATCTAAAGGGTGGGAAATGTATCGTTGTTCCTCCTTTCCACCCACAGAACTAGTCAGATTACAAGAATGAACACACTTCCTTTGTTCAGGAGCCTAACAGCCTGAAATTGCTTTAACTAAGACCTTATCAAACTTTCTTCTATTATATATAAACAACTTCAACAGACAACTTAAGTTTGGAGGACAATTAGTTCAATAGACTCCAGTTCTATTTATCACTGTGTAAAATAGTTGGATGGAAAGTTACTTTTAAATGTCTAGTAGGTCTTGAGTGGAAAATAATAGTAGAAAGATTCTACTTATTTTTTCTATACAGAACAACAAAGCCTGAGAATGAGCTGTTAAATCCCTTCTTTTTGATGCAAATTGTCCTAGAAAGGATGTCGTTCCTGCCTTGAACATTTGGAGTATATTTACAGATTCATCTCAATTACTTTTGAAAGAAGAGTAATCTGGTTTCCAAAACTTGTGACACCAGGCCTGGTATTGTGGCACAGTAAGTTAAGCCACCACCTGCAATGCTAGCATTCAATGTCAGCATAGGTTCAAGTCCTGGCTGATTCACTTCTAATCCAGCTCCCTGTTAAATTGCCTGGGAAAGCACTGGGAGATTTTTCAAGTAATTGGGCCCCTCAATCCTCGTAGGAGACTGGGATGAAGCTCCGGCCCCTAGCTTTGCCCTGGCGCAGTCCTGGATGTTGGGGCCACTGTGGGTGTGAAACAGCGGATGGAAGATCTCTCACTCCTCTCTCTCTCTTTCCCTCTCTCTCCATCTCTCTCCCCCCCTTACTCTCTGTCTAAAACTCTGCTTTTTAAATAAATAAATCTTAAAAAAAAAAAAAAAAACATGTAACACGTAAAGGATGACCTGAGATATCTGTAACTACAGCAAGTCAGACTCAACTTCCCAGTTCCAAAGAGTCTCAGATGTATAAGGACAGATACAAGCAATACTTGTATGAAAATGAGGTTTCAGGAGCAGGTTTTGTGGCATACCAGGTACGCCACAGGGACCTGTGACACCGGCATCCAATATGGCACAGATTCAAGTCCTGGCTGCTTTTCTTTCAGCCCAGCTCCCTGCTAATGCACCTGGGAAGGCGGCAGAAGATGGTCCCCTGACCCACGTGGGAGACAGAGAACAATCTCCTCTGGGCTCCTGGCTTCCGCCTGGTCCAGCCCTGTCCTTTACAGCCATTTGCCAAATGAACCAATGGATGGAAGATTTCTCTCCACCTCTCTCTGTAACTCTTTCAAACACATAAAATTTTTTAAAAAGTAATAAAGAAATGAAGCTTTAATAGAAATTGTGGAACCCCATTTCCAAGCACATTGTCCACTTTCTGCACAGAAAAGAAAAATTGTTAGCAGACACAATCTCCAATATATACAGTAATTTATAAAAAGCATCCAGAGAGGAAACAGTCACACTTTGCAATCAACAATCATATTCTGCAAGATTATAGGAAGTGTAGAAAATGACAGATTTTCTGTGTGAATTCTTTCTAAAAGACTATTTCACATCTACTTACTGCTAGTGACAAAACTCTGCATGTAATTATAATAGTTCATCCTTTATTACCTGAGCTCCCATACAGTTGGTTTATAATCAGTTTACATCAAATTAGCTGTTCTCACTCCCTTTCACATATAAGGACAGAGATGATGGAAAGAAAATTTGCCAATAACAGTAAATTGCAAGACTAAGTCCATCACAGTATCCAGGGAACCATAAAAGGCATTACACATAAATGCACATTATAGTCGCTCAAGCTCAGTCTAAACCCTGATGCATGTTATTTTAAGTTGCATTAGGTTATTCAAAAGGCACTATTTCCATGACCACAACTGTTTTAATTTGCTAATGTGGCTAGATAATTTACCTCGAAAGAAAACTGTGACTGCAAATATAAAACTAGATGGACATGTTCCCTGAGTCTTCTTTTGGAGGGCTATCGATCAGGCAGCATTCCGTTCAAGACGCTTGAAGCAGGTTTAGACAGAGCTTCTGTACTTACAACTGGGGAGAAAAGTCGAGATAAAACACTGAACTTGATAGCAAGTGCTGCTACTGATGTCTTGCTTGATATTGAACAAGTCACTCTACGTCTATGCAATTTGCATCACTTGCACTTTCTATTTAATGCTACCTCGATTTTTTTCTTCTGCTGGGAATGTCCTCCACCTTTCCACACAAGATCCACCTGATAAAATGGGGGGGGGGGCAGTGTTGTGGCAGGTGCAAGTAGCTGTACAAAGCACTCAATATGCAAGATTCTACGTTGGTGGGCATTTTACTCCCCTTTTAGCACATTAACCAAGGCATTCTGTTTTCTGTTGGCCTCAAGTGTCTGATAAAGCTTCTGGAATACTGACTTTGTTTCTGTCTAATCTGAGTTGATCTTTTTTTTTTTTTTTCACAAGATTTGTTCTTCATATTCAGTGGTCAACAGTTGACTATGACATACCATGATAGATTTTCATTTGTTTCTTTGTTTCTTTAACCTAATTGGGTTCCACAGAACTTCCGAGTTATTGCTCTTGATAAAATGGGGGGGGGGGGGGGGGGCAGTGTTGTGGCATAATGGGTTGAGCCACCAAATGCAACACCAGCATCCCACATGGGTTTCAGTTTGAGTCCCAGCTGCTCCACATCTGATCTGTCTCCCAGCCTGGGATAGCAGAAGATGCTTCAAGTGCTTGGGCCCCTGGACCCATCTGGAGACCTGGATGCAACACCTGGCTCTGGCTTCAGACTGACCCAGTCCTGGCTATTGTGGCTATCTGGGGAGTGAACCAGCAGATTGAAGGTCTGTCTCTCTCTCTCTCTCTCTATCTCTCTCTCTCCAGTTTCTCTTTCTCTGTCTGTATAACTCTTTCAAAGAAATAAAATAAATCTTTAAAAAAACTGGAGGAAAATATGCTATAATATTTCCTCACTTAGCTGTTGCTCCATTGTCTTTCACTTGTCTTTCTTGCACTCCAGTTGTACAAATGTGAACATGTGTGACACTCACCTAAGGTCATCAGTGCGCTGTGGATTTTCCATTTCTTCTCTTCCATATTCTTATTTTGTCTGGTCTTCATGTTTATGGTCCATTTCATCTATTGTGTTATCTGAACTCAATAAAATTTGCTTCTTTATGTTTTACTAACTCTTCTGAAACTCAGTCTCTACCTACAGATTCATCATTTCCACTGTACTTACAGCTTACTTGTCAAAGTATTTTTTACAAAGTCTACTGTGTAATTTGTGAATCTTTTATTTCAGAATAAAAGTTCTTTTCTCTATGTGTGGTCTATTTTATTTTTTTAATTTTTTAAAGACTTGTTTCTTTATTTGAAAGGCAGAGTTACAGAGATGCAGAGGCAGAGAAAGAGGGGGGTGGTCTTCAAATCTACTGGTTCGCTCCCCCAAATGGCTGCAACAGCTGGAGCTGCACCTATCTGAAGCCAGGAGCCAGGAGCCAGGAGCCAGGAGCCTCCTCCAGATCTCCAACATGGGTGCAGGGGCCCTAGGAATTGGGCCATCTTCTACTGCTTTCCCAGACCATAGCAGAGAGCTGGATCGGAAGTAGAGCAGGGGCCAGTGCTGTGGCACAGTGGGTTAAAGACTTGGCCTGAAACACCAGCATCCCATATGGGTGTTGGTTCTAGTCTCGGCTGCTCCTCTTCTGATCCATCTCTCTGCTATGGCCTGGGATAGGAGTAGAAGATGGCCCACATTCTTGGACCCCTGCACCCATGCGGGAGATCCAGAGGAGGCTCTTGGCTCCTGGCTTCAGATTGGCACAGTTCTGGCTGTTGCGGCTATCTGGGGAATGAACCAGCAGATGGAAGACCTCTCTCTCTGTCTCTACCTCTCTCTGTAACTCTACCTGTAAAATAAATAAAATAAATCTTTAAATAAAAAAAGGAAGTAGAGCAGCTGGGACTTGAACCAGTGCCCATAAGGGATGCCAGCAGTGCAGGCTGCAGCCTTACCTGATACGCCACAGCATCAGCCTTTCTATTTTCTTTTCATGTCTAGTGGCTTTAGATTTTTAATTTATTCAATACAGAATGGGAAACACATAGAAACTGGTTTCTGTAACTGCGCTCTAAAGATAAGTACTTTTCTTTATCTATCAGTTAAAACACTGACTCATCAAAATGACCAAGTAAACGCAGAAGATGGCAGAATAGGGAGGGAGCACACTGATGGTCAGGGAAGGGAAGGTCCAAAGAGTGGTGAGAATTTGTAGTCTTGGGGAAGGGGAGGCATTCCGAAACTGGGGAGATAGGGCAGACCTGCAAGGAGGACGAGGACGCCTGAAGCGCAGGACACCAGCGGGCGTAGCCATCTTAATATCGGATAACATAAATTTTACCACAAAAACTATTAGGAGAGACAAAGAGGGACACTATATAATGATTAAGGGATCCATTCAACAGGAAGATATAACGATTATCAATGTGTATGCACCTAATTACAGGGCACTGGTTTATTTAAAAGACTTGTTAAGGGACTTAAAGGGAGACTTAGACCCCAATACAATAGTACTGGGGGACTTCAATACTCTACTCACAGAAATAGACAGAACAACAGGACAGAGGATCAACAAGGAGACAGAAAATTTAAATGACACTATAGCCCAAATGGACCTAACAGATATCTACAGAACTTTCCATCCTACAGATAAAGCATTTACATTCTTCTCAGCAGTACATGGAACCTTCTCTAGGATTGACCACATACTAGGCCGTAAAGCAAGTCTTAGCAAATTCAAAAGAATTAGAATCATACGATGCAGCTTCTCAGACCATAAAGGAATAAAGGTGAAAATTAGCAACTCAGGAATCCCTAGAGCATATGCAAACACATGGAGACTGAACAACATGCTCCTGAATGAACAATGGGTCATAGAAAAAATTAAAAGAGAAATCAAAAATTTCCTGGAAGTAAATGAGGATAACAGCACATCATACCAAAACCTATGAGATACAGCAAAAGCAGTGTTAAGAGGAAAGTTTATATCAATAGGGGCCTACATCAAGAAATTGGAAAGGCACCAAATAGATGAGCTCACAGTTCATCTCAAGGATCTAGAAAATCGGCAGCAAACTAGACCCAAAGCTAGTAGGAAAAGAGAAATAATTAAAATCAGAGAAGAAATCAACAGGATTGAATCCAAAAAAATTACAAAAAATCAGCCAAACGAGGAGCTGGTTTTTTGAAAAAATAAACAAAATTGACACCCCATTGGCACAGCTAACAAAAAAAAAGAAAAGACCCAAATCAATAAAATCAGAGATGAAAAAGGAAACATAACAACAGACACCACAGAAATCAAAAGAATCATCAGAAATTACTACAAGGACTTGTATGCCAGCAAACAGGGAAACCTATCAGAAATGGACAGATTCCTGGACACATACAACCTACCTAAATTGAACCAGGAAGACATAGAAAACCTAACCAGACCCATAACTGAGACAGAAATTGAATCAGTAATAAAGGCCCTCCCAACAAAGAAAAGCCCAGGACCACATGGATACAGTGCTGAATTCTACCAGACATTTAAAGAAGAACTAACTGAAATCCTTCTCAAACTATTCAGAACAATCGAAAAAGAGGGAATCCTCCCAAATTCTTTCTACGAAGCCAGCATCACCTTAATTCCTAAATTGGAAAAAGATGCAGTATATCCAATATCCCTGATTAACATAGATGCAAAAATCCTCAATAAAATTCTGGCCAATAGATTGCAACAACACATCAGAAAGATCATCCACCCAGACCAAGTGGGATTTATCCCTGGTATGCAGGGATGCTTCAATGTTCGAAAAACAATCAACGTGATACACCACATTAATAGGCTGCAGAAGAAAAACCATATGATTATCTCAATAGACACGGAGAAAGCATTTGATAAAATACAACACCCTTTCATGATGAAAACCCTAAGCAAATTGGGTATAGAAGGCACATTCCTCAATATAATCAAAGCAATTTATGAAAAACCCACAGCCAACATCCTATTGAATGGGGAAAAGCTGGAAGCATTTCCACTGAGATCTGGTACCAGACAGGGATGCCCACTCTCACCACTGCTTCAATATAGTGCTAGAAGTCTTAGCCAGAGCTATTAGGCAAGAAAAAGAAATCAAACGGATACAAATTGGGACGGGAGAACTCAAACTATCCCTCTTTACAGATGACATGATTATTTAGGGGATCCAAAGAACTCTACTAAGAGACTATTGGAACTCATAGAAAAGATTGGCAAAGTAGCAGGATATAAAATCAATGCACAAAAATCAACAGCCTTTGTATACACAAGCAATGCCACGGCTAAAGAAGAACTTCTTAGATCAAGCCCATTCACAATAGCTAAAAAACAATCAAATACCTTGGAATAAACTTAACCAAGGACACTAACGATTTCTATGATGAAAATTACAAAACCTTAAAGAAAGAGATAGAAGAGGATACCAAAAAATGGAAAAATCTTCCATGCTCATGGATTGGAAGAATCAATATCATCAAAATGTCCATTCTCCCAAAAGCAATTTACAGATTCAATTCAATACCAATTAAGATACCGAGGACATTCTTCTCAGATCTGGAAAAAATGATGCTGAAATTCATATGGAGGAACAGGAGGCCTCAAATAGCTAAAGTAATTTTGTACAACAAAAACAAAGCTGGAGGCATCACAATACCAGATTTCAGGACATATGACAGGGCAGTAGTTATCAAAACAGCATGGTACTGGTACAGAAACAGATGGATAGACCAATGGAACAGAATAGAAACACCAGAAATCAATCCAAACATCTACAGCCAACTTATATTTGATCAAGGATCCAAAACCAATCCCTGGAGTAAGGACAGTCTGTTTAATAAATGGTGCTGGGAAAATTGGATTTCCACATGCAGACTCATGAAGCAAGATCCCTACCTTTCACCTTACACAAAAATTCATTCAACATGGATTAAAAACTTAAACCTATGACCCAACACCATCAAATTATTAGAGAGAATAGGAGAAACCTTGCAAGATATAGGTACTGGCAAAGACTTCTTGGAAAGTACCCCAGAAGCACAGGCACTGAAAAACAAAATTAACTACTGGGATTGCATCAAATTGAAAAGTTTCTGTACTGCAAAAGAAACAGTCAGGAAAGTGAATTGGCAACGGACAGAATGGGAAAAAATATTTGCAAACTATGCAACAGATAAAGGGTTGATAACCAGAATCTACAAAGAAATCAAGAAATGCCACAACATTAAAACAAACAACCCACTTAAGAGATGGGCCAAGGACCTCAATAGACATTTTTCCGAAGAGGAAACCCAAATGGCTGACACATGAAAAAATGTTCAAGATCACTAGCAATCAGGGAAATGCAAATCAAAACCACAATGAGGTTTCACCTCACCCCAGTGAGAATGGCTCACATTCAGAAATCTACCAACAATAGATGCTGGTGAGGATGTAGGGAAAAAGGGACAATAACCCACTGTTGGTGGGAATGTAAACTGTTAAAGCCACTATGGAAGTCAGTCTGGAGATTCCTCAGAAACCTGAATATAACCCTACCATTTAACCCAGCCATCCCACTCCTTGGGATTTACCCAAAGAAAATTAAATTGGAAAACAAAAAAGCCGTCTGCACACTAATGTTTATTGCAGCTCAATTCACAATAGCTAAGACCTGGAACCAACCCAAATGCCCATCAACAGTAGACTGGATAAAAAATTAAGGGATATGTACTCTACAGAACACTATACAGCATTAAAAAACAATGAAATCCGGTCATTTGCAACAAAATGGAGAAATCTGGAAAACATCATGCTGAGTGAATTAAGCCAGTCCCAAAGAGACAAATATCATTTGTTTTCCCTGATTGGCGACGAGTAACTGAGTACCAAAGGGGAAACTTGTTGAAGTGAAATGAACACTATGAGAAAATAAGACTTGATCAGCTCTTGTCTGGACTGTTGATGTACAATGTAAATCTGTACCCATTTTAGTAATTCTTTTTGTTGTTTGTTTTTGTTCTAGTACTATTGGTTGAACTCTGCAACTAACACACAATTATTCTTAGGTGTTAAAATTTTAACTGAAAAGTGATCCCGGTTAATTATGAGAGAGGGAAAAAGAAAGGGAGGATATGTACAATTTGTGACAAGCTCAATCAGACTTGCCCCAAATGATGGAGTTAGAAACATGCCAGGGGATCCCAATACAATCCCATCAAGGTGGCATGTACCAATGCCATCTCACTGGTCCAAGTGATCAATTTCAGTTCACAATTGATCACAATGATAGGTCTAAGAGTCAAAAGGATCACACAAACAAGACTAGTGTCTACTAATACTAACAGGTAGAACCAAAAAGGGAGAGAATGATCCAACATGGGAAGTGGGAGTCACAGCAGACTCATAGAATGGCAGATGTCCTAAATAAGACTCTGGCCTCAGAATCAGCCCTTAAGGCATTCAGATCTGGCTCAAGAGCCCATGAGAGTATTTTAGGCATGGAAAGCCAAGACACTCTGGAAAGGAAGAAAATGAAGACCTAAATGCAAGATCTCTGCGAGTGAGATCCCAGTGGAAAGAACGGGGCCATCAAAGAAGGAGGTGCCTTTCTCCGAAGGGAGGAGAGGACCTCCACTTTGACTATGTCCCTGTCGGAATAAGATCGAAGTCAGCGAACCCTAAAGACTCCCATAGCCTCAGCAACTCATAAATAGAGCCTAGGGAGATTACTGACACCATAAACAAGAGTGTCAAATTGTTCAGTCAACAACAGGAGTCACTGTGTACTTATGTCCCATGTGGGATCTGTCCTTAATGTGTTGTCCAATGTGAAGTAATGCTATAACTAGTACTCAAACAGTATTTTTGCACCTTGTGTTTCTGTGTGGGTACAAACTGATGAAATCTTTACTTAGTATATACTGAATCAATCTTCTGTATATAAAGATAATCGAAAATGAAAAAAAAAAACTCGGTGTTAAATTGGAAATTGCATAAAAAATTAATCAATTTTTTTAAAAAATATCGTGTAGGATCTCTGTCCTTAATGTGCTGTACATTGCGATTCAATGTTATAACGACTACTCAAATAGTATATTTCACTTTGTGTTGCTATGTGAGGGTAATGGTTGAAATCTTTACTTAATATATACTAAACTGATCTCCTGTATACAAAGAGAATTGAAAATGAATCTGGATGTGAATGAAAAGGGAAATGGAGCGGGTAAGGGGGGAGGTTTGCGGGGGGGGGGGTGCAGGGGGGGAGTCATTGTAATCCATAAATTGTACCTTGGAAATCATATTCTAAATAAAAGTTTAAAAAAAAAAAAAAAGAAAAAAATGACCAAGTACAGCACGTCTGTAAACTATACCTCTGGAGCACCATCCGGGTTTGTAAATAAAGTTTTATCAGAACACAGCCATGTGTTTTCACCTAGATATCATCTAGGGCTGCTTTGGACTAGAACAGCAGAGATCATCATTGTTACAGAGATTACACAGACTGAAAATGCCTGAAGTGCTAAATATCTGACCCCCTATTGAAAAATGTTTACCAAATCCTCTTCTAGGGTATTCATTTCATACATATGTTGGCAAAACAAAGAATATTCCTAGATGATTCTAACACATGCCACACATTAATATATTTATATGATACTGTTTTCTGAGGTTAATTCTAAATATCAGTTTGAATGGATATTGTTGTATGACTTCATAAAACAGAACATGCAACTTTAATCTTAGAATAACAGCAAATAACTCTGATTCTGCTCTCTGATCAGCACTGTTAACTCAGACTGCTATTATTTCTGCATTTCAATTTGAAAAGAGTGTTTTAGGAGGCCAGGGATCCAAAAACAAATCCAAAAGGTGTTTTTAAAGGCCACAGGCCAAGATTCAGATAATATTTACCATATTTTAGGTTTTCTGTTTCCTTTGCCTCATTTTGATTTGTTTCTTCTGCTTTGTACCCAGTATAGTGGGCAGAGGCACCACAACCAAGGAAGGCACACAACATAATTTACTTGGAAACAATGTGCAAGAATTTTCAGATGTCAATTGCAGAGATTTTTGACATAAATGTGGTGGGAAATGCTCATTAATCAAGCCCAAGCTGCCTATTTCTCAAAGGACATAAAATCAATATAGGTCAAATTTTCTATTTCTCCAAAGCCTATCTCACTAAACACCTTGAAAGAGACTTTATGGGCAGTTTTCCTGTAGATTTACTGCTTGGCATGCAAGAACATCAACCTCTTTAAATGCTGGGAGAGAGAACTTTAAATTGTGAAACAGGTATGGGCTGACTGAAGGGTAAAAACAATCAAACACCAACTCTATTCAATGGAAATTCATTCTGTAAAAAGATAGTGGATATGGGCAGGTGAACTTTGAATTTTCATGTTGCAAGTATTGATTTTGAAAAGAATGGTTCTACCAATCCATATTCTTTACATAAATAAATAGAAACATTACTTTGTACCAACATAAAACATTTTTAAAATTAGGTAAAAGATTTGAAATATATATGAGAGAAAAGAATTATTATGCTAAATACTTGAAGTGCCCTTAATATCAGGGAAAATAAATATTAAATAGTTTAATAGTTAAAAATATACAGAAACAAGTATATTAAAACTCAGAATGGAACCAGAGGTATTATACCAGAAGGTATTCATCTTTGTATGATGAAGTTATAAAGATTTTTATTTTCCTCTGTGTAGTTCTGTTATACAATTCATCCATTTTCTAAATTAAACAGCAATTACTATTATATAATTTAACAGCAACAAATTCCTTTAAAAATAGAAAACATTGTCTTCATGAAACTTCTCCATGTATTTTCTGTTCTGTCTTCCCAACTTTACCAAAGGCAAAGATCAATGGGAACACTCTCAAGTTTTAAATGAAAGTAAAGGTCTTTATGATAATGCTATCTTCAAAGTTCCCAAGGGTGCCTAGTCCCTGTCAGGACACTTTTGCAAGAAGGAAAAACAGGATTTTCTAAGGATAAACCAGGGAGGATTTTTGGAGCAGAGGAAAGGCCTTTGGAACTGGTCAACCTCTCTAGGCCAGTTCTGTGACTAACTCGGCAAGGTGCTTCAGAACATCAAAACTCATTAGTTTTGTTATGAAATAACTTTGAGCAAGGCCATCTCCACCATTTGGTTGCTTTACTTCTCAGCAATTGTGACAAAATCACAAATGTGTATATGTGATTTGTAAGAAAACTTTTATTATTAGTAATCACATAATACATGTCAAGCAATTTATTAATAAAATAGTACATTTGATGTTTAAGAATGTGGACTCAATAAAACTATCTTACCAATAGTTATTAACCTATAGATAGCACCTAAAAACAATTTGGCAATAAACAATTTCAAAGTTTAAGATATAATAATTATTGAGAAACAAATGTAGTGGCAATGATAATAGTAGTAGAAATATTAACAGTGGTAGTGTAGTAATTAAATAGTTGGGGAATACCTCTATTTTACTTCCTGGTTTTTATAACATATGCAATATCATTCCTATATCATCTTTCAAATAGTCACTATATATATCGCCAAAACAAATAGACTAAAGCTGCTACGTATGTTCCTGCAAATTAAGACTTTAAAATACTCGCCCTAAAGTGATGATATTTAGAGGTGGAATCTTTGGGAGGTGATTAATCATGAGGGTGAGGCCCTCAAGAATGAGATGATTGCCCTTATCAAAAAGGGCCACGAGAGCCTCCTGACCTTTTTCTCCAAGTAAAGTTAGAATCAGAGGGTGCTAGCCGCAAACCAGGAGCAGGATGCCCACCAGACATCAAATCTGATGAAACCTTGATCATGAACCTTCTAACCTCCAAAATTTGAGACGTAATTTCTTTTTTAAAAAAAAAGATTTATTTATTTATTTATTTGAAAGGCAGGGCTACAGAGAGAGAGAGAGGCAGAGAGGGAGAGGGGGTCAGAGAGAAAGAATGAAAGAGAGAAAGAGGTCTTCCATCTGCTGGTTCACTACCCAAATGGCCACAATGGCTGGAGCTGCACGAATCTGAAGCCAGGAGCCAAGAGTTTCTTCCAGGTCTCTCATAAGGGTGCAGGGTCCCAAGGACTTGGGCCATCTTCCACTGTTTTCCCAGGCCATAGCAGAGCTGGATCATAAGTGGTGCAGCCAAGGACTTGAACCAGCACCTATTTTGGATACCTGCACTGCAGGCAGTGGCTTTATCTGCTACGCCAGAGCACCAGCCCCGAGACATAATTTCTATTTTTTATAAGTTACCCAGTCTATGATATATTGATTGTCATGGCATCCTGACTGGACCGATACAAAAGCGGAATTAATACAGCTAAATTAGCATGTATTATCTTTCAATCAAAACCACTTTCAGACATTTATAAACATCATTCCCCATTCTTTATTTCTTACTCTAAAGCTGCTTTTCAATTCCCAGTTTCTATACTTCCTATATTCATATTATTTTTCCGAGTTAGTATGTGATTTAGTCCCTTGATTATTTTAAAAAATATGTTAGCACACAATATCTCTTACTTTAATTGTTGTTAGCTGGATTCTGACAAAAATGATCTTAAATAATAATTTCAGTAAACTAAATCACTGAAAATTCTCTCCAAATCTATCCCTCAATATTATAATAGTTTCTATTTTCATGACTGTAATTTGAAAAATTTCATGTAAGTACACTTATGAGTATTTGTGGGCTATGATTTTTATATAAAGGGAAAATCATTATTTTTGGTCCCTTTCCTTGACCTTTCTTTTTCCACCCTACACCAACATATTACTGTTCTGTGTTGTAAAGAAAATGTATGCAATTTATTGTATATAAATTTTGTTTCATGAGAAAAAAAACCTCTAAAACATCAATCTCTAAGGAAATACATTTAGTAAAATACTCATATATAAAACACAGCTGGCTCTCCATATCTACAAATTCTTCACCTGTGAATTCCTTCAACTGTTAATTCAAAATATTTGCAAAAACCCAACAACTTTCCATTTGTACTAAAGAGGTCACACTCTTTCTTGTCATTATTCCTTAAATAATGTAATATAATACCTATATAGCACTTATACTGTGTTATATATAATGGAAATTAAAGTACACAGGAAGATGGGCATAGATTATTTGCAAATGCTACTCTACTTTATTAAGATACTTCAACATCTGCACATGTAGATATCAGAGTGAATGGAGTAGGTAGAGAGTGGTGCCTGGAACAATTTCCCCATAGATACTGAGGGATGGCTATATGCTGATATGTGCAACTTATGTTGAAATGCTGCAAAAATGATACATTGGTAGATGGTACATGGATGTGTATGTATAGTAAAATATGTATTGTTAAAGTAGATAAATGCGTAGATATTTGGGTGTTCGTTGAAAATGCTTTCAGTGTTTTTGTTTAGAGTTTTTTCATTAGAAAATCTTAGCTAAAGACAGTTAAAAATGTCTCATTTTACTTGAATACAGAGCAATAATAGGAATTTTCTATAGTCATGATGTTTTTGATAAAATCTAGGGAAATAATCATGTGATAATGAGAGAGTAAATTAGGCATATTTCATGGAACATAAGGTTTTGCGTCAACAGGAGCAACCAGAAAGGTAAGTAACTATGGAAGCAGTAGCAACCATACTTGGCAATCATCTGATATTCAGAGAAAGAAAATGTGAGAATCTGAATAGGATCAGATGATTCTAACAGAATAGAAATTCTGCAGAACACAGAGGTCATGCAGTCCTAATGGATAATAGAATTCCATTTAGGAAGAGTGGAGAGACAGAGCTTAAAAACTCATGGGCTTGAGAGCCTATGTTGGCAGGGTTGATGAGCAAGCTAAAGGTCATAAGCTAAAGTGAACTGTGCAGGTGCCACAGCTGGAGGCCCACAGTGAACTGTCCTTGTTATAGCAGAACAGTTTGTTGTTCTTGAATGGGAACCTGAGTGGTAAGCTTCTACGAATGCCATGACTCTAGGTGTCTACAGTCTGAGCCAAGTTGTCTACTTGCTTGGTCCTGGTAAGGACAGATTTTAGGTACTGCTGGAGCAGGTCTAGTATAAGGCTAATCTAGGGTTAGAGAAACCATCTCCCTAAAATGTGACCTTCCTGATATCTCAAATAAATGCCTGTACTGCTTAGTGGTGTCTGTCCACTCTGGTTTCTTGGAATTTTCACATCGTCCAGCACTGTATGATCTATGAAATCTACAGTGGGTTCATAGCTCCCTAGGAGCTCTTCTTTGTCATGCATCATATTGTCTCTTCTTTTGCTCACGGGGCTTAATGTTTAGCCACTGATGAAAAGGGTCCCTGACCCAGAGTCCTGGGGCTTCTCTACACTAATTTCCTAAATTTAGCTCCTTTCCCTGAGAAGTCCAGCCGTTATCTCTATCCTAATTTCTTGTTTTTATTTCCTCTCACAGTAAGAATTTCTCTGTGTTGACCTTCGCCTCTCCATGCCACTGTCTGTAGATTCCCTCTAGCACAAAACTCACGAACGTCTCAATCCGAAAAGCACATCTGGAGCAGTCATTTGGCCCAGTGGGTGAGATACTTATCTCCCATACTGAAGTACCTGGTTTTGATTCCCAACTACAGCTCCTGAATCCAGTCTCCTGCTAATTCAGAACCTGGAAGGCGCCAGGTATTGGCTCAGTAACTGGGTTCTCGCCACCCATGTGGGAGACCTATTTGTGTCCCTGGCTCCTGGCTTCAGCCTCAGTCTGGCTCTATTTTAGGCATTTGAGGAGTGAACAAATGGATGAGAGTACTTTCTCTCTCTTGTTCTCTCACTCTTTCTCCACTTCTCAGAGAAATAATTTTCTCCAATATCTGAAAAATTCTTCATATATTGTATACAATGAGTGTTACATTCACCTACAGTACTAAGTTAATTTTGGCAACCATTACTCCATTGTATTCTTTGAAACAGAAGGTTATAAAGCTATGTGGTTTTTTTAAAAATTTATTTGAAAGGTAGAGTTATAGAGATGGGGAGAGAAAGAGAGACACAGAGAGAGAAAGAGGGAGAGAATCTTCCATTTATTGGTTCACTCCCTAAATTGCCTCATCCACCACGGCTGGGTCAGGCCAAAGCCAGAAGCCAGGAACTTCTGGGTCTCCTGAATGGGTGCAGGCGCCCAAGAACTTGGGCCATTTTCCACTGCTTTCCCAGGCATGACAGCATGGAGCTGGATCAGAATTGGGGCAGCCACGACTTGAACTGGCACCCACATGTGATGCCACACTGCAGTGGTGGTTTTAATCAGCTATGCCACAGCACCGGCCCCCAACACTGTGTGTTTATATTGCAACTATAGCAAACTCATATATCATTTATAGGAACGATTTAACCTCTGTTTATTATTTGAGATGTAACTCTGTTTCCTTATGCAATCTTTTGGTACACTCAGGTTATCAGTCAAAGAGGAGTTTTCAACATATGTGTAATAACTCTTTTATTTCATATCATGTTCCCTGTAGATAAAACCATGGATCAAATATCTTTTGATTAGAAATAGTTGCTATCTCCTGTAGAGGTCTTAGGCTGGGAAATTGCCAGTTTTGGTAACTGTAAGACAGGGCTATCTCTGTTCTTTATCTCATCCATAAAACATTATAACGTATACGAATTTTTATCCATGATGTAACATTCCCACAAAGGCAATGGCTTTAAAGAACACATGTATTCACTTACAGTTGTAGAAGACAGAAACGTGTGGTGTGTTTTACAGTGATGAGTCTAAGGCATTAGCAGCTGTGGCGGCTCTAAGAGACTCTCTTTCTTGTCCTTTTCAGGTCTGCAGGCTATGAGCTCCTTTCCTTACGATGACTTCCTGATGTTGCCAGCTCCTTTCTCTAACATAATGGCTTCCTCTAACAAGGACACTTGTGATAACTCAGGTCCACATGCATAACACATGATAACATCCCCATCCCAAGATCCTTAATTATCAGCAAAACCCCTTCTAGCATGGGTGGTAACATATTCATAGGTTCCTATAATTAAAAAAAAAAAATGTAAACATCTGTGTGGGCCTTATTCAGCTTACCATGAAAATCATGAAGGAAATTCCTATACAATTTTCAACTCTAAAATATAAAAATATACTAGATACCTCTTCAACATATTTTACTCCAACTTTTACACTGCTTAAAAATGCATGAATCAAAAACAAGTTTTGCATGGTTTTAGGTTATTAATTATTAGTGTAATATTATGAGTACCCTTTAGAAATTGGAGATGTGAATGAATGAATCCTATCTCACTGAATAAAGACATTTCTGTCTAGCAGAACTGCTATGGTCCCAAGGTATTATAGACGAAATAAAAGTTTCATTCAAAATACGAATTTATTTACTTTTTTTTTTAGTTTTTATTTTTTGGACAGGCAGAGTTAGACAGTAAGAGAGAGTGACAGAGCAAAAGGTCTTCTTTTTTCCATTGGTTCACCCCCCAAGTGGCCGCTACAGCCGGCACGTTGCTGCTGGAGTGCTGCCAGGAGCCAGGTGCTTCCTCCTGGTCTCCCATGCTGGTGCACGGCCCAAGCACTTGGGCCATCCTTCACTGCCTTCCCGGACCACAGCAGAGAGCTGGACTGGAAGAGGAACAACTGGGACAGAACCGGCACCCCAACTGGGACTAGAACCCAGGGTGCCGGCGACGCAGGTGGAGGATTAGCCTATTGAGCCGCGGCACTGGCCCAAAATAAGAATTTAAAATTGACTCTGGAAGCCATGTGAGTGAAGGGTGAAGTGGCCATATATAAATATATGTATGTATGTATTTAAAATTTTCTCCTCTGCCCAGTAGCCCATTTGGACATGACTCTCAAAGTTCACAATCTCCATGCCCCTGGGTGTAAACTGGCCTTCTCCAATAGATCGTCCTCTAAAATTCTTAGCAATATTCCCCCTGAAGCCTTTCTCTCCCAGTTCTACAATGTGAAGCAGATATATGTAAATCCATCAAAAATTTTAGGGCATTTTCACAAATTAAATCTCATTTGGGAAGCCAACCTTGTGGCTCAGTGGGTTAGGCCACTGCTTGAACACCAGCATCCCCTATCAGAGTGCCTCTTCAGGTTCCAGCTGCTCCACTTCCGACCCAGGTCTCTGCCAATCAACTGGGAAAGCAGTAGAAGATGTCCCACATCCGCACGGGAGATCAGGATGAAATCCCTGTTTCTGGCCTTGCCCAGGCCCAGCCCCAACTATGCAGTTGTTTGGAGAGTGTTGACGTACATTAAATAAGTAAGTAAAAGCTAAACAAAAAATGTTCCTTGGTCTCATTAACATCACACACCCTAAACATATTACAAACACAGTATTTTATATATACCTAAGAGCTTATAGAAGAAGGAGGAGGAGGAAAGAGAAGTAAGAGAGGAAAGAACTATGATAAAACAATTGTACATAGCAAAAATGCCAAGTCAGCAAGAATTCAGTGTAACTGCTACTCTCATACAAAACTGAAGACATGTAAACTGATATACTGAGTCTTGAATGTCAGATTTTATCAATAGTATTGTCAGTCTCATTTCTTTATGTTGTGCTAATACCCTTTTCCATCAAGAATAAGAGGATGTTGCCTTGCCTTTCATGTCTTTGTTCACGTATCTCATTTGTTTTGGACAGTGTTTGCAAATGTTGCAGAAACAGAATGTTATTAAAAAAAAAAAAAAACACCTGTATGGGGCTGGCACTGTGGTACAGTGGATAAAGCTGCCGCCTGTAGCACCGGCATCCCATATGGGTTCTGGTTCGAGTCCTGGCTGCTCCATTTCCAATCCAGCTCTCTGATGTGGCCTGGGAAAGCAGTAGAAGATGGCCCAAGTCTTTGGCCCCTCAACCTGTGTGAAAGACCTGGAAGAAGCTCCTGGCTCCTAACTTCAGATCAGTGCAGCTCCAGCCATTGTGGCCAGTTGGGGAGTGAACCAGTGGATGGAAGAGTTCTCTCTCTCTCTCTCTCTTTCTCTCTGCCTCTTCTCTCTCTGTGTAACTCTGACTTTCAAATAAATAAATAAATCTTAAAAAAAAAACACTCACACAATTCCATCTGTGACCTAGTGTCTCTGACTGTATAATGAGACAATGCTTGGACTAGGTTGATAGAGAATGAGCGACACATGGAGATATCTGGGTTGTTTTTGTTCCAGCCAAGACCAGCTTAGATCAGTCAACAACTAGTCCATCTCCGCACATGTGAGTCATATGAGCCAGTGTATTCACAAATAGTAGAGTCACTTTGTTGAACACCAGCTGTCTACAACATTGAAACAACTTATTTTTGTGTGCTACTGAGATTTTATAATTGTTCATTACATAAAGTTATAGTAAAAAAAAAAAAGAGCAAACTGATACAAAACTGTTTTGTAAAACTCCTGAAGTTAAATGTGTATACCTTATGATATAGTAATTAACTCCTGGGTATATACAAAAAAACTCCTGGGCAAAACACATAGAGCAAATTGTTCATTAAAACACATAAAGCAACGTGTTTACAACAGCACTATTCATAATAGCAAAACAAAACAAAAGTAACCATGGAAACTACTCAAATGCCCACCGATGAACAGATGAATAATTTGTAGTACATTCCCCTAGTGGGGTCCTATGCAACAGTAAGAATGACAAATTTACAACTACATATTTTTTAGCCAGATGCAAAAGAAGCCATCTATACTGTAAGTCGGGAGGGTAACATACAGCTTTGTGGAAGGGTGGGGGTGGGAGAATAAAAGGAAAAACCTGAAGGGCTTTGTCATGAGACTACGTTCTACTTCTTGATGTAGCTGTAAGCTGAATGATTGTTTCTATTGTCAAAATATCAGTATTGGATTAGTTTTTTGCTTCCCAAAATACAATTTTCAACTTTCAGCATGACAAATACAAGAAGACATTCTATAATCAGAAGTGTTTGAGAAATGGTGCATTTCTACTCCTTCTTAAGAGATTTACCTTTCATATCTCTAAGTTCTGAGAGAGATGACGGAACAGTAATGTGCTTCTTTCTGGCTGACATCAATTAGTAACAGATTCATAGAGGCAAGGCTCTTTGAATTCACTGTATAAAACATCAAACTGAATTATCCTCCCAAGTCTCTTTTAGCCTGAATACTTTATAGAATCAAGGAGTAAAATTCTTTATGTGGATTAAAAGTATGGAGAAACTTCTGGGTGGTAACTCCCCTACTTTATGAAAACCCTCACACCCATGAGCAGAGAACACAGAGCTAGAAGTCAAGCTCCCTTCTTCTTAACTCAGCGTGAAACTGCCCATCAGTATACTGGTCTAGAAAAATTATAATGTATCTGAAATGTCAATGGAGTCAATCCAGAATTAAATCATCTAATTAATTTTCAATGAAAGTCCTCACTTTTAGAAACTGAATCAGGCAATCTCACAACTGGTAAGGAACTTAAAGGTGATTCAACCTTCTCAATAACATTCCCTACCCATTCCTACAGAAGTATATTAAAGCGAGATAACCCAGCCCTCCTGTCATGTTTTTCATGGTTTTCTTGCGAGAGGTAAAATTCTGCTCTCGTCTTGTGATGACATGTTATTAAATAAATGTTTCAGAAAAACATAGTCAACAGTGATCTCCAAATACAAAATACATGATTGAGTCATTCAGTTCCTACCGCTGTGACAATTCTATGAATGCTGTGACACATTGAAAAGTATATGACAGAATAAAATTCACTGTTTGTGCAAAACTTCAGGCCATTGTAAAAAAGTACTGGTAATAACCAGGCTTGAGTAAAAACCCATGCCAAAATAATGAATAATGGATAAAACTGAATCCTGAGAAAAAGTAGAGTAAGGAATCCAATAAGCTAATTTTTGGTCTAAAGAACATTGTCAACAGACTTTACCATAGGGAAGCATCCTATTGCTTCAAGCCATGCCCTAATTTTATACACAAGTTTTCACTTGTCAAGTGCAGATACTGTATTCTAAAACTCCTCTCTCTATCTTCCCAACTAGTGTAGACTCTTTGAAGGTAAAGACAGTGCCTTAATTCTATTTATTGTTCATGCTCTCTAGAAGGGAGCTTGGCAAAAGTAGAAGCTCAATAGTTTAGTGAATTAAGTAAATGCATGGATACATGGGTCAGTAGATGCATAGATAAATATAATTTTATTTATCTGATAAGGTTTTTAAATATTTGAAATATTTCAGAGTTAATAGAATGAGCAAATATGAAGCCACCCTTAAGATTCACATAACACATGCCCAACTTCCCATTTCCCTATTCTCTTGCAACCATCCCTACTTCATTTATCTGCCCCAACCACTTTCTCAGGAGAAACCACTATACTGACTGTGCAGCACTATTATTTATGGATGAAACCCTAAGTGACATATAAATTTTTTTGCTTGTTTTTGAAGGTTACTTATCCAAATATAGTATTATTTTGTGATTTTGTTTTTTAACTTATGGTCATATTTGAGAAATCCATTAATTACCATTTTTAGCCTGAATATGCTTTTTAATTTAATTAATTTTATCTAATTCAGTGTATTTCATTATTTGAGACCAGGAATATTTATTTATTTTCACATTAATGGGAATACAGACTGTTCACTGTGAAATTCAATATAGCCATGAAATTTCTGTCCATTACTCTGTGTATAGGTGAGCAAAATTTGGCAGGACTGATTCTAATGACTACGATATTCTAGGCCAAAGGATATGCATAGCCTAAACTTCAGCAAAGATCACTAGAAGGCACTCCAAAGTGACTTTGCTGACTGAAACTCCTGAAAATCCTCATTGCATATGACATCAATCTTCCAAAATAAATGACTGGCTCCTGGAGACTGACTTTTTCAAGAGGTCATTCTCACGTTAAGCTTATCCAAACATAAGAAATTCTGATGTCCATTCAAGAGTGGGAACTCAGGACCACAGCTGTCTAAATGTATTCACATAACTCCATGGCTGTTACAGAACCTGAAGCAATCTTAGTTACTCAGGACCCCAAGCATAGCATTTCCTTCTGGAACCCTTAGGTGATTACAGCCTATTCATTGTAAACACAGGTTCGCTGTGTTTGAAAGTTGCCTTCGAAACAAATAATTGGTTTTATTTATCTAAATGTGATCTGTGCTTACAATATTTGGATCTGGTTAATGTGATTTTGGTCTTCCTGTGTCCTGACAGGTTTAATATCCTGTTACATTGTGCTGTGAGATAATAGTATCAATGGATAATAACATGACTGCTGAGCATCTGATATTGAGACTGTAGGTTCCAACTAAATGTCTCTCCTAAATTAATTAAATCCCATAACGCTTCATAAGAGTTGATTAAAACCAAGCAAGTATGCAAT
This sequence comes from Sylvilagus floridanus, assembly GCA_949820135.1. Lineage (NCBI taxonomy): Eukaryota > Metazoa > Chordata > Mammalia > Lagomorpha > Leporidae > Sylvilagus > Sylvilagus floridanus. The sequence goes on from OX463235.1 coordinate 60,582,581, forward strand.
ATTCAGGACATATTTACAATGAAACTATTTATAAGGTAATTAAATAAAGATTTGATAGAACAAGCTTTCTTGATACAGAACTAAGGTTGCATTTGGCATATTTTTCCTTTATAAGCATTATTTCTCATTGCAGAATTGCTAGGAAATTGGTAATACCCAAAATGAGATGAAAATTTATGAAGAAATTTAAATAATGTTCTTGTTTATTTTTATATATCTATACATTTATATTAGGACTTTTGATTCCAAAGGAGTTGATATACTGGTACACTTTCATTTGTTTTTATTTCCATACTTAATGTAAATGGTTTTTATTAAAATCTAAAACATTTAGAAAAGTCAATAAAATACAAGTGCACAATTTGATATTTTGTTTTTCCTTGCTGAGTACATTGCAGTGTCCATACAAAAGTCAGGAAACAGAACATTACTAGGACCCCAGAAACTGCCTTTTTTCTCTTTCAGTAACTTCCACCTCATCTTACAGCTCTCTCTTGGCCAGTGTTTTCTTTTGTTTTTTTAAGACTTATTTATTTTTTTGAAAGTCAAAGTTACAGAAAGAGGAAGAGAGAGAGAGAGAGAGAGAGAGAGAGAGAGAGAGAATCTTCCATCTGCAAGTTCACTCCACAGATGGTTGCAATGCCTAGGGCTCAGCCAGGCCAAAACCAGGAGCCAGGAGTTTATCTGGGTCTCCCACATGGGTTATGGGGCCCAAACCATCTTCCACTTCTTTTTCTAGGCCAGTAGCAGGGAGTTATATTGGAAGTGGAGCAGCCAGGATATAGACCAGTGCCAATATGGGATGCCGATATGGGATGTCTGAGGCAGCTGCTTTACCTACTACACTTGCACCCTGGCCACTGTTTTAAGTAGAAGTACTGAATTATTCAGATTGAACTGCCCCTTTATATATGGGTCCAGAAAGAAGAAACAACTTATCTAAGGTAACATGGAGTGAGTGAGAAAATGAAGGCTGAAATAATCCTCACTTGTTCCGTGTTGTATCAATTCTTATCACCCAAGTACTGATTTAATTTTAACAAAATATGGCAAGAAATTCATGAATCTATTGAATAATATCTCATTATTTCTCTGGTATGGAGGCTAAAACAATCAAATCTACAGATTGTTGGCTCATGTTCAATATCTTCCTCCATGATATCTCTCAACTTCTGAAACATATGGCCTCTAACACATTGATAGGTAAGACTTAGAGACACAATTTTCAGTGACATGTACAGAAAGATAAGTAATAGAAAATGTAAACTTTCCTCCATCAGAGCTTAACCCCTGCAAGCTATTCAATGAGATAGCATTTGGCATTATGTAAATATAATGTGAAAGAACAATGACAACAAAACTTGGATCTGTGGCATTTATTTAATCTGAATCATAAGCAACTTCTGACTATATGTTAGGATTTGTATATATTCAATACTTCCAAGTTTACTGTCCTCAAATACTTCCAAATAAAAATATTCAGCTCTATCCACTCTTTTCTATTTTCTTCACCTAGCACAAGATCTGGCACAGAGCTAACAACCAAAAAACATTTGCTCTGCAAATAAAGCTATATTGATGACACAGTTTTTAATATTTTTATTTATGTATTTCTTAGACACTAGAGCCCGATAAAATGTCTCCCAACATCAAGTTGTTCCAATTTGGTGCTTAAAACTATGGCATACTGGATAAATCCACTGCCTGCAGTGCCAGCATTCCATATGAGCACTGATTTGAATCCCTACTTCCAATCCAGCTCCCTGCTAATACACCTGAGAAAACTGCTCCACTTCCAATACAGCTCCCTGCTAATGCACCTGGGAAAGCAGCGGAAGATGGCCCAAGTTCTTGGGCCCCTGCACCCATGTGGGAGACTTGGAAGAAGTTCCTGGTTCCTGGTTTCGGTCCAGGCCAGCTCTAGCCATTCGGCCATTTGAGGAATGAATCAGTAGATGGAAGATCCCTCACTCTGTCTTTCTCTATCTTCCTCTGTAACTCCGCCTTTCAAATAAGTGAATCTTTTTTAAAAAAATTTTCTATTTAGTCAATTTTCCTTATTGCAGACAAAAATCTTAAAAGGAAAATTAATTTACATTATCCTCCTTTCTTTAGCCTACATTTCAATGAATAATTGAAGACTGCAACTTCCCAACTACCCATCACTGTGTTCGCTTTGTATTTAAGTGCTTTTCAGAATCTTTGTTGTTGAAGCATTTCAGGAAATTCTTATCTATTGCATTCGTATATCTTTTTGAAATTTTATTTATTTGAAAGAAGGACTTCCATTTGCAGCTTCAGTTCCCAAAAGCCTACTATGCGCCAAAAAAGACCTTTGAAATAGGAACAGTTTTGTACAATCTCCTGCTGATGCAGACAATGCACACACACACAGTTCATTCCGTGAACTGTGGTTATGTTGTTTACTCTATTATTCTAAGTGACAGCAAGGTACTCACTTGTATTACCAACTTTCAGATAATTAAAATGCCTGAGAAGAACTACTCATAAAGAAAAGGTTTCTTTCAGCTTGGAGTTTTGGAGGTTTACAGTCCAAGGTCAGGCAGCCCCATTAGTCCAGACTCTGATGCAGGCTTTTAATGAAGGACTATGTGCAGAAAATGGATCACAAGGAGAGCCAAGAAGCAAGCAGACAGGGAATTCATTCCCCCATAGCCTGTCCTTATAATGTCATCATGATTCCCACACAGGCTTTACCCAAGCAACCTAATCTAATCTGATCTCCCTAAACACTCCACCTCAGACATCATAATTGGATCATGCCTCCATTCTTAATCCATCAACCATTAACATTAATCTATTAATCATTACCACTAATCCATTAGCTCTTAAACTTTTGAGTTTAAATATTCCTGTGACTTGGAGAAATCAAATTATGTTCAAACCATAACATAATAACTCTTGAGGATGCACACAAAATTTAAAACTTATTTTATAAAATTCACTGTATTATTCATCTTAAACCTTTAGAGGATTTACTTGCTCTACCACTTAGCATCAATTTTTTTAATATCAAGGAATGCTATATTATTACATTTTTTTCTCAGCATAATTCTACTCTGTAAATATCCTCTGCTTTCATTTTTGTTCAGGTTGCCCCACTGCTAGTGGTTTAATGACACAAAGGATTAAAACTCAAAACACTTTCATAAAACAACTTTCTTTGCTATTTGACCTCCAACTTTCCTTGTAGGGTTGTCTAACTTCATCTCAATGCACATATTTGCCTAGGGTTTTTTTCCCCATATTGTACTTTTTCCTCACATCCTTATAATTAACTAGGTAGAATGCATTCTGTGTGTTGCGTAAAATTCCTTTCTCTCAGGCTCTATATGAAGGGAATATAAGTCATTAAGGGAACCTAAGACCTTAAGTTACAACAAAACAAACAACCCAGATAAGAAAGGGACAAAGAACTTAAACAGGCATTTTTTAAAAGAAGAAATCTAGATGGCCATCAGACACATGAAAAAATGCTCAGGATCACTAGTCATCAGGGAAATGCATATCAAAACCACGATGAGGTTTTACCTCCCTCCCATTGGATTGGCTCTCATACAGATATCAACAAACACTGGTGAGAATGTTGGTGGGAATGTAAACTGGGACAGCCACTGTAGAAGACAATAAGGAGATACCTCAGAAATCTGAATATGACCCATCCATTCCACTCCTCAGAATTTACCCAAGGGAAATGAAATCAGCATATAAAAGTTATTTGTACTCCCATGTTTATTGAAGCTCCATTCACAATAGCTAAGATATGGAATCAACCCAAATGTCCGTGAACTAAAGACTAGACAGAAATTATGGGAGGTATGGAAATGAAATCAGCCTATGAAAGAGTTATCTGTTCCCCTCTTATTTATTGTAGCTCAATTCAAAATAGCTAAGATATGAAACCAACCTAAATGTCTGTAATCAAAGACTTGATAAAGAAATTATGGGATATGTACACCATGGAATACTACACAGTAATTTAAAAAATGAAATCCTAGGGCTGGCGCTGTGGCACAGCAGGTTAATGTCCTGGCTTGAGGCGCCAGCATCCCGGCTGCTCCTCTTCTAGTCCAGCTCTCTGCTATGGCCTGGGAAAGCAGTAGAAGATGGCCAAGTCCTTGGGCCCCTGCACCCATGTGTGAGACCCAGAAGAAGCTCCTGGCTCCTGGCTTCGGATCAGCACAACTCCAGCCATTGCAGCCATTTGGGGAATGAACCAGCAGACGGAAGACCTCTCTCTCTCTCTCTGCCTCACCTTCTCTCTCTGTGAAACTCTTTCAAATAAATAAATAAATATTTTTTAAAAATGAAATCCTGTGGTTCACAATAAAATGGATGAAACTGGAAAACATCATACTCAATGAAACAAGCCAGTCCCTAAGGACAAATACCATATTTTCTCCCTGATCTATAGATTACCTAAAAGGTAATCTATAGAAATGAGATGGACACTCTGAGATGTGGTGACTTGGAACAGCTCTTGTCTCGACTGTTGAAGGACAGTTTTTTTTTTTTCATACTATTTATTGAACTCTTTACTTAGTGCACAATAATCTTATGTGTATAAAGTGAGGTGAAAATAGATCTTGGTAAAAAATAAGAATGGGAATAGGAGATGGAGGAGGAAGAAGGGTGGAACGCAGCTGGGAGGGCAGATAAAGTGGGAAGAATTACCGTGTTCCTGAAGTGTATTTATGAAATGCATGACGTTTGTACACCTTACACAAAAGGGAGTAAAATAAATAAATAAATAAAAGCTTTTGCATTTGGAAAAAAAGAAAAAGACATGAAGGTATCTCTGATCCTGGGTTAATCAAGACTTAATTATCCCTAGGTAGATAGTATGGCTCTGAGCCTTATTGTATTAACTAACATCAGGATGAAATCAGAGATTCTCAGAACACCAAGTCTCTCTGTATCCTGTGACCTTCACAATATCAGCACATGACAGTCCTAATTAATAATGTATTAAATCAAGTTGGAAAGATTTTGAATAAAATAGAAAATCTAAGAACTTGTATTTTAAACTAAGCATTCACAAGCATTTTTTTTTCTGGAATCACAAATATCTGTTTACTACTATTTTGAAATAATATAATTAGGAAATATGGACAGAGAGAAGTAGAGGTTTAAAATCAAATTGAAACCTCTCATAAGCAATGGCAAGCCAGATTGAATGAGGATCTTCCTGGGCGCTGACTTCCTTACTTCAGTCTGTCTCTACCAGGAGAACTAAGCTGTCTTTCCAGAGGGATAAATTCCCTATATTAGTAGCATAATCTAAGAAGGAATCTTACAATTTTAGGGACCATAATTCTAACAGAGAAAATAAAGCCAAATAAATGACAAATCACACTTCTGCTCAAGAGAAGAAAGAGAAAAATAATACCTGCCTACAGGGTCACCCATAATTATATTTATTGTATCTGTACACTGGTACAGATAAAATACTGATTTCTAATGATGGCCATTACAAGGACCCTTCATGGAGCTCGATAATAGTGTCACATTGGAACAGCCAGTTCTAACATGAACTTGCATTGACCATTCCACTGCTAAAAACCATTCAGTGACAACTCACTGCATTCCAACCAGAATCCAAACTGCATAGGACACCTGGAGAACCTTCGCGGATTTAGCCCCTCTTAGCTTTTTAATATATTTATTGTTCTCTTATTTTTCTCTACTTTCTCACACATACCTTCTATACAAATGTGAAAAAAACAATTATAATGTGTCACCTTTACCTCAATTCCTTTCCTTTCTGTTCTTGTACAGGTCCTTGGTAGGAAGTAGGCCCTCTGCAAACAGGCTGAGTTTGAATATTGTGTCCACAGCTTACCTTTCTCTGCTCACCTTTCTTTCTTACCTGTAAAAGGGAGATAATAATATTACTTAATACATAGATTGACTGAGAGTATTAAGAGCAGTGATGTATGCCTATAAAGCATGCCACAAATGTGAGCTATTGCTACTAAGACTATTATTTCCTCTTTTGTTCATTTGGCAGCACACAGTTTACACGGTCCCAGAGGTCTTCCACTGACTGCACTTGCTCCATCCCATGCTCCTCTGGATCTCCATTTTGTTCCCATTATACTCAAAATATACATTTACAGTAACACTAATAACATAATAGTTTTTTTCTCTATCTTCCCTCGGAGAGCTGTGAACACTGAACTGAACACTGTTCTCTTTACATTCTCTAGTACTAGCATCTAGTCCACTGCAGATGGTCAGTGAACACACATTTTCCTTTAAGAGTTTTTGAAACAATAAGGCCCAACTATAGGAGACACAAGACTTCATAGCTGTAGAGAAAAATTTTTTAGAAATACTCGATTTCCTTGCTCAGTGAAGTTTATTTGCTTATTTGGCTTCCACATTGGTGTCTAGGCACAATTTTTTGCCAGCCATCCAAGTTCTGAAAACATGAAGAACTGGTAATCCAGGCATCCCACCAGGTTCCTGGACCTCTGCACCTGTGATCCAGCCAGGCCTTGGCTCCTACCAAGAGCAGGTCATGTTGATTCCAGCCTATTCATGTATTTACAAACATTCCCCTTCAAAGAAGTCTACACAGAACTTTTCTTCAAAAGTGTTACTTGAATATTTATAGTGAAAAATATATGCCACTGGGAAGCCAGGATTTGAATTGGAATTCAAGGTTGACCCTCATTAAAACATGATACCAAAGTGATGGTCTTATTTTGATGAATCTGCCAATTTTTCTATCTTTTCAAGAGCCACAATTCTGAAAGTGAGATACTTTGTGCTTCTCCCAAGTGAATATTCAGAATAGCCTTTCATGGGTTTGGCCATATTTTATGTTCAAGATTAAAAAAAATAATATTTAACTCTGAAGTAACTTCTTAAGGTTTAAGCTCAGTTTCCAATGTAAATGATTTTTGTTGATTTTAAATATTTTATAATATCCTGAAATTAATCATTAGTTCCAAAATACACATGAGAAGTTCAAACAAACACACATTCACACAAATGTGGACATCAAAGTGGTCATGGAAAAATGGAATTAAAAGATAAGATTATTTTGGTTTTTGAAAAACATGTATAGTTTTTTCCCTAATCAACATTTCCCATGAATTTTACGAAGACCTGTATGTATATGTAAGTAGAGTAAATATATACAGAAATAGATATCTATCTTTCTGAGATTCTCAGCAAAAGAATTCAGCACACAGAGATCATCTGCATAAATCTTTGCTTTTGTGTGTAGATAATGGCATTCCTTGAACTGTTCACAATTGTTACTGTGATTTTTGTGGAAATAAGCATTTAGATGAAACGCAAATATTGGCTGTGAGTTTGCAGTTTTATTCTCAAATCCTATCTCTTTTCATGGTTTTTTCACTTATTATCTGACTAAAAACTTCCAGAAAAATTCCACTTCCAGTGTTGTCTGGATTCCAAAGGAAGTAGGCATTATAAAACACTCTCCTTTTGCAAAACCTTTCCCTTCAGTCCTGGGATAATTGAGCTGTGATTCTTACAGCATTGTCCCTAGGATATTTTGCAGAAAGATACACAATTAACAAATTCCAAATAATTCTACTTATTCCTTGATGAAAAAAACTAAAAGTTTAATCCAAACATCATCTTAGTATAAAGGAGATAACCATTTACAAATGAAATTCAGTTATAAAGTAATTTCAACACACTTCCAATAATTAGCCATTCCATGCTTTTTTGTTTTGTAATGTGTCATAATGAGGCTAACTCATGATAGGAATGCCTGATTCCAAATAGGTATTTGAGGACATAAAGTTATTATATGATGCACAGATGAAATTAGTATACAACAAGGATATAAATAACCTGCTCAAGAACAAATACCATTAAATTAGAGATGATAAAAATATGAGTTCATAATAGTAGGCATGCATTGGCTAGATGACATAACACAGCCAAGTTTATGAGGGATATTCCCAGATGCCCAACTTCAGTGGAGATTCTCAGGCAAGAATGCATTTACCTCTAAAAATATAGGCAAAATAATTATTAAGCAGAGTTACTTAATCACCAGCAATTCTGACTATATTCAGTACGTACATAAAAAGGGGACTTCAAAAAGTGTGTGGAGGACAGAATTAAAGTTAAGTTTGTTTTGGTGCTAAGAAATTTTGAAATCCATGTATAGTTTTTCCAAAGTACTCATCTTCCATGAGCTTTCTGAAGACTCCTCACATTCTTTGCAGTCAAATAAACTTCACTTCACAGAATCTTTGGAACTGAGATTATACTCTGTGATCCATGGCATAGAAAGTAGGGTTCAAAACTAATCTCACAATGTGGTATGACAACTGCAAGAAATTAGTTAAGAGCCAGACTGAGGAAGCTCCCTTTGCCCCCTTTTTGGTCACAGCATAAGAAACCGTGGAAAAGAAGCAGTCTAATTTTGAATGCAAAACTATTAATGAACTAGATACTGCAGAATAAAGCTCATCTTGTCATGCAAGAGACAGATTACTTTCTGGTACAGCACAATGTGCCTCACAATGAAAATCATTGTATTTACAAACTCAGAGGAGCAAAACAACCAGGCACCTAAAATAGGGACACAATTTAAAAAAAAAAAATACTTATTCATTTATTTAGTTATTTGCAAAAGACAGAGAGCCAGAGACAGATCCAGTGCCCCCATTTGCTGGTACACTCCTGAGGCAGGCCAGTGGGGCTGGGAGTCTGTGGGCCCCTGCAGACATAGGCAGAATGTCCTTCACAAGCAGGCTGTTAGCTGTGGCTGGAAAGCCTGTCTCCAGACCAGTTGGCATCTCCCCACTACTAGCATCTTGTGCTGCATGTGTGACCTTGCAGCCTTGAATCACACTTTCAGGGTGGGTACAATCTTTCATTGAGAGCTGGCAGGGGAAGGGGCTGAGCCCCTGGGGAGAGTCAGACTGGTTCTAGGAGACCCTGACTCTTGTGTGACCTTGCAGTTTTAAACCATGCCTTCAAGTTCGTTGCAATTTTTCACCCAGAGCTAGCAAAGGAGGGGGGTCTGAGCCCCTAAGGAGATGGACAGTCTCTAGGAGACCTCCACTATCTCCATGAGCCCCAAGCCAATCAACATATGTATGTGAAACCCCCTGTCCAGTGTGTGCCCCCACAGATTGACCCAATGGACAAGAATAGTAACACCTTAAAAACCCAGGACACTTCCACAAAACCAGTGTCCCACCTGGTCTCCTCTTGGACCAGATGCTTTCTCTCTTGCTTGCCAATCAAATAAATGTTTCTGCCTCTTTGCAAACTGTTTCCTAGCTTTTTATTTCTACACTAAGCTGAGGAAAAGAACCCACCCAGGAGACTCAACCCTACAACCACCCTCCCCTCTGGGAGCAGTAACAACTCCTCACATATTTGCAATGATCAGGGCTGGGCTGAAGCCAAATCTCAGAGCTGGCAAATCAGTCCTGGTCTCTCACATGGGTCTCTCTCCCAATCACCTGAGCCATCCCCCCTCCTCCCGTGGTCTGCTTTACAAGGAAGCTGGAGTCAGGAGCAGAAGGCATGGATGGAGCCTGGGCCCTCAAATCTGAGATGCAGGCATCTTAAGAGTCACAAAGTTCTCTGGCCCTAGTGTCATGATTTAAAGATGTGAATCCCCTTTCCCATGATTTGAATATTGTTCTTCTTTAGTCTTTGTCTGGATCAAAGGCCAAAGGCTAAGTCTAGAGAAAGCATTAATAGGGTTTTCAATGAGGTCAATCTGCAATTAAAAAGCAAGGTCAACTTTTGTACCTCACTCACCACCCATGAAATAGTCTGAGCAGAAATCCAATTTCTATTAGACGGAAGGCTTAAGCTTAGAGATCAAACCAGGTTGAGGGACAGAAATAGACATGGCAACACATAGATACCATTTGTGATTGAGATATGGTTATCATTCCAGGCTTAAAACTCTAAAACAATTATTTAACATACAAAGTACTTTAAAGAAAATAAAGGGACATTAGGTCTTTGGTGATCAGGCATGTTTATTTTCATATTATGGCAATTAAAATTAACAAAGTTAAAAGACTTTAATAAATATATTAAATGCATTACCTATCTCTATAAACCTATACTTGGGTAAACTTTCTGAGTCTATATAATAGAAAATTTTCAGTGTTCTGCTTTAGGTATTTCTAGTCCACATGCCACTAGAGACCCAACAGTAATCTGCTGATACAGAGAATTCAAATTGCTTATAATAAAATTGACACCTGAATTTATGCTACACACATGTATGGTTTTCGCCTCCGACATCTTTATCTTTCTCTTTAAGGACAGGAAGCATTTTCCACAACATAAGTACATTGTGAAATGGGTTATTATAAGCAATGGTGATTCCTGGACAGACTCAGGCTATCACGCCCAAGTAAGCTAGATTCTCATGCCCTTGTACCTAAGTGCTAACTGGGAGGCCAAATTTTTATAATCTGTTTCCTTACACATGAGATTTTCATCTCACAATTTGTCAGTTCTTACCTTTTTGGTGTTTATTTGAATTTTGGCAACATTTATAATTACTGACAAAGTTATTCGGTCGAAACTAGAATCACCAGCCTTCATGCACTCACTCCCAAATCTCCATCCTTCCTGGGACCTCAAAAGTGAAAGTTCTGGCTTTCAAGTTGAAAACACTTTAATTTCTCCCTATCTAATAAATTGCCAGATTGAATTCAGTTAGTAACATTTCTTAGGAGCATACTGTGTTTCTTGAACAGTAATGGATAGAAATCCTACACCTGAATTGAGCTCAAAGGCATATACTCCCTTTCTGTTTCTACTACCCTATGGTAATAATATCCCAGGTTGTCTCTCTCCATATTTTCTCTTTTCCTGCATATTACATTTACTTGAAGGGGTTTTAAGTCAATCTATCTGGGAAGATAGCACATCTTTTGCATTATAATGAAAACATCAATACAGCCCAATTTCTTGGTCAAGAAAGGAATATGATAGTGCATTTTAGAAGACAACTGAATTCCTTATTAAGAAAATCATTGTATGGGGCTGGCATTGTAATGCAGTGGTTTAGGACATTGCCTACAAACTCAGCATCTAATATAAGCACTTATTCAAGTCCTTGCTGCTGTACTTTCCATCCAACTCCCTGCTAGCGTACTCAGGAAGGCAGTAGAAGATGGCCAAAATATTTGGAATCCCACCACCTCATAGGAGACCCAGATGAAGTTCTAGGCTCCTAGCTTCGGCCTGGCCCAGCTCTGGTCGTTGCATGCATTTAAGGAGTAAACCAATAGATGGAAGATTTCTCTCTCTAACTCTGCCCTTTCAATAAATAAATAAAACTTTAAGAAAATAAAAGAATATCTTTGTAACTTCAGGACTCAACACAATCAATCAGGCAGAAATGCACAACACAATGCCTTATTGTTCATTGTTTTTTTTCAGAAAGATCATTATCTCTAAATTTAATTGTTTAATCCTGTGCTATGTTATTATTGTCTATGTTATTATATTGCTTTTATCCAAGGTAAATGTGTATGTATTGAACTTGCCTGAGCTATTTGCTATTCTGCAGCATATTATGTGCATCACTGGCCCTTTCTCAAGGCATTCCACTTAAAAAGAGCTGCAAGCAACAAAGCCTGGGCATCGATTAGTTGAGATGGAATAAGAAGAGTAAAGGCCAAGCCAACCTTTTGATTCTGGAGGCCACTGTAATATAGCAAATTCCATGTCCTTGTTAGGAACAGAAATTCTTTCTTATTTGCATTATCCTATCATGGAGAAAAGAACAAACCAAAGAACTGAACAAAATTCTGCTCTGCCTTACTGCAGTTGTATGTTTAACACTGCAGGCACTGCCCCCCTTCCTTCTAAGACAGGTCATCTTACTTGCGTTTGTTTCTATTGCCAGGTTTACTTTTTTCATATTCATTGCAGAGTTCTGGATGGCTCTAAGGAGAGCATTCATTAAATGTGGGCAGGCAGCCTAGAGCATTAATATGATAAATAGTATTCTATTCGGCTTGAAAAATACTTTTTGTTGTTATTGTTGCTTCACTCCCTCTTTGTTCCTTTCCCTTGATTTAATTTATTTGTATACTCACAGATGTCACTTGAGTGCTGAGGGGTAAGGAGGCAGCAACACTATTTCTCTTCAAGGAAAAGGATATAACAGATGTAGATTCCAGCGTATGTAGATCTGGCATAGAATGAGTCTTCTGACAGCATCACCCCAAAGAATGCCGGTCCTCAAGAGCACACTCTTAGGTCTTCCCAGAAGGACAGTAAGTGGATGCAATTGTCTGCTCTCAAATGTCTGCTCCTTTCCTTACTATATAACTTCATAGTTATCATTTATTTAATTTTCTGAAGCCTATTTTTTATCATTTATAAAAAAAATAGGGATACCTGAGCAACAAATGCAAGCAGCCAGTGCTTAAAACAAAACAAATCTTTTTTTTCTTTTTTAACTTTATTGAAGTTATGCAAGTTTCATGTGTTCATATATACAGTTTTAGGAACATAAGAACTTCCTACCCTGTCCTCCCTCCCACCCATGCTCCAACCTTTCCTCCTCCTCCCTCTCCCATTCCCACTCTTAATTTTTACAAAGTTCTACTTTCAGTTTACTTTATGATCGTAAAGTGAACCCTACACTAAGTAAAAGAGTTCAACAAATAGCATGAAGGAAAAGAATACTATTCCTCAACGGAACAGACAAGGGCTGTGAACAATCATCCGATAATTTCTTCAACAGATGCTAATGATCACTTTTTTTTTCCTTTTTTGAGAATTATGGAGACAGAGTAGAGTTACAGAGATCTACTCCAGGGTTTCTGCCAACAGGATAGATGTAACAGAATCACCTAAAGGCACTTTGATAACAAATACATGTTTGTCATTCTCTACTCCATAGACAGAGGGTTAGGTACTATGCTTAGTATGTCTAAGAATCCTTCCAGATGATTAGATGGCAGTCAGATTGGCAAACCACCATCTTATTCAACCCTAATTCCACTACTAGGTCCCTCTTGCAATATTATTGCAAAGGGTTTCTATCAGTTCTATTTAAGTTCTTAAATTCTAGGGAAATCAAATATCTCCGAGGCATCCTTGTCTGTATATCACAGCTTTGAGAAGTGGTCTCTTCTGCCCAAGCAGAAATTCTCTCTAGTACCCCTCATTCACTGATGCATATTTCAGCTTAGGTATTCTTTTTTATGTGACAACCATGCTTTTTCATGTTAGACATCATAGTTCTCCTCCAAGTCCATCTCTTCCAGACCTATGTATTTCTCAGTAAACCGCCAAGCACCAAAATCTCAGACACATATATAACAAATACCTGCAAAACAGACCTCCTGCTGCAGTTCTTGATGCTTGAGCATCTCATTGGTTTCCATTACTATACTACCTTTGTAATTTTGTATTGACCTAATATAACCTCTTTCTCACATGGCAAACAGGACCGAAGATCCATTTTATGGGCCCATTTGAAGTTATCTTTTGCTCACTATGCAGGAATCCTCATGTCTTCTTGCTCCTTAAATCTAAGTATATTCCACTTCCTCAATCATCATACAGACTACTCACATTCAGTGTTGTTGATTTTATTATGAACATTTTTTTTAAGTGTTAGACTTGACTCATGCTCTTAATTTTGCCATACCCCCCATCAGAATAGTAGTATAAACTTTGACAGACAAGTATTTGTATTATCACTTAACATGAAATCAATCCTCTGAAATAGAAATGGAGCCATACAATAAAAATGTTATTTTTTATGTATATAAAGATATGCTTTAGGTTCCGTAGCATTGTCAAGAGAGAAAGAGGAAAGTGTAATAGCTTAGCATTGCTAGAGTAAAATGTCCTGGTTTAAAAGTCTCAGTTTTGCCATTTACTAGCTATCAACATGGCATGTTATATTTTTTAGATGTTTTCAACAAAATAGAAATGACGAGATAGTACCCTTCTCATAGCATGTGGGGAAAATTAGATCATTAATGATACATGCAGCACAGGTCCTGGTAAAAAAGCAAAAACTTCAATCTCTTCTATTAAAATTCTAAATATTTGAACACTAGAACTTTAGACTTTCAGCATCTAGTGTGGGGTACCTCTCATTGTTTGACACTGTTATACTCATTCTGTCCCATGTGCCTGCATCCCTAATTCCCAGTTTCTGAAGCTTCTTAATGTGAATGCTGTACTGGGATGTCACAGAGAATTGACTCTTGATTAAACACTAGATATTCCACTGAATTGTGCTAAGGTCCTGCTCTAACCTATCCTCCAGGAAACCTTCTAGTATGGGAAATGTGAAGAGCACAGTGAGTAATAACTCAATTTTATACTCAGCTTGGATTCTGGCTTGACTGGGAGACTTATGATAAATATACCCCAACTGTAAAAGAACCAAATATCAGAATAATATACTAAGTATATTTTAAAAATCTAGCTGAGATCTATTCTGATGTTATTTTCAAATCCTGATAAAATCTTTGAAAAAATAATTGTGTACACGAGTGTGTTTACTGAGTGGGTTTGCTACCACTGAAACGCAAGCTGTAAAATTTACCTGTTCTAAAAAATCTGGGCCATTAATCTATCCCCAAACTCAGGCAGCTACATTTCTGTAGACTTCATATTTTCCTGACCTCTTTCTCTTTTCTCAATTCTGAAAATTTTAAATACTATATCGTAGCACATACTAGGGGCTCTGTATGGCTACAGAAATTTAAGGCTGGTGAGGCAGAGATGTGGGCATTTTTTTTTTGAGGTAGAATTTTCTAATACCCTCCATTTCTGTATGCAGCAAAGGTAGAAACATTCACAGAAGAGTTCACAGAGTTTGGTTTTTTGCTGATCTTTCTCAGCATCACAAAGATAGATTTTTAAACCAATAAGAAAACATAGTTTATATTCTATACATTGTAATATTCATTAATACCATTATTGTATTTATTATTCTAGAAAATATGGTTCCATTAGACCCTTTTTCATATTTCTTGCTTATTCAATTAATTTTTTACTGCTGGACCATGGGATCATTTGTATATACTATGGTTGCCTTCACATGAGTTTAGTTAAACATGCTAGTATACAACTGTTGAGTGACATATATACAGAATGGTTCAGCAGCTACATATTATAGCAGAAATTAAACAAGCATGTTGCCCTGATGAAACAAAAATGGAACCTCATTTATTTTAATCACCAAGAGTGCAGTGTCATATAAACTAATCAGACAAATTAAGTAACTACCCCAATTTATGTAGCAACAGAACAGAATGTTTATTTCTAAATAAATATCATAGATGGAAATACATATTTGAATAACAGATTATAATATCTGCTCTGTATATTGATATTTCTGAATTTACCCTAATATACTGGCTCATATCTCTTGGTATGGGATCTATGAATCTGTCTTTTAAGCAAGTATTACAAATGATATTAATCACACTGATATTTGATGTTTATTAAACTGTAATAAGGAATCAGTGGTGAGTTGGTGAGAGCTTGAGAAATGGTTGAAGTGATGAAGGAAGAATTAAATTAATTTAAGCACAAGTATTCAGTATCACTAGGTACCATAAGAAATTCAGAGGGTGTTCCTAACCTCTTTGTATGAACTGTTGACAAAGGTCCTGGGTATGTAAAGAATTTGAAACATGAAAAAGGTAAAAATTATGATTAATATGAGTGTTTCAGATGATAAGTACTCAAGCGCTTCAAAGATAGGTGGGACTAAGGGGGGACCAAATGACCTGAGGAGAATAATTTAAGATAGGACTGGACACAGATGAATGGATAGAAGACAAATGGACTTTGCAGCTAAGGGGAGGGATAAATGTAAGTGGTAATGGGTATAGTATGAGGACACACAAAAGTTAATGTAATCATAATTATAAGCTTATTTTAGCATAAAAAATTCAAATTCATGCCTAGTTTTTTCATAATTCACATTTTTCTTAAATATTTGAAGACCCCTGAATATGTGAATCATGAATAATTTGATGCATAAACTCAGTATAAATACTTCAAAAAGTTGTTATTTTGATTCTAATGAGAAACAAGTAAAGAACTGAGATACAGGATTTCACAACATTTTATGATGCCCTAGGTCAAATGCAATTACTAGAGTAAAGTATAAACTAATCTAAATTATTCTAAAATACTGAACTTCCAGGACAATATCTGGAATAAAGTAGTGAGGGCAAACACAATATGTTGAGATCCAGATTTTTCTGCACATTGTCTCTCTAGATTTTCTGAATAGTCTTTGGAGGGAAGGGAGAAGGGAATATCATTATATTCTTATAACAGTATATCTGAATTATATTGAATCTATTAAATACTAATTAAAAATTTAAAAAGGAAAAACAAAGGATTTACAGTAATCAAATGAAGATATATTTTATGCTTAGTTTTCTGTACTGAATTAATTCCAAGTGTGAGCTTCAAATGTAATTTACCCTCAATTCATACTTTTCCTAGGATTGTTGCTCTTTACCTTATAAAGATTTCCCCCTAATTGCACACAATCATTCCTTGTGAAAAAAATAGCATGTGTTATCTACAGCTGACCCCTCTTGCCACTGCTAAGCTCCTATCATTATATCCTAATCAACTGGCTACTTTAGAATGAGTTCCTTAAGGATTGTCTGTAAAATTTAATCCTATTTCTGGTGTAAACCAAGAGCAGGGCAGCCTGATACTATCACATGTTCATGACATATTGACTCACATTCAGAACCAGCAAAGGCTGCATATAGTATATAACCTGCGAAACAAGGTAAATCAGCATGGGCATCACTCAATCCAAGAGTGACCTTTGGTACAACAGAGCCTCCCATTTTTGTGCACTGAAGAGAGGTCATCAACCACTCACTCAGCAACGCGGAACTGTTTGAGTCCCCCTTCAATGAAACAGTGCTGCCAGACCCGACAAAGCTGAAGCCACTCAGAGTCAGACTGTTTAACACACTCATGCAGGCAACTACAGCAGCATTCTCAAGGTTTGTCCACAAAGAACTTCAAAAGCCTCTAATTCAGAGGTTCTTGGGACAACTTCTAGGGCAAAAGCTCCAGAGCCACACTGCTATTACTATTCCTTCCTCTTTGCATAGTTTTTAAAAAATATATTTCACATGAATGTATACAAAAAGTATATAAGCAATGTAATATAGTATTACTGAATATATAGTATCAAATATGGGTCTAAGTCTGAAATCCTAATTTTCCAAACAATAAATAAAAAGTTAAAAGAAAATCCAAAGGGAGAGTTTTATTTTAGAATCAATTAAGACTTCTCTTTGAAGTGAAGTACCTTAGAGTAGAAATATTTCATGAGACAAAACTGACTTGAAAATGTCCACAGCCCATTGCCCAAATCTTTCATGCTATTACCTGCAGGGGACAACGTTAGATTCAAACTCTGAGGATTTATGCAGAATTCCTGTTCCACTCCAAAGCCAGAAGAAAAGCCGAATGTGTGGTGTAAAATTCTATAACAATTAAAGCTCAAGTCCATGTCACTTCTCATTCTTACTTCTACATTCTTTGGAGTTTGTATTTTCTGGTTTAAAATAAACCACTTCATCTCCATTACCTCTGACTTCCATTTAAATGTGAGAAATATGAATTTCTTTTAAAAACATATAGAATGTACTGGATTATGAAAATGAAATGAGTCATTTACATATCTATGGTAACATAAAGATACAAAACAAAAGAAGAAAAGCAATAGAATTAAACACCCTTAGCTAGTTGGAGTTAATGGGTGTTTTGATTTTTTTGTTTTCATCTGGTTGAGGGTTATGCATCTCTGAAACTGAAGTTCTGAGATGAGTTGAAGGGTTACAATTTGCAGTGAAGAGCATCAGAACAAAAGGAGGTTTGTAAAGAAGGAATGGGAGGAATAGGTTAATACTGCCTTTTGACTTCACTTTTGAGATTTTCAGGGACATCAAGTAGATGGTGTCAGGAAAACAAGCAGAAGCACATATCTAAATGGTGGCACTGATCAGAGTTGGAGACTCGCGTAAAGTCTTCAGCACTTAGAGTGAAGCAGAACCCAAGTATATAGCTACGTGTCCCAAGAAGATTTTTAAAGTGAGATGCTCAGAAAAATCTTATAAGGTAGACAGTTCATCCCTATTAACAGAGGAAAGTTAGTCCCAGGAAGATGCTTTTTATTTTTGTCTTCAACTTGTTGTCAGTGATAAAGTCGTAACACCATTTAACTCCTGGTTCAATGATGTACAGGGACCCAGGCTGTGCCTCTGGTGAACACATTTTGTTGATACCCAAACTGTGTTGCACATATGTAAGGTAAGCAGACACAACAAAATAAAGAGCCCTTTGATAGTCTAAAATGTTGTACATGTGCTCACTGACTAGCTGCTAATGGAAACAGCAATCCCTAGCTTGCAAGGCCCTTACTCTTACCCCTCTTATCCTCATTCATTTATAACAACTCTGTTAGCCAATGCTTTCTCTTACAAACCTTTCTTATAGAACCACCACATGATATTTTGGAACAGGTATTCTAAAAGCTAATATGATATGAACAAGTAATGTCAATTATTCTCTTACATGCATATATCTATCTCCCTATTTAGGTACAAGGATCTTTAAGGATAAGGATTCTACTTCAAATGTCCTTACTTTCTTTTCTCCTTATTCAGGAGACTAGAAGGATATTTATAAGAAGAGTAAGAGAACCATAATCAATATGTGTGTCAATAGTAATAAAAGTAAATAAATCAACAGAGGCATTTATAAATGATCTGCATAATGGGAAGAGATTCTGGTTTGGGGTCCAGTCATTGAGTTCTACTAGAGAAATGAAGGAGCAAGCTATATAATCACCCTTGACTCCAGACTTACACTTTTCATAAAATGTAAATAAAACTACATCTCATGGGATTTAGGGAGGAATTCAGGAAACCAAAGAATGTTAATGAAATCTAAAATCAGGTTTTATTTTTTTTCTTGGCACATCATCCTCTGTTAGTTTCCAATTCTGCTTTTTACCTAGGTGGCTGTCACTTAGAGAAATCTCTAATCTTGGCAAATAGTTATTAACAAGAAAGGTCACGAGAGCCTCAGAGGAGGGCTCTGTTCAGGAAATCAATTAGGATAGGTCCAAACCTTGACCTTATTTGTTCAGTACTTTAAGGCTATTGTTATATTCTATTTCCTTGGTCTGCAATTAGTTTTTGCTTGAAATAATATCATGATCATAAGAAGAATGTAACTACAACATGTGGATCATCTGATAAAAAAAATTACCTCTAGGAAAGGGGGGCAACAGCATAATTAGAATACCTCAGAATAAAACCACCCATCGCTTCTCAGCCTTTTGGCTAAGATCCAGTATAGAATAAAATCATCCAACTCTTGGGGACACATCATTGAATCAAGGATAAAAAATGACCTTCTTCTGATGGGACCATACAGAATCTCACCCCCTCAGAATAGACTAGACCCCTGTAGAAGCTCATATAAGTATAATTAAAAATGAATCTTAATGAAGAATGGGATGGGAGAGGGAGTAGGAGATGGGATGGTTTGCTGGTGGGAGGTTTGCTGGTTATGGGGGGAAAACCACTATAATCCAAAAGTTGTACTTTCGAAATTTATATTTATTAACTAAAAGTTTTTTTAAAAAAACCCAGCAATTCATTCAATTAACAATTTTAATAAAATCAGTCTAACAATTTTAATAAAAAAATAAGTAGTCTGATGCTCGCCATGGTTCTGAAATGCATATAGGGCTTTCCCCACTACCCAAGAACAGAGACAGGAAGGAAATAGTAAGATGAAGGATATGATAGACAGAGCTGGTCTTTGATAACTGATAAAGTTAGGGCCAATTTGAACTGTCAGTTTCTGCATAATGAATCATCTCCAGATGAGCACTGAACCATATTCCCTCCCATCACACCATTTGCTCTACAAGTTACCATTTGCTGAAACTGTCTATGACTACATCATGTCTTTGTAGAGTATATCCAATGATATTCAGTCCTTCAATATTTATGTTCTTTATAGTGTTTATCACTCTGCTGTATTCTGTGGGATATGATGATATCCTCAAATATTACTGTAGACTAGTAAAGTTGAAGAGAACATTATTTGAGAGTCAGCAACTATTTAACAGGTTAAGTTAGGGATATATAGCTTTTATTTCATATCTATTATGACCAATGAAGCATAATAAAAGCATTCTTATCTCTACATTTTAAAACTCAAGAGAAACAATCAAGGGAGTTAAGTGGTATCTTCCAAGGTCACAGATTTATCACTGGTACAGCTTTGATTTATTCTCAGGTCTGCCTTCTTCAAAATTCATGCTCTTCCGCTACATCATATATATATATATATATATATATAGGTAACTATAGCAAATGATATTTTAAGTAAAATGAATAAGTACTAAAAACTGTAACAAGCAGAGATAACACAGGAATATTATTAGTGTCATTTTTCAAAGCCATATCCCTTTTATTCCTGAGACTCATTCAATAAATCTTTTTTTTTTGAGTACAAATTCTATCTGAAAGTAGCAGGAGACTTTTCAAGGAGGATGTGTGTGTGTGTGTGTGTGTGTGTGTGTGAGAGAGTGTGTATGAGTGAAGTTGAATTTGAAATTGGCCTCAGTGAAGAAATGGGAAGGATTTAGGTATTCACACATAAGATATTAAGTAATAGGAAATTAATTCATTGTACATGGGAACAGAATGATCTTAGGCATCAAGGCAAGACATATTAGAGGTTTTTGCAATTGTGAAGAATTTGAATTAATCAAATCCTTAAAAGACAGAAAAAAGTCAGAATTTTGGATTTTAACCTATCTATATGAAAATAAGCATAACAATACTTTTTAAGATTAGAGCCATCCTATTCTAACTTCAACCTGTACACAAACGGAGTGTCATAGGTATTCTAGCTCTGGGGATTCTCACTGAAGTCCTGTTAGGTGGTCAGGAACAGCCATGTGAAAAGGCCAGATACAAATGAGACATTTATGTGATGTGTGTATTCATCTTCAAAATGCTAACATTTTATTTATTCATGTTGGGCCTTGTATTAAAATATTTCCTAAGATCATTGACCAAAATGGGCACTCCTAAGAAAATGGGACATATAAACTGTGGCTTTTTGTCTTTTTGTTACAAATTGCTTCAAGCAGTGCAGACCTACTTTCATTGCTTGGAGTATGTCTTTACAGTGATTTAACATAATGACAAAGTTTCTGTCCAGGGAGGAAAAAAGGTAAAGTAAAATATGGAGTGACATTCATTTATTAATCTAATCTTTGGGAACTTTAAACACATTTTGACTATAAAGGAAGTGAATGTGACAGTATTATGGGTTTCCAGAAATTGGGTCTGAAATTGTCAGACTTTTTAAAACTTTAGTAAGTTTTTTTTCTTTGCTTCAGAGGAGCTGACGTTAACTTTCAAATAAGTCTATAAAAAACAAGCAAACAATAAGAATTATTATCCCCATTCTTATGTGAAGTAATTGAGGCTTAGAGAACCAAATTGGCTTGCCCTAAATCACATATCTCAAAGATAGTAGATCCAGTACTAAAAAAAGCTGTATGCCTTTTTTTGTTATTCCATATTCAATCTCAAAAAATATTTCAAAACAGTAATTTTAAGAACAGAGCAACAAGTTATGCCTGCTCAAAACTAATCAAAATATCCAATGTTAAGTGGGTCTGATTTGTGATTTCTGAATAAAAATCTACTGATCAATCCCATCAAGGTGGCATGTACCAATGCCATCTTACTAGTGCAAGTGATCAATTTCAGTTCACAATTGATCACACTGATAGGTCTAAGAGTCAAAGGCATCACACAAACAAGACTAGTGTCTGCTAATACTAACTGATAGAATCAAAAAGGGAGAGAACGATCCAACATGGGAAGCGAGATACACAGCAGACTCATAGAATGGCAGATGTCCTCAATAGCACTCTGGCCTCAGAATCAGCCTTTAAGGCATTCAGATCTGGCTCAAGAGCCCATAAGAATATTTTAGGCTTGGAAAGCCAAGACACTCTGGGGAAAAAAAAATAGAAGACCTAAATGAAAGGTCTCTGCAAGTGGGATCCCAGTGGAAAGAACAGGACCATCAAAGAAGGAGGTACCTTTCTCTGAAGGGAGGAGAAAACTTCCACTTTGACTATGACCCTGTCAGAATAAGATTGAAGTCGGCACACCCTAAAGGCTTCCATAGCCTCGGCAACTCATGACAAGAACTTCAGGTGATTACTGATGCCATAAACAAGAGTGTCAAATTGTTAAGTCAACAACAGGAGTCACTGTGTACTTATGTCCCATGTGGGATCTGTCCTTAATGTGTTGTCCAATGTGAAGTAATGCCATAACTAGTCCTCAAACAGTATTTTACACTTTGTGTTTCTGTATGGGTGCAAACTGATGAAATCTTTACTTAATATATACTAAATCGATCTTCAGTATATGAATATAATTGAAAATGAATCTTGATGTGAATGGAATGGGAGAGGGAGCGGGAGATGGGAGGGGTGTGAGTGGGAGGGAAATTATGGGGGGGGAGCCATTGTAATCCATAAATTGTACTTTGGAAATTTATATTTACTAAATAAAAAATAAATTAAAAAATCTACTGATAAGATAATTTTAAACATTAATATGTGATATTAATATTATGGAATGCAAGCTTCCCTCCTCCAGATTCTGCATCATTCCATTTTGCTGCCAAAAGGAGCTATCAGTTAATCCATAAACAAATCAATATTTCTCTACAATGTAGATGTAGACACATTGGCCTCAAGCCTACCTCATGAGACCATCCATAGGCAATGCCCAAGTTCTCCAATTTCAAGGTGAGGAAACAGACTTGGAAATATTCAGTAGCATACCTGGTCTGACAGCTGAGAGGTGGATTTGGACACGTCTCTGTGAATCTGAATGCTTTGTTTTTTTAAACTCTAATATGGTTCACTGCATCTTCATATTAAGCTTGCAGTTAGAATTACAGTAAAAGGTGTTAAGTGCTATCTGTTTGGGAACTTGGACACCCTTCTCACTACTACTTCTTCTATGTGAAACCTTCCTAATTCTGAAAAATGAAAAAAAATAAAAACAAAAATTCAAAAGTAGATCCATTTTCTGCCATCTGATGTTTCATCCACAAACTTTATTTTCTTTGAGAAGAAATAGTAGTGGAAGGTTTAGAAGCAACATTCTCGCCCTGCCAAATTTGACTCATCTAAGGATATGAAGATGCTGTTGGCTATTGTCATTGTTTTATTTATTTTCAAGTTGCCCTGCCTATAGTAATGTATGAATTAAAATATATATGTCTCTATGATCTGAATCTTATGATGAACCATGGAACTCATCCTATGAGTATTCAGACTGGATTGAAAGTGGACTAATGTCAGGTTAAAGAAAGGAAGCTTCAAAGCAAATTAAGTCAACTCAACCTACATTCTTAGATTCTATTGCCTTGGTGGGGAAAAGATGTGGCTCCCTATTAGTTTAATTTTGATATAGTATTTTCAGCTCTTTATATGAACTGTAAGTAATGGCAGAAGATAAGTGAGATTCATAATGAATGACAAACACAAACAAGTTCCATAAAATACCTAACTTCACTGAAATAGAGATTGACAGTATCTGAACATAAAGAAACAAAAACAAGGCATTCTATCACATTCAGGTTTTGTATATCATAATCTACTTTGTAATTTTATTTAAAATTAAATTACGAGCAGCAGTGAAAAACAACCTAAAATACACCTTTATTTTTTGCTCGCTGTTGTCCAAAAACTAATCTTTAATATGTGATTTGGGAGGTACTTGGCTCTTCACAATAACTTGGTGTTTATGTCCTCATTCTGACAATTTACTAATGATCCCAAGGATTGATTTTTATGAATAATCATGGTTCCTACTTTGGATTGTTGGGGAACATAAATAAGCCAGGAAATATAGAGCATCTACCCAGTGTCACCATTCTTCCCTGTGTCAGTGGTGGTCAATACTGATCAAACCAAATAATTTGAAGCTGAGTTTATACAAGATCACAGGATCTTTTTTATCACTACTCACAGGAGTCACTTATTTGAGCTGGCTTAAGAGATATAACCCATATAACATTCTTCCCTTAATGGCAGAGCCTAATAGCATCATTCTGAGTTGCAGTTTGAGAAGGGAGTTAAGTTATAGAAGAATACAAAGTCAGGAAAAAGATGAGCGATGACTGATGTTCCAATCAGCATCTGCTAAGCCCATTCTTTGTCATAAACACTTATTCTTCTGTACCTCAATGTGCTGATTTACAATAACACAAATCACCACATTTTGGAAATTTCTCAGTATGAGACTATAATAATCAAATCTCCAAATGCATGCAGGTGCTCCAGTGAACATGACAGCAGTATTTAGCCTTCAACTGGCTGGGAAAGAAATGATATAAAGAATGACAGCTGACAGTTTCTTTTAATGTACAAAGAAATATTATTGCACTTCTTCTCTCAGTAATGGGAAAGTTAATTAACCTTCAATACATTTACCAAAGAGAGAAAGAAGAATGGATCCATGTAGAAATTATGTTGCAATAACTGGAAATTTGGGTAAGTTCTCAGCAAATGAACGTTTATTTGAAGAATATGTAAAGGAAATCATCCTTTCACTGTATCCTTATAAGAAAACAAGTGGCTCCAAAGTAAAATACAAAGTTTTCAAGTATGAAATGAAGGCATGGATTGAGGGGTGGGCATTTGGCCTATAAGTTAAGATGCTAGTTGGCACACTCATGTCCCACATCAGAGTACCTAGGTTCCAGCCCCAGTAATGCTCCCCATTTCAATTTCTTGCTCATGTGCAGCCTGGAAGGCAGCAAGTGATGGATCAGGTAGCTAGGTCCCTGCCATCCACATGGGAGAACTGGACTGAATTCCAGGCTCTTGCCTTTGGCTGTTACAGGTCCTTGGGCACTGAACAAATGGATGGAATCACTCTCCCCCAACCAACTCTGTTAAAAATAAGAGAGAGATAGAGAGATCTTCTATTTGCAGGTTTGCTCCCTAAATGGCCTCAACAACTACATCTGAGTCAGCCTGAAGCCAGGAGGTAGGAATTCCATTCAAGAACTTGGGCCACCTTCCACTGCTGTCCTAGACACATGACCAGAAGAAGCAAAGCAGCCAAGACCTGAACCGGTATGGGATACCAGTGTTGTAGACAGTGGCTTAACCTGTTGCTACACAATGCCAACCCCTCTACATCAGCGTTTCAAAAAGTTTATGGAAAATGGACTAAATTGATAGCTTTATTCTGTTGTAAAATATGTTTGAATTCCATGAATAGATCTTTTCATAATATGCATTTTCCATATCTTATATGCATGGATTTCCATTTTTTTCACTCATGAAGATTATCGTTCAATTGCATTTTCAAGAAAATTTTGAAGTATGTTTGTATTTGCCTATCTTCCTAAAAGATGGTATAACACAGTTCTGCATGGTGCCTGTCCTATAACTCTACTGAGTGCAGCATTCACCCTCCTCAGCATAGCCACCTCACTGTAAATTAACAGGGAAACGCTGGAAATTGGGCAAAGTTACTGAAAACTCACTGATAATCCCTTCATTAGTGGGGAAAACAGATTTGTTGCACCTTCTATCCATGCAACTCTTGTCTATTTTCTTTGAGGTGCCCACTGAGGTAAAAATGACTCTGTGATCCTCAGCAATAAAATCCTGAGGATTTTAGTGTGTCCTATACCCTCCAGCCAATTTGTAATGGACCCCAAGTGTGCATGTTACTTACTTAACTCTCTCATGGTAACTTTTAACTGGGGCCTAGAGAATTCTTGAGCCAGACTTTGTACATTTTTTTAAGATTTATTTATTTATTTGAAAGTCAGAGTTACACAGAGAGAGGAGAGGCAGAGGGGTCTTCCATCCGCTGGTTCACTCCCCAATTGGCCACAACAGCTGGAGCTGCGCTGATCCGAAGCCAGGAGCCAGAAGCTTCTTCTAGGTCTCCCATGTGAGTGCAAGGGCCCAAGGACTTGGGCCATCTTCTACTGCTTTCCCAGGCTATAGCAGAGAGCTGGATTGGAAGAGGAGCAGCCAGGACTCAAACCGGCGCCCATATGGGATGCCAGCACTTCAGTCCAGAGCGTTAACCCACTGCTCCACAGCGCCAGCCCCCAGACTTTGTACATGTTAAACTTGAATCGTTCTCATTTAGGATTTGATAGCCATATTCTACCACAGTAAAAATTTGTCTACAGGGATACTGACAGAATGAGAGAAGTAGAAATGAGGGGTAAAAAGGAGCCATTTTATTATTTTCTCCAAGAATTTTTTTTTTCAGAATTCTGTCTCTTTCTAGAAGGATTCTATTTTAGTATATGTGCTGCCGAAGCAAACACTCTAATTCGATTCTGAGTCACTCAACATGACAGGTCAGAGCAGAGCTGACTAGAGGGAAAATATAGGCTATAGTTCCTACAATTCTTTAAGGACTTGCTTTGGTTTTTAGACACTCTTTTGGTAGTCTTGGACTACTTTGCATTACCAATCTGTTTCTTTTTTCAACATCTCCATCCTTGAAACTTAATCTCACTTTTCAAAAAAGAGATGTAACTCAAACCTTAATTAACATATCAATCCAGCTTTTCCATGCTATTGATTTGAAGGGCTAGCTCCTAAGTTGATTTTTTTTTCCTTGAATCAACACACCACTTTTCCAATCTTTCTGGATAATATGAAGAATCCACTAAAGCATAAATGATTTCCATAGGGTCACCTTACTATTTTTGGTCATGCCTACCCTTTACTGGATAGTATGACTAACACTACAGCTATCTATATATTACATACCACTACATATTTCTCCATTTTATGAGTAGGAAATGAAATGGGACAAATGCCAAGTAGTTAGTAAGTGGCCAAATTGAAATTTCAAATGAGGACCATGATTCCAGAGTTCAAAATTCTTTACAGTACACCAAACTGCCCTGTCCTCTTTCTCACAGATAGGCAAGTATCCTCAGATCCTCTGCTTAACCATACTTATGTCCAGTAAATTTACTCTATTCAATGTCAAAACACACAATGCTTCTTTGCTTAATAGTTACACAAAGCCAATTCAAAGGATTCTCTACCCCTATCCTGAGATGCATGGACATGTGAAATCTTCTGATGGGAAGTTTATTAAGCAGTCTTGCATTTCTACAACTAAAATACTAGAAGAAGCTATTTGGAAGCGAACAAGGTTTATTTCAGCTCATGGTTTTAAAGGTTTATGATCCAGGGTCAAGTAGGCTCATTAGTCTGGCATCTGATGAGGGCAGAGAATGGTGGAACAGTTGCAAAGGGATGATCTCTACTTCCATGGCAAGCCAGAAGTAGAGAGAGAGGCAGGAGACAAGTGGGCCAAACACCATTTTTATAAGAACTATCTTCTAAGGGTAAGCCTCCAGTTCCAACAGGCATACATCCCAGATATCACAACTGGATTAAGCGCTGACTTATAATCTATCAACCATTAATCTATCAACCAATCAACCATTAATTGATTAACCCCTAACATAAGACTTTTGGGAGCAAGCTTTCAACACATGGGCCTTTGGGAGACTCCTACACTATTAGCCAAACCATAACATAAAGCTTAAAAATCATCCTTCTCTTGGATTCCACATAAAATATAGACAAGGCATAAAACACCTCTCTTGTTTAAGTTTCTCAGCCTGTTGTTTAGTATTTTAATCTCATCTTGTCACTTAATTTCACCTACCAGTTTTACTCTACTAAATACCCTCAGCACACTATGAAGAGCATATTTTGCAAAAACCTTTGAAGTGATGTTATGGAGTGGAATACTCTAGGGTCTGAGAGCAGGATTTTAAACAGAGTTCAAAATAGCAGCTGTTGAAGGACAAGTCACTAGCTAAATTCCTCCCTGAAGAGTTTCATGTCACTTTTAATTCAACTAACATTAACCATAAAAATAAGCACCCTGCCTTTCAAATAAATAAAAATAAATCTTTTTTAAAAAGAGCAATTTACAAATTACAAATCCTATATTAAATATTATACATACACTATTTAATATCACATAAACTTACATGTGGTAGAATTATTATATTTTACAGATGAAAAAACTGAAACCCCATGAGAAAGAGAAACTTAACATCACACATTTAATAATTTTCAAAGCTGGGTGGTTTACGAAAGACTGCCAGTCCCATGATTTTATCATCATGTTCTTTCTCCCATCTGAGGACCACAGTTCCCATAAACCATCCCAGTTGCTTCAGCTCTGTTTCCCGTCTTACTGTATAAAACACTACTAGGGTATATCAAAATGGTTTTTTTGCTTCCATTTGTAATTCTCTTGGGAATAAGTGTGTTGTAATAAATGAGACATAGGAGGGAAAATAAGGTGGTGCTGTCAACTATTGACAAAAGCAGAGATTCATGTAACTAGCAAAAAATTCCCAGTTTCTCATCCATGCCTCCGACTTCAGAAAGGGATATGCCAGTGATACTGCTTGAAAGCAGGCACTTCCAGCTTTAACACACTCCTGCTTTCAGGTTATAACTTTCTATCTCATAGTGTATCTTCTTTTCTCATTCAAACTTCTTGATTTTGATTTCAATTTTTCTATTACCTGGATCTATTATCTTTGCTGTTCTAAGTTTTTTCCTCAGACCATCATCATTGGCATCATCGGGAAGGTTGATAGAAATTCAAAATAGCAGCCCAAAGTCAGAACTACTAAATCAAACCATGATATTTAACACAATTTCTTCATAATTCAATATATGTTCAAGTTTTAGGGCATTACTCAAATCCTTATCCACATTCAGAATATTCCTGCTTACTGGGACCAGTGTTGTGGAATAGCAGGTTAAGTTATTGTCTGCAATGCTCGCGTCTCATATAGGTACCAGTTCAAGTCCCAGCTGCTTTACTTTTGATCCAGCACCTGTTAATGTACCTGGAAAAAGTGTAGCTAATAGTGTAGGACAAAGTGTTTGGGCTTCTGTACCCATATGGGAGAACTGGAGGAAGCTACTGTCTCCTGGCTTCACCTAGACCCAACGCCAGCCATTGTGGCCATTTGAGGAGAGAACCAGAGGATGGAAGTTCTCTCTCTCCCTGTAAATGTGACCTAAAATAAGTAAATAAATATTTAAAATAATATTCTCACTTACCCTTTCCCTATATTATTGCTAATTAAATCCTATTCTTTCAGTTCCTCTTCTGCCTCTCTCTTTGTCTCCTTCTACACAATAGATTCAGAATCAGGAGGAGCAATTATCTACCTTTCTGTATGCCATCATTGCCAATATGTATCTCAAACCCTCATGCCCAAGATGAGAAGAAATCTTTTGAGAATACTGCAGAATTTCTTAGCCTTGGTGAAAATCTTTTTTCCAGAACGTGAGAGTTGAAGATTAAACATATGTCCTCTACCACCCATTCAAATGCCTCTCCATTCACCTATACGCTTTTCTGATTCTAAGTCTGACTTGTTTCAGGCACATGCCCAGCTTTTATGTTATATCTATGCCACTCCTGGCTATGATCCGACTTACCTAATTGTACTGTCTACAATCCCTCTTGAGAACCACGCTGCTACCTTTAGTGGCTTCAGTGACTCCTTCCCACATACTCTTGTGGACACATGAAAACAAATTTGCCCATCAGCAGGAATCCTTCTCCCCCTGCTCCTGTCCCTCACTCATCCTCTTCCTCAACTTCCTGTGCTGAGTCCCACATAGCCACTCACAAGAATATATGTGTGGTCATGTGAGATCAGACCCAGGCTAGTGACATTAAGAAACATTTATTAGGAAACTTATTTGTATGTTTGTTCATAGGTTTTGGAGCCCTCATTTCATTATTGCCTATCCTGAACTCAAGATACATTGGGAATGATAAGAAGGTCACTCTCTTTATAAACACCAACTTACCTCTCTTCCACCAATTCCTTAAAATCTATTATTAGTAGTTATGATCATCAGAAATCAGAAGAAAAGAGGAAATGCTACCTGTGTTTAAAGTGTGAAGACAAGAAACTCACCACTTTCTCCTAAGGATGGGACAAGGAACTGAGAATGTAACTTTCAGGCAATACATAAAACCTGCATCAGAGGAAATCCAAATGGCCAACAGACACATGAAAAAATGTTCAGGATCACTAGCAATCAGGGAAATGCAAATCAAAACCACAATGAGGTTTCACCTCACCCCAGTCAGAATTGCTCACATTCAGAAATCTACCAACAATAGATGCTGGTGAGGATGTGGGGGAAAAGGGACACTAACCCACTGTTGGTGGGAATGTAAACTGGTAAAGCCACTATGGAAGTCAGTCTGTAGATTCCTCAAAAACCTGAATATAACCCTACCATCCAACCCAGCCATCCCACTCCTTGGAATTTACCCAAAGGAAATTAAATTGGCAAACAAAAAAGCTGTCTGCACCTTAATGTTTATTGCAGCTCAATTCACAATAGCTAAGACCTGGAACCAACCCAAATGCCCATCAACAGAAGACTGGATAAAGAAATTATGGGATATATACTCTATAGAATACTATACAGCAGTAAAAAAAAAAAATGAAATCCGGTCATTTGCAACAAAATGAAGGAATCTGGAAAACATTATGCTGAGTGAATTAAGCCAGTCCCAGAGGGACAAAATTCATATGTTCTCCCTGATCGGTAACAACTAACCAAGCACCAAAAAGGAAACCTGTTGAAGTGAAATGGACACTATGAGAAACGGTGACTTGATCAGCCCTTGCCCTGACTGTTGAGGAACAACTTAATACATTACCCCTCCTAGTATTTTCTTTTCATCTGTTTACTTGATACTATTGGTTTAATTCTATAATTAATACACAATTATTCTCAAATGTTGAAACTTAACTGAAAAGTGATCCCTGTTAGATATAAGAGTTTGAATAAGAGAGGGAAAGGATGCACAATTTGGGACATACTCAAGCTGACTTGCCCTAAACGGTAGAGTTAGAAACATACCAGGGGATTCCAATTCAATCTCATCAAGGTGGCATGTACCAATGTCACCTCACTAGTCTAAGTGATCAATTTCTGCTCACAATTGATCATCATGATAGGACTAAGAGTCAAAGGGATCATGTAAACAAGGCTAGTGTCTGAAAATACTAACCAATAGAACAAAAAAGGGAGAGAACGATCCAACATGGGAAGCAGAATACACAGCAGACTCATAGAATGGCAGATGTCCTAAACAGCACTCTGGCCTCAGAATCAGCCCCTAAGGCATGTGGATCAGGCTGAAAAGCCAATGAGAGTATTTCAGGCATGGAAAGCCAAGACACTTTGGCAAAAAAAAAAAAAAATTACCTAAATGAAAGATCTCCACGAGTGAGATCTCAGTAGAAAGAACAAGTCATCAAAGAAGGAGGTACCTTTCTCTGAAGGGAGGAGAGAACTTCCACTTTGACTATGACCTTGTCTAAATATGATCAGAGTCAGTGAACTCAAAAGGCTTCCATAGTCTTGGCAACTCATGACTGGAGCCTAGGGAGATTACTGATGCCATAAAAAAGAGTGTCAAATTGTTAAGTCAACATAAGGAGCCACTGTGCGCTTACTCCTCATGTAGGATCTCTGTCCTTAATGTGCTGTACGTTG
This sequence comes from Sylvilagus floridanus, assembly GCA_949820135.1. Taxonomy (NCBI): domain Eukaryota; kingdom Metazoa; phylum Chordata; class Mammalia; order Lagomorpha; family Leporidae; genus Sylvilagus; species Sylvilagus floridanus. The sequence continues at coordinate 60,614,295 of OX463235.1, forward strand.
TGATTTAATGCTATAACTAGTCCTCAAACAGTATTTTTCACTTTGTGTTCGTATGTGGGTGAAATCTGTTGAAATCGTTACTTAATAAATACTGAACTGATCTTCTGTATTTAAAGAGAAATGAAAATGAATCTTGATGTGAATGGAAGGGGAGAGGGAGCAGGAAAGGGGAGGGTTGCGGGTGGGAGGGAAGTTATGGGGCGGGGAAGCGATTGTAATCCATAAGCTGTATTTTGGAAATTTATATTCATTAAATAAAAGTTAAAAAAAAAAAAAGAATGAAAGAGCCAGGGGCCGGCACCGTGGCTCACTTCTTAATCCTCTGCCTGCAGTGGCAGCATCACATATGGGCACTGGTTTCTAGTCCTGGCTGCTCCTCTTCCAGTCCAGCTCTCTGCTACAGCCTGGGAAAGCAGTAGAAGATGGCGCAAGTCCTTGGTCCCTTGCCCCCATGTGGAAGACCAGGAGGAATCTCCTGGTTCCTGGCTTTGGATCAGTGCAGCCCCAGCCATGGTGACCAATTGGGGAATGAACCAACAGATGGAAAATCTTTCTCTCTGCCTTTCCTTCTCTCCGTGTGTAACTCTGAATTTCAAGTAAATAAATAAATCTTTTTTTAAAAAAAGCAACCAATACAAATAAAATAATGATGTTTGGGGGGCCGGTGCCGTGGCTCACTAAGCTAATCCTCCGCCTGTGGCGCAGGCACACCGGGTTCTAGTCCCAGTCAGGGCACCGGATTCTGTCCCGGTTTCCCCTCTTCCAAGCCAGCTCTCTGCTGTGGCCAGGGAGTGCAGTGGAGGATGGCCCAAGTGTTTGGCCCTGCACCACATGGGAGACCAGGAGAAGCACCTGGCTACCGCCTTCGGATCAGCGCAGTGTGCCGGCCACAGTGCACCGGCCGCAGCGGCCATTGGAGGGTGAACCAATGGTAAAGGAAGACCTTTCTCTCTGTCTCCCTCTCTCACTGTCTCCTCTGACTGTCAAAAAAAAAAAAAAATGATAGGTCATTTGCGACAAAATGGAGGAATCTGGAAAACATCATGCTGAGTGAACTAAGCCAGTCCCAAAGAGACAAATACCATTTGTTTTCCCTGATTGGTGACGACTAACTGAACACCAAAAGGGAAACCTGTTGAAATGAAATGAACACTATGAGAAAATAAGACTTGATCAGCTCTTGTCTGGACTGTTGATGTACAATGTAAATCTTTACCCATCTTAGTATCTCTCTTTGTTGTTTGTTTTTGTTCTAGTACTAATGGTTGAACTCTGCAACTAACACACAATTAGCATTAGGTGTTTAAATTTTAACTGAAAAGTGATCCCGGTTAACTTTAAGAGAGGGAAAAAGAAAGGGAGGAGATGTACAATTTGAGACAAGCTCAATTGGACTTCCACCAAATGATGGAGTTAGAAACATGCCAGGGGATCCAAATACAACCCCATCAAGATGGCATGTACCAATACCATCTCAGTGGCCCAAGTATTCAATTTTAGTTCACAATTGATCAGACTGATAGGTCTAAGAGTCAAAGGGAACACACAAACAAGACTAGTTTCTGCCAATACAAACAGATAGGACCAGAAAGGGAGAGAATGATCCAACATGGGAAGCAGAGTCACAGAAGACTCATAGAATGACAGATGTCCTAAATAACACTCTGGCCTCGGAATCAGCCCTTAAGGCATTCAGATCTGGCTCAAGAGCCCATAAGAGTATTTTAGGCATGGAAAGCCAAGACACTCTGGAAAAGGAAAAAAAAAAAAAAAAAAAAAAGAAGACCTAAATGGAAGACCTCAGCGAGTGAGATCCCAGTGGAAGGAACGGGGCTACCAAAGAAGAAGGTACCTTTTTCCGAAGGGAGGAGAGGACCTCCACTTTGACTGTGACCCTGTTGGAATAAGATCGAAGTCGGCAAACCCTAAAGGCTTCCATATCCTCAGCAACTCATGACTAGAGCCTAGGGAGATTCCTGACGCCATAAATAAGAGTGTCAAATTGTTAAATCAACACCAGGAGTCACTGTGTACTTACATCTCATGAGGGATCTGTCCTTAATATGTTATCTAATGTGAAGTAACGCTGTAACTAGTGCTGAAACAGTATTTTTACACTTTGTGTTTCTGTGTGGGTGCAAACTGGTGAAACCTTTACTTAATACATACTGAACCGATCTTCTCTATATAAAGATAACCGAAAATAAAAAAAAAAACTCAGTGTTACGTTGGAAATTGCATCAAAAAATTAATCAATTTAAAAAAATATATATATATATATATCATGTAAGATCTCTGTCCTTAATGTGTTGTACAATGTGATTCAATGCTATAACGAGAACTCAAATAGTATATTTCACTTTGTGTTACTATATGAGGGCAAATGGACGAATTCTTTACTTAACACATGCTAAATTGATCTCCTGTATACAAAGAGAATTGAAAATGAATCTGGATGTGAACGAAAGGGTGGAGGGAGCGGGCAAGGGGGGAGGGTTGCGGGGGGAGAGGGAAAGTATGGGGGGAAAGCCATTGTAATCCATAAGTTGTACCTTGGAAATTTATATTCTAAATAAAAGTTTTAAAAAAATGATATATAATATAGTTAGGAAATTCACAGTGTGGGTTCTTTTCAAGTCTTCCTGTCTTCCTCAAATATTGCCCTTGTCAAATGCTATATTTCCTTGGCACAATGATATATATCAATGCTATAATATTTCTACACTACTTCATTCTAAATTAGCCAGATTTATGGTATTAATAGACTTTCATGTATTGTTCACATTCCACATATTTCTTCTTGATTCTATAACTATGAGACGGTAAATGATAGAAGGAAGACGTCTAATCTAACGCATTGCCTGCATTCCCCATGTACTTCCACCATAGGACATGCTAAATGCTGGGATTACATACTTGAGTATTGAATTCTTTGCACCTATTGTTTTATTTTTTATTTTTGTTTATTTATTTGAAAGTTAGAGTTACACAGAGAGAAGAGAGGCAGAGAGAGTTTGGGGTGGGGGGGTCTTCCATCTGCTGGTTCACTCCCTAGTTGGCCACAATGGCCCAAGCTGCGCCGATCCAAAGCCAAGAGCCAGGACCTTCTTTCAGGTCTCCCACAAGAGTGCAGGGACCCAAGGACTTGAGCCATCTTCTACTGCTTTCTCAAGCAATAGCAGAGAGCTGGACTGGAAGTGGAGCAGCTGGGACTTCAACCAGTGCCCACATGGGATGCCAGCACTTCAGGCCAGGGCGTTAACCCACTGCACCACAGTGCTGGGCCCCAATGCACCTACTGTATTTTATTTCTTTTTTTTTTTTTGTATTTATTTGACAGGTATAGTTATAGACAGTGAGAGAGAAAGGTCTTCCTTCCATTGGTTCACTCCACAAATGGCCACTATGGTTGGAACTGTGCTCATCTGAAGCCAGGAGCTTCTTCCTGGTCTCCCATGTGGGTTCAGGGGCCCATGCACTTGGGCCATCCTCCACTGCCTTCTCGGGCCACAGCAGAGAACTGGACTGGAAGAGGAGCAGCAGGGACTAGAACCCAGCGCCCATATGGGATGCCAGCTCCACAGGCAGAGGATTAACCAAGTGAGCCATGGTGCCAGCCCCAACACCTATTGTTTTAAATAGTTATCCACAGTACTGGGATCATTAACCTAACTTCATAGGGCTGGTATGAGGGAAATTTAATGTCAAGTAAAAATTATTTCCTATAAAGACATCGACAAAGATCAAGCTTGCTTTTATTTTTTTATGTTGCTATTTTAGTTCTCACTCCCATGGGTTTATGATGCCAGGCAAAGAGTACAATAGGCCAATGAGCACCTTATATGAGTCTAACCAATCATTGCTGCTTTCAGTTCCTTCGTCTATTGAGTTTTCCTTGTGGTAACATGTTACAATGATGCCACCACAAATATCTACTTTCAGAATTCCATTCTTCAATCTGAGTAGAATTATAAAGGTTTTCAACTTTTAATTGCCCTGGAAGCAAATTAAGTAAATATATGTCATAGGAAAATTCTTCTCAACAGTCCTCCCTCTGCATCTGATCTCTGAAAATCTATGTAAGTTAGCTCACAGGTCAGGCTGGAGTGGAAGCGGGAGGTGGAGGGTTTTGAGACCACCAGGCAACTCTAGGACAATTTGTTTTTTTTTTTTTTTCCTCTGAGTGGCACTGTGGAAAATAGGCAAACTTTATCACCTGATAAACACACACACAAAAAAAATAGAACAAAAAGTAACTGTTGTAAAACGTTTATCCAGCAAAAAATAACAAACATAATTTGCTCCAAATGTTCTTCTCTAGTGAAGGACTTTAGCACAGAGGTGCCTCTTTCTCTTGGACCTTTTATTTGCATATAAATGTGAGAAAATATTTCTAAATATAATGAGTAAGTGGAATGAATCAATCTTGGAAACAGGAAAAAATACCAACAGATTTGAAGAATAGAACAACAGTAGTTCTTAAAACAAGAGATTTAAAACATAGGAGCAACCAGCATAAACATTTTAACATTTGAATTCCTAATTTTGGAAGCCTTGTAATTGATAGTTTTTGTCCCATTTTCTTTAAATAGAGGAAAAAGCTAAGTTTGACTATCAACATACACTATAGATATGAATATAGAGGCTGTATATCTAAAATGGAAAAAATATATTATACTGCTTAATTTGATAATGCACCTCACAAAGAACCTAGTGTTGGTCTCATTGTATCCATATGGGAGTGAATATGGAGTAATTGTAAAAGATAAACACTTTTCAGTCAAAACAAACTTATTTTGAGAACTGGGTTTCATCATTTCTTGATTGTACATCCTTGGATGAATACTCTCTTTATTTCATTTTTCTCATGTGAAAAGGATATAATGCCAGTATTTTATTGCAAGACTATATCAGAAAATGCATAATGTTTTTATTACTGTGCATGGCACATAAAATGAACTGAATAAATGGTGGCGCCTATGTTGTTGTTCTATGGTGATGGTGATTATGTTAGTAGTGAGAATGATATTACATTTTGTGCAAGAGGCTTATCCCTTTGAGGCCCCTTTAGGAGGCATGGAAACTTTTACCCATGCTCTGTCAGATGTTCAAATAGTTAATATTTTATTAAAAAATCATCTTAAATGAATTAAAAATATCCATGGCAATTCACAGAGACACAGAATTTAGGAGTAACCAGTGTTAGGGATAAAAAGAAAGCTAAGTGTCTTCACTCAGTAGGTGTGGAAATTGAGGATTGCAAACTAGTTAGTAGAACATATTACTCCAGGCTCCTAATCTGATGTTCTTTGAACTGTAGCACACTGGCAGTTATTCAACTGTCCACAATACTCCCAAATACTGTGATAAACTCACTAACAGATTCATGTAACAGAGTTGGTCCCAAAAGAACTCGAGGTCAGCACAGAAATAAATAGGGTGAAAAATGACAAACATGTGAAAAGAGAATGAGCAATCTAGGATGTTCTTTGTCCGAAGAATGAGGAGCATGGAACTGTACACATTTGATACAGGCCTACATAGCACATGATTTTCCTTGGTTATTTATTGTAAAAATGGCAAACATTTCATGAGATGGCAACAATGTAAGTATTTCAAAGAATAATCAATGACAACAGTGTATTTGATGATGTGCATTTAAAATTTTTACTTTACTTTCCCAAGTCAAATGTCTGTTGCAGAGGGAAATATCCACTAACTATGTTAATAAGAATGACAGCATTAGAAAATTCCCATCTGTAGTTGCTGGTATAACAGATAAGTTAGGCAATGATCATGCAAGGATAACGAATAGAGTGGGTGAAAGTTTGAAAAGGAATAGCATTGATCCTTCCTCATCATATCACATATGCTTTCTTCTACAATTCACACTGTGCTTGAATGACAACTATTAGAAGATGACTGCTGTAGCCAGTGCTACAGTAGGCTAATCCTCTGCCTGTGGCACCGGCACACCGGGTTCTAGTCCCGGTCGGGGTGCCGGCCACTGTGGGGTGAACCAATGGAAAAGGAAGAGCTTTCTCTCTCTCTCTCTCTCTCTCTCTCTCTCTCTCTCTCTCTCTTTTCTTTTTTTGACAGGCAGAGTGGACAGTGAGAGAGAGAGACAGAGAGAAAGGTCTTCCTTTGCGGTTGGTCACCCTCCAATGGCCACTGTGGCCTGCGCGCTGCGGCCAGCGCACTGCGCTGATTCGATGGCAGGAGCCAGGTGCTTCTCCTGGTCTCCCATGCTGGTGCAGGGCCCAAGCACTTGGGCCATCCTCCACTGCACTCCCGGGCCACAGCAGAGAGCTGGCCTGGAAGAGGGGCAACCGGGACAGAATCCAGCGCCCTGACTGGGACTAGAACCCGGTGTGCCAGCTCCACAAGGCGGAGGATTAGCCTAGTGAACTGCAGCACCGGCCAGACCTTTCTCTCTACTTTCTCTCTATCTCTCTCTCACTGTCCATTCTGCCTGTAAAAAAACAAAACAAAACGAAACAAAACAAAACAAAACAAAACAAAACAAAACAAAAAAAACTGCTGTCGATCTAAGCTGCAGTCTTGGGCTATACAGGAATTTAAACTCAGAACTCGGCCATTGGAGGGTGAACCAACGGCAAAGGAAGACCTTTCTCTCTGTCTCTCTCTCTCACTGTCCACTCTGCCTGTCAAAAATAAAATAAATAAATAAATAAAATAAAATAAAAAATAAACTCAGAACTGTGCACCAGCTATGGACAACTCCATTCACACTAGCAACTTGAAACAGAATCTTGCCATTTGTATAATATGAGTCTAGGATAAGATGCCTGACCAGTCAAGGTTATCTGAAAGTATTTGAATGAACAACTGAAAAATTATGTGAAATAAACACTGGAGGCTGCCTTTTCCTGACCCTGAAGCTAGTGGCAACAGTTTCCTAGCCTCAGATAAACGTATTGAAGACTGAATGTCCTTCTAGAGTTATAAAATAGAACTGTCTAAGCTACACATATGCAACATGTCTTTCCTCTCACCTAAGCCTCTCCTGCATCACCCTAGGAGTTCTGCTTATTAGCTTGCCAATAAATGGAGCAGTGTAAGACTGCCCTCTGGTTTACTATGAATTTCTCTGGTACTTGACAAAAAGATCAGTGAGATTCTGCTCACCTCCATATGACACCCTTCCTACTTGAATGCACACCCACAAATCCAAACAGTGCTAACAGATATTAATGAAGTGAATGACTTTCTAAGAATGATGGCTCAGAAGGAAAACAGAAATAGTACAATCAGAAAATGTCAGCAGACCTTAGAGGAACCCTTCAAACACACCAGAGCCCTGGGATAAACATCAAAACCAATGGAGTGTTTGTAAAGGTGTATGTGTTTGCCTGGAACGTAGAGGTAGAAAATGAAGTAAGAAACCAAGTGGAAGGGCTCTGTGTGATATTTAGGGGCTGGCAGCATGGTAAAGGAAGAATGCAATGCACAAGCTGCAGTTCCGTAAAAGGACGCTAGAGAGCAAGCTGAAGGTTAAGGGAAACTTGATATTTTTGTCTATCTTGCATTCATTTTCCCAGCTTGATATAATCCCTCATCTTCCTTAGTGAACTACTTCTCTACTGCTCTCCTAATGTATTGTCTAGGAGGAAAGGAATTTATGTCAACTGATTAACAGAAATTACAAGGTCCCCCGGGCATGACCAATATCAAAAATTCCTGGGCAGAGTGACTGATTTAGAATTATCCACATAACTCAAATCAGAACAATCTGAATCACTGAGAAACAAGCCTAGGTCTTCAATTGCAATTCTTGAGAAATAGAACACCTCTTGTTGATAAAAATATCCTCTGAAAAGCAGATATATAGATGCAGTAAGACATAGAAATAAACAGGTACACACACTGAAACTATATGCATATGCAAACATATACATATACATGTGCATATACATATAAATATGGAACTGAAAGGGTCTACAGAGGATCAACTTGAACTTTTGAAGGACTGTAAATTAGGTTTTGTACTTACACTCTTGATTCTCTCTTTGGCCCAAGCCTCATTTCACTTGAAACATCTTTTAATTTCTGAGAAGACTAACTCTTCCAGCCAGGAGAGACCACCCTTTGTATAGCCACAAAATGTGACTAGTAATTCAAATTCTTCTTTATTTCGATTCTCGCTCCTAACTTTTCACAGGGTGAAAAAGTGAAGCCAAGTGGAACTTGAAACATTTTGCATGGAATTCATCTTTCTAAGGCCTGTAAGTTCATTATGTAAATTTTTTATCTTCCATTTGACTGCAGGTGATCATTTCACTTACATAATTTGCGCTGTCATTTTTTCCAGCTTCATGTGGCCTTTTCCTTACTGCTTTTCTAACTTTATTAAACCATTTGTTCACCATTTTTACACTCCTGGCTAAAATTTTTGCTGGATTTAGTTCAAATCTGAATTTAATTTCTAAACACAGTGGATCATGCCTCTAGCTTATGACACAGAGGTTATAGAGAAGGCATTGTCAATGAAATAAAATTGTTTGCAACTTGCTAATCAAGTGTTCACTTAAAAAGCTATTATTCTGATCCATACTGATATTTTCCCAAAAATCATTATTTCCCACAAGGATCACACCAACAGTAATGAAGCAGAAAAAATATGCATGGTAAGAAATTAATGTGCTCCATAATGGGTTATAAACTTGTACTTCTTCATTGCTCAGGCATTTTTTATAAGCTTGACAAATTTTAGACCCCTTTCATGTAAAATAGAGTAATTTTAGTTCTTCAAGTTACAGTTGAAATAATTTCCCTATCTATCATTAGAATGGTTCAATACATTCATTAATCTACAAAACCTTGTGCAGAAAGTGATATTTTATCTACTCCAATCACTCGCTTAGGCTGTTTCAGAAAGGAAAAGGGTAATTTTCTGAGTACTCTAAGTCTAGACTTAAGGCAAGTATCTTTACAAGCCATCACAATTAAAGAATCAATATTTAGCAATAGCACAGTTGTCACTGCCTTCCCTGGCATGAATGAAGCCAATTCAATGAACAGAGACTTCGTGTAAAGAAGTCAGACATTGTCACTATAGTAGGTCATGGAATGCTGCCTCTAGGATAGAGACACTTCTGTAGCTAACTCAACAAGGGTGTGCAGAGTTGTTCATTTCCCTGCTGTTCTCATCAACACCAACAGCTCTCACTGATCACATGGGCCACGGTTGTTACTATTCAGAGGCAGCACATGAAAGGAAGCCATGTCCTTCATGAGCCCCATCCCCCCCCCACACACACACAGTTCCATGTGTTGTTTTCCTTTCAGTCATTTTAAAGAAAATGCTCTGGTTCTCCAAAAAGAACACCTGAATTAATATTTAAAATATATCAGGAAGATGTAAGGCACATTTGCAGTGTTAAAGGATTAAGTGTGTCAGTCCACACTCCAGTGGCAGTTAAGCTCTAAGGAGTCCCTACTTGGCTACACCTTCCAGGGTAAAGCTTGCTCCCTGTGATTTTCCACAGCAAACGCCTTCAGAGCTCACAGCCTTTTGAACCTCAATGTACCTCTACTCCATTGGAACAACCTGTGAGTCTGTTCAAAAAGAATTTCAGATAAGTAACATCTCCTTGACATAAATGATCTGAACATAGCCTTTTTTAAAAGCCCTCACTTATTTACCCTTCCCTTCACACTGCTATTGTACCTTGATGTTTATTTAGCATATTACTACTTTAGCTCTTGATATGATAGATTTATCTAGGCACGTGCCTCCAGCATTGGTAGGCCTCCATTCTAGGTATTTGCCTCCTGATAAGAAAACATCATTTTCTCCCTAGTGTTGACTTGTTTTCCCAGGGGAAAGTTCCTCTTATCTTGCTTCCTTTAAAGCTATACCATTCTCTTCTTGCAATCCTTCTATTTTCTACACAATGTGCTCCCAAGAAAACTCAACATAGGGCTCCTCATTATAGCCTTCGTTTTTGGAGTGCTAACATGTGCTCAAGGAGATCAATGGAGATTTAATCTTCTGGTCAATCCTTCCTGTACTGTAATACACAAGGACAACCTGTCTAACTGCTGGAAATGTCATCCTAGATCCAAAAGCCCTACCTAGGACAAACTTAGTTTACTGGCAAGTACTCCAAGCTCAGGTAACACAGCAATAATCTTAAAGGCGGCATTGAGTTCCAGGGAGACTCAGGAAGCCCAAGCCTTGTGAGTAATAGAGAAAAAGATCTCTTGACTTATTCTTTAGACTTAGACCCTAGAACAGATTTCAGTCAATTAATTTCTCCACCTCACCCTCCTATGTAATGATGATAGATGCACTCCTTGCTATAATGAGACACATAAAGCAAAACTAGACCCTTTCTAGACCTATCTCCAAATCCCAATACCCTCACCTATACAAAAGATAGCCCCTTAATTGGAATAGCATTATAACTTACCTATTGTTCCAGTTCTTTGATTGTCTATGGAATCAAACTCGTGTAGGCTCAGATTTTCCAAAAGATCCAAACACAAAGCACAGCAGACAAACATGGGAAAACTACTACAGAGGATGGAACCCAGGATGGTCCCTCCAAGGAAAGGTGCCTCCATCTCAAGGACCATCAGCCAGAGAAGCGAGCAAAGCCCTCATGAACTCAGGGACCATTAACAGTGACTGTGTCCCACTGACTCAGACATCTTATCCACCTGTAGCAGATATCACTTTGTGCACTCCTTCTGGCCACACTGGGCTCTGTGGAAGCCCTAAACAATTTCTTCCAACATCACAAAAAGCTTTTCTCTGCATTAGTTCTTGCTTAATATTATATAGCCAATGCTTTATAGGCAACTGCACTCTAGGGAACCTTGCTCCAGGAGAAATCACACTTTTTAGTAACATGAAGAAATACCCAAGTTTTAAAAAACAGCTCTTGCACTTGTGTTGGCTGGGACAATTGCTACGATTGCAGTTATGGCCCCATGAGAGGATTTATAAATCACAAGCACAACCTAAACCCACTGACAAAATTTCTTGAGGGCATATCCCATGATATGAGTGATGGACCTACTACAGGTCAGGTCAGGCCCTGGGACTCCCTGGCCAATGTAATCTTGCATAAAAGGAGGGCTCTAGACTTTTTATTAGCTGAATATGGAGGGGTTTGGAAATTATTAACTCATCCTGTTGCAATTAGATGAACACCTCAGGTCTAGTTGAAGTAACTCTTCAAGCCATTTATAAGGAGGCTGAATAGCTACACAAGTCTAACATAGGTAAGGAAGAATTAATCCAGTGTCTTGCAGGCTGGCTTCCAAAACTCTCAATGGGTACTGTCACTAACAGAACATTTTATAACTATCATTCTCCTTCTCTTGTTGGCCACTGTCTTTTAAACTTAAATTTTTCTCTTCCATGTTTTAACAAATCCATACAGAAATGATGACCTTGAGGAGATGTCATCCCTGGGACTTTTAACCAGGCCTCCCAAGGAATTCTATCATTCCCTTGAACCAAACTCTTACACACAAGAGGCTCCTGGCCTCACAGATAGCAAAGGAATCTGGACTCCTTGAACAGAAAAGAATGCAACCCTTCTCAAAAAGAAGTTGCAGAAGACTTACCCTTGCCCCATTTACCTGTATTAAAAGAGGAATTGTAGAGTAGGCAGATGCTAGATAAAAACAGAGGCCAGATGTCCCAGAGAGTCCCAAGGACTTTCCATCTCACAACAAATCCAACTACAGGGTTGGCATATGGCACAGAAAAAGCAACCACATTGTCAGTTCCATCATCACTTTACTTAACCCTAGGCTCATTTTAATATCATTAGCATTGCAGTTGTGGTTATAATCCACCTCCATTATTTCCATGACAGATCCTGAAAGAACCTATTAGTGAAGAAAACAGGTGGTTTCCCAATTCCTGGGAAATCCGACCTTCTTCCTAGAACTCTCCTCCCTACCTCATGAACACTCCCAACACTCCTGCCCCATCATTACAAGACTCTCTAGGCACATGCTGTCTCTGCTCTGAACCTGACCACTCAGCTCTCTCTGGAGAGTTGACTTTTGCTTACAATAGACTTGCTTGTTCAATTCAAACTTGATGCAGCCTAAATTTTTTTCTGGCAGTGGTGTGGCCTTGGACACATTTTCAGTGACACTTAATTTTTTAAGGATTTATTATGTGAGAGGCAGAGTTTTAGAAAAAGAGGTAGAAACAGAGACAGAGACAAAGAGAGAGACAGAGAGAGATAGGTCTTCCATCAGTTGATACAGTCCTCAAATGTCTGCAACAGCCAGAGCTGGGCCAGGTCAAAGCCAGGAGCCTGGAATTCCATCTGGGTCTCCAGCATGGGTAGCAGGGGTCCAAATAGTTGAGCCATCTTACACTAATCTTTTCTAGGCACAATAGCAGGGAGCTGGATTGGAAGTGGAGTAGCTGGGAATCAAACAGGTGCTCACATGAGATACCAGAGTCACAGGAAATGGTTTAAACGGCTGCACCACAATGCTGCCCCTATAGTACTGTTTCTAAAGATTTTGTTGTTCTGAGACAGGAATACACATTTCTTGCTGAAGATAACTGTAACAAATAACAGAGACCAAGCAATTCTACAACAGTTCTGTTTTTTATTCTCTTCAAATATCAGTGGACCCCTTTAAATGCAGACAATTCATATTAGTTGAAAGTGGTACCAAGATGTTTACCTTCTGTAATACATGTTCCCTTGTCCTATCTGGCCAAGGACCAGTAGCATTAATCCCACTTGCCCTACATGAGCTGGGTCACTATTAACGCTAAGCATTTGCCAGGCTGTGCCTTCCTCCCAGGAGCATTTCAATCCTGCACTTCCAGCTCTCCCCTCCTACCCCATAGGCACACATATGAACACAGTCATTCCCACACTCCTAACTGAACTTAAAAAGAAAGGGGGGAAAAGCTTCCTCTCATGGCTCTGGGCAAGTTTTGCTCTTTCCTGTTCATGCTGCACTCAGTTCATATTTTCATAATTTCATGTGTATGTTGATTTTAATGTACTTGTTTACAAGACTATATCATGTATTAATTCATGAGTTACTTGAGGGCAAAAAGAATTCCTATTCATCTCTGAATCCCAGTTCCTAGCTGACTACTCATCACTGGGGATTTGCTCTATAAAATGTTTGTTGATGTAATTGAATGAGTTCTTTGAGAGACAGAGTGGATTGCATTACCCCTAAAATGTTATGAAATGGGTTCTACTCCCAACTGAGTAACTAGACAGGTGTTTAACCTTCGGCAACCACTCTATTTCTGAGGTTTAGTGCTTTTGAAATAATAAGAATACTGCCAAGTGTTCTCCCTAGTTCAAACAGCTGTTTCAAGAATCAAATGGAATAATTTGCGGCAAAAGGCTATGAAAACTAGGAAAGGACTTCACATACTAAATTGCTCTTCCCTGATACTTAACATCATGCTAGCCTACTATTAAATACTTTTTCAACTTAATGATGTTGATGTCTTATTGAACAAGGTCTATACTAGAGCAAAACACATTAATACCGAAGTCCAAGGATCTGTCTGGCATCAGACATTCTGATTTTAAACCTTAGCTTCAATTTACTGAGTGTGTAGTTTAGAGAAAGTGAGCAAAAATCGATACAATAAAATAGCAAGAACTATCTCACAGGTAGGATAAAGTCAATGACGTAAGTAGAGAGAACACCGTCCAACATAGAAATAATACCATGTAATGGTGAAGCATAATTAATCTTATGCTGTTTATTGGTTCCCTCTCAGAGTGTAACCTGAGTGTAACATTTATTCCAGGAAATTGTGATTAATTATAATTTCTTTTCCTGCTGTTAACTTTCCTATAGCTTTCTGGTTGTACAAACCAAACATTGAAAGCATCCTGCTAAAGCACATGAGAGAGGGACCTACCTGGTCTTCATTAAGAACTAGCCAAACGGGACTTTGCTTTTCCTTGTACAGTGGTGTTGGTCATATCCTTATGCAGCATAATTTGGGGAAAGGGTTGCTAAGACAGAAAGTTTATGTCCCTCAAAATCATATGTTGGAATTCTTTTTTTAAAAGGTTTTCTTATTTATTTGAAAGGCAGAGTTACAGAGAAGCAGAGGCAGAGAGATAGAAAGAGAGGCTTCCATCGACTGGTTCACTCTCCAAATGGCTGCAACGGCCAGAGCTGAGCCAATCCAAAGCCAGGAGCCAGAAGCTTCTTCTAGGTCTTCCATGTGAGTGCAAGGGCCCAAGGACTTGGCCATCTTCTACTGCTTTCCCAGGCCATAGCAGAGAGCTGGATTGGAAGTGGAGCAGCTGGAATGTAAACTGGTGACCATACGGGATGCTGACACTGCAGGTGGTGGCTTTACCCGCCAGGCCACAGTGCTGGCTCCCATAAGCTGGAATTCTAACCAATGTAGGAATACAAGGATGTTGAGAGGATTCGGGGGTCTTGAGAGTGCAGCTCTCATTAATGGTAGGCTATCTGGTAACAGAGGGACTAGAGAGTCTCCTTGCTCCTTCTACTGTATATGGACACAGCAAGAAGGTGGCTATCTCTGAGCCAGGATCAGGCTCTTACACTATATCAGCTAGCATCTTGAATGGAGAATTCCCATCCTGCAGAACTGCGAGAAATAAGTCCCTGTTGTATATAAGCCTTTAGTACTTTGTTATAACATCCTAACCGAATAAGACAGGGTATAATAACTAAATTTTGCTCTTGGGATAATTGTCTAGCATTCTGAATATTTATTTCCAGAAAAAAATATTTATATTACCAGGAACAGAAATATTAAGAAATTGATATTTTATCTGAGCAAAAATCCTCCAGTGCGTTAGTTTTTCCTCTTTCTTTGCTCCATTCCCCCAATCATTTGCATTTGATTGAATTAATCGCTCTCTTTTCTAGCCTTCAGCAGTTTGTATCTCTTGATTCTTAATTAGGTAGCTTATTGAAGTTCTCCACATTTTGTAAATTCTTTTTACTGACACAAATCTTCTGATAAAGGACTTCGAAATGGGACCTGGACAATTTGCAATCATATCACATACTCTGTTATACTAAAATGCCATAAAATTAAAGTGCAATTAAATGAGTTTAAAATTATATAAGTAGAACATTTAATGATCCTGTCCAAGAGCATTTTGGAACATTTCTATAATAAGCATTACTTTAAAAATTAAGACATTTTAGTTACTTAGTGGGCAGATATTTTAAAGGTATGCTTAAAAGTACATTTATTTTTAAAATGCAGTTAAAAGAACAGAATCACTTTCAAAGTCTTGTCTGGCTCAAAAGCCTAGTGGAGGGGCCAGCTCTGTGGCACAGAGGGTTAAAGCCTTAGCCTGCAGCGTCGGCATCCCATATGGGCACTGGTTCAAGTCTCAGCTACTCAAATTCCAATGCAGCTCTCTGCTATGGCCTGGGAAAGCAGCAGCAGACAGCCCACGTGCTTGAGCCCCTGCACCCACGTGGGGGACCTGGAAGAAGCTCCTGCCTCCTCCTGGCTTTTATTTCAGGTCATTCAGCCATTTGGGGTGTGAACCAGAGGATTGAAAATTTCTCTGTGTGTGTCTCTACCTCTCTGTGTAACTCTTTCAAATGCACAAAATAATTAGCTTCTCCTTAATACTACAAAATTGCCATTAAAAGAAAAAGCCCAGGGGCAATGAATGTATTCTGCACACTTAGATGTGTTCAATGGCCTCCCCAGTGTGCTGAAAGAATAAAAGCAAAGACTGCAACTTAAGGAGAACACTGAACTTGACTGAAGAGATTTTGTTAGAGCTACATGTGTTGTAACCACCATGTGCAAGCAGGAGTATAATTTTATAAGATTTTTAAAAACTCATCAAAGAAAATTCCTTAGTTTGCAGTGTTTATGAATGTTCCCTAGCAAAAGTCTGAAGCAACTAATGTTGTTCTTCCTGTTTGAGAAATGGCCACTGAACATTTCAACATGAAGCCCTGGATGGATTATGAAATTAATTGAAACTCTAAATTGAATTTCTAAAATATTTTGATTACAGTAATTACTAAGGTAATCAGCATAAATTTATCCTATGCTGTTTAAGTAATCTGAAGTATTTTTTGAAGAAAAGTGAAAGTAATAAGGAACTGAAATAGGGGTGGGAAAGAAGGAAAGAGACAGAGAGACAGGGATGGGAGAGACAACCAAGGACTTTCAAATGCATAGAATTTGCTAAACTTTATGGCAGGTACTAAAAGGATACAGGAGAACCAAGGAATTCATAGTGTAGTCTGAAAGATAAAACTAGGAGACATGAAGAAGTGAATGTCATTATGTCCTAAAAAGCTTGTGATTCTTGAACTGCCATTAATTAACAAAGAAAGAGCAGGAGAAGCAAAATTGAGACATTAAAACATGAAAAAACTCATCACACAACTTCCTAGAGTATCCAAATAAAGTTAAAAGAAGCAAATTATCAGTAACTCATAAGAACACTATCTAGACTACATTATGGGATATTGGGTAGGCAAATAACATATACTAGATTTTCAATATTTCATATCAAAGAAGAATTTAAAATGTCCCGTTAATATTTTTATGTTGATAACATGTAGAAATGGTCATATTTTAACATTTTAGATATATTAGGTTAAATAAAAGAAATGATTAAATTCATTGTATCTTTTTATTGTGGCTACTTAAAATTTTAATTAAATCCTTTCATTGCATTGTATTTCATTGCATTACTGGAGTCGTAAGTCTGAGATCTTCGTTTTCACTGTTGAATAGCTGGTTTTATTTTCTTTATTCAGTCACTTCCACAGGATGGGAAATTACTACAAAGACTTGTTCTCTCCATGTTCAGAATCTGAGCTGGGATATTTGGTACAGTTGGGAACTGGCCAAGCATCTTTTTGGAAAACTGTCTCGGCATAGCATCCCACTTCCCTAGTCTTATTAAGGGAACTGTGTGGGAGATGCAAGGGTTTTTAGTAGCTTCAGAATTCCCAGATTATTTTTGTCTGTCAGTCTCATGAATCATTAAGGCTAGCTCAGATTCAAAAACAAATAAGTAGAATGAATCTCTCAATGTAAGGAGTAGCTACAGATTAGCATCTACATTTAACATACTTTCGAAAAGAAAGTTTTTAGTTTTGAATTATACATTCATTCACTCAGCTTATCTCTTGGTCAAATGTAAAAATAGACACTTCATCCATATGAAGACTTGGTGTTTATTCCATCATGTCTTGGGAATTTAGCAAGTAGCTATTACTATTAAGATAATGGAAATCTATTAAAGAAGATGATATATACAATCTAGAGAACCCCAGCCAGGAAATGAACCCCAAAATTCATCATTACAGATCGCAGTAAATGAAATGAGGCTCCTCAAAAAGGAATATAGGGCAGTTTTCAAAAAATGCATACAATATTGAATGTGTTTGAGTGATTGGGGGAATCAATAAGCATTTGATAGAGGCAACAGAATTAATTATAGGCATGTTATAAAGGATCAAATAGCAGATATCAATTAAATTAAAACAATTGTTATAAGAGTGACTATATGCCTCCAATGAGTAATGTATACATAGTAATAGGAATCTATACAATGGGTATTAACTTATCCCAAAACTATTTGGAATGGACATATTAATAGAATTGGAGAAGCTCAGTGAGGATGAAGTACTGCATAACAGGGAAAAATCTTTAGTACTACACTATACCAAAGGATACTGAATAAACACAATGAAGCAAGAAGTTTTAAAATTCACTATTAAGTTAAAAACACATAGTTAAATATTTTTATAAATAAATAAACAAAAAGATGTTTCCTCTGGGGAGCAAGAAATAGTTAAGGAGGACTTTATTTTGTTTCAACACATAGACACACACACACAAACACATAAAAAATTGGAAAGGGGAGACACACAAACTTCATGATTGTTTTCTGTTTTAGGAGTTTAGATTTGAAAATGTTGTAGCATACATGATGTCCAAAACAGAAGGTTTTGATAGAAAAAAAAAAAAACTGTCCTGTAAGTGATTTGATTTGCTGCCTAAACCAAAAAATAGTGTTTGATGGAGTTCTGGGTCATATCAAACCAAAAGCAGAAACAGAAGGCCCTCATGAAAGTGTAGGTAGCCTGTGAGGTGCTATGTGGTGCATTTAAAATCCTTTATTTTTGGAGATTTCAACCACCTTACATTATTTTTTAAACATATCTAAATGTTTTCATGTTTATGTGATGTTTTGTTACATTGTACATTGTCCAATCAGAGTAAATATATTTCTCTCTTCAAATATTCAACATTTCTTTACGGTGAAAACATTCAAAGTCCTTGTTCTAATATTTTTATTGAGAAATATACAGTTATGATGATTTTAAAATGACAGTTTGGGGTTGATATTAAACACAAACATACATTTGCAATGCATATAGTCCTTAAAATGTTGATGATGTCTTGAAAATTACTAGTAGCATTTCATACGCTATATTTTGCTAATATTCAGCTCACACCTGATACCATGATATCAGGGTCACACGTTAAGACTGACTGAGATTTGTAGGAGCCCTTCAGAACAGGGTAAGCGGAAGGTTTCTGCCATGATGAGAAATGAGCCACATGGGTTTCATCTGAAGCTGTCCTGTGAGCAAACATCTGACTTAATTTTATGTGTCCTGAAAAGGTAAAAACAAGTGTAAATTATAATTCTTTCTAAAGAATATCTCCTTTGTAATGGGATCTGTCTAAGCTGAAAGCAGAAAACTATCTGGAGTTGTTCAAGAAGACCCAGAGAGCTTTCATCTTCTATGACCTTATAAAATTGCCTACAGGTAAGTCCAGCCATGAATTAGAAAGTAAAGTAAGTATCAAGACCTTCCATTTACCTTACTACTTGTTACATTCTCTCTGATAGAACGACATTATTGTCTAACACTAAATCAGGCTGGGCATACTTCCTCTGCCAGCAGTGTATGTGTGACAATGAGCTGGCTCCAGAGACAGGAACTACATGCCACCTTGTCCTCTAGCTACCTACGGCGGATAGCACTACATATCTATAGGGCAATGCCCTACTGGCTTTGTGTAATCTTAGGATCCTGCTCAATACAACGTTCAGCCATTGTCAATCATAGCACACGGAAAGAACTCTGTTCTTTCATATCTGTTTAGGACAAACTGGGCTCCTTGCTGTATCTCTCATCAACAACTTTGCCCATTTTTGGATGTTTTGCTTTATTCACATTGATGCCTATTCTGTGATGCTGCTAACTCCCGCTTAAGTAGGAACTGCTAAATAGATTTTCTATGTTCTCCTCCTGTAATCTATACAGGTTATATACTGAAAATATATGGGAATAAGATATCTGAATTTGCAATCAACATAAGCTTGTATTTGATTTTCTTCAGCAGGGAGACTTAGAAAAAAAATTTTTTCTTGTTCACTTAAAGGCTAGCAATGGGATAGTTTATCTACAAACAAATAATGGATAATAGCATTTTTTGGAAGTACAAGGTTAGAGCTTGCAGAATTTCAACAGCATTCAGTCCTATTCTCTGTATTTTTTTTTTTTTTTGACAGGCAGAGCGGACAGTGAGAGACAGAGAGATAGAGAGAAAGGTCTTCCTTTTGCCATTGATTCACCCTCCAATGGCCCCTGCGGCTGGTGCGCTGCGGCCAGCGCACTGCGCTGATCCGAAGCCAGGAGCCAGGTGCTTCTCCTGGTCTCCCATGGGGTGCAGGGCCCAAGCACTTGGGCCATCCTCCACTGCACTCCCTGGTCACAGCAGAGAGCTGGCCTGGAAGAAGGGCAACCGGGACAGAATCTGGCGCCCTAACTGGGACTAGAACCCGGTGTGCCAGCGCCGCAAGATGGAGGATTAGCCTAGTGAGCTGTGGCGCCGGCCCCTATTCTCTGTATTTACACATACAGAAACTAAGGTCCATGATTGTTAAAAGTTCTACCTAGGATGGAACAGAGAATTGGAGACAGACCAATAAAACAAATTTTTGAATAGAATTCCATGATCTTTCTACTACATAATATCCTTCTGACAGGAGTACAACTCAGAAAATAACAAAAGTTCAATTTTTTTAAACCTAAATTTTTTTCTCAAATTACAGACTCAAAAAGCTATATTTTTCTGGAAGAAAACCAGTATTTTTTTAAAAGATATTTATTTTTTATTTATTTGAAAGAGTGACAGAGAGGGAGGGAGACAGCGAGTGAAAAGAGATGACCCATCTGCTGCTTCACTACCTAAATGGCCACAAAGACACAAGCTGATCCAGGAACTCCATGGAAGTTTCCCTAATGGGTCGGAGGGGCCCAATTATTGGGGCCATCTTCTGCTGCTGTCTCAGGTACTTTAGTAAGGACCTGGATCAGAAGCAGAGCAGCCAGGACTAAAACTCACTCTGATATGTGATACCGATGTCTCAGACCATAGCTTTACTTTGTGGGACACAACACCAGACCCAAAGAAGCCAATCTTGTAGAATATCATCAGATAACTTAAATATGTTTTTTGCATGAAAGACTAATGAATGATGAGTTCAGGATGTGTGTAGGTGGGAGAAGACTGTGTCTAGGAATTAAAACTCCATAGTTGTGGGTAGTGTGTATTTCTCAGACACTGGGACTGAAAGAAAAATAAGCTTTTAAGAAGCCCTTTCAAGTGTATTAGAAAGGGGAAAAAAGCAGAGGAAAGACATAGAGTATTAAAGGTAAGCTGTGAAATGTGTGTATTCATGACTTAATTAGTTTCATGCTGAATAATATCATTAATGTCTTGATGTGATATGATTAATGCCAAAATACAGTAATTATAAGGTGATTGTAATTAAATCCAACAATTAAATTTATGGGACAAAAATGAGATAAAGGAAATAAGATGCATACTTCATCAACGAAAATATTACTTAATGAATAATTAATCGAACACTTCAAAAATGATGGGCTTCTAGAAAGTCTTCAGACCTATACTTTCCACAGCAGGAATAAGGATTAACCTCCTGCCCATAATCACCATTCAGCTGACTTACAGCAAGCAAACACAGAAAGGAGAACTCTACCTGTCTAACCCCAATGTAGAGGAAGTGCATCCAAATCATGAATCTGCTTCACAATTCAGGTATTATATAGTAATACCCAATATAATAATATATAGTAATTTATAATAATTCCTACCACTCCATGACTCATGTCTTAAATCATTATAACATTCTAAAAATTCTGCAGACATATATCCCCCATATTATAGCCAGAAAGAAAGGATTACATTGAGACTCAGAGGTTTAGGTTATTTGCCCAAGGTCTCAAAGCAGGCAGTGGTGGAATTGGAATTTGAACCTGGTTTTCCAGAAGCAAACGTCTGCTCTTTATAACCATCTTGAGGCTTCCCTCTGAGGCCTCAGCTTCAGTGTTATTCACAGTGCTTCCTCACCTTGCCTTATTGATTCAGGAAGGCAGCTGAGTAAGCTACCCATGGTTTTAAATTGCTGATTCTAGGATAACCAATCAAACCAAGGCGTCCCAATAATTGACCTTAATAATTAGGTCTTAAAGCCCTGGGTTAGTTTCTGTGAGAGCAGAACCAAAGCTTCCTAATAACTGGCCTTTCTGGTCCTGGACCTGAAGGGGGTGCGGACAGGACAATGAAGTTGAGGCAAGAAGTGGGATGACAGACTACTCTATGAGAGGCACATTATACCATAATCAATGGATTTATCTCTTCCATCATCATATCTATAATGTCGCATTAGTCAGAATTCTCAAGTGATACAAAATTTTTGCCTGTGAATATATGCACGCACTTATACACATCTATATTATACACATATTTACATAAATATAATATGTATATATTAGTGTATATATGTTTCTGTGTGTTTTATATGTGTATACACATACACAAAGAGAAAGGGGGAGATCTACATATGTAGAGAGGGAAAGAGTTACCTTAAGAAATTGATCATTTCATTGTAGAGCATGAAGAGCCCCCATGATCTGCTGTATGGACCCAGGAAAGCTAGTACATTAGATGTAATCTGAGTCCAAAGGACTGATAATCAGAAATGTTGGCATTGTAATCTGCAGTACTCATCTGAGGGGAGAACATGTCATGATTCAACTGGGCAGGCAGAAGGCAAATTCTCCCTTCCTCTACATTTTGTTCTGTTTATTTTTTATATATTTATTTATGTATTTATTCATTTATTTGAAAGCTAGAGATTTTCCATTTGCTGGTTCACTCCCAAATGTCCACAACGTTTGGGCTGGATCAGGCCAAAGCCATACAGGTCGCAAAGACCCAAGAACTTTGGCCATCTTCTGCTGCTTTCCTAGACACCTTAGTAGGAAGCTGAATCAGAAGCAGAGTATCCAGGCCTCAAGCTGCCACTTTGATACAGGATCTCCAGTGGTAGTTAACCTGTTGCCCCACAATGCTCACCTGCAGCTTTTCTGGTCTCCTCATGTCCTCAGTGGATAGGGCATAAGGAATGCCCACATAAGGAAGGGCATCTTTTTACCAAGTCCTTGGACCAAAATGTACATCTCATGCAGAAACATCTTCACAGGCAAATCCAAAAAGTACATTTGGCAAAATATGTGGACACTCCAAAATCTAGTCAAGTTGACACAAAGTCAACCATCATTCAAATGCACACACCTCCATAACTTACAGTTTCCTGCCCCGTCTACCAGAAATGGATTCTGCTCTTGCATAAAAAGAGTCTCTTTCCAAGCCTCACTTTCTCACCAATTTTGTCTGTTTTAATTCACACAAAGGAAATCCCTCGGCCCTTTTCATATTTTGGATTGCTGTTTGGTTTTTGTTTATTTTTTAATGAGGTTTTTCTTCATGGTTGTTAAACATATTCTTAAACTCCAGACTGTGTTTTCTCATTGTATTTTGGATTTGAGTTAGAGAAGTCTGAAATCCCTGGAAAGTGAAATTACCAAGAGAAACCTTAATGCTACTGTCACCCCATGGCACACTCATAGCCATTATAATTCAGATTAAGCAAAGAGAGAGCCAGCAGCTGCAATCCACTAGATCAAAGCCCACCCACACAGAAATAAACAGAGGCGCTAGAAGAAGGACACAGCAGAGCCTAAACAGGCTGGGATCCCAGTACTTCTGAAGAACAGGAGGATATTTGGTGTTGACAAGGAATGGATTCATTCCTGCACTGCACCACAGTGTGGGCTGAGATGGCATTGCCCGTATTCCATGTCTTCACTGTTGAGACAGCTAGCCTAGGAAGAGAACTCAGGGAGCTAGGAAAAGTTGATTTCATGCCAATAAATAAATGCTTTATGATGCAGGGTAAACACATGTAATGACTGGGAAATTAGAAATGTTCGAAAGAGAGCTGAAAAAACTCTACTGCAAATATAAATTATACAAAACAACAAATAGCTCTTTGGGAACTATTTGCACAAAACAAAATTAATTGGCTTTTCAATGATGTTATGGTTTGAAAATTGTCTGTCACTATCAAAACTCATGTTCAGGCTTGGTCCCCAATGTGCTGGTATGAAGAAGCATTTGGGTCATTGTGGCCCCACCCTTGAAAGACATTAAGGTCAATTGTGAAGGAGTAGGTTAGGTCTTAAAGCACTGGATTAGCTTCTGTGACAACAGGTATAAAGCAAGGCCATCCCACACACTTGATCTATTTTGCACAAAGTGCTTCCTCTTGTGCTACTCTCCAATGTTGTGACTCAGCCAGGAGGCACTCACAATGTGCTAGCACCTTGCTATGTGAACTTCCTAGTCATCAGAATTGTGATCATTATGTAATACCGGGCATTTTGTTACCGCAACAGTAAACAGACTAGGACAGATGAAGAATCATAAGGACAGTCACATAAAGAGTAAATACTAGATTTCCACATGCAGAAGCATGAAGCAAGATCGCCACCTTACACAAAAATCCACTCAACATGGATTAAAGATCTAAATCTACAACCTGACACCATCAAATTATTAGAGAATATCAGAGAAACCCTGCAAGATATAGGCACAGGCAAAGACTTCTTGGAAAAGACCCTGAAGGTACTGGCAGTCAAAGCCAAAATTAACAATTGGGATTATATCAAATTGAGAAGTTTGTGTACTGCAAAAAAAAAAAAAAAAAAAGCAGTCAGGAAAGTGAAGAGGCAACCGACAGAATGGGAAAAATTATTTGCAAACTATGCAACAGATAAAGGATTCATAACCATAATCTACAAAGACATCAAGAAACTCCACAACAACAAAACAAGCAACCCACTTAAGAGATTGGCCAAGGACCTCAATAGACATTTTTCAAAAGAGGAAACCCAAATGACCAACAGACACATGAAAAAAAGTTCAAGATCACTAGCAATCAGGGAAATGCAAATCAAAACCACAATGAGGTTTCACCTCACCCCGGTTAGAATGGCTCACTTACAGAAATCTACCAACAACAGATGCTGGCGAGGATGTGGGGAAAAAGGGACACTAACCTACTGTTGGAGGAATGCAAACTGGTTAAGCCACTATGGAAGTCAGTCTGGAGATTACTCAGAAACCTGAATATAACCGTACCATTCAACCCAGCCATCCCACTCCTTGGAATTTACCCAAAAGAAATTAAACTAGCAAACAAAAAAGCTGCTACATCTTAATGTTTATTGCAGCTCAATTCACAATAGCTAAGACATGGAATCAACCTAAATGCCCATCAACAGAAGACTGTATAAAGAAATTATGGGATATATACTCTATAGAATACTATACAGCAGTTTAAAAAATGAAATCCAGTCATTTGCAACAAAATGGAGAAATCTGGAAAACATCATGCTGAGTGAAATAAGCCAGCCCCAAAGGGACAAATATCATATGTTGTCCCTGATTGGTGACAACTAACTGAGCTCCTAAAGGGAAACCTGTTGAAGTGAAATGGACACTATGAGAAACAGTGACTTGATCAGCCCTTGTCCTGTCAAGGAACAACTTACTACTTTATTCCTTTTAGTATTTGTTCTACTTAATACCATTGGTTGAACTCTTTAATTAACACACAATTATTCTTAGGTGTTTAAATTTAACTGAAAAGTGATCCCTGTTAAATATAAGAGTGGGAATAAGAGAGGGAGGAGATGTACTGTTTGGCACATGCTCAATCAAACCTACCCCCCATAATGGTAGAGTTAGAAACATGCCAGGGGATTCCAATACAATCCCATCAAGGTGGCATACCAATGCCATCTCACTAGTCAAAGTGATCAGTTTCAGTTCATAATTGGTCATAATGACAGGATTAAGAGTCAAAGGGATCACATAAACAAGACTAGTGTCTGCTAATACTAACTAATAGAATCAAAAAGGAGAGAATGATCCAACATGGGGAGTGGGATACACAGCAGACTTAAAGAATGGCAGATGTCCTAAACAGCATTCTGGCCTCAGAATCAGCCCTTAAGACATTCGGATCTGGCTGAATTGCCCATAAGAGTACTTCAGGCATGGAGAGCCAAGACACTGTGACAAAAAAAAAAAAACCACAACGAAAAAAAACAAAACAAAAACAAAACCCTAAATGAAAGATCTCTGTGTGCGAGATCCCAGCAGAAAGAATGGGCCATCAAAAAAGGAGGTACCTTGCTCTGAAGGGAGAAGAGAACTTCCAATTTGACAAGGCCATAGCCTTGTCTAAATATGATCAGAGTTGGCGAACTCAAAAGGCTTCCAGAGCCTTGGCAACTCATGACAAGAGCCTCGGGTGATTACTGACTCCCAAAATAAGAGTGTCAGTTGTTAAATCAACTACAGGAGTCACTGTGCACTTACTCCCCATGTAGGATCTCTGCCCTTAATGTGTTATACTATGTGAATTAATGCTATAACTAGTACTCAAAGAGTACTTTATACTCTGTGTTTCGGTGTGGGTTCAAACTGTTGAAATCTTTACTTAGTATATACTAAATTGATCTTCTGTATATAAAGATAACTGAAAATGAATCTTGATGAAGAATGGGATGAGAGAGGGAGTGGGAGATGGGATGGTTGTGGGTGTAAAGGAAGTTATGGGGGTGGGGAGCCACCTTAATCCAAAAGCTGTACTTTGGAAATTTATATGTATTAAAAAGTTTTTAAAAAGAGTAAATAAGGATAGTGACAATACAAGCTCTTTGGAATTTTTACATATCTGATTCCACAAGCATGTATTTGTAGAGGGTTTGATGAATGGTAGTACCCTTTTGAGAAGATTTAAGATTCTCAGCAAATATTCTCCCCCAAATTTTTTAATAAAGCTTATTAATAAGTTTAGAACTCATTGAAACATGTAGTGCTTACTTACATTAGCAAAAAGTAAAAAATGAGCTGAGAATACTCACACATCTCCATTGCTTCACAGGTCAACAAAATTTGCTGACCAATGACATGGAAATGGAAGCTACAAAAAATAAAAATGCCCAAGACCAGCCACCCCAGTAGATAGGGGAAGAAGTTGATATGATTAATGATATATAAATAGAACTTTGCTGTTCCTCTCTCTTTTACTCCTTGCTGTCAGATTGTATATGTGAGACCCAGAACCACAACAGCCACTGGGTATGAGACAGCACACCCATGAAGAGGATAGAGAAGCAAAAATCTAAGGATGCAAGAGTGGCGCAAGAGAAAAAAAAACTCCTGATGGCATGACAGGGCAGCTGTACCAGCTTTGGCATACTGACTGCTGGAATACTTTTTGTTTCAGAAAGAGAGTTCTTTAAATGTGTAAGACACTTTCAGAGGGGTTTTGTTCATTGCAGCCGAAGGGATTCCTAACCATGATGCATTTAAGCATTTTAAACCAACTTTCTGACATTAAGGTGATTTTCTGCTCACAAGAGAGCAATTAATTGGTTTTAATAACAACTTTTCTGTTCACTGCAAGTAAAATACACATCTATTTATGTCCCCCTGTATTTTCTTATGGATTGACGTATCAGAGCTGTCCTAGACCCATATGTAAAAGAAACTCAGGGCAGGTGTGCAGTATAGTAGTTAAGCCACTAGTTGGGATTCTCACATCCCATGTTGAAGAGCCTGGCTCAGCTGTTCTGCTTCTAATTCAGCTTCCTGTTAGTGTGCAGAACCCCGTGAGACAGAAGGTGGTGACTTAAGTACTTGGGCCCCTGCCACAACGGTGGGAGTCCTGGATGGATTTCAGGCTTCTGGCTTCACTAAGAGGCTCTGTGAACCAAAGTTTCATTTGATGAAGAATGCAAATAGGCTTCCTTTTGCCCCCTCCTTACACATCTGTAAGGATCTCAGGATTAAAAAAAAAAAAAATGAGCTCTGCTTAAATGGGAACAGCCCAAGACACTTGTACAAACGATGAATTGTGATTATGAAGTAAATACTCAGGAATAATAAAAAAGATTAATTCATTTATTTGAAAGGCCGTTACAGAGAGAAAAAGAGAAGGAGAAACAAAGAGAGATCTTCCACCAGCTAGCTCACTCCAAATTTAGGAGACTGGAGCTCCCTCCAGGTCTCTCAGGCAAATGGCAGGGACCCAAGCACTTGGGCCACCTTCCTGTTTTCCCAGGTACAGTAACAGGGAGCTGGATCACAAGTGGAGCAGCTGGAACAAGAACTACTGCCCAAATGGGATGCCAGCACTGGAGATGGCAGTTTAACCACAGCATCTGCCCCAAGAAGCATAATAAAGAATTGTGGTGAGATTCTCCCAACTGGAGACTGAGAACAGTCCAGAATCTGACACAAAAGCAAGCTCCATTTTTCCAGAGCAGAGGATGTGTCTTCTGCCAGGAATGCAAAGAAGCCCTTCTTTGTAAGATTCTGCCATCATGAGGAAAGAGGTCCTGGGTCACATGCGTTCCCCTCTGTCCTATTCCAGATTCTTTCGTTCCTTGAACGTGGTTTGTACTCAAGGAACAGTTGTTACTAAAGACGATGCAAAATGAATAAAACATTGGCTTATTTATTTTGATTCACCCAGCAGCAAAATTGATAGGTTGGCAATTATAAAGGAAAATAAAAGAATGTTTGGTTTTTTGGAAGCATTTTTTCACTTACGCATATTTCACTCTTAAATGAAATATAAATCTTTAATGTGCATGACTAGCAGGCAAATGCAAATGACTGCATTCTATGGCAAGATAATTTTATTTGTCAACCACACTGCTGAATACGGAAACTGCAAATATTAACTTTCTGTAATAAATATTAACAATTTTATAAAGGCACTAGATTCATATTTTATCAAAAATGTGCTGAATATATTCTGCTATTTGTTCAGCTAGGCAGAAATGTTTTCTCAGTTGAGAACCACTTTAAAACAGTTGCTTCATTATGTGCTGCTCATTTCCCCCAAATTTAACAAATATTATTTATCATATAGAAGCTATTGAGTAGTCACTTCTGAAATAAGATTTTTAATTTCTCTCATGGTACCTTCTCTTTTGTCAGTATTAATAAAACTACAATGCCTTGAATAATTCAATTTCATATTATTTTCCACCTTGAGAGCTTCAGAAACTTTAAAATGCTACTAATTTTAGAAAACATAAGCAATGTTCCATTGGACAGTTATTTTCCCTAATGCAGCTTTTTTCAAAAATATATTCTAAAAGGAGACAGACTTACATACAGGGAAACATTATAGAATCCATCAATAAATTAATTTTGAGAAGTAGAGCATAATGGTGTTTCTTAAAGAATTTCATGGTATTTGCAAATTGCATTAAAGTTGAACATGTCAATTGGAATAATTTTGATCTATGCTGACAATTATAAAATGTAAGAATTTCTTTTGCTGTTCTCATTAGAATGAAGCATCTCTACAAGTCACATTTTAATATTTTCTGAAAATATTAATATATTGCTTTTATATAATGTTAATACATGGTTTACATTGTCACAAATAAAGGCTTTTTTTTATTTTATTCTGTTTATTTGAAAGACAGTTACAGAGAGAGGTAGAGAGAGAGGTCTTCCATCCGCTGGTTCACTCCCGAGATGGCCGCAACAGCTGGAGCTGCACCGATCTGAAGCCAGGAGCCAGGAGCTTCTTCTGAGTCTCCCATGCAGGTGCAGGGGCCCAAGCACTTGGGCCATCTTCTACTGCTTTCCCAGGTCATAGCAGAGAGATGGATTGGAAGAGGAGCAGCCAGGACTAGAACCAGCACCCATATGGGATGGCGGTGCTTCAGGCCAGGGCTTTAACCTGCTGTACCATAGTGCCAGCCCACACAAATAAAGGCTTAATGCAACATCTTTCAAATGTTTATTAAGCATCTTTTATGTTTTAGAACATAGTATATACTTCTTAGTTTACCAAACAGATTATTAACCATGGACTTGGGGTACATAGTTTCTCGCTATAAATAGCTAGAAAAACAATATCAAAATGAGCCACACTGTAATATTTATTTAACTGTATGTGTGTGTGTATGTGTGCACATGTGCATTGTATTTAGAAAGTTATACAATAGGTAAATTGTGTAGAATAATATGAAATTCATGCTTTTCAGTAAGTTATTCAACCATTTTTTACTTCACTTTCACCCTTCTAAAATAGGAAATATGATCTTAAAGTGTTGTGATGATTAGAGATAACTCATGTTAACTTTCTGTCACCTAGCAGTAATCTCTCACAAGCAATGCTGTCTAGCTTCAACTCCGATACTTACATGTGGAGATGGTGGTGAGGAAGTTGACCCTTTTGCATATTCATTGACTTGCATTGTTTTTTAATCAAGTTCCTGTGAAAAGATTCCTTCAATCATCTCAAACACAGAAATTAATCCAATTATTCAACTGTCTTCTGATCTAAAATATCCAACACGAATCTTCTTAGAGATACATTTAAAAAAAGATTTTATGCTGATCTTCCTGAAGGATACATTCAAATCGCCAAGTAATTTTACTTTCTCTGCTTAATTTGCCACAATTTCATAAAGTGGCAGTGAGGATATGTGATTTTCAGGGGAGAAAGTTGATCTGTTCTTTGCTTTCTTTCTTTCTTTCTTTCTTTTTTTTTTTTTTTTTGTATAGGAGAGAAAAGTAATGCCATGGGCGCCAGCACAGTGGCGTACTGGTCTAAGTGTCTACATGCAGCACTAGCAGCCCATATAGTCACTGATTCACATCCTGGCTGGCTGCTCCTCTTCTGTTCCAGTTCTCTGCTACAGGAAATCAGTAGAACATGGCCCAGGTGCTTGGGCCCCAGAACCTGCGTGGGAGACCCAAAAGAAGCTCCTGGCTCCTGGCTTTGGATTGGCCCAGCTCTAGCCATTGCAGCCATTTGGGAGTGAGCCAGCGGATGGAAGACCTTTCTCTGTGTCTCTCCCTCTCTCTGTCTGTAACCTAACCTCTCAAATAAATAAATAAAATCTTAAAAAAAAAGAAAAGTAATACCATGGTAACTAGTTTAGAGTCTTCCTCTGAAATATTCATATTCACAAAGTTACACACTTATCACATGACTTAAAACATTGTTATTATGAAAGCCCTTAAGAAAAAGGTTCTCTAGTGTTTACTTGTCTCAAGATTTAAAGTAAATTGATTCCTCATTCATTATGGAGCAAGACATTTTGAAACAAGTTGTTTATTTCTCAACTGCAGTATGACACATCAGCGAAGGCAGTTAAGCAAACACAGCTGGCATCAAACACAGCAGCCCAGACACAGGAACGCGAACACACTGACTGCATCCACTGGCTTTCCATTTCTCAAGTCTCTGTTCTTACTACATACTCGGGTGTATGTCTAATATCTTTCACAGTTATTTCACTAAAACCACCAATTATCATTCTGATGTTATACAGTGGTGTGTCTGAAATGATGGACAGCAAATCCTAGGCAATTCACAGATTGATAGACCCAGAGGGTATTTTAAGACAAATTCTGAAAAATAAATACATAGATATTATCTCATGAACACACAAAAATATTCTTGATAGTTAAGTGTTATTTTATAACCGCCTTTAAGTACCAGATGTCCCAAACTTGCAAAATATTTTTTGGAGGAATATACAGTAACAACATTTGATGGATACATTAAGGTACACAGGTAAAATCTCATGCAAATGCCTTTATAGAGTGGAAACAACTATAATTTTTAACATCATTTCTTAGAAATCAATTTGGGCAAAGGCTTAAATCTATAAACTTGAGCATGTGGCTAACTTTGCCTATTTTTTTCTCTAGGTTCAAAATAAAACATAATGCTTCCTGACCTGAGACACGTCTACTTTGCACATGGCCTGGACTACCATCTATGCCACAGACACAGTGCCCTGCCTAACTTAAGCAGCAGGTCGTGCATGAGGATCCTACGTTCATAATCTTTGGACATATTCATCTGAGACAGAGCATCCTTTGTTCCCTAAACTTGAGTAGAATACTTCCATTTTCTAACCAATGTTTCCAGTGTTCAAATAATTGGTTTTTTGTTATCCTAGTTAAGAGTTTTTATCTCTTACTTAATTAAAATAGAATTTTTTAGAGTTACAGAATAAAACTGATATATTTTCACATTTACATTAAGTGTGAAAATTGTGTGTTTTTGACAGTTCCATTTTAAACCTAAATTCCTTTCCCCTGTTATTAATTATGAAGCATGTATTGCAATCCATCTTCCTTCTGAAATGACACAGCTGTCAAGATCATGAAGTAAAACACAAGTCAGACTAGGGAGATACAAAACTTTTCCTAATAGGTATTTTGGATTTGCATAAAGTATCAAAAAGTTTTACTTGAGACAGAATGGTCAATACAAAGTATCTTAATATAGTGCCTCCATCATCTCAACTAAAAGGTCTAAGAGTTCCAGATGTGGTTACTTAGGATATATAACGATGTTATCTGTGACTCAGGAGCTTCTCTGTTTGCTCAGCTTGCTGGCCTTAATCCTCAAGGTTATGCCATCATGGGCACAAAACTGCTGTTCACTCCTCCATGCATCATATATTTGCCTAATTCAGTCTAAAGTGGAAAATCTCCTTGTAAATTTTTTTAATAAAGACAATCCCAACTATCACCTCCGAATACTTTTTCTTGGATCTATTTGTAAGATCTATTTACAGCATGAAATTATTTCCTAAATCAAAGGATTCCTGAGAAACAAGTTACTAAATTGCATTTTCAGCCATTATTTCATAGGCTCTCACCAAAGAAGAATTAGCTGTCAATCGTATCAGAAACATGCAATAATGAGAAAAGACAGAAAGAAAAAAGTTTCAGAAACTGCTTCAGAGGATAAAGGGAATAAGCTTCACTTTTCAGATTTCCACAATCTTCAGAAATTGATCTGTACATACTACTGAGGTATGTACATTGAAGAAGTGAGATACTGAGGAAGATGGAGGGGAACAAAATGAAATCAACCTAAACATACCCACTGGTCCTGTCTGGAGAGGTGTCCATCCGTTTTCACTGATGTCCCTTCCCTAATAAACTTTGCTATTTTACCTCCCACTCTAAAAAAAAAAAAAAAAAAAAAAAAGCTTTTCCATGACATAATATTGAATTTGGCCAGGAATGGGAAACAATTCTGCAAGATTCACAGGATGAGTATCAGTTGAACCCTGCCAAAGATTAAAGCAGATTGCAACATGATAGTCCAATCCTTCTCCATTTCTCACTGGGATGCCCTGCTTGAACAGACAGAAAACTCAGCATTGAAGGATGCCTTGAATACAGTTGAGGATTTGCCCGCCAACATGGCACAAAAGAATTTTGAACCACTGATATTATGTATGTGCAAGTGTGGCACATAACAATGTTGCCTCCCGTACTGGTATTCAGATGGTCAGAGTATAAAAGAAAAAAATTGAAGTCCAATTAAACCAACACGGTTTCAATAAAAATATTTGCATTAGCATATTTTTAATAAAAAGAGGTTTTCTATATTCATGTTTTTAGTGTTTTGTTCCAGAGACTGAAATCAGTGTTTATCTATATTCCTTCTCTCTACTTAATAATAAGCTCTGGGGAATGAATTATATCTCTGAATTATTCAGAATTTGAAAAGATAATTATATGTATTTTGACATAAAAATAGTCACAGACCCATACAACATTATTTCAAAATGACAGCAGAAACTAGGACCAATTATTTAATTTGATATAGGAAATATAGGCTCAGAGAGAGGCAATGGTCTACAGTTACCTCCTGGTGATACAATAGAAGAACTGGGTGTAAAACATGTATCCTGGGGTAGGCACTTTGGGTGCAATTAGGTAAGATGCCATTTGGGGTGCTCACATCCCATATCACAGTGTCTGGATTTGAGTTCTATCTAGGCTTCTGATTCCATTTCCCTGCAAAAACATGCTCTGTGAGGCAGGAGAGGATGCCTCAAGCACTTGGTTCCCTGATATCCATATAGGAAACCTGGACTGAAGTCCATGCCCATCCTCGGCTGTTGGCAGCATTTGGGGAGTGAACTAGCATAGGGAAAATATTTCAGTGTATGTTTGTCTCTTTATCTATGCATACCAAATATTGTTTAAAACAATTTTAAAACAGGTATTTCAGAGGTAGACATTTGGCGTAGCAATTACAGTATCACTTGAGATGCCTATATCCCATATCAGAGAACCTGGGTTTGTATTCCAGTTATACTGCCAATAAAACTTTCATGCTAATGAACACCATGAGAGGCAGCAAGTAACAGCATTACCAACCACATGGAGGACCCAGTTGGAATTCCAGCCTCTTGGATAGTACTGGCCCAGACTGAGATATTAGAGAGTGAACCAGCTGACAGACGATCTTTCTCATCTATATGTCCATTTCTATCTTTTTCTCTATATATCTTTCTGCTATTTTAATAAATATAAAAAATAAAACAGTTATTTAACTCCAATCCACTACTCTTCTGTCTTATGCCTGAAATTGTACAGAATATTTCCTAAAATTTGGAGTTTTGACTTATGTATGAATGTTCATTCTGCCACCTACTGGATGTTTGGACAAAATTTAGAGTCTCTGAGCCTTGTGTCTATTACCTATCAAATGTCAATATAAATAGGAGCTATCTTGCATAAAATTTGAGGAAGTAAATTATAGAACCCCTACCATGATATTGAAAGTCCATGTGTGGGCTGCTCCCAAATACAACTCACATGCTGCACTTGCGACCTTATTTTTAGGAGATGTGTGTAGTCATTAGGATTATGCTGGAATTTAGGACCTGTCTAATTTAATTTTAAATGATGTTCCTAAAGTCATGTGGCTCAGTGTAAGAGTTTGTTGCTGTAGCTAGACCATCTGCATTTTAATACCAGTGCTGCCATTTTTTTTAATTTATACAGATTTATGAAAGTAATTTTTTTTTTTTTTTTACAGGCAGAGTGGACAGTGAGAGAGAGACAGAGAGAAAGGTCTTCCTTTTGCCGTTGGTTCACCCTCCAATGGCCGCCGCGGTCGGCGCGCTGCGGCCGGCGCACCGCGCTCGTCTGATGGCAGGAGACAGGAGCCAGGTGCTTTTCCTGGTCTCCCCATGGGGTGCAGGGCCCAAGCACCTGGGCCATCCTCCACTGCACTCCTGGGCCACAGCAGAGGGCTGGCCTGGAAGAGGGGCAACCGGGACAGAATCCGGCGCCCCGACCGGGACTAGAACCCGGTGTGCCGGCGCCGCAAGGCGGAGGATTAGCCTATTGAGCCACGGCGCCGGCCCTATGAAAGTAATTTTGAGCAAGTCACTTAACCTCTCTTTGACTCAGGATCTACAACTCTCAACTGATTATTACAAAAGCATCTATTCCACAGGATTTTTGTGGGTAATGAAAGACTTAGTACATACAGAGCTTAGAATCAATAATAGTGCTTGGGAAATAGTAGTTTCACTATAGTCAGATGGGGTGTGTATGTGGCTGTGGGCAGGGAGGCTTTGTGTTAGAGTTTACTATTAAATCATGCCACTGACATCTTCAACCTTGCTACAGAATGGACACTCTCAATAGGGCTTCTTCTATAATAGTATTTAAAAAATCATACGCTGATGAGCAACTCCTCCTGTTCTAACAGCCTCCTGTTTCCATAACCACACAAAATATGAGACAGGGCAATAATTAAAGAGTATGGTTTATCCTGGGAAATCTCCATTCAATACTTGCAATCCTCTGTCCACAACCATTGTGGATCCACGCTAGACCAGATTTATCAGTGATCAATCTCTCCATTGTATCCAGCAGCCCTAGATCAGATCAGGAACCTAACTCCATTAAATGCATTTATCAGTTGGAGAAATACAAACTGGTCTAAGACAAAAAGAAGCAGGTGATCATCATACGGCTCATTTGAACATAAAACAGACTTGTAGAGAGGCTTTACCTATGAGAAACTAGAAACTTCATTCCTTGCCGCATTAGAAGGCAGCAGAAAATAGCTCCCATTTTTTTTAAAGAAGCTGCATAAGTGTCACTTCATGTCCCAAATGCTCCTGTTACGTACCTTAAAGCAATGCATAAAATTCTCAATAAATCTATTATTTTCTTCAATAGAGAGTAAAGCACCAGTACAAGATATTTCTAAGTTCTTCTCTGTCTGAGTGCCAGTGTGGCCAAGAATGATACTGGATGTTGGGCCATAGATGCCTAAAGTCATGCTTGGCAGTTAGTCACAGCTGTCAGACGAGAGCAGACATGTGTCCATTTGTGGTTGCTGACATATCACTGTCATGGTGTAGAATTCTATATCAAGGCTACTTTAAAATGAATTCCTTCATGCTGATTATTTTCAAAATAAAAATTAAACACTTTTTCCTTTCTCAGTTTTAGTAATGAGAATATATGATCCTATGCCTACTTTTTTAAAATAAGATTTTATTGGAACACAGTCACACTCATTTGCTTAGATCTGTTCCCATGACAACAGAGCTGGGTAGTGTGACAGAGACTATAGGGCATGAGAAGCCTAAAATATCTGCCTCCTTACAGAAAGAGTTTGCTGAACACTATTTTAAATAGACTAATACAACTTTCATCCAAAGTTTCAAGCTCTAGGAATGTATCTAAAGGCCAAAAGTGAACAAGAAAGATATACATTCACTGTAACAGCAACAAATCTGAAAATAATCTACAAATATTAAACACATACATTTATAATTCATTCCACTATGAATCTCTAAAAATAATTAAGCATTACCAGATTGTTAAAAGGGTAAGATTAATTTATGCAGTTTGACACAGAAATATTTAAACAGTAATAATGACATTGGTGCTTTTATTGAATGATTAACACAAATCCGATACTAATCCCTTTTATTATTATCAATTTATTGAAGAAAACACTGAGTCATGAGATTTGCCTGTTTATCCAATTCCAAAGAAAGTAGAGAGAAGTAGAAAGTAGAGAGAAGTGAAGGAGAAAAGAAAGAAGGAGACACAAATTGTGAATAATAGTCTACAGGTTTAAAAAAAAAGTCACAGGTCACTTCAGAATACTCTGTTTGTATAAAAATGACTGCAAAATACCAATTCCCCCTGAAATACATGAGACTGAGTAGCTAGGCTGCCGTCCCATTGCCCACAAATGCTTCCATGTTATGCCAATGAACAAGGACATTCTCTTTCATAATAACAAGGGTCACCAATGAAGCCAGAAATTTATGTTGATACAGTATTGTCATATAATATTCAGATGTCAACCACTCCAATAATAACCTTCTGACAACAAGAGCTTGTTCAGAATCAACTGCTGCACTTGTTGTCATTTCCTTTAGTTTCCTTCTGTTCTGGGACATTTCCCTTTTTTCCTCAACTTGTATATCTTTAACACTTTTAAATATTACAGGCCGCATTCATATTTTATAACATATGTATCTCATAGATGTTTCTGCTCTTCTCCCATGATTTGATTAGATTAGATATAGCCTTCTCCTTTCATGTTAGTATACAGTGGCTGATCTCTGTTTACCCCATTACATACATACATAAACTTCCATGAAGTCATACTGCTACTTTAAATATACAAAACCCAAAAGATTCCTTTTGGTCTTCTTTCTTTTTTTTAAGATTTTATTCATTTATTTGAGAGGTAGAGTTACAGAAGCTTCTTCCTGGGTCTCCCACATGGGTGCAGGGGTCCAAGCACTTGGGCCATCTTCTACTGCTTTCCCAGGCCATAGCAGAGAGCTGGATGGGAAGAGGATTAGCTGGGACTAGAACCGTACCTATATGGGATGCTGGCACTTCAGGCCAGGGCTTTAACCTGCTGTGTCATAGCACTGGCCCCACCTTCCTGGTTTTCTTCTTTTGACATTTAATATTCCTTCTCTGGAAGTAAGAAATTCAGCTTTCGTTATCTTTAATTTTTCTGTTTTCTCCATGCAGGCCTGTGTACATAACCAATCTCTTACCTCTGCTAGCTGTTACCTCACCCAACCTGAGTTCCAACATACTGCACAGGAATATCTCCTGATAGGGGATCTCTCATTACTTTGGTAGTCAATATTCAAAACGGGGATTATTGTTCAACCTGCTTAGTCTTGGGCTCTCTACACTGAGTACTGCAGCTCCCCTGCCTTTCCAGCCCTGTTACTTACTTTATTCTGCCCAATCTAATGGTTTCAGCAGTTAATTGTTCAAGAATTGTAGAGTAGATAAAGGAAGGAATGGAAAAGAAATGCCAATAGAAGAGACAGAACAATTTAATGCCATGCAGTGTAACTCAAAGTGGGGGAGACAGAGTGAAGATGCAGGCCCACGGGACACAAATCCTCCGACGGCTGAGAAATGAGAACAATTTGGAACAATCAATCTAGAAAGATAATGAGGCAGCAGTGTCATTGGATAATAAAACATTCACCAAAAGCAAAAAAAAAAAAAAAAGAAAAATATGCTTTATGCAGAGTAGGCCTTTGTTAGCAGAGGAGGGTACCTGCTATATAGACACTATGAATTATAGATAAGATGGGTACACATCTTGAATTGTCCAAGGTAGTCACTACTGTAAATAACTATTCTTCTCAATTAAGCTGGTTCAACAAATGTACAATTAAATCTATGTGTATGTATTCACCCTTACATATTCATGTCAGAACAAAATCTTTTATCAGATTATATAGCCAATCATTTACATTTGGAAAATATGATCAGTTTAACAATGTAATCTTGATTTAATTTGAATTTTGGAGAGGATTACATAAATATGGGGGAAGCTTAATGATCCAATATTTTTCTAAATTTCCCAGCACCTGAATCTAAATCTCACCATCTCACTTCATTATAGGAACACAAAGAATCCATTCCTTTTTAACAACTACCGTTATTATAATAAAATTATAGCGTGCTGTCATATATTATACTTTGTGCTGTGTACTTTTCATGTATTCTGTCAAGTAGTATGGGTCTTTACACTATAAATATTTTAATTACCACTTAGAAAATAAGAAACTGACTAGGACGGTTATGGAAATCTTATGAAATAGCACAGTCCTTAAACAGCAGAGGAAAGATTCCCTAGTCTCATCTGTCTGACATCAGCACTCCCAATTTCTTTTAAGTTTTAAAGGTGAACATATTTCATGTATTTCATATATACAGATTTAGGAGCATAGTAAAGCTTTCTACCCTATCCTCCCTCCAGCCCACGCTCCTGCCCTTTCTCCTCTTCTTTTCCCATTCCTTCTTTTAATTTTTACAATGATCTACTTTCAATTTATTTTACCTTCATAATATTAACTCTACACTAAGTAAATAATTCAAAAAATAGTAAGAAGAAAAAACACTGTTCCTCAACAGTAGAAACAGGACATTATACAATCATCAAATCGCAAATGTAAAATTCACTCATATGCATTACATTACTTTTGGTAGTCTATTAGTTATCACACATCAGGGGAAATGTATGGTATTTGTCTTTTTGGGATTGGCTTATTTCACTAAGTATAGTGCTTTCCAGTTGCATCCATTTAGTTGCAAAAGATTGTCTACTTTTGCTTTGATTGCTTTGATTTTTTTTTTTTTGCAAGAAGATTTTGCCTATGCTAATATCTTCCAAAGTTTCCGTAATGTTCTATAGTAAATTTATGGTATCAAGTTGTAGATTTAGGTCCTTTATATTCTTTTTGAGTTGATTTCTGTTTAAGGTGTAAGATGGGGTCTTGTTTCATATTTCTGCATATGGAGATCCAATTTTCCCAGAACCATTTCTTGAAGAGACTGTCCTTTCTCCAGGGATTGATTTTATCTCCTTTTTCAAAGAGTAGTTCATTGTAGACAGGTGACATTTCTGGAGTTTCTTGATTGATTTCTGGAATTTCTTATGCTCCACTGGTCTACATGTCTATTTTTGCTCCAATACCAGGATTTTTTTTTTTTTTAGGTTTATTTATTTACTTGAAAGTCAGAGTTACACAGAGAGAGAGAGAGAGGTCCTCCATCTGCTGGTTCACTCCCCAGATGGCCGCAATAGTTGGAGCTGCACCGATCCAAAGCCAGGAGCCAAGAGCCTCCTCCCATGTGGGTGCAGGGGCCCAAGACTTGGGCCGCCTTCTATTGCTTTCTCAGGCCACAGTAGAGAGCTGGATCAGAAGTGGAGCAGCAGGGACTTGAACCAGTGCCCATATGCAGGCGGCAGCTTTACCCACTTGGCCACAGTGCCAGCCCTCAGGCTATTTTGATTATAACTGGTCTGTAGCATGTCTTTTTTATATATATTTTTTTTACCTTTTATTTAGTAAATATAAATTTCCAAAGTACAGTTTATGGATTACAGTGGCTTCCCCCCGCCCAACTTCCCTCCCACGCGCAACCCTCCCATCTCCCACTCCCTTTCCCATTCAATTCACATCAAGATTCATTTTCAATTATATTTATATACAGAAGATTGATTTAGTATATATTAAGTAAAGATTTCATCAGTTTGCACCACACCGAAACACAAAGTGTAAAATACTGTTTGAGTACTAGTTATAGCATTAATTCACATTGGACAACACATTAAGGACAGAGATCCTACATGGGGAGTAAGTGCACAGTGACTCCTGTTGTTGATTTAACAATTGACACTCTTGTTTATGGTGTCAGTAATCTCCCTAGGCTCTTGTCACGAGTTGCCAAGGCTATGGAAGCCTCTTGAGTTCGCCAACTCTGATCTTATTCAGACAAGGTCATAGTCAAAGTGGAAGTTCTTTCCTCCCTTCAGAGAAAGGTACCTCCTTCTTTGATGGCTCCGTTCTTTCCACTGGGATCTCACTTGCAGAGATCTTTCATGTAGGTCTTTTTTTTTTTTTTTTTTTTTTTGCCACAGTGTCTTGGCTTTCCATACCTGAAATACTCTCATGGGCTCTTCAGCCAGATCCGAATGCCTTAAGGGCTAATTCTGACTCCGGAGTGCTGTTTAGGACATCTGTCATTCTATGAGTCTGCTGTGTATCCTGCTTCCCATGCTGGATCATTCTCTCCTTCTTAATTTTATCAGTTGGTATTAGCAGACACTAGTCTTGTTTGTGTGATGCCTTTGACTCTTAGACCTATCATTATGATCAATTGTGAACTGAAATTGATCACTTGGACTAGTGAGATGGCAACGCTACATGCCACCTTGATTGGATTGAATTGGAATCCCCTGGGGCATTTCTTGAAATCTGGTATTGAGATGCCTCTGGCTTTGTTTTTCTTGTAGATGATTGCTTTAGCTCTGTGGTCTCTTTTGCTTCCATATGGATTTTAGCATTTTTTTTCCTAAATCTAAGAACAATGTCCTTGGTATTTTGATTGGGATCACATTGAATCTGTAAATTGCTTTCAGTAGCATGGGACATTTTGATGATATTAATTCTTCCAATCCATGAACATAGATTTTTTTCTGTTTTTGGCATTTGTATTTCTTTTTTAATATTATATAATTTTCTTTGTAAAGATTTTTTACCTCCTTGGTTAAATTTATCCCAAGGTATTTAAATTTTTTGGTAAATCTTTTGTGAATGGGACTGAACTTACAAGTTGTTTCACAGCCATGGTATTGTCTTTGTATACAAAGGCTGTGGATTTGTGTTGTGCTAATTTTATATTCTGCAATATTACCAAACTCTCTTATAAGTTCCAATAGTCTCTTAATGGAGGTTTTTGGTTCCCCTATATGTACAATCATGTCATCTGCAATCAGCAATAATTTGACTTCTTCCTTTCCAATTTGTTATCCTTTGATTTCTTTTTCTTGCCTAATGGCTCTGGCTAAAACTTCCAAGACTATACTGAATAGCCATGAGAGCCAGCATCCTTCTTTGGTTCCTGATCTTGATGGAAATGCTTCCAAATGTTCCCCATTCAATAAGATGCTGGCTATGGGTTCTTCATAAATTGCCTTCACTGTGTTGAGAAATGCTGTTTCTACACCAAATATGCTTAAAGTTTTTATCACAAAAGGATTTTATATTTTTATTCAATGCTTTCCCTGCATCTATTAAGATAATCATGTTTTTGTTCTTCAATTTCTTAATGTTAATGTATCATATTTATTGATTTTCATATGTTGAACCATCCCTGCATACCAAGAATAAACCTCGCTTGGTCTAGAGCACTTCTGATTTAACCACCATAGGACAAGATCTCGCTATTCAGCCCAAAGATATAGAATTTATTTTTAAATATGTTATATCATTGTAAGCAAATGCCAAGGGAAAGAAAACAAGCCATCTGCATAGCTTCCTAGGACATTCATACCCTATGTTGAAAAGGAAATTGCAGGAACTCTCAGATTAGGACCTGAAGATCTGGAATCACAATGGAGCCCTTGTAGCCCTTGAAGCAGACACCGCGCTCACATCCCAGCTCAGCAGCTAACTCAAGAACCTGAGCAAGTTTTTTTTTTTTTTAACTTCCCTCTGCCTCATTTATCTCAGTCATTAATGAGAATTGTAATACATGCCTTCTTCTTTAGGCCTAAATGAAATAATACATAAAACAATAAGTGAGTACCTGGCATATGGAAAGCACTGAATAAGTATAATTAATTTTTAATGTCATTATTGCTATTGATGGTGGTGTTGTTATTTTATAGCCTCTAACTATGCCTTACATCTGCTGCTTTTTTCCCTTAGACTAATTAACATCAGCATTAAAACTTGCAGCTTGTGGAATGATAATTTTTGATAGGAACTCATACTTAATCACGAGAGCTTGTAAAATCCTAGTGCAAAGAATCAATCAGGCCAATTAATGTGTAAATATGCCATGAACTTCTCCTATGTACCAGATGCTATCTTTGGCAATAAAAATCCAACAGGAAAAGAGTAGAGGGTCCCTTTCTTTACTGTAATTCCCAAGCTCAGTTATTCTTCGCTGCTTTTCATGTCTTAAGCAACTGAAAAACAACTGAGAAACAATGTCTGTCCTATTGTGTGAAGAAACATGTGAAGAATCACACATGACATGGAGAGTGTTATGATGAACTACAAACTACTGACTCAAAGCACAATGGCCCAGAGATGAATTCCAGTCCAATCCTGAGAGGATGTC
The DNA here is from genome assembly GCA_949820135.1 of Sylvilagus floridanus. Classification (NCBI taxonomy): domain Eukaryota; kingdom Metazoa; phylum Chordata; class Mammalia; order Lagomorpha; family Leporidae; genus Sylvilagus; species Sylvilagus floridanus. The sequence continues at coordinate 60,656,728 of OX463235.1, forward strand.
TGAGAGGATAGGCTCTTTAGAAGAAGAAATAAAGCAACAGAAAATATTAAATAAAATGTGTTCAGTCTGAAAACTATAAGCAATTAGAAGGTTCTCTTGGTTAGCATTAAATTTTTGTTTGTTGTTTTAAAGAAAGACATCAGATATGCAGCAAGTACCAACTCATACAATAAATATAGATGTCCATACTTTTGATTATAGGACATAATTTCATCAAGCAATTGAGTCTTTTGTGAATTCCTTCTTAGTATCAATGATTATCACAGACGTACGTAGGTGTATTCACTTGCCCAACATACTGCATTTAATTGTTTCCAACGTCTTCACATACATGACTATGTAAGTACTTCAGTGATATAAAAAGACAATCACTTAGAAAATTTATTTATTTGTAAGGCAGATTTACAAGAGAATGAACAAGAGAAAGAGACAGAGAGGTCTTCCATCCACTTGTTCACACCTCAAATGACCTCAGTGGTGAGAGTTGGACCAATCTGAAGCCAGGAGTCAGGAGATTCATCCAGGTCTCCTGCACGGGTACAGGGGCCCAAGGTCTTGGGCCATCCTCCACTGCTTTCCCAGGTGCATTAGCCAGGAGCTGGGTTCGAAGTGAATCAGCCAGGACTCCAGCCAGTGCCCTTATGGGATACCTAGAGAGCACTGTCAATTTGTTATGCTGGCCTGGCACATTCATGCAAGTGCTTCACTCAGACTACACCATTTTGAGATTACCTCTGACACCATGGCTTCTCTCCTCTTTCACAGGTCAGTATGCCCTTCCCTCTTCCTCCACAGAGAACACTGTATCTGATTTCAAATGACTCAGACTGGAACACTGGGGAATGCGTTGACCTTACAAGGAGAGTTTCAGCTAAGTGATGGGAGGGGCTCCATTAAGGTCATTATCTCCAGGTTGCAGATCACAGAGAAACTGATCAGGGATTTTTCTACTGCTTGTAGCACACTTTCCACTGCTCTGAGAAATAAAGCTGAGGCAAAGATGTAGTGTAGCAGTTAGATGTCTACATTCAACATCAGAGTACCCTGGCTCCACATTGGAATGCAGCTTCCTGCTAATGAGGATCCTAGAAAGCAGCAGGTAATGATCATGTTGGCTTCCTGCTTCTTGCTTCCCATGTGAGAAATCTATCTGAATGGCTTTCTTGCTCCCAGCTCTAGCCTCAGCTCAGGTATTTGGGGGAGTGAACTAGCAGACAGATCTTTCTTGTGTATGTTTCTCTATGCCTCTCAAATGAATAAAAAAAAATTAATAAAAGGTTCCCATGTAAATCTCACAAGGTGTTTCAAACCAGTATATTTTAAGAGAGAAGAGTAGGAAGAGAAAGAGGAGAGGAAGGAGAAAAAGAAGAAAAGAAAGAAAGTATACTTTTCCTGGCAGGCGAGGGCAATTGTAGCTGTCTGGGGTCTGCTCTAGAATCCCGTGTTTGCAAAGAGCCCTGAGGGAAAAGTTCTCCAGATTCACATTCAGCTCTGAGAATTTTACTTCGTCCTCCCTGGAGGAGGATTGATGGAGTTTTAAAGAATCAGCTTGTAGAGAGCCCTTAGCACACTCATCAGTTCTGGTGCCAAGGAAAATATTTTTGAATCAGCTCAGTGACATTTTTACAAGGAGTATGAGAAATTCTAGAGTGAAAGAGCCAACTTCCACAAACCCCACAGGCCTCTCCTCCAGCCAAGAGCAACACTGACATGAGCAGGAGCCTCTGACAGCACAGGGCTTGAAGTGATCCTTCAAGGGGCTGTGCGGCAAGATTCAAGAGCACACTGTTGACCCTTCCTTGGATACACTTCGATATCGTCTGTCCCACAGTCTGACTTTGTGGGAGAGTTCTTTGATGTTTTCACCATATACCTCATGGGTGAGGACCAGCAGAGCTGGTCAAGGCATTAACCAAACCTCAGCCTAAGGCAAAGCTTTGGCTAGTTACTCCATAGTAACCGGCCTCAGGCCCACTGCCCTGCGCACTGCCCAGTAATGCTGCGCTTGTCTCTGGTCCTTGACCTCTGGATGCTTTTGTCTTTCCAGAATATCCTTCCCCTACTTTTACAAAGCTCTTTCTCAGCCCTCAACCAAAAAGCTCCTTCCTTAGTGAGAATGTCCTTATGTTTCAAAATATGTAATCCTTTTTAAATTCTGCTTTGTTATAAACCGTACAACTTCCAGTAAATCTTTGATAGTTCCTCTATCACGACTCCTAGTGAAAGAGTTTTCTACTGTACAAGCAGGCCTATTTCATTGTGCCCAGATTTTATCAATACAAAGTAGTCATTAATTAAAAAAAAAAAAAGACTTTAAGAAGTGACGTGGTTACACTGACAGCACAGGATAAACTAACTGATTGAAAGGCAAGGAGGGGAGGCCCGCACTGTGGTGCAGTAGGCTAATCCTCCACCTGCGGCACCGGCATCCCATATGGGGGCTGGTTCCAGTCTCAGCTACTCCTCTTCCAATCCAGCTCTCTGCTGTGGCCTGGGAGAGCAGTAGAGGATGGCGCAAGTCTTTGGGCCCCCACACCCACGTGGGAGACCCAGAAAAAGCTCCTGGCTCCTGGATTTGGATGGGCTTAGTTCCAGCCATTGTGGCCAATTGAGAAGTGAACCATCTCAATAGAAGACCTTTCTCTCTGTTTCACCCTCTGTCTGTAACTCTGCCTTTCAAATAAATAAATAAAATCTTTAAAAAAAAAAAAAGGTGGAGCAAAAGAATTTGAAAACAAATAGGCCTGGGCTAAAGGAAACCAGATAATTCAGCAAATGTTTAATTTCCATGGGAATTTTTTTAATTTAATTCTACTTTGTAGGATTATTTTAGTCCTTTAATTTTATAACATCCACAAAGCACCTATAATACAATAGGACTTAGAAAATAATAAGCAGTGGCTTTTACAGCTTTTAAAATTCCTTTATGAAAAATAGATTCAATAGTTCCTCTGGTTTTTGAGGACTGATCCCCTGACTCGAGATGCAAGCAATTTCACATGGAGGCTACACATCCTCCCATAGGCCCTCTGATAACAACTCTCGTTTCCCACCCTGTCTCTACACTCTAGGCACGTTGGCAATCCTGCTCTTCCTACAACGCTTTACGACTCCATGTCTTCGTGAATTATCTTTCCCTTTTCCCGTAACGTCTATCCCTGTTTATTCGCCTGCAACATCCTGACTCATCTAAAGAAGAAACATTTACTTTTTATGTGAAGAACTCTTCAGTTCTTTCAGGGAAAACCAATCACTTCCCTTGTTGTGAAACCCTCAGAAATTTGTTAAAACACATGATGTTTCTTAACAGGCTGCTTTACATTTTATCTATTCACATGATCCCATTTTGAAGTCAAGAAAAGAGTGATCAAGCCATACTTACCTGTCAAGTTGAGTATACAATTATGCTTATATAATCTCAAATATGAGTGAGCCCCTGGACCTGACACAAAGATGATCATTAAACATACAAGACACTAGTTGGATAGAATAGAACTTAACTCAGAAACTCTAATGATAATGATCAGGAAATTCTCTTGCTGACTCAGTTGCTTTATCTTGAAAACAGAAGCATTAATAATTTCTATGTCATGGGGTTTATAAGGCACACAAATGAAATGAGATTGGAGTTGTGAACTCTATATTTTTTGCAGATATTTGTTGTTTTTGAAACATGATGCTATATCTTTATGGAGATTACAACTGTAGTGCTATGATACACAGAAAATTTCAAATACACATACAGAAAAAGATATTAAAATAGCATACAAATATAATACAACAGTACATATACATACAACAGTATATATACGTATAATTGAGTATATGTAGAAAGATATACTCATGAGACATATTAATACCCATACAAATAACTATTCAAAGCAATTTGAGATTTGAATGATGATGTAAATCTATTAATTCTATTACAAATGAGACATGAACAGCCCCTTGGAAGCTGACATGGTCCAGGGTGTCAACATGGAGGAGATGTGACTAGAAGAACAGGTAACAGTCAAATAGAGAGGAAGCTGCTTGTGCCTGTGTGGAGGCCTCCAGGGACTGTAAAAAAATTCAGATTCATAGAGGACCACCCAACATACATTCCCAAGGGAAGTGTGTTGCTCCACTTTATACAGTGATAGGAAGAGAAGGATTGTTAGTTGTATAATGATAAAAGAATGCATCCTCAGAAAATTATAAGTTGACGGTCTGCCATTATGGTGCAGGGAGCTATGCTGCCACCTGCAGCATAGGCATCCCATATTAGAGCACTGGTTTGAGTCCCAGCTACTCTGCTTCCAATCCAGCATCCTTGTATTGCATTTGGGAAAGCAGCAAAAGATGGCCTAACTACTTCTATGCCAACATTGTGGTAGACACAGATGGAGTTTGGGCTCCTGGCTTTGGCCTGGACCAACCCTGGTCATTGTGGAAGTTTGGAGAGTAAACGAGTGGATGAGAGTTCGTTTTTCTCTCTTTCTCTCTCTCTCTCTCTCTCTCTCTCTCTCTTTCTCTTTCTCTCTGTGTGTGTGTGTGCCTCACTCTGCCTTTCAAGTAAATATTTTTATAAGAGAAAATTGTAATTTGACCAATGTCATTATGAAACCTAAATATAATTAAAAAGTAGTTTGAGTGGTGGACATTCGACACAGCAGTTAAGATGCCCTTTGAATGCCAACATCTCACATTGGAGCACCAAGTCTGCTTAGGGATCCAGCTTCCTGCTAAGGTGTACCTTTGGAGGCAGCAGCTAATGGCTAATGGCTCAAATGCTTGGGTCTCTACAACTCCTGTGTGAGACCTGGATTGAGTTTCAGGCTCCTGGATTCAGCCTGTCCCAGCCTCAGCTGTTCTGCACAGTTGTGGGACTGAACAAGTAGATGGGAGATCTCTTTTTTAAATATAAAAAGAAAATGTATTTTGGTGGGGGGAGAAGTAATTTGAATTAAAGTATGAAGAACTCAAAATGAGGAGCAAGATAATTGAAAAGTTGAATCGAATACACATTTGCTAAATGCCTCTGAATATCTGCACTATCATCCCTAAAGGATCCCATGTCCTCTGACTTAAAAATACTTGTGACTTTCAATTGTTTTTACCTTATAATTGTTTTTACAAAGCACAGTAATTCCACTGTCTCTGCTTCCTTCAAAGGTGATCCTACCACTCTGAATAATGATGAGTTTAAAAAAAACAGCCATCTATTTGCATGTGTATGGCCAAGTCAGAGCATCACTATGGAACACTCAGGGTAAAGTCATGATCCTCCTTAAGAGACAGAAATGTAATGGTCATCTGAGCCAGACCCTCTTCAGGAGCTACATGAGCTTTCTGTTAGTAGTTTTTATATTGTTAGTTTAACTTCCCTTCCCTAACCCTTGATTCTCCACTTCTAAATTCCTCCAGTTCCCTGTTCTCCAATTACAGACATGAAATTTTCATCTTTGTTTTTTGGCTAGAGTAGCACTGAAGTCCTTCATAGGCTATCTGTGTACATAGCAACAACATCCAATACTCCCAGGATTTTCTTTTGTTTATACCAATGTTCTTTCCTGTAGTCATTGTACATGTCAATCACTCACCTAGAGACCTGAGAAAAATTAATAAATATGGATTTTTAAAGAAAAATAAAAGGCCAAAAGGAAAAGCATAAACCAAAAACACTCTTTGAGAAGAAAATAGAGGATTTCTTTCCAGCATACCCACTTCTAGAAAAGTCTCAAAAGGAAGCTCTTGAAACAGAAAGGAAATTAAGACTCTTGGAACATCAGGAGGGGAGAAAGAGTAATACAGTGCAAAATACAGGTAAACAGAATCCTCAAATTCTGTTGAGAAGCAATTGTTTAATATTTCACATAGCTATCAATGTAAGTAGGGGAAATGTTTAATATAATTTTAAACAAGGAGAGTAAAAGGTTTTAAATGAGGTAATCTTTATATAATTGAATTGATAAAATGTCAACACTAACAGAAACGGATAAGCTATGTATATATAACACCTAGAATAACCACTAAAAAATCTATTCAGAGACGATAGATAAATCAAACTGGAATTGTTAAATGAATAAATGTTTCAATAACCTTCAGAAAAGCTGGAAATAGAAAACAGAGAAACTATATCATCATAGACAATGAAAAGCAGAAAATAAGACACAAGAAAAGAACAAAATAGGATGACAAAGTGAAGCCCTAACATATGGATAACTGTATTTGATGTTCATTGTTAGAAAAACACCAAGAAAAAATTTTACCAAATATATAAAAATACCTGATTCAAGTATGTGCTATCTATTAGAAGCTTACTTCAAATACGCCATTACATTTAGGATGAAATTAAGGATAGAAAGAGATAAATCATGTAAACAGTCATTAAAGTGAAGCAAGAACACCTATATTAACATCAGACTAACACTTCAGAGAATGAAAGTTATCAGGGACAGAGAGGATCATTCCATGTTAATAAAATCATAATTCAACAGGAAAATATATACTCTAGAAAACAAAGCTGCCAAATGTGACAGGTAGACGCTGATAGAGCTGAACAAAGAAACGGAAATCTACAATAGGGATACATAATTCAAAACCACTCAACTGCTGATGGAACACCTAGAAGAAAAACTAGCAATAGAATAGAACACAGTGTCTGTTATGTTTTGAACTGTAGGACATGCAAAGTAATACCACTTATATCTTTTTGAATTTCATGAAGATTAAATTAATTCATACTTACAGAAGCCCTAAAAATATAGCTGGAGTAGGTGTTATAGTGTAGCATGTTAAGCTGTCATTTGGGACACCCTCCTCCTATACGAGCGTACCAGTTCAAGTCCTGGCTATTCTGTTTCTGACCCAGCTTCTTGCTAATAGGCATGGGAAGGCTCAACATGAGGGTCTAACTACTTGAGTACATTGAGTTCCATCAGCAGTTGAGTGGTTTTGAATTATGTATCCCTATTGTAGATTTCCGTTTCTTCTTTCAGCTCTATCAGCGTCTGCCCGTCACATTTGGCAGCTTTGTTTTCTGGAGTATATATTTTCTTGTTGAATTACCATTTTATTAACATGGAATGATCCTCTCTGTCCCTGATAACTTTCATTCTCAAATATTTTGGCATCCATGTGAGACCAAAATGGAGTTCTGAGTTCCTGGCACTGGCTGAGCCTACACTTGGGTATCGCGGGTATTGGAGGAGTGAATCAGCAGATGGAAGATAGCCCTCTCTATCTCTCCTCCTTTGTCTGCCACTCTGTCTTTCAAATAAATAAATATTTTTTTTAAGTGTAACTAATATTTAAGCCCTCAAATAAGCTCTCAAATATATAGTCATGGCCATTTGATACACCAAATCATGCTTTTTTTTTTTTTTTTTTGACAGGCAGAGTTAGAGAGAGAGAGACAGAGACAAAGATCTTCCTTCCATTGATTCACCCCCCAAATGGCCACTGCAGCCAACGTGCTGCTGCCCCCGCAGCGCCTATCTAAAGCCAGGAGCCAGGCGCTTCCTCCTGGTCTCCCATGCGGGTGCAGGACCAAAGGACTTGTGCCATCCTCCACTGCCTTCCCGGGCCATAGCATAGAGCTGGACTGGAAGAGGAGCAACTGGGACAGAATCCAGCACTCCAACCTGGACTAGAATCTGGTGTGCCAGCACTGCAGGCATAGGATTAGCCTAGTTAGCCGCAGCGCTGGCCTCAAATCATGTATTTTAAAGATAGTCAACATGCCAACACATCAAAAGAAAATAAACGATCGGCCGGCACCGTGGCTCAACAGGCTAATCCTCCGCCTTGTGGCGCCGGCACACCGGGTTCTAGTCCCGGTAGGGGCGCCGGATTCTGTCCCGGTTGCCCCTCTTCCAGGCCAGCTCTCTGCTGTGGCCCAGGAGTGCAGTGGAGGATGGCCCAGGTCCTTGGGCCCTACACCCCATGGGAGACCAGGAAAAGCACCTGGCACCTGGCTCCTGCCATTGGATGAGCGCGGTGCGCCAGCCTTGGCGTGGCAGCCGCGGCGGCCATTGGAGGGTGAACCAACGGCAAAGGAAGACCTTTCTCTCTGTCTCTCTCTCTCACTGTCCACTCTGCCTGTCAAAAATAAAAAAATAAAAAAAATAAAAATAAAGAAAATAAACAATCATGTAAGCAAACATATCATAATAGATGAAATGTGATTGTCCAAAATTGCAGCCATAGGATGGGCATTGTGGTGAAGTTCTACCACTTGTGATGCCTATGTCTCATAATGAAGTGCCTGGTTTAAGTCCCAACTATTCTGCTTCCAATCCAGCTTCCTGATAATACACCTGTTATGGCAGCAAATGATGTCTCAGGGGCTTCTTTCCACCCATGTGAGAGACCAAGATGGAGCTGCAGGTTCCCAACTTTGCCCTTATCCAGCCCCAGGAATGCAGGCATTTGGGAAAAGGATAGAAAAACCTCTCTCTCCCCCTCCCTCCTTCCCCCTCCTCTTTCTTCCCCTCCTACTCTCGCTGGCACTCTGCCTTTCAAATAAATAAATGAGTGAGCTTTTTAAAAAATGCAGCCTCAATAATTGAAAGAAAGAATGACTTGGAGACAGTCCTAATCACATATCTTAGGTTTTGTCATTTATCTTTCTGCCTCAATTCAATTAAAACAGCATAAAACAAGCTTTGTTTTAAAAGAACCAGGGGAATTGTATGATGATGTTTAGAAAACTTATTTTGTTATCTAAAGAAAAGGCAAGTGATAAATCTTTCTCAATTTGTTTCATCCCTGCACTGAGTTGGGTAGATATTCTCAATTAGCTATAGTGCCTTGATAGCGTTAAAGTACTAATAAATTATAAGTCCAAGACTAGGCCAGGAGCTACACAATTCAATGTCCCATTATGAATGCTCTTCTGTTCATTCTCTCTTAGCACCAACCCATTTTGCTGCAGCTTCTTTGAAGTAATTCAGTTTTTTTTATTTTTTATTTATATAAAGGGAAATAGTATCATGTATTTCATATATACAGTTTTAAGAGCATAATGATACTTCTCACCCCACCATCCCTCTTCCTTCTTATTTTTTAACTTTTATAATGACATAATTTCAATTTGAAGTAACTGATTTTTTAGTGGGAAGAAAATAATCTTATTTTCTCTGTCGTTGCAAATGGCATTTAAGATCAGAGCAGGAATTAAAATAAAGAATACCAACATAATCGAGTTTAACCATGACTCTTATTATGCCTTTGGTGCTCATTCTATCACCATTTTATACCTGCCTATTTCCATGTTTATTTCCCCACTCAGTCTCTAAACACATTGAAGTCTTTAAAGTTCTCATATCTCTTGTTTGTTCCAACCACAAAGCCCTTGAAAATGCTGCCCCCTCTGTCTAGAGCAACTCTTGATTTGCCCAATTCCTGCTCATTTTTTTTTTTTTTTTTTATGATTCCATTGAAACAGCAAAGAAAGCCAGGCCCACCACGTGCATAGATCCATAGGCACTCAGAACCTCTTACTGCAGCTTGATCACAATTGTACCTCTTTCTCACTTTACTGGGATTGAGTTCATTAGAGGACTTAGCTTTCTAAAATCTGCCTTCCTTCGTAAGACAGGAGGAGAGGGGGTAAGAGGAGAGGGGTCTCTGTCTTCCTCAGAGTTCCAGCTCCTCCTCTGCTTCTACAGCTATCAAAGTCTAGAAGAACATCCTTCCTGCCCTGATACATTTTTTCTCAACTGTATATTTTCTTAGTTTTAGATGTTCAACATGTGTATCTCAGGAGGTGATGTCTATTTTCACAGCATCCTTTAAGAAATAAAACATAGGACATAAACGTTTTCAAAAATCTTACATATTAGTCTATCAAATGCTCCTTAAAAATCTGAAATGTCATATTTCTATGAGTTTAAAACTGGTTTAAAATATGTTGGTAAAACTTGTGTTAATATCCTTTGCTATATATACACTACTTTACATTTGCCCATCGTGCTTAAAAAGAACGTTGTTTAGTCTTATACCACATAAGAGAGCATTCCTTTCATCACATAAATTTCCTGATACAATGATTCTTCTTTGATTTTCCCATTACCCCATTATTATTCTGACTTTTTTCCCTCTATTCTGGACTCTGTGCTTTGTTTTGTTGTAATGCTTTTTGATTGCTGAAGGCTTTCCTTTTCGTTGTTAATTTGGCTCTCCATATTTTTAAAGAACTTTTTGCAATATATTTGTAGAAAAAACAAAATTACCAAAGTATGCAACCTGATGAATTTTCAGAAAATTAATGCCTGATTTAACCCACAACCAAACAAGAAACAGAACTGCAGGAGCTCCCATGAAAGTCTCTCCCCTATAGCCCTCTAGTCACCACTTACTCAAGGGAAGCCATTCCCTTCACATCTAATGCCAGGTATTTGTTTTGCCCATGTCTGTGCTATACAGAAGTGAAATCCTACTTTCATTTTTGGCCTCTTGTGTTCAACATTATAATTGTTTCTTACCTAATTAAAAGAAGTTGTAAAGAACCAATATCAATGTTGGAATATGAATATCCAAAGCCTCATTCCATTTTGCTGTTGATAACAACTGAAGTATTATTGATAATAATTTCATGTTTTAGAATATTGTAGACAGTTTGCTATGAATATGCCAGTACATACCTTTTCAGATGTAGATAGATACAGATATACAGATAGGTAAACTGGACAATAGAACAATAGGGATAAGAATATACAAGTTCTAGTTTACATCCTCCCCAATATTTCCTTTGGCAGTCTTTAGTGTTCTACCATTTTATTGTTTCTGGAGAGTATGTAGCGGTACTTCATTAAATTTTTAATTTATATTTTCTTGATGGAGCTAACAGTTTTTGTATATTTGTTGACAATTTGTCAACAACTTGTAAATATTCCTTCAGGTAGTATCTATTCAAATGTCATGACCATTTTTCTATCAGATTGTCTACATTTTTTAAATTGAGTCAGAGGCCTGTATTGTGGCTCAGCAGGTTAAAGCCCTGGCCTCCACTGCTGGCATCCCATATGGGCACCAATTCGAGTCCCAGCTGCTCCACTTCTAATCAAGCTCCTCACCAATATGCTTAGGAAAGGAGTGAAAGATGGCCCACGTGCTTAGGCTCCTGCACCCACGTGAGAGACCCAGATAAAGCTCCTAGCTCCTGGCTTCATATCTGCCCAGTTCCAGCCATTGTGGCCATTTGGGGGAGTGAACCAAATGGAAGTCAACTTTCTCTCTTTCTCTCTCTTTCTGCCTCTTTGTAACTCTGCCTTTAAAATAAATAAGTCATCTTTTAAAAAAAAATAAAAAATAAGCTGAGTCATAGTGTTCTTTATATAATATAGGCATAACAGATACATATTTCACAAATGTATAGCTTAATTCTGTGTATTTTCTTTTAAAATTATTTTATAATGGTTTAGTTTCATATAGTTACAATGGTTCCATGCATCCCAGAACCAGTTGCTCCTATTCAGAGTTTTGCATATGATATTTCTGTCAAAATTAACAAACTGATACAATACAGATAAATTAATATTTTTAAGTCAACATTCCATTGATTTGTTTTCATTTCTACATAGTGCTCACACTCTGCTCCAGACTTCCAGATCTCTGCTTCGCCTACTCATCTGTTCTTGCATGGTGTTTATTTTTCCCAGCAGAGCCCTAACATGATAATCAGTTATCTTGCTTCCCATCTCTGGTAGTTCCAATTTCTGTGTCATAATTTACTGGGGTTCTGATTCTTATTTTTTCCTTCAGTCAGTGTTTTCTCTTGACTTTTGAGATACTATGAATGTTTTTCTTGAAACCATACACGTTAATTAGTTAATAGTAGCTAAAGTACATGTGTCTTTAGTGCGAGCATCTATGTATCTGGCCAGAAATTCGGATGGTTTTGTTGTTTGCTGGAGCTTCAAATTCCGCTGGTGTGCTTATTATTACCCACTTTTTTTTTTTTTGAAAGGCAGAGTGAATAGTGAGAGAGAGAGACAGAGAGAAAGGTTTTCCTTTACCATTGGCTCACCCCCAGTGGCCGCTGCGGCCAGCGTGCTGCGGCTGGTGCACCGCACTGATCCGAAGCCAGGAGCCAGGTGCTTCTCCTGGTCTCCCATGTGGGTGCAGGGTGCAAGCACTTGGGCCATCCTCCACTGTACTCCCGGGCCACAGCAGAGAGCTGGCCTGGAAGAGGGGCAACTGGGACAAAATCCGGTGACCCAACCAGGACTAGAACCCGGTGTTCTACTTCTGCAGACGGAAGATGAGCCTAGTGAGTTGTGGCACCGGCCAATTACCCACTTTTTGATGTAGTGCTTTCCTAAGTACTCCCTGTCAGAGAGAGTTTGTCTTGCAACTCTTTCTCCTGTAATCCAGTGCTATTTTAAGGAAAAACTATTGGCATGGTTTGTGGTTTATACTCTTCTGATTAAATCTCAGACTTGTGTCTCAGAAATACCACGTTCACAAATATTTCTCTTTGTAAGACTCTTCCATCTTCCCCTCTGTTCCTGTCTCAGTCATCCCCCTGCTCCCAATATGCTTCTTTGATCTCAGCCCTGATGACTTTTCTTCCCTCGTAGTTCAGATAGGAAGCCTGGAGGGGGCTCAAGAGAGATTTTCCCTCCCGGAGCTGAGCTAAAGCCCATTCAGATTCTCTTCCTTTGGAGAACAGGCTTCATGCACAGGAGAGACTCGGTAAGTGGTCACTGAAAGTGGAATGTTTATTCAGGGAGGAGTGAGGAAAAAGCTAAATAGTTCTCATTCGATAACCTTACAGTATGGGCCGGTGGGATTCCTTGTGATAGGACTTGCTTAATCTTAAATTCAAACCCAGGAGGACTTTTATATTCAGTCAGCTTGCATTAGAATACCAGATCTATAACTTCCTATGAGGCTTTTTTCAAGTTATTTGACTGGTCTGAACCACATGAAAATACTGATAGGATCTCAGCTTAAAAAAAAAAAAGATTTATTTACTTGAAAGAGTTGCAGAGAGAGAGAAGGTGAGGCAGAGAGAGAGAGGTCTTCCATCTGCTGGTTCACTCCCCAATTGGCTGCAACGGCCAGAGCTGCACCAATCCAAAGCCAGGAGCCAGGAGCTCCTTCTGGGTCTCCCACATGGGTGCAGGGGCCCAAGGACCTGGGCCATCCTCTACTGCTTTCCCAGGCCATAGCAGAGAGTTGGATCTGAAGTGGAGCAGCCGGGTCTCAAACTGACGCCCACATTGGATGCCAGCATTGCATGCGGCCTATCCTGCTATGCCACAGCACCAGCCCCTCTGCTTTATTTAATCAATATTTTTTGAATTATGAATATGTTCAAGTTAATTCACAAGATAGATTTTCTATGGGCTAAATTAAATCTCACATCAGCTTTCTGAGTTGGATATTATTTATGTGACCATTTGAGAGAAGTTAATAAGTATCATAATTCCTCCCTCTCTGAAATGCTCAGTCTTATATGTAAGCTGTAATTTCTCTACTTTTTCTTTATTACTTATTTACATCACAGTGTAGTTTGAAATACGTATTTGTTGCTGGGAGATCTATACAAACTTCTTAATGTGGCTTCTTTAACAAAATGAGAGAGATGTGGGACAGATAGAAAATACCAAATCAGAGTCAGATAGAAGGAATCAGAGGTGACTACAGCTCTCAATAATCTATTACATATTTTCTGAGCAATCAGAAAAGAGCCTCAATCATAATGTAAAGGAGGGGGAGATGGTGATTACTTTGATTCTATCAGTACACATTCTATTCATGTATTGAAATATTCCGGCTGTGGCTGTCGATCTGAGACAGGCAGCAAACTGAAAAGCTGTATGGACTTATAGGCTTTGGGGGGAGGGGAGGGTGGTGGTCCTCCAAAGGCCCGAGGCTGCCCCTGGGTAGAACGGGCCATCTCCCTCTGGGGAGGGAAGCCGGAGTCCCAGGTCCGAGCGTGCCGAGGGCCTGAGGCTGGAGGTGGTGCCGGGACCTGCCCAGAGGTTGCGTTTCCAACTTTGTGCTGTTAGTTGTGCTCCATTGACCACTCTCCTGTTCCTGTGGAAGAAATTCGTCCCGCAGGGGCCGCGAGGTGTGTCGGCCTTCGGCCTTCTTGGGCCCGTAGACCCCCGAGACTGCCTTGTCTGTCGGCGAATTCTAGGGGTCTGCTTACGTGATTTTCCGGGAAGGATTCATGCAGTCTTGCACGAACCCTGACAGTCGAAAAGGAGAATGCTTGTTCCCTTCAGCATTTGCTCACTGGGCATCCTGGCGCTCTTGTTTTCCCACTGATGGAATCCAAGAATCTCGCTTGCTGGAGTAGTCACCTTAGAAACTCTTCATGATGGTCGCACGTCGTGGTGTGGCTGTTGGCCCATAAACTTGAACTTCCTAAAAATGTGGGTGCTTGTGTCTAGTCCCCACAAAAGCAAGTTGTCACTTGCTTTTTGCAAGCATTTGATGTAATCTGCACTGGGTAAATAATGGTTTTGGATGATGGTGTCTGTATGTCGGTTTTAATTATCTCATTATACACTTTGCAGACAGGCTTCTATAAGCTTGGAAACAGACTGTTAATTCCAGAAAGCGGGACTACATGTTCGATGTATAGTGCTTTAGGTTGCCATAAAAAATGATTTTGCTTATTTCTCAAGAATTTTTACAATTTTTACGATTGGTAATTGATATAAGACCAGTATAAAAATTTAACTTTAGTGCCGGTGCTGTGATGTAGTGAGTAAGGCTACATCTATAGAGCCAGCATCCCCTATGGGCGCCAGTTCAAGTCCTGGCTGTTCCACTTCTGATTAAAATATTACAATACACCTAAGAACTATATCTAATTATTAATAAAATTGTAAATGTTTTAAAATAGAAGAAAACTACTGATAGTAACCCCAGTCATAATAACATTGTCTCTCCTTTCTGTGGCCATCTCTTCCTCTATCCCTACTTCTCAGCAGTACTTGTCTGAATGAAACATTCTCCCCTTTCCTGTTTATGTTGAAGGTGCATATATCTGTGTGAATAGGAGAATTTATTGTTAGCAGAGTTAGCCATCATGGCCCTAGTGACATAAAATATTTGTTATTCTAATAATAAACATAACTCTAAAATGAATTGCAAATAGAGTACATGATTTGCATATTTCTCTATCCAATATTTCATCCATAACCAAAGGAAATTATCATTTTGTTTTGTATTTTTCACTTTCTATTTTTCACAGTACCCATGTCTAAAAGCAGTCACCATAATTTAACCTAATTTCTTATGACAAAACTGCAAATAGAAATGGATTAGTCCTATAATAAATTTTTCATCTAACATATGTTGTGCTTTCCAGTCCAGTCATACATAACGAGAATGATCAATTCTCTCCTTATTAATAATTTTCACTTTATCCTGCCAATAATAGAGCTTTCTTTTTATTTGTATCTTACAGACAATGCAGGAAATACTATTTAATGGGCAGACCAATAATCTAATGTATTTTCCTAGTAACAATTTCCAAGGAGAGGATGAAAAAACTACTGTCATAAGTAACATAACAATAAATCTCCTTGATAACATTATTCAAAGTCGAAGGTAGAACTTACTTCCATCCCTGATGGACACACTAATACTGAACTACCCTTACTTAAACAAACAACTGGACAACCAGACAAAACATGCAGCAACTACTCTTACCCCTGCACTGTAGGCAGCAAACTGCCCTCTGTGACAGAGGGGAGCTCCCCAGGATAAGCCCTGCAACCCTCAAGTTTTGTCTCAAGGGACTTCTCAGATGTGGCCTGAACAAGAGAGCCAAGTTTCAGGCAGAATGCAGCACTCTGCTGAGGTGAGGAGACAGAAATTCGAAATCATGCTATTGCGGTGACTGGATTTGTGGTACATAGCCCTAAAGAGAGGAAAAGTGTATCAGATAAAAAAGGGAGCTCCAGAAATTTAGAAATGCTCCATTAGGTTGCTGACAATTGGCTAAGCTGTGCATTTAGAGGTCAAGGCACTGAGGGTCAGCAGAGAACACCTGCCAGGGAGCTGAAAAATGAACAAAGATTGAGGGAATGCAGAACAGCGGAAAACATACAGCGCTGACTATCCAGCGTGGGAAGACCTGGTGAACTCCTTGGCCATTTAGCTGAATACATAAGAAAAGTAATACTCCAGGTGTTCAGCACTTTTTAGAATAAGGGATTTTGTCATCTTACCCTCCACCCAGTGCTTAACACTAAACCATACGAGGATCAGCATATCCATCAGTGGTTATTATAGGGGTTATTGTATACACTCAAATCCATCACCACTTTTCAGAGTTCTAAGAATGTCCTAAAACTGACTGTGTTGATAGTTGGTCATACCTGTGACTATACTAAGAGTCTTTGAATTATATAGTAAAATGAGTAAATTATAAAGTTTATGAATGCTATCACAGTAAAGCTGTGAACATTTTAAACACCTACATGACATATATTGGATTATAGTGTTCTCAGATATGTTTTACACTTCTCAGTGTATTCAAATGAAATATATTATGTCTATATAAATGCATAAGTGAATATGTATCTACCCACACATGTATATAAATGCATACAGGATTATTTAGATCTGACAGTTTTTAGAACTAGGAACTCTGATCTCTTTGTGCGTATCACTTTTACAGTTTTTTCAGATAAAGTGCCTTAAGCCTGGCAGTTACTCAGTCACCAGACTTCAGTCTTACACACTTTGTAAAATTCCAACCTTTATGCTTCAATCTTTTCTGATCTCCTCCAACATTCCCATCAGGACAAAAATGTCCTGTCTTACTAACTTTCCCTTTTGTATGCCCCTGTGGAGCTACACACATGTCTTTCTCTTGCTCATCTTGTTATTTTTAGATGAAATGCTCTTCATTGTCTACCCTCAAATATTCAGGATACAAGACTTTTCCCATCTGTCTTAAAGGGGCTCCCTTTTTTGCAGTTTTACTCACTGATGAAACCAGACAAAATGTGACTCCTCGGTCTTAGTTCTGAACCACAAAGAGCTAGGGACTCTGTAAGCCTGGAATGTGTGTGGAAATTTGGCAACACACACATGATTTTATGTAGTTATTACTCATTCTAGTTCAAAGGGAAACTCAAACCATAAACCCCACTCATCTGGTACCAAATCAGGTGCAAAGGTCAAGACCTGCAAGATTTGAGCCATTTCTCCATTTTCTGAGGGCAAAATGTCCCAGTTGAACTAACAGGAATGCAGGAGTGGCTGTCACCTCTATCAGATATATTGTTTCCAATTCTACATTTTCAGCCCTAAGCTTTTCCTAAACATGTGCTCACTGCTTGCTTTTTGCTCTGTATTTCCATCCAGGCATTTGTTGGCATCTGACGTTAATATTCTTTGTTAACACATTTCCCCAAGTACAGTTTGTTACACCCAGCCTAGCCCTGTGCTCCTTCCTATGCTCAACACACATTCTCCTGTCCCTGCTCTTCCATTCGTGGTATCATTCATACCTGGGACTTCCCATAGTGTGATTAAAATCCCAGACTCTGAGGCCAGCCTTCTTGCATTTACATCTCAGTTCTGCTGCTTACAGGCTGTGTGCTCTTCCTGAAGCGGCTCAGTCTGTCTGTGCCTCCATTTGCTCACCTATTTTATTGAGATAATAACAGTGCTAATCCCAATAAGTGACTATGACAATAAAAATAAATCAGTGCCAAGAATGGTATCTCGTTGTTTAGTAAAGAATAAATGTTAGCAGTTCTATAAATCTAACTGTTCTTCAGAACGCAACCCACCCCTCTACCATAGGGATGCATTTTTTGAATCAACAACTATAAATAAAGTCTCTCTTTACCTCATTTATCTCTTTGTATTTACTTAAATCCTGTATTAAAAGTAAATGCAGGGCAGGTGTTTGATGTTCAGTTAAGACACATCACATATTAGAATCCTTGGTTGTAAGCCTCAGCTCTGCTCTGGATCCAGCTCCCTACTAATCCATGTCTGGATCCTTGCTACATACATGAGAAACCCAGACTAGCCCCAAGCTCTTGGCTTCAGCCTAGCCCACCTCTGCTGTTGCAGGCATCTGGGAGGCGAAGCTGCAAATGAAGGACCCATCTACCTCTCCTCCTTTCTCCTTCTCTCCCTCTTGCTCTCTCCCTCTCTTGCTCTCACTTCTGCTCTTTCACTCTCCCTGTTACTCTTTCTCCCATCCCTCCCTCCTTTTCAAAAAAGTAAATAAAATGTTAACAAAGTAATTGTCATTCTCCAAATAGTAAGCTCTTTAAGAAAATAAACAAATCCCCTTCATTTTATCCACTCACTGCTTAGCACAGCACATATTTAATAAATATTTAACAAGTGTTTTAATTTTCCCTACAAATTAAAATTAAAGATATGGCAAATTTCATGCATGACAGTTTATAAGATCTTAACCAGTTCAACTCACAAGAGCAATGGGAAATCCTTAATTTAGAGCTACATTTCCCCCACTAGAAATAAATCATGAGTTAAAACAGTGGAACAGTAACAGTGCAACGTCATTTGCTTTCCTCTATTACATATCAAGACTGATTCCACTGTGGAGATTCATTTGTACCACAGGAAAAATAATATGACAAATAAGGAGACCAGATCTGTTTTATTTTGTACTGTTGTAGTCCATGGTAGACAAACTCCCTGCCAAAATATCACTTCCAATTACCACTCATGGGTATCAATCACATAAAAACTCTAAGGATCTCAAATACTCACAAAGAAGCAATTACTTCCTTCAAACATATGTTTCTCTCCAGTCGTTCATCCACTTTTCAACTTAAGAGTCTGTTCAATTCACAGAAACAAGTGTCTACAAGCTAAGGTGGTGATTTGGAAGGCAGTTTCATGGATCTGCTTCTCCTGTGTAATTGAAGAGATACTTTTTAGTTACCTATATCATTAGCTCAAATCTGTAACTGCAAGTCAATGCCAATTTCTGACACCAGGCTTCACAGCATTTCAAAGAAAATCTAGGATAATGTTTCCACCAAAGAAGAAGAGTCAGAGCTCCACAGTTTTATTTTCCAGTTGAAATATAATTATTATGTTAGACACATGAGTGTCTATGGAAATTTGATTCTGAATGTAGTGATAATGCCTCCCCTGAGTATGAGTCACCGTGTGGTTGAGTGAAGGGAGTCCGTGAAGAGGACATAGAATCTCTGTCGTTCTCGAACAGTTGGGAGTTAAGGTGAAAGCTCAAGCACACTTACAGGTCTAACAACATGCACAATAGAAGTAGTCACGCCATTTGTACTTATAGGAGGAAGAGAGACAGAGGTTCAGAGCAGTTATGTTTCTTCCCTAAACCACCAAATTAGCAATTTTCAAAGCCAGGTCTAGAACATCGCTATATTTTTAACTTTAGATACACCATACCATACACTCATGCCTACTTCCTTCAGCTGTGAAAGTAGGTCAAAGCACAGAACACATGCACACACACACACACACACATAGAAAATCATTCCATCGATGTGTAGACAAAGATTTTTAATGTATGATCAATGTTTTATTTGTTCATAAGTTTGCAGTTATTTAAAACTTTTATTGTGAAAATTAGTTGGGATAACCTCTTTTTCAAAAGAAAGAGAGAAACCAAGTTCTATAATCCAATTTGGCATACTATGGGTTAGAAAAAAATGACTTAAATGAAAGTACAGTCTCATGGATTGTTTGTCTTTTAAGGTTTTTTAACTTTTATTTTTATTTATTTGAAAAGCAGAGCAACAGAGATACACAAACTGAGAGATATTTTCCAACCACCTGTTCACTTATAATAGCTAGGGCAGGGACAGGCTGAAGCCAGGAATTAGTAACTCAATCCAGGTCTCCCACAGGAGTGATAGAGAACCAGGCATGTGACCCAGCATACTCTGCCTCCCAGTATATGCATTAGCAGGAAGTTGGATCAGAAAAAGAAGTAGAACTCAAACCCAGGAACCCTGATATGCGATGCTAATACCCTGAGTAGCAGCCTAACATTCTACACCACAAACCTGACTCAAGATTATGTTTTTTTACACAAGAAGTTTTGTGAACTTTGCATGTTCCTAACAAAATCTACAAAGCAGCCATTAGCATGCTTCAGTAAATGTAAACATACAAGCTGCATGGAAAAAAGACTCCAAAGGCCACGGCATTCCCATTCTGGCTCTCCTTTCCATGAAGCATGGAGCTTTACATTTACGGAAACATTCTAATGGTTGCCTTGTTTACCTCATCTTCAGTTACATGACTTGGAGAAAGTCTGCATGTTTGAAGCTTTAGTATGTGAGCCTGCAAGGCGTGGAAACCATCCTCCTAGCAAAGGAAAAACTGCTCCTGAAGAACAATGGAATAAGAAGTAATCAGGTCATTTCACATGGTCCACACTGGCCTTAGAGAATTAATCCAAAAATTACTTGTTATTGTTTATATAAGTTCCTAGCACAGGGCCTGGCTGTCAATGCACAGATGCCTTTTTTTGTATTTAAAAAGTACAAGTATACAGTCATACTTTCAGTAAAGCCATGATTAATTTGACACCAACTGACTGGAACTCATAAGTGATAAATAATGATGTCAATGTATATCCATTCTCAACAAGTGACTGCCATGCATTTGTGTCATCACTCTTCCTGTTATTCATTCTATGGTAAACAGAATAGGACAGAAAGATGTGGTCTTCAGACTTGGCCCTAAACTCTCCATGTAAGAAATACGGCCTGGATCTGAGGATCTCAAAGGAATTCCAAAGATCTATGCAAGTTCATAGCAACTTGCTAAATATTATTAACCATCTGAAATGTTTGTTAAGAAGCAAATTCAGCTTCCAGCTCCTTGCAAAGAGGACCATGAGAGCCCAGCTATAGAAGTACCATGGAAACATCTCCCAAGTGTACCACAAGGAGACAAATAACCTGTGTCCATTTCAGAGACTGGGATCTAGAGACATGTGTGGCTAACTGCACTGCTTCAGAAAGTGTGAAACTAAGAGCAGAATCTCTCCTCTGGAAGTCTTAAGCTCTCTGTATCTTACAGGTAAGTCTCAGAATATGTAGGGCCATGACACACCACTGACAAAAAGTATGAGCATTAGCAAAACTATCCTTTACAGCTGAGTTGTAGAAGAAGCAAAATGGAAGTTGAGTTCTGATGATACCAAACTGTGTAAACTGAGGGATGTAGTCCTTCACCTGCCTGTAGAATTTGCACATGAACTTTTTATACTCATTTCCATATACTTAATTCATGTTTACAGTCTCTGACTCCAAAGAGCATTCCACTAAATTTCCAGCTGGAAATAAGCACCAATAGCGCTAAAAATATGAGGTATGTTTGGGACACACAGGTGGTACATGTAAACTAATTTAGTGTGTCACATTCAGAGAAGCCTGCCTAGAAAATGTATCAGGAAAATGTCAAAGAAACAAGTACCTCTAAGCAATTAAAGGAGAAAAAAGTAGTAATAGGTAAGATTTTTTAATCTAGAGACATTCCCTATAGGTTTCTGCCTTCTCTACCTTTACTGTGGAGATGAGGTATAACCAATCTTCTGAAAGTAACTTCTTCCAGGAAGCAGCTGTTATTTTTAGACTGAACTGACCAGAGCAGGAAAATAAGTGTAAGAAAAAGATGACTTATTAGCTCTGGGTAAAGCCAAATATGTAAAATTACTTCCATAGCCTAATCATTATCTATTTACACCAGGCAATTAAGGTTTTAGTTCATTCTTGTCTATAAATTATATTCTCTATTTTAACATCACTGAATAAATACAGATTTGTCCTTGACAAGTATAAGAGCTGTAGAAATACAAAGTAGGTATGCAAGCAAGAGAGGGAACTGCAAAGATTTTGCTTAGCAAAATATAAAACCTAATTTTATCTAATTGAATACAAACATACAGGCATATTTCTGAGAAGTACATCAACGAACCAAAATGCTTTTCTATAAAAACTAACTGAAATAAATAACCAATACCTCCCTCCAAACTAAATGGACATGAAACACAGAAAAACAATTCATAAGAGGAAGTGTACTATGAAGGCAAGAATATAGAAAATATGCAACTTTCAAAATATTAAGGCCACGTGAGGTACTACTTCTGCTTATCATAGTGGTTAAGATTTTTTAATGGAGACAACCAGTAATTGGAAAAAGTCAGTTGGCTCTTTTACATTTATGTTGAGAGTGTACATCATGCTCACAGTGCCCATCATATGAATGCCATTAGAAAATATGTATCTAATATTCAAACACAGAGTTCAGAATGTTAATTACTAGAGTGTACCCTATGAAAATAGCCCGAAGTGCAGGGTAAGATTTATGCACAAGTATGTCCTTTACAGTCAAAATTTTAAATGAAGTATTTTCATTTTATTCATGAGCACATTATAATTTAATAATGTTAAAATAGAAAACCTAAGAAGAAAATAAAAAGTGACATATCAAGAATGTTGCCATACCACTGTACTCAATGAGTCTGCCATCTGATTGAAGAAGACAAAATACATATTGGAAAAATTGGAGGATAATACAAAAAACAAAATTTGGGTGCTACAGAAAGAGTAAAATAACAGAGCAATCCACAAATCTTTCTATTTTGAAACCATTTTCAATTTTCTAATAAAATAATATAAATCCATAGCAGAAAATTTGTACAATAAAAGAGAAAGTAAAATGAAGAATATGAAATTAATTCTATCCCCACAGATAATATTTCTTTAATTTATTCTTCTTTTCTCCTTTAGATATTCATGTATTCATGGAAAAACAATTAAAGAGTCTTTCTAATGTAACTGAAGTTATATGACAATTTTTCGACACTAGACCGGTAATAGTGCTCTATATGGTATTTTTAATGAATAATTACAAAGAAAACTATGCATTCACAGGCAAAGTCTAATCATATTCTTTAAATTCACAAATTTAAATAACCAAGTGGGTTTTAAGTTAGATTAAGTTCCCAAACTTACGTTCTGGTGACTCAAGCATAAGAGATCAGATTCTTCTTGACTCCAAGATAAAAACAGAATTCAAGGTAGTCCTGGAGTCAGGCTACTTGGATTCAAATCCTAAGCTCTGTGATCTTAGGCACACAAGTTTTTATTAACCTCAGTGTGCTTGTAAGTAGTAATGCAAAGTGAAGATAACAATAGCAATTTCTTCAGAAGGTTATCATGACAATTAAGCAGTATAACTTGTAAAATCATTTAGCCAAATATTTATCTTTGTATTACATATATTAATGATTATTAGTTATTATTTTTAGTTAATCAGGGTTTTTTCCTATATGTTTTATAGCATTTAAAACTAAGAATTTTTGTCCTGAAAAATAAATATCATGGGGACCATCGTTGTTGTACAGTGGGTTAAGCTGCTACGTAGGATGCCAGCATACCATATGAGTGCTGGTTTGAGTCTCAGCTTTTCCAGGTCTTATCCAGCTTTCTGCTAGTGCACCTGGGAAGGCAGCAGAGGATGACCCAAGTGGTTGGGTCCCTGCAACCCCTGTGGGAGATGCAGATGGACTTCCAAGCTCCTGGCTTCTGCCTGGCTCAGCCCAACCAATTGGCCATTTGGGGATGAATGAGAAGACAGATTGATCTCTCTCCCTCTTTAACTTTGCCTTTCAAATAAATAAATCTTTCAAATAAAAAAAAATATTATTCTACCCTGATATCGTCTTTGCTAGACACTGTGAAGGACTTATGGTTTGGTCAAGGCATGGCTAGGGAAGCTGGAGTAAGATGGCTTGAGTCAGGAGACTTTTTTTCCAAGCCAAATTCCTCCATTTATAAACTCTAGAACTAGGACAGTCATGAACTCAATGTTCAGAAGCTTCTTCACAAGAGAATATTAAGACTTCTTTCCAGTCCGGCACCGTGGCTCAAAAGGCTAATCCTCTGCCTCGCAGCACCAGCACACTGGGTTCTATCCCAATCGGGGCGCCAGATTCTGTCCCAGTTGCCCCTCTTCCAGGCCAGCTCTCTGCTGTGGCCAGCGAGTGCAGTGGAGGATGGCCCAAGTGCTTGGACCCTGCACCCCATCTGAGACCAGGAGAAGCACCTGGCACCTGGCTCCTGCCATCGGATGAGCGCAGTGCGCCGGCCGCAGTGCGCAGACCGCGGCAGCCATTGGAGGGTGAACCAATGGTAAAGGAAGACCTTTCTCTCTGTCTCTCTCCCTCACTGTCCACTCTGCCTGTCAAAAAAAGACTTCCTAGGAGGAAAAAATGCCTTGCTCACAGCCCAAAGCAGCAAATGCTACGGAAGCATTGGCCTGAATCAGAGGATGGAAGGAGTGCCCTCTAAGTCATCCTGCTAAGCTTGTGACAACAGGAACACTCATCCGAATGTTCATCACTCTTACTCTGGGACGTAAAACACCATTTAAAGGATTTTGTGATTTATTAGCAGTGCGAGTGATGCTTAGCAATTGATTCACTCTCCCTTGTAATTAGTTGAGGTGATTAGAGACAGCTTTCCTATCACTGCAGTCTGATTTGTGACGACCCATTAAATCCAGAGGGAGGGAACTGAGAAGAAACCAGTGCCCTTCATTAGCAAAATCACACCCTCCTGTTCAGGGTGCAGTGAGTGTATTTTCTAAGGAAAGTCTTTAGATTTTAGGCGTTATTGGCTGGTGACTCTTTGCCAGCAAGTTTTCAAGTTGCAAATGAGAGGAACCAAAACCTACACCAACATTTCCAAAGCATGTACTATTATTCACGCTCCTACCCATGAAACACTGGATGGAAACTGGAAGGGGTGGCACTTAGTTCAAACAACGCTGGAAGTGATGTATGAATTCACTCCTCCTGCGGGATCCATAATACACATAATGACCCCTCTCTGTACCTCAGCTGTTTAAACTTTCAGAGAATTTGAGGATAGGCATTTGGCCTAGAACGAAGCCACCACTTGATGTGTCTGCATCTAACACTGACGAGACTAGGTTCACCCCAGAGATCTGCTTCCAGTTCCAGTTGCTGCATATATGAACCCTAGAAAGCAGCAGGTGTTAGGTCTAGTAGTTGGGTTCCTACCACCCAATGGATTCAGTTTGCAGCTCTCTGCTTCATTCTGGCTCAGCCTAAGCCATGGCAGACATTAAGACAGTGAGCTAGTGAGCATAAGCATTCTCTCACTCTGTTTCCTTGCCTCTCAAATCAAATAGATAAAAATTTAAAATTTGAGAGAATCTGGATAATGTCAATTACCTAGTGCTAGGAAATTTTTATTTTTTTCTTTTAGTTAACATCATTTAAGGTTCTAAAACACTAGTATACGGCAAAATATCTTGAGAATTTGTACCTGTATTGAGGTGTGTATTAAAAATTTCAGAAAAACTGAATGTATCTGAACTGAGTTATCATAAATGATTTATGAAGTGTTTAATATTGGAACAGTCATACTTTAAGTAAATAGAGAAATTATTTTGCTCACTTAATCCACTTTCTGTCCTTTTAAAAAGAATTTATTAATATATTAGATTCTCAGGGTCACAGAAAATGAATAATAACGACTACAACATAATTCTCATCAAATTCTCAATGTGATATTAATACAAAGAGAACAAGCTCAATGTAGTTCATAGATTCAATTCTAAGAATATAATGACACTTCACTTTCTCACTTTCTGTGCTTAACTGCCTTCCTCATCCTGCCTGAACCTAGAAAACTTGAATACTCCATCACCCATTAAAGAGGTGCTGAATGGATAGTCCAAAGATACTTAAAATATGAATTCCAATCCTAAAAAGAATTTCAATCTTTTGCTGTCCATATTGAAATATTCTGGTAGGGAAATGGGTGCTCTTAATTATCAGAGTACTTGGGAAATATCAGTTATAACCTGGTTTCAGTCATTATGTAGAAACACAGATGTTACATTCCAAAATACAACTCTTCTTCTAAGAATCATTAAATAAATGATGTAGAGCTTTGCTTTTCCCCTTATTTAAATATAATTAGTATGTATATATATTAAATTACTATGCCCTGAGATTAGTAATTTTACATTGTTGTTGATTTGGGATTAAGGTCCAGGTCATGTCTTTCTCTTTCCTTTATTCTATTTATTTTTTTAAGCTGCAATGTATTGTTTGAATTAACACTGCTATTGGCTACCAATGGTCAGCTTGAACCAGGTGGGATACAATGGGCACAGACTATGACTCTGCAGAGCCCCAAGAATGAATCCTCCACACTGAGATCCAGCCACACATACTGAGCTTTGACGATTTCCAGCCCAGTAATAATGGGGCACTTGTTTTTGTCTGTTGGGTCTCAGTAGTTTCCTCTTATCACTGAATGAGCTATGCCTAATAAATGCTTGTTCCTTAAAGAAATTATTAATCATTCTAGTTCTTATGGATAGGCCTTTCAAAGGTGCTGATAGCTTATCTCTTACATCAAAATATTTTCATCCTTCTCTCCCTTAAATAAGAGAAACACCATTTGATCTTATGAGTGGAAACTCCCTGACACTAAAAAGCCCATGAAGTCATTGCCTGCAGCTAATTTAATACTGAGACAAGGTGAGCTGGACATTAAAAAAAAAAAAAGTATAGGTGATGGCGCTGTGACTTAGGGGTAAAGCCGCCGCCTGCAGTGCCAGCATTTCATATGGGCGCCGGTTCGAGTCCCAGCTGCTCCAATTCCAATCCAGCTCTCTGCTATAGCCTGGGAAAGCAATGAAAAATAGCTCAAGTCCTTGGGCCCCTGAACCTGGAAGAAGCTCCAGGCTCCTGGCTTCAGATCGGCACACCTCCCACCATTGCAGCCATTTGGGGAGTGAACCAGATGGAAGACAACTCTCTCTCTTTCTTTTGGTACATGACACACTCGAAATGGCTGCATTGTTCATACCACCACAGGAAGTTCACAGATCAGTCACTACAGGCTATTTTGGGTATTTATGCAGGAATGGGAAATCTTTAACAGGGAAGTATAGAGTCTTCTGTGGCTAGGGTCTGGACGCTCCTTGTTCCTGATTGGTTTATAGCTGCAGATGGATACATGTCAGTTCAGAACTGGCTTATCTTAGTGAGTCCTATATCTTTTTTTATTTCTTATTGTTACATTTTTTTTATTAATTAACATACAGAGAACAGATTTCATGAATTTCATACATATGTGTCCAAGAATACAATGATACTTTCCTGTCCTCCCTCCTGTAAGGCCACCACAAAACACATCAAACACCAGATCAATGGAAACAGTTTATTGGGGGAAACCCAGCAGGCCGGAGGGAAGGGGTGAAGAAGGAAAAGAGGGAGAAAGAGAGAGTAAGAGAGAGACAGAGACAGAGATAGAGGTCAGGAGATGGAAAGGAAGAGAGAGAGAGAGGAGAGGAAAGAGATCCAGAGAGGAGAGAGAGAAACAGGGAGAGACAGAGAGAGAGGGA
The DNA here is from genome assembly GCA_949820135.1 of Sylvilagus floridanus. NCBI lineage: Eukaryota > Metazoa > Chordata > Mammalia > Lagomorpha > Leporidae > Sylvilagus > Sylvilagus floridanus. The sequence goes on from OX463235.1 coordinate 60,684,124, forward strand.
GAGAGAGACAGAAAGAGAGAGAGAGGAGAGCAAGAGCCACGTGTTCATGAGCAGGTCCTTTTAAAACTTGGGGGGGGGGGCGGGCAAGGAAGCAGGAAGAGCGAATCTCATTAGGATGGGGGTGGAGCTTGGGCCATGTGGCCACCTGGCTTCCAGCAATGGCGGCAGGGGCTAGAGCCTAGGATGGTGTCAGGGTGTTGATTGCACCATAGACAAGACTGCACCATTTTCTTAACATTCCCCTTTTTGTTTTTTTATAAAGCAGGAGTTGTAAGAGATTACATTAGCCCCCAAAGTCCACGAGGGGTAGAGGGACGATGATCTGTCTTTAGAGCTACTTTCTCCTGACATGGGGCAACGAAGTACTCTTCGCTGGCATGGGGTGATGTCTCAAGCCACTGTCTCCTGAGTGGGGAGCCAAGTATATCCCCGTGGCAGCATTTGGTTGGTGAGTCCTATATTTATCCTGTCCAACAAGATACCAGCCTCACGGAACTCTTCAAATTTTGCTTTAGTCTATTTGCCCTTCTAGAACAATATACTCTAAAATGAATAGATGGTAAATAACAGATAGTTATTTCTAACAGTTCTAGAGGCTGGAAAATCCCAGATCAAGGTGCTGGCAGATTGTGTCTGGTTGGGGCCTGCATCCTATGTCCTCACATGGTGCAAGGAATCAGCTGTTTCTCTTCAGAGTACCCTTATTAGGCACTAATCCCAGTTCAGGAGTTCTCCATCCTCGTCACCTAATCACCTCCTAAATACCTCACTCCTAATATCATCACACTGGGGATTTGGTTTCAACATGAGTTCTTAGCAGACACAAACATTCAGACAATGGCAATTCTTATCCTATGTTATGCCACAGATAATGTAAAACAAAACCAAAACTATGCTAGCTATTTTAAAAATCTGCTTCCAATTCATTTACCAATGGCTTTTAAAAACTATCCATCTGCACCACCAAACTATTAATACCGTCCCTGTCCCTGACTAGCCCTTTAATATATATATTTGTGGGTTTAGGATGCAATCAAACCACTGAGCTGTCACCTTGTTTTCAGGAGACTGGGAAATGTCCCTCAGGGGATGAAACTTCTTTGTCACAGAGTCCACGGATGACCCTGAGGGGCCTGGGAATTGCCTGAAGTCATCTGGGAAAACTATCAATGCAAATACACCTTCCTTACACACACACACACACACACACACACACACATATTTTGGGGAGGAGACTCACAGCTTCCTTGGAAAACCCGAAAATTTCCATAAGCCAAGAGAAAAGGCCACTGTCATCATCCCAACAACTAATTTACTATGTGATTTTATACATTATTTGCCCATACAGTACCTGTTTCCCTCCTAACAAATCAACATAGTGTATTTCTCTAACAAGCCTTCAAAAGGGGAAGATTCAATGATGTAAAATGCTACAAAGGCACTATTAGTGTGCATTTGCCTTCTTTCTTTTCTCTTCTGAGGAAGCTTGTGAAATTTAGTCACAAAGGTTTTCTGCAGTAAGTTCTAAAATTTCACTTAAGCAATGCTTTTCATATTTTTTTTTTTTTGGGGACATTTTTTTTCTTGTTAGAGGATTATTTTTATTTCTTTTTTTTTATAGTTTTTTTAACTTTTATTTAGGATATAAATTTCCAAGGTACAACTTATGGATTACAATGGCTTCCCCCCCATACTTTCCCTCTCCCCCCGCAACACTCCCCCCTTATCCGCTCCCTCTCCCCTTTCATTCGCATCCAGATTCATTTTCAATTTTGAGGACATTTGAATATTCTGTGCTCACTGGTTTTTGTACATGGTTGTTATAATTTGTCCCAAGAGCCAGAATATTCTTAAATTAAAGATAAATGAAAACAGTAAATAAGTGTATTTCCCATCAATTTAGGATTAGAAGCTGAAGTGAACAAATGAGCACCAAAATGACATACCATAATTCCAGTTGATTTTAAAACTCAGCATGGGAGCCAGCATTGCAGTGCTTAGTTAAACCATAGTTTGAGATGCACACATCCTATATCATAGTGTTCATCTCAGTCCTGGGTACTCTGCTTCCTAGACCAGCCCAGCCCCTACTGTTGAGGCCATCTAAAGACTGAACCAGCAGATGGAAGATCTCCCTCTGTCACTCTGCCTTTCAAATGAATAAATAAATATTTTAAAACCTCAGAAAATGTTGTGTTTTTTGTTTTTAGTATTTATTTATTTATTTGAAAGGTAGAGTTACAGAGAGGCAGAGGCAGAGAGAGTGAGGTCTTCATCAGCTGGTTCACTCCTCAAGTGGACAATTCAAAGCCAGGAGCCAGGAGTTTCTTCCAGGTCTCCCAGGCTGGTGCAGGGGTCCAAGGACTTGGGCCATCTTCTACTGCTTTCCCAGGCCATAGCAGAGAGCTGGATGGGAAGCAGAGCAGACAGGATTCTAACTGATGCCCATATGGGATGCCGACACTGCAGGTGGTGGCTTTACAGGCTATGCCACAATGCAGGCCCAGAAGATGTTGTTTTAAGAGCAGCTTTTCTAAGGGAAAAAAAACTGCTTTGTACCTGTTCCGTAATTATGCTCGATAGTAGAATATTTTTAGTTAATATGATTTCTCCCCCAAAACAAAGCTTTCAACAGATGCCAAAGACACTGTGCCACAATCGCCTCCATGGTTCTGCTGCTTTGTCTATGAGAATCAGTACATACACATACAAATACACACACACACACACATGAACACACACAGACATATGCACACACTTTCATAGAAGCAACAAGTAGCTTTCAAATGGGTCCCAGGGAAAATATTTAAGGCAAATTTGATAGTATAAGTTCTGGGCATTATGATCTGGCCTGGATTCCCTAGAATTGGCCAACATTTCTGAACAAAGTTTTGCTTTTATTGTCTGGGATTTTTTTTTCTGTCGTGTTACACTCATGGGGGCAAGTGAGTCCTTCTGACACTTCTTTGGGAAACACAAAGCTTCTGAAATCGCAGTAAGAGGAGAGCTATTGTAAAGTAACAATTTGAAAAAAGTAGTAAAGAGTCATTCAATTTCTTAAACACACAATAAAACCTTTGTCTGTATTGTCCCAGGAGAACTCTTCCTCCCTCTCTGCAAAGAGATTATAGTTTGTTTCTCGTGAAATGCTTTAGAGTCCCAGGAAGACGATTTCTCTAAGTGTTTTATGGAAGGACTGTTACATGTAGGTAAAACGCATACCTCAACTTAAAAGAAGTGAACGCTAGAGATGTTCCTTTCAGGGTTTCATACTAAGTGAGCATTGTGCACCATCTGATCGACCTCAATGCAATTCTCTAATTTCTGCTGCAATGTCCGTGATGTGTAGGCACTTGGGCCAAACTATAACACCTCTAATAGCAGGAGCCCTTTGCTTCAGTATGAAAACTCTCACCACCATTCAGTTACACATTAACCCAAACATTTATTAAATTGCTGCTGTTCAGAAGGCCAAGAAATAGACTGGCTGCTAAAACACTAAACTTTTACAATTCCTCTTTGGAAATCTGGAGTTTGGACACCTGCGTTTAGTTTATTGGATTTTTAATATGTCTTTAGACATTTGTTGGGTGTAAAGCAGGCCAAAGATATTTGATCACAATACAACCCCTTATTCACAGGAAAAGCTCTTGAGTTAAGTTTCTAAGGCTTAGTACAAAATATTCAAAAATATACAATAACATTTTAATGCAGAATTTTTATTGAACTAATTATAAACATCTATTCCCATCTCACTGGCTATTTCTTAATTTTTTTTTTTTTTTACTGATTCTTCCTCCTTTCTCTGAACTACAACCTCTTATTTCCTCTATCTACTCAATCTTCCAAATTAATCTCTTCTAATGTCATGATAATTATATGTCCACCATCTAGACTTGTTTTAGTCTCCACATTCACGTATTTCCTTGGATATTTCTTAGGCAGCTCAAACTTAACATATGTGAAATAGAACTCTTGGTATCTCCCCCTAAATAAAGTCTCTTATGGCACCAACCACTTTCTCAGACCATGCACATTCAAGTCATCCTGTTCACTAACACTCCCTCAGCACTAGCCCATACTTTCCTATCCCAAAGGGCTTCTGTCTTTTGAAGAATTGAAATGGTCACGGCTGTGGGCAATATATTCATAAATAATCCATCACTTTTTGGGGCAAATTGTATATTAGCAAATGATCCCTAGATTTCTAGAGTGGATGAACAGTTGAGAAAAGATAGGAGTATCACTAACAGCAACCAGCCCTCTCCAGTGATGTATCTCAGCCACACACCCCATGCTAGCATTGTTTCTTTCCATACCCCCATATCTGTCCAGACCCCAAAAACTATAAAGAGAAGATGCTTTTCAGAGGTGCTTGGTTTCACATGGCTGAGCCAGCATTCTGTTATGGAATTATAAATCTATTTTTAAAACTTTCTTTTTATTTAATTTATTAGACAGAAAAAATCTCTCCCATTTGCCGTTTCACTGCCCTGAGATCCACAACAGCTAGGCTCTGTCAAGCCAAGCCATGAGCTAAGAACTCAACTGGGATTTCCCACTTGCGTGGTAGAGACCCAACTACTTGAATCGTTACTTGCTGCTTCTTAGAGTATGAATTCAGGAATCTGGAGCAGAGTAGGACCTCAAACTCAGGTGCTCCGACAATGAAAACAGGTATCCCAAGTGGTGTCTTAACCACTAGGTCAAATGACCATCCTGGAAACAATTTTGCTGATGGGTCAGCAACTCATAATGTGAGTCCAAAAAAAACCAAAAACGTAAAATACATAACAAAACTTGGACACAGAGCTACACACTCTGATTCTCTTCTCCCTTTATAAGAATAATTGTTTCTTTTAGTGTTTATCACATCACAGAGGATAAATAAAAACTGAAATTTTCCATAGCAAAGGGCTTCAAGTTCCTGGGAGAAAGTTACTCTATAAAGAGCTGCATATAGACAGTCTAGCCAAAAAGACATTCATCAAATTAGTAAAATCCATTCAAAACAGAATAATTAAGCCATATTTTTTAAATTGCCAACATCACAAATATGTTTTGAGACTAAGTAAGTATCAAACACTGAATCATTCCTCAAGAAGATTTATGAACCAGCACACAGTTCCTGAATTCAATGAACTCCTGATACTACATCAAGACTACAAATTGTCACAAACAAATAGGGTATAAAATTTAAAATAAAAGTGCAGTGGGAAGAAAGCTGCACATCTGGAGGTAAAGTGAATTAAGAAAGGAAGGCAGGGTGCCAGAAGAAACATTTTCTAAAACAGTGGTATTTAGGTGGTGTTTGTGTGGGGGATGGTGAACTAGGGGCCTCAAAGCAGAAAGGAGCCAAATGGTAGCAAGCACTGTATAGCATGAACTTCATCCTGAGATTCAAGCCACATGTGAAGCCACATGATCTCATTTGAATGTTAGAAACAGTCATGCAGGAGGCAGTATGAAGGCTGAAGGAAGGACTGGAAGCAGGGGGACAAGCCAAAGTTCATCATGATAATCCAGGAAAGGAGCAACATATCGGGGGCTGGGAACGGGGACTCCCACAGTGAACAGATTGTTGGGAAAATGGAAGTGAATCATCACGAATTAGGACAATTAGACCAACCAGAGAAAAAGAGAGAGATTGCATGGGGAGGCCATATATCCCAGATGCCATTCATTATGTGAGGTAGGGGAGGGGGGGTCCAAGTGGAATTCAAGTGAGACAAAGTGAGTCAGACTAACCTGGGAGAACATCAACCATAGGAATCAGAAATAACAAACAGAGCTCCTTGTTTGATGCTGTTTAAGCAGAAGAAGCAATATAGCAATATTTGAATTTGCATAATTCAAAGAAGGAAGAAGGAGCAGAGAAATCTCCCTGAAGCAAGACAGAAAGTGGATTGCAGCAGGGTAAATTTGGAGACTAGTGAGGACACATTGTTAGGAAGGGTGGAAAGAAACACAAGCACATGAAAATATTAAACCTTCCAAGAATCTCTCCTGGAAGTATCAGATTATGAACGCCCTCCCAGGCATTCCTTGGGTAAATTTCAGTTTAACAAATTAAGTCAAACCACAGCAATATGAAACTAAATGTTTTAGGATAGTTGCATGGGGCCAATTAGGAATTCAAATATCAAAGCTGCTTACAACAACAAATTCCACAATAGAAACTCAACAATACTGAGACAGGCACTCAATAACTACATGAGAAGAGCAGTTGAAGACCTACCACTCTGTAGCACTTGAGAGAATGACCATCCTCAACAACATCCTCACATGACAGACGATAATGATAAAGGCATGAAATGTATGTACCAAATCCGGCAACCAACGATTACTTAAAGTCTAGAGCAGAAAAGAATAATGGTCAACATCGTTATTCATACTTCTATTGTTGAGGTCAATCATCTATTATCAGTGGTATGGACTAGCCTTCCCCAAAGCCATTAGTGTCCATCAGTAAATTAAAATGTTTGTGTTTTGATACATCTTTTTTATTTCACATATTTTGTTCTATTTCACATCAGGAATTCACTTAAGTTGCATGTCTATATTTAACCTAAATCACAAAAACAATGGATTTTCTTTAGCTGCAGAATCTAAATAGATTCTCAGTTCATTACTTTGCAGAGTATTCCTCTCTCTCTTAAATCAAAAAATCACTGAATGTTCTTATCACATTTAAATTTTAACCACATCTTTATCAGTGAAGTTTTATGAGTTCCAGCTTAATAATGAATTTAATAATCTGTCCTTGAGTCAGTTTTTTGTTTTTTTGCAAGGAACCAAATTTCCCAGTCCTAGAATGTAAAACATGGTAAATCTTATAGAGGAAGCCTTGTTTTTGTTTTAATGTTTACTTATTTATTTGAAAAGCAGAGGGACAGAAACAGAGACACAGATCTTCAATTCACAGGTTCACTCTCCAAACACCTGCAGCAGCCAGGGCAGGACCACATGGAAGCCAGGAGCCTGGACCTCCATCCAGATCTCCCACTAGGATAGCATAGAGTCATCTTCTGCCTCCCATGATGCACATTAGTAGGAAACTGGATCAGAATCAGAGGTAGAGCTCAAACCAGGTACTCCAATATGAGATGTAGTCATCCTAAGTCAGTGGCTCAACTTGTTGTACTACAATGCCCACTCCAGGATTTGTCTTTCATCTGTATCTTTGTTAACTGTTCAAGCAACATTTTTAGCATCCAAGACAACTAATCTAACCAAGCACATCTTGTTGTTTTCAAATTCTCCCCTCCTCTCTTTATCCTCCAAATAAGCTTATCATTTAGTTCAATTCCCCACAAACTTTTTGAACTATGATCATATGCACCATTTTTATGAATGAGTTCAAAAGTTTTAAAAATTTTAAATGATAAACTCAAGTAAGACTCATAGCACTCTGTTTGGTAAAGATTATCATAAGTCTTTTGTGAATTAATAGCCTGTTCAAATGTTTCTGCCAAACTAATAAAATGAAACCATGTGGGAAAAAAAAAAAAGTACTGTCTCACAAATCACACACTACACATAGGATAGGTAGCTAGCCTAAGGCATGTAATCCAATGGTGACTCCTGGAACCATTCTGGTATTGATAGTGGAGATGCTATGCCCTTCAGTTCCTACTCAGAGATGGTCAGGCTCCATTTCCAAATACACACATCATTTTTTCTTTGGCTACTCAGCAGTTATTCTGGAGCTTTTTTGTCTGCATGATGACATCGTGCTCTGAATCAGAGACAGTACTGAAAGAATGCATGCAACTGTGCCATGATAATTAATTGTCATGAGTCAGAATAATATGCAAATGCTCTATTGAAAGGAAGAGCTGCTTTCACCATGTAAGTGTTGCCCCACAAAACACCCACTTTGTGCTAACACCATTCCTGTTTCCCACTTTCTTAGGAATAGATTCTATAATCTCATAGCAAGATTTTATTTTATTTAGTTCCAAAGTGGCCATCGTCCTGACATGGTTTTGTTGCTGCTGCTGCTGCTGCATTAGTTTGGCACGCTCATACTCACTAGCTCGCTCTCTCTCTCTCTCTCTCTCTCTCACACACACACACACACACATACACACACCTGTCCTCATAGGGAGAAAATGTATTTTTAATGAAAAAAATAAGATCACTTAAAGCACTTTAATTTCGTGCATTTATAAATTTTCTAAGTTTTAAGGTATTAACAGTGATTTCATCTCAAGAGATAACTGGGGTCCAACCAACTGGCTCTAAATCTTTCAAGACAAAGGTCTCTGCTACATTTTGCCACAGAGAGTGAAAGTCCCTTCAACAGTCCTATAATGTCTACTATGTACTGAGAACTAAATCATCCCTGGTATGGTGACTCTCAGTGTGACCAGCACTTGCTGGGATGCCACAACAGGTCACAATGCACCATTGCCAAGTCACCATCCCAGCTTTGTCTCAGAAAAGCAGGAACCTATTTTTCTTTATATTTTGCTATGTTTCTTATCTATGGCTAACTGCTTTTTTCTTATTTTAAAGCTTTATTTATTTATTTCAAAGGCAGAGTTACAGAGAGGCAGAGACAGAGGGAGAGAGAGAAAGAGAGAGAGAGGTCTTCCATCTGCTGGTTCACTACCTAAATGGCCACAACAGCCAGAGCTGTGCCAATCTGAAACCAGGAGCCAAGAGCTTCCTCTGGGTTTCCCACACAGGTGCAGGGGCCCAAGGATTTGGGCCATCTTCTACTCCTTTCCCAGACTATAGCAGAGAGCTGGATCAGAAGTGAAGCAGCCAGGTCTTAAACCAGCACCCATAGGGGATGCCAGCACTGCAGGCAGTGGCTTTACCCACTATACCAGAGCGCTGGTCCTGGTTGCTTTTGAGAATCCTTTTTCCCAAATTTCATATTAGTATGTCGTGGATTTAGTGAAAAATCATCATTAAATGCAACAAATTGTACTAATTTATTTTTTAAAGATTTTTATTTATTTGATAGGTAGAGTTACAGTGAGAGAGAGAGACAGAGAGAAAGCTCTTCCTTCCTTCCGTTGGTTCACTCCCCAAATGGCTGTAACGGCTGGAGCTTTGCCGATCCGAAGCCAGGAGCCAGCTGCTTCTTTCTGGTCTCCCATGCGGGTGCAGGGGCCCAAGCACTTGTGCCATCCTACACTGCCTTCCCAGGCCACAACAGAGAGCTGGACTGGAAGAGGAGCAACCAGGACTAGAACCCGGCACCCATATGGAATGCGGGCCACAGGCAGAGGATTAACCTAGTGTGCCACCATGCCGGGCCCCTTAATTTATTTGTTAATAAAAGAGAAAGCTGATTCTGTCTTGCACCAATACCTCCACTTTCCCAAATCCAGTTTCCAGAAACCATCACTTAATCTTCATTCTTATTCATTCACATCCTTTAAAATAGAACTTCTCTTTGATATTCATCCTTTCAATACTCAGCTCAAGAATTTGGCTGTGCCAAGTGACACCAACTCCAATTAACATTAATTCTAATGTAAATAGTTGAAGCAGAAACTAACAATGGACAGAGAAGTGTCTGGAATAAGAAGCATTACATCCCAATGTTAATTTCCTTTTCTGGAACAGTGTTCTATCCAGGATTAGGAAAAGAAGTAAATAAACAGTGAAACATGCTCTTTATAGACTCAACCCCAGTGTCCATTCTAATTGCTCTTTGTTTCCTCCTATTCTTGACCCCAAACTTCCTTCCTTCCTTTTATCATTTGCTTTCTTCCTCAGTGCCATTTCCTGTCTCCTTAATCTTACCATCAAGGTTATAAAGAAAAATACCAACTGTATCAACCAGGCCATATTGTAAGTAAAGTAAGCATATGGTCTTTAGAATCCAAAGATGTGATGGGAATCCCAAATTTCCATCAGAATGGCCAGGAAAAGTTATGAGCAACCTCTAAAATGGTGAAAATACTATGTATCTTTTAGAATTGCTGTGAGAAAAAATGTCATATATAAGCAGTAGCAGAATAGGAATGAAATATTTTTAAATTTCTTATAGTAAAACACCACTGTTGAGGGGCCAACACTGTGGTGTAGTAAGTTAAGCCTCTGCCTGCAGTGCCAGCATCCCAATGGCTTCGCTGGCTGCTCCACTACTGATCCAGCTCCCTGCTATCGACCTGGGAAAGCAGTGGAAGATGGCCCAAGTGCCTGAGTCCTAGGACCTGTGTGAGAGACCCAGAAGAAGCTCCTGGCTCCTGGCTTCTGATTAGCCCAGCTCCAGCCATTGGAGCCATTTGGGGAATAAACCAGTGATTAGAAGACCTCTCTCTCTTTCCCTCTCTCTACCTGTAACTCTGCATTTCAAATAAGTAAATAAACCTTAAAAAATCATTGGTATTGAAAAGAAATGATTACAAAAGCCATCATTGAAAGGTAGCTGGAAATTCTGATTACTGCATTAATATTGGCCACAAATGTCTTGGATTTCTCTTCTAATACTGATTATTACTCTTGATCAAGAAAATTCTCTGTCCATTGAATAATTAGTTCTAATTTGGGTTGTGATACTCTCTCTCAAGGACAGAATAACAAATGTATGACTGTAGTATGCATATGCATTTGCTTTTAGATAAGAAGCAAAGCAGAAAATGTTAACGGTACCACACTCTTACTCCACAAAGATGGGTAAAATGACTCCGGTACTTGTTAGCTGTGAAACCTTGGAAAAGTCACTTAAACTGTTTAAGATCCGTCTATCAAATGGAATAATGATTGTCTCTTACTAGATAGGATTTTCATGTTAATTAAATGAAAAATACATATAACATAAGTGCATTAATACATTTGGTAAACTCTCATTTTTCCCATGACTCTTATCATGATGGTGAAGATGATCATTATGATGCCATGCAATGTGGGGAAATATCAATATGTAGAGAAAGCCTTCATTGGTGAAATCTTCTGAACTTGATTTTTAATTACAGCTTACTTCTACCATTGCTAAGGACAATTAATCAGACTATTGATGGTGATAAATAGCGACTTTATTCCTCTAATAGAGGATAATTGGATCTGTCTCCTCTTAATTATAACATTAGTTAAATATTTTAGAAGGTCAGTAGGAGTGAGCCACTGATACAAATAGCTACTGTATATCTTTGGCATATTTTGGCATGTTCTGTGTATTGCAGATGTTGATGGCTTCTTCATAAAATTAGTCATTTGTACTTCAAATAGTGCCTCACATCCCCTGTGACTACACCTAAAATGAAATTGGAGGAAAATGACACTACAAACAACAAAAAGAGATGAAAGTTTGCAATAGCTCTTTGTCAAACAGTTCAGCTTCAGGCTGTACACAGAGGACATTGTCAAACAAGACTAGAGAAGAGAAACATAAACTTGAGATAAACAGTCTAGCTTTTGTCTATTCATCTTCATACTCCTATCTCTTTCCCTTACAGCACTGTACAGCCCACAATGCATGAGCAGAGTCACATGTTCTCAGAGTTCACACACTTTGGGGACATGGTGAGTGTAGGCAGAATCCAGCTGACAGGTAAATCACAGTTCAGACAGTCTCAGCAGCACTGTTTTCAGGGCAGTGAAATAACAACCACTTAATTCATCAATCCACTTCTGATAGCCATTCACAAAGTATCCCAAAGCCCTAGAACTTATATACTAAGTAATTGAACCAGGGCTCCAGAGATTGAAATAAATATGGCCTATCTACAAATTTTTGGACCCCAGCATCTGATTTTTGAAAAACAAAATAAAAATGTCAAAACAGGGTTAAAAATTGTGGCACATTTTAAAATGTCACATTTTGGAACTAATTGTCTTAATTAAAACACAAAAAATAAGATAATTATAAGAGTAATTTAAATAATTTGTAGTGAAACGCAAGTAGTGTGGTAATTTATGTAAATTCTTTAGAGAAATGTCTATTGAAATATTTGGCTAATTTTTAAAAATTTATTTACCTTTTTCATTTATTTGAAAGGTGGGGGAGGAGAGAGGGAGAGGGAGAGGGAGAGGGAAAGACAAAGACAGAGAGAGAGAGAGAGAATTTCCATTTGCTCTTTCACTCTCTAAATGCCCAAACAGTCATGACTGGGTCAAGTTGAAGCTAGAAGAACTCAAACCAGATCTCATATGTATGTGGCAGGGACCCAGTCCTTGAGTCATCATCCGCTGCCTCTGGGATGCATATTAACAGGAAGCCAGATCAGAACTCAGGAATTCTATTATTCAGATGTGGGCATCCCAAGTGGCAAGGTAAACTGCCACTGTAGTAGCCAATTTTAAATTATTTGTCTTTATATTGCTGAATTATCTATACATTCTAATGCAAGTGCCTTAACATACAGATGATTTGAGACTACTTCCGTCCATTAGTGTGTTGCCTCTTCATTTTCTTGTTGTTATCCATTAAGCACAAAAGCTATCAATTTTGATAAAATCCAATTTTTTATCATTTCTGCTTTTTTCTACCTTATCTAAGAAAACATTGTATGGAATTTTTATACCAAAGATTTCTCTTAAGTGTTATATAGTCTTAACACTTCCAATAATACATATGATTTATTTTCAGATAAATTTTATATTTTGCTTGAGATGGGTTTAAATTCGTGAGTTTGTGAATATCTTGTTACTGCAGTTGAATTTGTTTAAAAGATTATTCTTTTCTCATTTAATTGTCATGGGATACTTGTCAAATATCAATTGACCATAGATATAAGGGTCTATTTCTGCACATTGAACTCTTCCACTAATAGGCTAGCCTTCGATTAGCAACACACTGTATTTATTACCAAAGTTGAGCAGTAAGTTTAAAGGTGGTGTGACTCTTCTAACTTTTTCCTTCTTGGAAAGATCATTATGAGGATTCTGGATCCTATACAATTTCATATGAACTTTAGGATCAGTTCATCAGTTTTAGCCAAAAATACAAGATCATGGAATTTGATAACAGAAATCACATTCTATCTCCTTTCTGAATCAAATGTCTTTTTTCTTGGCTAAATGCACAAGAAAATCTCAAGAACAGTTTTGAATTCAGCAACTGTCTTTAATCTTTCTCTTTATAGTGATCTTTCCAAACTTTTGCTAAGACTCAGAAAATAGAATAACAAAGTAAAATCAGAAATGAAAAATATAAAATTTGTAAAAAAAAAGAGAATAACTAAGAAAGTAAAATCAGAAATGAAAGTAGATGTACTAAATATATAAAATAAAAATAATTATGGAGAGTACTATTGGGACATGCTCAAACGGACCTGCCCCAAATGATGGAGTTAGAATCGTGCCAGGGGATTCCAATACAATCCCATCAAGGTGGCAGGTACCAAGGCCATCCCACTAGTCCAAGTGATCAATTTCAGTTCACAATTGATCACACTGATAGGTCTAAGAGTCAAAGGGAACACACAAACAAGACTAGTGTCTGCTAATACTAACTGCTAGAATCAAAAAAAGGGAGAGAATGATCCAACATGGGAAGCAAGATACACAGCAGACTCATAGAATGGCAGATGTCCTAAATAGCACTCTGGCCTCAGAATCAGCCCTTAAGGCATTCGGATCTGGCTCAAAAGCCCATGAGAATATTTTAGGCATGGAAAGCCAAGACACTCTGGAAAAAAAAAGAAGACCTAAATGAAAGATCTCTTCGAGTGAGATCCCAGTGGAAAGAACGGGGCCATCAAAGAAGGAGGTACCTTTCTCTGAAGGGAGGAGAGAACTTCCACTTTGACTATGACCCTGTCGGAATAAGATCAAAGTCGGCGAACCCTAAAGGCTTCCATAGCCTCGGCAACTCATGACCAGAGCCTAGGGAGATTCCTGACGCCATAAACAAGAGTGTCAAATTGTTAAATCAACATCAGGAGTCACTGTGTACTTACGTCTCATGAGGGATCTGTCCTTAATGTGTTATCCAATGTGAAGTAATGCTATAACTAGTACTGAAACAGTATTTTTACACTTTGTGTTTCTGTGTGGGTGCAAACTGATGAAATCTTTACATAGTATATACTGAATCGATCTTCTGTATATAAAGATAATTGCAAATGATTAAAAAATCTTGGTGTTAAACTGGAAATTGCATAATTAAAAAAAATAGAGTACTATTAAAATTATAAACCAGCAAAATAGGTACATAGAAGAAATGGACAATTTTTAGGAAAGCACAAATTTCCACAACTGATTCAGAAAGAAACAGAGAATATAAATAGATCCATGAGAAGATCAGAGATTGAATCAGTAAGAAAAAAAAAAATTCCAAAAATGAAAAGATCTGCACTAGTCAGATTCACTAGTATACTGGTAATAAAGAATTAACACCAGTGTTTCTCAAACACTTCCAAATCAAAGAAGAGAATGGAACATTTTCTATCTCCTTCTACCAGGTAAACAGTACCCATACTAGAACCACACAAATACTATGAGAAATAAAAGTACAAACCAGTATCATTAGGAATATAAACATGAAAATCTTTAATAAAATACCAGCAAACTGGATCCAAGAGCATAAATTGTATTAATAATAAAACTAACTATTAATTAAATAATAATGTATATCACAAGAAGATGGACTTTCAGGAATACAAATGTGATTCAACATAAAACTCAATCAATGTAATACACTATATTTATAATGTATAGGGGGAAACAGCTCTAGTCATCTTAATGGAAGCAGAAAAGAATTGGATCAAATTCAACATCTTTTTATTAAAAAGCAATTAATTAACTAAAAACAGAAGGGAAATTTCTCAATGTGATGGAGTGCATTTATGAAAAACCACTGATAGCTTCATATTCAATGGTGACACGCTACAAGTGTTCCACCTTAGAAAAAAAAGAAACAAAATGTTCATAATTATTTACTAGAACTTTTAAACAGAGCAATTAGGCTAGAAAAATAAAGAACAGGCATCCAAGTTGAAAAGGCAAAAGTAGGGCTGGCACCGTGGCTCACTAGGCTAATCCTCCGTCTTGCGGTGCCAGCACACCGGGTTCTAGTCCTGGTCGGGGCGCCAGATTCTGTCATAGCTCTCTGCTGTGGCCCAGGAGTACAGTGGAGGATAGCCCAAGTGCTTGCGTCGGTCCTGCACCCGCATGGGAGACCAGGATAAGCACCTGGCTCCTGCCATCAGATCAGCAAGGTGCGCCAGCCGCAGCAGCCGTTGGAGGGTGAACCAATGGCAAAGGAAGACCTTTCTCTCTGTCTCTCTCTCACTCTCCATTCTGCCTGTCAAAAAAAAAAAAAAAAAAAGAAACAAAGAAAAGAAAAGGCAAAAGTAAAACTATTCTTAGAAGACTGATCCTAGACAGAGGAATTCCTAAAGAATCTACATAACAAAAGCAAACAAGCAAAATGCCTCACTAGAATTCAGCAGTGGGGCTGGCACTGTGAGCAGGGCCTGCAGCACTGGCATCCCACATGAGTGCTGGTTCAAGTCCCTGCTGCTCTGCTTCCAATTCTGCTCCCTGTTAATGTGCCTCAGAAGGCAGCAGAAGATGGCCCAAGTCCTTGGACTCCTGCGCCTGCATGGGAGACCTGGAAGAAACTCCAGGCTTCTGTCTTGCCCAACCATGATCCTTGCAGCTATTTGGGGAGTGAACCAGCAGATGGAAGATCTCTTTGTGTGTCTCTGCCTCCCTCTCCCTCTCCCTCTCTCCCCCTCCCTCCCTCCCTCCCTCCCTCTCTCTCTCTCTCTCTCTCTCTCTCTCTCCCCCTGTGTTGTCCTTCCAAATAAATAAATCTTTAAAAAATTTTTAAAAATTCAGCAAATTCAAGATGCAAGATCAGTACCCTGAAATAATTTATGTATCTAGACCAACAAGGAACCATCTGAAGAAATTAAGAAAATTCTGTTTGAGGGAAAGGCACTGTGGTGCAGCAAGATAACACCCCGGCCTGAAGTGCTGGCATCCTATTTGGGTGCCGGTTCTAGTCCCAGCTGCTCCACTTCTGATCCAGGTCTCTGCTATGAATAGGGAAAGTAACAGAAGATGGCCCAGGTCATTGGGACCCTGCACCCGTGTGGGAGACCCAGAGGAAGCTCCTGGCTCCTGCCTTCAGATCTGCCCACTGCGGCCAATTGCAGAGGAACTATTGGATGGAAGACCTCTCTCTCTCTCTCTCTCTCTCTCTCTCTCTCTCTCTGCCACTCCTTTCCCTGTGTAACTCTGACTTTCAAATAAATAAATAAATAAATCTTTTTTTTTTAAAAAAAGCAAATTCTGTTTGAAATAACACCCAAAGAATAAAATACTGAAGTATAAATTTAATCGATCAGATGAACAATTTGCACACTGAAAACTATAACATGTTACAGGAGGAAATTAAATAAGATACAAAAATAATTGGAAAGATAGTCCATGCTCATGGATTGGAATAAAATGTTATGAGGACAGCAATACTACCCAGAGCCATGTACAGAATCAATGCAATCCCTATCCACATTCCAACAGCTATTTTTATAGATGAAACAAGAAAAGCAATCTCCAAATTTCAATGGTATGACAACGGCATGTTTTCAGAAGAAAAGATATGAAATGTGTAAGTTCACCCTTTGGCACAGAAGTTAAGACGCCACGTGGAATGCCCACAACTCATATCAGAGTGTCCATACTTTGAGTCTTCCCTTTGCTTCCAATTCCAGTCCTGCCTGCTACATGGCTCAAGCAGTTGGCTTCTGTATTCCTCTGTTGCTCCCTTCTCTTATGTTATATACTTTTCTAGTCTACAATTTTAATTTCTTTTTCATTATTTTGTTATATTTTTAATTTTTTTTCACAATAGGTTATGAAAGCACTGTTACTTTGCCCCAGGTTTAGGATAATCATATTCAGGTAATTTACATAAAATATTGCTTCCAGATTTTCTACAGTAGTTCTCTAAAAATTATAATTTGCTTTTATTCTTTTAGGTTATTGACAAGATCCCAAGTTTAAGGATGTGCATTTCTATCAGTCTAGCAAATATGCAGATGCTTCAGATAGTTTGTTGTTTATTTAGTTGAGAGGTAAGCTAAAAAACAATTGAGTCCTGCAATTACATGGTAATCTTACACCTTAAAGATACTATTTTTCACTTTTTTGTGCTATCTTCATCACCACTTAATTGCTAAAGCTGCTTTTACCTTTCTTCTTTTTTTTTAAGATTGATTTTATTTATCTGAAAGACAGAGTTCCAGAGACAAAGAGGGAGAGCTAATGAGAGTGTTGTATCCTCTGGTTCACTCCCCAGAAGACTGCAAAGGCCAAAGCCAGGCTGAAGCCAGGAT
The DNA here is from genome assembly GCA_949820135.1 of Sylvilagus floridanus. Classification (NCBI taxonomy): domain Eukaryota; kingdom Metazoa; phylum Chordata; class Mammalia; order Lagomorpha; family Leporidae; genus Sylvilagus; species Sylvilagus floridanus. The sequence goes on from OX463235.1 coordinate 60,701,376, forward strand.
ACAGGAGCTTCATCGGGCTCTGAGCAGATGCAGGGGCCAAGGACTTGGGCCACCTTGTACTGCTTCTCCCACTTCCCCAGGCACATTAGCAGAGAGCTGGGCCAGCAGTGGAGTGGGGGTGGCAGCACTGCAGACCCGGCCTGACCTATTACGCCGCAACAGAGCCCCATCTTCCTTCTTTTCTAAAAAGACTTTTCCTGTGAGATTCCATGATTGTTTACAGCCCTTGTGTCTACTGAGGAGGAACAGTGTTGTGGTTTTTTTTCTTTTTTTTTTTTTTTCTTATTATTATTTGTTTAACTTGTTGCTTAGTGGAAGCTTAAGCTTAGGAGCATAAAGTAAACTGAAAGTAGATCGCTGTGAAAATCAAGAGAGGAAATAGAAAGAAAGGGGAAGGAAGGGTGGGAGGGTGGGTGAGAGGGAGGCTAGGGTAGGACGACCACTATGTTCTTAAACCTATATACATGAAATACATGAAATTCACATACCTTAAATAAAATTTTTTAAAAAGTCTCTATCCTTTTAAAACAGATTTACCACTTTGCAAAGAGAGGGTTTCTTAAAATCTCATGTGGTCCTTTATATGAATTCTAACTCCTTAAATCAAGCACCTGTCCCTTTCATTATTTTAAATAAAAAATACCTTGAAATCTTTTCAATGTATTAAATAATGTTCTTTTTGAACAACGTTTTTATTTGTTTTGTTTTTGGTGTGTACACATACAAGCTTGTTTTTAATGTTCCTGCTGTTTTCTCCATGTCAGAGCCTAGCCCCTTTGCTCACAGCATTCCTGGTCCCTTCAGTTTTCCAAGGACCACTTGCGGAAGCAGGAGAGGAGTACACAAGGGCCTGGCTCTGGGATTTGGTGAATTTTCTCTTCATTCTTAGTTTATGGCCTTTGATTTCTCTATCTTCAAGTAATACTGTGACTGCTATTTTCTTGGAAGTTTCTTACAAAGACACTTTGTATTATTTTGGGAAGAAATTTAAAAGGGCATTTACTAATTTGCCACCTATTAATGCAGCCACTCAAAATTCCTGCTTATGATTTTGAGGTAATGAATATATTAAGAGTTTTGGGATATTTCATTGATCCAGAGAATGAGTTTCTGGTGGTTCTTAAGGAGCAACAAATCCATCTCTCTCTCAGTGCCTCGTTTTAGCATCTCTCTGTATTGTCAGCCACCTTCTCTGCACAAACAGACCAGCTTTTTCTACACGGTCCAAATTACAACTGATGAGTAGACTACACCAGCATTGTTTACTAAGATACTGACATCTCCAATTTCTGCCTTTACCTTCTCTGCAGAGCTGTAAATATCTTCTCAGTTACTACAGTCAACCACAAAGGGATGAGCCTAGGTACCCAGTCTCCTGCATTCAGCAGCTGTTTCCTCAAATCCATGTTTTGGAGGTACAATCAGCCCTTGTCCTGACTGTCGATACTTAATACTATTGGTTGAACTCTTCAATTAACACACAATTATTCTTAGGTTTTTAAATTTAACTTAAAAGTGATTCCTGTTAAATATAAGAGTGGGAATAAGAGAGGGAGGAGATGCACAGTTCAGCACATGCTCAGTCAGACTTACCCTTAACAGCAGAGTTAGAAACCTGCCAGGGGATTCCAATTCAATCTCATCAAGGTGGCATGTACCGATGTCATCTCACTAGTCAAAGTGACCAGTTTCAGTTCAAAATTGATCATAATGATAGGACTAAGAGTCAAAGGGAGCACATAAACAAGACTAGTATCTGTTAATACTAACTGAATGAATTAAAAAGGAGAAAACGATCCAACACGGGAAGCAGGATACACAGTAGACTCATAGAATGGCAGATGTCCTAAACAGCACTCTGGCCTCAGAATCAGCCCTTAAGGCATTTGGATCTGGCTGAAAAGCCCATGAGAGTATTTCAGGGATGGAAAGCCAAGACACTATGGCAAAAAAAAAAAAAAATGACCTAAATGAAAGATCTCTGTGAGATCCCAGCAGAAAGAACAGGCCATCAAAGAAGAAGGTACCTTTCTCTGAAGGGCGGAGAGAACATCCACTTTGACTATGATCTTGTCTGAATAAGATCAGAGTTGGCGAACTCAAGAGGTTTCCATAGCCTTAGCAACTCATGACAAGAGCCTCAGGTGATTTTACTAACGCCATAAACAAGAGTGTCAATTGTTAAATCAACTACAGGAGTCACTGTGCACTTACTCCTCATGTAGGATCTCTGTTCTTAATGTGTTGTACTACATGAATTAACAGTATAACTAGTATTCAAACAGTACTTTATACTTTGTCTTTCTGTGTTGTGCAAGCTGTTGAATTCTTTACTTAATATATACTAAATTGATCTTCTGTATATAAAGATAATTGAAAATGAATCTTGATGTGAATGGGATGAGAGTGGGAGCGTGAGATGGGATGGTTGCAGGTGGGAGGGAGGTTATGGGGGGAAAAGTTGCTATAATCTCAAAGTTGTACTTTGGAAATTTATACTATTAAATAAAAGTTAAAAAAAAATTACAACTGATTTAGGAAGGGAGGTAGCACTAGCAGAAAGGAGCTGAGGTTTGCCAGCCCCAGCTGTTCTGAGTAACAGACAGGGTTTAGTGCAAACCATGCCCCACTTTCCTACACTACCAAAAATGACCCCCTTTTTATGTACTGCTCAACCACCTTCCACGCACTGTCCAAACCCCTTTCTATATACTACCCAAACCTTCCCTATGTGCACTGCCCCTTTATGCACTACCAACACCTCCCCTTCCGTATAGTGGAAAAACACAACTTACATGATTTTGCAAATTAGTACCAGTGCTAGCTAGAAATATCCAATATGGTTCAAGCTAGATCCCTGTGGTGACCTTTAGATCAATATAATAGTATTATAATGAAATCACCATGGCTGACACTCCCACATCCATCATGCGCCTGACTCCATGAGACTTCATAGATTTCCAAAAACGTCAAGGAAATGAGCAGCACTAAAGCCCTGCCCCAAATTCTGCCTCTTTTGAATACTCAATTAAACCCTACCCAGACACCAACCCTCTGTCTGGCAGATCATATAAAAAGACAGTCTCAAATTTTGTTGATTGTATCGCATTCTCTCTGGAGCATGGCAACATTCATTCCTGAATATGCACTTTGGCTTTCAATAAACTTTGCTCCTCTGTTCCTCCTATACCTACATCTCTTCCTTGAATTTCTTCTTGAGTGGAGATAAGAACCTGGCCAGGGACCTCCCCAGAATACAACCAAACACTGAGTGTTATCACTGTAATAACAGTGTAATTATACCACCACGTTGTTTCTATGGAGACTGGTCTAGCAGTCTTCATGGTTCTGTCTCTAAAGTACGGAGAATGGATTCATTGAAATACTCCTTAGTGGGGCCAGCACTGTGGCAAACAACACCAGTATCCCATATGGGCACTGGTTCTTATGCCAGCCGCTTCACTCCCAGTCCAGTTCCCTAATAATAACCTAGGAAAAGTAGTGGGAGACGGTCCAAATCTCTGGGACCCTGTCATCCATACAAGAGACCCAAAAGGAACTCCTGGCTTTGGCTTGGCCCAGGCCAGACTGTTGTAGCCATCTGGGGAGTGAGCCAGCAAATGGAAGATCTCTCTCTCTCTCATTCTGTTTCATTCTGTTTCTCCCTCTCTGTAACTCTTTCAAATAAAATAAATACATGCTTTTTAAGAAAAAAAAAAAAAAGAAATACTACTTAGCAGTCATACCTTAACTGGCCCAATAGTATTGGGGATTACCAGTGTAGGAACAAGGGCATCTCTTTTTCCAGAAAATGGAGGACTAACAGACTCAGTAACTAATTAATGTTATAACTGCGTGTACCATAGAAGGTCCTGCACAGAACAGAAGGAAGTATACCTTCCTATAAAACTTCCATCTTGTAGGCCTATCCTCAACTCCAATTTGAATAACCCTTATACATTTCATTCTGTTTAAATTCTGCTCAACCCATACTACTCAATGGATTTCTCTCCTACTCTTAGAAGCTGTCACCGTAGAACATAACCAGAGTTTCTAATCTCTTCCCTCAGAATTGTGTTCCTTGGTGATACAATGTGCTTATATTCCATTTTAAGTTTCTTTATAAATTCCTCACCATTACAGATTATAAGCTCCTTTAAATATCCTATAAATCATTATTTAATAGCATAGATAAGAAACGAATACATTCTTATGTCTGCAGCAGTCTTCACAAAGTTTGCTAACCTCTGGCTACACTTATATTGGGAAACACATGTGAAGAAGAAGATAGTTAGCACTGCTCATACTCATATGAAGCATTCCCTAGAGCAATCAGAGGAGCTAATTCCAGGGTAACGGACTCTGCTGAGACAGAAAGGGAATGCCAGAATGAATAGTGTCCTTAGGAATCACCTCAAGTGTTGTGATCAAACTCATAGGGTTTGTCAAATACAAGACTGCTTTGTCCACCCCAAAGTGTTGTACTAATCAGGATCATGCCCCATTGGTCTGTCATCTATTTAGAGCTTATCTCAGAAATAGAAGTTAACAAGTGTATTCTATGTTTTCCAGAAAACACAAGATGTTTTCTTACAACACAGATTTTTAATATTGAGGCTTGTCAGACAGGCATTGAAAATAACTAGCACACCTGTTCATCAAATTTGACTAAGGTGATAAGCAACTTCAATTTGCAAAATTCAGAATTATGAGGAATATTCAAATTGTAAAATAACTTTAATCCAGTTAACAAAATAAAATCATAGAAGGCTCTACCTAATAAACATTCCTTATCAAACTAATCACTAAGATTTGGCATTGGCCTATTTATTGTTAGTAATATAAACAATGGTCTGCTCTGAAATAAGCTTTCAGAGCTTATATATGAGATTCACTCATATATAGACAAATATGCATCATTGAGTTTTATTGATTTTTTCTATGAATTTGTGCACTAGATTAAAGTTTATAGTGATATTGCCATTTGATCATTACATTCTTTCATGGAGTGATTAAAGCTATTTTCATGCTCAAAATAATGAAACTTGAAGGTATTTTGTGGCATGTGCGAGGATAGGAGTAAGGAGGGTATGAGGCTAAAAATCAATAAAATCAAGTTTATTCTAATAACAGGAAATCATTTACCAAAACCAACCAAGTCCAATTCTCTAAAGTGTGAATAAAAAGGCTATTTGGAAAGACAGACAAACAGACATTACAAATAAAAAAAAAAGCCTCTTCCCTTGTTGATTCTTTTTCTTTTTCTTTATTTTATTTGTTGAAAGGCAGAGTTACAGAGAGGCAAGCGCAAAGGCAGAAGCAGAGGCAGAGAGAGAGAGAGAGAGAGGTCTTCCATCTGCTGGTTCACTCCCCAGAGGGCGGTAACGGCCAGAACTGTGCTGATCTGAAGCCACATGTCTCCCACATGGGCACAGGGGCCCAAGCACTGAGTTCATCTTCTACTACTTTCCAGGCCATAGCAGAGAGCTGGATCGGAAGCGGAGCAGCCAGGATTCAAACCAGTGCCCATGTGGGATGCTAGCACTGCAGGCGGTGGCTTTACCCGCTATACCACAATGCTGGCCTCTTCCCTTGTTCATTCTTAAAGTTTTTAGGAACCTAGTAAATAAAGCTTTGGGAAGTATTATGGTAGATCTCACTTCCTCTCCTTTTTTATTGATTTATGGATGTATGTATATATGTATGCATGAAAGGCAGAATAACAGTGAGAGAAGGAGAGACAGAGAGAGTCAATTTCTCCTGCTTCTGAGTAGGCTGGGGTGCACTATAAGAATTAATGTTTCTTTGTTGGTCTGTCCTAATTGGACAAGCATAATATTCATTAACTAAATTAATGATGTTTTCTTGTGTGTTTATCTACCAAAAACAGAAAAGTGGAACCAAAAAGATCTTTTGAAGTTACACTAAGAATCCTCCATCCTTGCCCTCTGTATGTACCACTTTTGCACAGGCAAGTTCATGGAGGAAATTTCTTTGCATAAATAATACATTTCACTGGTGGCTATGAAGTCCTATTAATTCCTCTGACAATATGGTAAGATGATGATATGGATTATGTTTGTAGCCAATTAGAAATGTCATGGTTGAATATTCACTCTTGTTATTTGAAGTTGTGAAATTCTAGTAATGAAAAACATTTCATGGGCCTCTTATTTATTTAGGACTGAAGGGTTTTTCTATAAAAATCAGAAGTATGTGGGACATAAAGTATTAGAGACAAGTTTTTATTATCATTACCACTATCGATACCATACTACAAAGATTAATGTTATTGATGGAAGAGAATGATAAAAGAGCTGGAATATTGATTGAAAAATAAATAGACTCATTCCAGTTTTATTTTGCTGCTTGGTGAGTCACACTCTCTCATGTGAAAAGCAGAAAAATAATGTTGATAGCATTATGATCAAATAAAATAATACACATGAAGTACTTTCAAAAGAATAAATCATTAAGTAGAAATTACAAAATAAAGTTAGAGTCATAAATTTCTCCTGAAATTGTTTTAAAGTACAAGCAAAACTTGCATTATACATTAGAAGTATATGCAAAGTGTTGATAGAAATGATAGTTCAGAACCAAACTGTACTATAACTATGCTATAGGTAAAAAAGTAATTCGTTCATTTCCTTGGTATATTTTCCTAGTGAGAATGGGGTTTCTAATAAAATCATAGGAAATTCCAAGAATTTATGCCAGAAAAGAAAATGGTTAGAATAGTTGGGCACATCAACAAAAGTAGATGAGTCTCTTCAAGGAGTTCAACTTTAAGTGCCAAAAACTAATTCAGTGAACAAGTCCAAGCATTGGCATCAATCAGAAACCTCACAAAATTCAGCTCTTAGTGTTCCATCACCAGTTCCTATCCAATATACTCAAATTCTCAACATACTCAAATATACTAAAAATACTCAATATACTCAAAATTATAAACAATAGTAAGAACTAACTTATTTATAAAAAAAAAAAACTGGATTGGTATTGTCATCCATAGCTCAAATACAAGAAAACTCATGTTTCAGGGGTATTATATAATCTTCTCAAAGACAGTAAGTAAATAAGGGCTGTGGGAGCATTTGATCTAAGCTGTGCAAGGGATCTCCAAAGCCAATTCCTCACTCTAATAGCAATAGCCAGGTACTATTTTTAAATGACCAGTCTGCTTTCATTTTTACAATTCAAATAAATCTAACCAACTTCATCTTCATGTACAGGCAAAAGACTGTTTTAGTCCATTTTTCACTGCTATGATGTAGTATCTGATGCTGGGTACTTTATAATGTGGTTTATTCAGCTCTCTGTTTCGGGAACCAGAAGTCCAAGTAGTTCTGGTAAGGACCCTGTGGAGGATGGTGACACAATGGTGATAACATGGGCAGAAGATATCATGCAATGAGACTGTAAGCCAAAGACATTCTGGGCTCAAACTCAGTCCTTTATCACTCGTCATTCTCTCCTAAACCACCTGGGGTTCTTGGGGGACTCCAGTATTTCCTGTACATTTACGTCATTGTGAGTTTGATCTTGTATATGGTATCCAACTTCATCGTTCACACCTAGATAGCCATTGCCTCAACCCATTTTTTGAAAAGGTAACTTTTTCCCCACCACAGTCTGTGTTTGGCTTTAAACTCTCCTTTCATAGAGTAACTCTGAACAAATGTCTCCAACCTTCCTATCCTTGAGAATTATGTTTTGAAGAATTCTCTTTTTTTTTCATTACTTAATTTCTTCATTTCAACAAGGTTCATGTTTTTAATTTTGAAAGGCAGAATTACAGAGGAGGAGGAAGGAGAGGGTAGAGGGGAAAAATGGAGAGAGATCTTCTATCCACTAGTTCTCTCCTCAACTGCCCACAACAACCAGGGCTGGGACAGGGCAAAGCCAGGAACCTAGAATTTGATCTGGGTCTCCCAAGTGCTTGAGCCACCATCTGATGCCTCCCAGGATGAATTAACAGAAAGGTAGATTGAATATAGAGTAACTGGGGCTCAATTCAACATTCCGGTATGGGATGTGGGCATCCCAAGCAGTGGCTTAACCCACAACACCACCTCTTCTCTTATATTCTTTCATTTTAACATTTTTTTCTTTTTTCACAAGTGGTATATCATCAAACTGCTTATGCTTATCAAACTGGGCAATGAAAAAAAAAGGGGCAAATTACCTTATGTTATCGACAAAAAGAGCTGACCAATTAATATTTATTCAATCAATATCACCTTTATTTAAAAAGGACACAAGTACTGAAAACCTCTCAATTCTGGTCTTGGTGGCTCACTTGATGCTAAATGTGCAGTTACCCAGATTCCATCATCTTGTTTTCCTATGAGTCCATCATGTGCCATGTTCCTATGAAGTAGATTACTTAAGAGAAACATATCAACTCTGAATCCACTATGTAGTGAGCACTCGTCCACTGGGAATATGTGCATCTTAGCCATTTCTTACTAAAGTGTGTGCATCTAGGGAAAGCCTAGCTGACGAAAATCAAAGAAAGCTCAAGTTATTTTGACATTTAACCATTAGCTTCCTATCTCCTTAAGTCGAATTGTTTCCCTGTAAAGCACACTGTCAAACTTTACTTGCTTGTAACTCTGCGTCTTTGTTTGGATTTCTCAGTGAAAGAGACCTTAGAACACAGATCCTAGTGCACATATTTAATTTGTTTGAGGCAGTCAGGGGGACAATCTCAGAAAACACAGGAAGGTGAGTAGGAAAGCCAGGTGGTAAAGTATGGGGGCTGAGGTGAGTTACCAAGCAGATGAGCATCACAGATGGCTGTGTTGATTATCAACAGGGGAGTCTGGTGATCAGTGGCCAATATGGACCTCCACGGCTATCCCTGAAGGGCTGGGGGAGAACTGGGGCACCTCCACACCAATCACATCCATCACTATGTGAGGGAGCTCCCCATCAGGAGGAGCAACAATTCACCAAGACATCTGACCCATTGAGTACTCAGGCAAAGCATGTTCTAGGGATCAGAGGACGCTTCAGGCAACACAGAGGCACTGTACTACCAGAATTCTTGTGAGATACAGAACCAGTAGAGTAGATATACATAGAGGGTGAGGGGAGGAATGGACTCACAGAATTAATGAGACTGACACTACAATTGTGGTGCAGTGCACTAAATTGCTTCTTACTACTCCAGCATCCCATATGAGCACCCCCAATTAGCGTCTGGTTGCTCCACTTCAGATCCAGCTCTCTGCTAATGTGCCTGGGAAGGCAGAAGATGGTCCAAGGGCTTACACCCCTGCCACTGGTGTGGGAGGGCTGGATGGAGTTCCAGGTTGAGGTCTTTTGGGGAATAAACCAGTGGATGGAAGATTTCTTTCTCTGTCTCCCCCTGTCTCTGTAATTCTGCTTTTCAAATGAATAAAGATAAATAATTAAAAAAAAGTCATGGAGGCTGAAAAGTCCTAAAATCTGCTATTAGAGAAGCAAGAAACCCATTGGTGTAATTTAGTTCGAGTCTAAGGCCAGAGAGCATTTTAAGGGCAGTGTTTTAAGTCCTGTCCTGTGTTGAGCTAAAAACCTGAGAACAAGAAGTGTCTTTGTCCAAGTATAGGGAAACATGCGTGCCTCAGCTCCAACAGAGAGTGAATGTGCCCTCCTTCCACCTTATTGTGGACAAACTGGATGATGCCCACCTAAGTAGGGGAGAGGCTGTTGGATCACTCAGTTTACCGACTTAAACTCTAATCTTTTCTGCAAGAAACCTTAAAGATCACCCAGAAATAACATTTACCAGATAACTAGGCCTCCCTAAACAAACAAATTAACACAAAATTAGCTATCTCAGGCACAAGTAGCAGTTGGAAGCTGAGAGACAGAAGGCATTGAAAATAAACAGGCTGGGGCCAGCTCCATGGCACAGTAGGTTAATCCTCCACCTGCAGTGCCAACATCCCATATGGGTACTGGTTCTAGTCCTGGCTGCCCCTCTTCCAATCCAGCTCTCTGCTATGGCCTGGGAAAGCAGTGGAAGATGGCCCAAGTGTTTTGGCACGGGCAGCCACATGGGAGATCAGAAAGAAGCACATGGCTCTTGGTTCTGGATCGGCACAGCTCCAGCTGTGCGGCCATCTGGGGAGTGAACCAATGGAAGGAAGACCTTTCTCTGTCTCTCCCTCTCACTGTCTGTAACTCTACCTCTCAAATAAATAAATAAAAGAAAAAAGAAAAGAAACAGGCCAAGGGGATATCCTCAGTGCACCAATGCTGCCTGCAATGATGACTTAAGTGTTGATTTTGCAGAACAGATTTGGATCACAAAACTCAAAAAGTTATCTGTGAGTAGGCTGGCGCCGTGGCTCAACAGGCTAATCCTCCGCCTGCGGCACTGGCACACGGGGTTCTAGTCCCGGTTGGGGCGCTGTATTCTGTCCTGGTTGCTCCTTTTCCAGTCCAGCTCTCTGCTGTGGCCCAGGAGTGCAGTGGAGGATGGCCCAAGTCCTTGGGCCCTGCACCCACATGGGAGACCAGGAGAAGCACCTGGCTCCTGGCTTCGGATCAGCACAGTGTGCTGGCCGCAGCGACCACTGGTGGGTGAACCAACGGGAAAAAAAAAAAAAAAAGGAAGACCTTTCTCTCTGTCTCTCTCTCTCACTGTCCACTCTGCCTGTCAAAAAAAATAAAAAACTTATCTGTGAGTAGTCAACACTCTCTTCCTAGTGGAGGATGTCACAAAAGCCCACTTACCACTTACATGTATGGAGGAGAATTCACACAATCTGAGTGGTTAAGGACATCTTGTTTCCTAATTCACTGTATCTTTCAGATTAAAAGCAACAGATGCCTCTTATTGGCAGACATGTGCTAAAAACAACAACAGAAATGATGGCAGAGTGATGACAACTGACAGTGAAGGAGACTCAAACCTATAAAATCTAGAAAGCAATGAGCATAGATCTTTAGATTAAGAAAAAAATTGTGTTATATCTTTACCCTTAAAGGCAAATTATATTAAGTCCCAAAACAATAAATAATGAACATAATAGACACTCATTAATGCAAAAGTTATTGAGCACATTAGTATGTCATTTGCACTGTTATAGATGCAGGGATGTATAATTAATATTGCTATTAAGTCACAACCTTTATGAGATTATAATTCTTTAGTGAAGCAAGATAATTTTAAATGCATATTTAAAGCAGCTATGTTCAGAGTGATAGGAAGTAAAGCTCGTGTTACGAGAAATAGACTCAAAATTGAACTTTTTTTAATTTGGAGTGAATAGATATGAGCATGCTGCTAATAAAATAAAGGAAATTGTTGTTCAGAAGTGTTCATCCCCTAACAGGAACCAAAAGCTGGATACCACTGAAACTGCTTGAACTTTTCTCTGTGAAAATGATACAGTGAATTCAGAAATAAACAGAGGAGAGAAAAAACTTATGGAATTAATATTCACAGAGGACAACTTACTCTTGGAAAATGTCATGCAATTGTGTTCAAAGGGAAACTAGAATTTGATATATCACAGAGAGCCTTGGAGACCAAAAGAGCTAGATTTGAGCCTTACCTCAACTATTAAGTAGTTGCTTAATCTTAGATAAGTAATAGAGCCTCAGTTCCTTTGGATGTAAAATGAAATTTTTAATAATATCTAGCTTTGCACAATTGAGAAATAGGATAGACATATCAAATGAAAAATGCCTAGCTCAGCATTTCTGGGCACACTGGTAGCAGGAACTCAATAAATAGTAATTCCATCTTATTCATATGACTATAATATCACTCTGCTAGTGGTGAAGGAAGATTTTTGTTGATCCATCCACGTATCTGAGTCCAAATATGCCCAGGGAAGTCTGCCCTACTCAGTTTGCATGTGTGCTGTGTTAACAGATTTGTTTGCAGGAGCTACTGACACTGGAACTCACTTTGCTGTGCTCCAAGAACACCATGCTCTCTGTAATGGTGCCAAAAATGCTAATGATCCAGAATTTGCAAGCACTGATTGACCTTCTGGAGTCACTATCAACCAGGGGCACTTAGGAGGAAAAGGAGACAATTAAAAAGGTCTGAACCCATTCTAAACCCTTATCAGGTATTTAAAGAAAGCCAGTTGCTAACAGTACAGGTCACATCTGCTTAACTAGCTATAATCCAAACTTATTATGACTCACAGAGACATTAAAAAGCAACATATACATAACCTAAGAGGATTTAATAATTCTATACCTAACAGAGTGCCTTTTATAACAACAAGGCAAGAAAAATTGTAAGTTAATGGACTTGTCCATTATAATATAACAGGGCACATACTGCATCAGGCTGGAATAAAGTATACAATAGGACTGTACATAATAATAGTTTATAAATAAATTTTGTTAATACTAGTTATAATTAAATTGCCTTGTTTCAATGTGATGTGATTAAGATATGAAAGTCTTGCTACCTGCTTCTTGTGTGATTTGGCACCCAACAAAAATATTTTTCTCAGCTGCAGTTGTTGTGAATGAGCATCCAATTTTTTTTATGTGAATATTCTTTCTTTGGATGAATATTCATGAAGAAATTATTACACGTTGGCTAAACTTGTGTCCTCTTAGATCAAAAACATTGTCAGTTCTGACTCAGAATTCTGCCCTAAAAATTGTTTCCAAAGCATAGAAACGTCCATGTCATCCAATTTCACTCTTCATCTATTTGCTATGCCTGGGTAGATACTGCTGTGGTTAGAAACGCTATAGGAGCTGTGAGCTTGACTCTAACAGTGTGTAACACCTCTTCTCCTCCTCCTTCTCCCATTCAGTCTGGATTAGGTTTTCTTCCTCGGGGCTCCAGGGTGTAGTTCTACCCCAGCATTGTATACATTTCATGCTGAACACACATTCATAGACCTGTTTATATAGGTCCTGAAGAAAGAAGTGTAAGTCCTTTGGTGACCCCAGAACACATACTCTTTCTGAAATTGAGATACAACTTAGGTATATACAAAGGAATTTTTAAAAAAGCACAACCCCTGCATTTAAGGGACTTCAATTTAATGAGAGGACTAACATACAAACTACTTACATACTGCATGACATTAGCTTCCAGTAATGTCAAAAGAAATATTTCTAGAAGGTGAATGGGAGGAGCAAGCAATCAGTTGACAAATAATAGGAAAGGTTTTGGAGGTGGCAACCTTCTCTCAAGAACTTGAAGGCAGAGAGACTTCTTCAGCCTGAGAATTATCAAGTCTGTCTCTTCTGAAGGGTGTCATTTCAGAGTAATTATCAATAGGGAAAGAAAACCTATTATAGTTCAAGAACAAACAACTTCACTAAGGAAAACCTTTCAAATGAAATATTTTAAAAAACAGATGGAAGAGAGGGAATTATGAGAAGAGCTGTCAGAGGAAAAAGGGCAGTTACAAGAGAACAGAGAACTTAACACTTGTGGTGAACTGTGACTGGAAAATATGACTATCAAATAAAATGCTTGGTTCTCCAAAGACAAATTGGTTGGGTACAAATGGATCTAGGAAAACATGTATGTATTAGTGTAGTGCTAAAATTAGAGAAAAGCAGGCAAGCCTGACCACGTAAAGAACCAGCTAAATGGATTAGGTTCTTGAAGATCCAGTAAATAATAATCCTCCATTTCATCCTGGTTGGTGAAAAACAATGTAGGCTCACGGTGTTTAAAATATAATCTTTACAATGAAAGAGTCAAAACTGGGGGGCACAGCTTAGTATAAATACAAATAGCTCTACCAAATAACCCCAGAAAGAAAAACTTATCAATGTATCCAGAAGCATTGGGTCATGGCCAGCCACATTGGAACCAGAGTAAGAGGAAAGAGCTACCTGTGCAAAGACAACAGAGAGCATCACCTCCTGGCACGTGGTTACCATCTGAGATGAAAAGCCATGCGGATTTACCAATGCAATAAAAAATTCCAAGGTAAAGCTCATAAATCCTCCTATTTAACAAGTAGTCACTGCTCCCATCCCACATCCTCATCTTCCTACTCCCCTGCTACCATAATCTCAAGTGATTTCCTTGCAGTGTGTCTGCAGATGCTTTTTTGGGGAAGCAAGTTGCTACTTACTATGTGTTGCCTATCTCCAGGGTTCTATTGTGATGGCCTAAGGAAATAGAAGTGAACTATGTCAAATTTTGAGTAATTCCTAATTGTTATTGTCCAGTATAATTGTTTACCAAATTTTTATTCTGTTTTCAATTTATTTCCCCAAGTAAATATGTATTTTTGAAAGAAATTCTCCTGGCTCAATTGGTCAAATTAAAGTCTAAAGATTAACTTCAGTTGAGTAGGTATTTGAAGAGTACTTCATTAAACAAGTCCCGACTGAATTCCGAGATGGCAGAATAGAGAAAGGAGTTACTGCTTTAGGCTAAGGGGATATAGTAAAAAAAGCAGAGGAAGTGCATTCCCAGAGGAGAGCTGGAGAGAAATCTGTAGTGCAAATTTATAGATGCTGTGGTTCAGCATGGAAGGTGTGGACATGCAGCCACAAACGTGGACACAACACAAGACCAACCTAGCCAAGAGGTGGAGGGAGCACCAGCTTTGGAGAATGAGGTGACAACCTATTGCATCAGCCCATGGCACTGGCAAGATAGCTGGAGGGAGAGCATGCAGAATACACTCTCTTTGAATGTGGCGTGGAACCCAAAGGGGTACAGAGTATCATCCTAACCCAGTGATAACAGGGCATGGATCGCTCTCCCCATCCCCCAAAAACAGTACCCAGCAACCAACTGGGAGAAAGTGTCATTTTGACATCAGTAGCAACTGTGGCAGCTCTTGTGTGCACACCCAGCAACTGGCAGGGATAAGGCTCCATCTTGACACCAGTAATGGCTATGGCAGCCCAGGTTTGTGCACCAGCTATGTGCAGGGAGAAGATACATTTTAAAATGAGTAGCACTGTTGACGATTTATGGGATACTATCAAACAACCCAACATACAAGTTATAGGCGTTCCTGAAGGTGTAGAAAGAAAGAATGGATTAGAAGGCCTACTCAGTGTAATATTTATAGCAATCGTCCCTAATTTGAAGAAAGGGATATCCATTACAAGAGGCACATAGAACTCCTAAGAGACATATCCAGAATAGATCTTCACCACAACATATTGCAGGTAAACTTTTAAAGTAAAACATAAAGAAAAAATTCAAAAATGTACACAAGAGAAATACCAGATTAGTTTCAGGGGGGACTCACAGCTTACTTCTCATCAGAAACCCTGCAGGCTAGGAGAGAATGGATAGACATAGTCCAAGTCTTAAAAAGGAAAAACTTTCAACCCAGAATACAATACCCTGTGAGGCTCTAATATATGTAGAGTAGGCATTTAATAAAATGCAACATCCTTTCATGATGAAAATCTTAAACAAATTGGGTATAGAAGGAACATTCTTCAACACAAATAAGGCAACTTATGACAAACCCACAGCCAGCATCTTAGTGAAGGGTGAAAAGTTAGAAGCATTTCCACTAAGATCCAGAACCAGAGAAGGATGTCCAATTTCACCATTGCTATGCAATATAGTCCTGGACATTTTAGCCAGTCATTAGGCAAGAAAAATAAGTCAAAGGATACAAATTAGAAAGAAGGAAATAAATTATCCCTTTTTGTAAATGATATGATTCTATAAATAGGAGAACCAAAAGACTCCACTAAGAGACTATTGGAACTCATAAGAGACTTTGGTAAAATGGCAGGATATAAAATTAAGACACAAAAATCAGCCAGAGGGGGCCAGCACTATGGTGTAGAAGGTAAAGCTGCCACCTGCTGCACTGGCATCTCATATGGTTCGAGTTCCAGCTGCTCCACTTCCGATCCGGCTCTCTGCTATGGCCTGGGAAAGCAGTAGAAGATGGCTTAACTCCTTGAGACCCAGCACCTACATGAGAGAACTAGAAGAAACTCCTGGCTCCTAGCTTCGCATCGGCTCAGCTCTGGCCATTGCAGCCATTTGGAGAGTAAAGCAGAGAATGGAAGACCTCTTTGTCTGTCTCTCTCTTTCTCTGCCTCTGCCTTTCAAATAAATAAATAAATCTTTTTTAAAAAAATCAATAGCTGTTGTATACAAACACAATGCAATGGCTGTGAAAGAATTTCTAAGATCAATCCCATTCACAATATCTAAAGAAAAAATAAATACCTTGGAATACATTAATCAAGGAGGTGAAAGATTGCTACAATGAAAATTACAAAACACTAAAGAAATAGAAGAAGACACAATAATTTAAAAATCTTTCATGTTCTTGGATTGGAAGAATTAATATCATCAAAATGTCCATACTACAAAAAGTAATTTACTGATTCAATATGATCCCAATCAAAATACCAGTGAC
The DNA here is from genome assembly GCA_949820135.1 of Sylvilagus floridanus. Classification (NCBI taxonomy): domain Eukaryota; kingdom Metazoa; phylum Chordata; class Mammalia; order Lagomorpha; family Leporidae; genus Sylvilagus; species Sylvilagus floridanus. Next base: position 60,717,725 of record OX463235.1, read on the forward strand.
ATTCTTCTCAGGTCTAGAAAAAAACTTTGCTAACATTCATATGGAAACACAAGAGACCCCAAATAGCGAAAGCAATCTTGTACAACGAAAACAAAGCCAGAGGCATCACAATATCAAATTTCAAGACATACTTCAGGGCAGTTACAGTCAAAACAACCTGGATCTGCCACAAAATAGACATGTAGACCAAAGAAACAGAATAGAAACTCCAGAAATAAACTCAGACATCCACAACCAACTATCCTTTGACAAATGAGCTAAAATTAATCCCTGACAGTCTCTTCGGCAAATTATGCCTTTAAAACTGGATCTCTGCATTTACAAGTATGAAACAAGACACCTACCTTATACCTTACACAAAAAGCAACTCAAAATGGATCAAGGATCTAAATCTACAACCTGATATCAAATTATTACCAGAGAACACTGAGGAAACTCTGTAAGATGTTGGCATAGGCATAGACTTCTTGTTAAAGACCCCAGAAGCATAATCACAGACTGATTCAGCAGAGCCTCCCACTCATAGACCATCCCTGCAGAGCAGATGGTCTGCTGATCTTTGGCAAGAGACAGAACATATGAAATTCTAATTTACTTTTTAAAATTTGCTCATTTAGAATTAACAAGGTCCAAGGATATTGCTACCCTCTACCACCCCAATTTAATAAAAAAATCTTCAGGAAAATGCTCACATCTAAAAACCATTATACTGGGGCTGGTGCTGTGGCGAAGCGGGTTAGGCCACCTGAAGTGCCAGCCTCCCATATGGGTGCCCATTCGAGACCCAGCTGCTCCACTTCCAATCCAGCTCTCTGCTATGGCCTGGGAAAGCAGTACAGGATGGCCCAAATGCTTGGGCCTCTGCACCCACGTGGGAGACTTGGAAGAAGCTCCTGGCTTCTAGCTTCAGATCAGCACAGCTCTGGCCATTGCAGCCAATTGGGGAGTGAACTAGCGGATGGAAGACCTCTCTCTCTCTCTCTCTCTCTCTCTCTCTCTGCTTCTCTTTCTGTGTGTAACTTTTTCAAATAAATAATAAATCCTTAAAAAAACACATCATACTTAGTGAAATAAGTGAATCCCAAAAAGGCAAATACCATGTTTTCCCCAATGTTCTCTGCTAGTGATTTGACAGTATCAGGTTGTCAATTTGTAACCATGATCCATTTTGAGTTGCTTTTTGTATAAGGTGTAAGTTAGAGGTCTTGTTTCAATTGTGGTAAGTAATAGAGTGCCATAAATATAATGTATAGGAATAAAATTGACATTTTGAGCTTTGATGATTGTTTATAGTTTGTCTCTACTGTTGATGAAAATATTTTTTTCTTCTACTTATCAAACTCTTTACTTAGTATAGGGTTAATCCTATGAGATTAAAGTAAACTGAAAGTAGATCATTTTAAAAATTAAGAGAGGTAATAGGAGAAGAGGAGGAGAAACGGTGGAAGTGTGGGTGGTAGGGAGGGTGGGATGGGAGGTATCATTAAGTTCTTAAATCTGTATACATAAAATACATGGAATTTGTATACCTTAAGTAAAATTTTTAAAAAATTGTTCTCAAGTGAAAAAAAAAAAAAAAAACAGGTCCCCAACCTGCAGCTGTGAGAAATCGCTTTCAAATTCCACCAACGCCCTTCCTTCTAGGGCCCCGGAATTCACACAAATTTCATCAGTTTTCTTGGTTCAGGGCTCATTGGCACAGTCTTATCTTCCTATTCCTATATATTTTAAAATTCTCTTTCAAATAAAAGACCAGCAATGAGTAATTAAACTGTAGTTCTCCTTTTCTTTACTAGGCCAGAGACAGTAAATCTGCAGAGTAATGGAGGAAGTAGGTTCCAGAAAAAAGATCACATGCCTTAGTAGTTACATGTGTTTCTCTTGCAAAGGTTTCACAGAGTGTTGCCTCTGTTTACATGTGCTTAAAATGTCAATGTCTGCCTTATTTAACTAATTGCAGCTACTGTTGATCCACAGTGATAGCCTTTGGAATCAATAATTCAGGCTGTGGTCTAATGCAATCATTAGCCCCTGGACTCAGCCTGACTGGTGGAGAAGGACTGTTTCCTACCTGATAAGTTCTAACCTCTGAATGCTCCTTGGGAAATTCCTTCAACTTTTGTGGCTCCACTTACATTCAGAATTCTGGGAAAACCTTAATGTAAAGGTCATGTGAAGCCCACTCAAAGATGGGATAAACCCTGGTATCCTGAACTGACATCTTGTTCATTTCTGATCAACTTTTATGTTTTTCAGTTCATCTAATAATAACATAATGAAATTATAATAGCTACAACTTATGCAACATTCCATGTACCAGATACTGTGCTAAGTATTATACCTCATTCAACACTCATTATCACTTTGTGAGGAAGATTTATTACTAACATCATTTATTTAGGAGGATGAGGAAAACGAGGTTCCACATGTACAAACTGTTTCCCCAAAGCTACACAGGCTAATGATTGGTGGTTCTATAATGAAAGTTTAGGTTTTTAAATTACTGAAGCCTATGGTTTTACCTACCATGCTACAGCCAACTAGTACTTTCATCAATCAACAAGAGTTCATGGGGACAGGACTCTAATGACCTGAGTTCTTATTGGACACAAGATAAATGAGCCCCTACATGTTGGTACGATCTGGGGCAACAAACTACACTCGCGCAAAAACTTCCTTATATGTCTACCACGGGACGAAGATTCTTTATAGTTTTTAGGGAGGGTATTTTTGAAGTTCAAATCAAATGTGAGGAAGAGCAGGTTAAGGAATGGCCAGAGTAACCAACAAGTATTCACCAACAAGGCATGGTAGACGATAAGCAATTAGCTCATGTCCTAGCTGGGTGCCCTGGAAGAACACTTATCACAATGGAGTGGGGGCGGTGCAATGTGGATTAATAAAAAAAGCACCGGTTTAATGAAATTCTAAGTCACAAGCCTTTCACAGCAGTGCAAGATCTAGAAATAATGTCATCATTCAGGATGTGACCCAGATTCCAGTGAACTGCAAGTTACAAGAGCAACCCCAAGGCTATGAATCTTATCAATAAATCACCAGCCAAATTTGGAGGACAAATATCCTCTTTGGAAGAATAGTCTCCTTCCCAAAGGAACCAGAAATATCCAGCAATGACTGGCCATCACAGTAATTCAAACCAAGTAATTTTTTTTCCTCATTATCAAAAACAACCTGGAAACATTGATGATAATCCCTATGTCTCTGGTCCAATGCATTTTATAATGATCTATCAATAGGACCTTTGGGTGTTTTCCAGCCTATTGAATATTATAAATTTGAACTAGAAAATGAGAATTTTGCGATTTTTTAGAACTTGAAACTTTAGTAAATGTTGATAAAATTGAGCTAAGGTCATTTTTTGTTTGGGGAAATTAAAGTAGGAAAAAATAATCTATTACTAGAGATAAAACTGTTCTTTGGACTGTTTTCAGATATCCTGTTCAGCCTAGAGAGATAAAAATAGTATGAAATATACCAAAAGAGGCAAGAAATCCAGATTTCCTGTTGTTTAATATGTCAAAATAGTTACGGTCAAGTTTACCTTTTTTCTCTTTTATTTGCACTGTTTTTCCCCCTTTCCCATTAGAACAAAAACCCTATGTTAGTTCTTAAGAGCAAAGATTTGAATAATTGTGTGTTAATTACAGAGTTCAACCACTAGTACTAGGATAAAAAAAAAAATTTAGTAATAGTGGTTGAACTCTGTAATTAACACACAATTATTCTTAGGTGTTCAAATTTTAACTGAAAAGTGATCTCTGTGAAATATAAGAGTGGGAATAAGAGAGGGAGGAGATGTAAAATTTGGGACATGCTCAATCAGAACGGCCCCAAATGATGGAGTTAGAATTGTGCCAGGGGATTCCAATACAATCCCATCAAGGTGGCAGGTACCAAGGCCATCTCATTAGTCCAAGTGATCAATTTCAGCTCACAATTGATCACACTGATAGGTCTAAGAGTCAAAGGGATCTCACAAGCAAGACTAGTGTCTGCTAATACTAACTGATAGAATGAAAAAGGGAGAGAATGATCCAACATGGGAAGCAGGATACACAGCAGACTCATAGAATGGCAGATGTCCTAAATAGCACTCTGGCCTCAGAATCAGCCCTTAAGGCATTCGGATCTGGCTGAAGAGCCCATGAGAATAGTTTAGGCATGGAAAGCCAAGACATTCTGGAAAAAACAGAAGACCTAAATGAAAGATCTCTGTGAGTGAGATCCCAGTGGAAAGAACGGGGCCTTCAAAGAAGGAGGTACCTTTCTCTGAAGGGAGGTGAGAACTTCCACTTTGACTATGACCCTGTCGGAATAAGATCGAAGTCGGCGAACCCTAAAGGCTTCCACAGCCTCGGCAACTCATGACCAGAGCCTAGGGAGATTACTGACGCCATAAACAAGAGTGTCAAATTGTTAAATCAACATCAGGAGTCACTGTGTACTTAGGTCTCATGAGGGATCTGTCCTTAATGTGTTATCCAATGTGAAATAATGCTATTACTAGTACTGAAACAGTATTTTTGCACTTTGTGTTTCTGAGTGGGTGCAAACTGGTGAAATCTTTACATAGTATATATTGAATCGATCTTCTTTATATAAAGATAATTGCAAATGATTAAAAAAATCTTGGTGTTAAACTGGAAATTGCATAGACAATTAATCAATATTTAAAAAAAAAATCATGTAGGATCTCTGTCCTTAATGTGCTGTACATTGTGAATTAATACTATAACTAGCACTCCAACAGTATTATCATTTTGTGTCTCTATGCGAGGGCAAACCGTTGAAATCTTTATGTAATATGTACTAAATTGATCTTCTGTGTATAAAGAGAATTGAAAATGAATCTTGATGTGGGCGGAGGGCGGGAGGGAGCGGGAGAGGGGAGGGTAGGGGGAGGGAGAGAGGTTGTGGAGGGGGGAGCCATTGTGATCCATAAGCTGTTCTTTGGTAATTTATATTCTTTAAATAAAAGCTTTATAAAAAAAAAAAAAAAGAGCAAAGATTTGAAGCAATCAACTAGGCAAAGCTTTCTTTTCTAGTTTTCTTTACTGTTGGTTGATGAGGTTATTCAGAAAAGCCATAAGTGGAAGCATACATAACAATCTGGGAGGGAGCAGCATAGGCCGATCACGAGACATCTAACTCCTCCTCTTTGTGGAATAGTCAGCTCCTCTCTATACAGAAGCATCCTGGTGACTCAGTGCAGAACTCACAGCTGAGGGAAAGAAGCCACGACTCTGCAGTTTCACAGAGCAGGATTTGAAGTGAATCTCCCATTTATTGGTTGTCTGACCTTGGATGAGTTTTATTATCTATATAAGGCTCATCTTCTGCATCTGCAAATTGAGGGTATTAATATCCAACTCGTATGAACTTTCTTCAAATTAAATATGATTATGCATCAAACCTTCAGCATGTGGGCAAACAGCTAGCTGCAGGCCCACTGCAAGAATATACTGCTTTTATGGGAATAAGAAAATTACACATTTTCTTTTGGAAAAGTAACTGGGAAATAGAGTGGGGGTTCTGAAAGTCAATACATAAATGCCTTTCTTACTATTCAATAAGTGTTAATTTTTAAGTTGTGGCTACACATAATTTATGTTCCAGTTTGCTTCTTTCAGAAAAGCAGCATAGCTCCAACTGGTAATTTAAGAAATTTTTCCATAGAGATAGTCTATAACGAGTCAAGTAGTTAGAGTGAAAGAAGGGTGTCATCAAGATTGCAGTCTGATAGAAAATCAATGTAGCCCCAAGTACTGTCAGTAGCACCAATTACATCTCATTGGTCATGATGGAAAGTGGTTTGCATTTACTTAATACAGTTTTTTTTAAACGTGAGGCCTGATTATATGTCACCCTAAACACTGAATCAGAGCAGGTTGACAGGAAAATAAAATATATCCCCGTCTTTCAATGGCTCAGTTAGCTGCCTAGGAATGCTTGATCTATCTATAACACAGAGTACATAATTCAAAATGACAATAAAGAAAAGCTTGCATAATTTCACACACATGGAAGGTAAAGACGGCTGACAGATTTATGGCTTATAACCTGTGGAAGACTGTGTGGAAATGTTTCACTCAGTCCGCTTTGCAGACAAGCAAATTCTTTCATCTTCAGGCCCTTTGGATAAATTTTCCTCAGGAGTTGATGGACTTTAAATCTGTCAAATAGGATCTATTAAATCTGACTCGGTGCTATAAATGGTAGCAGCCTGAGGCCCTGAGTTGTAGCCGCTCTAAAGATGACACACACCTCTCCATGTGGCATTTTATGGCAGAGGACAGCAAAGCTGTTTGGATTGCCACTTTGCAGATGAGAAACAGTAAGGGATATTTGCAATTCTTGTCCCAGTGAACACCAAACGAAGGCAGCTGTAGCAACTGCCTGATTGGCCTGAGCTTTTTCACGCCAATGGTCTAGAATGAAAGATTTCCTAACCACGTGATTCTCTCATCTCCAGGACAAGGGGACAGTGAGTAATATCTTAAGGAAACACTAAAAATTGATTATAGAACACAACTGAAAGAATGGGAGGAAGCAATGCTTTTGTTCCCATATTTTGCAGCTTTGAGGTATAGATATTGGTGCATTCTGAAGGAGTCAGATCTGTGAACATGTTGGCCTAATACAATCTCTTGTGTAATTAAACTGTTAAAAATCTAATATTACAATGCTTGAGCAAACTGAGTTTTCCACAGTTGGCAATTCATCTGATTCCAGAAGTCAGAGACTATGTCACCAGAAATTAATAAATGAAAATAATAATGTGGTTTCTAAATGTTTAATTTTGTTTATTTGAAATGCAGAAAGATACACACACACACACACACACACACACACACACAAGGTAGGTAGGTAAGAGTGTCCAAACATTGGTTCACTCCCCAAATAGACACTCAGTTGGAAATGGGGCCAGGCCAAAACCAGAAGCCCAGAATGCAACCCAGGTTTCATACATGGGTGTCAGGGACTCAAATACTTTAGCCTCTACCTGCTGTCTCCCAGGGTACAAACTGGCAGGAAGCTGAGTCAGAAGTAGACAAGGACTCAAATTCAGGCAATCTGACATAGAATGCAGGCATTTCAAGAGGAAACTTTTATTTTTGACGATTTATTTATTTATTATTTATTTGAAAGGCGGCATTATACACAGAGGGAGAGACACAGAGAGAGCTTCATCTGCTGGTTCAATCCCCAAAGCCACTCAGGGGCTGATCCAGACCCAAGGCAGGATCCTAGATCTATCTGAGTCTCCCATATCGGTGGCAGGGTTCCAAGACCTTGGAACATCTCCTGTGTTTTCCCAGGTGCATTATCAAGTAACTGGTTTAGAAATGGAACAACCAACACTACAAGCAGCACTCATATGGGGTGCTGGCTGTTAAACTTCTGTTCCTCCCTCCCCTCCCCAGCCAGAGGTGTGGTTTCTTCAAGGAAGGTGTGATTTTTGCTTAGCAACAGAACAGTAGGTGTTCAATGAAAGGCCAGCTTGTCACACATCAGAGACTGTATGCTTCTGGCTAAAGGCTTTTCCCTAGCAGGAGACTAGGAGGAAAACTGAGGAGTCTGATGGCCTTTCAGTCCATTTTTACATAGGTAGGCAATAAGATGCAGTTTGACATGCTTGATACCTTTAAGTAGAAACATCTGTATAAGAATATGAGTAGAATTGGGATAGACCAGAGGGAGAAGTCTAACTGTGAAGCAGGTCCAACAATGCCTTGACTAAGGCCACTGATTGGTCCCTTATTGGGCCAAAAGGATTGGACTTTCATAGCCCTGCCTTAATTTGTCACTGAATATTGTCCACCCCAGAAAGTCCTACCCTCAGGAGAAGTGATTCTGCAGTGAAGCAACTACTGAAGTTGCTGAGAGTTGAAAGCTGTTTGCAGGCAGCTGGAGTACCAAAATGTCCCTTGAAAGAGCCCTGTCCCTTCTCTGTTAGGCCTCAGCAAGAGGGATCTCCTTTGTTTGGACTTCTAATCTTCTTGGGATATTAGCCCCTCTGACTCTGTACCTGGTCTTCAATATTTCATGCCAGAGATGAGAGTTTCTTTGTAAGATAATGATAATGCCTCTCTCTTTCACTATTTTCTGGTTTTTTTTACATTTAAAAATATATAAGTTGAATATATTTCATGTATTTTATATATACAGATTGAGGATTACAGCGATATATATTACAATTCGGAGATTTCTATAATAGTCCCTCCTTCCATAAATCTTGGTTTACATGCTATTTAAGGGTTAGGTACCACCACTTGGACTCTAGCACTTTAATGCTTTTTTATCTTATTCCTGTCGGTGAGTCTCATTCACTCTTTCTACCAGCTACAGCTTCCATGCCAAGGACAGTCCTAGCCACTGTTAGTTATATTGGGGTCATCATGGATCCTAATGGCTTCAGTAATCAGTGTATATTCTATGTACTATGTACTATGACCTCTGCTAAGTATCCATGTACTATGACCTCTGCTAAGTATTGTGACCTTGTACAGTACATGTACTCCAGCATAGCCACGTCCCTGAATCCTTTAGTCCCATTATTTGCCATGGCAACTTTGGCATTTCAGTTCTATTTAGTGATGGCTAAGGGCCTTCCCACGCTTCTCAGAGATACCTTAATAGTGTTTATGTAGCACCTCCCAATGTTACTGCCAACATTTTACATCCCGTATCTTGGTAGGGTACCACCAAACCAGTTATTTCCCATATCCAATATTATGTCCAGGCTCTCTTGAAAATTTATACTCACATACGCTTTGCTTGGTAAGCGCCAAACAAACCTACAACTAGTAGTTGGAAGGAGAGCTCTGATATTTCACAAGGGGAAAAATCTAGGCCTATTTAAATGCACTGAAAAGTCATGGAACCAAAGCCAAATCTATAGTAAGAAAGAAACTGTCCAACAGCTAAGCTCTTCCAAGCAGAGGATCCTCTCAGTGGGTCAAATGATGGCAAGGCTTCCTTAAATTCTCCAGTGACTGAAGCAAATACATTAAATATGTTCACCTTATATGCATTAAAATTCTAGAATTATCCTCCCAAATAGATCTCTCAAGCTTTTGATGGTAGAAGGGGTGCAGGATTCAGATCCTCATTAGAGGGTGTTAGAATTTCATGAATAAATGAATCACTAAATCACATAGCACAGTCAGCTGCAGGTTTCATGAGCATTACCCTTGCTTAACATTAAAAAGATTTAAATGTTAGAAATACAAGCATGGCAAACAGAAGAGCAAAATAATGCAACCATTAGAATTACAATATATATACATGAATGACTAATCATAATGCCCTCTCAAAATAAAGCACTGTATAAATGCTAAATACTTATCATTTACTAGCAATTATAATGTGTTGCCAAGGCAAGGCTACTCCTCAAACACTGAAATTCTAGGTCCAGATTAAAGATAAGAGGAAACACATCAGAATTAAAGGTAAAGGTAAATTTTGTAGTTGTAATAGTGCTTTGAAAAATGAACCATCCCCAACTCCCGGCATTAGCCTTGGGTACACATCAATCAACTAAGACATTGACACCATTCATCTAAAGTTTCCTGTTAGACAAAATACACATTTACCAGGAATAGAGAATAATTTTAATCCAATTAACTCTGCTAAAGTATTTAGATTTCCTTTTTTAAAAGCCCAGTTAAACTAAACAAAACTTCCCTCTGTATCAGAAAAAGATGACAAGGATGAAAAGTGTCCACAGTGTTCCTGTATTCTAGTTTTAAAACTGAACTCTGAGCATAAGGAGCAGAATAGAATGGTTAGCAGTGTGGACTCTGGAGCCATACAAACCCCATTTGGACCCCAGCTTAGCTTACAGCTCAATAAATTTTGGGTAACTTGTTTATCACATTTGAGCCTATGATTCCTTAACTACAGTGAGGTCATGACAGTAGGATCTTTGTCAGGCTTATGAAAAAGAATACTTAGCAGGAAGCAGGAGGGAAGCATGAAAAGAGGGAGGAAGAATAGGAGGGAAGAATGAGGAAGGGAGTTAGGGAAAAGGTGAAGTTCTTCAACAGGCGAAGCTGGAGAAATCCTCTATTCTCTGCTTAACTCATGAGGAGGACGACAGGAGCATGGGCAAAGGAGCAGCCCTAAGAGCACAGGCCTAGAGGCAGGATCATCTCCAAGCATCAAGCAGAACAGCTGATGGTAGTGGTGGGGAGGCAATCAGGGGCTGAGTCTTCTCACCGCCACGTGTCCAGAAAGAGCATCAAACAGAAGCTCCTGCTTTCGCTCCGCACCTGCAGACCCCATTGCAAAGGCCAGAGAGAGAGAGAAAGCCCACAACGGCTTAAATGCTAGTCACCAGCCTCTGCTCACACACATCCTCGGAACCCACAGGGGAGGCGTTTGGGTTCTGGCCCTGTTCTACTGGGAGTCTTTCTCCCTAGCATTTAGCAGCTGTTTTGAGGCTCCTTCTCCCCTATCTTACACCAAGCATATAATGGAATGGCATTGGTCACACATTGACCCCAGTGATATTGTCTGGCCCCAAGATGGTAACGCTCACAAAATTGAAAGAGACTGGCTTTGTGGACCTCTACTGTAAGAAAGTGAACACATAACTTATCCCAGAAACTGAGACATCACTCAGAATTAAAAGAGCACATTAAAATTCCACAGCAAAGGTTGTAAAGTAGGACTATCTTGTGTCTGCTTATCTATACATCAATGAACTCAGATTATATAGGGCATGAAACTAGGGCTTCATGCTGCAGGAGCCCATTTAAAAAGCAACTGTTGGAGGTCAGGTATTTTGATATAGTGGGTTAAACCACCAAATGAGATGCCCATACTCCATATCAGAGTGTTAGAGTTCAAGTCCTGCCTCTGTTTATGATACAGCTTTCTGCTGATACGCCCAGGAAGCAACAAATGATGAACGAAGTATTTGGGTTCCTGATGTAGCATTTGGGTCCCTGACTGAAATATTTCGGAGACCTAGATGGAGTCCTAGGCTCCAGCTTTGGCCTGGCTCAGTCCCAGCCATTGCAGGCATATTGGGAATGATCTATTGGATAGAAGACTGAACTGTCTCTTCTCTCCTCTCTCCCCACCCCCTTATCGCCATCACTCTGTCTTTGTAATTAATTAATATTGAAAAGGATCTATGGGATCTTCATTTGTTATAACTCTCCCTATGTCTCTTTTGGCTTTTTTCTTTTATGCCAATTTTATATTTTTATTCATTCATTTGAATTTATTTTTAAATTTTTGATTAAAAAGTTATACCTATATGTTATGGAGTAGAGTGGAATATCTCAACAGCAACTCCTGGTATAAACCAGTAATACCTGGCAATTAGACCATCCATCTCCTTTACTGAAGGAACACCATTCCATTCTGTAGAACATCAGAACCAACTTCTTGATATCTCTTTGAAAGAAATGAATTATCATGAAAGAAACACCTACACCTCCATGTCCATTGCCACACTATTTACAAAAGCCATAATACAAAATCAAACCAGATAACACCTCTGATCTGCAGTGGAGTGAATTCATAAATACAGAACCCATAGATAGGGAAGATCACCTGCAGGTATACAAGGTGGCTGAATAGTGAAAGGTCACACTGACCTCAGCCACAGAAAGATACCAGAAAAACAAGCAAGGATCCTGTTTCCAGGGGACTGGTTGAGACAAAGCATCAGTGGAGAATGAATACAAACAACAGAGACTCCCTAAGGCAAGGGGAGAGGACAGACACACTTCTGTCAGCTGTACTACCAGCCATTCCTTCACCTCCACAGCTGCCTAAGAGAAAATTCCATGGTCTCCACTGGCTTTGATTCTCCACTGGCTTTGATTCCAATGTGGTGGAGAAAGATATGGACATTCAAATCAGGAAGCACATAGAATCCCAAGCAGGCATGATCAGAAGAGACCCTCACTGTGACACTTTATAGTCAAACTTCCAAAAGTAAAAAATAAAGAAAACATCCTAAAATATGCAAGAAGAGAAACATCACCTTTAAGATGATCTTTAAATGAACTCCCATCAAATTGATAGTAGATTACTCATAGAAATACTATAGGCAAGGGAGAAAGTACAGATACATAAGTCCTAAAAGAAAAAGAAAAAAAACCCTGCCAACCCAGAGTACTTTACCCAGTGAAGGTTTCATTCACAAAAGAAGGTAAAATAAAGACCTTCCAAGACAAACAATATTTGAAAGAATTTGTCACTACCTAGCCAATATTAAAAATGATATTTAAGGAAGTGCTACACATAGAAACTAAAAAAAGACAGCAACATAAAAGAATGTGAAGGCAGAAAATCCCCTGGTAAAAAAAAAAACAAAGGAGATTCAAAACAAATAATTGGAATATTTATAGGAAAATGGCAGGACTGATTCATTATTTATCAATAATAACCTACATTTTCCATTTAAAAGACCCAGGCTGGCTTAATGAATAAAAGAACAGATTCATATGTGTGCTACACACTAGAAACACACTTCACCAATAAAGACAGAAATAGACTGAGAGTAAAAGAATAGAGAAACATATTCCATGCAAATGAACGTTAGAAGTAAGCAGGAGTAGCTATACTTATTTCAGACAAAATAGGCCTTAAGACCAAAATTGTTAAAAGAGATAAAAGTCATTATGTAATTCATAAGGGACCAATTCAACAATAAGATATGACTGTGGTAAATGCATATGCCCCCAATGCTAGGGCACCCAATTTTATAAAACAAATGTCAATGGATCTAAAGGGGGAGATAAGCTCCAACACAGTAATAATGAGGGACTTAAACACCCCACATTCATCAACAGACATATCAGCCAGACAAAACATTAACAAATAAATTACAGAGTTAATCAACACCATAGACCAAGTACACCTAATTGGTATCTACAAAACATTTTATCCCACAACTGCAGAATGAACATTCTTTTCAGCATGGAACAGTCTCTCAAATAGTCCACATAATCAAACATAAAGTAAGTCTCAACAAATTAAAAAAAAATTGAAATCATATATTTATAATATTTTCATAAGTATTCTAAATTTAACTTAGCATGACAAAGGAAATGGAAATGAAACAAAGAAAGAAATACTGAAGTTCAAATAAATGCTTCTTTACAATAAAGAAGTTGAGTTTCTATTCCTGGAAGCTATAGGTGTCTACAAGCTTTCACATCCTAATCTTCCTCTGATATAATCCAAGTTTGATTAGATTAAAGTGAAGGTTGGTCTTCGGGTGAAACAGTACAGACAGTATGGCAATGGAACTGAAGGAATACCAAGATATTCCTACCAAAATGTCACCCTATGACACTGGTTTGGGGGAAGGCCTCTCATCAAATACATAAATGTAGCTTAAATGATTAGTATGGTACACTGAGAAAAATAACTGGTGAAGACAGGAGATTAAAACTTTTCATACAGAATTACTGCTAATTATCACTTAAGATTTTTGATATTAGTTGTTCTGCCTTCCCTTAGAGCTGGTGTGAAAATCAAATGGGAAACATTATTTGAAATTTTAAAAATCTGGAATGTTAAATCATGGTTAGAACAGTAGCCAGTGAAGTCATTCTGCATTTGGAACTTTGATCCAGGAACAAAAAAATAAATAGAAGGATACAGAGGAATGAGTCATATATCTATAATTTTGATCCAGTTTCTTAAACTTGTTGAATCAGTTTCCACACTTTTTTTTTAATGGAAATGTCAGTTAACACAGCCATGTCCCAAATGAGAAAGCCTGGGTTTGATGCCTGGTTCTGGCTTTTGATTCCAGCTTCTTAATAATGCAGACCTTGGGAGGCAGTGCTGATAACTCAAGTAATTGAGCTCCTGCCACCCACTGGGAAACCTGGATTGAGTTTCCGACTCCCACCTTTAGGTTCCTGTTTGTTTGCAGGCATTTAGGGAGTGAATCAGCAGGCATGAGCGCGTGCTCGCTCGCTCTCTCTCTCTCTCTCTCTCTCTCTATATATATATATATATACTTCTTAAAAATAAATAAACACTTAAAAATAAAATGGAAATAAGGAAATGTCTCATAGGTTACTGTGCAAAGGAAATAATGTATCCTATTAAAAAATTACAGCAGGGATTCTAGGTCATCACAAAGGTCTTATAAATGACAGCTAACAAAATATAACAAAGTAGACTTTCATGAAGAACATCATTCAGAAACAACACAACAAGGCATTTCCTAAGATATGAAGACATAAGTAGGGTGTGGCAATGGAGAGCCAGGATCATGTGAAATCCAGGATAGAATGATAGCCACTCATTGAAAAAGGTAGACAAAGCTGCTTTCTCCACACGAGATAGTTACCCTACCCATCTGTGTCAATCATGGTTTATATTTAAAACATGTAATTAGCAAACTCTCCACAAAACACTCGTGTTAAAGAATGAGGCCGTTGGAGGACCACTGGTTCTGCCATGAAAAGTTTATGTGATCATGGGGAAGATATTTAACTTTACTGTTTCTTCATTTGTCAAATGGGAATAATGATCATCATCGTACAAATGAGGGTAAGAGTATGTTTGTGATGTGTGCCCTACAGGCCCTGTTACCAGAAATAGATACTTGAGAATTGACAATCACTTTTTGACTAATTTTAACAGACCTTACCTTTAAAGAGCTTAGAACATAGCTGGAAGGCCAAGAGTAATCAAAAGTATATAAAGTAATCAACAAGAAAGCAAGGAAACTATTTAGAGCTAAGTTAGGGATTCCCTTCATCAAGACATATTAACTACGTACTTTGGCAGTAACAGTATTACCATATGCGAATGGGCCAGCTACTGCTCCAAATTACAGAAACGCTAGAGAATAAAATATCAACGCTCCCTGCCCCATGGTGTTTACCATCCAGGGGTACTGGTAACTCAGCATCAGTCTATCATGTGAGGATCCACATTTCCTTCTCCTGCTCCCCAGAACAAAAATAAGCATGAGTAGAATGTTTCTCTAGGTGTTCATTCATTCATTCACCATCTTCCCTCCTGCTTCTGACTAACACTGTCCAGAAATACTTGCTGAAATTACTGCTAATTTAGATTTGGATATTAGCTTCAAATTTTGAAACCCTACAGCCTGTGATTTGTATTCATGAATATATAGTAAGGTGCTGTTTTATATATGTAACAGTATCTAAGAGAATATATATATATATATTACTTTTAATTAGTATATATATATACTAATATATATTATATAATATATACTATACTAATCTTGCATGGGTAAATAATTTCCTTTACTCCATATCTACTGACTTATGAGTGTCCCATGAGATGAGAGTGGACACAGTTGGGTAAAAATCAATAACTGTACTGTTGAGAATTTCAGACCATCCCTCAAACCATCTAAAAAGTACAGTTGTTAAGAATGTGGTCTGTGGAATAGGAACACCTGTAATAAATCCTAGTTGCAATTATTACGGTCTGTGAGTGGGGAAATTTGGGTCCCTCACTTCATCTGTAAAACAGGGATAATAATATCACCTATGTTACAGAGGTTATGTAAATATGACCTGACATGAAGTACTCATAATGCAGTGCCTGGCACAGAATTAAAGCTCAAAATGTGCCAGTAACCTGGAAAAATCATCCTGTAACTCATATGTATGATTCCCAGACATATTTGGGAAACTTGCCAAGTAAGCAATTATAATTTCTTGGGCGGATATTAAGCACACACACATTTATAAACACACACACACACACACACACAAACACATATATATGGGAGTTGAGACAGCATATAGAAACAGATGAAGGAACTATCACTCTAGGATTATTGGATTAATCCAGAAGAAACAAAGACCCTCCAGTGAACTCGCGGTATTATCTTTGTCTCCCTTTGCCACAACTGAAGTCAACATCTCTACCAGGATTGCCCAGATCATTCCTTACAAAAAGCATACAGATTATTCTGTATCTCTTGATCTATAAGAGAAGGCAAGAATCACCATCCATCAACCACACATTTATTGAGACTTGACCCACACTCCAGGGATAAGTGTTCCTTACCACAAAAGATTCTAGCATTTGCTAGTCACAGGACCCTAGTTAGACAAATGCTATTATCTCTACCAGACAGGTGGAGCATTTCGGACTGCACAGGCTCCTTTCAGATTGCACAACCTTCTAGAGCAGGAGACGGGCCTTATCTAAACAGATTACCATCACAGAGCAAGAAAAGCCTCATACACAGATTCTACTCAATAAACATGGGTGTTGACTTTTGGCAGCTGCCCCTTCAGGATGCATCTGTGGCCTTCTATCCCTCCCTCCAGCTACCCAATCTGCAGCTGCCTTAGGTGGTGATTTCCAGTGCCTGAATGCATCTTTCCTAATACCAAAAGCCATCGGGCTCCTCTTGTCTCAGACAGCTCCAATACACCTGTCTTGGGAAAGTACGAACAGCAGAGCCCAAGTGCAAACCTATTAATAATGGATATCATGCTGCAACTGGTCTTTGAAATCACAGGTGGCTTTTGTCCCAAGACAGACAGATGCACATGAATCTACTTTGGTTCAGCTCTCCTAACACAAACTGCTTTTTCACACAGTCACAGTCACATGTAGGAGAAAAGTACTCCACACATATTCTCAGTTCTCAAATTAAAGTGGTAGTCACAAACCCATCTTTCTCAAAATTCCTAATTTTATTCACCAGACCCTATCCAAATGAATTCAGGAGAATGGATAAATAGATGGATAGAAAGATAGGTAGATACTATACTCAAACTAAGTTCTAACAGTGGCTCTAAACATATCCAAGGAGTGCTCTAGAGGGAAGGCAGTAAAGAAATCATTCCTATTTCAGTGTCTTCTTCTAAGTATTGTCCAAGAACCATCACATTATAAACACATGGGTGATTTTCAGAAAGTCTAAATTGAAAACCACTCACCAATTATTAGGTGATTGGTAATTACTTCTCAATCTCATGTAAAAATAGAAAATATAGGACTTATGATTCATAAATTCCACCCTTCCCCCACAAACATGCAGGATGATTTACAAAAAAGATATACAATTTGATTGATTATTCAGTGTGTTCAAAACCCACAAAGCTCTCCAGGTTTGCCAGTGACATATCTCAAAGATGCATTGGGGCTGTGTGATTGTGCCAAATGCTACCTGTAAAACCATCTTGTGATTTCCTTCTATCAAATGCAAATGTCAGAAAACCAATCTCAACTCAGTATTCAGATAAATGAATACAATGACTTCCATAGCTGATAAAATTCATTTTAGATAGGGCTGGAACCAGAGTCTGGAGTGATATCCAAGTGTTCCTTTCATACACCATCTCTTAGACCAGATGTTTCCATGTGACAACCCATTAATTTTGTTTTAGACTTTCTGCTTTGAGTTCAACAAAAGGGCAATTTCATAATATCCTCAATTAAACCAATTAAAGCAAAACACTCATTCCTGGACCAATCAGTGACACTAGAACAGGTGAATACCTCATGCCTGCCACTCGAATCACAAGGATTGAGTGGGAGAAGGATGTTTCTCAACCGGAAGGCTCACTTGCTGTTAACAGAAGTATGGATGCATGTTATGCAGACACAAGACATTTCAGTATAGTTGGTATTTTCCCCACATAATTTTTTAAATAATATACATTTCCATGAGTTTTTTGAAGATCCTTCATGTCCATGAATTATGAAGAATTTTGGCACCAAAATAGAGTAATATTTTAATTCTAATTTCCATGAACTTTTTGAATTACACTCGTATACAGATGCATGAGAGGAGACGTGATAAGGAATTGACTCACGTGATTATGGTGGCTGAGGAGTCCAGTGTTAGGTTGTCTGCAGACTGGAGACCCTAGGATGCTGGTCACATGGATCAGTTCAAGTCCCAAGGCCTCATAAGCAGGAAAGCTGATACGCACAATCTCAGTTCAAGGTCGAAAGTCTGGGCTCCTGGGGAGAGAGTAGTTGGTCTAAGTTCTGGGTTGTAAATGCAGAGAATTCTTCTGCCCAAAGCAAGAGGCAAGCATGCCCCAGCAGTTGGGAGAGAGGCATATACACCAACTCCTTTTCTGTATTATTTCTGTCTAGAATCCAGCCAATTGGATGTTGCCGCCCACATTGAGGGTGGGTCTTCCCCCTACTACACTCAGACTCAATTGCTAAGCTCCTTTGGAAACACTCACAGACACACTTAAAATGTGTTTCCAGAGTGCTAGTAATCTATAAACTAAATCAAGTCAGCACCTGAAATTAACCATCACAAGTGGTGCCCTGTTAAGGTTTTCATTTGCATTTTCTCTAATGACTTATAATATTGAGCATCTTCTCATGTCCGTGTGGCCATTTGTATAACTTATATAAAACTACATCTTTGTAAATCTATTCTTTGTTTTCAAATTGTATCGCACATTTTTTTCATTACTGATTTATAAAAGACCTTTTACATGTTTTGGATACAAGTGCTTTATCAGGTACGTGAGTTGCAAATATTTTCTCCCAGTCTTTTGGTTGTCTTTTCACATGCCATCAATAAAGTTTCTACAGCAAAAGCAAATTCTACTTTATTCCATTAATTCCTACCTATGGACTGAACTGTTGGGGGAGAAATCTACATATTTGAGGGAATGCCAAAAAAGTCATTCAAATTCCAGCTCTTCTGTTATCTAAAAACATGACCTTATACAACTATTAACTTCTCTGAGACTCTATTTTACTATCTACAAAATAGGAAGACTAAAGTGGATGATTATCAAAATCACATTCAGATATACATCCTGTTGTTTAATGTACAGTAGAATAGAATATGAATCCTGAAATATGGATAATTAAATATTAAAATATTCATGAAAAAACGTCTCCAGAGTCAAGGATTACACAGGTGAATGCTGCCTTCTGGTACCATCTATCATATAATTCCTTTCTTTGTTCATTCACTAATTACTGAACACTTGCTCTTTATGCCATCTCTATAGGAGACTAAAATTGAATCAGAATTCTCTAGATTCCTTCCTTCAATAAGGGACCCTACTTTAGCACTTAATATCTGTTTTTTTAGAAGTTTCAAAACCTAAACATTATAGAGTTAATAAGAAAAGTCATTTCCTCATCAAGAATGCACACCTACAACATTATATCATGACGGACTAATCCTTTGAAAATAGGATTTTGGATACAGTAATATAACCAAATATAGGATGGAGAAGGGCTCTCCTAACTTTCCTTCCTTCTTTTTTTTTTTTTTATTTTTTGACAGGCAGAGTGGACAGTGAGAGAGAGAGACAGAGAGAAAGGTCTTCCTTTGCCGTTGGTTCACCCTCCAATGGCCACCGCAGCCGGCGCACCGTGCTGATCTGATGGCAGGAGCCAGGTGCCAGGTGATTGTCCTGGTCTCCCATGGGGTGCAGGGCCCAAGCACTTGGGCCATCCTCCACTGCCTTCCCGGGCCACAGCAGAGAGCTGGCCTGGAAGAGGGGCAACCAGGATAGAATCCGGTGCCCCGACCGGGACTAGAACCCGGTGTGCTGGCGCCACAAGGCGGAGGATTAGCCTGTTGAGCCGCGGCGGCGGCCTCTTTTCTTTTTTTTAAAAACAGGCAGAGTAGACAGTGAGAGAGAGAGACAGAGAGAAAGGTCTTCCTTTGCCGTTGGTTCACAGCCGCCGCAGCCGGCGCTCTGCGGCCGGTGCACCACGCTCATCCGATGGCAGGAGCCAGGTGCTTCTCCTGGTCTCCCATGGGGTGCAGGGCCCAAGCACTTGGGTCATCCTCCACTGCACTCCCGGGCCACAGCAGAGGGCTGGCCTGGAAGAGGGGCAACCGGGACAGAATCCGGCGCCCCAACTGGGACTAGAACCTGGTGTGCCAGCGCCGCAAGGCTGAGGATTAGCCTGTTGAGCCACGGCGCCGGCCCTTCTTTCTGTTCTTTCCTTCAATAAGAATTAATTTGGCTTTCCTTGCTTCCCTGAAAAATTTCCTAGCCCTCAATCATATATTAATGTCACCCATGCTAAAGTGACTTCCATGATGTATTACACCTGGATGTGGGGAGAAAATGTCATTCTTCAGGTCATATGCTTTATACTGCAGGTACTGTAGCTGTCACCAGCTTGTACAATGGTTCAAGTCCATTAATAAAACAACGATCAAACAAAATGTCCTCAGGCATAAATAAAATAAGAGCAAAGATCTAGATGATGGTTTGCACTCATTTGTAATATCCTATTTTTGCAGTATGCTTTAAGCTTTTCACCTTAAGCAAGAAGAAGTTGATGATTTCATAATAATTTTCTTTCTAAATCTTTTCCTTTCTATTTAAAAACTGCTGACTCTATGACAGATTCTCATATAATTGCTTGCCAACACACTTCTGTAAATTTCAAAGCTCACTTCACTAATGCTTGGTTAATTACCTGGGCACTTGATGGCAAGCCAAAACCACAAATTATTATTACAGAAATGAAACATTCAAATGCCTACCACTCTTCTAAAACTTTTCCTTTAAAATGTATATAGTACTTACTTTCTTAGAATTGTCTAAGAAATTTGCTTCGCACTAATTGTGCACTAGCTATTCAGATTAACATTCAAGAGCTTTCTGGTCTGGCAGATCTAGATTCAAATCCCACCAGGACCACTGGTAACGTTGAAGCTTTCTATAAATTACTTACATGGTTAAGCCTCAATGTTCTCATCTTTAAAAATGGAATAATAGATAATGATACCTACCTTTTAGGGTTGTAGTGAGGTTTTCTGAGATACATCTTGAGATGCCATAAATGATGGACCCAATACAAACTTCACAAATGCTTGCAGAGCAGAACTGATATATGCCATATTCTTGTAAAGTATGGCTAGGGCTATACTTCAGGGTTTTGCTACCTTCTTTGTATTGGACTTATCATCATGAAAATAATGAGATACTTTGGTTCTAATAGTGATAAATACCAATGACAGAGGGACTTTTTATTTAACATATAAGAAGGTCAGTTTACTTTCTAGGCTCTTCTCCTGATCAGACTAATACATGAGCAATGTCCCTGCACTCCTGGAATTTTTTTCTCACCCGCAAGCAACAGGGTACCAGAGTACCTTCTACCCCAACTTCTTCTATTTGTTACATGATGATCACTCCTTGTCTCCTTTCCTTTTTGCTCAGATTTCAATCAAACACAGCCCCTATCCATCCACTTCACTTTTATGAATCCTACATAATAGGTTTTTAAAATCCTTTATCTCACTCAAAAGATAAATATTGGATTGTGTATAAATAAAGAGAGCCACTTTATCACAAATATTAGTCTATTTTCCAACTGGGGTTAGAAACTCATACTGTGTTTCTGAAGCAGTCTTTGGAGCACTTTCAGAATCAAAGTGGAAAACAGGCTGTAATGGTCTAGAGGGAAAACACTTTTGATAAATCAGAGATAGCCTCCTCTTGGAACAATACTAGCTGCAACAGAGGGAGACTGGAGTAAAAATAAAATAAGCGCTTTTCACAAATCAAATGAATGAAATACACAATGCTTACATAAAGATGTAAATATTTTCATTTTATAATCGATAAATTAAAATAATAAATTAGAAAATGATTACCAATATAATGTTTACAGTTTTCTTACAAATGCATGCATTTACAGGCCAGCATTTTGGCACAGCTGGTTAAGCTTGCACCTGCAATGCCAGCATCCCATAAGAGCACCTGTTCTTGTCTGTGCTGCTCCATTTCTTTATTTTTGTTTTATTTTCTTTTTGCTTTGATAGGCAGAGTGGACAGTGAGAGAGAGAGAGACAGAAAGGTCTTCCTTTGCCATTGGTTACCCTCCAATGGCCGCCGTGGCTGGCGCACCACGCTGATCCGATGGCAGGAGCTAGGTGCTTCTCCTGGTCTCCCATGGGGTACAGGGCCCACTTGGGCCATCCTCCACTGCACTCCCTGGCCACAGCAGAGAGCTGGCCTGGAAGAGGGGCAACCGGGACAGGAATTGGCTCCCCTACCGGGACTAGAACCCGATGTGCCGGCGCCGCAAGGCGGAGGAATAGCCTAGTGAGCCACAGCGCCGGCATGTGCTGCTCCATTTCTGATGCAGCTCCCTGCTTATGACCTGGGAAAAGCAGTGGAAGGTAGCCCAAGTGCTTGAGCCCTGGCCACCCACATGGGAGACCTGGATGACACTCCTGGATACTGGCTTTGGCCTGGCACATTCCGACCATTGCAACCACCTGGGGAGCCAACCAGTAGATGAAAGATCTAAATGTCTCTTTCCCTCTCTCTCTCTCTGTAGCTCTGCCTTTCAAATAACTAAGTCGTGTTTTTTAAAGTATCCATTTTCCCAACTATGGGGTAGAATTTCTCTGTGACTGAGAATCCATTGCATTTGAAGAAAACTTCTGTTCTACCTTGGAAATGCTGCATTTATACTTGATAATGCCAAGTATATGAGGCTGTCTCAAAAACTTAGAAGAAAATGTGTCTTATGAAACAAATGTGCATGGATTTCAAAAATTTGTGCATTTCAACTTGTCTTGTAATATCATTTTCCCTGTTCTTTTAAAACTACTCTCAAACATAATAAATAAAGCAGTAACAAATCAGGTGATCTCAAAGACATTGAAAAAAACCTTGAGAAGCCAATTCAACCTTCTAACTATGCATGTAACATCCCCCAAATTATATACATGATGCTCCCCTCTCCCCCCACTTAAAATATATCACAGGGTGCCAGAAAGAGATAGAAGGACCTCTGAAAGGCTATGATAATCCTGGACTTTAATCACCTGCTTTAAGAGTTTCAGCAGCTATATGTTTCTGTGCTCTGTGACTTGATTTTAATCTAGGTCCATCTCTGTCTACCCATGGATGGACATTTCATTGACAAAGTCTGCATCTCTTACATACAGATGCACCTCACTAGTGCTGATACCTTTTTCTACATGCAGACCTTTCAGCCTATCTCAAGCCATCTGTCATCATTTTGTAATTCCCTGTACTGACAAGTACTAGAATTTGCAACACATCTACAAGTTTCCAGAAATTTGATTGATTCCCTAGTTTTCAAAATTTCCAACCCTAATGAAAGAATTGAAGCCAGATCTACTTTGTATTAAGTGCATCATTTATCAGGTTTCTTTACCAGGTAGGTATAGTGATTCATTTGTTTGTATGATTTTATTTTTGAAACCTTTCTACACTTTCTCACTGGTTGGGTAGAAGTGGGAACTAGGGTATCATCAAGGAAATACTAACATCCTCTGTTACCTCAACAGCTTTGTTAACACATACCTCCATTCTCCCAGCAATGCTATTCCAGTGAAGTAATGTAAAAAGAAATGAATAGGCTGGCGCCACAGCTCAGTAGGCTAATCCTCCACCTTGCGGTGCCAGCACACCGGGTTCTAGTCCCGGTTGGGGCGCCGGATTCTGTCCTGGTTGCCCCTCTTCCAGGCCAGCCCTCTGCCGTGGCCCGGGAGTGCAGTGGAGGATGACCCAAGTGCTGGGGCCCTGTACCCCATGGGAGACCAGGAGAAGTACCTGGCTCCTGCCTTCGGATGAGCGTGGTGCTCCGGCCACAGCGCGCCGGCTGCAGCGGCCATTGGAGGGTGAACCAACGGCAAAGGAAAACCTTTCTGTCTGTCTCTCTCCCTCTCACTGTCCACTCTGCCTGTCAAAAAAAAAAAATGAATAGAGATGTCCAGGCACTATATTAAATTGTCAACTTTGACCTTTGATGGTCAGAACAGCCAGCGACAACTATGATTAATGGTATTCCCAGATTATGAGAGCTAGCAGGTGCACTGACCAGTTATAACCTGTAATGAAGAGAAGGTGTGTAGTTACTAGACAGGATATGGAGAGCACTAAAACTCAGTCCTCCACCCTCTTGTCTATTATTTAATTATGCCAAATTTGAAGCTGATTAGACTGTGGTTTGGTTATTTATTAATAACTATTTACCATATTAGTCAAATTAATTAATTGAGTTTGCTAATTTAACATAATTTAAAATTTCATTTGTAGTGATAGGTCATCCAAAAGTTTTCAGAAGGAAGAATCAAGGATCCAGATAACCAAGCATTCGCCTCCAGTCTACCTGAAAATCTGTCAACATCTTTTCCCATCCATTCCCAGAGTAGGTTCAAGGGACCATGCAGCTATGGGTATGCCAAGCACCTCTCCCAACACTGTGCTATGATGAATAGGCAGCAACACGGTGAACTTTAGCATGATTTTTATGAGGTACAAAAATGGGGCTGAAATAATTTCAATGACCAATTAATGATTTTTAAATGTTGCAGCCCTAACAGACCCCAGAACCTTATAATAGGGTGCCAGAATTAATTTCACTACCAATCTCCTACTCATACATAATAATAAAGAAGAAGACACACACACGCAGAGTACTGAAAGCTCTCTTCCTTTTTATATCCTAGCACAAAATTAATAACAGTTTTCTGAGTACTTGAAGAATGGATTTTAATTCCCATCAATATCTTCAATTCAGAAATTTGACTGATTTTCATAAATCGTAGTTCTCCTTTGTCTTCCCATATCCCCAAATTCTGCTAAGATTGACCCACTTCCTATACACTTCTAAGTCAGAGTCATTCTGCTCAGCTTCTCTCTGTGACTGCTTCTGTCTTTCCTCTTCTTCAGGAATCCTTTATTCCAATAAAGCTAGACCTGCGGCTGCTCACCTGTCTTGACCTCTGCACATTCACGTACAGAATTCCTTTCTCTGAATGCCCACCCCACTCTCAGTCTCAATTTTTAGACCTATTTCCAATGTCACTTTCCTCATAAAACCGTTTGTGATCAAGCCCCTTTGCATTTCACATGACCCTTTCCTGCTTGAGGCTCGATAACTCTGTCCATGTCCTTGACACATGTACCATATTCAGGTTTTTCAAGGGAAGTACTAGTCCATTTTTGACCCCATGGTAAATGTAATACCTCAAAGGAAAACTGTGGCTAAAATGCTTTTGTATGCCATGTAAGGCCCAAGCGAAGAGCCGTACACATCACATATATGCAACACAGTGATCCCTCCTTATCCATGGTTTCACTTCCTGCAGTTTCAGTCACCCATGGCTCAATATATTGAATGGGAAATATAAAAATAATAATCCGTAGGCTCTAAATTGCACACCACTCCGAGTAGCAGGATAAAATCTGACATCTTCCCACTGAGCCCCACCTGAGATGCTGATCACGCGGGGAATCCATACTCTGTATGCCAGCTGACAGCAGTCCCTCAGTGTCCTCAAATCCGGAGCTGCTGTCAGTGTTTCTTCTCTGGCAAACCCCGCCCCCTTTTTAAACTTAACAATGGACACAAAATAGAACAGTAATGACAGTGGTCAAAGAGAACCCATGAAGTTCTTCCTTTAAGTATCATTTCTACCTTCATAGGAAGAGTAGAGTACAATAAGCTATTTTGAAAGAGAAATAGGCCACAAAAGCATAACTTTATATTCTTGTAATTGGTTTTATTATTGTTGTCATTCATCTCTTACTGTGTCTAATTTATAAGTTTAGCTTTACTGTAGGTACAGATACATAAGGAAAAATTAGCATCTATAGGATTCAGTGCTATCAGCAGTTGGAGAACCACGGGGGACCCTGAAATGTATTTCCCAAAGACAAGGGGAAACGACGTTATATATTTTTAAATAAATTGTACTCAATTTAAAAACAGAAAAAATTGGCTACAATCCATTATAGATGCAAATTATAAAACAATAATTTTTCATCTACTTTTTTTGGCAAAGGCCAATAATGATCATATATATCTCTCATATGTATGATATATATATATATGATGTATATATATATATATATATATGCTGGCAGGAGTCTAAGGAAACATTATTATTTATTGATAGAGGAAGCATATATTTTTGGGTCAAGAAACCTTGCAATAGGGAGTGAACCAGTGAATGGAAGATTCATTGTTTCTCTTTCTGTCTCTCCCTCTCTCTCCCCGTAACTGTGATATTCACATAAATAAATAAATAAATAACATAAATAAATCACATATAAATAAATAAATTCGCATAAATAAATAAATAAATCTCTTTTTTTAAAAAAAAAGTTATAAAATGCATATGTCCAACAGAGGGGTTAAGTCAGAGAAAGTATTGCATACGCTAATCACCGAATGCTATCCTGGCCTTTCTTTACTTCTAAGGAAATGACTTCCAGTTGCAGGGGCTCAGGAAACAATGCTCGAGCTAAAGAAGATTGGAAGTCCTCAGAAGCAGCCTCTGAATCAAGTTCTTTCTGACCTCCTCTTGCCTTCAGGGAGAGGCTTTCTCTAAAGTCTTCCTACCTGCCTAAAGACAGACACTCCACAGGGTCTACAATAACCATCTCCACCCTATCCCACTCCTGCCCCAGAATTAAAGCAGGGGAGATTAAACTCATATCACAAAACAGGAGATGAGAAACATCAAACCCAGCAGACTTTGTCACAGGCTATCACCTATTCTTCTAAAGTTCTATTCTTCTTTGCCTAAAATCATTTACTCCCCCCTAAAAATTGCTTAAATTCCTCCCCTCTCCCTTATGCAGTGGATCTGTAAGCTTTTAAATCTCAGTGGGTTAGTGAGTACTCACTTTGCTTACCTACCATGCAACCATACATGTAATAAATTCTTTTCTCCCATCAATCTGTCTGCTGTTTTATGTCAAAGACTCAATTATTGAACCGTATCAGAGTGCCTGGTTTCAGTCTTGGCTTCTGTGCTTCCTACTCAGATTTCGGATAATACACATCCTGAAAACAGGAGATCATGGCTCAAGTAACTGGGTCCCTGCTACCTATGTGGGAGACCAAGATAGGAATTCAGGCTCCTGGCCTCTCCCTGGCCCAGACCAGATTGTTCCATGCATTTGGGAAGTGAACTGGAAGATCTTGGTCTGTTTTTATATCTTTGAAACCAAATAAATATTTTTAAAGAAAATTAAGATAAATTTATTTGGTGCAAGAAAATTTTGAAATTCTCACATAGTTTTTTCACAATACACATTTTCCACCCACTTTTTGAAGGTCCTCAGACTTTATTCTCATTACCAAATCAGATATATGGCAAAGAAACTCCAGGGGTAGCACAAGAAGGAAAGGACAAATTAATACAAATGCTATTTGAATTTGAGAAGTTTGTGGCTTGATATATATTCAGGATTCCAAACTATAAAACAGATACATGTATGGCTGTCAAGGTTGGAGCACTGAGAAATGTTGATGAACTCTATAACCTGGCAAAGACTGACCAAGGAATTAAATAAGACACAGCTGCTCCTCTTAACTGTCTGATGCTGGTGGTGGGATCATGTCAACCAAGGTACCCCTGCACTCCACTCCCCGTGGCTAAGAGTTTGCTGAACATCAGTTATTCTGTGACTTGATTCTAAGCAATGAACACTATATTCACTCTATTTTAAAATGAGACAACAGAGGCAAAGAAAAACTGATACATGTGTCGTAGGTCACATAGGCAAAGATAGGGTCAAGTTTCTGAGTCATATGGCCTGACTCTGCGGCCTGCGCACTTAACAACTAGACTATATGACTCCTTTCTATTCTTGGAGCCACTTGAGCACACACATCCCACCTGTCCTTGAAGTGACACCAGTGGAATTGCCCGCTGTATCAAGGTAGAACATGCCTTTGTCCCTAGGTTTTATAGAAACAGAAGCTGCATTTTCATTTGCAGGGCTCTAACATTTCAGAGATGGCTTTTGAAGGTGCAGTGGTTCTCAAGATTTCAGAATTCATTCAGAATCACAGGAAATAACCAGGGGCTCCAGCAGATTAGCACACATATATGATGTTATCATTTTCTCTTCTGCCTATAAAAGTAGATAGGTCTATGGGGGGGGGGGTGATATGTGAAACAATGGCAGTAACACCAACACGTTTTGTTTTGTTTTGTTTTGAGAATTAATCTCTTTATTTTTATTTTTTAACTTTTATTTAGTAAATATAATTTTCCAAAGTACAGTTTATGGATTACAATGGCTTTTTGTTAAGATCACTTAGTTTACCCATACCTCTTTTTTTTTTTTTTGACAGGCAGAGTGGACAGAGAGAGACAGAGAGAAAGGTCTTCCTTTTGCCGTTGGTTCACCCTCCAATGGCCGCCGCGGCCAGCATGCTGCAGCCCGCGCACCGCGCTCATCCGATGGCAGGAGCCAGGTGCCAGGTGCTTTTCCTGGTCTCCCATGGGGTGCAGGGCCCAAGCACTTGGCCCATCCTCCACTGCACTCCGGGGCCACAGCAGAGAGCTGGCCTGGAAGAGGGACAACCGGGACAGAATCCGGTGCCCCGACCGGGACTAGAACCTGGTGTGCCGGCGCCGCAAGGCGGACGATTAGCGTATTGAGCCATAGCACCGGCCACCCATACCTCTTAGAATGCCTGAGTTTGAGTCTCAGCTTTGCTGCTGATTCTCACTTTCTGCTAATGTGGACCCTGGAAGGCAGCAGGTGATGGTGATGGCTTCAGTACTTGCGGCACTCGCACCCATATGTGAGACCTGGATTAAGTTCCTGGCTTCTAACTTTGACCTAGCCCAGACCTTGCTGTTATAGGTACTTGAAGATAAGATATTTTCGATGTTTCTGTCTTCAAATAAATAAAATAAATCTTAAAAATTAAGATTCAGAAACTATCTGAATTAGGACTCCATACAATCATGGTTGCTGAATGATGAAAAAGCACCACTTACCAACTTAGTCATTAGTTACCAAGGTTACTACCAAAAAATCCAATTTCTTGGGCCACCCACAGCCCAACCAAATCATAATATGAACCAGGATTCCAGACACTGATGGTTTTTTAGTAGCCAAAGTGATTTTATTGTGAGGCCAAATTAGAGAAAAACAGGTAGTTCATTAAATTTCTGGATTGAGAATCTCTATTCATCCACTCCACAGTATTAATAAGCAATCATGGCAACATTAATTTATGGTAATTGATTTATATATACATAAATGCAATATACCATTATAATTCTTTTTCCTATATGTTCTATTCCCAGCACTCTACTTAAGCTAATGAGTTAATTTCCATGTCTTCAGTTTCTTGATTTGTAAAATAAATGATTTGTAAGACCACTTCTACCTCTAAAACTCCAACCTAAGTGGTTGGAGTTCAAGGTAGAAATATGTCACATTTACCTGGGGAGATGGTCAGTCAATATTCCAAGAGACACTGTCATTACTAACACATATAACAATGAGATTCTGGAAGTACAAAGTCATCTTCTAGTTTTTGTTCATTCTTCCTTAATATCTCATGTAAGACAGATATGAGTGCGCAGGAGGCAGGAAAGCACTTCCAGGTTTTTCAGCCAAGTTTCACAACATAACAGCTGCTGTGTAAGAAACAACTCACTGGCTTACAGAAATCATTATTTTATAGACTCTTACAAATTTGGGAAACATTCAGTAGATTATTCTTCTGTTCATAGCATTGACTGAGTTCATTTATTGATACCCAGTGAACCATTTGGCTACTGTAGAAGATTCAAATAGCTTCATTCAAATGCCTGGTGCTATGGCTTCTTGGAAAGCTGGGCTCTGCTGAAAAACACAGCCTCTCCAATTAATCTCAGAGCCTCTATCGATAGTATGTCTACCATCTACCAGGCCATCAAACTTCTTACATGGTAGCTCAAGGATCCAAGATTAAATGTTTTAAAGAAAGAGAATGCTCAGTTTCTTAAGATTTTGCCCAGAAATTGGCATAGTGTCAATTCCACTGTGTCTATCCGTCAAAGAAGTCATGGATTCTACCAATATGCAAAGCAAGGAGACATAAATTCCAGCCCCAGAGATTTCATATGATTTTGTTCAATACATAAAGAAACCAAGGATCTGTCCTTGGTTCTGAGGTTGGCATGGATATAATTCTTCACCACTTCTACGAATATTTTAGAGAATGAAAAGAGAAAGAAATTTCTGCATTAAGAAAGCAAACCTTTCTGGTGTCTCATTTCATTCATTTAAAATTTCTCTCTTGATTGGTAATTCACACCTCCACCTTTACCTGGGAGAAGGAAGCCATCTAGAAGTGTAGGGAATGCACTGATCAGGAGACAAGTACCTCTGTGGGGAAAATGTTAGCATTCTTTTGAAAATACAAAGCAAAACAGAGAACCTACCCTGGAATCTGACTCTGGTCCACAGGAAAAGATGTGGCAGTTAAGATAAATCAGACTCAGCAGCCTCTCCAATAGGGAACCAAACGATGTTTATTGTGGGTTGGGAGAACACAGATGAGATTTCTTGGCTCAGAGCCATGATCTGCTACCCTGGATATGCTTCCCTGTGACTATTATGATGGCGAGGATTGTATTTCAAACAAAGAGTACCCTTTTGATTTCAAAATGCTCTTAGAAAGTCAAGTATTATAACTCAAAGCCCCACTATGAACAGCAGTGATTATGTGGCAGACACTATGCTGAGTGTGTCCCCTATGTTTGTTCATTTCATCTTTACAATAGTTTTGAGAGGTGGGTATTATTATCCAGCTTTATAGAGGAGGAAACTGAAATTCGGAGAGGTAAAGTGGTTTTCTCAAAATGCTACGAGAGAATGATTTTCTAATTATCACATGATGCTTAAGTCTAAAGTATGTCTGAAATGAACTGATGTCCAAGAGATGCAGAAAGACCTGTATCAGAGTCCACTAACTACCAACACCAATTTCTCACAGGTCACAAGATATCAATCTTCCCCACCATTCTCACTCAACACAAGAGCTTCAATTTTAACTTCAGTAGCACTTAGTAGGGAATAGACCAATCAAGAGGTCTCTTTTGATTTTTTGCTTTCTAAATGATATAACTTGTGGTTCTCATGTATGAGATGAGGGACTTTTGTGTTCTGTACCCACATAGCAGGATATACAATCTAGTCTTTTAATACACTCCATGTCTAGTGTCTTTCCCCACTTCATTGTCCTTTAGAATCCTACTGGGAAGAAAAGAAGCAAAACAAGAAAATAATTAGAAACAGTCATTTGATGTTTGCTCTGAGAATGAAATGAAAGCTACCCATTCTACAAGCAAAATCAGAAAGGACTGAGAAATTCAGACAGTGGGTGACAGTGGGTCAAGATGTGTTCCAAACTTGAATTCTGATTCTACCACTTGCCGCTGTGTGGTTTGGGGCAAGTCAGCCTTGGGGTCTCAATTTCTGATTTGTTAATCAAGCACACCATTATCCAACGTTAAGGGATTTTGCAAGAGAAAAAGAAGAAGGTGAACTAAAGTAGATCCTACACATAGACACTGAAAATCACAAACCAAATGCATATTGAACATTCTTTTAAGGTGGATTCTCTGGATACAGAATCTCGAATGGAGCTGTCCTTACAGAAGGCATCTGTGGGAACATGCTCATAACGGAACATGCAAGGAAGGGGTGGAGATTCAATATCATCACTGATCTCACAGGAATCTCTGGAGTTTGGACAGGACATCAGCCTTGTCGAAATTGAAGCAAAGGAAATCAGCCTATTTGCCAGTATCTGTCTGTCATTGCATGCACTGGAGAGCATTGTAACCTGGGGCAAGGCAGCTCCCTTCAGCAGAGGACAATTCTGGAGAGAAAGACAGATGTGAGTCCTGGCAATTAATAGACTGTGTGTGGAGACTGAGAGGTTCTATCCAGAGGCAGGAGTCAGAGCAGGGCACTACATTATGCACCACGGATTCCAGGGCCACATTGACAGAATTCTGGCTGCAGGCTATTGAAAAAACTGATATGGATGGCTAAGTCCACAAAGTAACAGCAGCACTTCTGACCGAAATCTTAGGACTGGTCACTGCTCTAAATCCTGTCTTCAGCTCAATGCAGAAAATCAGCTGCATGAGGTTTTGAGTACCCTAAAATGAAAACTTCCAGTATGCAAGAACTGGATTAGTTTTGTCACCAACAGATGCCTGCTGCCTATGACAGAGCTGGCCCATAACAAGGGTTCAATAATTATTAAATGAATCAACGAGTATATATAATGAGCTAGACTGATCCTGCAGAAAAACAAGACAAAACTATGAGAAGAAAATGCGAAATATTTATGGCATCAGGAATCTCCCTAGGCTCTAGTCATGAGTTGCTGAGGCTATGGAAGCCTTCAGGTTTCGCCGACTTCGATCCTATTCCGACAGGGTCACAGTCAAAGTGAAGGTCCTCTCCTCCCTTCGGAGAAAGGTACCTCCTTCTTTGGTAGCCCCGTTCCTTCCACTGGGATCTCACTCGCTGAGGTCTTCCATTTAGGTCTTCTTTTTTTCCTTTTCCAGAGTGTCTTGGCTTTCCATGCCTAAAATACTCTTATGGGCTCTTGAGCCAGATCTGAATGCCTTAAGGGCTGATTCTGAGGCCAGAGTGTTAACTTAGGACATCTGTCTTTCTATGAGTCTTCTGTGACTCTGCTTCCCATGTTGGATCATTCTCTCCCTTTCTGGTCCTATCTGTTTGTATTGGCAGACACTAGTCTTGTTTGTGTGTTCCCTTTGACTCTTAGACCTATCAGTGTGATCAATTGTGAACTAAAATTGATCACTTGGGCCATTGAGATGGCATTGGTACATGCCACCTTGATGGGGTTGTATTGGGACCCCCTGGCATGTTTCTAACTCCACCATTTGGGGCAAGTCTCCTGACACCATAAATAAGAGTGTCAAATTGTTAAATCAACACCAGGAGTCACTGTGTACTTATATCCCATGTGGGATCTGTCCTTAATATGTTATCTAATGTGAAGTAATGCTGTAACTAGTGCTGAAACAGTATTTTTACACTTTGTGTTTCTGTGCAGATGCAAACTGATGAAATCTTTACTTAATACATACTGAATCGATCTTCTCTATATAAAGATAATCGAAAATGAAAAAAAAAACAGTGTTACATTGGAAATTGCATTAAAATTAATCAGCTTCAAAATATATATATATATATATATATATATATATATATATATATATCATGTAGGATCTCTGTCCTTAATGTGCTGTACAATGTGATTCAATGCTAGAACGAGTACTCAAATAGTATATTTCACTTTGTGTTACTATATGAGGGCAAATGGACGAATTCTTTACTTAACACATGCTAAATTGATCTCCTGTATACAAAGAGAATTGAAAATGAATCTGGATGTGAACGAAGGGGTGGAGGGAGCGGGCAAGGGGGGAGGGTTGCGGGGGGAGAGGGAAAGTACGGGGGGAAAGCCGTTGTAATCCATAAGTTGTACCTTGGAAATTTATATTCTAAATAAAAGTTTAAAAAAAAATGCGAAATAGTTTCTTTATCAAAACACTAAATAGGTGCTTAGACATTCTTAAAGTTAATTCAAAATTTATTTCACATGTTTTTAAAAAGGCAAAGGCTTATCATAAAGAAGACAAAGAATCCAAGGGAAAAGCATAATTCTAGAATATAGTTTATATATATATAGATATAGATATATTCCATGATGAGTATAACAGCATAGTTGCCTTTTTCAATAGTCTTTAAAGTTCTCCTGGGGTGGAAGAGATAAGCTAAGAAATTCATTTCCCAGGATAGCAGCCACAAATTTTCTACCAATCAGAAAGAAGATGCAGAATTAGTTCCATAGTATCTGCTATTAAAAAATGCCAGCCTAATATTAGCAAGATGACACATCCCAGGCACAAGGGACAGCTCCTGATAGTGTATTTCATGATATGCTGATCTGGCCAATGCTTCTCACAGTAGGTCAAAGGCTGAGGCAATACCGACCCAGAACTTGAGAGGAAATAAATTTCTATAGCTCAAAATTACACGTAGCCTTCCTAGTGAAATATCATTTCTCAAATTTCCAGTTTTAACATGATTTATGACACACAGAACACTTTTATGAGAGCCGGCCAGTACTTCCATGCCTTTGATTTTGAATAATTATTTTTAGGTTGAAAGACTTTTACTGTCTTCCTATTACTTTTGCCCGTAAGTAAGCCAGGTTGTTATTTTTCATTCCCTCTTTGTTTTACAACATGGAAATAGTTCTCAAAAAATTATTTTCAGAGGCAAACAATTACTCAAAAGCTGATCTGGAGAGAAATATTTCTGTTATTGCAGTCTCAGGAGCATCATTAAATCTGATGGAGCCTGGCTGGTTGTCTGGGGCAAGCACAGTCTCACAGATGCCTAGGTTCTAAGTCACCTTCATTGCTGGCTGGGAGCTCTCACTGACACCATTCACTGTGACAGTCCCCAACTTGTCTCTCTTTCATCCACACCATATACAACAAACCAAGTGAAATCATAAGCATAAATTAAACCTCATTCCTCTGCTTAAATTGGTTCTATGGCTTTCTTGATTCATAAAATGAAACCAAAAGCTTATGCTGTGTCCTTAGTGGTACTCGCGATCTGGCTGCAGCTCTTTGACTAGAAAAATATGAAAGTTTTCAGAAAGAGCAACTGACAGAGAGAAGTTACTATTTTTCTACATGGTCCTGGCCTAACAGTTCTATCATGGAAAGTGACCAGCAGGCCCCCTTGCACTAGCTCTCCCAGTGCTCATAAACCAAGTCTCCTGCCTGTGGTCTTCAACCTCCCTCTTAAATCAGCCCCTTGCCTTACATCTATTATTTGTCTTTGTTATTTTGCTAAACTGGTCTCTGGCACCTGGCTAGGAACAATGACTATGGAGTTGAAGTGGAACTTTGATTTGAGACTTTGGGGAGAAGTATGCTGCTCACCTACTCTAATCATATTGTAGCTTTTAATTCAGTAACAAAACTTCATCCTTAACTATAATTCCAAATCAATCTTCTCACATATCAAGAAACAGAGGAAAGCTCCTCTTATGCACTTCTTCAGGCCTAAGCAATGAGCTCAGTGAGAAGCAGTCTGCTCATAGGCTGTCAGTCCCACCAACTCTGTCACGCATAGTTTCTTCACTTCTAAATGTCTGCGTCCACTCCTGAGGCACCAAATGTTTTGGTGCAAATGGTGAGTAGCTGGGACCAAGCACCATTTTTATCTCTCTCAAATTCCTATGGTAATCACCGGTATAGAAATATTAGAAAACCTCCATGGTTATTATGCTTATGTCAGGAGCAGGGAAATAAGAGATTCTACGCAAATCTTCTGCATTCTACAGGAGGTTCAAGAAAGAGAAGACCCTGGTCAAAAATAGCAGGTAAGGATTGGCATTGTGGTGCAGTGGGGTTAAACTGCCACTTGGGATACCGGCATTCCATATTAGAATTCCAGTTAGAGTCCAGCCTCCTACACTTCTGATCCAGCTTCATTTTAATGCATCCTAGGATGCAACAAATGATGGCTTAAGAACCTGGGTATCTGTAACCATGTGGGAGCCCTGGATGAAGCTCAGGGCTCCAGTATTTGGTCTGGTAAAGCCTTGACTATTGCCTATTGCAAGCATTTGGAGAATGAACTAGCAAATGGAAGACTGTTACCCTTATCTCTCGCTCCCTCTCTGTCTCTGTCGCTGTTTCGTGTGTGTGTGTGTGTGTGTGTGTGTGTGTGTGTGACACTGCCTTTCAAATGAATAAAAATAAATAATTAAAAAACAGCAAGTAGTGACAATGAACTTGGAGGAATCAGAGCTGTTTCTCAATATGTCCACAAAGAAGAAAAACAGAATCAATAAAGATGAAGCCCAAAGAGCAATAATACTGGTCACTGAGAGTCTCACAGTCCACTAAGGAAGACCTCTCTTCCTTTCTCATTTATTCAATAAATATTCATGGATATTGTCAAGTATAGTAATTCATTTGGTTGTAGCAACAAGGTACTATTGCCCTATTAAGTAGGAATATTTATGGTTATTTAGTGATATATAATCCTTGTTATTAATTATTGATATTTGCAAACTTGAACTTCTTGCCTTATGACACCTATGAGAACAAATGGCTTATCAATCAATCAATTCTCAATGCTGGCATACTGACGGAAGCCCAACCATTCTCATCTGATTTATTGGATGGCACCATCATTGCCAGATCTCACATTGAATTATTATAATTATAATAACATGAGAGTATTAAATTTATAGCTGATTGATCACATTTGACTACTAAATAAGCAGTGATGAAGAAAACAGTACAATGTTCATCATCAGCCATGGATTCAGAACAAATTAGTGATGACTTTGTGGTGCAAGTAGCTTTGAAATACTTCTGATTCCAAGGATTTCAGATAAGGGATATAAATACATACACATACATATATAATATATGACTGCATATATACATGTATGTCCTATGTATATATAAAAAAACACTTACTTATATACTTAACTCTGAGTAACAGAGTGGAAGAGAAATTAGACAATTAGTAGGCTAAGCTTGAGCCTGCTACCAAAGAGTGTAATTCATTAGGTCTGGGAAGGAGCTCAGAAACTTAAATTTTAAAAAGTACCCAGATACATTTTAAGCCAATACACAGGGTTCACCTTGTAAAAAACTATGGTATAGACTCTGTCCTTCTGATGCCACCCCTGACAAATTCTCTACTCACCCAGCTTTTCTGCCAGCTACTGGTTAACCAACTCCACCTGATTCCTCTACCAGTAAATCTGAATCGGTGGTCCCAGTTTTTCCCAAGTATATAGTACTTTATGTTTTGAAATTCAGGCCAGATAATATTTATGTTATTCCTAAGCATATAAATTCAAATAAAAAGGATGTCCACTTTTGACATTCTTATTCAAAATAGTGTTGGAAGCATTAACAAGAGTAATTAGGAGAGAAAGATATAAAGGTCAACCAAATTGGAAAAGAGGAAGTCAAAACATCCATGCCTGCAGATGTCATTATTTCACATATAAAAACACTAAATAGTATACTAAAAAGTTGTTAGAGCTGATAAAGAAATTAGGTAAAGTTAAAGATTTAAAAAATCAGTGTAGAAAAAAAGCAGCATTTCTTTTTAAAGATTTATTTATTTATTTGCAAATCAGAGTTACACAGAGAGAGGAGAGGCAGCGAGAGAGGTCTTCCATCCAATGGTTCACTCCCCAATTGGATGCAACAACCGGAGCTGCGCTGATCTGAAGCCAGGAGCCAGGAGCTTCCTCCAGGTCTCCCACGCAGGTGCAGGGGCCTAAGGACTTGCTTGAGCCATTCTCTACTGCTTTCCCAGGCCATATTAGAGAGCTGGATTGGAAGTGGAGCAGCCGGGTCTCAAACCAGTGGCCATATTGGATGCCGGCACTTCAGGCCAGGGCACTAACCCACTGTACCACATCACCAGCCCCAGGTAGTATTTTTATACACTAATAATATTCTTGCTGAATTTCCCCAATGTTCTCCTCTAGCTATTTGATGGTAACAGGTCACAGGTTTACATCTTTGATCCATTGTCTATTGAATTTTGCATAAGATATAAGGTTTCATATTTCTATATGCAGAGATCCAATTTCCCCAACAGCTTTCTCCAGGGATTGATTTAGCTCCTTTGTCAAAGATTAGTTGCAAATGCATTGATTGATTTCTGAGGTCTGTTCTGTTCCACTGGTCTACATGTCTATTTTTGTGCCAATACCAGGTTGTTTTGATCATCATTGATCTGCATTGTATCTTAAAATTTGGTATTGTGATGCCTCTGGCTTTGTTTGTGTTGTATTGCTTAGGATTGCTTTATCTATTCAGGATCTCTTGTATTTACATATCAATTTTAGCATTTTTTTTCTAGATCTGACTGGAATGTCATTGATATTTTTAATTGGGGTTACATTGAATATACAAATAGCTTTTGTTATTATGGACATTTTGATGATGTTAATTCTTCAAACCCATGAACATGGAAGATTTTTCTATTTTTTGTGTCCTCTCCTATTTCTCTCTTTAATGGTTTGTAATTTTCATTGTAGAGATCTTTCACCTCCTTGCTTAACTGTAGTCCAAGGTATTTAATTTTTTTGTAGCTATTGTGAATGGAATGAACTTCGAAATCCTTTCTTAGCCATGGCATTGTCAATACAATCAACCATTAAAGAAGAAATTCTGTTATTTAGTTAAAAATGGATTGAACAGGGGCCGGCGCTGTGGTGCAGTGAGTTAACACCCTGGCCTGAAGCGCCGGCATCCCATGTGGGTGCCGGTTCTAGTCCCAGCTGCTCCTCTTCCAATCCAGCTCCCTGCTATGGTCTAGGAAAGCAGCACAAGATGGCCCAAGCCCTTGGGCCCCTGCACCTACGTGGGAGACCTGGAAGAGGTTCCTGGCTCCGGGCTTCGGATTGGCGCAGCTCTGGCTGTTGTAGCTAATTGGGAGTGAACCATCGGATGGAGGACCTCTCTCTCTCTCTCTCTCTGCCTCTCCTCTTTCTGTGTAACTCTGACTTTCAAATAGATAAACAAATCTTTTAAAAAATGGATTGAACAAGAAGATGTTAAGTGTAATGAGCCAGAACAAACAAAATACTGCTTGTTTTTCCTCATATATAAAAACTAGAAAACATTTAAAAGCTTACATCTGAACACAGAATAGTAGTAATTTCTAGAGGCTAGGAGAAGTAGGACGGAACAGAGGGAGACTGGTTAATTAAAAACAAGTCAGAGTAAAGTAACAATAAGTTGCTAATGTACACAGCTTATTGGGTGACTCTGGTTCACAATAACCTATCACATACTTCGTGAGCATAGCTCCAAAGTTCCAATCATAAAGTAACGTAAAAGAGTGAGAAATGTTGGTTACTCTGATTTGATCTCATTTAGAATGTCGCTCAGGGCTGGCATTGCTGCATGGCTAGTTAGGCCACTACATGTAATGCCAGCATACCATGTGGCCATCAGTTTGAGTCCCAGTCACTCCACTTCCAAGCCAGCAGCTAATCTGCCTTGGAAATCAGCAGGAGATGGAACATTTGCTTGAGCCCCTGTACCCAGGTGGGAGACCTGGAAGAAGCTCGTGGCTCCCAGCTTCAGACTAAGACCGTCCTGGCCACTGCGGCCATTAGGAGACTGAACCAATGGATGGAACATCTCTCCATGTGTCTCTCTCCCTCCCTCCCTAAGTCCACCTTTCAAATAAATAAATAAATCTTAAAAAATAGAATGTCACAATCTCCCCTATAAGTATTTACAATTATTGTTAATAATTTTTTGAAAAATTATTTCTAAGATAAGCAAGACATTCATTATTTTTTGATATTATATTTACATAAAACTGGTGCCACTTTTGGGTTCCCTCTTTGGTGTTTCTAGTAGCAAAGCATATTTCCATACTCAGAAATGCTCCTGTTGAGTCATACTCTGCAGATAACGCTGTATTTAATTTTTAATCTTGTTTATTTTGTAGTTGCCTTTGATCAAAGGTAATATAATCTGACATGGCAGTGCTAATATCTCAAAATGGGTAAAGAATAATATGTCACCAAGACCAAAAAAAAGTGAATAAATTGAATAAAGGGGAAGCAGATGAAAGGGGTGTGAAGGCAGAGCAGGTGTCTGGAGCTTTGGAAGTAGACGAGAGAGACACAGATGGAACGTTCCCTAAACCTGACAGTTCTTAAAGATGGCTAAAATGGGTGGTGTAAAAGAAAGGGGCAGAGTCACATGGAAGTAATATATTCAGCCCACAGGATCTGAGAGACCTCTAACATAAAGAAACCTAGCTTCAAAATTCTGAGCTTCTCTACCTTTCAAAGTTTTATTCTAACTTCCATGATTCACACAAAATCAAACAATTTGGAGCAGGGAAATAAGTTGCAGTCTGAGCAATAGCTCTCTTTCATAATTCATTTTATCACTAAACTCTATGGCTTCTATGAGAGTCTTTCTTCCCAAGACCAATTTTTAAAAATTGCAAGATATCCCTGGTAATTTTCTTAATATGGCATAGAAAATTTATCCAACCACTTGTGAAAAAAGGTTTCTATTTTCAAGTGACCCTTTCTTCAGGTTTTGCTACACCATATACTGCTCAGACATCTAAAATATAAATTCATGGTTGGTGTGGCAGCTCACTAGGCTAATCCTCCATCTGCGGCGCCAGCACCCCGGGCTCTAGTCCCAGTTGGGGCGCCAGATTCTGTCCCGGTTGCTCTTCTTCCAGTCCAGCTGTCTGCTGTAGCCTGGGAGGCAGTGGAGGATGGCCCAAGTGCTTGGGCCCTGCACCCAAGTGGGAGACCAGGAGGAAGCACCTTGCTCCTGGCTTCAGATCGGTGCAGCGCGCCGGCCGTAGCACCCATTTGGGGGGTGAACCAATGGAAGGAAAACCTTTCTCTCTGTCTCTCTCTCTAACTCTGCCTGTCAAATATATATATATATATATATATATATGTAAATATATATAAATTCATAACATTACTAAGGGAAATCATATTGTGGAAGTGTTAATGATATATGCTATTATAAATGATTGAGTTTTACTGTTCTTCATCTATGACTTCTGGGTATTCTGAGGAGTACACTATTTTCCTGTCCATATAAGTAGTATATATGCACATCACTGTTAGCTTGAGGCCCACACAGAAATCATATTTTTGTTGACTGAATGAGATGAGAGCAATTGGGAGGCCAAATCAAGATGTACAGACACTCTTTAAGGTTTCTTCACTAGCTTTGTTCAACTATTATTTCACAACACCTATCATTAATTTTGGTTCTCTTATGAGATCAGTTTTAGGATGTGACCAATGCATAATTGAATTCACTCAGATTCTTCAGGAAGTAGTCACAAAGACAAGCTTTTGTATGAGATGGATTTATGAGGTGCCACTAGGAGTAGCCAGAAGAAGCAGGAAAGATATGAGAAAGAAACCAAGTATGGTGAACTTAGGCATCATGCCAGACTTCAGAACCCTGACGATACATGGGCTGTGAGGCACAATCACATTGCAGTTTGTCCCATTTCAAGGCAAAAGAACTGGGCTTCCACACAACTTTTCATATGTCTTGCAATACTCCAAATGGAATTAAGCTCCCAGGCATTTCTGACTCTCAGTCTGTGTGATCAAAGCTCCAGAAGCTCAGGGAGAGTCCTTCAATCAGGTTGCAGGTGTGAATTATTAGGAGATGCTCACAGAAATAGAGACCTAACCCACAGAACTGCTACTGGAAATCTGGGATATGTCAACAGCATTTGCCATAGTATTTAAACAACTGGAGTACATGCTATATCCTCAAACATAATTCAGTTTAAGTCACACCTGACCACTTACACCTGTCACATTAGGAAAATTATCACATGTTCCTGATCCTAGATTTCTTCACATGTAAAGGTGAGCATGATGGCAACACCTAGCCAGTGCATTTATGAAGACCAAATTAGAAAACATCTAAAAGGCAATGCAAAACTGAGCCTCAAACCAATGTTGTCACTATCATCCTCACTTTTGCTGCAAACAGAAAATTATTTGGAAACCTCAATATAGTGACATTTCTGGAGCCAGCATTGTGGCATCGGGGGTTAAGAAGCCGCCCATGAGGCTGGCATCCCATATGGATGCCAGTTTGAGTCCTGGCTGCTCCACTTCTGATCCAGCTCCCTGTAATGTGTCTGAGAAAACAGCAGGGGATGGCTATGTATTTGGGCCCCTGCCACCCATATAGGAGACCCAAAAGAAGTTCCTAGCTCTTGATTTCAGCCTGGAGCAACCCTGGCTATTTTAGCTATTTTGTGAGTGAACCAGTGGATGAAAGATACTTTCTTTCTTTCTTTCTCTCTCTCTCTCTCTCCCACCCCCTTCTCTCCTTCTCTCTCTATAACTCTGCCTGTCAAATAAATAAATCTTAAGAAAAAAACATGGTGACATTACTTTAGTGTCTAAATTCCAAGATGTCTTCTTTTAGCCTGGGGGGATGCCTAAGGTTACACCTGCTTGGCTTGGCTTCTTCCTCTGACCTTTTCTGCTTATTTCACTCTTCTTTTGGCTTCTCTTTGGGGCACCTCCTTAATAATCTCACACACATACTCGTCTGTGAAAATCTGAGCAAAAATAATTATCCTTTTTCACATCCTAAAACTGATGTCATAAATAAGCCAATTTAGTATCGTGGAATATTCTATCCTTCCTCCTCAATTCCATTCTTCTGTCTCTACACCTTTTAATCTTCATATCTGCATTTCTGCTGACCTTGAATTTGTAACCAGTCAATTCACTGTCCAGTCAATATCACACAAATCCATAAAGAGATATAGATCCAAAATTAATAGATATTTTCAATTATCTACAATTTGAAATTAACAGGATTACCTCCAGCTACTTAGAAGTTCTGCCAGAAATAAAAACTGAGAAAGACTTTTGGCAACAACAAGGATGTACTTATCAGGCTTTGCTTCAAAGCAGCAGTAGAGAGATTGTAAAACAGAACTGCTGAGGGCCTTGGGTAGGGAAGAATCCTGGAGCATGATTTTGTGTGTCATTGTGACAGGTACAAATTCAGTTAATTTCTGATGCATGCAGGCAGGCAGAAGAGCAGTGTGTTTTCAGGGGGAAGCTTTCCCCGCACACTTACATTACTGAGATAACTGGAATCTTAGACAGCTTGAACTTTTAAGGTTCCCAAAAGACTTGTCAGCTTTGTATTAGTCCCACATGGTTGGATTATAGACATATTTTGTTGTTATGAAAAATCATGAATGTTCTCATTTAACAACTTAAAACCCCTCATTGGGTTTTCTGTCTGTGCCTGTCATTATGGAAAGGTCTGACCTTTAATTGTGAGTGTAATACCCTTACTTATGGGAGTGCCTAAAACACACCATAAATTCTCAGAACCTGGACTGAGTACACAAGACAAAGGACTCCAGTGAAGCATCTTGGTGGTTCTGCAAGGAAAACACTTTGCCCTTTGGTATTTGTTATTGTTGTTCTCAAGATGTCTAGTGATCCAATAATTTAAAGATAAGGGAACTGACAACCAATTATTCACAAACATTGACAGACCATGTTCCAGGTTAGAAAGTAAACAGTTCACTTTTCTTTCATTTCATCTATCAGGGCACTTCAAAATGTTCATGAAAAAAAGATAAATTCACTTGGGTGAAAAAAGCCTCTGAAATCCAGATATAACTTTTTTTTACTGTCCAAGAGATTTTATAGAGACTCATCATATTTATTGCAATCATCATTTAACATGCCAATTTAACACAGATTAAAAATCTCTTGTTGAAAGATGTTTCTTGGTGGTAGAGCAATTGGACATAATATATAATTATATATAATATATATAATATATCCAATTATATATAATAATATATATTTGGACATATATTGCATTTTACATGACATTTTATTGATGTTTCTTTGCTCATCTAATATTGCAAATTTGCAAGGGAGATTCAGTCACACTTCCAGAAAATTACTTTAGATCTTGAAAAAGATATGGCTAACTTGAAGCCAATCTGGACTACATACAGACACACATGATCCCAACCTAATCATGCAGATGAGCATTAAATGAAACAACTATTGAAGATCAAAATGGAAAGCACACATTAGATTACTGGTGGCCATATGAAAGGGCAGGGTGGAAAGCATCTTCTATTTCACAGAATTGGGATCTGTTGCTAGTCTTGCAAAATGGGCTGCAGGAACCAGTGCAAACTTGCTATGGTGACTCTTGCAACCCAAACCCTGGCTCACAAAATGACTGGCAAAAAAGAGGAAAATGATATGGAGATGTGAACTCATGATTCCTGTGTTCTGTTGGTCTTGTGTAAATGTCTAGAAAAAGAAATTTAAAAAATAACTAAAC
This sequence comes from Sylvilagus floridanus, assembly GCA_949820135.1. NCBI lineage: Eukaryota > Metazoa > Chordata > Mammalia > Lagomorpha > Leporidae > Sylvilagus > Sylvilagus floridanus. The sequence continues at coordinate 60,761,448 of OX463235.1, forward strand.
AGATCAGCGTTGTGGTGTAGTGGGTTAAGCCATCAACCACAGTGCCAGCATCCCATATGGGCATCGGTTCATGTTCTGGCTTCTTTACTTCCAATGCAGCTCCCTGCTAATGCACCTGGGAGAGCAGCAGAAGATGGCCCGAGTGCTTGTACCCCAGCCACCCACCTGTGAGACCCAGAGAATGCTCCTGACTCTAGCTTCCACCTGGCTCAGCCCTGGACATTGGGGCCATTTGGTGAGCAATCCAGTGTATCTCCCTCTCTGTGTCTTTGTAACTCTGCCTTTCCAATAGTAAAATAAATCTTAAAAAAAAAAACAGAAGCATGATGTCAGATATTTTCATGAAATAAGAAATCAAAGTGTTTTATTCATAATATGCATGCTTTCCACCATGTGTTTATCACTGAGGTACACAACTATCTGTTAACAGAATATTGTCTGCTAGAGAGTGCAAGCCTCTACTGGATGCAGAAAAAATAAAAAAGATTCAAATCACAGTGACAGAACACAGGACATTTTAAAGTGACCGGAAAAACATCTTGTGGGGAAGGTGTTCAACCTACAGATTGAGACTTCGGTTGAGACACTTGCATCCCATATTGGAGTACCTGGGGTTGATGTCTACCTCCTGCTCCTCACTCCAGGCTTTTACTAATGTGGGCTCTGGGAGGCAGCAGCAATGTCTCAGGTTTTTGGGTCCCCACTGCCCACATAGGAGTCCTGGCTATTGGAGGTTTGGGGAGTGTATCAGCAGAAGGGAGCATAATATCTACCTGCCTCTAGGTGAAATCATTTGATCACACATATATGTCTATGTATGTTTATACATAAATTTATATGTATGCATATGCATACATGTATACATATATTATACATTGTGTATAGCCATATATCTCTGTTATCTATACACATATATTATACATTGTATATTAAATATATATACATTAGGTGGAAGAAGATACATGACAAAAGACCTTAAAGACCAGCAAACCCTCTTTCAGAAGTGATGTCATATAAAAGATATTTAGACTCCTGGTGGAACAAAAGTTGGCTAAGCTGGCATCTGTGAACAGTCAAGGGCAACCCCAACTTTGAGCACTGAAATTTTAAAATTATAATTACAAAGAATTCTCTGGAAAATGGGGAACACATGGATCACTTCCTCTCTGGAAGTGATGTGCTGCTCTTTGTGCTGAATCTGCCTGTAATGAGTCAGGGGTCACCTGGACCCAGGTTTCCCTCCATCTGCTACCTGTTAAAATCACTCTCATCCTACTGGTCAAAACCCTAGTTCTCCTTCCTCCATGAGTCCTTCTGCAATGATGCAGTCTTTATTATTCATTCATATTTCAAATGTTCATCTCGCTTCCTCCAAGTAGATCACATTAGAATTTTTAAAATACAATTAATGCAAAGCAAAATTATTTTGCTTATCAAACTACATCATTTCCCAAATGGAATAAAAAGAAAAACTCACTGTGCTTGCCTCTAGTTGAAGTCACTTGGTCACTCTTATTTAATAAAATGTGAGAGGAAGTGATCTATACCATTCCCAAGTGCCAACCCCCTAAATTTACTGATTCATGATTTTCCCATACCATTATCTTTCCCACAAAAATTATATGTGAAGGATACCCAAATCTGTGGATAGGAGACTGGATGCTACAATCAGTGCTTGGAGAAGGGCTCTCCTGGACACTCCCTAACCAGTGAAATAGAATCAAGAAATAAAATTTTATTATAATAAACTTTTGAGATTTAATGGTCACTTACATAATAACCAGTATTTACTAATTTGTTTAATATAGCATTTTAAAAATTACCTTTAGCTTTTTTCTAAATCTAACATATACATACAGAAAAATTCACAAGTCATTACTGTACTGTGTGATGAAGTTTTATAAACTAAACACATCATTCATCCCACACAAAGATCAAGAAAGAGAAAGCTATCAGCTCCTGAAAACCACCTTCATCTCCTCCCCAAGCCACAGTCTCTGAAAGTAGCAAGTACCCTGGCATCTGATATCTCAGATTAGTTTTGCCTCCTGACCTGTAGAGATGGAATCATGAGGCTGCAGTGTGATGGATCTAGAGGTCTCTTGTGAGGCAAGCAGCAGCCCCTTCACCCTGGACTTGACCTCCCACACTCAATTGCCTCCCTATGCTTTTTTGCTTTTTCCTGCTTGTTTCTTAACAAAGGCAGTGTGTTCTTACATCACAGAGAGGGAGGAGAAAAAAGGAGTGAACATCAGGACTTCTAAGTGACTGGGTCCACAAACTCAAGGGTCTCTGGGAGATTGGAAGGACAAAGTTGAGCATAAAAGCAATCTTGGGGGCACTGTTATCACTGCAATGGGAAAGTGAGCTGGTGTTGTCTATCTATGTAAGTCTTTGCTATCCCCACAGCCCTAATTCAAGGCCCATACCCTAAACTCAGCTCCTTAAATCTTAGGTGAAGGCACTGAACAACATACCAAAAAAAAGAAAAAAAAAAAAAGAACAGGGAAAAGAAAAGCAAAGTAGTATGTATAAAGTATAAAGATTAAGTATAAAGGTGCTCTAGTCAGATAAATATTGTGATATCAAAAGTTTGTTCCCCTCAAAACTACTACGCTGCAACCTCTGCCTTAACATGGTGGCATTAGGAAGTGGAGCGTCTTTCTCAAGAGATTAAGTCATAAGGGCAGAGTCATCATGGGTGAGGTTAGTGTTCTTTAAAACAGACCTGAGGGAGATGAACTGAATTCTCCTGCCATATGAGAATATTCCTAGAAGTTGCCAACTTGAAGGAAAAGGCCCTCAACGGGAACTGCTCAGCCTCTGTAACTGTGAGAAATAAACTTCTTTTGGTTATGAGCAACTCAGAGTGTGGTATTTTTGTTTTAGCAGCCTACAAAGACTGACTCACACAGTGAGATTTGAAAGGCAACCCCAAGATTTATAATATCTGTAAATTTTTATACAAACTCGTTTCTTAGGGCTTACATAATGCTCCAAAGTGCAGCTGTTCAGTAATTAAGGAAGCCATGGTGCCACTGAAATAAGAGGACGATTACATAGGGATATCATCAGGGAATTTTTATAGAGAAATTCGCTTATGGACACTCATTCTGTGTCCAGTTGTTCCCTCAATAAGTACAAGGCCGTCGTGAACATCCTTGCACATTTATTTACCTTTAAAAATCTGGAGCTTTGATTTTTATGGGAAAGTCACAGAGTGGGCCTTCAGGGGAAAAGGGTTTTTTGTAGTCTCAAGTTTTAACAGTCGTTATGCTATTGCTTTGAAAAAACTTATATGGAAATTTGCATGTGCATCAGCAATGTATGAGAATTCTTTTATCCAAATTCCTGCCAGCAATAAATGCAAATCCTTCCTTCCTTCCTTCCTCCTTCCCTCCCTCCCTTCCTTCCTTCCTTCCTTCTTGCATCCCTCTCTCCCTTTATTCCTTTTTGAACAAACACAAATTAATGAGAACAGTATAAGAAACACCCATTATACAGCTTCATCAATTGTGAATATTCTATACCTCTGTAGCTTTGTATTTTTACTCAGTATACTGAGGTATAATTTATATCCAGAAAAAATATCTTTTAGTATATACTTCTATGACCCTTAAATAATGTATATCATTGTATGATCATCAATACAGTCATGACACAGAGCTTTTTAATCACACTAACAAGATCCCTCAAGCCCCGTTATACTCAAGCTTTCTCCTCAAACTCTAATCCCCTTATTTTTGCTTTCACCAGAATGTCATATCCACGCAGTCATATAGTATGTGGCCTTTTGAGTCTGACTTCTACTAATGCATTTGACATTTATCTAAATTAGCACATGTGTCAGTAGTTTGTTCCTTTGCATTACTGAGTAGTATCCAATTGCATGCATGTCTCAGGATTTGTACATTCACCAACTGAAATTTGGGATGGTTATGAATATAGCTGCAATAAACATTGATGACTATGTATTTGTGTGAACACTTCTTTTTATTTTTTCAGATAAAAGTCAAGGAGTGTAATTACTTATCATATGATAAGTACAGATTTAATTTTATAAAAACCTACAAACTTGTTTTACAAAGTGGCTACCCTCTTTTAAATTCCCCCTAGCAATCAATGAAGAGTTCTAGTACCTATCCCGTAAAAAAACTTGCTATTAAAAGCTTTAACGGGGTGCTGGCACCGTGGCTCACTTGGTTAATCCTCCACCTGCGGCACCAGCATCCCATAAGGGTGCCGGTTCTAGTCCTGGCTGCTCCTCTTCCAGTCCAGCTCTCTGCTGTGGCCTGGGAAGGCAGTGGAGGATGGCCCAAGTGCTTGGGCCCCTGCACCCACGTGGGAGACCAGGAAAAAACACTTGGCTCCTGGCTTCGGATTGGCACAGTTCCTTCCATAGCAGATATTTAGGGGGTGAACCAACAGAGGGGAGACTGACCTCTTTGCCTCTCTCCCACTGTCTATAACTCTGTCAAATAAATAAAAAATAATAATAATTTAAAAAATATTTTAAGGGGTGCCAGCCCTGTGACATAGCAGGTAAAGTTACCACTTGCAGTGCCAGCATCCCATATGTACACTGGTTCAAGTCCCAGTTGCTCCATTTCCAATCCAGCTCTCTGCTATGTCCTAGGGAAGCATCCAAAGATGGCCCAAGTTGCCTGGGCCCCTGCACCCACATGGGAGACCCAGAAGAAGCTTCTGGCTCCTGGCTCCTGATTTGATCAGTCAAGCTCTGGCTTTTGTGACCCTTTGGGGAGTGAACAAGCCGATGGAAGAACTGTCGCTCTGTCTGCCTCTAGCTCTCTGTAACTCTGCCTTTCAAAAAATAATTTTTTTAAAAAAAAAAGCTTTAAGGATTTTTTAATAGATATGTAGTTGTCTTTTATCATAATTTTAATTTGTAATGGTAAGTGACTTTTTTTTGTATTGTTTTCTGAAATGAACAGTCAGGCATGGCCACAAAAGGAGACAGAGAAGAAGCTCATTAAAAAAAAAAATACAGTTTGTTACACTCAAAGGTTCTAGAGACAGGAGGCACAGGTACCCCATGCAGAACCACTTGGCAAAGGCACCGGGGTGATTAGCAGGCTGAAGCCTGGAGCAGTGAGAGCCCTCTGGCCACAGTCTATTGGGTGAGAATGAGCAACATAGGCTTGGCTGGTTTGGATCATTTCAAAGGGCCCTATGCTTCGGAAATGGCCCTCCGTGCTGGTCCCTGGCCCTGGGATGCTGAAAGCAGAGGAATACTGGCCTTTGCAGTAAAGAGGCCAGACAGAGGAGGTGTGGCTCCAGACTGAGTAGTTTGTATATCAAAAGCTTTCACTTGGCTGAGCCCTAGCTATTTCTAAAAGTTAGCAAGAGCTAAGAGAGGAATTTTTTTCCAACCTGCTAGAAATGCTATTTTATGATGTCAAGAAAATCATATCATGCAGAACATTAACAAATATCCACAATACAGCTGTAAATAACTTCTCAAATGTACATTTGCTATATTTGTATCCTGTTTAGATAAATACATGCTCATGTCATTAGCCCATTTTTAAATTAATTTTGTTTTATTACTGAGTTTTGAAAATTATTTATAGCTCCTGCATAAAATCTTTTGTAATACATATGTTTTGCAAATATTTCTCCCAGTTTATAGCTTATCTTTTCACTCTTTTAATAAGATCTTTTCAGAATTCACATTTTTAATTTTGGTAGAGTCTAATTTATCACTTTTTTATGAATAATCCTTCAGGTACAATGCCTATGAACTCATCACAAAAACGCAAATAGATTTCCTCTAGTCTTTTCTTCTAAAACTTTTATAGTTTTACATTTTACATTTCAACTAGTAATCCATTTTGAGATCAGTTTTTTAAAAGTGTGAGGTTTTATCACTCTGACCTCAGAATCAGCCCTTAAGGCATTCAGATCTGGCTGAAAAGCCCATGAGGACATTTCAGGCATGGAAAGCCAAGACACTGTGGCAAAAAATGTTCTAATGAAGGATCTCTGTGAGTGAGACCCCAGTGGAAAGAAGGGGCCATCAAAGAAGGAGGCACCATTCTCTGAAAGGAGGAGACCACTTCCACTTTGCTTATGCCTCTATCTAAATACTGATGGAGTTTGTGGTCTCAGGTTTCCATAGCTTGGCAGCTCATGGCAAGAGCCTTGGGTGATCACTGATGTCATAAATAAGAGTGTCAATCGTTAAATTAACAACCGAAGGCACTGTGCACTTACTACCCATGTTGGACCTCTGTCCTCAATGAGTTGTACTATGAGAATTAGCTGCAAAACTTATTCTCAGGCATCACTTTAAAAATTGTGTATATGTGTGTCTGCATGGGGGTACAAATTGTTGAAATCTTTACTTAGTATAGAGTTGGTCTTCTGCATAAAAAGTTAATTAAAAAGTTAATGAAGAATGGGATGGGAGAGTGAGTAGAAGGTGGGATGGGAGTGGGGGTGGGAGGTGGGTATGGGGGAGGGAACCACTATATTCCTAAAGTTATACCTATGAAATTTGCATTCATTAAATAAAGGCTTTAAAAAAGATGTATCTTTTAAACAAAGGGTTTTGTTGTTGTTGGCATGTTTTCTGTTTTACTGTATATGAACACCTAATTGTTTTTGAACCATTTGTTGAAAAGGATCGTTGAATAAAGATTTATTTATTTCTTCCAGTTTCATAAAAAAATCTTAATTTTATTTATATGAGTTTATTATTGAGCCATAGATCTCCTTGCCAAAAAATACCACAATTTTATTTTCATAGCTTTACAGCAAAGCTTTAAATTTGAAACTTCTCTTTTTCAAAATTATTTGTTAACTCTGATCTTTATCTTTTCACACAAATTTTAGAATCAGTTTATCAGATTTTACCAAGATGTAATCCTGCAAAAATTTTATCATTATTGATTTAAATTTATTTATAATTATGAGAAGAATTGACATCTTTGTTTTGACGATTCTCCAATTTATATACATGGTATATTTCTCCAATTTACTGTTATTTTGATTAGTCTCATTATAAATGCTTTTATTTATCTATGTTTTATTTAAAAAGCAGAGAGATGGACAAAGAAACACATACAGACAGGGATCTCTCATACACTAATTCACTCCCAATCTGCAATGGAAAGCAAGCTGCTGTCAGGAGCCCAGAACTCAACCCAGTAGTGGCAAATCACCATCTGCAGCCTTCCAGGGTACTCACGAGCAGAAAGCCAGAAACAAGAGTGGAGGGCAGGATGCCAGGCAGGCATGTGGCTTGCAGACTACAGTACTGACTGACCACTACAAATCTTTTTATCATTCTCATCAGTGTTTTGTAGTTTTCAGCATTCAGAAATTATACCTTTTTGTTAGGAATATTCCTAAATATTTCACTGTTTCTCAGTATTATAAATGCTATAATTTTAATCTTGGTTCCCAAGTATATTAATATACAAATATTCAGTTGATTTTTCTGCATTGACTTTATGATGTGACTTCAAAACTCATTGATTATAGGGCTATCCGCCCCCCCTCCCCGATTCCTTTTAGGTTCATATAGTCTACTGTTTCTCCTGCATGCCTCTGGTTTGTCTGCCATTTATTTCTTTCCTAATCACACAGACTGATGTCTACCTAAACTCTGAGTGGAATTGGTTAAGTTTGTCTTTTCCTAAAGCAGAGAGATGGGAGTAAGAAAGGCCACCAATGGGATTGGGCTCTTGGCATTGTCAAGCAACAGTCTCAAAAGCACTGAGAACTTATCACCATGACTTTTCTCACAGAACCTGAGGATGTACTGTGGACCCCTGGGTGCCAGTGGTGAAATACACAGAGAGTAGCAGATTCCTTCTGCCACCACACCCTGCAATACTGTTGACCAGGGACAGAACCATATGCAGAACACAGGTGAGGGTACTGGCAGTATGGCATAGCAGGTTGAGCCACTACTTGCTATGCTGGCTTGCCAGATCAGAATGCCAGTCTATGTCCCAGCTACTTTGCTTCCACTCCAACTTCCTACTAATGTGCTAGGAAGGCAGATGATGGCCCAAGGACATGGGCCCCAGCCTCCCATGCAAAAGAGCAGGATGGAATTCATGGAAATATTGGCCTCTGGCTTTGGCCTGGTCCAGACTGGGCTATTGCAGACATTTGGAGAGTGAACCAGTAAACAGAAGCTCACTCTAGCTCTCTCTCGCTCTCGCTCTCTCTCTCTCTCTCTCTCTCTCTCCCCCTCTCCCTTTCCCTCTCCCTCTCCCCTCACATCTTTCAAACAAATATTTTCTTAAAAATGAACACAGATAGGCAAGAATAACTGTGATTTTTGCCCAAAGATCAGTGGTATATTCTTTATAGCCCTGAGTCCTGAAATTGTCTTGTGTTCACCCAAAATAACAATGGAAGCACCATCCTGTGAAAGAAATAGCGTGCTGGTCAGCAGGAACATTCCATTTGCCAAGTTGCTTTTCTGAAATCAGACCCTGAATACAGACCCCTGAGACAATTCATAGTCACCATTCCCATTAAGTCTTGGGTCATGTAGACAACTCCCTACGTGGTGCAGAGGACTGGAGAGTGCTCCCAAAAAGAAAGTTTGAGAGTCCACAGTTCAGAATGGGGACTCTGTCTGGATGGTACTGCTGCCATTCCAAGATTCAGTGAATTCTGAGTACTGGGATTCTTACTTCTTGAGCTTAAAGGTGGTAGTGCTTCCATGATTGAGAGTTCAAACAAGACCAAACACAGTGTAGAGCCCATGGTTCAAAAACAGAGATGCTAAGCTGTTGTAAACAACTTCAGATGGCTTTGTTATTACACTACTGTTACAACTACTACTGATGATGATGATATAGTAATAATGACTAATATCCTTATAAAGAATGCTAACACTTGGAGAATACCTGTTCTCAACTAAGCACTGTTCTAGACACTTCTCACGGATTAACTAATTTAGCCTTTGAAACAACATTATGAGGGAAACAATATCTATTTTTACAGTTAAATAAATAAAAGCACAAACATGTATTAATTTGCTTAAAGTATAAAGCAACCAGGGATCCAAGATGGCTGAATAGGGAAAAGACACACTGATCAACGGAAGATACCAGAAGAACAGGGGAGGAACCACATTCCTAGAGGACAGTTAAAGAGATGTTATTCGTGGAAAGTCCACAGAAAGAACAACTCCACAGAGCAGCAAAGCCTGTACAGATATGCAGCAGCTGGCAAGACACCTCCAGTGACTCCTGCTGTCTGCCACTGGCAGGGATGACATCTACTCCCAGTGAGATGGGAGGAACTTACAACAGCCCTCATGCCTTTAGCAGTCTTGCCCAAGGGAGAACTGTGGGTTTCCACTGAGTCTGGCCTAACGAGCTGATGAGGTGCAGGGCACTCACTTAGCTCTATGCAGGAAAGGTACATTGCTTTCCTCCCCTCACTCCATCAAGGCACTTAGTGACCAGTTAGGTTAGAAGGATCATCTTCCCAGAATAATGTGAGTGGGGGCTGTTGTGGCCCACACACCAGTGCTATATTTTGTCTGAGGGAGAAATCCACAGACTCCACTGATTTGAGTTCAGTCTGAAGAGCTGAGGTGTGGTGGAATGAGAAGGTCATACCAAGATGGCCACTGGCAACAAAGCCTGCCTGGCAACAAGCTGTGATTGGATGGCTTGGGAAACTGCCTGGCAATAGGCTGTAATCGGTTAGGGCATAGACTGCCCCTTGACCTGATTGGCTGCCTTGGCTATTTAAGCTGCTGCACCAACTAAAATAAACGAGTCTGCAGGCTGCTCACCTCTGGCCTTTCACCCAGCTGCTTTCACCCAGCTCCCAGGGTCTGTGTGGTGACTCCATGCCTCTTGCCCCCACCACACTCCTCTCAGAATGAATCCACAGCAACATCTGGCACCAACGTGACTGAGAGAGAGACAGCGTGTCGCACTTGGTGAGGTCCCTCCTTGATTTCAGCAAGTAGGCCCCTCAGTGTTTTGTGTGCTGTTTGGTCAAAGAAGGGCATTGTTTAATGACTGAGAGATCAATTCAACAGGAAGATGTAACTATAGTAACAATGTATGCACCCAATTTTACAGTGCCTGGATATTTAAAACAAATGATTATAGATCTAAATGGAGACATAGGCTCTAATACAATATTAATTGAGGATTTCAATCCTCACTTTCACCAATGGATCCACTAGACAAAAAATTAACAATGAAAAAACAGAGGTAATCTGTACTGTTAACCTAATGGATCTAACTTATATCGAAAGAACATTTCATCACACAGCTGTAGAACACACATTCTTTCACCACTACATGGAACTTTCTCTAGGATAGATCATATTCTAGGGCATAAAACAAGTCTCAATAAATTTTAAAAAATTGAAATCATACCACCTATCTTTTCTGACCACAATAAAATGAATCTGGAAATTAACAAAGGAACTGTATAAAATATGCAAACACATGGAGAATGAACAATATGACCCAGAATGAACAGTGGGTATAGAAGAAATCAAAAGGAAAATTTTAAATTTTTAGAGAAGAATAAAGGTGACAACCCAATATATCAAAACTTATACAGCAAAAGCAGTGTTAAGAGGAAAGATTATAGCAATTAGTGCCTACTTGCTGATTGAATTCAACTACACATCAAAAATATCAGCCATGAAGACCAAGTGGGATTCATGCCAGGGATAAAGAGATAGTTCAATATATGCAAATCACTATGATATATCATGTTAACAAATTGAAGAATAAAAACCAAATGATTATCTCAATAGATTCAGGTAAAGCATTTGCTAAAATATATTTCATGTTAAAAAGAGGAAAGTTTATAGCAATTAGTCATCAAATAAATGATCTAACAATGCATGTCAAGAACCTAGAAAAACAAGGATATTGCCAAAATTAGAAGGAGAAAAGAAATCATTAAAATTACCAAAGAAATAAACATAATTTAAATTAAAATGATAAAAAAGATCAATGAAATGAAGAGCTGGATTTTTTAAAAAATGAACAAAAACCACTGGATCAACTAAGCGAAAAAGAGTTAAGGGAAGAAGTAACAAACTATAAAATCAAGACAAAAAAGGAGGATGTTGCAGCAGATACCACAGTAATAAGAATTATCAGGAATTACGAAAAACAGCTGTAAGTCAACTAATTGGAAAATCTTTAAAAAATGGATAGATTTATGGCCATATACAATTTAGCAAAATTGAGGTATGAAGTTCATAGAAAGCCTAAAAAGACTAATAATCAAGACAGAACTTGAATCATTAATAAAGATGTTAGCAACACAGAAACTCCCAGGAACAAATGGCTTCACAGCTGATATCTACTAAACTTTTTAAACTCTTTTTTATTTATATAAGGTGAGCAAATTTCATGTATTTCATTATATTTAGATTTAAGAGCACAGTGATACTTCCCTCCCACCCATGCTCTTACCCTTCCCTCTCCTTTGGCATCCCTTCTTTTAATTTTTACAATGACATACTTTCAGTTTATTTTGTAATTATAAGATTAACACTCCACTAGGTAAATAATTAAAAAGTAAGGAAAAAACAGTCTTTCACAACTGTATAGAGAAGGACTCTAAACTATAATCAATTCTCAAAATGTCAATTTAGCTAACATACATTATGATTTTGTACTCTATTAGTTACCATAGGTCATGGAAAACATATGGTATTTGTCTGTTGGAAACTAGCTTATTTCGCTAAGTATAACTACTAAAGAATTAATCCTAAATCTTCTTAAATTATTCAAAACAATTGAAAGGGAGGGAATCCTCCCAAGCTCCTTCTATGAGGTCATCATCATCTTAATTGCAAAATCAGAAAAAGATACAACAAAGAAAGATAACTACAGGCCAATATCCCTCATGAACATACATGAAAAAATCCTTAACAAAATACTAGCTAATTGTATCTGACAGCACATCAAAAAGATTATCTATCCAGACCAAGCGGGATTCATACCAGGTATGCAGGGATGGTTCATCATATGCAAATCACTAAACATGATACACCACATTAACAAATTGACAAATAAAAACCACACGATTACCTCAATAGATGTAGGGAAAGTATTTGACAAAATATAACATAATTTCATGATAAAAACCTTAAACATATAGGTATAGAAAGAACATATCAAAATACAATCAAGGCAATATAGGACAAACCTACAGCCAGCATTTTATTGAATGGCAAAAAGTTGGACTCTTTTCCAATGAGACATGGAACCAGACATGTAGGTTAACTCCCAACATTACTATACAATATATTTCTGTAAGTTTTCGCCAGAGCCATTAGGTAAGACAAATAAAACAAAGGAATACAAATGGGAAAGGAAGAAGTTACACTATCCTTCTTTACAGATGACATAATCCTATACACAAGGGAACCAAAAGACTCCACGAAAAGACTATTGGAATTCAGAAGAGAGTTTGACCAAGCGGCATGATATAAAATTGACACACAAATTTTAGTAGCATTTTTATACATAAACAATGCCATGGCTGAGAAAGAACTTGTATGATCAGTCCTCTTCACAATAACTACAGAAATTTTAAATATTTTGGGTTAAATTTAACCAAGGATATGAAAGACCTGTCAATAAAAATTAAAAAACATTAAAGAAATAAAGAAAAGCAAACAAAAAATCTGGGAAAATCTTCCATGTTCACTGATAGGAAGAATTAATGTCATCCAAATGTCCATGCCACCGCAAGCAATTTACAGATTCAATGCGATCACAATCAGATTACCAAGGACATTCTTCTTAGACACAGAAAAATTAACTACCCTAGGGTCAGGGGCTGTGGTGTAGCAGGTTAAGCCTCTGCCTTCCACACTGGCATTCCATATAGGATCTGGTTCAACTCCCTCCTGTTCCACTTCTGATCCAGCTAGCTCCATGCTAATGCCTAGGAAAGCAATGCAAGATTGTCAAAGGGCATAGGCCCCTGCACCCACATGGGAGACCCATAAAAAGTTCCTGGCTCCTGGCTTCAGATCTACACAGCTCCAGTCTTTGTGGCCATCTGGGGAATAAACCAGTGGATGGCAGACCTCTCTTTTGTCTCTCTTTATCTCTGTATGTGATGTTGCCTCTCAAATAGGTAAATTAATCTTTTTTAAAAGAAGAAATTCATACAGAAACACTCAAGACCCCAAATAGCTACAGTGGTCTTAACAAAAACAAAGCTGGAGGCACAACCATGCCATATTTCAAGACATATAACAAAGCAGTTATAATCAAAATATCCTCATACTGGTATAAAAGTAGACATATGGACCAAGGGAACAAATTAGAAATCCCAGAAATTATTCCACACATATACAACCAACTCAATCTTTGGCAAATAAACTAAAATCAACCCTGGAGTAAGGATAATCTCTTCAATATATTATGTTGATAAAATTGGATCTTTGAAGGTGAAACAAAACCCCACCCTACAAAAATCAACTCACAATTGATCAAGGTTCTAAACCAAATACCTAAAACCACCAAATTATTATATTAAAATATAATGAAGACAATGCAAGACATGAACATTGGCACAGACTTCCTGGAGAAGACCCCAGAAGCACCAGCAATAAAAGGAAAAAAAATAGACAAATGAGATTACATCTAGCCAAGAAGCTTTTACACAACACTGGAAACCCTCAACAAAGTAGAGGCAAGTGACAGAATGTGAGAAAATATTTACAATCTCTATTTATGACAAAGGATTAACATCCTAAATACATAAGGAGCTTAGGAAACTCACCAACAAAACAAACTATCTACTTAAGAAATGGGCAAGGGGCCAGCGCTGTGGGATAGCGGGTAAAGCTGCTGCCTAAACGCCTGCATCCCATACTGGCACTGCTCTACTTCTGATCCAGCTCTCTGCTATGGCCTGGGAAAGCAGTAGAAGATGGCCCAAGTCCTTGGGCCCCTGCAACCACATAGGAGACCCAGAAGAAGCTCCTGGCACCTAGCTTCAGGTCAGCACAGCTCTGGCCATTGTGGCCAATGGGGAGTGAACAAGCGGATGGAAGACCTCTCTCCCTCTCTCTGCCTCTCATCCTCTCTCTGTAACTCTGATTTTCAAATAAATAAATAAGTCTTAAAAAATAAATGGGCAAAGGACATGAACGGGCATTTTTCAAAGATGAAATACAAATGATCAACAGACACATGAAAACATGTTCAGGATCACTAGGCCAGGAAAATGCAAATAAAGAACACAATGAATTTCCACCCCACCTCAGTTAGAATGGATATTATTCAAAAATATAAAAATAATACATGCTGGGGAGAGTGTGGGTAAATATGTACCTTAATACACTATCTGTAGAAATGTACACTAGTACAATCTAAATGAAAGACAGTATGGTGAATCTTCAGAAATTTGAAAATTGATCTATCATATGATCCAGTCATTCCACTCCTGGAATTTACCCAAGGGAAATGAAATCAGCAAATGAAACAGTTATATGTACCCCCATGGTTATAGCATCTCGTATCACAAGATACGAGATCAAACCAGGTATCTATCAACTGATGACTGGATAAAGAAAATGAGATTTTTTCTACCTATCTAGAACACTACTCAGTCATGAAAAAGAATGAAATCCTGTCTTTTGCAACAAAATGAATGAACTGGGGGCCATTATGCTTAATGACTCAAAAAGACAAATATCATTGTTTTCTGTTATTTGTGATTGCTAATATATAGAGTACAAAAACCACAATGTATGTGAGTTAAATTGACATAGAGGTTTGATTATTGTTTATATCTCTTTCTATACTCCTGAAAAAGAGTGATATTTGTATTTTCTACTTGTAGAATGCTTTATTTAATGGATGACTAAGCCTGTGGTTAAAAAGTAGGTTAAAGTATGTTATCACAAATATAAAAAGGAAAAAAGAAGAATCAGAGGAAATAGGAGGGGAGGAAGGAAGCATGGAGGCTGGGAAGTATCAGTATGTGCTTAAAATTGTATAGGAGAAATACCTGAAATCTGTTACATTTATATAAATAAATTAAATTAATAAAACATTTTTTTAGAACTATAACGTAATCAAAGAGTAGGTTTGGGCTTGAGTCCTGGTCATTTGACACCAAGATGTGCATCATTGTATTGATTTGCAAATATGCAATCTGTGCTCAGAGGAGAAGTAGGTAAAATGGCTTAAACTCCTATATTTATGGCACCATTATTCACAAAAGTCAAAACATGGTATCAACATAAATTTCCATCAGTGAATAAGCAGATAAGGAATAAAGAAAAATATCTACAGTGTATATGTTAGTGAGCCATAGAAAGAGTGAAAACCTGTCATTTGCATCAAAGAGGATGGAATTGGAGATCATATGTTAAACTAAATAAGCCAGAAACAGAAAGACAATTATCACATATTTTTTTCTTTTATGTGGATGTATTCATTTAAACCTAAGATAGTGATTTCTTGAGTATGGGAATGGTAGGAGTGGTAGTTGGATCAGATATTGGGTACCAGAGTGCAGAATGGTGGAGGTAATGGGTTCTGGAGCTATCGAAAGATTTTTCCCCCTTTTTATTTAAAATTTGGAACTTCTTTTTGAAATCAGTGTGATCACTGACATTATGGCACTTCAAGTCCCTCATGAAAATATTGAATAAAGGCACACAATTGGAAACTTAGCCAAGCAGAATGGGAGTTAAAATGAGATTGGTAAAATCAGATACTACCATTAGCTCAGTATCTGTGAACTCAGTCATTTCTTAAGAGAAAGGATTTGCCAATCTCCAGTGGGGCAAAGAGAAAGAAGCCTCAGAAGCAGAGAGCAATAGCTGGAAAATTAGTATATTTGAGCTATAATAAGGATCAGTCCAACTACAGCATACACTAAGAACACATCGGATTGGCCACTAAAACAGAAGTCCAGAAGCAAAGCTGAAATTCACTCATCTTCCCAACAAGAAGCATTCATTATAATTATGACAGGAATTTTCAAGTTGCTAGAGCAATTAAAAAAAATCTTTTTACACATGCATAGCACTGAAACTCTTGCCCCAACCCACAACCTTAACAAACATGTAAAACACCGTTGCTATCTTCTGTAAAAGCTGTTCACTTTCATGCTCTTTCAAGATCATTATATATCATTATATTCTGCTTATTCTATTCTGATTGTCATCATAATAGAACCACAGCAGAATCTCTGAAGACCTTTATTAAATCAGTTTATTGGAGATGAACGATTAAAAAATCCTTAGTGTCAAAACACCTCCTCAAGTAATTTCCATATCCATGTAATCTAATTTGAATCCTCCCCATATATATCATAGTGGGAAGAGTCAGAAAAATGTTTAGAAATTAAACATTGTTAGAGAACTGTGGTGTATACAGGGATAGCATTATTCTGATATAAGATTATAGAAAAGTTATCTGGCATAAAAATTGGAGGATTTCAAAGTAACTGATTTTTGTTATTTTTCTAATATTATTTCAAATATACAAAAGACTTCTTTGGAACAGGAAGTAAAAGAAATCCTCATTTTTGAAAAAGAGAGCAGATAGTTTGCAAACAAAGTGTATTCTATTGCTCTGACAAAATTCAAGGGAACTACACACTCAGGCTGTATTTTCACAGTTTGAAGCTTCATATCTTCTCAGAGTAACTACCCTGGCATTCATACCTGCTTTCTAGACAAAATAAAATGGAAGGGAGAGGGGGAATCTTAGCAATTCAGCAAAAAGAATGTGCAAAATCTTTAACGTAAATCATATTTACATAACATACATGTTAATTAAAAGAAAATGTGCTAGGATGAAAGCAAGAGAGAGGTCAGGAAGAGCAATTAGATAAGCAAGGGATACAAAAGAAAGCCACGTATCATGAGTGAATAAATACTGGAAATGTCAGGCTGGAGATATTGAATGAATTCCCTGAGTTAATTAGCAAACATCACCCAGTTTTGAAGGGCATCTTGAAAATCAAGGAGAAAAACAAGAATAAGATTCCTGAAGGTATGGAAACAGTCATTGATCGAGCTCACATTAAGCAAATATTTAATATCTTAAGTGACAGGTACTGTGCAATATCCTGAGAATTGAAGATTAGGAAGGGCAAACTGTCCTCTCAAAAGCTCACAGCTGACACTCTGGATCCTTATAAGATTCAGAACTGAAATCTTGATAGTTCACCTAAAATTGGAAAAGACCAAAGACAGAATGAGAGAGAAACTGCAGGATGGAGTCTACTCTGAGCACAATTCCTCCACCAATTCTGTGAAGGATGATGCAAATCCCGTCACTTCTCTGCTCCCAAACCTCCAGTGACCTTGCCTTTTCTCATAAAGTGTACTTACAGCCCTGAGGTAGACAAGAAAGCCCTCCACAGCCTGGTCCTTTGTCACCCCTGTGGCTGTGGCTTTTCCCCTCACTGCGGACTTCCCAGGGCAGCCACATCCCTTTCGTCTGGACTGCCCTCCCAGACTTCCTCACAGCTCACTGCCTTTTCTTCCTCAGGTTTTAGTTAAATACCACATGTCAACATAGCATGTCTTTGACCAGCTGATTATAAACACAGCACTCGCATGGGCCAGGATTTCTGACTCCTCTTCCACTTAGGTTTTCCCCATTGTGGTATCGTCTATCATATACATAGCATATTTAGCATTCTACCACTATTCCTTATCACTGTGTTGTCACTGTAATAAAAGCTTCCAGAAAGGAGAGGACTTGTCTGCTGGATCTTCTGTGCATCATTTTCATCACTATCATGTCAGGTAGAAACCAGGATTCTCCCCAGTTCACAGAAGAGAAAACCAAGACTCACCAAGAGCGGATAATGCACGCACAGGCACACAGTCATAAAGCAGCACACCTGGAACATGAACTCTAGTCTCTCTGAAGTGCAGAAGCAGATGATAAGAACAACAATCTATGGTGTCTTACTTAGGCTACTTTACTACTTCCATCATCCTTGGGTACAAGATAAACAAACTCACCTTGAATTGTCCCCCAAATAGATTTTATTATAGAAAGATGCTAATATGCCAGCTACCAACCTTCTACACCATGGTAACCTCTTTTTGGTATCCTGTCTAAATAACTGCCCTCTGCCCTTTCATGGTGGATAGGGGGAGGATTCACAAAGCTCATAAATTTCCTTTATCACGTCTATCCCCATGCCATAGATAAAGTCTTTACCCAGAGACCCCTCTGGACTGACCATGTTTCCCCTTCCAGTTTTTGACAGCTTCCAGGTGGTAATGCTGAGAGAAGGTTCATGGAGAGTCCTGTTAGGGTCCCCATTTCCATCCGGGGAGAGTAACTAGTGATTTGTTAAAGTCAGCCTCCTACCATCCTTAAGACAGGAAAAACACACTCTAGAATTCAGTTTGTGGTTATAGTGATGATCTCAGATGTAGGCTTACATGAATTCCAAACAAAATCCGGACATGAAGAGTGCCTGAGGTACTTTTCAGGTGAGAAATCAAAGCACACACAGAGAGCTGTACATACCTAGTGTAGCATATTCCTTCTCAGCAAGAGGTAGATATTTGAATAATGATTACCAGATGTATGTGTGTGCGCACACAGACACACAAGTCAAAAGCATTGCAAACCCCCAAGAAAATCTGCGCAACAGCCCAAGGGAGATACCGTGTGTGAAAGAAAGCAGAGTTCTCCCTGGTACAGAGAGGGAGCAGGCTTTCACAAAGGGCTCCATGTACTCTCTGAAGCTAGATTCAGCTAAGAAATTCTCCCACAGATAGTTCAAGTATGGCTAAAAACAAAAACAAAAATAAAGAACAAAAGGACTGATAGAGGGCTGAGACCCCAAATCAAAGTTCTAAACATACAATTCATTAATTCCTAATAGGCTTCAGCTACTCAAGACCAATTATTATGAAGTTCATTGAGATTAGAAAATCAAGGTACAAATTATTACCAATTAGTTATTTCCAATCATGAATTCAAATCAGATATACATAATTCCAAAACTTTTCCAGTCCCAGCTGCTCTGCGTCAGACCCAGCTCCCTGCTAATGTGCCTGGGAAAGCACGTGGGCCCCTGCACCACCATGGGAGACTGGATGAAGCTCCAAGATCCCGGCTTTCGCTTGACTCAGTGCCAGCTGTTGCAGCCATTTGTGGAGTGAACCAGCAGATGGAATATTCTCTCTATCTCTATCTCTATCTCTCTCAGTCTCTTTCTCTCTCTCTCTCTCTCTCTCTCTCTCTCTCTCTCTCTCCCCAATCCCTTTCTCTGTAACTCTTTTGAATAAAGAAAACAAATTGTTTAAAAAAAAAAGAAACAGCCAGAGGTGAGTATTTGGCATAGAAGTTAAGGCATTCACATCGTATTCCCATATTGAAGTGCCTGAGTTTAGTTCTGGCTCCAGCCGATTGCAGCTTCCTGCCAGTGCGTACCCTGACAGGTAGCAGATGATGGCTCAAGGTGTCCATGCCTCCTATGTGGGAGACCTAGGTTCAGTTACAGACTCCCAGCCTTAGCCACTGTGGGCATTGTGAGAGTAAATGAGCTGATGGGAGATCTCCCTAATAAATTAAATTAAGTTACATTAAGTTAGATTAAGTTAAAGCAAAATAGAAAGGGAAGAAAACAGCCTTCACAGCCTCTGCTTCCTTGCTGGAATTACCAGCCATGTGCTCGCAGCTCTCATGAGGAGAAACAAGGGAAAGCAGCCACATTTAGCAACCTTGTAAAGCATGAAGAGCCCAGCCTGTTTTCAGATACTCTGCACTTTATAGCCACATAATGTGCAGCTACCGTAATTTGTTAAATTTCTTCTGAACCAGAAGTGGAAATCCATTTAACTATGCAATTGAGCTTCATTTTTATTTTATTTCTGCCTGCCCCATCAACATACCTTGCAATAAAATAAATATCACATTCAGTTGGCTTCAGAATATACAAAAATATCTATGTTGGCAGGACAATCTAAGCTTAGCAAGTATGTAAAAGATATTTTCTGTTATGAAGCTCAATCTTTTCCTAGAATGTGTAGGTAAGTATGATTGTTTAGGGCCTTTTGAAATTGGAGTAGAATGTGGAAAGAAGGTTTTTTTCTTATTCACATAATCATACAATTCATATAAACTAGAACCCTCCTGAGAATTTGGTCACAGAAGTATACACTAAGAATATCCAAAATAAGCTAGGAATTTTGGCCTTGGTATTTTTTTTAATAATTTCACCTCTAAGGAAAGGTGAAGGGTTTTCATTCAATGAAAAATTTAAAATCCCATTTGGGCAATATTATTTGCAATCCACAGCAACACTTCAGAAGAAGATGGTAGTTTTCTCAAATCTGAGGTAAAATAAATAGAAAAGAAATAATCATCACTTGACTCAAGTTCTGTCAACCCTACATACATGAAAAATAAAGAAAATTCATTTTGCTGCTTGTTTTGCTTGTCATGAAATGTCAGAGATAAGTATAGTTTTCAAAAACTGAAGTAGTATTATCCTCTCTCTCTTCCATCATTCCAACTAGTCATGGGAGAGCTATGAGAGCTCCTTAAAAGCACATAATCCTATTTTAAGTTGTATTATTTATATTTCCAGCACCCAACATGGTGACCAACACATAAGAAACTCACAAACACTATCATATGGCCCAATAAGTTAATGATTGAGAGAGGCATTGGCAGATTGACAGGAACTTGTACTGTCATAAGCTTTCTGAAAAAAACTTGGGAGCAAAAGTTTTCTGACAGATTACTCTTATCACATCTTAGTTTAGCCTACATTCTTATTAAATATCTAAAAAATTCTAGGTATAAATACCTAAAATATATCACATTGATTTAAAAATCAATCAAATAGCTCCACCATCTTTTGGGGCTCACCTAGGTAGACTTATTTACTGAATGGCAATAAGCAATTACTCCAACAACTACATTTGATTCTCACACATGATTTCCACATCCCAGCATATCTGGCTTATCTGTGACAATGAGAGAGAGCTCAAAGACAAGGAGGGAAGGCTCTCAGCAGTTCAGCATCAGTAGGAAAAGAAGGTCCCTGAGAGGAAAACACAGGTAGGGGAATCTATTGCTACAGGATGGCCACCAAACAGTGCAGGGCATCCTATATCACCAGACAAAGCCTTCTCACTCCTGAACCTGGAAAAGAGAAACAATTAAAAACCATAAGATAAGGGTAAGTAAGGAAAATTGTTTAGTTGTTCAGTTGGGAGAAGAAACATAAAAGGCATAAATACGCAGGAGACTCCTAGGTGTAGAATGAGAGAGCAAGAAAGCACAAGCTCCTCATCCGATAGCTGAGTAACGGAGGCCCGGATAAGGCCAGTGATACGTTCAATTCCGATACAACTGCTTTGGCCGGCACCCCAACAGCTTTGTATGTCTTCACAGAGGCAGTATAGACGAAGCTCAACCATGATCAACTGAAAGTACTTCATGGGCATATGCAATCTCACCCGTCCTCTCTTAAAAAGGATCTATGTCATCCCAGAGGATCCTCTAGCAGCTCTCAGTATTATGATCTAGTACATAATAAACAGTACAGGCATTAAGGATTTTGCGTTCAGGGTCAGAAATCTGGGTTCAAAGTAAAATGTTGGCCATTCCCTGCCAAATGACCTAGGGGACCTTTATTCACTTCAGTATTCCTCAGTGAAGCATGCAAAAATGAAAAATATGTATATTCTGAAGGTTAAATAAGACAATGAATACAAACAACTTAGTGCCCTATCAGGACCTACGTAAGAACTCAACTGGAGGGATCAGGAGTCAAGGGAAATTAATATATATGAAAGGTACACATTTCTTGAGTATAGACTAGAACTGAGTGTCAACTTTCTTTCCAGTTCCTGAGTTTTACTTATATCCATTAACAGAAATGTTAACCCATTTTTGTGCCTAATCATTCTTAAGGACCTTTTTCAAGCAAATGTTTGAATATCTTAATTCTTGGCAATAACTTAGAAAAATGAAGTGCTTGGCTTCTGTTCTGAGATAAGAAGACCTTGGAAGTTTTCATTTCTATACCTAAAACTAGGAAAAGATGGGGGCTTTGGTATAGCATTGGGGCATAACATGTAAAGCCTCCACATGCAGTGCTGGCATCCCATATGGACACTGTTTCTAGCCCTAGCAGCTGCACTTCTGATCCAGCTCTCCTGCTTATGGCCTGGGGAAGCAGCTGAAGAAGGTCAGAGTGCTTCGGTCCCTGGATCCACGTGGCAGACCCAACAGAAGTTCCTGGCTTCTGTCTTTGGATCAGCCCAGCACCAGCTGTTGTAGCCATCTGAAGAGTGAACCAGTGGATGGAAGATCTCTCTCTCTCTCTCTCTCCCTCCCTCCCTCCCTCCCTCCCTCCCTCCCTCTCCCCCTCCCTCCCTCCCTCCCTCTTTCTGTAACTCTGGCTTTCAACCAAATAAATAAATCTTTAAAAAAAACTAGAAAAAATGAACTGACAAAATCAACAGCTATCAGAGAACTCTCACAAGAAAAATACAGTGAATCAAAGATCCAGAGACACAGCCAAGGAAAGAATCAATGAGCATAAACATAGGTCGATGAAACTTTCCATCCTGTAATCAAAAAAAAAAAAAAAAAAAAAAAACCAGAAAGTAGGAAACAAAAGAATGCATCCAGAAATCTGGGAAAAAGTGAATAGATATAGCATTTATGTAACTGGTATGTCAGAGAAGAAGTGAGATCAGTAACCTCTCAAAATAATAAATTTTTAAAAATTTAAAGAAATATTTAATTGAAATAATGGCAAAGCTTCCCAAAACTGACTGACACTAAACCAAATTCAATCCATGAAGCTCAGAAAACAAGAAGGATAAATATGAATAAAACCACATCTAGAAATATACTCAAACTACACAAAACCAAAGATGAAGAGAAATTCTTGAAAAAAGCAGGGGAGACATATGATCCCATGCTCACACAAGATCAAAGATAGCTGACTTCTCAGAAATCATGCAAACAAAATAAGTGGCATGAAACATTTAAAATGTTGTAAGAAAAAAATACCAACCTACAAGTCTCCATCTACCAAAAGTATTCTTCAAACAAGAAGGAAAACTGGAAAATTTCTCAGCCAATTAAAACTAATTATCTTTTCTTGCTGACATACCTAAGCTATAAGAAATATTAAAAGTATTGTTTAGGGAAAAAGAAATAGGATGTATGTCAGATAGTCACATTTTTATGAAGAAAGGAAGAGGAGTCAGTGTATGTCATATCTGGTAAAGTTGCGGTATAGGACACTGGCATCCCAAATGGGTGCTGCTTCATGTCCTGGCTGCTCTACTTCCAATTTGCTAATGGCCAGAGAAAAGCAACAGAAGATGACTCAAATTTTTTGGGTCCCTACCACCACATTGGAGACCCAGATGAAGCTCCTGGTTCCTGGCTTCAGCCTGATTCAGTGCTGGCCATTGCAGCCATCTGGGGAGTGAATCAGCATCTGGAATATCTGTCTCTGTCTCTCCCTCTCTCTCTTTCAAAATAAATAAATCTCTTTTTAAAAAAATAAGGGGAAGAAGTTCAGAAGAGGTATAATGGGGCTAAAATATAACTTTATAACTTTTTTATTTCATATTCTTAATTGATATGAGATAAATGATTGTTGAAATTATAAAAACAAAGAGAGAAAAACTGCCAGCCCAGAATATTATATCCTGAAAAGCTCTCATTTGTGAATGAAGGTGAAATAAAGACCTTTCATAGCAAACAAAAATTGAAAGAATTTGTCGCCACACGTCCAGCCCCGTAAAATTTGCTTAAAGATATGTTACACACAGAAACACAGAAACACGGCCATCAATATGAAAGGAGGTAAAGGAAGGAAACCTCACAGGAAAAGATCACAGGGAATTCAAAGTATATATTAGAAAATATGTTTGGCAAATGGCAGGGCAAGGTTACCACTTATCAATAGTCATATTGAACGTTAATGGCCTGAACTGTCCAGTTAAAAGACACAGATTGGCTGATTGGGTTAAGGAACAAAACCCATCTATTTGCTGCTTACAAGAAACACATCTTTCCAACAAAGATGCATACAGACTGAAAGCAAAAGGCTGGAAAAAGTTATACCATAACAACAGAGATGAAAAAAGAGCAGGCGTAGCCATCTTAATATCGGACTACATAAACTTTACCATAAAAACTGTTAGGAGAGACAAAGAGGGGCACTATATAATGATTAAGAGATCCATTCAACAGGAATATATAATGATTATCAATGTATATGCACCTAATTACAGGGCACCGGTTTATTTAAAAGATTTGTTAAGGGACTTAAAGGGAGACTTAGACCCCAATACAATAGTACTGGGGGACTTCAATACTCTACTCACAGAAATAGACTATCCCTCTTTACAGATGACATGATTCTTTATTTAGGGGACCCAAAGAACTCTACTAAGAGACTATTGGAACTCACTATTGGCAAAGTAGCAGGATATAAAATCAATGCACAAAAATCAACAGCCTTTGTATACACAGGCAATGCCACGGCTAAGGAAGAACTTCTTAGATCAATCCCATTCACAATACCTACAAAAACAATCAAATACCTTGGAATAAACTTAACCAAGGACATTAAAGATCTCTACAATGAAAATTACAAAACCTTAAAGAAAGAAATAGAAGAGGATACCAAAAAATGGAAAAATCTTCCATGCTCATGGATTGGAAGAATCAATATCTTCAAAATGTCCATTCTCCCAAAAGCTATTTACAGATTCAATGCAATACCAATCAAAATACCAAAGACATTCTTATCAGATCTGGAAAAAATGATGCTGAAATTCATATGGAGACAAAGGAGACCTTGAATAGCTAAAGCAATCTTATACAACAAAAACAAAGCCAGAGGTATCACAATACCAGATTTCAGGACATACTACAGGCAGTTGTTATCAAAACAGCATGGTACTGGTACAGAAACAGATGGATAGATCAATGGAACAGAATAGAAACACCAGAAATCAATCCAAACAACTACAGCCAACTTATATTTGATCAAGAATCTAAATCCAATCCCTGGAGTAAGGACAGTCTATTCACTAAATGGTGTTGGGAAAACTGGATTTTCATGTGCAGAATCACGAAGCAAGACCCCTACCTTTCACCTTACACAAAAATTCACTCAACATGGATTAAAGACTTAAATCTACG
Source organism: Sylvilagus floridanus (assembly GCA_949820135.1). Classification (NCBI taxonomy): domain Eukaryota; kingdom Metazoa; phylum Chordata; class Mammalia; order Lagomorpha; family Leporidae; genus Sylvilagus; species Sylvilagus floridanus. The sequence goes on from OX463235.1 coordinate 60,786,626, forward strand.
ACCTGACACCATCAAATGATTAGAGAGCATCACAACTGATCACACTGATAGGTCTAAGAGTCAAAGGGATCACACAAACAAGACTAGTGTCTGCTAATACTAACTGATAGAATCCAAAAGGGAGAGAACGATCCATCATGGGAAGCAGGATACACAGCAGACTCATAGAATGGCAGATGTCCTAAATAGCACTCTGGCCTCAGAATTAGCCCTTAGGCATTCATATATGGCTGAAGAGCCCATGAGAGTATTTTAGGCATGGAAAGCCAAGACACTCTGGCAAAAATAAAAAGAAGAAGAAAACCTAAATGAAAGATCTCTGTGAGTAAGATCCCAGTGGAAAGAACGGTGCCATCAAAGAAGGAGGCACTTTTCTCTGAAGGGAGGAGAGAACTTGCACTTTGACTATGACCCAGTCAGAATAAGATAGAAGTCGGCGAACCCTAAAGGCTTCCATAGCCTTGGCATCTCATGACTAGAGCCTAGCGAGATTATTGACGCCATAAACAAGAGTATTAAATTGTTAAGTCAACAGCAGGAGTCACTGTGTACTTACGTCTCATGAGGGATCTGTCCTTAATGTGTTGTCCAATGTGAAATAATGCTATAAGTGGTACTGAAACAGTATTTTGCACTATGTGTTTTTGTGTGGGTGCAAACTGATTAAATCTTTACTTAATATATTCTAAATCGATCTTCTGTATATAAAGATAACTGAAAATGAATCTTGATGTGAATGGAATGGGAGAGGGAGCAGGAGATAGGAGGGGTGTGAGTGGGAGGGAAATTATGGGGCGGGAAAGCCATTGTAATCCATAAACTGTACTTTGGAAATTTATATCTACTAAATAAAAAATTAAAAAAAGAAATTATAAAAACAATGTAACAGGTGAGTATAACATAATGGTAAATCATCTGAATGACAACATATTCACAAGACATAGGCGATTATGAGCCGGCGCCGCAGCTCACTTGGCTAATCCTCTGCCTGCGGCACCAGCACACCGGGTTCTAGTCCCGGTCGAGGCACCAGATTCTGTCCCGGTTGCTCCTCTTCCAGTCCAGCTCTCTGCTGTGGCCCGGGAAGGTAGGGGAAGATGGCCCAAGTCCTTGGGCCCTGCCTCCACATGGGAGACCAGGAGAAGCACCTGGCTCCTGGCTTCGGATCAGCGCAGTGCGCCGGCCGCAGCAGCCTTTGGGGGGTGAACCAACGGCAAAGGAAGACCTTTCTCTCTGTCTCTCTCACTATCCACTCCGCCTTTCCAAAAAAAAAAAAAAAAAGAGGCAATTACAATTGGGAGCATCCTGCATGTGAAGTAAAGTTTTTGAGGAGTGACTTAGTTTCTTAAATTTATATCATAAATTTAAAAGGAAAGCAGATAAAATCAAATTAATCAAAATAAAACAAATACAATAAATAGAAAATAATCACAAATGTGGCAGATTTAATCCTACTATATCAAGATTTACTTTGAATGTGAGTGGTCTAACTACACTAAATATAAGCAGGAGGTTAACAGATTGTAAAGGGAAAATCCCAATAGAACTACATGCCATCTATAGGAAACCAACACAGGAAGGTTTTCATGACTATACCACGTTATCATCAATGAAATGAAACCCTGGGCGGCTATATTAATTTCATATGAAGCAGACTTCAGAACATGGGATATTGTCAAGAACAAAGAGGAACATGACATAGTAATAGAGGTGTCAATTCTGCAAAAAGATATAACAGCTTGAAGCATTCATGAACAGAGTGTCAAAATGCATGAGGCCCGGATAGAAATGAATGTACAAATAGAGAATTGTACTACCATAGTCAGTTCCAGAAGATCAAGAAAGAGGGAAATCAGTGAGAATATAGGGGGCCTGAATGTCACTATCAATTAATTTAATTGACATGTATAGAACATTCAACTAGCAACAGCAGAGTACACATTCTTCTCAAATATGCTTGATACATTCACCTACTTAAATCACATTAAGGTCTATAAAACTCTGAACATATTTGAAAGAGTAAAAATCATGCAAAATGCATCCTGAAACTGCAGTATAATCAAACTAGGAATTAACAGCAGAAACATAGCAGGAAAATCCCAATGCATTTGGGCACAGTAATACATTTTGTAATAACTTATGGATCAAATAAAAAAACTCTCCAGAAGAACTTAAAATTGAATTGAATTATATGAAAATATGAATATATCTTATCAAAAATTCTGTTATACAGCAGAAGTAATTCCTATTCTAAAATATGTAAAAGTGAATGCATATTTTAGAAGAAAAAAGACTTTAAAAAGAATCTAAACTGCCATCTTAAGACAACAGAGGAAAAACATCAAATTAAGTCTAAAGCAAGCAGAAGAAATAAAAATCAAAATATCACCGCAGAAATAAATACAACCATAAAAAGGGAAAACAATAGAAAAAAATCAATGAAACCAAAGGCTTGTTATTTTAAAAGGTCAATATAATTAATAAACATATTCAGGCTAACCAGATTTAAAAAGAATACAAATCATCAATACTGGATAAGAAAGCAATGTTATCATGATTGATGCCATAGACGTTGAAAGGATGTTAACAGGGTACAATGAACAATTTTAATATAATAAATTCATTAACAATTGAACTATTCAGGTATGGGAAAGACACAACAACTCCTCTAAAGAGAAATAGAAAATCTAAATGGCCTTATATCAGTTAAATAAACTGAACCAATCATTTAAAAGATATCCCAAAAAGAAATGAAATCTCCAATTTTCTGTTAATTTCTATTAAACCTTTAAGGAAGAAATAATGTCAAATTATCTACACTTCCTTCCAGAAAGAGAACCACAAAGAAGAAGGCTTAATTTATTCTCTGAGCAGCATTACCCAAACACTAAAGCCATATAAAGACACTAGAAGTAAACTACAAACCTACCATTCTCATTCATACAAATGCAAAATCTTCAACAAGGTATTAGTAAACCAAATATAACAATGAACAAAAAGAGTTACACAATAGCACTTTTGATAAAAACTGCGATTTGGGGATGGAGAGGAATTTCTCTTTCTGACAAAGAATTTATAAATATTTATATGTGACATCATCCTCAATTATGGGAGACTGGGTGCCTTTGACCTAATACTAGAAGAGAATTAATGTCCTCTCTCATCATTCCTATGCAATCTCATACTGAAAATTATACTTTTAAATTAAATCATGATTGAATACAAGAAATATAAACAAAATATGCACAAATAAAAAAGAAATAACTATTTGTCTATAGATGACATGAAATACCTATATATAAATCCAAAAATATCTAACAAAAATATACTAGAGATAATAAATGAATATGGAAAGTTGGCTAACTCAACATAAGCATGGAGCAATACATAATACCAAAAAGTCAGGGAAGAGTCTTTTAAAAATTAAATATATAACATCATATTGAAGTTATTTCAAAGGGACAGAAAATCCATTAAAAGAGTTCTAGATGGCCAGGCTGAAACCATTAGCGAATACAAATGAAGTATCACAGATTGGATGATTACCCAAAATAAAAAATAAATATTCATAAGTTTCTTTTATATTGATGAATGATTGAATAAATAAACCAGTGGAGGAGACAGATAAGTCTTCTATCAGAAGAATGCCAAATAATTTTTTTTAAAGATTTATTTAGTTGAAATGCAGAGTTACAGAGAGAGAGGGAGAGACAGATCAGAGGGAAAGGCAGAGGGAGAGGAGGGAGGAGGTGGGGAGGAAGAGGGAGAGGGAGAGAGAGAGAGAATCTTTCAGCTGCTGGTTCACTCCCCAAATGGCCACAACAACCAGGGCTGGCCAAGGTGAAACCAGGGGTAAGGAGCTTCTTCCATGTCTTCCACACGGGTGCAGGGTCCCAGTCACAGGGGCCATCTTCAGCTGCTTCCTCAGGAAAAGGGAGAAGGGAGCTGTATAAGTGGGACAGCTAGGACTTGAAACAGCACCCATATGGGATGCCAGGGTCACAGGCGGTGGCTTAACCTCCTGCACTACCACATCAGTCCCTCAAAATAATTTTTGCTGAAACTTTGCCCTAAAAGAAAAGAAGCAAACTTCTCACTCTTTTAGTGTGGGCAGCACAAGGTTATCCCGTGTTAAAGAAAGGATACAAGTCATTTCATGGTGGAGAAAGTAACAGACACTGATCCGGTCAGGTGATATGACTGATATCAGTCATTTCTTTCATTTCATCTTTCATTTGATTTAATGAGGAGGCAATGCTTTCTCTGGTTTCCTCTGACAATCTAACTAGTCACAGCTAGGTTCAAAAATGGGTTCATAAGAAAATCATCATATGTTAGAACATTCTACAAAATACCTGGCCAGAACTCTCCAAAGCTCTCAATGTTATTAAAAACAAATCAACACATACACACAATCTAAAGTATCCCAGCCAAGAAGAGCCAATGGATATCTGATTAGCGACTCAAATATGGTTTCATGGGTGGAATCCTGGAACAGAAAAACTACTAAAAACCAGTAAGAGGGTGGGTGAGTGTGGATAAGAAACTGGGATTGAAGGCACTGGGTTAAAGTTTTGGCTTTGCTTCCAATTCTGACTTACTAAGAATGAGCACCCTGGTGACAGTAGGTGGGTAGCTCAAGCTCTTGGGTCACAGTCACCCATGTGGGAGACCTGGAAGGAGTTTCAAGCTCCTGGCTCCAGCCTGTCCCAACCCTGGCTATTATTGGCATTCAGGGAGTGAACCAATGGATGACATATCTCTGTCTCTGTCTCAGTCTCTGTCTCTGTGTTTCTCTGCCTTTCAAATAAGTTTTAATTTTTTAAAAAATTTTAAAAATTAAAGATGAATGTCTTTGCTCTTAAAAAAACAACAAATGCTGAATAAAGTATAGAATTTAGTAACAATGTAAAGATGCTGCTGCATTCATTGTGATACCTTTACCCTATAAATATAAAATAATAATAGAGGAAGCTGGGCATGGAATAGATGAAATCACTCTACATAATTTTTCTGCAAATTTTCTGTAAACTTAAGCCACTAAAATAAGACATTAAAGAATCAAATGTTTCCTAATGTTAACATTTTATGCATAAAAATACACAACAGGACTATGTTGGAAATTAACATTTATATTAACATCTCATTTCCATCACTGAGCAGCCTGTCAATTGCAGTTGTTGCTTGAGAAGCATGATTACTCCCCATTCATTCACACATTTAAGGAGGCAATCAGCATCATTAAACTGGAGAGCATCTTAGTCAAGAATATAAATTATAAATTTGTCTGGTGGGAGATGAAACTATCAAATTTGATTCCTTGTTGTATAACTAGTGCAGTGCTATTAACTTCGGACAATGTCCTCTAACCTTATGCCTATTAACATCAATAACAGATAAGTAAATTCCAGAAACCAATACACATGGTAGAATTAACAACAAATACTGCAAAAGAATCCCAAGTCAGCTTTGCCAAAAATTGTACAGAGAGGGAAAGAAAAAAGGCCACATGGAATGTTTTATAAAAATATAGTGTACACTCAAAGAAGACAAACTGAATTAGAATCTAGATCTTTCAAATCACATTGAATTACAATAATGTAAAGAATTAAAACCCTTCTCCAAAATCTAATAAAATATAAAACATATCTAAATTCAGAGGAAGTGATATTAACCCTTTGATGTCTGTAGCAAGTTCTCTCTACTTAGAAATACTTAGTGAAATAAGCTACTCCCAAAAGACAGATACATGTTTTCCCTGATCCAAGGTAACTAACAGAGCACCTACAAGGCAATCTTTTGGGGTGAAATAGACGTTTTGAGATTCAATGATTGTTTATAGCCTTTGTCTCTTCCACTGAGGAACAGTGTCTTTTTTTTTTTCTTTTCATACTATTTGTTGAACTCTTTTCCTGAGAGTAGGGTTAACTATACAATCATTAATTATACTGAAAATAGATCTTTGTAAAAATTAAGATTGGGAATGCAAGGGCAGGGGAAGGATTGGAGCCTGGAAGGGAAGAAGGGAGGGTGGGAAGTGTCACTGTGTTCCTAAATCTGTATATATGAAAATTGTATAAATTAAATAAAAATTTTAAAAAGAAATACATGTAGTATATTATAAGCATGCTATTTTTTTCCATCTACTGACAAACAACAAAAACACATTTTTCCTGATCAATAAGCAAAGTTATACATTGGTATATTCTATTGGATGGATTAAATTTTATTGCTTTGATATGTTTATTTATTGATAAAAAAAACTTTTGACATCACATTTAACTTTTTTCTAGTTTTTGCCATTAAAATATATACAAGGCACAAAAATAATTTGTACTTTTATAATTATGTTGATGATATAAAAATATCTTTCATCTGAAGGGTAAGATGAAGAAAAACACTAGACTAAGAATCAGGAGACAACTAAAGTACCAAAAATGCAATGTATATGACTGACATTGACATTTTGAGATTCAATGATTGTTTACAGCCCTTGTCTCCACTGTTGAGGAACAGTGTTTTGTTTTTTTTTCTTCATACTATTTTTTGAACTCTTTACTTAGTGTGATATGAAACTTATGAGTATAAAGTAAAGTGAATGTAGATTATTGTAAAAATTAAGAGAAGGAATAAGAGAGGAAGGTGGAGGAAGGGTAGGATCATGGGCAGCAAGGAGGGTAGGATGGGAAGTATCACTATGTTCCTAAACTTATATATATGCAAAATACATGAAATTTATTTACCTTAAATTTTAAAAAATAGGTTGAAAGTAAAAGAATGTAAAAGATATATCATGCAAAAAGCAACCACAAGAAAATTGGAATGACGATTATAAGTCAAATATAGTTTAAGACATATTAATATTAATAAAGAAGTGCATTTTACAAAGATATTCAGTAGCGAAAGTCTGAAATTGTTTTTCCAAAGACCAGTAATAAGACATCAGTCTTATATAACATTGTAAGGGAAGTGCCAGTCACAGCAATTAGGCAATATCAATAAATAAGTAAATAAATAAATGGCATCCAAATTGGAATGGAAAAAGTAAAACTGTATCTCTTTGACATACACTTCTATATGGAAAATTCTGAAGAATACACACAGGAAAAAAAACTCAGTCTAATAAACTGACGCAATCAAGTTATAGGATGTAACACACACACACACTATCAATGAATAATCCATAAGAAAATAACTCCACATATGATAATATAAAAATAATAATATATTTAATTAATGTAAGAGCAAGGAGGTGCAATACTTGTGCCCTAAAAACTACAAAACATTGTTGAAAATAACTAAAGATCTAAATGGAAAGATATTCACATTTGTGTATTGAAGAATTTGTACTAAAATGTCAATACTATTCAAAGTGATCAACAGATTCAGTGCAATCCCTGTCAAAAATTCCCACATCCTATTTTCTAGACATGGAAAAGCTGGACCTGACATTTGTAATGCAATGCAAGAGATTCCCCAAATAGCCAAAACAGTCTTGAGTAAGAATAACCAAGTAGGAGGACTAATACCACTTGATGTCAACACTGTTGCAGAGCCACAGTAATCAAAACAGCATAAGGATAGACACATAGGATACTGGGATAAAATTGGGAGTATAGAATAAACCCTTACATTTATGCCCGATTTATTCTTAACAAGGGTGCCAAGAAAATTCAATGGGGGAATGAATGGTCTTTTCAACAAATAATGCTTAGATTACTAGATATACATATACAAATTCCTTCCTTACACCATGCATGGAAATTAACTGAAATGGATCACAGATTATTCCATTTATATATAATATTCAGATTAGACAAATCCACAGAGTGACAATGTAGATCAGTGGTTGCCAGGGACTGTGGAGGGGGAATGTGAAGTGACTACTAATGCAGACAGGATTTCTTGTTGGGTTGCTGAAAATATTTTGGCATTAGATTGTGGTAGTTGCTAATTAGTGTGAATATACTAAAAACCACTGAATCAAAAACTTTTTAAAGCATTATTTTTATTGTGTGGGAATGATATCTTAATAAAAAAATTGATCAGATAGAAAGTTATGAAAGCTTAAGAAAAAATCAGGAGGTCTAAATCCTGACATTCCATAGACATATATGGACAGAATTTCTTTTTTACAACATTAAATCTTCCAATACATGAACATGAGAAGTCTCTTATTTATTTACACATACTTCCTCAATGAAAATCTTTGTATTATTTAGTTCAAAACTCTTGTTCTTGCTTTGTTAAACTTATTCTTGTGTGTTCTATCTTTAATAATAAAATTGTCTGGGCCGGTGCTGTGGCATAGCGGGTGGGGCCGCTGCCTGGAGTGCCAGCATCCCATGTAGGCGCCGGTTCTATTCCCAGCTGCTCCTCTTCCGATCCAGCTATCTACTATGGCCTGGGAAAGCAGTGGAAGATGGCCCAAGTCCTTGGGCCCCTGCACCCGCATGCAAGACCCAGAAGGGACTCCTGGCTCCTGGCTTCGGATAGGTGTAGCTCCAGCTGTTGCAGCCAACTGGGCAGTAAACCAACAGAAGGAAGACATTTCTCTCTGTCTCTCTCTCACTGTCTGTAACTCTACCTGTAAAATAAATCAATAAAATCTCTAAAAAATAATAGAATGTCTAAATTTTATTTCTGATCTGTTATTTGTTAATATAGAGAAATATGACCTATCCTGCAAACTTACCAAACTCCTTTATAGTAGTAGTATGTTGTTATTGTTAGTTATTTGGTAAAATTTTCTTTATAAAGGATTGTATTGATTCCAAGATGTTGGAATAGAGAAGGATGCACTGCTTTAGGCTAGGGGACAACAGAAGCAAAAATGGAGAGGAAGTACATTACCAGGAGAGAACTGGAGATAAATTTGTAGTGGAAATTCTACAGAAGGATGAGTGTGGATGAGTGTGGGGGAGACAGATGTGCAACCAGTGCAAACACAACACACAGCCAGAGTAGCTGAGAGCCGCAAGGAGCACCAGCTTTGAGGGCGAGGTGAGAGCAGAAGGCAACAGCCCATGCCACTGGCACTATAACCAGTATAATCTGCCAGGGAGAGCCTGGCAGAATACACGGTCCTTGAGTCTGTCCTGTAGCCTGAAGGGGGACATAGCACCTAACCCAGGGAAAAAAGGTCATGTTTCTCTCTCCACATGCCCCTACAACAACATCTGGCAATCTGCTAAAGAGGGCACCATTTTGATATCAGAGAATCTGGGAAGGCTTGTATGCACGAGCCCAGCAACTGGCCGGGACAAGGCACAATCTTGACAGCAGTGGTGCCTCTGGCAGCCCAAGTGTGCACCCCAGCAACCAGAAGGGAGAAACCACCACCTTGAAATGAGTAGCTGCTGTGGTGGCTCCTGTGTGTGTCTGTGATACAGAGATTTTACCAGAGGAAAAAATCTACATTCCCCACTGACTTTGAGTCTGGCTGTTAGGATTGACAATGGGCTGGGCACCCACAAAGGACTTCAACATCACATTTTCATCAGTGGACAGATCAATTTGACATAAAAATCAGAAAAGAACTAACAGAGTTAATCAACACTATTGACCAAATGGACCTAATTGATATCTACAGAACCTTTCATCCCACAATTGCAGAATACACATTCTGTTTATCAGTGCACAGAACTTTCTCCAGAATAGATCATATGCTAGGCTATAAAGCTGGAAATTAACAACTCAAGAAACTCTAGACATAGGCAAACACATGAAGACTGAACAACATGCTGCTGAATGAACAGTAGGTCTTACAAAAAATCAAAAATGAAATCCAGAAATTTCTGGAAACCAATGAAGATGACAATACAACATATCATTTGTGTATGTTGTATATGATATTATGAGATAGATACAGAATATTGGGAACTGTGGATAATGTATAAAATAAAATATGTCGTTTTAATTGTTGTGCTGTGTGTATGTGTGTGTGTGCACACCCGCATGTGTATATTAGGGAGCTATCGTGTACGTGTAGTTGATAGATAGGAAAATAAAACTTTTTTAAAAGTTCTCTAGCAAATGTATTCTCCTAGACTCGACACTGTTGTCCTATTAAATATATAACCAATAACAACATTTTAGATAATCAATGAGCATGTGCTTATGATAAAATGTCAGGTTGAAAATGAGGAGAAAGATATTCTTCAAAAATGACAATGCAGGCCGGCGCTGCAGCTCACTTGGCTAATCCTCTGCCTGCGGCACTGGCACCCTGGGTTCTAGTCCCGGTTGGGGCATCGGATTCTGTCCCAGTTGCTCCTCTTCCAGTCCAGCTCTCTGCTGTGGCCCAGGAGGGCAGTGGAGGATGGCCCAAGTGCTTGGGCCCTGTACCCGCATGGGAGACCAGGAGGAAGCACTTGCTCTTGGCTTTGGATTGGTGCAGAGCACCGGCCGCAGCACGCCTGCCATAGCGGCCATTTGGGGGATGAACCAATGGAAAAGAAGACCTTTCTCTCTGTCTCTCTCTCTCACTGTCTAACTCTGTCTGTAAAAAAAAAAAATAACAATATAAAGTATTATACAGATGGAAAAACATTGGTAATGTAAAATAAAAAATTGGTAATTTAAAAAGATGGATTAGTCATGGAATTTTATGCTACAAAAGCATAAGAGATAAAATTAAACTTTAAAAGCGGGTGGGAGGGAAGTTATGGGGGGGGAAGCCATTGTAATCTATAAGCTGTATTTTGGAAATTTATATTCTTTAAATAAAAGCATTATAAAAAAAAGTGGTATTTGAATACAGCAAATGCTACACATGAAAATTAGTCATCCTAATCTAAAATAAAAAGCAATATTTCAGCCCATGAAATTATAATTTTTCAAAATGACTCGCCATGTTTTTGCTTCTCTTAGATCTATTCATCCAAATAATCATTTTATAAATATGTTTCCTGAGTTCTGTGAAACAATAACCAGGGAAGCAACTTCCTAAATCAAATAATCCAGTTCAATAATCTTGAACTTGATCTGGTGCCAGCCTTGCTTAGCCAAGTACAAACATTTAGCTATCAAAAGCTACAGCAACTGTTATCATTTCTTGCCCAGAGCACTGCACATCAGAAACTACTGGCTGAGACCAACCTTTCTTCCGAATCTAGTTCATTTAATAACATTCAGATGATGTAGCTTAACTTCCTATTTGGCAAGATTTCTAGGCCTTAGTCTTCCTTGACTTCTGGTTTTTACTCATCCAAAATCTTACTATGGTTTCCTGAGCTCTTAACCTCTGTTAACTTTGATTTCTTAAATTAACACACTTCTCCACAGATACCCAACTTCCTAAATTTGAGAACACCCTGTAATAGAAACTTACTCATTTTCAATGAGACCAGGATTGACCATTCTGGATGAGAACCAAAAATATATTCTTTCCTGGGCCTGACTTCCTATTGCTTCTGAGAAGGAAATTTCAAGCTAACACAGAACATAACCAAGGAATGGACAATGAAAGAAGAAAGAGAAGCTCAAGTGTACAGCTGGTTCATGTGGCCATAAACACTTCCACCCAGAGTGTACAAGCTCAAATACTACAGAATCCAGATGGACAATAGTAGACTAAAGTGAATTTGCTGGAATGCTAGCATTGAAAACAAAGTTGTTCCTGACTTGTTGCTTTCCCAATTCAAACATTTTGTGAGTCAAATAAATCAGCAGCACAAAACTTATCTATAGACTACCAGTTTGCCCTAATTTATGCCTACAGTCCATTTTGTTATAGGGAACTTAACCCATTGATGCAAGCCAGCTCCTTAACTTCACTTATGTGCTCTCTCACTCTCATCACAGTCAGGGCCACTGTTCTCCCATTCCCTAGTCTAAGCCCTGTACTATGTCTGGGATCAATCTAGTCCTCTTGCAAAAAATGTTAAAGTAGCTCTATTCTTCCTCCTTATGCATCTCCCCAAACTTAATATATCTTAATTAATGTAAGGCCATTTCTCGAATTGGACTAATTTACTCGTACACTCCACAGCTATAACAATTGCCTCTTGGACCTTTTATTATATGATCTCTGGTTTTCTACTTTTCACAAATTTCCAAGCCACCTTTCTATGTTTATTTCATTCTCTTCACATGGTTCATATATTTATATTTTTAAGCCTTATTCCTTAATCCAGATCCCCATGAAATTTAGTCCAGGACAGGACACTTATATAAGTCATTGTAGAAATGAGACCTGAGTGCTATTTTCAAGAAATATTCAACCACTTCTTGAAAGCCTAAATTAAATGGAATTCCTTGAGGAAAATGTGACTCTCTCTTCTGAATAGAAGCTAAGGGCTCCACATACAAACTTTTCCTGTGTCCTAGATACAGATAAGCAAACAGTGTTAGAATATCTAAAGCTATAGTGAATGTATCAAGATAAAGGTTGGGTGCTTTAAGCAGTTTATGATTGAACCTACCTATGAATGGCTCTTTGGTCAATAAATTGTTATGCAGAAAATTAGTATATGATCAGCAACGTGTTAGGTATTAACATTACATAAAATGCACATGAACTTACAAACGAAGATACATACCCATGAAACAAATAGTACAATATATAATACAGCACATAGCTCAACAATAACAGTTCCCACCAGATGGGTTTCAAGTAAAATAGGTACTAGACAAAGGTTTGTATTTTGGTTAAAAGATCTGCAATGACTCCTGACACAAAAGACCCAGAGCAGTTAGGCCAAACTTTGCAGACCAAATCAAGAGTCATCTGATACACTGCATTCACTTCAGATGCCAACTTAAGTTTGGGGATCCTAACAGTAACTTTTCAGGTTTGATAATTCTCAAAAACGATTCACAGAACCACAAAATTATGAATTTTACAGTTTCACTATAGAAAATGGATATCAATCAAAACCAACCAAAGGGAGACATGCATAGGACAAGATCTGGCAGGATCCCCAACATGAAACTTTCATCATCCTTCCTTTATGGAATCAGGACGTGTTATCATCCTGGAACACCAGTCTACAATGATTGCCAACCAAAATACCCTACTGCTTTTATTATGTCTTTATTATGCAAGACTGATTGATGGAATTTATGGCTATGCAACTCACTCTCCAGTCCACCCTTCCTTCCTCAAGATTAGGCTATCACATGGATCAAAGCTCTGTCCTTCCAATCATATCGTTGGTCTTTCTGGCATGACCAGAGTAATGCTGTTAAATGGATGATGTGTGGTCAAGAAGTCTACCATAAATAAAGACATTCCTATCACTCAGGAAATACTAAGGGTTTAGACATTATTTCCCAAGAATTGGACACAAAGTCCAGCTGAATTATTATACAAGACTTCAGCTTAAAACCACGAAGTTAGCCAAAGTCACTGCCTGGTGAGTTTGTCTATAAATCTGATGTTCTTTCTACTAAAACAGTGAGTGACAAACTTTGCTGTCATCAGAATCACTTGGGGAATCTTTTACGAATTACAGGTCACTGAACCTTGACCTCAGAGATACTGACTCAATTGAGGCATGAACATTAGCAGTTTTTTAAGCCCCAAGTGGTTTAACTGTGCAACCCAAGAGAAAAATCTTCACAGTCAGCCAGAAGGCCATTATGCATCCCAAACTCTAAAGGGGATACATAATCAGAAGAAAGAGTATTTGATAGATTACAGTTTATAGCAGGTAATTCCAAATGTGACAATTTCCTCCTAACAAAAATGTAAGTGGTTATCAACTTGGTCCAATGTCACAAAATGAACTTGCCCTAAATCATCAGATTCTCATATTCCATAAATTTGCAAAAGCAATAACAATACATACATATGTGAGGACTTCAAAAAGTTTAGATAAATGGAATTAGAAATATCTGCTTCTTTTTAGTGTAAAAAACTTGAAGTCCATGAATATAAGGGGGCTGCAAAAAGTTCATGGAAAACTTGCATTGTGAAAAAAATTATACATTAATTTCAAATATTTTTGTGTCAAAATTAATTTATCTTTGTATTTTCCATTAACTTTTTGAAGTACTCTCATATGTTTATTTCAGCATGTGTTTTTATATAAACTCTTTCATTTAAGAATCACAAAGAAGGGGAAGTATTTAATGAGAAAACTGAATCACAGAATGTTTATGAACTAATCAAACAGCTAGCTATAGTGCCTTAATTCAATTCTCACTACATTACCCTACTTTGATTTGGCTGCTCCAGTGACACAGTAACTTTGTGGCACTTGCACAAAATAACACTGCAGATCACAATTCACAAAACAGCTAATTGAGCAAGACAAAGGCATGGATACATTAAAAATAATTACCTTCTTAACATGCATTACTAAAATCCCTCTGGAAGACACAATCCAACCATAAGTGTCAGAGTTATCTCTCCAAATAAAATATTCACATTCAAAATGCATGTCCATTATCTTTTTGTGAAATACAGACGCATTTCTTCCCAAGCTACTTGCTAAGCACATTAATACGCAATTTCCCCAAATGTAATGAATGGCATTCTTGGACCATCAGTAGGTGAAGCCATCAGTAAAAGCCAGTCAAATTCAGGAAAGCAGTGAATTGATTTTTGACAAATCTACATGATTTGATCCAGGCTCCCAACATATCTTTCAGAATAAACATTTTCAGAGAGGTGACTACATACAAGATTATGGAGTAAAGTGAGAAGTCAAAATAAGTGCCCAGCAGTGCTATCAATGACTAGCAGATGTTTGCTTGTGAGCAAAGATCACTGGCTTTAATTCACTTAAGAAAATCATCTTTTGAAATGAGACAAGTCCAGAGTTACCAGTCACTCTTATGGAATCCCTGCACACTAGGGAACCCCACAGGCTGTGAAAATAGCTCCATTCTGTGTAGAATGTCAGTTTCTGTTGCTTGTTGCTAGTAACTTAATCTTCTAAAAATCTGGAAAATTGGGTTATGACCCAATGACACTAAGAAGTGTTTTGAACTGAGAAATATGGACATTAATCATTCTTGAGAGAAGGAGAGGAGAAAATACTCATAAGACAATGATGTGAAATGGAAATATTTAAACCTCCTTAAGACTAGTAAGAGATAAATTGCATTTTATTCTTCAAAACAAGTGTTTGTACAGTTTCTTCATCAAAGTAACTATTTACAGTCAAAAACAATGAAATCCAGTCATTTGCAACAAGATGGAGGAATCTGGAAAACATCATGCTGAGTGAATTAAGCCAGTCCCAAAGGGACAAATATCATATGTTCTCCCTGATCGGCGACAACTATCTGAGTACCAAAGGGGAAACCTGTTGAAGAGAAATGGACACTGAGAAACGGTGACTTGATCAGCTTCTTGTGCTGACTGTTGTTGTACAATGTAATACTTTATCCATTGTAGTATTTTTTTTTCTAGTACTAGTGGTTGAACTCTGTAATTAACAAACAATTATTCTTATGTGTTTAAATTTTAACTGAAAAGTGATCCCTGTTAAATATAAGAGTGGGAATAAGAGAGGGAGGAGATGTACAATTTGGGACATGCTCAATCGGAACTGCCCCAAATGATGGAGTTAGAATTGTGCCAGGGGATTCCAATACAATCCCATCAAGGTGGCATGTCCAAGGCCATCTCACTAGTACAAGTGATCAATTTCAGCTCACAAGTGATCACACTGATAGGTCTAAGAGTCAAAGGGATCACACAAACAAGACTAGTGTCTGCTAATACTAACTGATAGAATAAAAAAGGGAGAGTACGATCCAACATGGGAAGTGGGATACACAGCAGACTCATAGAATGGCAGATGTCCTAAATAGCACTCTGGCCTCAGAATCAGCCCTTAAGGCATTCAGATCTGGCTGAAGAGCCCATGAGAGTATTTTAGGCATAGAAAGCTAAGGCACTCTGGAAAAAAAAAAAACAGAAGACCTAAATGAAAGATCTCTGTGAGTGAGATCCCAGTGGAAAGAATGGGGCCATCAAAAAAGGAGGTACCTTTCTCTGAAGGGCAGAGAGAACTTCCACTTTGGCTATTGACTCTGTCGGAATAAGATCGAAGTCGCCAAACCCTAAAGGCTTCCATAGCCTCGGCAACTCATGACTAGAGCCTAGCGAGATTACTGACGCCATAAACAAGAGTGTCAAATTGTTAAATCAATATCAGGAGTCACTGTGTACCTACGTCTCATGAGGAATCTGTCCTTAATGTGTTGTCCAATGTGAAGTAATGCTATAACTAGTACTGAAACAGTATTTTTACACTTTGTGTTTCTGTGTGGGTACAAACTGATGAAATCTTGACTTAGTATATACTGAATCAATCTTCTGTATATAAAGATAATTGAAAATGAAAAAAAAAACTTGGTGTTAAATTGGAAATTGCATAGAAAATTAATCAATTTTTTTAAAAAAATATCATGTAGGATCTCTGTCCTTAATGTGCTGTACATTGTGAATTAATACTGTAACTAGTACTCCAACACTATTTTTCACTTTGTGTTGCTATGTGGGGGCAAACTGTTGAAATCTTTACATAATATATACTAAACTGATCTTCTGTATATAAATAGAATTGAAAATGAATCTTGATGTGAATGGAAGGGGAGAGGGAGTGGGAAAGGGGAGGGATGCAGGTGGGAGGGAAGTTATGGGGTGGGGGGAAGCCATTGTAATCCATAAGCTGTACTTTGGAAATTTATATTCTTTAAATAAAAGCTTTAAAAAAAACAAAGTAACTATTTACATAGGAGACAGAGATTTGAGTTCAAATCCCAATAGGTATATCACAGTTGTGTGTTTGTGTTTGTGTGTGTGTGTGTGTGTGTGTGTGTATGAATGAGTATATACATCTTGTTAAATTGGATTTTCTAACCAGTAAATAGGAAAACACACTGCGATACCTCACCAGAGACTTTGGCATAAAGGTATATCAATTCCCATCCATGGGCTAAGTAGAGTTTATGTGAAGGGCATGCCCATATGCTCAATTCCTTAAGATAGTCTTGTTGTTTTGGTAACCCTTTCTGTATTTACCATGGGAAGCTCACATACTCAGAAGTGCTGACTGGACAACTTCAGCACCTTGGATTGTCAGTTCACCAGATTTTCACAAGACAGCTTGTGATGGATGGCTCAGCATCATCTCTGTTCATATATCCTTACAGTGACAACTTATTCTCTTAAGCCAATGTGCATGTGTGTGATCATTTCTAGTCACTGCAACAACTCAGATAAGCACCTGTCTATAAGCACTGCCAACCTCCAACTTCAAAACATATTGACTATAATTACAAAAGTCTCGAGAAGCAATATGTTTGGTCCAGCTGGAACAAAATATTCTCTTCATTCCAATCCACAGTAACCGTACATGACAACACAGAATACAAGTATAGACATTGTTCTGCACTATTTTGAAGTCTCCAGAGAGGAACTGGGGTCATCAGCACTTGGGCAGATACCTTAAAAAATCTTGAGCATAATTAATAAATGTATCCCCCTGTGCCAGTTTATTTACACAATTGATCACAACTGTCATCTACTTTATCTACTTTATTATTTTTCAGTGTCCTTATGTGGTATATATTTATTAATGTAAAAAACTTATGTTGTCCTCCTATAGAATGCAATATTTGTAAGAAATTAACTTTTTGACTGATTTTTTCATGGGTAAATTCAAAATGTCTTTAAGAAATGTGTAGAACAAGGGCTGGCACCACTGCATGGCGAGTAAGGCCACTTCTATGTAGCACTTTCAAATTAATAAATAAATCTTTAAAAAAAAAAGAAAGGTACAGAAGAAAGTTAGGGACTCAATAAATATGCAGTGAAAAAATGGACTGCTTTGTAATAGTAAGGAAGAAAGTTAGTTTAAATATCTGTCATTATGTAAGATGAATAATAGTGGTTAATATAATCTATTTAATTAATATTTCCAGAATTTCTTGCACCATTACAAAAATGGGTGCAGTAAACACTTAGATGATGATCTAATATACACATGCACTATTCAAAATGTGTTACATAAATTAACTCAGTCTCCCCTGAAGCCTTATGACAGGAAAACATGTTTTCTCCTTTTTCTAAAAGGTAATTTAACTACTAAATCAAAGTGTTGGGATTCAAATCAGGTGATTTAAGATTTAAAATCAAGAAAAGACCCCTGATGCTTTTCAGGCCCAAACTGCAGGAAATAGAAGAAAAACAGAGAGGCAAGACTGAACAAGTGAAAATTTGGGAGTTAGAACAAGTAGGGTCTTGTATCCAAAATAACAACAACAAAAAGGCAATACCAAAAGAAAAAAACACTGAAAGAACAATATATATAGTTACCACTCACCATTAAATGAAAAACTTTTTACATTTAAGCACAGAATTTTGAAAGGTTAATATTATATTTTGATTAGTACAAATCAGCTACAGTCCATGTCAGTATTATTTTCTTTTTGTTAACACTGACTTTCCACATTCTCATTTAACTAAGCTATTTTTTAAAGATTTATTTATTTGAAAGGTAGAGTTACACAGAGAGAGGAGAGGCAGAGAGAGAGAAGTCTTCTGAGGGTTCACTCACCAGATGGCCGTAATGGCCAGAGCTGCGCCGATCTGAAGCC
The DNA here is from genome assembly GCA_949820135.1 of Sylvilagus floridanus. Lineage (NCBI taxonomy): Eukaryota > Metazoa > Chordata > Mammalia > Lagomorpha > Leporidae > Sylvilagus > Sylvilagus floridanus. The sequence continues at coordinate 60,805,187 of OX463235.1, forward strand.
AGGAGCCAGGAGCTTCTTCCAGGTCTCCCACGTGGGTGCAGGGGCCCAAGAACTTGGGCCATCCTCTACTGCTTTCCCAGGCCATAGCAAAGAGCTGGATTGGAAGTGGTGCAGCTGGGTCTCGAACTGGCGCCTATACGGAACACCAGTGCTTCAGGCCAGGGTGTTAACCTGCTGCACCACAGCACTGGCCCCTTAACTAAGCTATTATACAGTATTGAATCCTTATGTCCTCATAGATACTAAGAAGGAGACAAGCCAAATATTATCAAGGGAATGGAGAAAGTAGAAAAGTGAAGAAAGGACAACCATAGGACATTTTTTCTCCTAGCGATCATTAAAGGAATTTAAGCTGACTCATGCCCAACTGATATGATGATACTCTTTATTTTTAATGAAACTCTCATTTGGGAATGAACATGATTAATTAATATAACACAAGAACTACATGGGTAAAGCAATAGTTACTAGTCAAATTTATTTGAGTTCTGTTTTTGCCTCAATGAGCCACAGAGTCCTTGAGAAAAGGAGATTATCTTCCCAAAGCCTGTATCTTTTCATCTGTTTGCACAGGCCTCACCCCCTTGTGGGGGAGCACTTTAGAACCCCCAGAAGAAGGAGCTCATGGGCCAGCCACGCCTGTTCTAGAACAGGACAAAGCCATTATAACTACCAAACGAGAAGAAATCATTGTGTTGTAACCTTGCATTCTGCCTTTGGAAGATGGAACAATTGGCTTCAATCTGACTTCCTCTTTGTTATCTGACCATTGCAGAAAATTATTTTCCCCACACTCCACTACCAGCTGATCCTCAACTCCTGTAACTCATATTTACCTACTTGATGAGACTCAAACTGCTAATAACCTGGAAAATATTGCTTTCTCAAAGGTGGTGGCTTTTAAAAACACTGATATACATAAAACCATAAGTAAGACCCTTAAAAACCAAAGTATTGATGGAAAACAGGGGAGCTATTCCTCATATAAACTGCTCTATCACTACCATCACTATTCCTGATAGCTTCCGTTTTCACAACATCCTGTCCTATGAAAAGATTCCAGGTGCTGTGGTGAGAACTTACATTGGGAATGCATAGAAGATCGAAGCCCAGCACTACACATGAAAGCATGAAATACATGTAATTTTTAATGGAAAGAAGTAAAATAAACAATAATAAAAGGAACAAAGGATTTTGAAACTGGCTGACATTCAGACCTAAGTACAAAGGAATAATGTTAGTCCACTACAAGAGGAGGTTTAGATAGGAAAATTGCTATAAAGAAAATGGACATTGAGATCTGAAGCGAGCTTTTTTTCTCTTTCCTTTTTTTTTTCATTTAAAAGACAGACAGATGAGATGGGGGGAGGGGGAGATCACCCATCCTCTGGTTCATTCTCCAAATGCCCAAAGCAGCCAGGGTTTGGACTACCCAAATCCAGGAGCTGGGGACTCAATCTAGGTCTCCCACATGGAAGACAGGAGCCCAAATACTTGAGCTATCTCTGCTGCCTTCCCAGGTGCACATTAGCAGGAAGCTGAAATAGGAGCGGAGCTGATTCAAATCTAGGCACTGCAATATAGGATATGGGTATCCAAAGCAGTGTCCTAACTGCTGCATCAAACACCAATCTCACTGGGGTGGTTTTGATAAAGCAAGTCCATAGGGATGGAGAAGGAGGTTGGGAACCAGAAAACAAACGCAATCAAATGAGTGTTCAATGCTGTACACCATGAATTCACTCCTTGTAGTCACACTGAGATGTTCATGCCACAGACAAAAAAACTAGGTTAGGAAGTAAGAGTTCTCATCTATTTTTCTGATATAAAGCCAACTACATGACTAAAAATGCACATCAGAAAGGATGAATGGCAATGAGTTCCCACGGGGTGGGGTACAGAGACATCCTGCAATTCGACAGATCCCCCAGCTCCAAGGCCATAGTGGAATAGAGTCAAGGAAGTTCCCCCAGGTGTTCTGATTAGCAAACCCTCTTTCTTTTGTGAGAAGCCCTACATTTTAGTTGAATTCAAACTTGATCATTTTGAGTGCTATGATGGTGTTTTTGCCCCATTAACAGCAGACAAAGGAGTCAATAAATCATTTGACTGTACTTGTGGAAACTCAGCATTGAATTTAATAATTCAGGAAGTGATCCATTTTCATTAGTACATCCAAAAGGCATGAGGAAGAGCAAACACAAGTATCATTGATTATCTTGTCAGGTTCAACAAACACCATATTGATGGCTAAAAGCCTCCATTGACAACTTAAAATATCATATATTATCAGACTCATAAATGCATGTATTTAGCAGTTATTGTTTGAAGCCTATTTGCCAGTCAGGCTGCCTAGTATGGCTATGAGAGATTCCATGATGAGAAAGATGTAATATCTCTGGCCCTAGCTACAGGGTGAGCTTAGCCTGGTAGAGATAAAGCTGTTAGATTACAGCAGCTATCTGACTCCCAACTAATCATTAATTTTTTCACGAAGATATGAAATAGATAAAATTAACTCCTATACCCACACTGGGTTACAGAGTTCAACTGTGGCCAATGTCCACAGTAAGAAAATAGCCTTGGCATGCATGTGTTTTTCATTTCTCTATTCCCAGCTCTGGGAATATACTTCTTCACTTACAACAGTAGTGATCCTCTTTTATTTATGGTCCTACTCAAATATCTGTTGACTAATCCAGGTCCTGAATGTGTAATACAAATCAATTTGTGGGTTGAAAATAAATCCTCATAACTCACAGTCAGTAATAAGCACAAATTTATCATTGAAAACAAGGGTGTGAATGATGGAAATTATTATGATTTATAATCAGAAAAACTATATATTTTTATATTATTTTTCACAACTTTTCTCTGGATTGTTTTAAACTCTTCTTACTTTGTTAATCTATGCAACATTCTAACAAGAGTGATGAGAGATAACAATGTACCTGCCTTTTCTAAGATTCTTCTGTTTTGATACTGTTATCTCAAAATAGCAATTGAAAGAATCTTAAGCAAAGCTGAATGACTCCAGGCTTTGAATCTATCTGAACTTTAGACATGTTGGTAATAAGAGATGGAGTCATTAAGATTCTTCCCTAGTGATTAAAATTAAGTTGGTCTGCAATGTTCAGCGAGCATGTCCTTCCCTATGGGGAAATCAGCATTTGTCCCATCCAGAGGATATAGCAATAGGTGTCATCTGGGAAGAAAACAGTAGACCTTTCTAGACAAACAAACCTACCAACAATCTGACTCTGACTCCTATGCTCCCAAAGTCATGAGAAAGCAAACATGTTATTTATCAAATCAAATGTTTACAGTCATACAAAATGGACTAAGACAATGATGCAGGGGTTTCTGCTGTGCTTCCTCCCTGCCTCCCCCATTCCCTAGAGTGCATCCACTGCTGCAGGTTTTCTTTATGCATCAACCTCACTCTCACCTAAAACAGACATAGCAGGAGATTGAAACCTACAGTTGAAAGACATGGTCAGACTTGCTTTGTCCAACAGAAATCCCATATGGAACACTCCCAGTTGCTCTGTCTTGACTTATAAGCTTATATTTTAATCATCACCATAATCACATGGATATAGTTCTCTAACTGAATAACTCTGTCAATATGCTTAGCCTCAAAGCCAAGAAGCAGGTTCCCATAGTAAGTTGCATCAAATTTTGGAGGGTTCAAATAAGAATATATCAGAAGTCTATTAGCAGATAAGGAAATTAAGTTCAGACAGGGTAAATCATTTGTTGAAGGATATCCAAGTGCTATAAATCCAATAAGATGTACAAAAGCAGGATTTTTATTCCAGTTCTAATTCCAAGACTAATTTCAAAGCTCATGTTCTTAAAAAATAATAATAATCTGATACAGAATTTTTCAAACTATGGTTAACCCATTTACAGCTCATGAAATCAGTTTAAAGGATAATAACCACTGCACTAAACACATATAATAGAAAATATCACAAGGCATCACACTGTAAAGATGAGATTGTATAGTAACACTGATTGCTGTCAAAAAATGAAACCACTCAATTACCTGGTTTTGTCCATGGAGATGATTACAGCCTGTAGGAAGGACTATTAACATCACAGTAAAATGTCTTCACTCTCCTAATCCCTGTAGCCTCTTAAAGGACTCACCAGCACATTGGGAGTTTCCTTGAATTGCTCTTGTTATTGCTGTTATTATATGAAAGTTTTACTCTTGGATTTGAAGGGTTTGAACATCCTTTTTCACAAGTTTCTTATCTAGTGCAAAATGAAAAGTCCATAATGTAGTGTTGGTCAATAGATCTACTAGTAAAACAGAACTGTGTTAACAATTATAAAAGTGGAAAAAATAACCAAGTAGTTACATCCTAACTAGTGGCTTTTAACAAACAATGAGATTATATTATTACCTTGGGGAAAGATTTCCTTTGTGGAGTTGGTGATATTTGCAAGTGAGTCTGTATGAGATAACTTGGCTTCAGGGAGTGAGTGTGTATGTGCGTGTGTGTGTGTGTGTGTGTGTGTGTGTACAATAAACCTCCAGGAAATAAAATTATATTTTCCAAGAAGAGATTCTAATCAAAGGTTGTACCAAACAAGAAGCCTTCAAAATTCACTATCCCCAGCAACCCTATACATAAACTTTATTTTAGAGAGGAGACAGGATTCACATGATTTTCTCAAGTTCCCATCAATCAATTTCACTCACTCTGATTTACATCCCTCCATTCCTCTGCAGCACATCTGCCCCTGCCTTCTTTGCAGCAATTTGCAAGTTAACCCTGTGTTAGTCTGCTCTCACATCTTCAAACAGAAAGCATGACCCTAAGGGCAATGGGTCCATGAACAACAACCACTGAAAAGTAAGTGGCATTACATCATCAGGATGAAAGAAAACAATATTTCATACATTTCAAATTTAATCTATATGTAAATTTAGCCAGCCTGCTTTAAAAATAAAAATTTGTGGATATTTATGTTTACACTATTCAAGAGAGATTTATGCCTTTAATTAATGGTTTAGAAAAAGCATTTTTTTTAATTTTATAAGCCAGGGGATTTTCTTAGGAGGTGCATACTATAGACCCATTTCCTATTTGAAAGAAAATCACTGGCCGGCGCCGTGACTCAACAGGCTAATCCTCCGCCTTGCGGCGCCGGCACACCGGGTTCTAGTCCCAGTCGGGGCACCGATTCTGTCCCGGTTGCCCCTCTTCCAGGCCAGCCCTCTGCTGTGGCCCAGGAGTGCAGTGGAGGATGGCCCAGGTGCTTGGGCCCTGCACCCCATGGGAGACCAGGAAAAGCACCTGGCTCCTGGCTCCTGCCATCGGACGAGCGCGGTGCGCCGGCCGCAGCGCGCTGTCAGCGGCGGCCATTGGAGGGTGAACCAACGGCAAAGGAAGACCTTTCTCTCTGTCTCTCTCTCTCACTGTCCACTCTGCCTGTCAAAAAAAAAAAAAAAGAAAGAAAGAAAATCACTAAGTCTCATCTGAGCTAATATAGAAGAGGATGAGGCTCATCTGAAAGCTGCTGGCTGTCAGTAATTTACGTTCAAAGAGGTTTAGGCATCTTAATAAATACCTTCCCTTCAAATGTACAATTTCAACAAAAAAAAGATCAGTAATGACTGAAATGCTACATTGTATAGATGTGATTTTAAGTTACTATAATCAAATAAAGATCTTTATTCTTTGTATTCTTGGGTTTCACATCAATGAGGAAGCCAGGACGTATCTCCTTGTAAGGTTTCTTCTTTAAAGATGAATTATTTGAAAGGCATTACAAAAGAGAAAAAGAGAGAAAGAGACCTTCCACTCAGGGGTTCATTCCCCCAAACACCCACAACAGCCAGGCCTGGGCCAGCCCAAAGCCAGGAGCCAAGAACTCCATTCAGGTCTCTCCTGTGGAGGGCAGGGACACAAGTCCTTGGACCATTTTCTGCTGGGTCAGAAGAGAAGTAGCCAGCAATCAAATTGGCACTCTGATATGGGATACTGGTGCCATAAGTTGCAGCTTAACCCACAAAACCACAGCGCTAACCACCTCATAGGACTTCTTATGCCCATTTCCTTAGAAAACAATTCACATAGAGGAGCGGATGAGATAACCACAGGACTAACAAGGAACTTCGATGGTTCTGTGACTTGGCAGAAATTTCCTGTTCATGTAATACATCATCCTTCTTTGCATGCCTTCCACCAGATCCTAAATTGCTTCCATCTTTTCAAAATATCATCCTTAGCTCCTAGTTGTGCTTTGTAGCCAATGAGCTAAAGGAAATGGAGATTATGGAAGGATAGTGGCCATATCCTAAAAGCCTCTGGCTCTACCCACATTCCTTTGACTAAAAAAAGCCACACAATAACCTGACTAGAAACATCCTCACAAGATGTGCATCCATGTCCTTTATAAGGAGAATGCATGTATAAGTGGACACACAAATATCTCTGATGTAGAATCAAAATACATTATCTAAAAGAGTATCTCCATGCATGGCTGGACGTGAGCACAACCAGATCTGTGGGAATTTGCTTAAAAACTAAAGAAATCTGGCATTTGACCTAGCACTGAAGTCACCAGGGATGCTGCCTGTGTCCCATACAGGAGTGCCTGAATTGAATTAATCCTCTGCAGTTCCAGCTTCCCAGTGGAAACCCCCAGATACAGCAGGTGATGAGTCCACTGATTGGGTTCCCCCCATCCACATAGAGGACCTGGACTGCATTCCTTTTCCTGGCTTCAAGTCCTCCAGCCCCGAGAGTCCATTTACTGGGGAGTAAACCAGCAAATGGGAGAGCGCTCTCGCTCTCTTTCTCTCCCTCTCTCCCTCTCTCCCTCTCTCTCTCCTTCACCCACACACAGAAATGAAAGAGAAAGTAACTATTTTTTTCAGATAGGGATTTTATAAACACTAGATCCATATTAGTGATTTTGAAGATTTGTATTAAGGTCCAAGAAATAGTCTTTTTAAGGAATCTACCAGGTAATGTTGATGTTGCCTAGTCAGAAGCAAAAGATTGTGCTCCATCCTCTACCCTCAGACGTAAACTCAGCCAAATCCATCCTCAAGTGCGTATCCTATCCTGAAATGTGAAGTACATGCGGCCCCTAAATCAGGATCCAGTAATGTGCATTTTAACAAGTCCCTGAGACAATAATGATATCTAACATTTATTGGGCATTTATTTTATTGAATATATATTGAGTTTAAAATTTAAATTAACATATGTAACCTTTAGACAACTCTATTGGCTTGTTTTATTCTCATTCCTATTTTTGGAAAGGAATAAACTAAGGTACAGAGAGGTTAAATAAATGTCCTGTGCTTACAATATTAACTGGGAGAGCTGGAACTCCAGCACAAGCAGAGCCTTCGTGTTCCCCTCTGAAAGTAGATACCCAACGAGGCGTGACACGGAAGAAGGTAAGAGAAACAGGAAGAATATGTAGCGGCTCCTGAGGAAGGTTCTCCAAGCTACGTTTTGAAGAATTCTGCAGTAAAGAATATTACTTCATATTGATCTCAAATTCAAGTTGCCAGTGCAACCAGTTCTTCTGAACCCAGTAAGGACCTCCTATACTAGAAGTTTCAAACATGCTTCTTCAAATATTAGAACCAACCTACACTATAACCCTGACAATGGCTCCTCTTTTTCCATTTCCAATTGAAATGAACAAATCCCCTTTTAACTTGATCACACAAGTCGGAAATCTGAGAATTATGTCCAATGCCTTCTTCTTCCACACCTCTTTTCATTACAAACCAATCAATATTGTGTCCTATATGTCTTCCCTGATTAATCTCCCATCTCCCTATGGACACTGCCACCATCACTGGCATCATCTCTCAAGAAAAACTCCAATAGTCCCTCCAGTCTATTTCTCACACTATAGCAAGAGTGATCTTTCCAAGACACAGTGGATGAAATTGGGTCTCTTTAGCATTTCCCAGACAACCCTGATGCACCACCACACCTGCCTCACCAGCCCTGGCTCAGAGCCCTCGCCACACTCATATAGCAGACAAGCATCCTCCTTGGTCTTCCCCATGCTCCTTCATACACCCTGGCCTGGGGGACAAGAATGCTCCTGCACCTGCCTGAGGCAAGATATTTGATCATCCCAAGTCTCAGATCCTTCGCTATAAAATAGGAATAAGAAAAATTACAGATAATGTTGTTAAAAAGACAGAATAAATGAAATATATGGACTTATTTCATAATTCAAGCAATTTTGCTTCTTCAATAAAGCCCAGCACTTTAAGTTTCTCCTGTAATCTTCATATCAAAATTATTTAGCTATTTCTCTCACTTCTGTAGCATTTATCAAAGAACCTCAAATGAAATAGAACTAAGAATTGTTTGCCTCAATTCTTAAGTTCATGAAAATCATATTACACAGCCAATAATATTCCCTATAAGGTAACACCTTGTATGTGGTGGTCTGTTAGATAATTTTTAAAACTACTACTTTCTTCAGTAAATCTTAATAAATGCATAAAAATAAATAATATAATTTATATGCTTTCATGAGACTTGGCATAAGAAAAAATAAATGATATAAATAAACGAGCAGATCAAAGAGCATTAATTAGCATCTAATTTATAAGGGCAGACTGCACTATAAAGGATTTTGACTATGAAGTGAACCTTTATATAATGTTTAATGAAGAAGCATAGCCAAGTGTATATGTCTAAGATAAATGTCACCCTAATAAAAAAGTTAATAAACTGGTTTGTTGAAATACAAATGTTCATTATGTAAAAGAACATTAAAAGCAAGAGATCTATCTCATATTTTAAGAAGAAAAAAAGCAAAATTATTACTTTGGATTACATTGAGATTCTGGAGAAAAAATTAAAAGATCATTTAGTCCCCAATCAATAATGTTATTTAAGTCTTTGACTTCAAAATTCCCATTAATACATCAGCCTAAATATTATTTTATGTTTTATTATATATTTTAGTTTCCTATTATTTTTCTATCAATAGATAAAGATAGATGCTACATCCATCAACAATGAAAGAAAAACCAGCAGTGGTTAAGGGACTTCCTGTAGTTCAATCCTGCTAAGGTGAGCCCTGTGCTTGTGATAAGCCCAGTTTTCTATCCCACATAGATTTTTGTGAGAGAATTCATACCTTATGGGTTGGCCTCTCTTGCTAATGTTTTTCATCTAAAAGAAATTTTAATAAAAAAAGAAAGAAGGTTAGTTCCAAATATACTAGAGGAAATTGCTAATTTATTTTTAGGATTTATTTATTTATTTTGAAAGTCAGCATTACAGAGTGAGATGCAGAGACAGAGATCTTCCATCTGCTGTTTTGTTCCCAAGATGGCTGCAAGCCAGAAGCAAGGAGCTTCATCTGGGTCTCCCAAATGGATGTCAGGGGCCCAAGCACTGGGCCATCTTATGTTGCTCTTCCCAGGCCATTAGCAGTAGCTATATTGAAAGTGATGCATCCTGGACTTGAACCAGTGTCCTTATGGGATGCCAGCATCACGAGTGGCAGCTAAAGTTGCCACACCATACCACAACTCCAGCCAGAGACTGATGTTTAAAGGTTCTCTGATAAAACTCTTAGAAAAGTATTACATTGTTATTATGAAATGCTTAAGAACGGTGCCGCGGCTTAATAGGCTAATTCTCCACCTGCAGTGCCAGCACACGGGGTTCTAGTCCTGGTAGGGGTGCCGGATTCTGTCCCGGTTGCTCCTCTTCCAGTCCAGCTCTCTGCTGTGGCCTGGGAAGGCAGTGGAGGATGGCCCAGGTCCTTGGGCCCTGCACCCGCATGAGAGACCAGGAGAAGCACCTGGCTCCTGGCTTCAGATCAGCCAGTGCGCCAGCTGCAGCAGCTATTGGGGGGTGAACCAACGGAAAAAGGAAGACCTTTCTCTCTGTCTCTCTCTCTCTAACTCTGCCTGTCAAAAAAAAAAAAAAAAAAAAAAAAGGAAGAAAGAAACGCTTAAGCACTCTCTAGAATTCTAAGAACTAGAAAATCTGACTTAGTGTCCCAATCTTCTATTATATTTATTCAACAGCCCTTAATTAAACACTTACTGTTTGCCAAACCCAGGGGACTGAAAATCAGGTCAAACTGCCTTTAGGAATTATGAGGGCCAACTGTATGCCCTGAGTCTAACAACAATGGGATTGGGATTAAAAGAAAGCAGAAGCTGGTGCAGCTCAGAGAACAGAGGTAAGGAGACAGGAGCACTAGCTACCTGGAGAGGAGTCAGAGATGGTAGTGAGGACCAGCTTCCCAACAGAGATGGTGGTTGCCATGAAACTTGAAGCAGTGTAAGATTCCCAATGAAGTCCCTTCAAGTTGAGCAAAATGCAAATGTATGAAATGGTAGAAAATCTGTAAGACCCCTCTACTCAATTTTCACATAAGGCTGTACAGTATTTTCATGTCAGACTGGGCTTCACTTGCCAGCTATGTGAACAGGAACCAGTAAAGTTATATTCTTGAAGTCCTGCAAACTTCCCACTTCTATTACCTTCCAACATCTACTTGACTTCTAACTACTTGACATCTACTGCCTTCTTTTTTTTTTTTTTTTTTTTTACAGGCAGAGTGGACAGTGAGAGAGAGAGAGACAGAGAGAAAGGTCTTCCTTTTGCCGTTGGTTCACCCTCCAATGGCCGCCGCAGACGGCGCGCTGCGGCCGGCGCGCCGCGCTCGTCCGATGGCAGGAGCCAGGAGCCAGGTGCTTTTCCTGGTCTCCCCATGGGGTGCAGGGCCCAAGCACTTGGGCCATCCTCCACTGCACTCCTGGGCCACAGCAGAGGGCTGGCCTGGAAGAGGGGCAACCGGGACAGAATCGGTGCCCCGACTGGGACTAGAACCCGGTGTGCCGGCGCCGCAAGGCGGAGGATTAGCCTGTTGAGCCACGGCGCCGGCCATCTACTGCCTTCTAACCATCTACTTGACTTAGTTATTTACCTGATTACCTTAGTTATTTACCTAATTCCATTCAGTACAAGTAATCTACACAGGGCAGAAGTCTATGATACTTGCTCTCTGTTGTATCACCTAGAAAAATTACCAGTTGTTGAAATGATGGTTGATTGAATAAATGGGTTAAGTGTAAAATGGACAGAATAATGCAATTTTACACTGTGCCATAAAGTACATAAGCTATGTAGATTGCATATTGCAGTACCATGTACATGGTAGTGCTCAATAAAGCTAGCTGTTACTATTAATTAGCTCAATAGGCAAGTGCATAGTAAGAAGTTAAACTAAGAGCATGGAGCTATTCTTAGGCCACAGGAGGAACTTTTACCAAATCTTAAGATTTAACTAACATTGAGACAGAGTGATGCCATATTTTTAATTCAAAATTTTCTTTTTTTAAAAGATTTTTTTATATTTATTTATTTATTAGAAAGTCAGACAAAGGAGGCAAAGAGAGAGAGAGGGGTCTTCCGTCCAATGGTTCACTCCCCAAATGGCCGCAACAGTCAGAGCTACGCCGATCCAAAGCCAGGAGCCAGGAGCTTCTTCCAGGTCTCCCATGCGGGTGCAGGGGCCAAGGTCTTGGGCCATCTTCTACTGATTTTCCAGGCCATAGTAGAGAGCTGGATTGGAAGAGGAACAGCTGGGACTAGAACCAGCGCCCATATGAGATGCCCATGCTTCAGACCAGGGCGTTAACCTGCTGTGCCACAGTACTGGCCCCTAATTCAAAATTTTCAATTTCAAGATAGATGGATTAAATGTGCCCAATAAGTTCACAAGGAGAAAAATGGTATAATTACTATAAAAGGGTACATAATTGTATAAATATAAAATGATTATAATAAGTGAATATAGAAAGATATTATAATGATAAATTTACATGAGAATGTCAGCACACACAAGTCCAGTAGGGCTTGTGAGAATATCACCCACAAGCAAACCTCTTGAATCCCAAGGGAAACATCTTCCATACAAATCACCCACTCTCTTCTGGGCAAACTCTCTCTCACAAAGCTCATTTTCATTGGCCCACCGCATTCACGAATGAAATATGCTGAGGGCGTGGAATGACAAGCTGTAGACACATGGACAACTTTTCTAGAATACAAGAATTATACGGTAGTCAACATAGAAACCATCATATCACCCACAGAACTGAATTTCAGTACTAAAAGATTCAATGATGGGGGAAAATTCAGCCAAGGATCAGAGTCAGGATTAGGGTGAGAAAAGTGAGACTTTCATTCCAGAAGCCAAATATAAGAGAGCACCTAAAGAATCAGTAATAAAAAATAATATTTTAATTCAATGTCTTAAAAAATTAAAATTAAGAAAAATCACTAATGAACAAAATATCATGTTACATTTGAGGCATTTTTATTTTATTTCCAGTCTTTACTTAGCTTCACAATAAAGATGATCCTTCTCTCCACCTTTACCTACTACTAGTGAAAGGATACCTAACCCAGGAATCAGAATGCTTGAATTCAAGACTTGAGTTTGCACCTGTGGGTCCTTGTCTGAAGCTGTTAATCTCTCTGACCATATTTCTTATTGATATCCTTGAACTATGAAGAAGCATGGTAAGAAATGCATCTCACTGGTACAGACTCAATGTCATACAGAGAAAAAGTGGGCAGATTCTGAAATCAAGGATGAATGTGAGTCTCAGGCATGCAACTTAACAGCTGTGGAACCTAGAAAAATTTACCCAAATGTGTTGAAACGTAGATTCCACACCAATAAAAACTGTGTTTAATAATGTACCTCCTATCTCATGGGTTGTTCTGAGGATTCCCACAGGATTGATGGTGTAAAATATTAGGAAATATAATGCTCCTAACAGAGATTAACCTTTTCACATCAAAATGAAACACGAAGGAAACTCATGCATTTAGGTAAACATAATAGACTATAGGCATATATGGACCACACAACAGACTATAAGTTCAGGATGAACCCTCATTCAACTTAAGCAACAGAGGAGGTACAAAATTCACATAGGATTTGATTGAGATAATCCCAGAGATTCATTTTCACATCTCATTAGGAAATGAGGATCACGACCTTGAACATATATCTGCATTATAAAACTAAGGATTGGGCTTTTTTTTTTTTTTCCCTATCTGTGGAGAGCTTAACCCATCTTGTAAAAGAATGGAGGTAGCTCAGGTCATTGTCCCCCAAAGAGATATTCTAAGAAGATGAAGGGAGAAAATATCCTCTTTTTCATTTTTATTCATCCATATAAAAGCTTTCAGAAATGATAGGAATAAAAATGATTCAGTAGGCATGGAAATATGAAGCATCATGGAACGTGCTTGTAACAATGCTAATTTAAAGAATAGTTTTGTGATGGTGTTAACTATCAACAATAGTATAAAATCTGGCTAATTTCAGCATAGAAGAACTTTACTAACAATACTAGTCACTGAGGACCGGATAAACACTGAGTAGCTACATAGTCAGAAACGGGATAGAAGTGTTCAAAGAAAACATTGCACTGCTCTCGCTGGGTGCAAACACCCACTGGCCTGCTAGAAGGACCAATGCTGGGGTCTCTACATAAGCCTGAAATCACCCAATGCAAATTCTCAGAAAACTAAATGTAACTGCCCTGAAAATTCCTGCAACCCCCGAGAGGCATTTCCGGTGTGCTCCCTGAACATCAAGTGGGCACTTTCTGATTCCTTCAGAGGCATGGGGTACTAACTGCTCATGAGTAGCACCTTGGATTTGGAGGATGTGCCATGTCCAATTACTAGAGGCAGAGGAGGCCCTGGTAGGGAATTTTCTAAAGAAAAGACAAGGGTTGGCTACCCTGACTACAAAAACGATGATAAATATCTGACAGAGACACCCAGTTACATTAGGATCTGGTTTACCAGTAAAGCTATGATCAAAAGGGAAAAGTTCAAAGGAAACAAAAATAGTACTTCTAACACTTTACCTTGTAGTTTGAGTCATTTTTTTATAACGCTTTTATTTAAAGAATATAAATTTCCAAAATACAGCTTATAGATTACAATGGCTTCCCCCCCATAACTTCCCCCCCACCCGCAACCCTCCCCTTTCCCACTCCCTCTCCCCTTGCTTCACATCAAGATTCATTTTCAATTCTCTTTATATACAGAAAATCAGTTTACTATATATTAAGTAAAGATTTCAACAGTTTGCCCTCACATAGCAACACAAAGTGAAAAATACTGTTGGAGTACTAGTTATAGTATTAATTCACAATGTATAGCACATTAAGGACAGAGATCCTACATGATATATTTTTTTAAAAAATTTATTAATTTCCTAGGCAATTTCCAATTTAACACCAAGATTTTTTTTTCATTTTTAATTATCTATATATACAGAAGATTGATTCAGTATATACTAAGTAAAGATTTCATCAGTTTGCACCCACACAGAAACACAAAGTGTAAAAAACGGTTTTAGTGCTAGTTATAGCATTACTTCACATTGGACAACACATTAAGGACAGATCCCACATGAGACGTAAGTACACAGTGACTCCTGAAGTTGATTTAACAATTTGACACTCTTGTTTATGGCATCAGTAATCTCCCTAGGCTCTAGTCATGAGTTGCCAAGGCTATGGAAGCCTTTAGGGTTCACTGACTTCAATCTTATTCCGACAGGGTCATAGTCAAAGTGGAGGTTCTCTCCTCCCTTCAGAGAAAGGTACCTCCTTCTTTGATGGCCCCATTCGTTCCACTCGGATCTCACTCACAGAGATCTTTCATTTAGGTCTTCTTTTTTTTCCAGAGTGTCTTGGCTTTCCATGCCTAGAATATTCTCATGGGCTCTTGAGCCAGATCTGAATGCCTTAAGGGCTGATTCTGAGGCCAGAGTGCTATTTAGGACATCTGCCATTCTATGAGTCTGCTGTGTATCTCGCTTCCCATGTTGGATCATTCTCTCCCTTTTTCATTCTATCAGTTAGTATTAGCAGACACTAGTCTTGTTTGTGTGATCCCTTTGACTCTTAGACCTATCAGTGTGATCAATTGTGAACTGAAATTGATCACTTGGACTAGTGAGATGGCATTGGTACATGCCACCTTGATGGGATTGTATTGGAATTCCCTGGCACAATTCTAACTCCATCATTTGGGGCAGTTCCGATTGAGCATGTCCCAAATTGTACATCTCCTCCCTCTCTTATTCCCACTCTTATATTTCACAGGGATCACTTTTCAGTTAAAATTTAAACACCTAAGAATAATTGTGTGTTATTACAGTGTTCAACCAATAGTACTAGAATAAAAAAATTACTAAAATGGATAAAGTATTACATTGTACAACAACAGTCAGCACAAGAGCTGATCAAGTTACTGTTTCTCATAGTGTCCATTTCACTTCAATAGGTTTCACCTTTGGTGCTCAATTAGTTGTCACCGATCAGGGAGAATATATGATATTTGTCCCTTTGGGACTGGCTTAATTCACTCAGAATGATGTTTTCCAGATTCCTCCATCTTATTGCAAATGACCGGATTTCATTGTTTTTGACTGCTGTATAGTATTCTATAGAGTACATGTCCCATAATTTCTTTATCCAAATGTTTATCTTCTTTCATGTTGATGGCCGTGTTTCTGTGTTTCTGTGTGTAACACATCTTTAAGCATCTTTTGCAGGGCTGGACAAGTGGCAACAAATTCTTTCAATTTTTGTTTGTTATGAAAGGTCTTTATTTCACCTTCATTCACAAATGAGAGCTTGGCAGGATATAATATTCTGGGCTGGCAGTTTTTCTCTCTAAGTACGTGGGCTATGTCTCGCCATTCCCTTCTAGCTTGTAGGGTTTCTGATGAGAAGTCTGCCGTGAGTCTAATTGGAGATCCTCTGAGTGTAATTTGACGTTTCTCTCTTGCGCATTTTAGGATCTTTTCTTTCTGTTTCACTGTGGTGAGTTTAATTACAACGTGTTGTGGTGAGGACCTCTTTTGGTCATGTTTACTAGGGGTTCTATGAGCTTCCTGTAGTAGGATGTCTCTGTCCTTCTCCAAAACTGGGAAATTTTCTGCTATTATCTCACTAAAAAGGCATTCTAATCCTTTCTCCCTCTCCATGCCTTCAGGAACTCCTAGAACTCGAATGTTGGGATTTTTAATAGTATCCTGTAGATTCCCAACAATATTTTTTAGATTTCTAATTTCCTCTTCTTTTCTTTGGTTTGACTGTATAGTTTCCTGTGCTCTGTCTTCTAAGTCTGATATTCTCTCTTCTGCCTCACCCATTCTGTTTGTAAGGCTCTCTAATGTGTTTTTCATTTGATCTATTGAATTCTTCACTTCATTATGATTTCTCGTCACTATCACAGTTTCATGTTCTACTAGTTGTTTCATTTCAGCTTGATTTCTCCTTAATATTTCATTTTCACGAGAGAGATTTTTCTACCTTGTCCATTAAGGATTTCTGTAGTTCAAGAATTTGTTTTTGAGTACTTCTTAGTGTTCTTATCAATTTTTTGAGATCTGCTTCTTGCATCTCTTCTATCTCATCATCTTTGTAATCTTGAATTGGGGTGTCTTTTTCATTTGGGGATGCCATAGTGTCTTCCTTGTTCTTATTACCTCGGCTTTTGCGTTTGTTGTTTGGCATATTGGTTTCTTCACTGTGGTGGTTTTTCTTGTTATACTATGACTCTAGATTAAGTGGACTGTCTGCTTTTGATGGAGCCTTAGAGGCTTGATATGGGTGTGGCCTGAGAGCTCTGTTTGGTTCCTCAGGGTTGAGGGTGTGTCAAAGGAGACACTCCCAGGTTAGGCATGGTAAATCTCTCTCTGTTACTTTTTTTTTTTTTTTTTTGGTTCAAAAGGGAAGTAATTCCACACAGCTGAATGGAATTGGGGGTGGTTAGCAGGCGAATGATATACCCACAGGAGCCAGAATTTGGAAGCTCTTTCCCAAGGACCAGAGAAGCAATCTTTTCGGCCCTTTGTGTGGGCTGAGATTCTCCTGTAGTCTCCCACTGGGCTGCCAAGGCTACTGAACTGTAGCGTCTCTGGAGAGTACACACATGAATTCGTGATTTCCGTGAGTTCTCTCCCGCACCGTCTCTTTTTTCACAGTCTCAGTTCATTAGCACCACACATTCATTAGGTTCTAATCTCCTGTTATTTCACCCCTCCCACCCAGAGTCAGGTTTTTCTGCTAGGCTCGGGGCCGGTGCCGACCCGAGGTCACCCTGCTTATGACGTATTCCAAAATGGCGCCTGCTCTTTGTCTTGCTCACCTTTGAGAGGTGAGCGGAGAGAGAGAAGCTCGTGTCCGTATGGGTCACTTTTTTTTTTCCCTCTCTCTCTCTCTCTCTTCTAGTTAGCCTGGTGAACTTTTCCCCGCAGGGTTTCAAGCCTTGTTCGCTCTAGGCTCCCTTTTCCGCTTCCCTGCTGGTATCTCGGGCTATTGAGGTTCTGTTCACCTCGTGTTCCAGCGCTGGTGTGTTGAATCTGCTGTTGGTGTCCCAAACTGCGGGCTCCCACGCTCTCCACGCAGGTCCACTGTGAATCTCCAGTTCCGGAAGGGTTTTCTCTGCTGTTTCTTCCCTTACTCTTCCTTGAACCTGCAGTATCTCCACTTTTATTAAACTGTCTCTCCCCAGACTATCGGTGTGCTCCCTTCCTATTCCGCCATCTTGCCGCTCTCCCTGAGTCATTTTTAATATCTACCCATTGTTCTATATTTTTCATTACATCATTAAAACACACATAATTTCAGATCATTCTCCTGTTGAGTGAAACATCAAGCTTCTGATGTCAGTTGTTTCTTTCTTTACTATCCAAATATACCATCTCTTTTGGCACCTTGAGTAGAGCTCAGAACATATGCGGCATTTAGTAAAAAGAACAGAAAGAGGAAGAAAAAAAACATTCTTCCTATTCATCCTTCTCTGTATCCATTTCTACATTATTTTCTTATCTTCATTATTGTCATCATCATCACAACCATAATCAGTATCCTCTAAATATGAGGTTTATACATCCACGTATAAACAGTAAGGTTTATATATCCACGTCTATGATGATTTCTTACTAATTAGAAAAATAACAGGGCCCGCACTATGCTGTAGTAGGATAAGCCTCTGCCTGCAGCACTGGTATCCTGTATGGGCACTGGTTCGTGTCTGGGTGCTCCTTTTCTGATCCAGCCCTCTGCTATGGCCTGGGAAAGCAGTGAAGGTAGCCCAAGTGCTTGGGCCCTTACACCCATGTGGGAGACCCAGAAGAGCTCCTGGCTCCTGGCTTTGCTCGGCCTCAGCCACTGTGGACATTTGAGGAGTGAACTAGCAGAGGAAGGCATCTGTCTCTCTATCTGTCCTTTTCTCTGCCTGTATCTCCACTTCTTAAATAAATAAATAAAATTTTTAAAAAACTGCTAAACTATAAAATAACAAGAATAAAACAGCAGTTGACATTTAAAAAAAAAACCTGGATTTAAAAAAATAAGAAATATAACAAAAGTAATCCGTAAATCAGAGCAAATACTCCCTAATTCAAGATCAGGGTAATATTGATCAAAACTTAAAAAGTGAAAATTCATCTATTTTATTGATAAATAGTCTGCATTTTGAGAAGTATGTAGCGGGGCCAACGAAGTGGCGTAGCAGGTAAAGCCACCACCTGCAGTGCCAGCATCCCAAATGGGCACCAGTTCAAATCCCCGCTGCTCTACTTCCAGTCCAGCTCTCTGCTATGGCCCTGGAAAGCAGTAGAAGATGACTGAAATCCTTGGGCCCCTGCACTCACATGGGACACCCAGATGAAGCTCCTGGCTCCTGGCTTTAGATCAGCACAGCTCCGGCCATTGCAGCCATCTGGGGAGTGAACCAGCAGGTGGAAGCCTTTTTTCTCTCCCTCTCTTTCTCTCGGCCTCCACCTCTTTGTAACTCTGCCTTTCAAATAAATAAAACAAATCTTAAAATGAAAGAAGAGTGTGTAGCTAAGTAGGTATGCTAAATAGCCAAGTAGATGAGTCAAAAAAAATTTAGTATGGGAGTTAACGGATTAGACAAAATAAGCTAGATGAAATTTAGACAAATAAGTAATCTAGACGAATATAAGTAATATAATATAATTTAGATTAAATTAGACAAAATAAGTAAGCTAGATGAATGTAAGTAAGCTAGATGAAATTACTGCAAG
Organism: Sylvilagus floridanus; assembly: GCA_949820135.1. Classification (NCBI taxonomy): domain Eukaryota; kingdom Metazoa; phylum Chordata; class Mammalia; order Lagomorpha; family Leporidae; genus Sylvilagus; species Sylvilagus floridanus. Next base: position 60,824,318 of record OX463235.1, read on the forward strand.
TCACTGTTTCAGTCTCTGGCTTTCCAACCTCACAAATAATAGAAATGATTACTACAAAATGCAAAGAGTCATAAAGGCTTACCCCGTAAGTGACTGGAGTTTTGGAAACTGAACTGAAACTAACCTTAAATAAGAGCCAGAGACAATTCTTTCAGTCACCGTGTGCTGTCCATAAACATTTTAAATAGCATGCTCCTGCCACACAGTGTATCTTGATTGCTCATCCCCTTAATCCATAATTACCCATCACTGTGTGATACCCTTGATTGCACATAGTAATCCCCTAAACTCCCAGGGAAACTGCTGTTCAGATCCTGGGAGCCTCTTGCCAGATGAGCTGCCCAGCTGTTTGAAAACAAAGCTCAGCAGCAGAGAGCAATGAGGGCAGACATCAATCAGTCCAACTGATGTGCTCCTCGCTAGCTCTGGGCAATCGTAATTTTGCTATTAAAGTCACACTTGAAATGCTCCTGGGAAGATCAGTGCCAAACTCAGTAGTAATTACTCTTGAATAAATAAATAATGGTCCTAATTTTTTACTTACATGTGTACATTAAATATCCTCAAAGTGGGGTGGGAGGGTAGGAGTTGGCTGCTGCATTTAAACACAGTCCCAATTCATACAAGAAAAGATTTCCCATTAAGTCAAGAGAAACAAAAAAAGAGCAACTCAATATGGAGTATAAAAAAATTTAAGTACAAAAATATGTTCAGATGCTATACAAAACATTTAGAAAGACCCTTTCTCCCCTTGAGGCATGTACAGTCTGAGATGTACAGGTTTACAAAAAGAAAACAAGGCAAAGTGCCATACATTTTTTTAATAATTCAATGAACATGAGCATATTAAAAGCTTTGATAACTCATGAAATATAGTTAAAATCAACATTTTTCAAACAAGTAAACCTATTTTAAAACACCCAATAACTAAATATCATAGATTGTCTATACAACAACATCACTAATATCTGAAAATCATACTTTCTCAGTTTGGTAAGTGTTTTCTCTCTCCAATCTCTTGGGAGACAGACAAGGGTATAACACGCACCCATGGGGAGATCTGAAAACACCACTTACCCAGCTTACCACTAGCTTTATTGCATATAAAAATAGTGTGTGTTTATTCATTCATTCCAATTAGACCAAATAAGATATAAATTGGACTGTGACAAGTAAACAGTCCTACATTTGCCAGTTAGGAAAGCTCCAACAGAAATGGGTGAATTTAACTAAGCATAGGAAAAACTAAAACTTAAACATCTGGCATCTTGGATGGTAGCAAGAAAAAACAGATGAGATTTGGAGAGATAATGAAAATTGCCTACAATCAATCTGAGTTGTGTTTATTTCAATAGATGCTTTTCATTTAAATGACTTAGTGACTTTACAGTCACTAAGATCTCTTTCCAGTTTCAGCTCTGCAAATAGTTTTTAAGAAGGAAAAAGAAATGGTCAAGAGATTAGAGGAGCTCTGAAACTGTGTCTTCATATCCCATTTCTCCTTTCTAGATGCTCCCAGGCACCCCCTCTCTCCTTTGCACAATCCTTCTTCTTGCAATACTGCATACCTAGGCAAGCCAGCATCCAGAAGCCATGAGAAGTTTCCCTGCTTGTCTGGGGCTTCATGTTGTCTACCCCATGCCTCATGGCCCATATACTGCAACACAGAAAAGAGGACTTTTGAATCTTCTAACTGCATTTTTTCAAAGTTATTCTTTACTGTAATCATTAACTAATTAGCGGGAAAAGTTAACATCAGGGCAGAATCATCAGAAAGACATTGGACTGACTTCAAATTTCAGGGAACTACATGTTCAAACCACAGGAATCCTCCAGCTGTCTATGCAAGCCCTAAGCTTTTGTGGGAAAGAAAGATTTTAAACTCTTTGAATAGGAAATGTTTAATATACACCGAGGTAGCCTAACTCTTTTCCAAGGCTTAGAAGTTTGACTGTACTCATCAACCTCTCTATACTCAAGGAAGTCAATGTCGTCCAGGCTTGTAGCACTGTCCTGAGGATGCTACAAGCAACTGGACTGGCAAGTTGGAATAGTAAAGCTCAGAAGGCGCATGTGGAAGCTAATCTGTCCACTGAATTCTTCCAGAGATACGTTGAAGTTCTGAATTTGCTAAATTTTCCTTCTTCCATTACCTTACGTGGGGTCCCACCCACCTAGGTTTGAGTTCTGTATCTTATTGTTGACCACCATGAGCCTGAAGCCCATGAGAGCTTGGAGGACAACCAGTGGACACACATGAGAAGTGAACATACAAGAAACATAAGAATTTAGTCCTCACTACCAAAGTGGACAACTTTTCCATATGACAGTCACCCTCTCGGAGCATCAACCAGATCAACTCATGTGTACTTTGACCACTAAACAAGAGACTCCCACTATGGAGTGGGAGAGCTGGGGTTTGAACACCAAGTGTGTCAGCCTGACATCAAATGTATGCTCTTTAGTGAATCAAATCAGAATGAGTCTGTAGCTCACTCTACAAATAGATGACTTGGGTTTTCTTGACAGACAAAGTTAGACAGTGAGAAGGGTCTTCCTTCCGTTGGTTCACCCCCAAAAGGCCACTACGGCCTGCGTGCTGCACCAATCCCAAGCCAGGAGCCAGGTGCTTCCTCCTGGTATCCCATGCGGGTGCAGGGCCCAAGCTCTTGGGCCATCCTCCACTGCACTCCTGGGCCACAGCAGAGAGCTGGACTGGAAGAGGAGCAACTGGACAGAATCCAGCCCCCCAACAATGACTAGAACCCGGAGTGCCAGAGCCGCAGGCAGAGGATTAGCCTAGTGAGCCGAAATTTAAGCACAGAGACTCACTGCTATTGACCAACCCATGGTAAGAAACCACCTATCTACTAAAACACAATCTATTTTTTTAGAATTAAAATACAAAGATCTTTGGATGCTGAAAGAAAGGTTGCTAGAAAAGAGACAGGAATAAATAGCATAACTGAGATACCAAAGTGTAACATTTCCAGTAAAGAGAAGTACAGCCAATGACATGTTTGTTGAAAAACACACCAGGAAAAATTATTCTCTTGTTTTGAATCCTGGCAGACGACAGAGTCCTAAGAGGGACTGGTTATTTTCTGGAAGGTACAGAAAATAGAAGTGCCCTGCTCAAAAGAAAGCCCAAATTCTTTACTGTATGAGACACCAAAGTCCCTCTGCAGCTAATCTGGGGTGAGACTATGTTTTAAATCATGTAACAGAGAGGCCAGTTTCCTCTCTGAGCACTTTCTGGGGATGCTTAATTCTGTATCTCTGGATTAAAAAATAGCATCTGCTTCCAAAATGTCATCAGGGATTTGGATCTGCCACAGCTATCTAATTTAGCTGCCTCATGGGACACTGAGCTAGCAGTGTATTCTTTGCAATGTACTTTATTTCTCCTTACCTCTCCAGCACCAGCTTATTTCATCTTCACAACCCTTTTAACTATAATGCATCTATAAATTAAATTCTGTAATTTACCCTGAGTTCATTTTTTAAAGACAATTTTATGGCTCAAACTTCACTTTGAAATTAAGGATTGTCCATGGAATTCAGTTTCACAGTTTTACTGTTGCCTTCTCTTCACTCCAAATCCCATGGACTTTAAAAGCACACTTTAAAGGTCTTCCTTCACATCAGAAAGACTTCTTCCCTCCCCTGGATTCCCTTAGTACTTCATTCATCATTGTACTATGGCATTTATATTCTATCTCATTTTAGAGTTCCTTATTTGTATCTCAGCTCCACAATATTCTGCAAAGTCTGTGAAAATATTTGGATTTATATTCATCTTTTTGTCCTTCCTGTGTCTAGCCTGGAGTCTTATACATAAAACCATTTCAATTCATTCCTGCTAAATAGGAATTTGATTTTTAAAGCTCAATAATTTGTAACAATAAGGTAGCTAAACCTAAACAACAACTAAACCTAAACCTAAACAACTCCAAATCAGAGAAGAGTGAAATGGATATTTAAAGAGCAATCTAACAATTGTGGAATCTTGAATGAATATTTAAACTCTAGACCTTATTTCCTAACATCTGTAAAATGGAAATGTTTCTAGGAAATACTTCATTGAGTTTTTGTCAGAAATTGATTGGGTGATGCTATTTATGCTATTTATTTAGTGTAAGTACCCAATAAGTGTTGCTATTGTTTTTCAGTTTAAAAAGCAGCAAGAGATATCATACACAAAAACCTCAGAGAATTTTAAAATTTGCACCAAAATAAACATCTTTTAATTTCATTTTCTATGAAGGTCTGCTCCTACCAGCGAAACCTCACTGCACACCAGGAAGTTCCAAATACTACTCATACAGCAACTTGACCAAGGTATTTTTCAGCTGAATATTAAAAAAGAATCAGGGGCCAGAATTTTGGTGTGGCAGGTAGGCTGCCTCCTGCAGTGCCGGCATCCTATGTGGGCACCAGTTCGAGCCCTGGCTGCTCCACTTCCGATCCAGCTCTCTGCTATGGCCTGGGAGAGCAGCAGAAGATGGCCCAAGTCCTTGGGCTCCTACACCCATGTGAGAGATCCAGAAGCAGCTCCTGGCTCCTGGCTTCAGATCTGCACAGCTCCAGCCATTGTAACCATCTAGGGAGTAAACCAGTGGAGAATCTCAATCTCTCTCTCTCTCTCTCTCTCTCTCTCTCTCTGCCTGCCTCTGCCTCTGCCTCTGCCTCTCTTTAACTCTGCCTTTCAAATAAATAAATCTTTAAAAGATATCATGTATTTTCTCAACTTATATTAAGTAATTGGGGAAAAAAGATTGAAAATTTTATAATTATATATGTTTCATATATAAATGTTTAACTTCAAAAATTGCTGTAACCTGCCAATATTAGTAACTAAATGAGATAATAACTTACTTAAACTGCAGGTATCCTATAGAGACTATCACGCTCAATAAGCACTTTGTTGTATGAATTGATGTGAATATTCCTTTAGCATTATGGATCCTCTACCTCCTCTCTACCTATGGACAAAAAGTTTTATATTGAAAATATATTTAGGTCTTGCAATCTCTGTCTGAACCACATGGGAAATCAGAGAGCAGAGGATGTGCTTACCTGAAGCGGTTGGTGTGAGAATCAAATGATGCGGATGTGCTTTGCCAATGTTAAGAAGGAAATAGCCAGAGATATTACTTATACATCACATCGGGCTCCTTAATGAGAGTTTGACTCTGTGCCAAGGGCATTTTATATCCTCATTCGACTTAGTCATTTATAAAAACTAATAAAATGTTATTTCCATTCAATAGATGAGGAACCTGAGACTTAAAATGTAGTCACACTACTTTAGTTGATCAAAAATAGAGCCAAGATTTACCCAGCGTTCTCCGATACCAAAGCCAACAACCACTGCTTAATTCCATGTTTTCTTTCCTCTAATTCATACATCAAGAATATTTTAAAAGTCCTCGAAAATATTTCTTAATTTCAAAGAGAACCCAAAAATCCAATACCCCCATCCATCTCAGTCTACACTAACTAATCATTCATTGACAACCTGTAAGTAATGGGTCCCCTGCTTTGGTGAGAGAGAGGCGTCAGGAACAAAGAGAGGAGCAAGTATGTTGAGCAAAAAGTACAAATTTACACTTCTACTTATATGATTGCAACTACACTCCCCTCACCATCTTCTGCAGAGCTGTTACAACCCCACATTCTCAGGGGCACAGGGTTGAGGAATAAATTTATTATAATGAGCCATTGATAAAACACTTCCTCCAAACTTCAGGGCAGACATACATTTGAGGACACCTCCAGAAATTCAAAGAAAATGAAATTAAAAAACAATTTGATTTGGTGCAAAAAAGATTTTAAATCTACAAACAGTTTTTCATATTAGTCATGTCTTGTAAACTTTTTGATGATCCCTCATATGTCCCTATTAAAAACTGAAGTATGAGGTCATCCTTCCCTGGAGAGAGTGAAAGGAAAGATCTTGCTCTATTACTAACAGATGTCTATATGATCTCAAGGAAATTGCACTTTATGATTGCAAGCTAAATTCCTTGGAATGAGATAATTTCCTTTTTATTCTAAGATATCTGTGCACATTTGTATATGTACACATATATACCCCCCACACACATACACATATACTCATTTGAATGGAAAGGAGTCAGCCTTTACAGTATAGTGGGCTTTGTATATATTTACCTAAGAAACTGAATTTAGGGGCTGGCATTGTGGCATAACAGGTGAAGCTGCAGCCTGATGCACTGGCATCACATACAGTGCCAGTTCAAGACTGAACTGCTCCAGTTCTGATCCAGCTCCCTGCTAATGTGCCTGAGAAAGCAGTGGAAGATGGCCCACGTGATTGTGCTCCTGCCTAAATCTTAAAAAAAAGAAAGAAACTGATTTTAAATTCTGTAAGACTTTGAGCAAATTATCTCTTCACTTAGCTGAAGTTCTAGTATCAATAAAATAGAAGATAAAAATTCCTTCCTATGGGGTGGTTATGTAGATTGAGTTCAATATAATAATGTATTAAAAACATTTATTCCAATGCTTTTTGGATATTGGGGACTCAGAACATGTTTTGTAAAGAATGTAATTTTCTAGAACCCAGGCTTGCAAATACACTTAATTGGCACAAAGCCTTCTGTTAGTAGGATTTTCCAAATACAGCAATAGCAGCACACAAACATTTGGCATCAATGATTCCTTTCTACCTTCTTCCATAATCCAAATCACTACTCGGCCAGCTTTTGGTTTAAAAAGCAGGCACGGGGGCCAATGCTGTGGGGCAGCAGGTTAACGCCCTGGCCGGAATGCCAGCATCCCATATGGGCACTGGTTCTAGTCCCGGCTGCTCCACTTCCGATCCAGCTCTCTACTATGGCCTGGGATAGCAGTGGAGGATGGCCCAGCTCCTTGGGCCCCTGCACATGTGTGGGAGACCTGGAGGAATTCCCTGGCTCCTGGCTTCAGATCACCGCAGCTCTGGACGTTACAGACATCTGGGGAGTGAACCAGTTGATGGAAGACCTCTCTATCTCTACCTCTCTGTAACTCTGTCTTTCAAGTAAATAAAAATAAATAAATAAATACAATAAAAAGCAGGTATGATATTGAGGAACTCCCATTTCCATTTCTGTGTTTTCACTTAACTCTTTAGGGGTTCCATTCAAGATAAGCTCCCTGGGCTCCACATCCCCATGGCAAAACTTCCATTCTCCACGTGCAGGAAGTGCTACAAAGACTGGTTATTCATGTGATTAGATGAGTTAGTGCTGTTCTCACAAGGTGGTGCTGGGCCAGCTCCACAAATCTTAGCACTCCACAAGAATGTAAAATTACAGGCTCCATCCAAGCCTCAGAAATTCTGAATAGGACCTGGCCCTCCAAGGGATTCTACTTCTTGCTTAAGTTTGAAAACCACAGTTGTAGAGGGGGGAAAAATCCTTATCAAACTTACTCATCAAGAAGTGTGGTTGACAGGGTGACATTCGCTTATTATCCATTTACTCCTCAAAAAGGAAGCTTCAAGATAAGAATATTCATTCTCCACTTCAGACTAGACTGTTGCTATCTTTTTTTTTTTAAGGATTTATTTAGAAAGGCAGAGTTACAGAAAGAGAGAGAGAGAGAATGAGAGATTTTTCCATCCATTGGTTCACTCTCTAAATGACCACAACCACCAGTGCTGGGCCAGGCCAAAGGCAGAAAGCCAGGAGCCTGGAAGGCACATTGCAGGGAGCTGGACTAGAAGTGGAATACCTGAGACTCAAACAAGCAACCATATGGGATGCCCACTGCACCACAATGTTGACCCCTGTTACCATTTCTCTATAAAGATCTGTGGGCAGACAATCTCCACCCAACAGCAGAAAAGTGACCAGAGCAGCCACAATGAGACGTAGCTGCAGTGGCCTGGAACTCTGGATTTCAGCCAAACTCAGCAGAGGAATAAAAGGACTAAGTAGCTAGGCTAACTGTTGCACAGTCATATCCAAAATCTAATCAGGGTCCATCAGGGAACAAGGTTTGAATGTAACTCTAAATCAGTAATCCTTCCTAATTTTGATCCTGGCTTAGTTTGCATGGATTCTGATTACAGCAACTGGGTTGGTTTCCCTCAATTTTGAAATTGAGGCTGAAACAGGAGAGAGAATAAGAGATAAATGGCCAAAAAAAAAAAAAAATCAGATTACAGATAGCAGTTTACCACAGCTTCTAGGAAATCATGAGGGGAATTAAATGTAAATGCACATTGCAGTACCTGAAGCCCAGATGTAATTTGCGCATCTTTGTTTCAAGTGCATTTGAGATTTTTATTATGCTCTCCATTGTTGAAATTTTCTAGTGAATTGAGATGGTGCAACTAAAGATATGTGCTTGAAGTCAAGAATAATAAAGAAGAGACACTGAGCGTACACATTTGGAGGCAAGTGACCAAGCACCATTTATTTCACAAAGCTCAAAGTGGGGAACTAAGCCTGGTCATTTACAGTGAGTAAGAAAGGCGCTGTCCAAAGAAGTCTGACCTTGACCTTTCGGGACCTTGGACAAGTCAAAGTCCCTGTCTGCAGTTCAGTGAAGGTGCCTTTCTGCAAACTAATGCTGGCAGGATTTGACCACACTGATCGCCCTGCGAAACACTCTTCTCGCCAGGCCCACTTCCGTCCAGTTTCACCTCATGCACCTCATTGGATATCCACTGGCCTCTTTGGTAGAGCTGACAGCAAAGTCATTTAATAGTTAGGAGGAACACATCTTTTAAAAGGCTTCCTTTGCTACGAAACATTGCACCTCTTTGTCTCCCAGCTTGTAATCCTTATCAGACTGCTGGGAAGAGTAAGCGCAGAGGATTTTTATTCAGGCTTAGTAGGACTAAGGGAAATCATATCTACTGCATCTCCTCAGAAGTAGAAGACCTCCTAAGAACACCTCATATAAAAGGAATTGCAAGTTTAGAGATGAGTATAAAGTACAGTTCCTGTCCTTAGAGAGTGCATTTGCTTGACTGAGCAGTTTGGGGTCATTTCTCAATATCTAATATGGTACATGGAGGACTCCAGTCCAAAGCCACTGTCCAATGCAGTATACATCAACTATATGAGGCTATTTACTTTGAATTTAAGTTAACTGAAATGAAATAAAACCAATATTTGATTTTCTCAGCTGGATATTTCAATTGCTTAATGATTATGTGTGACTGGGGACCACTATATTGGACAGTACAGGTAATCAATATATCCAGTATCACAGAAAGTTCTGTTGGAAATGATTATTTAAAACTATTATGCCTGTCCAAAAAAAAAAAAAAAACTACTGGGCCTCAGTTCATAGCGATACAATTTGCAGTTGTCATATAATTCTTATAGCATTCTTATAAAATATGTATTATTTACCCCTTTTATGGATGCTGAAACTTAGGCATGGAAAAAAATGTTACTTGATGTGCACTTAATTGATAATAAAATGTTTGCAGAACATGAAGTTATGGCAAAAGCGTGATTGAGTTCTTCCTTTTTTTTCCCAAGCCAGACTGTACATAGCTGTATTACAGAATTTTTCCATAAACAATCATGGTATTTCAGGCAGGACATGGGCAGACAGTTGTTAACAGTATATAACACCTTTCAATTCCTTTCTGCAATGGACTACCAAAATCAGAAAACTACTGTAAGACCAAATGTAATCTTCATTGGGTGCTCTGAAAAGGAAAGTCTGAAGTAAGAGTTGATATTTCCCATGTAGCATGTTGTTTAAAACCTTTTCACAAGCCAATCCTCACTTTCAGAAAAAGAAATTGAAACGGCAGAATTATCAATCTGAAGAACCACAATCTAGAAAAGGACCATTGCATTTTTGCCTAACACCATCTCAATATTGTCACCACGCCATCCAGATTGCTTATCATGCTGGCAACACATTTTGGGGAGTCAGTTCCCAACATAGACTGAGTAAAGTCTATGCTGAAGGCAAACAGAGAGGTGGAAAAGAAGAGAAAAAAATCAAATTTAGTTTTTCCACTCCACAATGTTTTGTGCCACAGCGGCTGTGTGTCAAAGGTGGGTGATGTCTCCTGGGAGCCAAGAGGAAGTCTCTCAAAATAGAAGGGAAAGATGTTTTCCCCCACATCAACCCAGCTCCGGAGACATTCAGTTAACAACATCTGCTCCTTCCCCAAAAACAACAATGAAGTGTTCTGTGTGCCAACAACATAGCTTTAAAACAAACTAAAACACAATTCTGGATTTTTATAACACTTGATTAAAAAAAACAGTATTTCAAACTGCACAGTCACCAGAGGTACACGGTTATCCAAAGTGCACACTTCCCCTGGCATCTCCAGCAGCTCCGGCCTCCTGTGCCTGGTCTGTACTGGCGTCTCCATTTTCTTTCTTTTTTTTTTTTTTTTTTTTTGACAGGCAGAGTGGACAGTGAGAGAGAGAGACAGAGAGAAAGGTCTTCCTTGCCGTTGGTTCACCCTCCAATGGCCGCCGCAGTCGGCGCGCTGCGGCCGGCGCACCGCGCTCATCCAATGGCAGGAGCCAGGTGCTAGGTGCTTTTTCCTGGTCTCCCATGGGGTGCAGGGCCCAAGCACTTGGGCCATCCTCCACTGCACTCCCGGGCCACAGCAGAGAGCTGGCCTGGAAGAGGAGCAACCGGGACAGAATCCGGCACCCCAACCAGGACTAGAACCTGGTAGGCCGGTGCCGCAAGGCGGAGGATTAGCCTCTCCATTTTCTGCAGGTTTATTCTCATCCTTTTTTATGGCAGCCTTTTTAGGAGCTGGTTTTGGTTTCAGAGGAGCTGGTTTAGCAGACCTCACAGATATTTCTGTGGTCCATCCTTCACCGTGGCCTTATCTCTTTTAGCATCCTTTTCAGCCCATCTCTTGGCAGGTGGGACATCTGTGCTGGGTACACGAATGCAATGCTACGCCTTAGGTTGGTCCAGGGGTCATTCTCACTTCTGCACTGAGTCCTTCTGCACTGAAAAATTATCTAATAAGACTTTCTAACATATTTAATTCTCTACTAAACATCTTTATTTAATTTGCTATTTTCTGTTGATCAATGCCGAAACACTAAATTACCTGCTTATTGATAGCAGTTTGGTAAGAGAAGTGATTTTTGGCCAACAGGAAAAAGAACCCCAAATGTAATGGTTTCATTACTCCGCAGAAAACTAGCCTGCTTTGTGTCTAACTTGCTAAGTTACTTCAGCACACCCTTCCTGACAGACTATGTAAATCTCTGATTCAAATATTTTTTGAAACAGCCTGATCATCTTGTATTTAACTCATTAATGAGTTCAGTCACTTCTGACACACACTATTTGTATGACAGGTATGCTGTTCTGACATAAAAATTTGTGTTATTTTCTTATTTCAGAGAGTATAAGATTTGGGGGATTTGTTGATTCGAATCAGTTCACGATATGTTAAGACTAATGGGATGGGGGCAGAATTTGGTGCAGTTGTTAAACTGCCACTTGGGACTCCCAAATCCCATACTGGGGTGCTGGGTTCAAGTCTTGGCTCCACACTCCATTCAAACTGTGCCCTTTTAGACAGCAGGTGATGGCTCAAAATGGTTGAGTCCCTGCCACCCAGGAAACATGGAGTTCTGGGCTCCTGGCTTCAATCTGCACCAGTGAAGCAGCAAATGGGACATCTCATCATCCCTTCTCCTCCCCTCCCCTCCTTTACTCTCTCCTCCCCTCCCTTCTCTTTACTTCCCTCTCCTTCCCTTCTCTTCTTTTCTTTTCTCTCTCTCTCTCTCCTCTCTTCTCTTCTCCCTTTCTTTCCTCCCACCCCACTGGCTCTCTCTTATGCTCCCTCTCACTCTCTACTTCTGCATTTCAAATAATTTCAAATAATTAATTTTTTAAGAAAAGACTGCTCTGGGGGCTGGCGTTGTGGTGCAGTAGTTTAAGCCACTGCCTGTAACAGCAGCATCTCCACATTAATTCAGAAACAGAAATGTTCAAGACACATAATTTTGTCAGGTGACAAAGAGATTCATGCCTGTCAGGCAACATGAGAAGGGAACATAGTTCAGCTTTGAAATGCATTCATTTAGTGAAGGTTATATTCAGTTGTCTACTGAGACAACTTTTCCCCCTGAGCTATATTCACAATACTCAGAGGTTCTATTGCGGACTCATCAGCTTTCTTATATTTTATTCCTTATCATCCATATAGTGACTTTTGATGGTTCCTTAGAATTTGCCAAAAATATTAGATGGGTTTCCACAAAAAAAGCAAAGAGACAGATGGCTTGCTCTTCCTGTTAAATCTAATTCAAATGTAAGTTGTTATCCCCAAAACTGATTTTTCAAGACCCATGGGAACACTCTTAGGTATCCTGGCCTGGTGGGGTGGGTGGGGTTGTCAAGAGGCTAGGAGAAGGGGGATCTTCAGAGGCAGTAGGCAGAATGGATCTAATTCTTGGCTGATTGGGTGAAAGGCTAATTCATTCAACTTAGAGGCATAAAATCCAAAGGAATCTGCATTTGTTTCTGTGAGACTGAAAAATTACATGTGGAGAAGCAGCTTTTGAGCACAATAAAACATTGCATGTGGTCATTTGGGCAAACATTGTAGGTAAGAGCTATTCAGAGTACAAAGCTTATCATCTGGCTTGAGGAGGACAGGGTGGCAGAATGAGAAGACAGGAGAGGCCGTAGAGGCAGATGATCTTCTAGCCTTGTTACCTCTGTGTCATTGAGCAAATCTTTTCTCACCTTTTCATGCCTAAGATCGTCATCTGTTAAACGGGCTAAGAAATACACAAAAGGGACATTAAATACGAGGATATACATGAGGATTCCTAAAATATTCATCCCAAGTAGGAAGTCCCGCTGGCTATGGACCTAACGTGGGTTTCCATTGAAGCTGGGGAAGGATCAAGAGATGTTTGTCTGAGAACGTCATCATCAAACACAGTAACAGCTTTGCAGGAGTCCTAGACACAAGGTGAGAAGGACACGGATCTGCACCATGTAGTATCGGCTATACTCCATCACTTTCTGTTAAAAGATTTCTGCAATACGCTAATGAGTGGTATATATAAAAAATAAGTATATGTCAGCAAAAACGCTACAAACCTGTATTACACACATAGGGGTGGGGTGTCCGGCTGCTTTTGCTTCTGTTTTGTGGAGAGGAAACTATACTTCTTTACTCATTTGGAAAAAAAATATACTCTGACATTTCAGGGAATGATGTATAAACCAAGAAATACTGTCAGAGTATTAGAGAGATTTTTTCTTCCACCTCACAGAATCAGAAGCAGGCCTAGAATAAGAACTGAGATCCTTCAACATCAAGTTCAGCTTTTCACTTGTGAAGGTTGGCTTCTTCTTGTGAGGCCACCGGTAATATTTGCTACCCTTTTTGGATCCAAGTTTCTAATGAATCTGACCACAAGAAAGCAATGAATCTTGCGGACTACAGACACAGCTGATGTCAGCAGGAGGTACAGAATTTAGCCTATAGTCAAACTGTTAGGTAGGAAGTCAGTATGAGCTTATGTGTGTGTGACATAAAGGCCTAAAGAGAAGACATCTATGTCCAGCATATGCATCTGCATCTCAGAGTCATCCTGACAATGTTTCCGGGGCAGCATCCTGCCCTGCCCCCTCCTACCTGCCTGGTGGGGGTCCCCGCCCCTTCTCCCAGATGCAGCCCAGTATCTGCATTTCAAACACCCTGCTCTGATCCCCATTCACCAGGGGGTCTTGCTCACCCTTCCTCCAAACTCAGGATGGTGCCAGCTAGGCTTCCTCCTGTCTGATACCTTCAGTGAAAAACTCAGAAGTTTTTCTATTTACATCCAAAAAGCCCTTTGTTCCAAGAGGAGCAGAGGTGGGGAAGCAAGACCCATCTCCTTAAAAACCCCCAGCCTCAACCAGAGGGCACGCTCAGCCCTCTGCCTCTCTGCTGGGCAGCCCACCTGACCTGGTCAGGTGTAATCTCTACTCAACCAGGTAACCTCACCCCATCCCCCCCAGTCTCTCAGGCTCTGTCTGGAGAGGTACCCATCCGTCCTTTCGGATGTCCCTTCCCTAATAAACCTTGCTATTTTACCTTCCACTACTCTCTGTCTCACGCCTGAATTCTTTCTTGCACGAAGACAAGAACCCTGCAAATTTCTCCGGTAACAAAACTGAGCCCAAAAGGAGAAAATCCTGTTCAATTATTTTCTTTGTTCCTAGATGGCAGTGTCTGAGTCTTCCTGGCAAAACATCCTTGGATACTTCATCCAGTTGAGTTTTAAATAACTCAAATGATTGGCCTCTTCTTACTTCTCCTGGGAATTCACTCCACCACATAAAGCTGACCCTTAGGAAGCTCTTCTTGGCATAAGGCTATTGTGCACAATTTCTTCATACTTTCTTATATACTATTTAACCTCGATAAATAAATAAGTAGAAATTGTAGGAAGAAAAGAGAAGAGGAAGAATGAGACAGGTAAGAGGAAGAAATGGTTTAAGACAGGTGTGATGGGAATAGGTGATGAGGTAAGATTGTTGGCTGACAGGAAAAGGGTGAAAAACACACCAAAAAAACTACTTGTGGGGAGGGATTGGGGCACAAAACACTAAAATAAAGGACTAGTGGGAAGGTAGTATGGCCATCCCTCAGAATGGAATTAGACAGGCAGTAGCAGCCCATAATCAATATCACATTCTATTCCTAATTCATACGTCTCCCTGAGTCTCAAGACATTGATCTCAAGAATCTCTATGGATTTGGTCAATCATACAGTTGTTAACTTCAAATTGATACTTAATCCATTGAGAAACTCCATCTGTAACTATCCATGTTAAACTGTGCAACAAAGCTTGAACATCAGGCCCAAGGAAAAACACAGATTGAGGGTGACAGAGGCCCTGAACTGTCCCCCAATGTGTGACAGAGCTGTTGCTTTTCCACAGATGGCTCCCAGCCTCCAAGCTCACACACTCCCTGCTTATCTATTTTTGACATTGTGCTCCTCCAAGGGGTAAGTATCCAAGGGGATTAGCAAGAGTAGAGAAAACAGCCTCAAGGGACTCCAAACTCTTCCCCACACCTCTCGGGGCTGCCAAGAGGAGAGTTCCCAGACAGAAGCTGTGAAGACAAAACAGCCTCTGAGGAATCAGTTGTGAAAAAGTCATTCAAAAACAGGACCGATATTCAGATAGGGGTTTCTTCATGTTGGCTAAAAATGGGTATGTTTTAACCAGAATAAAACTCTGTTCCCCTTAGCAGAATTTTCATGCCCTAATATATAAACCCTCACATATCCATTATCATACCTCAGCCACAATGACTAGTCTTGTTCTTGAGATAAATTCAAAATCCTCAGCACAGCCCAACAGACCCTACCTGGCCTGGCCACTGTGTCCCCAGCCTTGTCCCAGTCATCATCTCTACATCCTATCCACACCAGCCATTAGCAGTTGTCACACCTGCACACCTCGTGCTGCCTCCTTGAATAGCCATCTCCTTTCCTGATTAAGCCCTACTCACATCTCTTACATCTTAATTTGTTATCTGCAGGGGACACATCTCTGACCACTCCCCCACCCCCATGTCATAAATCTTCATAGCACTAAGCCTCTAGAGCAGGTGTAACACAGAAACATGTAAGGGTGTTCAATCCACAGGACTGTAAGCATCTTTCTCTGCTCTGCTTACCACAGTGTCCCCAGGGCCCGCATGCTAGTGCCTTCTGCACAAAGAAAATTTACTCCTTCCTACAGGAAAAATGACTGGACAGCTTACAACCCATGTTCTAAAACAGGCCTTGTAATAGCAGGACGTGACTCATCTGAGAATGACCAGAGAATGGTCTCAGGATGCAGAGATCTGTTGTTCAAAGTGATTCGTTTAAACTTGGCAAAGGAAGACTTTTCCACCTGAAAACTAGTTTGCTGCCGGCTTAAGTCATTGTCTCAGTGTACTTTCTGTGGCTAATAATACAATGCCACCAGGTAAGCTATAAATAAGAGATTTCTGTTGGCTCATGGTTCTGGAGGACCACCAGCAAAGAGCCACATCTGGTGGCTGAATCCCAAAGAAGTTCAGTGCATCACAAGGTGAGAAACAGAGAGTCTCCTCTGGTGTTTCTTCTTATGAAGACACAAGCAGTCAACCTCAGGAGCACCACCCTCTGGCCACCATGCCTATCCACATCAACCATCATCAACCCTCACTGTGACTGGATGACTTCATCCAATCTAATCTAATTGTCTATAAAAACTAGAGCAGAATGTTTTCACCTTCTCAATGTCTCACAATGGAGATTAAACCCCAATATGAGATTCAGAGGGGCAAACCATATTCTTCCCATAGCAGTCATCAAAGTAAGACTCTAAGGGTTTCACAGAACCTTCTCTGGGTCCCTGTATTTATTTACATGATCAGAAATGGACTTCTCTTCAAAATAATTACCCATCTCCTGGGCATTAAATCCATTTCCCTATTATATTCTCCTCAACTTCTTATATTATTATTCTGAACTACACCATTAATCCAATGGGAAGTGAATACATCTTGGTTTTTCACAGCAGCCAGTGCACTGTTATATAACGCTTACAATAATACTGAAGGATAACAACCACAACAACATGTCTTGGGGAAAATTAAGAAGCTCTTAGAGTATCATAGTAGACAGCAAACTGATATTTAAGTACAAGTTAAATGCAGGTAAGAAGAGAGAAGACACTCAGTGCTATTATTAGACAGACATGAACAATCAATTTTTCAGAAGCTGTACCTCCAAATCCATGAGCAAAGGGAACTAGTAAGTAGAACACCAAATGCTTGCAGCAGTCACTGAAGTATGGGACCAAACCAGCAAATTCAAAGACACAGTTCTAGAGGCCTTATCTTGGAAATAGGATCATGAATACTTGGAGGAAAGTGAGCGAACAGTGCCCACGGAGAGGTAAATGTGGGATCTGGTAGACAAGATACCACCACACTACCTCTATCATCACCATCACATGATGTTAATGTTGAGTTGGTGAGGAGTTTCCTACACAACCTCAACTGGCTTTGGGGGAAAAGGATGTGGAAAAATAGTAGTAGTTCTTGTTCCCAATTCCTCTGTAGGTACTAACGAAGAATACAACTAGTTCAACAGCAGATGATACTGCTATGGTCTAAATTGATGTGCTAGGACTAAGATGCACATGACCAAGATGAAGTGATCAGGACTGGGAGACAGACGGCCTCACACCTTGGGAATAAAGTCCTCCTTCACCTCATCCCTGGGGTCTCCTCTAACCCTGACTCTTCCTACTCTCACTGCCTATTCCACCCCCCTAGCTCTAAGGTTTCAATGATTCTGGTGGTATCATGAGTGTGTATTTGCCTCGTAGCTTCAGGGGATCAAAGAGACTATGACTCACCTTCCACTATTCTGTTGGCCACCACAGTTGCTGTACACATCTTACTTTTGAAAATGGTCTTGTTCTTTGACCAAGTCTCACACGTTGAAATCACCAGACCAATCCTACCAATATCTCTTGATATTATTTTGCTCTAAGGCTGACCTCCCTCCCGACTGAATAGCTCTATATTTTCAGGCCTGGCTACTTATTACAGATACCCTCTGGTAGAACATCAAAGAGGCCACAGCATGCTTCTTTTGGAACCAACTATAACAGTGGAATTTTCCTTCTTTTTTCTTCCTCTGGTTTGATCACAGTAGGTTGGCAATGTAGGTGTTCCAGCTTCATCCCTGCTGTGTGCCCTCATTAGTCTTATTTCCAAGTCATGTTGTTGGTATCCTACTGTGTACTCCTGGATGCTGGGCTATGTGGATATTCTGTGAGGGCTCCTGCAATTCCTTTTTAAAATGTGGGTAGATTCTTAAGTAAACTTGTTCTTTAAAGATGTCTGTGCTATACGGAGTTGTTTATTTCTTGCTGTTCTCTGAAACACATCCACAACTTGACCCAGTCTGCTCTCCAGTGATTTAAAACTCGGACGCATAATCTTGGAGCAACATGATATGGGAAAGAAAAGTTAGATTGTTTTTCTTTGCACTGATTAAACAGTTAGCAACAAGAAAACCCAAAGAAAAATTGCTAACATCTTAATTTCAGCTATTAGTTATGGTTAAATAATGGAAGTGGGCTATAATATAAGTAGATTAAAATTTTTACTCTACTAATACCTATCCAAATCTTAATCATCTCACCTGTTGAGGTCATAATTTCTTCTTGTATAAAAGGAAAGAATTATACTAAATGAACCAACTAAAAGGACTTCTCTGGCTCTAAAATTCTATGGAAACAGCACACAAATATCAAATGCTTGGGGATAAGTGCAACTGCTTCTGTTGAGTATTATATTTGCACACTAACATAAAAATTATTAGAAATTGGAAAATATGAAGGTGATGGTTTTCATTTCCTTCCCATTGCATGGGTCCCCTATGGATAATATTATTGTATAAGAAAGGTAAAATAGAAGATAGCAGGGACACACATACAAAAATGTTTACTCAATGTAGTAAGAAGTATTTTAAAAGTTCACAGAAACTGTGTATTATGAAAAACTATGCATTGATTTTAAAAATTTTACTCTAAAACATTTATGCTTCAATTTAATTTTTCCATGAATTTTTTGAATCACTTCCATAAGTATATAGTAGTTTGGATCTCTTTACACACACCATCTTATTGTAACACCACCATAACCCTAAGAATTATTATCTCCACTTTATAGTTGCAAACAAGTCTAGAAAGATAAAGTAAATCACTTAGAGTTATATGATTAGTAATCAGTTATTTCCATATTAAATCCAAATTTTTCTGACTCCATGGTTCCATTCTTGATCAATTAAAATAAAACTAAAGAAGTAGGGCTGGTGCTGTGGCATAACGGGTAAAGCTGCCATCTGCAGTGCTGTCATCCCATATAGGTGTCAGTTCAAGTCCTGGCTGCTCCACTTCTGTTCCAGCTATGGCTATGGGAAAGCAGCAGAAGACACACCAAGTCTTTGGGCCCCTGCACCCATGTGGGAGACCTGGAAGAGGCTCCTGGCTCCTGTCTTCAGATAGGAGCAGCTCCAGCCATTGCAGCCATCTGGAGAGTGAACCAGCAGATGGAAGACTGACACACACACACACTCACTCTCTCTCTCCCTCTCTCTCTCTCTCCTTCTATATGTAACTCTGACTTTCCAGTAAATAATAAATGTTACAAAAATAAACTAAGTATGCAACAACAAAAACCCCTTAGATCTAGACAAGCAATTAAAGTGATTCTTCAAAGAATTCTTAATGATAGGCCAGAGGATAGAAATGTTGCCTTACATCTGTGGTTAGGAAGATTTCTGGGAAAAAGAGTATTTTAAGAGAATTTTCCAAGTGTCCATGGTCTGCCTTACTATTATACAAATATATATCTTCCAGTGGGATGAACTCATAATCAACATCATCATTAGCAACATCACCATCATCACATGTAAAAATAAGTATATGAATACAGCTGTGTCCAATCTTATAAAATTTCCTTCCTTTGATGATTCAGAAAATTCAGTTATAATGACATTTTGATCTTTTTTTAACTTTTATTTAATAAATAAAAATTTCCAAAGCACAGCTTTGGATTACAGTATCTTTTTTCCCACCATAACTTCCCTCCTACCCGCAACCCTCCCCTCTTCCGCTCCCTCTCTCCTACCATTCACATCAAGATTCATTTTCAATTATCTTTATATACAGAAGATCGATTTAGTATATATTAAGTAAAGAGTTCATCAAGTTTGCACCCCCACAGAACATAAAGTGTAAAATACTGTTTCAGTACTAGTTATAGCATTAATTCACATTGGACAACACATTTAGGACAGAGATCCCACATGAGGAGTAAGTGCACAGTGACTCCTGTTGTTGACTTAACAATTTGACACTCTTGTTTATGACGTCAGTAATCTCCCTAGGCTCTAGTCATGAGTTGCCAAGGCAATGGAAGCCTTTTGAGTTCGCCGACTTCGATCTTATTCTGACAGGGTCATAGTAAAAGTGGAAGTTCTCTCCGCCCTTCAGAGAAAGGTATCTCCTTCTTTAATGGCCCAGTTCTTTCCACTGGGATCTCACTCACAGAGATCTTTCGTTTAGGGTTTTTGTTTTGTTTTGTTTTGTTTTGTTTTTGCCAGAGTGTCTTGGATTTCCATGCCTAAAATAGTCTCATGGGCTCTTGAGCCATATTTGAATGCTTTAAGGGCTGATTCTGAGGCCAGAGTGCTATTTAGGACATCTGCCATTCTATGAGTCTGCTGTGTATCTCGCTTCCCATGTTGGATCATTTTCTCCTTTTTAATTCCAACAGTTAGTATTAGCAGACACTAGTCTTGTTTGTGTGATCCGTTTGACTCTTAGACCTATCAGTGTGATCAATTGTGAACTGAAACTGATCACTTTGACTAGTGAGATGGCATTGGTACATGCCACCTTGATGGGATTGAATTAGAATCCCCAGGCACATTTCTAACTCTACCGTTTGGGGCAAGTCCGATTGAACATGTCTCAAAGTGGACATTTTGATCTTAAAGAGATTTCAATGAATGAAAAAGAGACTGTCATAGGAGGAAGAATCCAGGAAAGGACCTAATCTAAAGTGTGGTTGCTGTTATTGGAAGCATAGATGCTCTCACTAACACCCAGCATTAGCTTTACCAGAAAATACTTTCCAATTGACTTTGACTTTATGATTAATACATTGGACTTGACACATCCAAGGACAGCATAGTGGGTCTACATACATTAAGCTTGAAAACTCTCTTCTAGCTCCAGGGGAAAGGAGACCTTAAGAATACTACATATTTTCCTACAAGTGGTTGTGAAAAATCAGCATGGATGCTAATTCAGTAACTGTCTTGCAAATTCAGCACAAGAATGTCTGGAGTTGTCCAGCAGAAGTGCATGACATGAACTAAGAGATACATTTTCCAGCAGTCAAGAAGGTCCACTTGAGTAGTAAAAAATATAAGCTCATGGAAAAAGAAGAGATGTGTGGTGGTGTCAATGCTACGTTAGGCACTTCCAGAGGCACAGCACCTGTTCCAGATTCCCCAGCCTTATCCCTGAGTCCCTTTCCCTCCATCCATACCTCACTTCCTCCCTCCTCCTACCCTGTCATCCACACAAGTGCTTGCCAGGTAATAGCAGATGAACTTTGTCAACTGAATGGTCCTGTAGCCAGGAAACAGAAATTTCATCCCTCATGCTAGAAACTTGAAACTTTTCACATTGCTGTTTTGAGGAAAATGAGTTCAAGGATTTAGTCAAGCTGTCTCCAGTCTGGTCTTATGGCTCAGTGTTTCTACACTCACAGTCACTGCTCATGCAAAGGCAACAAAAATCTATAAATAAAACACATGTGTGCTTTCTGGTTGATTAGTGGCTTATTCGTTCTTTCTCACATACACTCAAACTTCTAAAGTCAATGCATGGGCTATGGATCCAGAAGAAAGAGTTGGAAGAAATCTGAGTTAACCCACAGATAACACACTGAACCTTGCAGGCAAGAGATCAGTCTAATGTATTGATGTATTATAGCTTTAGTCAAGGACATAAGTGGTTAGTTTTATTGTTCTTGTAGTGTTTTTTTCCTTCCCACTGTAAAATGGAGGATAATGACAGTTAAAACACAATGAACTAGAATAAAAAAAAAAGTATTACATTGTTGTACAATGTACAACAATGTAATACTTTACCCATTTTAGTAATTTTTTTTTTATTCTAGTACTATTGGTTGAACTCTGTACTTAACAAACAATTATTCTTAGGTGTTTAAATTTTAACTGAAAAGTGATCCCTGTGAAATATAAGAGTGGGAATAAGAGAGGGAGGAGATGTACAATTTGGGACATGCTCAATCAGAACTGCCCCAAATGATGGAGTTAGAAATGTGCCAGGGAATTCCAATACAATCCCATCAAGGTGGCATGTACCAAGGCCATCTCACTAGTCCAAGTGATCAATTTCAGTTCACAATTGATCACACTGATAGGTCTAAGAGTCAAACGGATCACACAAACAAGACTAGTGTCTGCTAATATTAACTGATAGAATCAAAAAGGGAGAGAATGATCCAACATGGGAAGCGAGATACACAGCAGACTCATAGAATGGCAGATGTCCTAAATAGCACTCTGGCCTCAGAATCAGCCCTTAAGGCATTCAGATCTGGCTCAAGAGCCCATGAGAATATTCTAGGCATGGAAAGCCAAGACACTCTGGAAAAAAAAGAAGACCTAAATGAAAGATCTCTGTGAGTGAGATCCCAGTGGAACGAATGGGGCCATCAAAGAAGGAGGTACCTTTCTCTGAAGGGAGGAGAGAACTTCCACTTTGACTATGACCCTGTTGGAATAAGATTGAAGTCAGCGAACCCTAAAGGCTTCCATAGCCTTGGCAACTCATGACTAGAGCCTAGGGAGATTACTGATGCCATAAACAAGAGTGTCAAATTGTTAAATCAACTTCAGGAGTCACTGTGTACTTACGTCTCATGTGGGATCTGTCCTTAATGTGTTGTCCAATGTGAAGTAACGCTATAACTAGCACTGAAACAGTATTTTACACTTTGTGTTTCTGTGGGGGTGCAAACTGATGAAATCTTTACTTAGTATATACTGAATCAATCTTCTGTATATAGATAATTAAAAATGAAAAAAAAATCTTGGTGTTAAATTGGAAATTGCCTAGAAAATTAATCAATTTTTTAAAAAAAATATGTAGGATCTCTGTCCTTAATATGCTATACATTGTGAATTAATACTATAACTAGTACTCCAACGGTATTTTTCACTTTGTGTTGCTATGTGAGGGCAAACTGTTGAAATCTTTACTTAATATATACTAAACTGATCTTCTGTATATAAAGAGAATTGAAAATGAATCTTGATGTGAAGCAAGGGGAGAGGGAGTGGGAAAGGGGAGGGTTGCGGGTGGGGGGGAAGTTATGGGGGGGGAAGCCATTGTAATCTATAAGCTGTATTTTGGAAATTTATATTCTTTAAATAAAAGCGTTATTAAATAAATAAATAAATAAATAAAACACAATGAACTGAGATCTTTACAACGAGAATTTTTATTTCCTTTTCCTCCTTTTTATCATCTCATTATTGACCATTTATCACCTCATACTTTATTCTGGCCATGAAATCTGGCTTATAACCAATGCTTGGCCTGCGTTAAAAAATCAACTGGACAGAAAATAGGACTAATAATGTTCTCAAAGTATTAGTGAGCTAAGGATTGTATACTGAATTTTTTGTATCAGTAATTGCATAGCATATGGGTTATATAGAATACATTATGAGGAGATAGGGTGGCTTACGTTGGCTAATCCTCAGCAAAGCAATCCGTAGAACTCTCTGGGTGCCTAGGGATCTTTTTTTTTTCCTTATTTAAAAAAATCCATTCACAAAACAGCTAGCAAAACATCAAAACTACTAGGATTTATGAGGGAGAAATGTGAAGGCTATATTAATCTGTTTTAGGTGACAGGAGGAGGTAAAGACAGGACCAGCATTCTGATGTCCAGCGAGATGTAGCGAGAGCAGATCCTTTTCAAAATAATTCATCCATTTAAGCTGTCTGTGAACAAGACTGAATTCAAAGCAAGTACCTGTAGCAGACCAGATTCTTTGATCTATAATTTTCTGACACCCAAATCTACCCTATGCTATCCCTTCATTAACCATTTGCCAGAGGGTAGGTGTCTATTCCCCAAGGTGCCAAGTGTTAAAGTACAGTAAAGACTCATCACAAACCAGCACATAAGCCTCAGTGACTGGAATAAAAAAGGCAGCTCATATGACTGGCAAGGAAGTAGGGCCATGAATGCAGCAAATATCTTAAATCTCTGACTCAGGACCCTAACAACTTAAAAGGATGATGCAGCAACCTAATGTGCTGTTCTATTCAATCTAAAAGAGTAGCTCCCTTCAGATTCTGATCATGTATCAGGAATCTATGGAGCTCATGTACTGACAATACAAAAGAAAGTTGTTTGTCTCTCTGTTTCCAAGGCACCTTGTGTCTTCCTAAAGCCTTCCTAAGTCTTCCCCTACTGGTTTGTTTCTCCAGCTTCATTTCCCATGACTTTTCCAAACCCTGACAATTTATTCAAGTCTGAAATCCTTCCCACTATTTCCCAAACTGTTCACTTACATTAGTCAGTTTTTTATTACTTTAAATCTAAGAGAAGCTACCTGTGAAGAAATAAGGTTTATTTTGGCTGATGTTTAGAGGTCCACAGTCCAAGATGTGCAATAACAATTTAGGCCTGAGTGGCAGGTACCCTAGATATTCTTAATCTCTTAGCTGCCTCTGACATTGATCTTGCCATACAAGATTTTTCACACTTTTTCAGGAGGTAAATTATCGGTCTCACAACTCCATGACACACATGTACAATATCTACACACATGACACACATGTACAATATCTACACACATGACACACATGTACAACATCTACAACCAGAGACATTGGATATAGCAAGAACCAGCACTTCCAGGGACAGTACCACCAGTGCCTTCCAAGTATTTATGTCTCAGACTATACCCGTATTCAACAAAAATGTTTCAGACATCTTCAAAATTTTGAATCTAATAGTAACAGACTGGCTAAGAGTGGGAAGACAGAATTGATTCGATGGCAGCTGTTTGTTAGTTAGTATAAATATTTATGGCAAATGGAGACTGGTCTGAGGGTAACAGAGGAACTAGTTCTTGAGAAGACAGCTCTGGATAGAGAGGAATTAGCTCCAGAGAACACAGATAACCTACAGAGGAAGGCAAAGGTAATCTTAGTGATCTAGACAGGAGGATCAAAGCCTGGGGGTCAGCATCTCATAGAAGGCAGCACGGCTTGGTCAATAGAGGACCCTCAGGGAAAACTGGGACGGTAACTAGAAGTAGTTGAGGTTGGCCTGTGATTACTGCATGATGGGTAGAATGGTCTGTTCTTAGAGCCAGACAGGCAGTCAAGTATCTATGAGGGAAGCTATCTAGACTGCAATGAGGCAAACCCGCTGGGCTCTCAGGGAGTCCTCATAGAGAAGGACTTGGGTCAGAAATGCAGGTGACAAACATCTGTATGGCTGAGTGGCGATATCTTGGACTCTGGAGTTGAACTACAGAATGATCTAGATACCAGCACCTGTGCTCAGATCTGCAATGAGCCAATGAAATGATACAGATCCTACTTCCAATGAAAGTGCTGCAAAGATGTGCTGTAAAAGCACTTGTGGTAGCACCCAGAACACCTAAAGACAAATAATCCAGGTCCAGGAAAAGTAATCTTCCTATTTCAGTTAAAAAATGTCTACCTGCAGACAATCCCCCTTTCCATCATAGTTAAAATAATAATAAAAAAACTTCATCCTACTGTTTCCCTCTAGTGTGCTGCAAAGGGTGGCTGCTCTTCTGTCTTGAGCTAGACACGTTTCTTATTTCTTTTTTTTTTTTTTACTGTTTTTCTGCACAGTTGGGATTGCTATTTGAACAAGTAGAGCAATGCCTCCCATCGAAAATGAGTGGACGTGAAACATATCTAAATAAGGGATTCACAACTAATGAATCTCACAAGCAACAAGTAATTAGTCTCCATTTTAGCTTCAGGGGTAAGCAGAAGTTCTCATTTTCTAGCTTAAGTGGGCTGGAGACCTGGCCACTCAAGAATGACAAGTGTCATTAATTGTGACAAATATATTACACTAATATAATATGTTATAATGGAGAAAACTGGATGTGGGTTTACAGATTGTTATCATCTCTGATAAGCTGTCATTGTAATAAATGTTTCTATAGGTTTGAGCACACTATGCTCAATACGGCAAACTAAATTCTCTTCCCAGTTTTTTCACAAACCATGTGACCTTATTGTTTAATACATCCAAGCTTCAGTTTCCCCATCCTAATAACTGATAGGTTTAAATGTAACAATGTAAGTTCCATCTTCCTTTATTAAGCTACTGCACTAGAAAATATAAATTGACATATATGTATATGTGTGTGTGTGTGTGTGTATTATTGAGGTGCTTATGTGTGTATGAAAAGGGATGAGCTTTCCCTCTGCTAAGTGGAGAAAAGAAAATTCACCTCATCTCCCTGTTCTCTGCTTTTGAATTGGCATCTCTGAGTCATAGGCTATTAGAGGCCCAGAAAGAGATCAGGGAATGCAAAAGTAGACAGAGACCCAGCCAAGAAAGTTACTAGTGAACATGTAAAGTGACAAGGTGGCGTTTTCTCACATTCCACCTCTCAGACACATGCTGCCACCCAGCAGAGAGCAGTGCTGTGTGAATTCTGAAGGCTCTGTGGACTGCTCTTTGCCAACGTCTAGGGGCTTCTAAAGAGCACGAGATCCAGACATTTCTCAGTAGGCACTGTGTAGACTGTTCACCCATGAAAGCTGCTCTCTGCTCCATCACTTGCCACCCTCCAGGAAACAGCAATTCCTGGAGCCCAGTGACCCTCCTCTTGAGAACTAGATCTCTCCACATCCTGTTTTCAAAATGCACCTCTCTTTAATGAGTAGGGTCACAAAATGGGATGTACATTCCATGTGGAGTAAGAAAACTGAAGCTGAATCCCAGGTCTCGACTCTCCCTGTGTGGATCAGAGGGCCTACTCAGCCTCTCTGACGCTCAGTTCTCTTAGCCATAAACCTCAGAAAAGATTAGGAGGTATAAAGAAATGATGCAAATGGAAGACTCTAACATATATAAAGTGCTCAGAAACCTACAGTAGTCTTTCCTTTTTCACAGACATCTACAGGTCTCACACACATTTTTCTCTGCCCTGATTGATGGCCATTCACTGTCCTTTGTTCATGCCCTGAGCACTTCTGCCTCAGTGCCAACAGAGAAGGTTATCTCTCCTCCTCACCACCAACCCAAACTCCTATCTTCCTTCAGGACCATAAGAAGGGTCTTCCTCATGCATAGAAATCTGCCAGATCCTCCATCCCACAACAGTTTCTCCCTTCTCTGACGGTGATTTTCAATTCTGCTTGCAAAGCACCTATCCATCAGCTAATCATTTCAGATATAACCATTTTATTTTCTCCTTTGTCTGTTTCATAATGAGGATCATAATATCAGAAGTTTGTCATGATCTCCCCAGAGTGTCTCATATTGTACTGAGCATAAGAAATGTTTTTATAAATATTTATTTCATTTATTTGAAAGGCAGACAGACAGAGAGAGAGAGAATATCCTGCATCTTTGCATCTGCTAATTCACTTCCTCAAATGGCCATAATGACTCATCCAGCCTGAAGCCAGAAGCCTCGAACTCCATCCAGGTCTCCCATATGATGGCTGGGCCCCATGTACTTAGGCCATCTTCCATTGCTTTCCCAGGCACCTTAGCAGGGAGCTGGATCTCAAGTGGAACAGCTGGCACTCAAACTGGTGTTCTTATGAGATGCCAGTGTCCCAAGCAGCTTAACCCATTGAACCATGATGCCAGCCCTATCACTTTGTTTTAGTGGTTCTATAAGAGGTCTTACAGATGTTCATGAAAATATGGAAATCACATATTTTGAAAAAATGCACATATTTCAAAAAATTTGTAACCAAACCAAAAGTGTAAAATGTCATAAACTCCAGTCACTTCCTTTTGTGGAGGTGTCCCCATTCAGTCCTTTAATGAATTAATCATTGATTCATTAATTCTTTCCAGAGGGGTCAGCATTGTGGCATAGCAGCTCCCCATTTGTGCCTCACTTCATGTTCCAGCTGCTCCACTTCCGATTCACCTTCGTTTTGGTGGCCTAAGAAAGCAGTGGATGATGGTCCAAGAGCCTGGGCCCCTGTCATCCACATGGGAAACCCAGAGGAGGTTGCCATCTTGGGGATTGAACCAGCAGATAGAAAATATTTCTCCCTCCCCCCCCAACTCCCCCCTCCCCTCCCCCTCTCCCTCTCCCTCCTTCTCTCTCTCTCTCTCTCTCTCTCTCTCTCTCTCTGTATGTTCCTCTCTGTTAACTCTGACTTTCAAAATAAATAAATAAATCTTTCTAAAAATTCCTTCCAGGAGAGGATGGGGGAGAGGGAAAGAGGCAGGAGGGGAATATCATTATGTTCTTAGACTTATATCTACAAATCATATTGACTTTGTTAAAAATTAATTAAAAATAAAATTAAAATTAAACAGAAAAATGACCAAAAAAATTCCTCCCAGAACTACACATCGAGTATGGTTCTGGGAATAAAGGGTTGGCATCCCCAACTCTCATGTGTTCTATACTCTCGGTGACAAATGAACAAGCGTAAAGAAGTTCCCAAGTGGTGCCTGGGGCCCAGAATTACTGAGAGGAGCACTGTTCTATCATCGGGGAAATAACTGAAGTTTCCTGGGAAGGCTGCGAGGAAGATGAGAAAAGGCAATCAGGTGAGAAACATCGCAGCAAGGAGAGTTGTGGGATGGGTCCCCTCCGTGAGGACAATCCCCCCACAAATTTCTACTGACATTTTATAGTCATGGAGGCTTGTGAAGGGAGATGAACATCTTGTTGAAGCTGAGCACATCAGGATCCAGTTATCACAAGAGAGCCCCATAGTCCTCCCCGACTCTTAATCCAGAACTTCAGGGAAAGCAGCGTGGCTCTATATCCTCTCCTCACTTCCAGATGCCCTGTCATTTTTAACTGATATCTGATGCTCCCCTGAGGGACTGGATATGCTCACACCACAGAATTAAGCAGTTTAATTCAATTTTACCCTTACCTCTAGAAATAAGAAAGTATACCTAAGTGACGCTGGTGCCAACCAAGTGACAATGAAAATGCGAAATAATAATAATAATAACCACAATGTGGAGAGGATAGGGTGCTCATGGGAACAGAAAAGATGGTGCCTAGTGTGGCCTGTGGAGTGGGAGTCTGATGAGGATAATACTGGGGAGGCTTTCCACCAGAAATGACATTAACATTGAGCCTGAAAAAAAAGTAGAGAAAAGTATTTTATGAGAAATACAGATGATATTTTGGCATATTTACTTTTTCTTTTAAATTGCTGGGAATGAATGCATTTGGAAGATAAAAATTAATAGAGCAGGTGGGAGCAAAATGTTCATCCCAGAGCCCTCCAAAGTAACTTAAGAAATCTAAAGGAAACAGTAAGGTTCCTACTGAAGAATGTCTCCAAGGGGATTTACAGGACAGTTGTCAAAACTCTTCTAAGGGATGCCAAATGTATTCCTAAAGTGGAAAATGGTCCAGGGTTTGCCCAAATTTTTAACCCAGCAAAGACACAACTTCTAGTGCCAGCACTGTGGTGCATCAGGTTAAAGCCCTGGCATGCAAGGCCAGAATCCCATATGGGTACCAGTTCAAATCCCAGCTGTTCCACTTCTCATCCAGCTCCCTACTAATGGCCTGAGAAAGCAGTAGAAGATGGCCCAAGTCCTTGGGCCCCTGCACCCATGTGGGAGACCCGGAAGAAGCTCCTGGCTCCTGGCTTCCAATTAGCTCAGTTCTGGCCCTTGTGGTCATCTCGGAAGTGAACCAGTGGATGCAAGACCTCTCTCTCTCTCTAACTCTTTCAAATAAATAAATCTTTAAAAAAAATAAAAGCCTCCGGGGGTAGTTAGGGGATTGAAGACAAGCCTTAGAGAAGACTTTCCGTATGGATGGAAAAATCATTTGAAGTAAAAAATGACTTCTTTAAATCTATCAAATAAAAAAATTTGGTGTTTAATTACCATTTTTCAAACACCAGGTTTTCATTTTGTCCATGCAGGTGCCAAGAAGTGTCCTAGGCCCTCGGCTAATGATTTTAACACACCTTCCATTGATAGTACTTCTGCCTTCATCATGTATTTTCAGCTATCAGAATACAAAAGATACCTCTGCAGACTTTTTCACAGCTGATCAAAGTGTCTTATCTTACCTCTCAATATTTGCCTTTAACATGTTTAGGAATTACAGTCACTGTCAGAAAGATTTGGAAAGTAATATTTATGAGAATGGGGTTGCATGCCATTCCTATCATATAGAAAAATAGTTATGTTCAACTTCTCACCACGCAGACTCAGAACAAGGCTGCTTGTTAGCAAGAACACTGTCCCCACCACACTGAGCACACATACATGCATACACACACATATATCTGCATGCTCCTGTGAACATGTAAATGCACATTCACACTTCACATGAAAAAAGGACTTATCCAGAGGCTATAATCAATCTTGTTTGACTTAATTATATCTCATCAATTCCACCTGATAGCTATCAGAAATATCAGCTCTAAAATGATACTCTAGAGCTTGTCAGCCTTTCTTGTTTTCTTCCCGAGCCCCTAAGTAATTATTTGAGAGGAAATTTTAATGTACATTAAATAAAATCTTTCCCAGACAGAGCTCAGACTTCAGGCATTTTTAAGCTGATATTGTATAGTAAAGTAACTGTGTAATTAGGAATAGATTTGGCAAGTAAGTAATTATTATGCTTAGAACATGAAAAAATGACTTTTTAAAGACAGAAATAAAAAGATGGTATTAAGACCTTTAATGGATCAAATGAAAGCTTCAAGTTTTATTGGAAAGAAATAAATGGCCCTAACCAGAACTGGTTTTATGGGTCTATAAGTCCATTTTAAATAGGGTCAGATAATGAGTTTGGGGAAAAGTCTGCCTGGCTGAATTCCCACTGACACCCTTTTGCAGCATGAAGCTGGCTGTGAGCCAAGTCAGATTCAGTGCCAGTCAGTCTGTACTTCTCCTCTGCCTCTCTCCCTGACATCAACCCCAGCTTCAGCTGGTTACTACTGGTTTGCTTCTCCTCCTCTCCATCTCCAGTCTGCAAAAGACACTCTCATCTCTTGCTGAACCAGTCCAACAACCTCCCAATCAGTTCCTTCATCTGTTCTTTTTGTTTTGTTGTTTTGTTTTTTATTAAAGTGAAATTTACATAAAATTATTAACTTTAAAGTGCAAAATCCAGTAGCACACATTACTAAGGAACCACTGGCAATATCAGTTTCCAAAACATTTTCATCACCCCTACACCCTCTTTCTCTTATATGGTCAGTTCACCACCACCACCACCACCACCACCACCAGTACCACAACTCCTGGCAACAACCAATCTGCTTTCTTGTATGCAGACTGATCTGGTCTGGATATTATATATAAATGGAATCAAATAAGAGGTGACGTTTTGTGTCTGGCTTCCTTCATTTAGCACAATGTTTCCAAGGCTCATCAACACTATAACACGTGTAAGTATTTCAATCCTAATTATGGTGAAGAATACTGCATTGTATGTATATACCAGAATTTGTTTATCTACTTCTCTATTGATGGGCATTTCAATAGGTTCTCCATTTGGGTTATGATAAATAGGGCTTGTATGAAATTCTCACACACACATTTGTTAAAGTATCTGTTTCCAAATCTTTTAACTATGTTTACCTAGGAATGAAAATTGCTGGACCACATAATTGCATACGCAACAATTTTCAAGAACTTCCAAACTGGGATAGCAACTATAACCAACAATGGATAAAGAGTCTAGCAATGAATAAGGATTATATTTTTACCAACAATGCATTAGGATTCCAGTCTCTCTGTATCTTGCTAGCACTTGTTATTTTCTGGATTTTGTCTTATTTTCTAATTATAGCAACCCTCATGTCTAGGAAGTGGTATCTCGGGGCTGGAGCCATAGAGCACTTGGTTAATCCTCCACCTACAGTGCCGGAATCCCATATGGGCACTGGGTTCTAATCCCAGTTGCTCCTCTTCCAGTCCAGCTCTCTGCTGTGGCCCGGGAGGGCAATGGAGGATGGCCCAAGTGCTTGAGCTCCTGCACCCGCATGAGAGACCAGGAGGAAGCACCTGGCTCCTGGCTTCAGATCGGCATAGCTTTGGCCGTAGCTGCCATTTGGGGGGTGAACCAACAGAAGGAAGATCTTTCTGTCTCTCTTTCTCACTGTCTGGAAAGAAAGAAAGAGAGCAAGAGAGAGAGCAAGAGAGAGAGGAAGGACGGAAGGAAGTGGTATCTCTTTGTGGTTTGGAATTGCAATTCCTTAATCATAACTGACCATCTTTGGCCATTTTTGTATCTTTGGGGAAACACCTATTTAAGTACTTTATCTACTTTTAGTTGAGTACTTTATCATTTGTTTTTGATTATATGAGGTCTTCAAATACCATATATGAGTTCTTCATATATTCTGAAAGTTAGACTTCTAGCACATGTGATTTGCAAATGTTTCCTCACATTCTATAGATGGTGTTTTCTCTTTCTTGATAATGTCCTTCAATGAATCTAAGGCTTTATTTTAATGAAGTTCAATTTGTCCAATTTTCTCTTTTGTGGTTCATATTTCTGGAGAAAAAAATTAAGAATTCATTGCTGGGGCCAGTGCCTTGGCACAGTGGGTTAATCCTCTACCTGTGGTGTCAGCATCCCATATAGGTGCCAGTTCGAGTTCCAGCTGCTCCTCTTCCAATCCAGCTCTCTGCTGTGGCCTGGGAAAGCAGTAGAAGATGGCCCAAGTGTTTGGGCCCTTGCACCCATGTGGGAGACCCAGAAGAAGTGCCTGGCTCCTGGCTTTGGATCAGCATCGGTGCAGCTCCGGCCATTGCAGCCATTTTGGGGAGTGAACCAACGGAAGGAATACCTTTCTCTCTATCTCTCCCTCTCATTGTCTGTAACTCTAACTCTCAAATAAAATCTTTTTAAAAAAGTAATTCATTGCTAGGTCAAAGATCACACAGATTTGCTTCTATGTTTTCTTCTGAGAGTTTATAGATTACAATCTGACATTTAGGCTAACAACACATTTTAGCTCATTTTTTGTATGTGGTATAAAGTAAGAGTCCAACTTCAGTCTTTTGTGTTATATAGCTATACATTTTCTATTATAGGACTCGTTGAAGAGAATATGTTTTCCTCAAAGAACAATATTTGTACTCTTGTTGAAAATCAATTAGCCACAGATACATGAGATTACTTGTAGATTTTGAATCCCTACCCACTGGTTGCATGGCTGTCTTTATGCCAACACCACACCATATTGTGATCACTGAATGAGGAGCAATTAATTCTCTATTACTCTAAACACATCCTGTTCCATCTAGTCTGTAAATTCTGCTTTATACTTTTTGTCTCCTTTGTTATGGTCATACAGTTATAATTATTACATATTCATGATAGAGGAATGCTTTTTTAAACATATAATCTCCTTGGTTTCTTATCACAATTATTGATTACAATTATAGAATTAAAAGATTTTTGTCTGATATTAATATAACCACTCTAGCTTTCTTTGGTTATTATTTTCATGGAATATCTTCGGTCAGCCTTATACTTTCAACTGTTTGTATCTTTGAGTCTAAAGTAAGTGTCTTGCAAACAGAATACAATTCAATCGTGTTTTTAATAAATCCCTCCTGCCAATATCTGCCTTTTAACTGGAGAATTTAATCAGCTTCCATTTAAAGTAATTACTGATAAGGGCTTAATTATTCCATTTTGTTTTGTTTTTTCTATATGTGTTATAAATGTTTGTAACTGTTGGTCCACAAACTTCCATTTCTACCTTCTTTTGTGTTTTGACAGATATAGAATTCTTAGCTGGTATATTTTTATTTCAAAACTTTAAATACATCATCTCACTTCTTTCTGGCCTCCACAGGTTTTGATGTGAAATCGGCTGCTAATCTTATTGCACATATTTGTATGTGATAAGTTGGCTCTCTCTTGCTGCTTTCAAGATTATTCCTTTGTCTCACTTCCTAGTTTTATTGAAAGTATGGCAGATGTCTCGGTGTGGATCTCTTTGAGTTTATCCTTTTTTGATTCATTGAACTTTTCAGATACATGGATTTTATGCCCTTTATAGAATTTGGGAAGTTTCAGGCATAATTTTTTCAAACGTTCTTTCTTCTGCTGACATTCTCTTTTCTCCTTTAATCTCTGTCCCCTGGGAATTCTATTACCAAACTCACTGTTATATTCTTCGAGCAAATGACATTTTTGTATCTTGACTGTATTTTGTATCTTCAAGTGTTTTCCTTTGCTGCCTCATGCTCTCCAGTATTTATTTTTCTAAGCCAGAGAGATTCCCATCTCTACACACACATGCACAGACACGCCACATGTGCCAGTAGCTTGTTTCTATCTTGCCATGCCTTCATATAACAACTAGAAACCCCTCAACCTTCCTCAATCTTCCATCCACTGCATCCATTTCTGCCACGTCCTTTGAGATTCCCTCCCCTATATTGTATTCTTACTAATGTAATCATCACACCCAAAATGCATTGCTGATAGTTTTAATGATTCGGTCACTGTATATTTTTGACAGTTATATTTATGATTTCTCAGCTGCTTCATGCTTGCTGTGCCTTAATAAAATTTATATAATATATATATATATATTCTGATTACAGTGAGGTTAATTAAAATATTTAAAGTCCCAAAGAATGATAATCAAGCACATTATTACTGTAAGTACACTTGAAAATGAACAACTACATTTTTCAATAGATATTACTGCTAGAAAGAAAGCTTCCAGTTCAACAGTGATCAAGAAAACGTATTAACGCTACTAAGCTAGCATCAAAATTAATTTTATCTTTTTACTGGAACAAAGATGTAAACTATTGAAAAACAACTTAAGGGCTGGTGCTGCAGCTCACTAGGCTAATCCTCCACCTGCGGTGCCTGCACCCCGGGTTCTAGTCCCGGTTGGGGCATCAGATTCTGTCCCGGTTGCTCCTTTATCAATCCAGTTCTCTGCTGTGGCCCAGGAGTGCAGTGGAGGATGACCCAGGTCCTTGGGCCCTGCACCCGCATGGGAGACCAGGAAAAGCACCTGGCTCCTGGCTTCAGATTGGCACAGCACTGGCTGTAGTGGCCACTTGGGGAGTGAATCAATGGGAAAAGGAAGACCTTTCTCTCTGTCTGTCTCTCACTGTCTAACTCTGCCTGTCAAAAAAAGTAAAAAGAAAAAAAGAAAAACAACTTAAGAAGAGGCATGTATACAAAACACTCCACATATCAAGTTCATGCAATTAGGTTCAGAACAGAATCCTTTTTTCAGGTTGTAAAATAAAGTAGGATAGATAAAAAGTCTCTTTTGTACCAAACATATGTCTTTAACTAATCCCAAAAGCAGGAAAATTCTCTACCAGGGCCCCATAAATCCTTGCAACTGCACAAGGCAGCATGTGAGATGAGATGATCTGTAAATGTAATATCATTGGAAAGAACAAGAAAATTCTGACATTCAGAGAAATGATCAAAACTAAACACTCTTTAATATACTGAGATTTAGATTTTATTACTATGTTGGAAATTAGGTAATATTAACAGAGTGACTGTAAGCACCTTATACAATTTCTATAAGTCTCGATTGCCTTACTCATAATATGATGAGATCTGTCTTATTTGTTGCTAGAGTAAAAATAAATTAAATTACTTTCATGGGGCACAAAGGCAAGTATTCAGTAATTGGTTTCTATAAATGGGAAGTGGTAAAACATAGGAGCTACAATGGTCATGTGTCTTAGCTATACCGTCTTACCAAGATGTTAACTTGGTTAACCTGTGCCTTAGTTTTCAAATCTGTAAAAGAGGGATGTGATTACTTATCTCATTGACCAGCTAAAGGAATTAAACTACCAAGTAGGTGAAAAGCATCTAGGAAGTTTTTGGTGCATTGTGGGCACTTGGTACACATTAGCCATTATCATCCTTGTTGCTATCTTCACATCAAAAACTCATTTTTACCTTACCAATGAACACCAGCAAATATTAAATTCTCTACAGCAATGAGTTTTGATTATAGTTTTTTAAAGACATAAAGTTAAAACTATTCTGAAATTTAAAATTTTCTCTACGTAATGCCCTTGTAAACCATTTTCAATGCCAATGTTGATTCTTTGTCTTCCAAATTCTAGACACTACCTTAGTAGTTGGATCTCTTTGTTCTCTCTAATGCCCTACATTGAGACTGAAGCAATCATACAAAACTCTCAGAAAGAAAGGGCTCTATTATTATAGTGTCTAATAAATTTGTTGATATTACCACTTCAGCTATTTTAATATGAAATTTCCTAAATTTCTAATGTTTCCATCTAAATGATATGTGATGGCCAAATTAATATCTGTATGGAGTATATTAAGTGATTTTAGTGGAAAAAATATGTAAGTTGACAGCATATGGTAATCACACTGTCAAAGACTCAAGATTCCATTTTCTCAGAGCCATCTATATCCCCTGGCTTCCCTTCCACAGACTGACATCGAGATGGTAAGATTTATTTCACTTCTAATTATACTGTTGCAGCCAGTTTTATAGAAAATACAGCTGTGATGTCCACTTTTCAAAAAGGTACAAAATCCATGGCATCATTTATATACACGCACAGTGAAGACTGGCTTACATGATAAGGAAACTTGATCTCCTTCCCCATCAGAGTCTCCAGAGACAACCAGGATATACTTCCAATGGGTGAAATGCAAGTTTGCTCATGACCTGAACATGACAAAGGAATTGTCCATCACACCATACAAGTTTAACTTCTTTTATACACTTTTCTGAGTTGCTTTCTCATATACTAGAATAAGAAGCACATATTAAAAACCCTTCACAGCTGTTTCAGCAACTGTGTGTGGCTTCTATCATTAAAGGCAGATAATGATCTGAAGCTCAGGACCAGGAATTAGAATTAGTACTTGCTCCACACCTTCAATCTGTCATGACTGTCACTGTAAGATATTTTTCTTGTCCTTCTCATCTGAACTTTACCATTTCCACTTTTTCAGAGGTTAAAGATTATTCTGCATCTATAGCCCCTCTCTCTTGGCAACTCCCAATCTGCTGCCATATGGATAAATTTGAATGAATTTTTAGAGGTTTTCTAAGTCAAGTCACACGTCACTCATCATAATTTTGATACTTGTGTAGGCTATTGCTATTGCCAATAGTTGAGTCATTTTTATTGCTGAGTACTCTCCCATTTTATGGATACACCACAGATAGTTTATTCATTCACATGTTGATGGAAATTCACGTTGTTTACTGTTTGGGTCATTACAAACAAAGTTTCTATGCATTCTTCTAAAAGTTTTGTATATACATATGTTCTCTTTATTTCTGAGAATATACATAAGAAAGGAATAACTGGTATATAATTAAGAGACTATTTAGCTTTTTAAGTACATACCAAAGTCTGTGCCAAAGATGTTGTAGCTATTGTACATTCTGAATAGCAATAATGCATGAGTACCAGTTTCTCCATATCTTCATCAATAATTGGTAATGTTCAGTCTTTTTATTTTTACCAATTCTCATCAGTATGGGAAGTATCCCACTAGGTAATTATAATCACTTTCTATACACTTATTTGCAATCTATATATCTTCTTTGAGGAAGTGTCTATTGAATCTTCCTGCCTAGCTTTTTTTTTTTAATCAGAATCATATTGATTGTTTTCCTATTTTTTTATTTGAGAGAAGGAGGGTGGGAGGAGAAGGAGAGAGGGAGGGAGGGAAGGAGGAAGGGAGGGAGGGAGGGAGGGAGAGAGGAAGAGAGGGGAGGAGAGAGAGAGAGAGAAAGAGAGAGAGAGAGAGACTGAGAGACTCCCATTGTTAGTTCACCATCAAAGTGTCCACAAGGGCACAAGGGCCAGGGCTTTATCAAGCTGAAGCAAGGATCCAGGAAACCAATCCACCTCTGTCATGTGAGTGGTAGGGACCCAAGTACTTGAGCCATCACCTGATGCTTCCCAGAGTGGCCACTAACAGGAAAGTGAATTAGGAACAGAAACAGGATTTAAAAATAGGCTCCACTATGGGACATGGACTTTCCAACAGGCATCTTAATCTTTAGCCCAAGTCCCCCTACCCTGTCCCATTTTCAAATGGGCTTTATAAACATAATAATCATTATTTTCATAAGACATATTTATAAAGAAGTTAAACAATTTTCCCAATTCATAGAATTGTTGTAGTAATTAAATAAGCTTGCAAAATCCACAGCAGAATAAAAGATAATATCATTTCATAGAAGATAATAAATAGCAGGTTTTAATTAATTTATGATTATTAAATTAACTCTTTGACAATGACAACTATACCTCTTTAGTATACTATATTCAATGTTCATCAATATTTTCTCTGGAAAATTCCATCTTATTTCCTTTCCCAGCACACTTTGCAGAGTGTGTTCACAGTCTGATGGGGAACCATTTGCACCCCTGACATCAGCTGCTGATCTTCTGCACTTGTCAGTAACCTGTGAGCTTCATTCATTACATGCTAAATCACTGCTCCCAAAAGTGGCAGGTGACTGCCACAACTCACTGACATAACACTTACTCAATAAAAATAAAGGAGCCTTAAAAAAAGAGGAGTCTGGAGAAATCATAAAGAAATATATATATTTCAGGTAACTGGTGCTTTCCCTAGTGTCATAATAAGTGAGTCAATGCTAAGGAAATAAACAACTTCAGTCAGTGAAACCGGCTATTAGGAAAATCGAACTTTTCTTATCACTTGCCATCTAAACGAGTTAACCTATTACTTTTGACTGCAGCTACATTAACAGAAGCATAATTTGTTTGTATTAAGATTT
Source organism: Sylvilagus floridanus (assembly GCA_949820135.1). Taxonomy (NCBI): domain Eukaryota; kingdom Metazoa; phylum Chordata; class Mammalia; order Lagomorpha; family Leporidae; genus Sylvilagus; species Sylvilagus floridanus. The sequence goes on from OX463235.1 coordinate 60,862,913, forward strand.
CCCCAAAGCTATACTTTTGTCTATAAAAATAAAACCATTAGATAAGTGTGGAATGTTATGTTTTCATCTTTAAACCCCTTTCAACAGCTGCCTCACTGTGGCACGTGGGGATACTGAGGGCTTATTTCAAGCAATGATTAGTTTACATGGGGTTTTACTGGCATTTTAGAATCAGGGATCATGTTCTGCGCTGAACTCTAAGATGCCTCTGTAACAAAGTGATGTCTAATCCTGTGTGATTTTGTGACACAGGAAAAATAGAAGCAGAAACCTCAAATCTCAGTCAGAAGAATATTTGCTAAAGAGGAAAATTCATACCACTCTCACCCCATTTCTTCACAGACAAACTTTTACAATGAAATTTCTCCCTCTCTTTCCTCTTCATTTCTCTCTGGTCACTTCCACTACCACCCCTTAGTCAACCTTAAGTCTCCAAAAGATCAACAATGGTCTCCATGTCACTAAACAAATGGACACCTTAATGATTCTCTAACTTGGCATGTGAAAAGAAGGTTCCACTATGACCAATTCCACTTGTACAACATTATTCACTCTTGGATTCCATGACACACATTGTACCAACTCTCCTCTCTTGTTCCTTTTGCCACTCTTCCTCAGATTTCTTTCTAGCTTAATCTTTCTCTAATGTCAATCATTAAAAGCTGGTAAGGATCAGCCCCAGACTGTCACACCTCGCACTATCCCTTGAAGATCTCTCCACTCCCATGAGCAAGGCATTCCATTCCCTCTCATACTGTCTCTTCACAGCCAAAACAGTTCATCATTCCCAGGTCCATGCTAAAACAAAAGCGTTTCTTTGAAAAAATGCGAATCTGAAAGGCTAATCTCCGTTTTTCCAACTTAAAACAAACACTTCAAGGGTTTCTCATTATTCCTAAGAGAAAACCCAACAATTCACAGGAATCCAGGCACTGTGTGTCTCTGCAGCCTTACCTCAAAGACCACATTCTCTCTTTGCTTCAAACACGTAAACCACCCACTGGGCTCCACGTCCCTCACCTTTACCCCATTTACACCTGCCAGGAGATCTTTAGGGCCTTTTCACGGATCCACTGTTCTCCCCTCCCACATCACCTCCTATTAATGTGCTCACCCTCCAAGTCTTGGTTCATGTGGCACCACCAAGGCCACTTACCACGACCTGCCAAGGAAGAGGAACACCTTCCGTGTAGTGACGCCATGGTGCACCATACTTCTGAGTGCTGCAATTTATGTTTCTGAATAAATCTTTAGTTAATGTGAGCCTCCACACAGAGTAAAAGCTCTATGTTGGCAGGAGCAAATCCTCTCCAGCCCATGTTCAGAGTTAGCACAGTTGGTCATCAGCAAGATTTCTTGGATGGATTGAGTAGTTTTTTATATTCTGTGAGGCCTGGGGCCCAGCCCTAGCTTTCTCTTTGCTGAGCTTCATGACTTTCAGCATAAAGAGCTGCTGCTCACCCAATCTCTTTTGGCTACCTCCTCAGGGGCCTGCTGTCTCCCAGATGGACCTAGGCCCTATATGAAGGCTGCAAAGACTTCCATGAGTACTGTCTCCCATCATTTCCAGCTAATGAGAGGAAAAAAGTAAAGAAAATAAGAGAAGGAAAAACTTAGAAGGACCCCAAGATCACCCTTGGTTGTATTTTCTGTGCTCACTCTTTCTACCACTTTCCAGAGCACTTCGAAAAGAACAACTCCAGAGACATAACTGGAAGGAATCTTTTGGGGGCTATGCCTTAGTTTCACGACAAAAAGACCTTGGAGGAGGCAGCCTACTCAGCCATGAGTGAGCTACAATCCCCTTGATTTTTGGCAGTGGGACTTCATATTACACAAGCGTTAGCAGTGTGTTCAAGCAAAATCAAGAGTGGTTTAGTTTTACAAGCTGGCATTTTTTTTCAGATGTGCTTCATTGTATTTGAAAGGCAGAGTGAGAGAGAGAGGGGGAGAGACAAACAGGGAGAGATCTTCCATTTATTGATTCACTTCTCAAATCTCTGCATTAGTCAGGAGCCAGACAGTCCAATGGGAAACCCCATGGGTGACAGAAGCCTAAGTACCTGAGTCATCATTACTGCCTTCCTAGAAACATTAGAAAGAATCTGGATCAGAAGCAGAGAAGCCAAGATTCAATCTCTGATATGAAATGTGGGCCACCCAACGATGGCTTAAACATCTGCACCACAACACCCACCCCTAATTTCTATTTTTAATGCAGGATGGCTTAATATTTGATGTTAGTATGAGGTAAATCCCCCAGAAACCCAGCCCCCCCTCTTCTGAGAATAGCCAAGGCTCCCAGAAAGAGGTTGAACAAGGAGCATATATTCAAATTTTATGGTAAACTGTGGATTCCTATTAATTTTTTCTCAAAGAATTTTAACTCATCCCAGTACTTGTGAATCTTCAGTTTTTATGGTAAGCATTAGTTTTGTTCAGTGATCAATATATTTCTTTCTTGAAATGCAGTCTTTTAAGTTTGTATCTCTAATAATACCAAGCTAAATGTTGGATGTAGCAAATGTCCTATTCAGGATTATGTCCAGAGCAAATCAAAGGGTTAATAAATCCAACTGCTACAGAAGGTGCCATACAGTGAGGAAAACCAAACCACCTTCTCTTCAGGAAGGCTTGTCCAGTTTGTGAAAGGGGGAAAGTTTGCACCCAGGAAGCTCATCACAGACATCACTGCAAAATTAGAACTAGTCCACCTGAGCTCTAAATTCACGTTCGTGTCGGTTGGAGTTAGACTTAAATTATTTGCTTCTTGGGGCCGCCATTGTGGCATAGCTGGTTAAGTTAAATTCAAATATCTTTGTAGAGAAAATTTTAAAACAAAAAACTTTTTCTCTCTATAATTTCTAATTTAGAATGTTGTTGCCAACACAGATACGATCTGTACAAAAGTGGCCCTACTTTCTGCAACTCACCTAGGGAAATGAAGAACCTATTAAGAAAAACATTGAGTTACTTTGATAACAGTAGAGTTTTCATATTCAACCCAAGAAACATGCATTTTCCTAAGTCTTTGAGGGAATGTTCTAAAGATATTAAGGTTCCCATTATTCAGTGTAGGCTGTGCAAAGCAAAAAATACTGCCTTCTTCCAAAAACTAATCTATGGGCTGACATATTCTCTGTCCTAAAGATCTAATAAATTTCTGCAATGCGGCACATGGAGAGAAGGTTAAGTAGTTGGTACTGGAGTTGGTTGCAGATGAGCCCCTTGAAATGAGCTCTTCTTATGCATGTTTTATATTTCCATATGCAAGGGAATTTTGCGATCACAAAGAAAGAATCTTTCTTTGAGGCACTGGTGGTTACCAAGATGGCTCCATGGAAGCTGCTCCTGTTTCTTGGATTTACTGTGTGCCTTCCTGACTCCCTAGCCTGGCTGAAACTCCCACTTTACAAGTTCTTATAACACCTTGAGCCTCCACATTGCAACACATCAAACAGGTGTGACTATAAACTCAGTGCTATAGGGAATTGGTTAATTCTACATCTACTACTAGGCTATGAGCCCCAGGGCTGAAGGGACTATGAAGGCTTCATTTACCTTCGTAGCTCCCATTAACTAGCTTTGGAAATGTGGAGGTAAATTCTGGAAATAACTAGTGACAACACAATTTAGAATGTTTATTACTCTTGGCAAGTGACAACAGTTACAGATTCCAGCAAACAATATATGAATATCCTAGCAAGAGAATCTAGAAATAGCATTCTTTCTCTATATGGACTAAATAAATGGGCCAAACCATATGTACTTTAAAAAATATTTATATCCATAATAATACATTAAAAAGTTGGATATGGTTATAAATGAACATGTATTTTTAAGTCCTGGGAAAAAACTGAGACTTTGTTTTATTGTGTTTTTCATATTTCAAGATTCAGAGTGTACATCTTCAAAAATCTTCTGGGACTTGCCTCTCTCTATCTCACCCATCCTCATTCCCTCGCTGTGTTCCCCTGATAACATGGGGATAACTTTATTTTGGCTCTTCTCTCATCATAATCTTTTGTCCTCTTACTGTGATCATTGGCAGGGAAGGGCTGTGCTCATTCATCTTTGAATCTGCACTGCTGTCATCTTGCCTACTGCCAACTTTCAGTGCACCTGGGCTCTCTGTGGGAGGAATTAAAGTGCCTGGATTTGGTAGGATGAGTATATGAAGCATAGACAAGGAAGTTGCCAAAAGAATTGGTGTTTTTTGGCTTGTGGGAGATCCCTCACTAGATTGATATCCATTTCCATAGTTGGATGCTTCATTTTGGCAGCTGAACACTGACGAGCAAGAGTTCATAAAGCCAGCTTCTTTCCACAGGGGACTCTAGATCCAAACATGTCTGCTGCAGCCAAGCTCTACATGATACCCAAATAGCTGACTTTGATTCTAGCTTCTTCACGTTGTTTCTCATCCGTCCTTTCTCAGTTAATCCTACATTAATAGAAAAGTGCCAACCACTGATTTGCATGTAAACAAAACAAAACAAAAATTAAGCAATTAAAAGCTAGTATTTAGGACAAAATGGGAAGTATTCTCAACAAAATATAGATAGAAATGTGAAGAACTCACCTCCAACTTTTTATTTCAATCTTCCAATTTTACCAATTTTCATAAAAGAATGACCACATAAGAAGACCCCTTTTCCCATCTTTCCACCTAGAAGTTCAGAAAAACCTCTCACAATTTCTTTTTTTTTTTAATTATTTTTGACAGGCAGAGTGGACAGTGAGAGAGAGAGACAGAGAGAAAGGTCTTCCTTTTGCCATTGGTTCACCCTCCAATGGCTGCTGAGGCTGGCACACCGCGCTGATCTGAAGCCAGGAGCCAGGTGCTTCTCCTGGTCTCCCATGGGGTGCAGGGCCCAAGGACCTGGGCCATCCTCCACTGCACTCCCGGGCCACAGCAGAGAGCTGGCCTGGAAGAGGGGCAACCGGGACAGAATCCGGCACCCCAACCGGGACTAGAACCCGGTGTGCCGGCGCCGCAAGGCGGAGGATTAGCCTGTTGAGCCACAGCGCCGGCCAACCTCTCACAATTTCAACCACACTAATCTTTATAAAAACATCACTACCTCAAGTATTAAAAATATACTGTTGGGGTCCGCGCTGTGGCATAGCAGGTTAATGTCCTAGCCTGAAGCGCCGGCATCCACATGGGTGCCGGTTCTAGTCTCGGCTGCTCCTCTTCCGATCCAGCACTCTGCTATGGCCTGGGAAGGCAGTAGAGGATAGCCCAAGACCCTGGGCCCATGCACCAATGTGGGAGATCAAGAAGAAGTTCCTGGCTCCTGGCTTCAGATCGACTCAGCTCCAGCCATTGCGACCATCTGGAGAGTGAACCAGCGGATGGAAGACCTCTCTCTGTCTCAACCTCTCTCTGTAACTCTTTCACATAAATAAAATAAATCTTAAAAAAATATATACTGTTTAATCTCAAAGAAGATTTTGCAGGGCCCATGTTGTTGTGTAGCAGGTTAAGCCTCTGCCTGTGATATCCATCCAATACAGGCACCTGTTCAAGTCCCAGCTGCTCCACTTCTGATCCAGCTCCCTGCTATTGCACCTGGGGAAGCAATGGAAGATTCCCCATGTATTTGGACCTGTGCACCAATGTCAGATACCTAGAAGAAGCTCCTGGCTCCTAGCTTTGGCCTGGCCCAGCTCCAGGCTTTGCAGCCATTTGGGAAGTGAACCAAACAGATAGAATCTCTCTCACTCTGTCTCTCCCTGTCTCTCTGTTACTCTGCCTGTCAAATAAATAAATAAATCATTTAAAAGTACTTGTAATTTTAAACCTCAGTTTGTTTTATGAATAAGATTGTTCTCTTCTTATTTCTTATTAGAATTCCTTGAACTTGATCATCATTCAGAGAATTGTCTTGAGGAGCTAATTTCGAAAAATATGTATGATCTCCAAATGTTCCAGCAGAATTTTTCATTTTTCCAGGGATCATTGGCAACATTCTTCACTTTTACATGGCTCTCTCCTGATTTACTCAGATTTCTTGGCAATAATTGGTACAAATATGGGCAGACACAACTTCAGTAAAATTCAGAATTGGTTCTGTGCATTTGTAGTTGGTGCTCAAGACCTAGTTTTTCCTCATTCGTTGTTTCTGTTCACCTTCTTTAAATCATGTCCAGGATGACCTGTACCCCCATGCTTCATTCCAGAGGCACTGGTAATATGCAGTATTTCACCAAAATATGACATTTTGTCCCATTACCTTCTTGTACAGGAGAAATTTAGCCACTGTTTATGCAAAATGATTCCATTATTACAAGTACATGTTTTATGACCCTATACTCTAAAAGCAGAAATACACTAGGCTGGAAATTTCAAATTTATTTCTTCTTTTGTTCTTGCAGAGACACACTGGATGCTTTATTGCATTTGGGATCCAATATACTTTAATTATATATACTTTAATTATATATAATGAATCTTTCTTAAAATAAAGGAAAAGCTGCCATAGAGGTTTCTCAATAAGTTCTCATTATCTCATATTTTAAGTTTTACATTTATGTTGGATTTGATATCTTCTTTTATGATGATATTACAGTACATTACACTTAACTCACTAAAAGCAATTTTCAAAGTTGAACTCTATTTAAACTCAAGTCCAAATGATTAGGAGAGGTAAGAATAGAGACACACACAACCCACACAAATTTTTCTTAACTGGGCTCATACATGTTAAACATTTTATTCAGAAATGAAATATATATAAATATATATTTATATAAATATAAGTATATATTTAAATATATGTATTTATATATTGTGTGTTTATATATTATATATTTATATATAAATACATATAAAATATATATATATAAATATATATAAAATGGTCACTTGCTCTTCCCTACATCTCAACCCTCATTCCTTACACCTTTCTCTGTGAATGGACTGATTCCTTTTCAATTCTATATACCAATATCATTGAAAAGTGACTAAGTTTACTTTAAGTGATCATACTCATGTGAAAATTAACCCATCTCTACTCTCTGCATTCTGATGATGAGATTGGGATTCTGAAAAGCATATTTCTCATTTTTAGATGGCTCTCTTTCAATTGGGGTACTGTATTGACCTAGAAGATAGGAAGAGGGAGAAGGCGGCTTGCTACTTCCTGATTATCTTTTCTTCCTGTTAGCATCACTCCAGCCTCTCAAGCATCAGCAGTTAGTCACAGTCTTGAGTAACTCTGATCCTACAGGAATCAACACTACTCCACTTCTCCAAAGGTGCTAGCACTTCCTGCAGGATGACCCACAGCCACAGGTCTGGTCACAAACTCTCTGTGGCCCAATATCTGATCTCCTGAGTTCCCAAGAGTAGCCAAACAGTATCTCCTCTTCAGAGCTTGAGCCAGAGCTTACACAGCCCCTCTCTAAGCTCCTGTGCTAGTAGCTGCTGTTGTGCTGCACTCACTGCCTAGAGGAAATTCCTAGACCCAAGGGCATTTTCTCTAAATTTCTCTAGAGCTGTAACTCCTTTCTTCTGAGTCTCTAGCCTGGGGATATAACTGTTGTATGTTAGTATCCTGTTTTGACTCTTCAGTTCTCTAATACCCCTTATTTAATGTTCCAAATTCTTTCTGTGGACATATTTACTACATTATCTGTTCCTAACAAGATTTTGAGTCCATTACTATTTGGTACAGAACATAATCCCAGGAAACCAGGCCTCAAAAATGAGATTCATGGGTTGGGATACTTATATCCTTGGCTTCAAAAATATGGAGCTTCCCACCAAGGGGTATCAGGAATATTTGTTATACAGGGTATTGTGGCTAATTGTCACCTGTTTTGATTCAATGAAGTATTACAAAAATTGTGTAACTAAGAGTTTGCTTTTGATGAAAATAGGTTAGAAATTCTCCCTCTTACTACACAGGGGAATATACAAAAATGAAGTGACAACCTCAGATCCTTAAGACTTTATCTCAATAAAGAACAAGAGAACATATATATGTCCCTAAAAGAATGTCTTATTTCACTGAAAATCATAATCAAAATTAAATTGTGTGAGTTGAAGAAGTAAACACTGTCAAATTCACAGGTTTTCAAGATTTGATAGTCTGGGTCTTGGAAAAAACAGGGTCCCCAGAGCATATCTACAAGCATAGGCCATCTTGTTTGTTTTTAGTAGTCCTTCAGCTGCTGGTTACAAAACTTCATGGAAATCAAATTTGTACAACATAATGAATCCATTACACATTCCAGATAGATGATGTTAGAGTGATGCACAGAGATGGGTAAAAAACAAAATGGTGTTAACACAACTCTGCAGGCAGAGTTAACTGAGAAGAACTCCTCCTATCAACCCCTTCTATCAACCTGAAGAAGTAGATAATACATCTATTTCACCTGACTTGAGACAGTAAATTGGAACATTTGTGGGAGGTACTTACAGTTCTTTAAATAGTGGGTGGTTTTACATCAAATTAGCTTTAATTTACTGTAGTGATGTCTACTCAGTACCACTGGCTCACTACCCCAAAGAGCAGGATTCAGTATCCATGCTCATTACCATAACCTTGGTTATGCCAGACTGGCTTGTTACCTAATTCAAGTGGGAAAATTTCCAAAATAAACTAATTTTATATTCCTGTACAACACCATCTTGGTCAGTCTTGGTGGATCCTCAGAATAAAACATTATTCCCTCATCACCTCCAGTCTTCTGATCTTAAGCCTACCTCTTATTTTTCTCATATCTCAATTAACTAATCAAGGCAGCTTTTTAGAACATTTCACTTGGGTTTAATACCTATGATGATCTTCCCCTCCTGATACAACATGTCATCACTCCAATCTTTCCTTCCATAATCCCAACCTTCCCTTCCATAATCACCTATCTTCCCTACTTCATCCCACTTATTGATTATGTCCTTATTTCCAGAGTTGATAAATAACACATAACAGCCAGAGTTAAGAGTCATTATATTTGTTCTACAGGTGAGTAAACTGAAGTTCCTGGAAAACTATGTATTAAGCCAAATGTCCGACAATAGGTAAGTAGCAGGCCAGGAATCATAACTCAAAATCCATAACCCAAAGCTCTTTCCAGTGCACCATAACATAGCTCCCACTTCCTGATAGATAAGCACTTTCATGCTTATGTCTTCTTCAGTTTGCCTAGGAGTAGAATATAATCCCTCTTGTCTTGGAACCTAAAGAGCACAAGAACAGTGGTTGTAGATATGCCAAGGAAGAGGGAGGAATGAGCAGATTTGATTGTGCAGGGCTGCAAAGCTCATACAAGGTTTTAAGCATGAGAATAACATGACCGGATTTGTTTGTGAGATAACTCTGAAGGAAGGTAAACTGGTCAAATAAGAAAGAATACTACTGTAAGAAAGCAATCTAACATGAATCTGCAAAGGTGACGTGACTGTACCTCAGAAAAATGTCCCTCTATTCAAGAGCTAATTTGTAATATAATCAACTGAAGTTAATAACTGATTCAAGGGAGCAGGAGTAAAGGAGAGAGCGAGGTTAAGGAAAACTCCAAGGTTTCTGATTATGGATTCTGTGTAACACGACAGAACAAAAAGAAATTGAGCAAAATGGTACTGGTGAGAAATAAACAATTTCTGTTGCAGACAAATTAAGTTTGAAGTATCTGTTCTCATGTACTTATTCTATAAAAGTTTTTTTTAGTTTCTCCAGGGCAAAAACAATATCTTATCCAACTTTGTACAAGCATGCTTTTATCTGTCACTAAAAACATTGATGGGGTGGAATGCACTCAAGTTTATTGAATTAATAACAGTAATTCGAATGTGTTTCTCCTAAAATTCTACATTGTGGCTTCTGGTCTTCATTCAATTACTGACAGTTGTTTAACCTTGGTAGTAGCTCTACAGCTTTACATTTCTGTGACTCTAAAAAATAAGAATGATGCCAAGTGTTCCATGTACCTTGAAGTTTTGTTTCAAAGAACCAAATTAAATAATGGTAGGAAAATTCTATGAAATAGAAAAGCACTTTACAACCTAAATTGTTGGTCTCTGGCATTTAACATCATGCTTGCAGGCAGGCAGTCTATTAAATGGAATAGAATCATTTAGAAGAGATAAAGTTCATGTTAAAGAGGAAGATATAAAAGCCAAAGTCTAAGGCATGTATCCTGAGCAAAGAAGAAAGTGCACTTTATAGAGAGAATGTTCTAGAAACTTGAATCTCCAAAAACATCTCTGAAGAGTGAACATTCACTGCTAGTGATCACATAGCTACTGAAGGGCATTAAATAATTTTGTGCTTGAGTTAAAATTAAAATTCTCCAAGATTAAACCTAAGAAATTAAAAGTAGAATAAAAACCGTGTAATTTTTTAGAAGAAAGGTTCAAATCAAGCAACATGAACAGGGATAAAAACAGAAACAGCATTGAGACAGATATTTGCTACAATAATACTCTGTTAATACCACATGGGAAGTGAAACCCTCTCCAAGATGCTGAAAAAGTCAGCTCACATCTGTTCTATATTTATTAAACACTACACCACCTAAATCCCTCAAATCAAAGTAGTAAACAACTGAACAAATAAAGCTGAGATCTAATTATCCGTTTCTTTTTGTTATCAGTGCCTGTGGATGGGTGTTACTTTGTTGGCAGAACTTCTATTATTCTGGTTACTGATACCTGATTTTCCTTTGCAGAATTTCCTCCCCCACCCAGTCATGGTTTGAAGGGGAGGGCAGAAAAATCCAATACTGGATATTAGGATGACCATGTGAATCAGGCCTTGCAAACAAGAGCATCTATCCATGCTAATAATTCCAGTAATGCCTCGCAGGAGACATCTGACCAAAGCTAGGCAATGACAGTCTCATGAAGACAGCACTCATGCTTGATCCGCTGCAAAAATGAGGATGCTTTTATGGATAGTATTCTAAAACTTTGGATTTAGGCCTGGGACTTCTTGTGACCAGGTTACCACCAAATGAAATATTACTTGAAAATTAGGTAAACATGGGGGAAAACAGGGCTAAGAGACACAGGGAGAATGGCCTTTTACTCCTAGTTCCTGTAGCAATAAAGTCTGGAACTCTGTCCTTTAACCTGTATCACATGGTACTAGGAGCTGTCCTGCTACCCAGCTAAGAGCCAGACAGACAGGCTTGAAAAGCCAAATTGACGCCATCCTATTCAAAGTCTACAGCTCTATTCCATGATTTGCAAACGTCAAAGGCTTATATTCTCTGGGCCTCCACCTCAATACCCTTATACAATGTTCACATTTACCCCCTTTTCAACTCAGATTTTTGGAGGGGTAAATATAAATTGAAAAGAAAATTTTTAATTCTCCCTGTTGAATATAGGGGAAAAGACTTTCCACCTCTTTCATACTTACTTTAGAGGACTTGTTATTTAAAGTTCTTTGTCTCTTTGAGATGCAAATGAATCCTTTTGGACATTATACATCTTTTCTTTTCATTAACATACAAAAAAAGGGGACAATAGGACATTCCAATACACATACAGGACACTATATGCCATCTCTAATCAGGACAATCAACATTGTTTTTGCCAGCTTTATGGCCCAAGAATACTTTCTAAAGGATCTGGAAACCACCTCTGAAAAGCAGTCATCAAAGAAGATCATATCCCTAGCCTCAAGTTTCTGCATGCATGTAGAAATCTAAAGAGAGGGGACTGATTCCAAAGCTACCTAGAAGTTCTCATAGAACCAAATCTATTTTCCAAAGAGAATGTCATCTCTGGGAATTTTCATCAACGTGAAATGCAGGAGTAGAGTTTCTAACTCAGAGCTAAGGAAAACAGTAATACTGAACTTCAAGAAAAGGGCCCAAACCAGCCCCCATATTTGAGCATTGGGTTTGGCCCAAGGAGGTTTCCATATGTAGTGAATTACAACCTAGTTTGATGTGCAAGCCCATTGTATCCTCACCCAATCACAGCAGCCAACACCCCAGCTAATTCCAGGCTGATGTTTACCAAGTTATGCTCAAATAAGGCAAATACAAAATTTCACCAATCAGGTAAACTCTATATGACATTTCCTATCTTTCTGGTTACAAAAGTAACTCCGCACATTATATAGGGGAAGGTGGTATTCAAAATGCTGTTTTGCCTAAAATGCTGTATGATTCTGGAATCTTTTTCAAGTTCATGTAAACCTCATTAGACAGAAATGGTCTCAGTTTGTTACAGTAGGAATCTAGCAAATATATGCTGAGATAAACTGAATCCATCGTCACTGCCACTGTTATATAACAGGATAGCTCTTCACCTGAGAATAAAAACGACTCTTCTGCAATTCTAAGATGGAACTTTTCAATTTTTAATTACAGCACCAGAGGTAGCCTAGGATCCTCCTCATCAGCCTCTATGGTTCTGTGTCTGAAGTTGGGTGAAATAAACTTTATGATCCATCTGTAATCTGGATACACACTTGTTGCTGGGAAACAATCCCACATTTCTGAATAGAATTATTAGAAGGATTCAAAGGGAAAACATAAAAGAAACCCATGCAACCACTACTAGCCCTCCATAAAGGCAGTGCATTGATTTATACTGTGACAACCTCTATTGCCTACAGCTCCCACCCAACAAGACCTTGCCTCCAGTTCTTCAAACTTAATAAACCTTCTTGAGGTTCCAGTTGGAGCACACATGTTGTGACTGAGTGTGGTATTTTGCTACTGTTATATAAAGCTGGTGCTCTAATGAGATAATATGTTTGTTTATTAAAATAAACAAACCATAAAAACGATGGCATGCAGATTTCTCTACTCAAAGTGTCAGCTTTAACTGACAAATAAACTGAATGATCCATCTGCCTCCATCATCCATTTCACTGATATTCAAGAACAGTCAGCATTGCTTCTACTAATTATTCACTAACAAAACTCCATATAGGGATTGATTACCCTTGTAATACAATTTTGCCAACATTTAACATACCATGGCTCTTCCAATACACCCTAATCTAATGACTACAAAGAATCTTTTCTACTTAGCAAAATTTGCTTTATCATACCAATACTAATAAGATTTTTCTCTTTATTAGAGTCCTACAGGCAATGATAGAAGTAATATATCATGTAACCAGGGAACAATAATCTAATCTATGTTCCAAGCGGCGATTCCCACTATGAATCTGACATAAAGCTTACATTCCTGACACGGCCTTGCCTTTTAATAAGACCACGTCATTGAGAAGAAATACCTGGTGTAGGCATTTAGCTTAGCAGTGAAGATTCCGATTGAAACAACACATGACAAATCAGAATGCCTGGTCCAAATTCCACCTACTGTGTTTCTAATTCCAGCTTCCTGAAGGTGATGGCTCAAGTGGTTGTGTCCCTGTCACATATGTGGGGCACCTGGATTGAGTTCCTGGCTCCTGGCTTTGGTCTAATCTAGACCCTAATCTAGACCCAAAGGGAGCTCTGTTGGTATACCTATGTCTCTCCAGTCTTTCTACCTCTCAAACAAGTAGAAAAGAAGAAACACCTGTTTATTACTAAATAAATACATAGAAACTGGAAGGAGACAGCTTTACAGCACAGGTGAGGCTGTCGGGTTGGGCTGGGTGACTGTGAGTCCCTCAGGCTTGAGCAGGCTGCAAGCCATGGCTGGGAGCTTGCTTCCAGACCTGCTGGCAACTTCCCCCGCTATACCTTTCTGTTCCACAAGTGTGAGCTGTGGTTTTAACCACAGCTTCAAGCTAGCTACAGTCTTCCTCCCAAAACTATCAGAGGAGCGGAGCTGAGTCCACTAAGGGAAATTGGGCGTCTCCAAGGGACCCCCACTATCTCTATGGGCCCCAAGCCAATGAGCGTACATTATGTGAAACTCCTGTCCAACAGACACCCCTAGGAAGATCCCATTAAAAAAAAAGAAAGTAGAAGATCCCCCCCCCCAAAAAAAAAAAAAAAATCTTAAAAACACCATGTGCTTCCTGAAAGCCAGCATCCCATTCGGAGTTTGGACACTGGGGGCTGGACTACTCTCAGACCCGATGCTTCTTCAGTTGCTTTGCAACACAGATGATAAAAGTATCTGCTCCTGCCCGGGAGAGCAGTGGAGGATGGCCCAGGTCCTTGGGCCCTACACCCACATGGGAGACCAGGAGGAAGCACCTGGCTCCTGGCTTCGGATCGGCTGCAGCGCACCGGCTGTGGCAGCCATTTGGGGGGTGAGCCAACAGAAGGAAGACCTTCTCTCTGTCTCTCTCTTTTGCTGTCTAACTCTGCCTGTCAAACAAAAAAAAAAGTGGAAGATGGCCCAAGGGCTTAGGGCCCTGTACCCATATGGTAGACCCAGAAGCTCCTGGTGCCTGGCTTCAAATCAGCTCAGCTCCAGCCATTGTGGAAATGTGGGGAGTGAGCTAGCAGATAGAAGACCTTTCTCTTTGTCTCTCTTTGTAACTCTACCTCTCAAATAAACAAATTTTAAAAATATTTTTAAAGAATAATGTAAGGGTTTAAAAACGTGCCCATCATAAGCCCCAGCATCGAGGCAGGATACATTAAGATGCAGCCTGTGGTGCCAGCATACCATCTGAACACTGCTGGGGACCCTAATATCCATGAGGGAGGTGAGAGACCCTGACCAAGGCAGCATTTGGGGAGTCAACCAGCAGACAGAAGATCGATCTCTCTCTCTCTCTCAATCTCTCTCTTTCTCTCTCTCTCCCCGGCTCCCTCTTCCCTCTCTTCCCCTCCCTCCCTCTCTCCCCCTTTCTCCATCCATCCATGTAACTCTGACTTTCAAATAAATAAATAATCTTTTTTAAAAAAGTGAAAATTTGACTTCAAATAAGGCCATCATGTGAAGAAGTATCCTTCACCCTGACTTCAAGGTCTTACGGAATCTGAGACTGCTCTGACATGAACCACAACGTGTTTCCAGCTTGTGTGATGCCCCAGCTACTGTCCTGGAAGATCTATAACTTTTCAAATTATTTTAATTCTATACTCAAAAAATATGTTTCTCAAAAAAAATTTAAGGAAAAAATCTTCTGTTTTAGTTCTAAGTTATTAATATGAGTAGTTTGGAAAAATTCACTTTATGACTCTATATCAGTATTCCTAAACATCAAATTTGAATAAAAGAGTTTCTACTTAATGTTCTTTTGAAAGAATGAGAATCAAAGGTATGTACTAACAAGCTGCTATTAGTTTTATGTTCCTCATGTCTTCTTCAAGGCAATGTGTGAAATTTAGCTCTAAGTCTCTTCAGAGTACTTACGGGCATGCTCAGTCTGATCTGTATCTTTAACAGGCCCTATTGTAATATTTTACAAATAGATCCCTCTGTAGGTATTTCAGCATTCTGTAGGACTTTTTTTTTTTGACAGGCAGAGTGGAGAGTGTGAGAGAGACAGAGAGAAAGGTCTTCCTTTGCCGTTGGTTCACCCTCTAATAGCCGCCGCGGCCGGTACTCTGCAGCCAGCACACGGCGCTGAGCGAGAAGCCAAGTGCTTCTCCTGGTATCCCATGGGGTGCAGGGCCCAAGGACTTGGGCCATCCTGCACTGCACTCCCTGGCCACAGCAGAGAGCTGGCCTGGAAGAGGGGCAACTGGGACAGAATCCGGCGCCCCAACCGGGACTAGAACCCGGTGTGCCAGCGCTGCATGGTGGAGGATTAGCCTATTGAGCCGTGGCACCAGCCTGTAGGACTTCCTAAAAAAAATTTTCTATTTATTCCCAAAAGCTATGAAGAATTTTACATTGAGCATAATTAGGAACAGAAAAAACTGTACTTCTACCCAGCAACACGTGAATGAGATTTGAAGTGAACAGGCAAATACTCAAATGGCAAACAGTAAATTCTAAGCAGATTAAAATATAGCAATAGGTATTATCCACAATCGGAGCAGCGCTCATGTGGAAATATGCAATACTTGGAAGCTAGCCACTATGAAGCTACCTCCTAATACCATCATTATTTTTAATCTAGGAGAAGAAATATAAATGGGTGCTTTTATCCATTTCTACCTCACTTTAAAGAAAATAACAAAACAGATGTGGAACCCACCAAACACAAACTATCACATGTCATGTGTGTTCACTTACAGCATTACTTATGCCTCCTTGAAGTTCTGAACATACATGAAGCCAAATTCTTAAATTGCACTTTAAGGATTTTGAATGCACCATTAAAACTGTGTCATCTTCAGGCCAGTGGAAGCTCAAGCCCAAACACGTTTCTTCAGCTTTAAAACTTTCTCTGTAAATCATGATTTTCCCAAAAACCATAGCCCTGACTCACTTCTTTCTACACAAGAATGATCAACAATTAGGAGAGCCAGATTAGCTAATGAAAAGACACCATCCAGTTACATGTGAATTGCAAATCAACAGTCAATTTTTTTCTAGCTTAAGTATGTTCTACATATTGTATTGGATATAATTATACTAAAAAAGCTCCCACAGGGGTTGGTGTTGTGGCAAAGGTGGTGAAGCTGCTACTCAGAATGCTTATATCCTGTATTGGAGTGTGGGTTCCAGTCCCATCTCCTCTGCCTTTGATCCAGCTCCCAGCTAACACCCTTGGAAAACAGTAGGTGATGGCCCAAGTACTGCCATCCAGGTAGAAGGCCAGGATTGAGTCCCTAGCTCCTGGTTTCTATATGGCCCAGTCATGACTTTTGCAGGCATTTGGGAAGGGAACTAGCAGATGAAAGTCCTCTCCCCTCTTTCCCTCTCTCTCTCTCTTTCTCTCTCTGCCCATAACTCTTTCCTTCCCTGTCACTCTCAATTTCAATTAAATATTTTAAAAATCATGCAATTTATATGACATTCATATTTAACTGGGATCTTTTATCAGGAAAACCTACTAATAAAGTGCTAGGACATGATTATGTATTTTTTAAAAGATTTATTTATTTATTTATTTGAAAGGCAGAGTTACAGAGAGAGGAAGGGCAGAGAGAGAGAGAGAGAGAGAGAGAGAGAGAGAGAGAGAGAGAGAGAGGTCTTCTATCCTATGGTTCACTCCCCATTTGGCTGCAATGGCCGGAGCTGTGCTGATCGGAAGCCAGGAGCTTCTTCTGGGTCTCCCATGTGGGTGCAGGGGCCCAAGGACTTGGGCCATATTCTGTTGCTTTCCTAGGCTATAGCAGAGAGCAGGATTGGAAGTGGAACAGCCAGGTCTCAAACCGGAGCCCATATGGGATGCCAGCACTGCTGCCAGGGTGTTAGCCCACTGTGCCACAGCACCGGCCCCTATGATTATATATTAAAGCATCAGCAGATCAATGCCCTGGCATCTCACAAGAGAAAAAGCCAAAACTGAGACGGACAAACCTAAAACATTTAGGCCAGAAACAGAACTATATTCTTAAATGCATGCATAACCAGGAGAATATAGATAATATGGGGGGGATATGTTTCCTTGTTGACCTTTTGAACATTACACAAGATTATAGCCCATTCTTATAGCAAAGGAGAAGAAATCACGTTTTTCATATGCATCTCATCATCCAGAACCTGGTTGCAAAAGTCAGCTCTGTACAATGCCTTCCCCAACCATTCAGACATTAATATAATGCTCATAATCTTGAATACATTTAATAAAAAACACAAAAGGAACAAAGACGACTAAACAAACTAGGCAGATCTATTGTTTCACTCAACAATAGATTTTAGTTTTGCCCCAAGGAGATTTTAAGTTTCATTAGTATTAAAAACAATATTTTGTCTACAAAGGCCCAAAAATTTTCCTCCTATTTCCCATCTTACTCAAGACCCCTTTGGGTATATTTATGAGTCACAGAAGGTCTTAATTGTTGCTTTTCAATATTATAAACTCTGAAACCCCAGGTGGCATTTTGCTGCATGGATTTATACATGAGGGTTTTTGGGTATTTACAAAAAATAATATTAAAGCACAAAGACAACTAAAGTTCCTGGGATGTTTTTCCTCTTTTGTGTGAAGTACAGAAGTAGAGATGAACAGGTTTTACTAAAGGAGAGAGCCAAGTTCCTGCTCCTGTTAACTTTACTACACTTCATCTTTCACCTAGAACAGCACAGTCTACAAGCTCCCTATATTCTCCTTTCTCTCTCTCATTTATATCTCAATTTTGAGGAACATTAATTGTAAGGTAGAGTGAAAACTATGAAATGAAAGCTGAGGCAAATGTCTGAGTTTCCTGATCCCCTCCTTGCATTATACACTGCAGTACTTGGGTCTTAACCAACTTTTACTGTATCATTAGTATGCTAAGGCTGCTAGGAAAAAAAACTTTTCAAATTTGAAAGGATGGAGGAGCTGTCTGTGGAAATAGAACAAAGTAGTTCTGGGAAGTCATTGAAATTGGGTGCTGGGGATTCTGGAAATTATTTATAAAATCTGAATTTTACGCAAAAGATTTTCAAAATGATTTGAGAAAGGGATTATGAGAATTAAATGTGCTAAGGCACATGACATACTATACATAGGACCTGGCATCGGGGAAACACTTAATCAATACTAGATATTATTAAGGTCTAGCTCTGTTCCTCTTATGAACCATGCAGGAAGGCCTGACATACAAACTCTTCAGGAGAGAACTTGACTTCAACAGCACATCTTCAGGGAAGGGCATCTTGTCCAGTCTCAGGAGATCCATAGTAACGTGGAAGAATAAAACCACAGTGGCCTGGCCAACACTGTGTGCAGCAGAAAGGAATATGCGCGGGAGGAGGATTTCATCATTTTTGTCTGGATACCTTGAGACAGCCCCACTCAAAAGGCCACTGCATCACAGGTGTCATCCATAATCCTGAACTTCTCCAAAACAGTTTTGACTTAGAGGTTCTCTTAGCAAGTCAACTGAGGACAGTGGGGGCATCTCTAAAGCATGCCAGGTTTGTAAGCAGCAGGAGCCACCAATCAGCCATTTGAGTTTCTGCCCCCCCCCTCCTCTTGAAAGCCTTAGGAAAATGTTAGTGACCTTGAAAATAAATTCTCAATATGAGGAAAGAAAAGTATTTTAAAAATTAACAGAGACTATGAGGACTGTCAGACAATTTCAAAAGTTCTTTAAAAATTTGTTCCTGGACTCACTTAAGGAGAGGAGAGTAAAAAATGGGTAGAGACTAGTTTAAAGAAAGGCAGAGAATTATTTACTGCTAATAAAAAAAACAAATTTGCAAATTCAACAAGCCCATAAAATATCAAACAGGATCAATATATGGAAAACCATATCTATAAAAATCATATACAAACTATTTTTTAAGATTTATTTTATTTATTTAAAAGAGTTTCAAAAAGAAGGAGAGACACGATCAGCTCTTGTGCTGACTGTTGTTGTACAATGTAATACTTTATCCATGGTAGTATTTTTTTTTCTTTATCCTAGTACTAGTGGTTGAACTCTGTAATTAACACACAATTATTCTTAGGTGTTTAAATTTTAACTGAAAAGTGATCTCTGTGAAATATAAGAGTGGGAATAAGAGAGGGAGGAGATGTAAAACTTGGGACATGCTCAATCGGAACGGCCCCAAATGATGGAGTTAGAATTGTGCCAGGGGTTTCCAATACAATCCCATCAAGGTGGCATGTACCAAGGCCATTTCATTAGTCCAAGTGATCAATTTCAGCTCACAATTGATCACACTGATAGGTCTAAGAGTCAAAGGGATGACACAAACAAGACTAGTGTCTGCTAATACTAACTGATAGAATGAAAAAGGGAGAGAATGATCCAACATGGGAAGCAGGATACACAGCAGACTCATAGAATGGCAGATGTCCTAAATAGCACTCTGGCCTCAGAATCAGCCCTTAAGGCATTCGGATCTGGCTCAAGAGCCCATGAGAATATTTTAGGCATGGAAAGCTAAGACACTCTGGAAAAAACAGAAGACCTAAATGAAAGATCTCTGCGAGTGAGATCCCAGTGGAAAGAACGGGGCCATCAAAGAAGGAGGTACCTTTCTCTGAAGGGAGGAGAGAACTTCCACTTTGACTATGGCCCTGTGGGAATAAGATCGAAGTCGGCTAACCCTAAAGGCTTCCATAGCCTCGGCAACTCATGACCAGAGCCTAGGGAGATTACTGACGCCATAAACAAGAGTGTCAAATTGTTAAATCAACATCAGGAGTCACTGTGTACTTACGTCTCATGAGGGATCTGTCCTTAATGTGTTATCCAATGTGAAGTGATGCTATTACTAGTACTGAAACAGTATTTTTACACTTTGTGTTTCTGAGTGGATGCAAACTGATGAAATCCTTACATAGTATATATTGAATCGATCTTCTTTATATAAAGATAATTGCAAATGATTAAAAAATCTTGGTGTTAAACTGGAAATTGCATAGACAATTAATCAATTTTTTTTAAAAAAATCATGTAGGATCTCTGTCCTTAATGTGCTGTACATTGTGAATTAATACTATAACTAGTACTCCAACAGTATTATCATTTTGTGTCTCTATGCGAGGGCAAACCGTTGAAATCTTTATGTAATATGTACTAAATTGATCTTCTGTGTATAAAGAGAATTGAAAATGAATCTTGATGTGAACAGAAGGGGAGAGGGAGCGGGAAAGGGGAGGGTGGGGGGAGGGAGGGAAGTTGTGGGGGGGGGGGAGCCATTGTGGTCCATGAGCTGTTCTTTGGAAATTTATATTCTTTAAATAAAAGCTTTATAAAAAAAAAAAAAAAAAAAGAAGGAGAGACAGGCAGAAAGGTCTTCCATCCTCTAGTTTACTCCCCAAATGGCCACAAAAGCTAAAGCTGAGCTAAACCAAGGCCAGGTGACATGAGCTTCTTCCGGGTCTCCCATGTGGGTTCAGGGGCCCACACAGCACTTGGGCCATCCTCTGCTGCTTTCCGAAGTGCATTAGCCAGGAGCCAGATCAGAAGTGGAGCAGCTCAGACTCCAACTAGTGCCCATGTGAGATGCCAGCATTGTAGGTGGGGGCTTTAACCAGCTGTGCACCTGCCCCTTATACAAACTATTGATAAGCAAAACAAACTGGGAAATTATTGAAAACAGCCCCAAATGAAGAATGTGCTATATGGAGAAGAGAAATCAGAAAACATGGAAACTACAGGACACAGGGAACAAATCTTAAATGTGCTGAATGAGGGGGAAAAAATTCCATCTTCAAGGAATGAAAACAAAATAAGTGTTATGCTAGCGATGCTGTTGTGCAGCAGGTTAAGACACTGCGTGAAATGTCAGCATCCCATAAGTGAGTGTCAGAATCCTGGCTGCTCCACTTCTGATGCAGCTCCCTGATAATGCACCTGGGAAGATGAACCAAGTGGTTGGAGCCCTGCAACCCACTTGAGAGTTCCAAGTGGAGTTTCTGGTTCCTGGCTGCAGCTGATCCAGACCTAGTCAATGCAGCCATTAGTGGAGTGAAATAGCTGATGAAAGATCTCTGTCTCTCCTTCTCCCTCTCCTTCTCCCTCTCCTTCTCCCTCTCCCATGTGTGTGTCTTCCTCTCTCTCTGTAACTCTGCCTTTTAAATACATTTTTAAAATTTTTTAAAAAAGAAATATAGGGCCGGCGCCGTGGCTCAACAGGCTAATCCTCCACCTTGCAGCACCGGCACATCGGGTTCTAGTCCCAGTCGGGGCGCCGGATTCTGTCCCGATTGCCCCTCTTCCAGTCCAGCTCTCTGCTGTGGCCTGGGAAGGCAGTGGAGGGTGGCCCAAGTGCCTGGGACCTGAACCTGCATGGGAGACCAGGAGAAGCACCTGGCTCCTGGCTTCAGATCAGCATGGTGTGCTGGCCGCAGCAGCCATTAGAGAGCGAACCAACAGAAAAAGGAAGACCTTTCTCTCTGTCTCTCTCTCACTGTCCATTCTGCCTGTAAAAAAAAAAAAGAAAGAAAGAAATACAGATCATGCTTAGGTAAATTAAACTAAAGTTCATTTTCAGTAAATCTATACAGAAAAATGTAAAAGGATGCTCTTTATACTGAAGAGAAATTTATTGAAAGGGACTCAGAACTTCAAAAAGAAATGAATATTCAAAATGATAAATGATAAATATCTATGCTAATATGGCACTACTTTTGCTCATTTATTTAAAATGTATATGACTTTTTAAATGCACCCCCCTACTAACAGCTTCTGTAGACACCAGACGATGAGGTCACCTGATCCTGATATGTAACCTCCAAACTGTAACTGAAATAAATTGCTCAAGAAGCTCCTCACAGGTATTTTAGTGAAAGTAACAGAAAGTAACATATCCATACCATGGACTATTACTCAAGGATATAAAGAATAAAACTTTGATACACATGGCAACAATAGAACTCCAGAGAATTTTACTGAGTAAAAACATAATCCCAAATCATTGTTTAATGTATGACTCTCTTTACAGGACATTATTTAAATGATATTGTTATAGAAATTGAGAATAGAACAGTGGTTCCCAGAGGATAGAAAGGGAGAACAGGTGTGCGGGAAGTGAAAAGAAAAAAACAGAAGATTGTCTCAGACAAGAGATGACTCTGGAAATTCATTTTCAGCAAGCCTTTTCCTTAAGAATTGTTTGATGTGGGCCGGCGCCGTGGCTCACATGGTTAATCCTCCGCCTGGGGCACCGGCATCCCATATGGGCGCCAGTTCTAGTCCCGGCTGTTCCTCTTCCAGTCCAGCTCTCTGCTGTGGCCTGGGAGGGCAGTGGTAGATGGCCCAAGTGCTTGGGCGCCTGCACCCACATGGGAGGCCAGGAGTAAGTAGCTGGCTCCTGGCTTCGGATTGGCGCAGTACACCGGCCGTAGCAGCTATTTGGGGAGTGAATCAATGGAAGGAAGACCTTTCTCTCTCTCACTGTCTATAACTCTACCTGTCCAAAAAAAATTGTTTGATTAAGTTCTTCCTACAGAAAGAATATGATCTCAAAGGGTGCCCAATGGCCAAATCTGGAATAATTTATAAACAGAATAGTGATACAACAGGATTATAACATTAAGAAAAGAAAATGAATGCCCATAAGTACATAATGATATAAATATATTATAGGATAAACATATAAGAAGAAACACCTCTTCCATACATAACAATTACAATTAATAAATTTGAAGGGAATAAGTGAAATAGAAAATTACCATTAAAACATCACAATAATTACTGTAGACAAGATTCATGAATAGACGCAAAAATCAATGAGGCCAAGTTTTAGAAGATAGACTAATTGCATAGTGTCAAAGTATCTCCCCTCAAAATAGAAAAGAGTAACTAGCAATAGAAAGCTCCTAATAACTGCCTTCACGATGAGGTCAGAGTTAAAACCATCCGTGCAGCCACATAGATATCATCTGTAATTCTAAAATTATTTCAGTGGCAGGCATTCAGCATAGTGATTAAAACTCCACTTGAGACACCCACATCTCTTATCAGAGTACATGGATTTGAGTCTTGGCTCTGCTCCTGATTCCAACATTCAGCTAATGTGCACCCTGGGAGTTAGCAGGTAACATTTCAAGTGCCTGATTCCCTGCCATCCATTTGAGGGACCTGGACAGGGTTCCCAGCTCCTGGTTTTGGCCTCATCCAGGCCCAGCTGTTGAGGCATTTGTGGAATGAAGCAGCCATTGGGAAATTTCACTCTCTATGTCTTTCAAATAAGTAATAAATTTTAAGATTTTAAATTAGTTCGAAGTAACAGGTTTTTAGAGAGAAAAAGGCAAAAGCTATTAATAAAAATTTATAGAACAAGTTTTCTAATTACAGAAAAATGCCTAGTATTCCTAAAAATCAGAAAAATGCTCATTTTAACATTCATAAGTTATTTTTGAACCCACCAGACTGTTAAAAAGTCAAAGAGAGTGAGAAAAGCTTATTCTGACAATATGGAAGTGAGGTGCCCCCAATTCTCTCTTTCATTATAAATAGAGTTGTGAGTAGTAACCACTTTAGGGATCAATTTTTCTCTGTTTTTTAAAATAAAAAGATACAAACAGCCTTTTATCTATCAGTATCTCTCCTTGGCATCTACCTGATCGATACAGAGGTGGTAGTTTGCTAAAATTTAACAGTAATATATTCAATGATATTCATGGCAGACCTGTTCCTAGTGGCCAAATTCTAGAAAAATTAAGAAAAATACAATGTATCACTAGAGATTAAACTAATAAAAGAAAGAATTAGATATCTATCAAGGAACTAGGAGAGATGTCTAGAATATATTTTTCATCATAAAAGCGGCAATATTTATTTGCTTCTTTTGTATTTTTATTTGGTCATTCCTGCCTGCCTGTCCTCTAATCCACAGCCTGGTACACAGGGCATTTGTCACTGGTTACTAGAATGGAAAGAAGAGTTGACACAGATGAAAGTGTGTGAAGATGAGAAGCAGGGAAGCTTCTTTAAGTTTCTTTAAGAAATCCCCAAAGAAATACAACTTGCCTAAAACTACCTCATTTATGTCAAACAATGAATATGAACATGAAGAAGATGTGAAAGTGTCAAAAAACTTCAGAGTGCTAAGACTTCTAGTGAATTTTTAGGATATCTCTTATGTTTTGTACATTGTTCGTTCAATTTATTCCAAAGAGTATATACTACTGATATAAGTATAAATAACAATAAAGCTGCTTTCATATGAGAAAAATAGATTAATGAAGAATGAATGAGTTTCAAAAGTGGGTGACTCTCATGTATATCTGTCCTTTCAAATTTTAAAACAAATTGCAGTTTTCTGACAGTACGGTAACACGTAAGACTTCTACATACAATAGAAAAAGGACAAAAACCTATGTTGGACCCTCTGATTGTATCCTTTTACCTCAAGGAACTACTTGGATTTGTTTTCTTTCTCAGAGGGAAAGATAATTCCAGACTCCTATAAATCTTCCAGTGGTAAAGCTCATCAAATTAATGGGAGAAAGAAGTTGCTAAATAAACATGTAAAAATAATATATACCTTTCTGCTCCTTTAGACTAGGCACTTGAGGTCAGGGAATATGTTTTATTTTGGGATGCCCAATTGCTGTTTGGATCAAACATCCAATAAATGTTTATCGACTATAAGAATGAGTTAGTGGTGAAGTGTAGGCATACACAAAAAATAAATCATTGAGGATCAGTATCTGTATTCCTAGAATTTATAACCTAAGCAGATTTTAAATAAGAGAGTACAAGTGAAGGCTCAAATCAAACGAAAGCTTTTAAAATCTTAAAAGTAATTTTGTTTGAATTATCTCCTGAAGACTATTTGCTTATTTTAACTATATTTCAGCTCCATTTCCTTTCTCTAGAATTTCTGTAAGCCACGACCAAGTGTCTTTCATTCCCTAAAAAAAGCCCTTCTCTGTGAAATAGAAAACTGAAAGAAAAAATGTAAAATAATAAAAATAAAAATATTTGACCATTTAATAACACTAGACACAAATAGTACCTTTTATTTTACACTCATTAATTCAGTTCATTTATTTGCTCACTTAATAAACATATTTTATTGATGATAGTCCCCATAAGAAAAGGGGACAAAACGATGTTCCTGTTATCAGTCATCTTACCAGCCTGTGGAAACATCGGGAACACTCTAGATTACAAACTAGTATAATATAAACAGTAATATACACAGCAGAGGCACTTAAGTCATTGTGGGTAGAGAAAGTAAGGAAGAAAAGGAAAAGGACATCGTAAGGGAGGAACGTTTCCAAGACAAGAGGTATTTGACCACTGTCCTAAAGTCCCAATATGAGTTGCTGATATGGAATGAGAAAGAAGATTCCAAGCAGAAGGAAGACCATATGCAGAGGCACAGAGTTTGGCACAGTGCTTTGGGGGAAATGTTAAATAGTTCAATGCAGTGAAAGCAAAAATTACACAAGCAAAAGTGAGACAAACAATATGAAGCCAGAAAGCAGACAGACTGCATCGTGAAGAATGCTAGGTTCCAACCTATGGAGTCTGGACTTCATCCTATGAGAGTCAAAAAACAAAAACAAAAACACATTACCATAGGATTTGTTAGAGAGGCATAATAACATGCAAATTTAAGCAAAATCATATTGAAACTGATGGAAGTAGAGTAGTTGGATGAGAGACGAGGGAATCATTAGAATCTAAAATTGATATGATTTGATGAGCAGTTAGATATGGGAGTCCAGAAGTGTGATACTGGAAAATAAAGTCTCTTGTGGGATAGCGAACAGAAAGTTATGTCACTCTTTTAAGATAAATACAAACACAGAAGAAACAATTTTGAGAGAAAGAGTCCCATGGGACAAGTTGTATCAGGGGAGTCTACACCATCTTCCACTGAAAGTGAGAACAGCAATTAGAAATACCATGTAGATTTCCCATTTAGAACCCAACCAGCCATTGCTTCCTGCAAAGGAATGGCACTTAAATCAGCAAAAAGGAATAAGAGCAGCCTGCCAGGTGGGTGGGAAGTGAGATGAGGAGGGGTCATAGAAAGACAAGTTGGGGGAAGAGGAGGAAAATAGGAACAGAATGGAAGGCAGGCAGGGGGGTGTGAGCGACAGATGAAGCAATTAAACCATTCACTAGCCTCGATCTGAACCATCACAACATGAAGCTTTGAAGGGTCATTTGTAAGCACTTTGCTCTTTGGAGGAAGAATGAGTTATTAACCTTTTCTAATTGGAGTCTGATTTTTCACTAGACTTATCCACTTCAAACAGGATTTTACAAAAGCGTGGAATGAGCAGGGGATGGCTGTTTTAAAAGCTACAGGGGTCACTTCCCGAAGAAGTCAATTCCCACTTCAACCCTTCTCATCATACCCAACCTAGTCCCAAGGTATGGTTCCGCTTTTTAGACCCCTGCACTTGCCCATAAAGGCTTCCTGGACAGAAAACGGTACCATAATCTGGACGTGTGTATCCCCATAACGTTCAGTTTGGAGCTCAGGCTACAGTGTGATGGTATTTTTAGGAAGTAATTGGATTAAAGTCATGAAGGTGGAAGCCCCTTAAAATGGGTTGGGGTCCTTACAATAAGAGACCCCAGAAAGCTTTATATGTCTCACCCTGCCCCATTTTTACACAAAAAATAGATATTTGAGCACACAGAGAAATATCAACTGTCTACAGGCCAAGAGAAGAGGCTTTGGAATGAAACCTTCCATACTGGAATCCTTATCATGCACTTCCCAGCCTCAACAATGCCTGTTGTTTAAACAGCCTATTCTGTTGGGTTTCGTTTTAGCAGCCCAAACAGACTAAGATAAACAGAGAAAATTCTAAGATGGCCAAACAGAGCACTGGTGCTCCAATGTAATGCAACAAATCCAACAGGAACATTCAATTGCTTTGACTAGACATCTATATCCTTTTCTCTCTCCTGGATTACTTTCTTCAACTACGATATTCATAGGGATGCCAGAAGACAAGTCAGAACACAGATATTATCAATCTTTGTGGGAGACCAGCTGCTCTTAAGGCCAAAGAGAGTGATGAAATAATGTTCATGATGCAAAATCTGGGGAGAGGAAAATAGTGGAAGCTAGATTTTTCAGGTTCTCATCTATAGCTGAGTACTGTCAACCATCTTGCAGAATTTTCAAATAGCTCAGGGTATCAAAAACACCTTAATATGTATGTTACTACCAAATAATGTGTGACAAAATTTCAACCTTAAGGAAGAAGATTTCTCTGAAGTGGCCATGTCCCACTTGCTAGATCCACACCCCTGTTGCTGAAGACAGGGAGTAGTGAAATAAGCATGATGTAAGGCACATCGTGTAGTCAATGAGCTATACAATGACCCAAAGTGATAAAGAATATAAAGATACAGTTTAAGAAACATGCTATTTACTTGTAATACTCAACTGTCTTCTTAAAGAAACATCAATTTAGTAATGTACATTCTAGGCTACAGTTTGATTTTAGCCTCCTTCCACCTAGTAAAACGTGAATACTTGGTGGGTTACTTAATCCACCATGGTATGGTCCATTGTTTATTCATTGTAGAATTTAAATCTGAACATCTGATTTGTGAGCATCAAACAAAGAATAGCTTAACAGTATCATTATGTAAAAATACCAGTGTAGAAGCATGAAGGAAGATGAATGTGAGAGTACACAGCAATGAAATGACAATAGTAATATAAAAATAAAACGCTTGAAACTCTTTGGTCTGAATAATCTTGAGTGCAAGAATCCAAGAATCAGAGCAGGTGTTGTGGCATAACAGGTTAAATTATTTCTTGGAATTCCCACATCCTATATTCTTGTGCCTAGAATCAAGTAGTACCTTTGATTCTAATCCAGTTTCCTGCTAATGTGTCTGGGAGGCAACAGACAATGGCTTAAGTATTCCTGTCACCCACAAAAGAGGCCTGGACACAATTCTTG
Source organism: Sylvilagus floridanus (assembly GCA_949820135.1). Classification (NCBI taxonomy): domain Eukaryota; kingdom Metazoa; phylum Chordata; class Mammalia; order Lagomorpha; family Leporidae; genus Sylvilagus; species Sylvilagus floridanus. The sequence continues at coordinate 60,891,199 of OX463235.1, forward strand.
GCACCTGACACCTGACTTTGGCCTGGCCAAGCCCTGGCTATTGAAGTCTTTCGGGGAGTGTACCAGCAAATAAAAAATCTACTTCTTTCCCTCCCCCCATCCCTCCATCTCTCTCTCTCTCTCTCTCTGTGACTGTCACTCTCCTCCCCCCTTCTCCATCTCCCTGTCAATCCCCCTTTAAAATAAATCAATGAAATTTGGAAAAAAAAAAAAAAAACTCAGGAGAGAATTATGGTGCAACAAGTTAAGCCTCCACTTCTTACGATGGCATTCTATATTGGAGCAGCAGTTCCATAGTTGCTTTGTTTCCAATCCAACTCCCTGCTAACACACTGGAAAGGCAGCAGATGGCCTAAGTACTTGGGCCCCTGTCACCCTTTTGGGGGACCCATCTGGGGTTCCTGGCTCCTGGCTTTGGGCTGGCCTATTCTCAAACATTGTGGCCACTTGGGAAGTGAACCAACAGATGGAAAAACCAATCTCCCTCTCTCTCTCTCTTTGCCACCTTCCTCCCTTCCTTTCCCTCTCTGTGTCACCCTTATTTTCAAATAAATAAATCTTTAAAAATAAGTTACCCAAGTGTCAATGTTAGCTATAACCACAGATCCTAAAACAGCATCTCTGACCACAGAACATGTTAGTCAAATGACAACAATATGGAAAGAGCAAGTGAACTCCATCTCATTACCTACCCTTCCATAAGATCTTAAAACACAAAGGCTGGTGACAATGTATCACACACATTTTGCCATAGCAGGAATTGCATGGCTTGCTCAAGTCTGGAGCAGGGCAAACAATGAGCAAATGCAGTTGTCACAATACAATCCATCAAAGCCAGTCATGTAATATCAGTAACACAGTCTGCATTAATTAAATCTTGTGTACAATATTAAGTTGAAAAATGCTAATTGTCTCCATCTATATTCTAACCTCATACTTTTTTTTTCCATTTCACAGCAGGAGTCCACTTAAGGTTACGTTTCTATAATTAATCCAAAACAAAGATGAATTACTTACCTTTCACAGAGCTCCTATAATTCAAAGCAGAATCCAATTTATCAATTTAATAAAATTTCTCCTCAATTCATCAACTTAGCAAATGATGTTCCTTCCTACAGATGTTAACCTGAGTTTCCTATTCAGCTACATTTTGTAAGCAGACTAACACTAAATAGGAACTTTTCATAAAGTAACTCAAATTATCTAGCAGTTAGAAAAAAATTTAATTAAATCTAAAAGAGATATTTGGATTTATTATATATCTTTAAATAGTAACATTTTTAAGGCTTCAGGTAATCTGCACACCTAAGCACAGACTGCCATTCTCAGCCTCCTGTCCCATTGCTGGCCGGATCTCCTTCAAAGAGTAATCAAAGTAGAGCTACTGCCCCTCCACTCTTACTGAGGGTGTATCCCCTTTAGGAAAAACAGAAAGGTAAACACTGAGTCAAAATTCATTGTGTGAGATGAGTATCTGATATAGTAATTAAGATGCTGCTTCTGGGGTGAAGTGGGTTAAGCCCCTGCCTGAGATGCCAACATCCCATATGAACTGAGATGCAGTTCAAGTCCCAGCTGGTCCACTTCCAATCCAGCTGCCTCTGATGCACCTAGGAAAGTAGCAGAAGATGAGAAAGGTGCTTGCACCCCTGCACTCAGGTAGGAGATCTGGATGGACTTTCTGGATCCTGACTTCAGCTTGTCCCAGACCCAGCAACCATTTGGGAAATAAACCAACAAATGAAATATCCTTCCTTTCTCTTTCTCTCTCTCTCTCCCTCTCTTTCTCTCTTTCTCTCTCTCTTTCTCTCTCTCTCACTCCCTCCTTCTGTAATGCTGCCTTTAAAATAAATGAATAAATCTTCAAAACACACCCCAAAATCCTTTTATCCATTGAGCTGAATCAGGCTGCAAGGGTAGCTATTTCCTAATCTATGGAAAAGCACAAATAACAGAGTCCATGAACCTCAACTGTAAACTCAATCATACATTTGTTAACATGTTAACATGTAAGAATAACTGTTTTTTTGACAGGCAGTGTGGACAGTGAGAGAGAGAGACAGAGAGAAAGGTCTTCCTTTGCCGTTGGTTAACTCCCCAGTGGCCACTGCGACTGGTGCACGAGCTGAAGGCAGGAGCCAGGTGCCTCCCCCGGTCTCCGATGCAGGTGCAGGGCCCAAGGACTTTGGGCCACAGCAGAGAGTTGAATTGGAAGAGGAGCAACCAGAACAGAATCCGGCGCCCCGACTGGGACTAGAACCCGGTGTGCAGGCGCCACAGGTGGAGGATTAGCCTATTGAACCGCAGCACTGGCAAGAATAACTTTTTAATGAAATTTAAAATTGTTTAAATTCCTTAAGCGGAAAGGAATGTTTGTTATGGGATACATGCATGTACCAAGAACATACAAGGGCCGGATTATAACTGAATCTCAGAAACCTCAAGCCTAGCAAGATGCTCCCCTCTCTTTGCTTTCTTTGTTCTCTGCATCAGCTTCATTATCTCCTCTTATTTCATAGCAACTAATTCCACTTGACCTGGGACTTTCAAGCCTCCCTAGTTTTTATCTTACAGTCTTAGTACGGGCAAGAGACTTACTGGTCCATCCTAGGTCAAACAGACATGGTACCCACTCTTCAACTGGATAATTGAAAAGGATACTATGAAAGAAAGATAATTATTTAGCAACCTCTGGAAGGGGTCAGCCTGGAGATGTGGGGACAGAAAGCCTCCTGAAGAATAGGAAAGCCTTTTAGTGTGACAGATACAACAGGCATTGATTAAAAATACGTTAAAAGGATAGGTCCAGTTAATCACACAAAACTGAATGCGCCTCATTAAAAAAGTTAAAAAAAAATGTCTTCTTCAACATTCAGCCAAAAGCACAGGCATTTTTGTGCATGTAATCTCATGTCTTAAATCCCAATCTGTTCATTTAATTCCTATTGGACCCATGAAAGCATATCTCTTTTCCTCTGTCAACTTAAATAATCAGTCTGATTGGAGGTTCAATGTTAAAGTTTATGCAAATAGTCCAACTGGGGATTTGAATGTGGAAGCAATCTGTAGTGGTTGATTTGCAAACTTCTATTTGATTGTGGGTCTTATACTTTTCTTATAGGATGAGTGCATGCATTGAGACAAGTTTAAATGTGACAGACTTATATGTGGTCAACAATTACAGTGAAAATCACGAAAGATACCTGGTAATAGCCACAGTCTTCACGATTGATTATGGAGACATATTATATCCCCATACTTGATGTTATCTATATGCAGGGAGAAGCTAAGGACGGAATCACTAACCAATCAGACAAGTGGGTCATAAATCCATTTTTCTAAAACAGCCCCGGGACATAAGGCTTACTCTTTCAGGTATAGATGTTTTGGGGATCACAAAGTGTGATAAACAGTCATATTACCTGGGAAACTGACCACAGGTATCTTTACAACACAGAGAGTATCCTGACAGACGTGGGACTCTGCAGTCACCATTCTACTCTTACACCCAAAGTTACAAGAAGTTGTCTCCAAATATCATACACTTCAGTGAAATATTTTTTCCTTCCACTTACAACATGATTCATACAAGATATCACTTGCTCAGCCCCTACTTTTATTTATTAATTACTATATGCATGTAGCTCATTTCCTCTTCTATATTTTATAACAACTATGGATTACATCATGCATAATTAAGCATCATCTTCCTTCTGTCCAAGCATCTTGTAGCACAAGACTCAGTAGAGTCTTGGTAAACATTTTAGGTATAAACCCTGAAAGATGAGATTTAGCATAATTTATACAAAGCATAGAGATAGCCCCACAGCAAGCTGATAAAAATAAATGGCATGACAACTGATTCTTTCCAGAGGCATACACTGGATAATATGCTAAGGAAAAGTTTTCAAGACACCAAGTAATATGTGAAGAGAATGTCTCAAATGTTTTTAAAATATGTGATAGAACTTAGTATCCTTAAAGTGCTTTATTGATAATGAGTTAGGAGAGAGGATATAATTGCCTCACCTTTTTCTCTGCTTAAAGAAATTTCAAGAAAAATAACGTCCAGAAAATTTATAGATAGAATATTCTTTCTATAAGACAACCGAAGTTTGTGATTTAACCTAGATTTGCAGATTTGAAACTGATAGAGCAAGGCATAGAAAATGATCACCAGGACTCACAAAATTGTATCGAGTGAGTGATGATCATGGTGACTTTGTGAAACATGAAAATTGCAAGCCATATTTTAACAGTACAATATACTTAGAATATGATCAACCAGATGTTATGGGAAAATGTTACACAAAAAGTACCTGTTTAGTGAACTAGCAATGAAGATTTTCTATTACCATGTTTGCAAATTTGGATGTTGCAAATGCTTTCAGAGTACCTGAAAAGAGACTTTTAGAAATCAGACAATTTTTTGCTTTAACATCTATCTAAATTATTTTTCTTGAACTTAATACTCATGCTGTTTTATCTCATTTATAGGGGAAAAATGCAGGAAAGTAGCACAATCTCATGTAAACTTTTTGTAATTTTTCACCAATCTAAATTACATAAATTCCAAGTCAGTGAAGTCTGAATACATATAATTTCTTATAATTTTTTTTTACTTTTTTTCCTGAAAGATACATAAACCCATATGGCAAAGATTGCAAATGAGAAAACATTGTAAGGAAAATGTCTAATTTCTGGATTAATTCCCTAAGCTCTTACAGACAATAATCATGAAAGATGTTATGGAGAGAGACTAGGAAAGATAGGAAGTCCATTCCTGCAGATTCTGGCTGAGCTTGCCTACAGTATAAAATATAATTTCATTTATTGTTTTTGCTCTTCTTATTTGGAAAGATTTATGTGTATACAAATATATTTTCTTCACTTCAATAAAGTAATCATATTTTCCCAAGTCGGTCTAGCAAGAGCAGATAATTGAAACCAAATTGACCTTTTGAAGTTCTTCCCAGAATCTTCTCTCCTGCCTATCTCGTTCACCTGCTCCTGCAGAGGGGTGATGTTGGAGGAAATTACATTCACTGTTTGCATAAACCAGTCTATTTAGCTGGTGACTCTGCAGGTGACTCTGCAGGCTCAATTAACTATCTAACAATATGGGGGAAATGAGGTTATGGTTATGGTTGCAGCCAATTAGAACTGTTTTGATTAAGCCTTGCCTCTTATAGTCTTAAGTTAAAGCTAAGCAAACATAGCATTGAAACGTATTTCATAGGATGAGACAGGATACCTGGAAGGAAAAAAGAAGAAAAGTGTCTGGGCCATGATATGAAATGCATGATTTCTCATTTATTTAAGTAAGAAGACAAAGATTGTTTGAACTAATTAAAAGTTGTACATAACACATTTTGAAGGCATATTTGACTATCAATAGCATTACTACTTCATTATGAGAAAGGATACTGATGTCAGAGAAAAGGGTTGAGAACCAGTGTTCTCATATTCAAAGTGTTCTCCACATTCAAAGGCCAACTGTTACTAGTGACCCACAGCCTCTCTGTACTTTTCCTTGCCATTCCTCAACAATCTATAATAGCTGGGAAAAAAAGCAATATATATAAGAAATAAAAATAAACTTTGCTAGGTACTGCCTCAAACATAGTATTAACTTGTTGAGCTTCATAACAACCTGAAAAGGCGTGATGATTACACATGATGATTTACACAAAAGAAAGCTAAAGCAAAGAGAGCTGTTGCTGTAGATTCATTCTGAGAGGAGGAGCACAGTGAAGGCCAGAGGTACAGAGTCACCACACAGACCCTGGGAGTCAGGCGAAAGTGGGCCAGAGGTGAGCAGCCTGCAGACTCATTTATTTCAGCTGGTACAGCAGTTTATATAGGCAAGGCAGCCAATCCAGTCAAGAAGCGGTTTATGCCCTAACCAATCACAGCTTGTTGGCAGGCAGGCTCCTTTGCCATGTGGTTTCCGAAGCCATCCAATCAGAGTCTGTTGCCAAGAACGCTCCATTGCCAGCAGCCATCTTGGCCTGGCCTTCTCATTCTACCACATTTACCCTTTTCATTTATTTTTGAGCAACGAGAGGCATGATTCTTGGCCATCCATTGTTGACCTAATTTACATGTGGTCTCCATACGTAGCTGTGCTTGTCTTAGGTTGTCCCCCAGGGGAATCTTACCTGTCATTGACTAACCAGCCCTCAAAATGGGAGATCACAGGAGTGCTTAGATAGGGGTCCTATGCAAACCCTCACAGAACTGAACAGCACACAAAACACCGAGGGGCTTACTTGCCAAAATCAAGGGGGAACCTCACCGAGTCAGACACGCTGTCTCTCAGTCACACTGGCACCAGATGTTAAGGTTGATTTGTTCTGAGAGGAGAAGTGTGGTGGGGGCAAGAGGCACAGAGTCACCACACAGACACTGGGAGTCAGGTGAAAGCAGGCCAGAGGTGAGCAGCCTGCAGACTCATTTATTTCAGTTGGTACAGCAGCTTATATAGCCAAGGCAGCCAATCCAGTCAAGGAGCAGTTTATGCCCTAACCAATCACAGCCTGTTGCCAGGCAGGCTCCATTGCCAGCAGCCATCTTGGCATGGCCTTCTCATTCCACCAAAGAGAGTGATTCAGAAACATTAACAGGGCCTTTCTGTTGATTAAGTAGCAGCCAGGTTTCAAGCCTAGCTGTTTATACTGAAATAAAATTAGAAATACTAGGTAATTTGGGGTACCCTATTAGCCTTTTTACAAAGTTGTGACTCAGATGTTTACATTTTATTTCCCTAATTCCATGGAGAAAATATTTGAGACGTCTTTCCTCTTCTAAGTATGAAGCTCTATATAGATCTTGATAGCCAGTTATGCCTCCGTCAGTGTATTTGTCACAGTGTGATGTAATTGGGTACTGGGGAAATTTTTGGATGGATGTAATCTAAAACTGTATGTGGTGATTATTACATAAGTGAATAAATGCAGTAAAATTCTTTGAACTATGCAGATACTATTTGAGAGAGAAAGAGATAAAGATAGTGATAGAGATAGAGATAGAGACAGAGACAGAGAGTTATCCCATCCATTGGTTCACTTTCCAAACACCTACAAAAGCTGGATTGAGCCAAGTCAAAGCCGGAAGCTAGGAACCCAATCCAGGCCTTCCACATGAGTGTCAGTGACCCAATTACTTGAACCATCACCACTGTCTCTCAGGTTCTATAGCAGGAGAAAGCAGAAGTGAAGAATCAGAATCCAGTATCAGTCCCAGGTAGTCTCATGGCATTTTAACCACTATAGCAAAAAGCCTGCCCCTGAAGTTTTAAAAATAATAAAACTGATGGATTTGGGTGGCATATTAAAAATTCTTTGAATTTGGTTCTTATACTTTTAAACTTTCCCTAATTTTTAACCAAGTATTTATCTACATAATTTGAAATAGAGAGGTTTGCTGCAGAGGTTAAGTTGCACTTCGGATGCTACATCCCATAGCTGAGTGCCTAGTTCAAGTCCCAGCTTCTCAGCTCCTGATCCAGCTTCCTGCAATGTGCACCCAGAAGGCAGATGATGGGTTAAGTGCTTGAATCTGCACCATGCAGCTAGGAGACCTAGATGGAGTTTTGGGTTCCTGGCTTTGGTCTGGTTCAGTCATGGCAACTGCAGGCATTTGAGGAGTAAACCTACACAAGGAAGACTGCTCTCTGTCTTTAAAATAAAAATGAAAATAAATTAAAAATTTAAAACACAACTTCAGTGCAACTCATTTCAAAATACATATTTTTCTAGCATATATTAGCATTGTGAAAGAACTAGCATCATTCAAAGTAGAAACATAGCATGTGGTCCTTTCCTTGAGAAGTTTACAATTTGGCAAGAGTGTAAAACTGTAAAAAATTGCTTATGAATGGCACAATTAAATTACCTTCACAATCCAGCTGAACAGAAGACATGATTAATGACTGGCTTAAGATAAAGAACAAAGAAAAGGGCAGCGTGGTTAGCAGGGCAGTTTTAGTCACCTGGAGAGTGGCGCACACAGCCACATCCTTAATTGGAATGAATTAATTAATATTTGCTTAAAACTAAAGTTTAGTAGCAAGGGCATTTGCTATGCTCAACGCATGTATTTATATCTTCTAGGAAAAAAACAATTAACCTTGAGGAGACAGCACAATTTTATAGAGATTAGCAGAAAGAGGGAAAGTTGACAGAGAAAAGAGAATTTATCATTCTACAGGAAAATCAGAAACGTGGCAGGTTTTATTTTATTTTGAAAAGAAAAAAAGAGTGAGAACATTTAAAAATATCATTGCTTCAGGGGCTGGTGCTGTGGCTCACTTGCCCAATCCTCTGCCTGCAGCACTGGCATCCCATATGGGCACCAGGTTCTAGTCCCGGCTGCTCCTCTTCCAGTCCAGCTCTCTGCTGTGGCCCAGGGATGATAGTGGAGTATGGCCCAGTTGATTGGGCGCCTGCACCCATGTGGGAGACCAAGAGAAAGCACCTGGCTCCTGGCTTCGGATCAGTGCAGTGCCAGCCGTAGCGGCCATTTGGGGGGTGAACCAACAGAAGGAAGACCTTTCTCTGTCTCTCTCACTGTCTAATTCTACCTGTCAAATAAGAAAAAAAAAGTAATTGCTTCTCCAACCCAAGTGAATGGGATTTGGGGAGTGGGGCCTAGTGCATTCCACATTGCAGGAGAATCAGAGTATAGATGCTCCTTTACAAAGGCTCTTCTCCCTCCAATGCAAAGGGAGTGGAGTTCACTGAAGCATGCCCAGGTCATTCGTTGCTGACTCACCAGTGGGTCATTTTATTCCCCATCTCTCAAGCTGGAATCAGTAAAAGAGGGGAGAAAATCCAGGAGCTACACCAAATTCCTCTGCACAGGAAAAGGAGTCATCAGCCTAAGAATCACTTGTACGTATTGTTAAACATGGAGATTCCATTGGCAAATCCACGAACACTGTATCTCAATGGATTCTGAGAGGAACCCATAATCTGCATTTAAAGCACTTTGACCCAAGAAAAACTAGCCAAGTCCATCACAGTATACCTGTATTACACTATGTGTTAGAAACTCTACACCAACTCAGGCATTCAAGTGAATGGGGCAGTCAATGAAGTAGTGACCACTGATAAACAGACTTATTTAATCATTTGTTGTAACCAATACTATCCCTGGCTATTAATGGGTTGAGATTCTAGTCACACACTAGTTCCACAGTAATACTGCAGTCTTGGAGTAAATGTTCTTCTTTTGATTTGATCCAAAGAAATATCTAAGAAAGATATTGATGGAGCCAAATAATAACTTTTAATTGCTTCTCAATGAACTGAAGTCCATTTCATTAAGTGATTCTGAAAATTGTTTTTCTCAAAAGATGGTATAAGAGACCTTACCATCCTGGATCTTATTCCTGGTTTCTTAAATAAATATCCACTAGGAATAAAAGACATTTTGCTTTCCCCCAAACATTATTCTTCCTTTTTCATTCTGAAGCAGACATTGTCTCAAGAGAATAGGAAAGGATGGATTCAAATAAGGAACCACAGCTTGAATAGCTGCACATCCTTCTCTCTTTAGGGTTTTCAGTGAAAATATTTTCTTGACCAGTTAGCACTGGAAATGTCATGGTCTGACTGTTTTGATTAATTGTGGCACCATGTTTTGTATGACCAGGTAAGAATGGACATTCATCTAATTTTAAGAGGAGCTTTCCATATTCAGAGGAAATTAGTTGTCCCCAAATGAAAAGCCTTGACATCATTAGCCAGTTCAGGAGCCACCTGTTACTATAATAAATTGGAAGATTTTAGAGTTGTTCTTCAATTTTAACATTTATAATAAGATGTTGTTTGAAGAAAAGATGCAACCTGTGTCAGAAGAGCTCAGCCAAGTGGTATCTCTGCCACGACAGTTTCTGAGTTAGTCTGTCATCAGATTTGCCTGCTCATCCTAGGTTCCCAGGTAACATAATCACAACCCCTGTGCTCAGACTGACTCCTGTTGAAGCTCCTCGCTGGGGAAAGCTCGTCAGGACTTTGATGAAGATATTTAATCCTATAACCCAGGGAGAAAATAAATCAGGACAAGGACCAAGAAGTACTGCTTAAATGATGGGTGTCCCCTTGGTGCCCTGAGCATAGATCTTGTGTAGCAATTTTAGTTCAAATAATTACTGATGGTAGCAATAATGGTATCATAATAACTACAGTTCAAAGCACATAATATGTGCCAAGCACAGAGTTAATTCTTATGGCTTATTTAATTCTCATAACAGCTTTCTGTGGTTGGCATTATTATCCTACCACCACCCTTTCATAGGTGAAGAGACTGAGGTTGGTTCACAGCGGTAAAATAATTCATTGGAGATTGTATGGCAAAGGTGTTACAGAACAGGTTTGTCTGAATCTGGTCCCCATGTTCTTAACTAGTATACTTTACATTATTATATTGATCTATGATTTTGAGCTTAATGGAATACAGAGAATTTGTGCCACAATATATGGACTTTGTTGAATGACTATCCCAACACAGGAACAGAAGCAAAACAGGTCCAAAACCTTCCTCACATTCACGTAATGGACATGGACCTAAAATGCTTTGGAGTTAACATTGAAAGGTACAGTTGGTATTATCATGTCTACTCTACAGTCAAAGATATTGAAGTCAAAAGTGATTAGCACAGCCGGCGCCGTGGCTCAACAGGCTAATCCTCCGCCTTGCGGCGCCGGCACACCGGGTTCTAGTCCCGGTCAGGGCGCCGGATTCTGTCCCGGTTGCCCCTCTTCCAGGCCAGCCCTCTGCTGTGGCCCAGGAGTGCAGTGGAGGATGGCCCAAGTGCTTGGGCCCTGCACCCCATGGGAGACCAGGAAAAAGCACCTAGTACCTGGCTCCTGCCATCGGATGAGCGCGGTGCGCCGGCTGCAGCACACCATCCGCGGCAGCCATTGGAGGGTGAACCAACGGCAAAGGAAGACCTTTCTCTCTGTCTCTCTCTCTCACTGTCCACTCTGCCTGTCAAAAAAAAAAAAAAAAAAGTAAAATAAATAAATAAATCTTTAAAAAAAAAAAAGTGATTAGCACAACCACATTCTGGACCTATTATCTTTTGTTCTGAGTAGTTTTGTAGATACAGAGAATGCATCTTGAAAGTAATATGAAGTGTCTTCAAACAGTTCATGAAAAAGCATATAATAAAAAAGCTACATGTAGATTTCAAAGAAAACTATACCAAAAGAAACTTGTCCTTTTAAATTGTTTTTTTTTAATTTTTGTTTATTTTATAAGCAGAGATAGATGAAGTATGGGGCGGGGGGAGATCTCCCATCTTCTGGTTTGCTCTCCAAATGCCCACAATGGTAATGGGTCAGGTATTAACCCAGGACCTGGGGAATCAATCCTTCTCTCCTATCTGGGTGGCAGGAAACCAATCACTTGTGCCATCACCACTGCCTCCCAGGATCTGCATTCGCAGGAAAAAGCACCCAGGAGTGGAGCCATATCCTGAACCCAGGCACCTGCTGCTAGACCAAATGCCTACTCCAAAGTTGTCTTTAATTCCTTTTCTTCCACAAAGTTTTTCAAGTCCCCTCACATCCTGGAGAAAGCTGAGAACATTGATCTCTTTCTGGAAGAGCCATTTGCTTTCCACACTTAAATCACGTAAATGTCAGGAAAGATGTATTAAAAATTTTAAGAGTGGGAAAGGGGAGGGTAGCAGAAGGGAGGGAAGTTGTGGGGGGCGGGGGAGCCATTGTAATCCATAAGCTGTACTTTGGAAATTTATATTCTTTAAATAAAAGCTTTATATATATTAAAAAAAAAAGGAAAAAAAATTTTAAGAGTGTACACATCTGTGGGAGGTTGGGGATGCTGATGATTCTTATACCTCTGCCCAGGCCTAGGTCATGTGACATGGATCTGTGACTATAAACGTTCAGGCATTGAGAATGTAGTCTAGTCATCTTTGTTTTCCCCACGTCACTTACCCTTGGCAGCGTGGAACACAATGACCTGAATTGAATAGAGACAGAAATGGGGGGTGGGGGGTTTGCATTTGATTCCATCAATCAAAATTATAACAATCTGTTCTTGAGGGTTTTTTTCCTGTTATGAAACCTTAATGGGGCTGGCTTTGTAACTGACAAATGGAAGACACCACATTCCTCACTGTTGAGTGCTACTTTGGCTGGGAATGGTAGGGACAGAGGGGAATAAAAGAATCCAGAGATGTCGGCCAAGTCAATTATGTTTTTTATTCTTATCAAATTTCTTCAAGCAAATTGATTGCCAAAAAAGACCAGTGGACTACGTAATTGCATTTGCCTCTCCTAACAGCCAATTGCTTCTGAATTTATGTGTCATGCATGCAATGTTGCACATCATTGTCAGTGTAAATTTAGGGGTCTAGAGTTCAGCAGAAAGACGTTAAACCTTTTTCTTGGAAGCCAGTCTGTAGCTAAGCAAAAAAAAAAAAAAAATGATAACAATATTACAGCTAGTCTTGTTATAACTGGGAAGTGAAGTACAATAAATACCTAGGCAGAGAACAGTATCTGAGAATTGCCTTTGTGCTCCCAACAAGCTTGCGTTTGTAACTCAAGAAACACTCTGGGGAGCCTGGGTGGGGAGATAAATTGCAGGTATACATCACAACTGGATAAACAGTAGCATACTCCACAAAGAAACTACCATGTTCTTTATTATTAACAAATACAATGTAATAGAGAAATGTATATGCTCATATACTCCAACATAAAAGCTTTGAATTCTATCTTGACCACTAAATAGTTGTGCTGGCTTTAGTAAAGTTATTTAATTATCTTCATCATTTGTAAAATGGGGATAGAGCCTCATGAGAATTAAATAGATTAATGTAAAACTAGAGCTTATCATAATGTCTGACATTAATAAATCCTTAGTAAATGTTAGCTATTATGAATAGTCAAAAATAGGAGTAAAAAGGTCAAGACTAGAAATTATCAGGTCACACTCATGGATGCTTAGAAAATTAACTTAAATAACTTAAGTGACTGCATGGCAAAGAAGAGCCTCTGAGATCTGACTGCAGTTCAAAAGGCGCTAATGTAGGGAGGAGTGATATCCAAAGAATCTTCAACCAAACAGAAAGATGAGGGAGAGGTCTGAAGTCAAGAGTGTGAACCGGCATTTGACACGTGATCCCATTCAACACAGGCCAGGGTCAGTTAATACGACCGTGAGTGAATTGACCAGGGATGTGCCATCAATGGGGTGAGTGCTACTTGGCTTCCACAAGGGAATAAAATGAATGAGACTCCTTGCATTTGGGAATTTCAGCCAGGAAACACAAGAGAAGTTCCTGAAAGTACATTACTGGCTCATGTGCACCATATTCTTATGAAGGGCAAAGTCCCTAAAAAAGTAGATCATGGAAAACAGAAAGATGTAGAGTAGCAGAAAGACTCAAGAAGCCATGGGAAAGAAGGCAGCAGAACCATCACACCACAGAACATTCTGGGGACTGAATTATTGCTGTTCTAACGCCAGCTGTTCAGCTTTCTCCTGAAGCCTTGCTTTTACCTTACCTAACTCTTCCTTCCAGTGGTTTTATTTGAGCTAGGTTTTATTTTTTCCCTCTGAGGTAAACATATTCCCAAAGAGAACAGCTGTTCTATGTTAATTCTATAAACAAGGCCAAAAAGAGCAGTTGAATACCAGATCTCTTTTACTAAGAGATTTCTGCACACTGGCTGATGCTTTGCAAATGACCCAAAAATTAAATGCGATTCAAAAACTGGCTGGAATAATCATAGGGAAACCAACATGAATTCCAAACAATTAGCACTTTACCTCAAGAAAACACTTTCTGTTGCAGCACAGAGTTCCCACGGCTCAAAGAGAATAAATGCAAGGTATAAAATTACACGCATGGTGGTTTGAAACTGGACCATGTGGCCTTGGACTGATGACTGTTTTGTTCTACTAAGAGATCTTAATTTTAATTTATTTGTTTTGCTATTATATTCTCATGGATTTGTATGTTATTCAGTGAATAATAATCCATTTTGTCAATATTTATTGTCTTACTCTAATTACCCTGTGGACTCTTCTAACTGGATTCTGTGCCCTGTAGGCATATTTCCCATCAGTCCTTCAACACTACTTTATGGCAAAGTATCACAGTTCAGGCTCATCTTGGCTTTCTTTGTCCCACTCTCAGAATAATTATTTCCCCCCAAGATCTGACTTCTGTAAGTAGAAAATCATACTTAGAAACAAAGATCTGGGGCAGGAATCATAATGCAGTGATTGATCCACTGCTTAGTACTCCCACATCCCATATTGGAATTCCTGGTTTAAATCCTGGCTTTTCTATGCTTCTTTTAAAAAAATTATTGGCCAGAGCTGCAGCTCACAAGGCTAATCCTCCACCTGCAGCGCCGGCACCTGGAGTTCTAGTCCTAATCGGGGTGCTAGATTCTGTCCCAGTTGCTCCTCTTCCAGTCTAGCCCTCTACTGTGGCCCGGGAAGGCAGTGGAGGATGGCCCAAGTGCTTGGTCCCTACACCCGCATGGCAGACCAGGAGGAAGCACTTGGCTCCTGGCTTCGGATCAGTGCAGCGCAACGGCCATGGCAGCCCTTTAGGGGGGTGAACCAATGGAAGGAAGACCTTTCTCTCTGTCTCTAACTCTGCCTGTCAAAAAAATTATTTATTTATTGGAGAGGTAGAGTTGCAGATAGTGAGAGGATGAAACAGAACGAAAGGTCTTCCATTGGCTTGTTTACTCCCCAGATGGCCGCAAAGGCTGGAATTGAGCTGATCCAAAGCCAGGAGCCAAGAGCTTCTTCCAGGTCTCCCACGTGGGTGCAGGGGCCCAAGGACTGCTCTCCTGGGCCATAGCAGAGAGCTGAATCAGAAGAGGAGCAGCCAGGTCTTGAACCAGCACCCATATGGGATTCCAGCTTAGCCCACTGTGCCAGAGCACCAGCACCTACTCTATACGTCTAATCCAGCTTCCTGATAACATGCCTGGGAGGCAGAAGGTGAGAGCCTAAGTACTTGGGTTCCTGCCACTTATATAGAAGACCTGGATGGAATTCCTGGATCGTCCTGCGCTAACCTTTCCCTGCACTAACTTTCCCTTCCTTTCCCTTCCCTTTCCCCTTCCCTTCTCTTCTCTCTCTCTCTCTCTCTCTCTCTCTCTCTCTCTCTCTCTCTCATACTGTGTTTCAAAAACATCTTAAAAAGAAATAGCCAGAATGAACACCATATTATTAGAATTCTATGAACTACATTGAATCTGTAATCTTTATATTAGTCTCACACTAACATGAAAAAATAAAGTTAAAAAAGAAAGATCTGGATGCTAAATATATCCATTGCTGGGCATCATTTTATTTATTCATATATATATATATGAATTTCATTTATTCATATATATATATATTAATTCTCCAATTCCAATTCAATATCTTTGCGTATATTTCAATCTTCCCCCTTTCAATACCCCCTTCACCACACATCCCCAAAACCAGAACCTGTGATTTTCCCTCTCTGAGCTGATTGTCCCCTTTTTAAAATGCTATCTTCCTGAATCATTCTCTGTGCAGGTTAAATTTAATGATGGTTACAAACTTCCTGGGACAGGCCTGCCATGAGCTCCCTTGGTTCCTCATGTAACTCAGGCAAGACAGGTTACTTTCCAGTAGACATTTGGTAAGAGCAGTGTGATCTACCTCTTTAGTCCACTCTTCAACCTAATAGTATCCCATGAGACCTTGCATCATAGGCAAGTCACTAAGTGGTAACTGTCATAATGGAGATGTGCATGTATTTTTAAAGATTTGCTTATTTATTTGAAAGCCAGAGTTACACACACAGAGAGAAGAATAAGGAGAGAGAGAGAGGCCTTCCATCCATGGGTTCACTTCCCAATTGGCTGCAACGGCCAGAGCTGCACCAACCCAAAGCTGGAGCCAGGAGCTTCCTCCAGGTCTCCCATACAGGTGCAAGGGCGCAAGCACTTGGACCATCTCCCACTGCTTTCCCAGGCCATGGCACAGAGCTAGATCAGAAGTGAAGCAGCCAGGACTTGAACTGGAGCCCATATGGGATGTCAAAACTGCAGGCGGCAGCTTTACCCATTAAACCACAGTGTTGGCTCCAAGATGCGCATATATTTTTATTGCAGAATGTTAATAGGAAAATAGGTAGAGCCAAACAAAAGTGTGCCAAAAGGAAACTCAAGAAACTCAGAATGCTATCAACAGCCCCAAGTACATTTCCTTGGTCTTATGGAAAATGGTTTGTACTCACCTAGTATGGATCATTTTTTAATTTGATGCCTGACTATTTCTTACCCTAAACACTAAATCAGAAGCAGATTGAAGTGAAAATAAAATCCATTCCTGCCATCCAAAGGCTAGCTATCAGCCAAGATGGAGTCATTATATAATGCAGAGTATATAACTCAAGATGACAATACAGGGGGAAAGTTTACCTAATATCAGTTATGTGGAGCATAAAGCTTGCTGACAGATGTGTGTGTTATAAACATGTGAAGTCCCCATTTCCCAAATGTTCCACTTGCTTCCTTTGAAGACTAAAATCATCAGTTCATCCTTAGGGCCCTCGGATGATCTTTCCACAGGACTGGATGGACTTTAAACAGGTGGTCTGTCAGTTACCATATGACAGGATGTTTGCATCCCGTGTCAGAGTACCTGCCTTTGAGTCCCAGCTCTGCTGCTAATTTCAGTTTCTGGCCAACATGCACCCTGGGAGGCAGTATATCAGTATATCATGGCTCAAGTATTTAAATCCCCACCACCCTCATGGGAAATCCAGATTAAGTTACAGGCCCATAGCTTCAGCCTGACCCAGCTCTAGTTTGGCCAGCAAGTAGGGATTGATCCAGTGGACAGGTGGACTGGAGATCTCTCTCTCTCTCTCTCTCTCTCTCTCTCTCTCTATCTCTCCTTCTCTCTCCCTCTCTCAAAATAAGTTTTCAGATTTTTAAAAAATCTGTTGACAAACATAATAGACCTACTTAAATGATACACATAGTAGATCTGGATTGTCAAGCATTGAAAGTGACACAGGCCTTCACAGAGGCATTTTCCCAAGGAGGACAGCAAGGCTACCATAGTCACATCTCTGCGGGGAATATGGCGGAGAGGTTGTAGGCAGTCCCCTCTCATCTTGAGGGAGGTCACACTATGTACACAAGACCCTGGGCCATGCTAAGCTTTTTTAACCTTTCATTGGGGGTAGAAAAGAAGACTCACAATCAGTAACACAAGATGGCCCAAGTTCTTGGGCCTCTGTACCCACGCAGGAGATACAGAAGAAGCTCCTGGCTCCTGGTTTCAGATTAGCTCAGCTCTGGCTATTGTGGCCATTTTGGGAGTGAACCAACAGATGGAAAACCTTTCTCTCTGTCTCTACCTCTCTCTGTAACTCTTTCAAATAAATAAAATAAATCATTAAAAAAAGAATATCACACGAGAGAAAGGAGGCAATGTTTTTGTTCCCAGAGTTGGCAGCTCCTGCCTGCATAAACTTTAATGAGTTTTGAAAATTCCGGGTTCATGAAAATTTCTTTCTTCTTTGTGTAGGATTCTATCCCTTTTTCCTATGCACTATGGAAAAAAGAAATAGGTTGATCCCATTCAAAGGAGAGGTGAGACAGGATTTCCTATGTCACTAAAGAAAATCTGCTCCTTCATCCATAGCCAGGGTTCAGTAAGCCCTACTTTCTCTCTACCTACATCGAGCAGCCACGCAAACTCTCATACAAAGTGGGAAGTAAATAATCACCCTGGACATGGGAGAGGAATCCCCACTAAGTCTATAAGAAACAATTCTGCATGTAGGTGCCTCTGGTTGGCCATCATGGAGAAGTTGCTCCTGACCACATTGTGGCCCCCAGCATGGTCCAGCACTTAGTCTAAGTGTAGTGTTCAGCATAATGTAAACCCACTATCAGCTGTGTCACAGCCCAGGCATGTACGAGTGGAGACAGACAGCTGTTTGGAACTGGTTGGTACTGCCAGGTAAGTCATTTGATGTCCCAAGTCTCAGCTCCATCCTCTCTACAACAGGAATAACAGAATCTATTTCATAGCACTGCTGTGAGGAACAAACGTGATCACAACTTCAAGATACTTAGCTAAGTGCTTCTCATTCTAGTACAGTTATACCTTGGTATCAACAGGGGATTGTTTCCAGGATACCTGTCAGATACAAAAATTCATAAATGCTCAAGTCCCTTATATAAAATGGCATAGTATTTGCAAATAATCTACACACATCTTCCTCTATATACTAAATCATTTCTAGATTACTTATAATAACAGACTTAATAGAATATAAATGCTATATAAATAGCTGTTATACTGTATTGTTTAGGAGAGTATGACAATAAAATAAGGCTATACAATTTCAGTACAAACACCACCATCCTGGCCTAACTACATAGTACAATCAGCAAAAATGTAAATTTCACAGCAGTGCATCTCTTAGATATGGAAGGCCACCTGTACTCATACTCAACAACTGTCAACTGTCTTTGTTATCATTATTATCATCATCTCTGGCTTATTAAGCAAGAAATAGATATGTTAAAAATGGCAAGTGTGGGCCGGCGCCATGGCTCAATAGTCTAATCCTCTGCCTGTGGCGCCTGTACATCAGGTTCTAGTCCCGGTTGGAGCGCCAGATTCGGTCCCAGTTGCCCCTCTTCCAGGCCAGCTCTCTGCTGTGGCCCAGGAGTGCAGTGGAGGATGGCCCAAGTGCTTGGGCCCTGCACCCACTTGGGAGACCAGGAGAAGCACTTGGCTCCTGGCTTCGGATCAGTGCAATGTGCCAGCCGCAACACGCTGGCGGCGGTGGCCATTGGAGGGTGAACCAACGGTAAAGGAAAACCTTTCTCTCTGTCTCTCTCTCTCTCTCACTGTCCACTCTGCCTGTCAAAAAATAAAAAAAAAAAAAATTAAATAAAAAATAAAAAATGGCAAGTGCGGGAAACAGCATCTACAGCAAACCAATGATTTCCTTGCATTATGCCAAGTAAATTCTGCTGCCGCAGTCAATTAAAGATCAAATACCTTCAAAAAACAGTCCAGTCCCAATTTAATGCACTAAAATACTATGAAGATACAGCAAAAGAATTTAAAAGTTGTCACTGGAAATAATGGTCAGCACCATCCTAACTCACCAACCCCAGTAGGGAAGAGCTCACATTAGAAAACCCCTTCCTAAGCCAGAAACACATCATTGATCTCTCCTCCAAGAGAATACAATGGAATCTAGGATTCCAGAATGCAAAACAACCTTAAAGAAGCCTTTGGGGGTTAGCAGATTTGGGTCATGTTCCTCAGCAGGGAGGCAAGTGATCTGTGAACCTCACAGCACAGGTCACTGCAGACTTCCTATGGAAAGTATTTTCTTTAGTCCTGCAATATTTTTTAATGTTGCAAATATATACAGGCAGGACAAATGGCGGAGCACAAAATGGCCGTTAGTATCACAATACGTGTGTGAATAAGCCATCAGGATAGACTCTGCAAATAAAGGGCCATTTCAATGGTAATATTCCCACCTCTTACTCTAATAATAATGTGTCATCTGGCCGAAACAGTTCCTTAAGTACTTTATGTTCTCTGCTGGAATCAAATCATTAATCCCATTTATACAGTTAATGGGGAAGCCCTGAGTCCAAATTAAGGCCCTGAAGAAAAGTACTGAAATTAATGACAAAGGGGAATCATTTTCTCTGCACAGTTACAATGTGGCTTTGCTAAATAGCACTTTTTGACCCTGAACTTTATTTTGAATACTGAATAATCTACTAGGAAAGAAATGCTTAATAAGACTACATCAATGGTTTTTCAATTGTTCAAACCACACATTGCTAGGACCACGCACTGACCCTGCTTCCCTCAAGTATCCATATTCTAATCAGCCCAGAAAGGCTGAGCTAGCTTTGCAGTGCCCATGAACCAGGACAGTGACCTGCCCCAAACTCAAGGTAATGCACTTTTCGTCTATGACCCACCCCACCACCACAAGAGATCCAGTAGCACAATGTAATCATGTCTAAGTGAGCTCCAGGGTCACACAGACATCTCCATCCTGCCAACAACTGGATGTTTTGGGTCAGTTACCATTATTCAGGCCAGCTTCCTATGTCTTTAAAGTGCCTATAGGAGTGAGAACTTCATTATGCATTAGTATAAATAAGCAAGTGACAGGAAGGAAGAAGAGTGAGGGGGATTGGCAAGAGAAAGGATGCCATTTTGCTCAAAAGCCCAGTACCCTGCCAGGCTGCAGAAACCCTGCCCAGAGCCCAGGGCCTCTCCCACCAGACTCTGTCCATGTTCTTTGTCACTGAGAGGTTCACAAATGGAGGTTGTGAACCTGAAAGGAGCAGCAGCCTCCTTCCAAGACCTAGACCTGAGCAGCCCTTAAAATTTTTATTCATTTATTTGTGAGGGGAGAAAGAGAGAGAGAGAGAGAGAGAGAGAGAGAGAGAGAGAGAGAGTGTGTGTGTGTGTGTGTGTGTGTGTGTGTGTGTGTGAAAGAAATCTGATTCACTATTTCACTTCCAAAATGTCTACAATAGCCAGAGCTGGGCCAGGGCCAAAGCTGGGAGCCAGGAACTCAATCCAAGTCTCTCACATTGGTAGCAGAAGCACAATTACTTCCTCCCACTGTCTGCACTAACTAGATGCTATAATCAGAAGCTAGAGCCAGGAACGAAACCCAGACACACTGATGAGGGACATGGCATCTTAACTGCTAGGCCAAACACCCACCCCAGTATCAGCTTTTTCCGGGGGTGGTGGGAATGTGCTGTGAGCATATTCAAAGACCACAAAAAGATGGAAATGCTGAGTCTATCTTTTTGCTATGCTTCTAACTGACAGCATCTTAGCCTTTGTCCTTGCTCTAATAAGAGTGGGAGGTTGCAGCAAAGGTACCTTACCCAGCTTCAATGACTGTTGTTAGCCACTCCACTCATACATGTCCCCTGGGGCAGTAGAAGGGGTTCAGGGGAGCCATTGAGCTCCTGTGTGGGGCATGGGATTCCTTTTCAATCTCAATAAGCAGCCACATTTAGAAGCTGCTCCTCTCCTTACTTTCTGCCCAGCCTTATGATGGAATGAAGAAGTCAAACATTATCCCCAGAGGTCCTCTGGCCCCAGGCCTGATGCATCCATAAATATGAAAGAGAAGGCCTCAGCCCCTGCTGTGTAGCCACTTTGGTGTGAGTTGCCATGCAATTTATTGTTCAGTGCAATAAAGGCAGAGAGTGAAAGCAAGCACTGGTAAGTATGCCCCTGAGACAGCAGACACACCCTGTGACTACACTGAGCTACAAGGACATATGGGCATACTGGGTGTCAGGCAGGCTGCACCCTTGGGACCCCTCATGAGAGGCAGGAAATGGCCTCTGTGCTGTTTGCTTCTCCTGGGAAACTGTCCTGGATGTTTTCTCCCTTCAAATACTAAAGGAAAGAAGAGGAGAGAGAAGAAGTGAGGAAGAACCCTCTGGAAAGGGCAATCACTTGTGAGGTGTGTCTTTGAGCTGATGGGTCACCCAGCGCCAGCCCCATCATGGTTTAAAAAGACTGCTTGCCCAGGCTCCGGGACCTTCAAGTTTATAGTCTGTCACTTCCAACCTGGTAACCTGGTGCAGGTTCAGACCTGGAAAGAGAACACGCTCCAACCATGCTGGGAGAGTCCCTACCAAGTGCTGCTCACCAGCGAGACAGCCACACAAAGAGCTGAACAGGCTTGGACTCAATATGCTCGAGCCTAGAGTCTGGGAAAAGAAGCCCTGGAAAAGGGAAAAGCAAAGCAGTGGGAGACACACAGGTGTCTGGAGGAACCCTTAAAAATAACAGACAAGCCTGACCCTGTTGGAGGTATTGAATTGATCCCTCCTTTGGACAGTTTTGTGGCTCTAGGGGGATGAAGGGGGTCAGTTATAATAAGAACAGAGGGTGCAACCTGGGAAAGACAAATTTCACATCAGTATCTAGTATATAGTTATAAGCATAACTAAAACCTCAGCTCCCCAGACCCTTCAGACTCATGTCTGCCAAGTTCTGCCACATGGAAATTTAGATCAGAGACAAATTTCATAGCCTGATGTCTTTGTCCTGAGCTGAGTCCTATTGAGAGGAGGATTAGCCTAGTAAGCCACGGCGCTGGCCCCAACAAATTATTAATATGTGTAATATCGTTAGTATCTTTATCTGTCCCTGCCTTTGATGTTTATAGTATAATCAGAGCAACAAGCTTTAATATACAGAAAGACGGGCTGGCGCCACAGCTCACTAAGAAAATATAATATCACAAAAGAGGGTAAAATGAGAACAGAATACAAGTTTACATATTTTGATGATTTATATACCACAATATAGTCTCTTTGTAATTTTTCTTTCTTCTTTTTGTTAGTTTTATTTATTTGAAAGGCAAAGAAAGGGGATACTTTTGTGGCACCACATGTTTACCTGCATTTACAACCCCTGTATCCTATATGGGAGTGCCTCTTTGAGTCCTGCCTACTTTGCTTCTGATTCAGCTTCCTGCTAATACTCCTGAGAAGGCAGCACCTGATGGCCCAAGTGCTTGGGCCTCTGCCACTCACATGGGAGATCAGGATGGATTTCCTGGCTTCTGGCTTTAGCCTGGCCCAGACATGGCTGTTGTGTCCATTTGGGGAGTAAAACAGCAAGTGGAAGATTGATCTATCAACTGGTTTCTGTTTTGTTTCGTTTCCCTTCCCTTCCCTTCCTTTCCTCTCCCTTTCCCTTCCCCTCTCTCTCCATCCCTCTCTATTCGTCTGATTTCCAAATAAATAAATAATCCTGGTCTCCTATATGGATAACAGGGAGCCTACTACTTGAACTATCACTGCTGCCTCCTAAGGTTCACTTTAATAGGAAGCTAGAATTGGAAGCAGAACTTGGATTCAAACCCAAGCACTCTGATGCAGAACAGGGGCCTAACCTCTGCACCAGACACCGGGCCCCTCCACTGTGTATGTTTCAATACAAACATGAAAAGATCAGAGTTTGCTTTATATGGTGAGCATATCAATAGGTACCAGGCTTGACTCTAAGTCTACCAGCTCAAAATCTCCCTGGGTGAAACTCAGGAATCTATACTTAACTCCATCCCCTTCTTTATCCCCATATAAACTTCTAGGGAGTAAAATGTTGCTTCCCATCTCCTACTGCAACCAGTATTCCTCATACAGGAAGTAAGGGGATATTAAGGTTGGAAACAGATTCCTAATATACTTTTCTGGACTTCATTACTCAGACAACTATAGGCATGTGGGTGTATGAGCTGTTGCCATGTGTTTTCAGCAGGACGAGCCTCAAGCTTA
Source organism: Sylvilagus floridanus (assembly GCA_949820135.1). Lineage (NCBI taxonomy): Eukaryota > Metazoa > Chordata > Mammalia > Lagomorpha > Leporidae > Sylvilagus > Sylvilagus floridanus. Next base: position 60,914,565 of record OX463235.1, read on the forward strand.
ACTAACCAATCAGAGAGCTCAACACTTAGTCTGCCAAAGCAGGTAAGAGCTGATCATCTGGCACAGCTCTGTGTCCTTGAGGCTCTGGCCCTTCAGGTATCACAACTTTTATAGGGTCTGATGTCAGGCATGTACACCCAACAAATTATTAACATCTGTAATATCATTAACATTTTATCTGTTCTTTCCTTTGAGGCTTATAGTATAAACAGAGGAACAAGGCTAATTCACAGAAAGATGAGCCCACAGTTGACAACAAAATCAGTAAGTATTAAAGTTAGGGAACTATTTAGTCAATTCATATTTAGAGAACATGTAGTGAATACCAGGCTTGGTGCTCATAGTTCTCTACTACTAAAAAATGAACGTCTTTAGCTTTCATTTGTCAGTCATGTCTTAGCTGATTACATATCCCAGCTGTTTGAATAGGGTTTCAATAAACTGGAGTCCAGGCATCTCATTGATGTACAGATTCCACGTCCTTTGGACATATAAGCACTATTAGGTTAGCTGGTTCATTTGATTGTTCTATTTTTGTTTAATGAAGGACTTCCATAAGGTTTTCCAGATATTTCTAAATTCTTCTGCTGTGTATTTAAGAGGTGATTATTAAGATCACTTCTTAGAGCAAAAATAGTGCCTATCAAACAAGTTAGGTAGAGTCTTTCTACAGAGAGCAGGGAGCAAGGGGCAGGGGCAGGGGCCAGGGAGCAGGAAGCACACACTCCACTGCGGGGCTCTGTCCAGTCCTCAAGAGCCCTGCTTTCTGTCAGCATCATCCATGTGAACAGAAGCTTTGAAACCTAGAGATACGTGTTATAAAAGCATGAATGAGAGAGCTAGGAATTTTTAAAAATCTGGTTTTGAAATACAAAGGAAGAAAAAGTTCATAAAGAGTCATCAGATGTCTCTTTTATAAGGAAGAGAAACCGACACATGCCAGGCCACCATAATATTGCAAGTGAGTGACAGCAGGTCTATGTTTTATTCTTTGTCTTGTACATGCTCAGGGATCTACTATTTGATCATTTTTAATGGTCTTAAATGGATGGGCTAATGAGAGTCACTGTACCTGCATATTTAAAATTAAAAACATAAAGGAAAGAAAGTTTAGAGTCTGGAGTTTTTATCTCTCCTTTTCCATGCACACTAGCTCATCAATGTGAATTTGGCACAGAGGCACTGATTGATGGTTCAGGACAAGAAAATCTGTCAAGAAAATAATTTCTGCCCATGAATCAGTCTTGGAAGAAGAAAGGCACAAAGAAGGGGGAAGGCGTCGTGAAGAGGACTTCTCTCTGGGGTGTACTTTTGCAAGTGTGGAACAGTTTGGGGACTTAATTTATCCAGGGCACGCTTCATTGAACTGACAGAGATAGCTTCTTCAAAGATAATCATGTGTAAGTCTTTGGGTTGTGGAGGAAGTATTCACGTTTCTATTCTCTTTCCCTTTTCTAAGATTCTCATCATCAACAATCTACAATATTAGATCAGTTAGTCTCAAAACCATTCTGGTGATTCTGATGTGAGGTCTGTGAAGTAGTATTTTGAGTACATTGAAACCGAAGCACATGACTTTGATCTGCCTCTCCCTCCATAACCTCAGAGCTGCAGTTAGAACTTAATTTTCCTACCTGACTAAGGAAACTCTTGCCTCAACAGAGTGCTTTCTATAGAGGAGCCACTTTCTCTCTCATAGGCACTCGTGAAGAGGAATTTGAGTGTCACTACATCTCATGACAGAGTTTGCAAACTGTGAAAATATGTAGAATAGAAGAATTCTCTGTAACATCAAAAGTATAGACTAGGTCTTTTTTTGACTAGTGAGCTAGACACAAGAGAAAGAAATTGAGGAAAATGGCAGGAGGCTTAGAACCAGAACTTTCAAAGGCCAGTGTGACACTGTGTCAACTATTAGTGAGCTCATTTCAGCTGCTTAACAGCTATCTCACTGCTCTTTCATGTATTTCTTACTTCAAACACACACACACACACAAGGAGAGAGAGACAGAGAGAGCACTCCCATTTGTTACTCACTCCTCCAACTCCATAAAGACTTGGGCTGGAGCCAAGAGCTAGGAAACTCAATCCAGGTCCCCCAGGTAGAAGGCAGAAACCCAATTCCTTGAGCCATTACTGCTGCCTCCCACAGTCTGCACTAGCAGGAAAAGAGAGTAAGGCGTTGGAGCTGGGAATCGAACCCAGACTCCCAGGTGGGGGATGCAAGAGTCCTCATAGCAAGGAGATAGATATAGATATATAATATTTCTTCAATAAATTATAGTTTTTCACTTGACAAGAACTGAATATATGACAAAGCATGACTAAATTGCTTTTTCCTGCATTATTAGTTGAGGCCTCATTCTGTGCCAGGCACTGTATTAGGCATGTTTGCTTGGATTACTTCACTTAACCCTCATGGAAATGCTAGGGCGTTTGCACTATTCTTGGCACTGTTTAAAAGATGAGGAAAATGCACATCAGATATGTTAGCTCCTTGTCCATATTCATGTAGCCAATCACTGAGGAGACTGAGAGCTAGGAACTAGGCTTTTACACTCCTTCCATGGTGAGCCACATGTTTTTTTTTAAAGACTTATTGATTTATTCAAAAGTCAGAATTACATAGAGAGAGGAGAGGCAGAGAGAGAGAGGGCTTCCATCTGATGGTTCACTCCCCAGTCAGCTGCAATGGCTGGAGCTATGCTGATTCGAAGCCAGGAGCCAGGAGCCTCCTCCAGGTCTCCCACACATGTGCAGGAGCCCAAGGACTTGGGCCATCTTCTACTGCTTTCCCAGGCCACAGCAGAGAGCTGGATCAGAAGTGGAGCAGCCAGGTCACTAACTGGCGCCCATCTGGGACACCAGCGCTTCAGGCCAGGGCATTAACCCGTTGTGCCACAGCGCTGGCCCTGGGCCACATTTTTTGTTTAATCTACAGTTCCCAGCCCTACTGTAGTTTTTAATGTCAGATCTCTTTTAAATTAATTGTTTTCCCTCAAGAGTGTCCTTATTTCAAAAGATGAAGTCATCTATTCCTACTTAACGCCTTCCTTTTATATTGCTCTTTCCAGGGTGATGAGCTACTTGACAGCAGTACAGAAGTCAAATGTGATTCCTGCTTCCTGTGGGGAAGGGTGTGGAGCTCCATGTACATTACTCTAAAAGTGGCCCAGACACAGTCCATGAGGCAGAGTGGCAAGTTCCTCTCCTCTGGGAATGTCAGTCAAGCCATGGTAAGTAAAAGAAAATTAATGAGAACATCTGTTCTGATCTTCTGATGTCACACATTCAAAGGAAGCTGTCATTGGTGCTGCCTGCAGCCCTCAGGAGTAAAAGAGACACATTTATAAAGCAGAGCCAGTTGGAGGAAGGGGGAAGACATGTGAGTGCTGAGTAGAGGGACAATGTTACACAGCCCTCCACGTTTTCTTCCTGACCACTATCACTCACTTAAGTAACTTCCAGAAGACTTCTCTGATGGTAGTCACTCAAATGCTACTTCTCCCACCATGCCAGATGGAACCATGGGCTGTCACTGCCTATGTCATAGCATTGCCTTCGTACATGAAATAGTAAATAGAGAAGCCAAAAACCACCATTTATTGATTCTTTTAATATCGCATTATTATATTATATCACAATTATTGTTTAAAATCATATTATTATTTAATATCACAATATTATTGTATTATTTCAACACAACTCCCCAGGTGCTAGAGTGTTGGCTTACTTATAAACACTTTCATTAACTAGGCCTTACACCCCAAGTATGTAGAGATACACACACATGTTCCAATGGTCTATAGAAGCAGAGATCTCTCCTAGCAATGAGTAGTACAGCCTCCAAATCTCTACACAAAATCTAGAGTAAACTTTCAAAACATTGATAATGTCATCCCAGCTTCCCTGACTCAGAATTAAGCCAAAAATCTGTGCCAGGTCCTACATCCTCCTCAGGATCTGTCTGCTGGCTGGCTGTCCAAGTGAACATAGGAAAGCTTGAAGAGAGAACAATGGAAGCAAATGAATTTGGTATTTGCCTACATGTAGGAGTCAGAGGCATTTGCCACGGTCTGAGAGGTTTGCTCTGGAAAGTGACCAGCAAACTCTCAAAACTGAACCCAAATTATTGCCTCCTTTGGCAGTTCACACGTGATCCTTATTCATAGCAAAGTTGTAAACCAGTCTGGCCCAGAGAGGCACATGACATCAAAGCAAGCAATCTTATGAGCCTACACAACCATCATGCTCTGGATGAGCCACACCTGAGCTCCCCAGAACTGAATTTAAGTCTGTCCCTGTCCCCAGGCCTTTTGTGTACAGTCCCACAAATCTCTGGCACTTGGTTTATTCTTCTGTAAGTTCCTCTATCTACTGCTGAGAAACACAAACTTTTATAGATCTGCTGAGAAGGTAGGTGCTAAATCGCCTCCTGTGATGCCAGCATCCCATATGGGTGCCAGTCTCTCTTTCTCTCTCTTTTTCTCTCTCTCCACTTCTCCCTCTCTGTAACTCTGACTTTTGAATAAACAAACAATTCTTAAAAAAACAAATTCTGGAGGAGATGGCACAGTGCAAGTCATCATAAAACTCTGAAGAGCCAGACTACCAGGGCTAGTCCTAGTGAGAGACTGAGTCCTGGGGCAAGACGAGATCATTCGAAGGAATCCATTGTAGTAATCCAAGGGGTGAAAAGGCCCTATTTTCATCAAATGGTGCTTGTCCAGACCTCCTCAAGAGCACATAAGAGAATATCCTGGAGGATACCAAAAGCATTTCAGGGAACTCTCAGCAAAATCAAGTCTAATGGGAGAAGCAGGGACAAGGGACAGTGATATTTGTGGCTGGGAACCAACTCTATCTATAGGCTAGTATAGGTTGGGGAAACCTAGTAAGATAGAACCATTGAACTAGTGCTGTGATTCTTAACTCAGTCTACCACAAAATTTCCTAAGGTATATGTGAAAAACAAGTATTCAATAATCAATAGGATAATCAACAGGTCCAGGTGGGCACCTGTATTTTTATCAAGCCCCACAGGCCATTTTAATAGATAGTCAAAATATGGATCCTTCAGCAAAGACGGACTAAAAAGACTAATCTTTACAGATGAAGAATTGTTATGAATAGCCTACATATATTTTTTTATTTTCCATTTGCATATTTGTCTACTTTAAATCATTTTCTATGATCTAGTTTCTATTCTTAAGGCCCATTATTATTTATCTCTACCTTTCAAAACATTTTTGGAGTGACTAGAAAAAGTCAATACCTTCCGTGAGAAAACCACAGAAATGATATTAAGAAAATAATCTCACTTTTGTGTTGCATATATCCAAAAGAAATGAAAATATGTCTATATAAAAACTTGTACATGAACGTTTATAACAGTATTATTCAGATCAAAAAAAAATGGAAAAATCAAAATAATCATCAACTGGAGAATGGATTTAAAACATTATTGTTTGGATACAATAAAATACTATGTGGCAATAAAAAGGAGAAAAGTATTGATGTGTGCTACAACATAGATGAACTTTAAATATATTATGTCGATTGAAAGAAGTGAATTACACCAGGCATCAAACAGATTCTGCAATTCCATTTATATGAAATATGAATAGGCACATTTTAGAGATAAAAATTAGGTTAGTGATTGCCAAGGGCATGGGGGGAGAAAGAGAACAGAGTGATGACTAATGAATACAGGGCTTCTTTTATAGGAGACAAAGTGTTCTAAACTTTGTTTGATGGTTATATAATCAATAAACATATCAAAAAGCATTGAATTATGTACTTTGAAAGGGTGAATTACATAGTATCCACATTATGTTTCAATAAAGCTTTTGGGGAAAAAAGATTATATATAATATTATTACTTTTGTAATCAGTATTATAAAAGGAATGGTTTCTTCACATGAGGGAGCATCCATAGCCATAAAATGTTGTTATTAAGATTACATTTTTTACATAATCACAGTGCAGATAGAACCACAACAATTTTTAATTTTTTTTTTTTTTTGAGAGAGACAGAGAGAAAGAGAAGGCATTCCCATTCGCTGGTTTTCTCCACAAGGGACCTGAAATGGCCAAGATTTGGCCAGGCCTGGAGGCAGGAGCTAACTCAATACAAGCTGCCCACATTGGTGGTAGGAACCCAAGTACCTGAGCCATCATGGCTTCCTCTCAGGTTTTACAGTGACAAGAAGCTAGAGTTAGAAGCCAGAGCCAGGAATACAACTGAGTTACTCAAAAGTGAAACGTGGGCGTTTTAGCTGTTCTACTAAATATCTACTCTGACATTTTCAGTTTCATTCTATATGTAGCTTGGTTTAATGTACTGTGACAATCTGAAATTTGCCAAATGTATTGTCTCTACTTTAGCTGTAGAAATAATGACCGAAAAAGGAAGAAATTCTAACATGCCTTTTAACAACAAAAAAATGAAAAAAGCATTATTTGATATGTTTAATCCTGAGTATATGAGTTCTTGAATCTTTTGAGCTAGAGATTCTTCTATTCTAATTTTGATATATTTGATATATATACCAGGGACTGTAAGAGATATTTTGTATAATATTTCTAAATAGCACCAATTAAAATTCATCCTTCTGAGTTAATACATTCACTTCTTAGATAATTGCTCATAAAATTTGAGTGTCTTACATATTGTTTCCTCTTTTTAAAAAAATAGCAACAACATGTTTGAGGTTATATTTAAATCAACATTGTGATGTACTTGTTTTCGAATCTTATTTTCATATTCATGGTCAGACATCATGTATGTTCATATTCTGCATTAGAAAATGGGCAATACCATTAAAAAAGAAGAAATTACAGCTGAAGTTATTCTACCCATGAGCCTGGAAAACACAAAACAGATATGGGATAAGAAAATTATCGTATTTCAGATGACAGAATCATCATTTGAACTGCAAATAATAAACTCCGTACATATGGAGAAAATAAGAGTAATGAGATGGGGAAAGTGGGGGGGAAAAAAAGCAGCAATGAGGGAGAAGCCCATAGGCAACCAAATCAAGACATTGTCACAAAGGATATTAAGGGAGCTGAGGTCAAAATCCTGGGCTCAATAATGTCCTCTATACATTCTAAACTCATTTTGGCCTCATGTACAGAACCATAAGAGTTACTGCCAGCTCAGGTAGAATCAAGCTCCCACATTTAATCTTCTTAGTATCAGAATTTTCAATTATGAGGTTTTTATCTTCTTTGATCTTTTTCACCTCCATTATAACAAGAATTACAGAGTCCAGAGGTAGATTCAAAAACCATCATATGGATACATTTACTCAACCTTTAGTGAGTGGCTGTTTTTAATCTGAATCTCACTGCCACCACTCCAGGCTCCAGACTCCTTGTCTCACACACCAATATGACCATGAAAAAGAGCTCACACCTATAAACCCCATACTGACAAAAATTATATTAAGCATAATAGAAGGGTTATATAAGGTCTTAAAGTTCATTTCACTAAATCTATACCTATTATAACTTCTTTCATCAGGAATATTTTATTAGCACATGCAGAAGAAAGAGTTCTTTCCTTCCTACAGGAAGGGCATTAGTGAATCTCTAGAATAATACCAGGCACCAGGAAGATATACATGGATAGATATGATGACCAAATGAACTATGAATAAATGAATAAATAAAAAACAACTACAGGGATTCAAACATGGTAGAATGGGGGGGGGGGGGAGGGGCCTTACTGCTCTAGTCTAGGAGAAGATAGTTTAAAAAAGAGTGGAGAGAGCCAGCGCCGCGACTCATTAGGCTAATCCTCCGCATTGAGGTGCCAGCACCCAGGTTCTAGTCCCAATCAGGGTGCCAGATTCAGTCCCAGTTGCTCCTCTTCCAGTCTAGCCCTCTGCTGTGGCCTGGGAGTGCAGTGGAGGATGGCCCAAGTGCTTGGGCCCTGCACCCCATGGGAGACCAGGAGGAAGCACCTGGCTCCTGGCTTCAGATCAGCGCGGTGCGCCAGCCGCAGCGCACCAGCCGCAGTGGCCATTGAGGGGTGAACCAACGGAAAAGGAAGACCTTTCTCTCTGTATCTCTCTCACTGTCGACTCTGCCTGTCAAAAAAAAAAAAAAGTGGAGAGTGTGCAATCCCAGGGAAGAGTTAGGAAGAAAACTGCAGAGGAAACTCCTCGTAAATTAGAAGGATGCTGTGGACCTACGTGGAGGGTGTGGATGTGCACAACAGAGGACCCCAGCAGCCGAGAGCCTCAGCACCAGCTTTGGAGACTGAGATGTGACCAGATGACAGCAGCCCAAATCACTGGCAGCATAGCTGTGGGAAGAGCCTGGCATGATTCTGGCTTGGAGCTCTGTGTGGGAGAGTGTACCTACCAACCTAGAGCAAAGAAAGGGGGCATATTTCTCTCTCCCCAACTACCCAGCACTGGCATCCTGTAACTAGCTAAGAGAAGGCAGGTGACATTTTGGAATGTTGGTGAACTCAAGAGGCTTCCATAGCCTTGGCAGCTCATGACAAGAGCCTCGGGTGATTACTGACATCATAAATAAGAGTGTCAATTGTTAAATCAATAATAGGAATCACTGTGCACCTGCTCCCCATGTAGGACCTCTGTCCATTAATGAAAATTAATGGTAAAACTACTACTCAAACAGTACTCTATACTTTGTGTGTCTTTGAGAGAGCAGTCTGTTGAAATCTTTACTTAGTATATACTAAGTTGATCTTCTGTATATAAAGATAATTGAAAATAAATCATGATGAAGAATGGGATGGGAGAGGAAGAGGGAGTGGGAGATGGGATGGTTGCAGGTGGGAGGGAGGTTATGGGGGGAAAAGCTGCTATAATTCAAAAGTTGATTGTACTTTGGAAATTGATATATATTAAATAAAAGTTGAAAAGTAAAAAAAAAAGAATCTCTAGAACATAGGCAAACACATGGAGACTGACAACATGCTCCTGAATAAACAGTTGGTCACTGAAGAAATCAAAAGAGAAATAAAACAATTTCTGGAAGCCAATGAAGATGACAATACAACATCAAAACTTATGAAATACAACAAAAGCAGTGTTAAAAGGAAACTTTATAGCAATCGGTGCCTACATCAAGAAACTGAAAAGGCACCAAATAACAGAGCTATCAGTGTATCATAAGGATCAAGAAAAACGACAGCAAACCAAATCCAAAACTAGTAGGAGAAAATAAATAATTAAAATTAGAGAAGAGAGACAAGGTGGCCACGGAGGCTGCACAGGGTGGGAGAAGCAGTGAGGGCAGAGGCGGCAGTGGAGATGGTGGTGGTCCCAGCAACAGGACAAGCAGTAGCTGCAGCAGCTTATTAGATAAGTGGACGGTTGATGATAAGCTTGCAGCAATTGACAAGTAGACCAGCTGTGGAAAAACTCTCTGGGTGATTCTGCCAAAAAGGTACTTCTGGAAAAGCACAAGTCCATGGAGAATTTTGGTTTAATTGATAGACACTTCACCATCTGTTCTATCTCCTGTTTCTTTGCCATAGTGGCTTTGATCTGGGATTACATGCACCCTTTTCCAGAGTCCAAGACTGTTTTAGCTTTGCATATCATAGCCTACTTTGTGATGGGATTCTCACCATTTATACCTCATATAAGGAGAAGAGCATCTTTCTCCTGGCCCACAGGAAAGAACCTACAGGAATGGATCCTGATATTTGGCAGCTGTCCTCCAGTCTGAAAAGGTTCAGTGACAAACATACCCTGAAGCTGACTTTGATCAGTGGCAGAACAAAGCAGCAACAAGAAGCTGAGTTCACAAGTCCATTGCTAAATTTCTTGACCACATTGGAACGCTGGTCATGGATGCACATGAACCTGAAATATCCAGGCTCCATGACAGTCTTGCCACAGAAAGAAAAATAAAATAACCAGTTCTAAAAGCAGCCCAATTTCTGCTGGTTCACGCTGAGTTACCAAGTAAGTTGGGGGAAGAAACAGAACTTAAAATGGGTAAAGTATGAATGTTAAAAATGTCCCTGTCTTGTCCAGAAAGTTTAGCCCATTCTGGATAAATAGGATTTTCTAGCACAGACATGAGAAGTTGTAACTCTGATGTCTAGCTGTAGCCTCTTTGGTCTGCTGATTGTATTATTTTATTCACTTTTCTGGAAAAGCATTTTTGCTAAAAACCGTGCAGACTTTTCCATTTGTACCTAGCAGTACTTACATAGTACAGCTTTGTGACGGGCAGCATCTGAATTCTCAGTTTATAAAAACTGCTAACCTCTTGTTGACTTTATGTTAGTTCCTATTTCAACAGCTGTTTGCCTCAGAATTCAGGATACAACTTCTTTTGTATGACAACTTCCCTTCACACACCATTTTTGTAGGTGTCTGTATCTCTAACTTGGGAAGAATTTAGAAAGAGAAAAACAGCTTTTTAATTCATTTAAAACAGACCTTTGCCTGTTTTTTTACATTTTGTGCTCTTAACCAATTAAAGAAACTACTAGAACTCATAGAAGAGTTTGGAAAGGTAGCAGGATATAAAATCAACACACAAAAATCAATAGCCTTTGTATATGCAGACAATGCCACAGCTAAAAAAGAGCTTCTAAGATCAATCCCATTCACAATAGCTACCAAAGAAATCAAATACCTTGGAATAAATTCAACCAAGGATATCAAAGATCTCTATGATGAGAATTACAAAACATTAAATAAAGAAATAGAGGAAAATAACAAAAAAATGGAAAAATCTTCCATATTCATGGATTGGAAAAATCATCATCATCAAAATACCCATACTACGGAAAGCAATTTAGAGATGCAGTGTGATACCAATCAAAATATCAAAGATATTCTTCTCAAATATAGAAAAAATGGGGGGCGGAGCCAAGATGGCGGAATAGTGAGGACGCGCACTAGCAGTCCGCAAAAAGATAGTTTAATAAAAACAGAGTTACTGTAGCCTCAGGAAAAATCTCACGGAAAAAAATGCAGTGGAAATTCTTCCGGACCCAGTGAATGAGACGCAGAGGACCTAGGGGAAAGTAAGTTTGCGAACGGCAAATCGTGCCTTAGGGCACGGGAGCTGCCGGGAGGGACGGGAACCGGACGGAACACAGTCGCCATTAGAATCGAGCGCTTGAACGGGAGCCGATACAGGGATCCCGAGACACTGGCGGGGGGAAGCAGACGCCACGGGGGAAACAGCACAGTTGAGGCGAGCCCACACGGACACTAGCCTCTTTCATTGCCCACCCTGCTCACTCGAGCTAGACTGAACACAGTGGGACGGCGTGCGCCCGCCGGCTGAACCGGAAGCCGGGCGGAACACAGTCGCCATTGGAACTGAGCGCTTGAACGGGGGCCGATACAGGGATCCCGAGACACTGGCGGGGGGAAGCAGACCCCCCACGGGGGAAACAGCACAATTGAGGCGAGCCTGCACGGACACTAGCCTCTCTCGTCACCCACCCTGCTAATTCGAGCTAGATTAAACGCAGTGGGACAAGGCGCGCCCGCCCGCCCGCCTATCACTGAGGCAGACGGAACCAAAAACCCGAGGCTGTAGAAACCTGAAGGGGATCCAAAAACTGGGAACACACCGCGCACACAAACTCCGTTACCTTGACAACCCAGAGAAAGAGTGTGGGGAAAAAAAAAAATGCCAAATAAAAACAGATTCCGAGGGAGCAAGATCAAGAAAGACGCTATGATGACCCCAAACGGAAAAGACACCCCAAGCCAGGATTATGAAGATAATGAGATAGAAGAAATGCAAGAAGCAGATCTCAAAGAATTGATAAGAACATTAAGAAGTTCTCAAAAACAAATTCTTGAACTACAGAAATCCTTAATGGATAAGATAGAAAATCTCTCTCGCGAGAATGAAGTACTACGGAGAAATCAAAACGAAATGAAACAACTAGTAGAACAAGAAGCTACGATAGTGACAAAAAATCTTAATGAATTGAAGAATTCAATAGATCAAGTGACAAGCAATCTTGAGGGCCTTAAAACCAGAATGGGTGAAGCAGAAGAGAGAATATCGGACCTAGAAGACAGAGAACAGGAGAGGAAACAGTCAAACCAAAGACAAGAAGAGGAAATTAGAAAACTAAAAGATATCGTCGGGAATTTACAGGATACTATTAAAAAACCCAACATTCGGGTTCTAGGTGTTCCTGAAGGTATGGAGAGGGAGAAAGGATTAGAAGGCCTTTTTAGGGAGATACTAGCAGAAAACTTTCCAGGCTTGGAGAAAGACAGAGAAATCCTAATCCAGGAAGCTCATAGAACCCCTAATAAACATGACCAAAAGAGATCCTCTGCACGACATATTGTAATTAAACTCACCACAGTGAAGCAAAAAGAAAAGATCCTAAAATGTGCAAGAGAGAAACGTCAGATTACTCTCAGAGGATCTCCAATTAGACTTACAGCTGACTTCTCAACAGAAACCCTACAAGCTAGAAGGGAATGGCGAGACATAGCCCAGGTACTTAGAGAGAAAAACTGCCAGCCCAGAATATTATACCCTGCAAAGCTCTCATTTGTGAATGAAGGCGAAATAAAGACCTTTCATAACAAACAAAAATTGAAAGAATTTGTTGCCACTCGTCCAGCCCTGCAAAAGATACTTAAAGACGTGTTACACACAGAAACACAGAAACACGACCATCAACATGAAAGAAGGTAAACGAAGGGAACCTCACGGCAAAAGATCACAGGGAATTCAAAGCATACATTAGAAAATATCTGGCAAATGGCAGGGCAAACTTACCACTTATCAATAGTCACATTGAAAGTTAAAGGTCTAAACTGTCCTGTTAAAAGACAGAGATTGGCTGATTGGGTTAAGGAACAAAAACCATCTATTTGCTGCCTACAAGAAACACATCTTTCCAACGAAGATCCATACAGACTGAAAATAAAAGGATGGAACAAGATATACCACGCCAACAGAAATGAAAAAAGAGCGGGTGTAACCATCTTAATATCGGACTACATAAACTTTAACACAAAAACTGTTAAGAGAGACAAAGAGGGGCACTATATAATGATTAAGGGATCAATACTACAGGAAGATATAACAATTCTCAATGTATATGCACCTAATTACAGGCCACAGGTTTATTTAAAAAATTTGTTAAGAAACTTAAAGGGAGACTTAGACCCCAACACAATAGTACTGGGGGACTTCAATACTTCACTCACAGATATTGACAGATCGACAGGACAGAAGATCAACAAGGAGACAGTAGATTTAAACAACACTATAGCCCAAATGGATCTAACAGATATCTACAGAACTTTTCATCCTACACGTAAAGAATTCACATTCTTCTCAGCAGCACATGGAACCTACTCTAGGATTGATCACATATTAGGCCATAAAGCAAGTCTCAGCAAATTCAAAAGAATTAGAATCATACCATGCAACTTCTCAGACCATGAGGGAGTGAAGTTGGAAATTAGCAACTCAGGAATCTCTAGAGCATATGCAAACACATGGAGATTGAACAACATGCTCCTGAATGAACAATGGGTCATAGAAGAAATCAAAAGAGAAATCAAAAATTTTCTGGAAGTAAATGAGGATAACAGCACAACATACCAAAACTTATGGGATACAGCAAAAGCAGTGTTAAGAGGAAAGTTTATATCAATAGGTGCCTACATCAAGAAACTGGAAAGGCACCAAATAGATGAGCTTTCAATGCATCTCAAGGATCTAGAAAATTTGCAGCAAACTAGACCCAAATCTAGTAGAAAAAGAGAAATAATCAAAATCAGAGAAGAAATCAACAGGATTGAATCCAAAAAAACATTACAAAAAATCAGCCAAACGAGGAGCTGGTTTTTTGAAAAAATAAACAAGATTGACACCCCATTGGCCCAACTAACTAAAAAAAGAAGAGAAAAGACCCAAATCAGTAAAATCAGAGATGAAAAAGGAAATATAACAACAGACACCACAGAAATCAAAAGAATCATCAGAAATTACTACAAGGACTTGTATGCCAGCAAACAGGGAAACCTATCAGAAATGGATAGATTCCTGGACACATGCAACCTACCTAAATTGAACCAGGAAGACATAGAAAACCTAAACAGACCCATAAGTGAGTCAGAAATTGAATCAGTAATAAAGGCCCTCCCAACAAAGAAAAGCCCAGGACCAGATGGATTCACTGCTGAATTCTACCAGACATTTAAAGAAGAACTAACCCCAATTCTTCTCAAACTATTCAGAACAATCGAAAAAGAGGGAATTCTCCCAAATTCCTTCTATGAAGCCAGCATCACCTTAATTCCTAAGCCAGAAAAAGATGCAGCATTGAAAGAGAATTACAGACCAATATCCCTCATGAACATAGATGCAAAAATCCTCAACAAAATTCTGGCCAATAGACTGCAACAACACATCAGAAAGATCATCCACCCAGACCAAGTGGGATTCATCCCTGGTATGCAGGGATGGTTCAATATTCGCAAAACAATCAACGTGATACACCACATTAACAGACTGCAGAAGAAAAACCATATGATTATCTCACTAGACGCAGAGAAAGCATTCGATAAAATTCAACACCCTTTCATGATGAAAACCCTAAGCAAACTGGGTATAGAAGGCACATTCCTCAATACAATCAAAGCAATTTATGAAAAACCCACGGCCAATATCCTATTGAATGGGGAAAAGTTGGAAGCATTTCCACTGAGATCTGGTACCAGACAGGGATGCCCACTCTCACCACTGCTATTCAATATAGTGCTGGAAGTCTTAGCCAGAGCTATTAGGCAAGAAAAAGAAATTAAAGGGATACAAGTTGGGAAGGAAGAACTCAAACTATCCCTCTTTGCAGACGACATGATTCTTTATTTAGGGGACCCAAAGAACTCTACTAAGAGACTATTGGAACTCATAGAAGAGTTTGGCAAAGTAGCAGGATATAAAATCAATGCACAAAAATCAACAGCCTTTGTATACACAGACAATGCCACGGCTGAGGAAGAACTGCTAAGATCAATCCCATTCACAATAGCTACAAAAACAATCAAATACCTTGGAATAAATTTAACTAAGGACATTAAAGATCTCTACAATGAAAATTACAAAACCTTAAAGAAAGAAATAGAAGAGGATACCAAAAAATGGAGAAATCTCCCATGCTCATGGATTGGAAGAATCAATATCATCAAAATGTCCATTCTCCCAAAAGCAATTTACAGATTCAACGCAATACCAATCAAGATACCGAGGACATTCTTCTCAGATCTGGAAAAAATGATGCTGAAATTCATATGGAGACACAGGAGACCTCGAATAGCTAAAGCAATCTTGTACAACAAAAACAAAGCCGGAGGCATCACAATACCAGATTTCAGGACATACTACAGGGCAGTTGTTATCAAAACAGCATGGTACTGGTACAGAAACAGATGGATAGACCAATGGAACAGAATAGAAACTCCAGAAATCAATCCAAACACCTACAACCAACTTATATTTGATCAACGATCCAAAACCAGTCCCTGGAGTAAGGTCAGTCTGTTTAATAAATGGTGCTGGGAAAACTGGATTTCCACGTGCAGAACCATGAAGCAAGACCCCTACCTTTCACCTTACACAAAAATCCATTCAAGATGGATTAAAAATTTAAACCTACGACCCGACACCATCAAATTACTAGAGAGCATAGGAGAAACCCTGCAAGACATAGGTACTGGCAAAGACTTCTTGGAAAAGACCCCAGAAGCACAGGCACTGAAAACCAAAATTAACTACTGGGATTGCATCAAATTGAAAAGTTTCTGTACTGCAAAAGAAACAGTCAGGAAAGTGAATAGGAAACCGACAGAATGGGAAAATATATTTGCAAACTATGCAACAGTTAAAGGGTTGATAACCAGAATCTACAAAGAAATTAAGAAACGCCACAACATCAAAACAAACAACCCACTTAAGAGATGGGCCAAGGACCTCAATAGACATTTTTCAAAAGAGGAAATCCAAATGGCCAACAGACACATGAAAAAATGTTCAAGATCCCTAGCAATCAGGGAAATGCAAATCAAAACCACAATGAGGTTTCACCTCACCCCGGTGAGAATGGCTCACATTCAGAAATCCACCAACAATAGATGCTGGAGAGGATGTGGGGAAAAAGGGACACTAATCCACTGTTGGTGGGAATGCAAACTGGTGAAGCCACTATGGAAGTCAGTCTGGAGATTCCTCAGAAACCTGAATATAACCCTACCATTCAACCCAGCCATCCCACTCCTTGGAATTTACCCAAAGGAAATTAAATTGGCAAACAAAAAAGCCGTCTGCACAGCAATGTTTATTGCGGCTCAATTCACAATAGCTAAGACTTGGAACCAACCCAAATGCCCATCAACAGTAGACTGGATTAGGAAATTATGGGACATGTACTCTACAGAATACTATACAGCAGTCAAAAACAATGAAATCCGGTCACTTGCAACAAAATGGAGGAATCTGGAAAACATCATGCTCAGTGAATTAAGTCAGTCCCAAAGAGACAAATATCATTTGTTTCCCTTGATTGGCGATGACTAACTGAGCACCAAAGGGGAAACCTGTAGAAGTGAAATGGACACTATGAGAAACAGTGACTCGATCAGCTCTTGTGCTGACTGTTGTTGTACAATGTAATACTTTATCCATGGTAGTATTTTTTTTTTCTTTATCCTAGTACTAGTGGTTGAACTCTGTAATTAACACACAATTATTCTTAGATGTTTAAATTTTAACTGAAAAGTGATCTCTGTGAAATATAAGAGTGGGAATAAGAGAGGGAGGAGATGTAAAACTTGGGACATGCTCAATCGGACCTGCCCCAAATGATGGAGTTAGAATTGTGCCAGGGGTTTCCAATACAATCTCATCAAGGGGGCATGTACCAAGGCCATCTCATTAGTCCAAGTGATCAATTTCAGCTCACAATTGATCACACTGATAGGTCTAAGAGTCAAAGGGATCACACAAACAAGACTAGTGTCTGCTAATACTAACTGATAGAATGAAAAAGGGAGAGAATGATCCAACATGGGAAGCAGGATACACAGCAGACTCATAGAATGGCAGATGTCCTAAATAGCACTCTGGCCTCAGAATCAGCCCTTAAGGCATTTGGATCTGGCTGAAGAGCCCATGAGAATATTTTAGGCATGGAAAGCTAAGACACTCTGGAAAAAACAGAAGACCTAAATGAAAGATCTCTGCGAGTGAGATCCCAGTGGAAAGAACGGGGCCATCAAAGAAGGAGGTACCTTTCTCTGAAGGGAGGAGGGAACTTCCACTTTGACTATGGCCCTGTGGGAATAAGATCGAAGTCGGCGAACCCTAAAGGCTTCCATAGCCTTGGCAACTCATGACCAGAGCCTAGGGAGATTACTGACGCCATAAACAAGAGTGTCAAATTGTTAAATCAACATCAGGAGTCACTGTGTACTTACGTCTCATGAGGGATCTGTCCTTAATGTGTTATCCAATGTGAAGTGATGCTATTACTAGTACTGAAACAGTATTTTTACACTTTGTGTTTCTGAGTGGGTGCAAACTGATGAAATCCTTACATAGTATATATTGAATCGATCTTCTTTATATAAAGATAATTGCAAATGATTAAAAAATCTTGGTGTTAAATTGGAAATTGCATAGACAATTAATCAATTTTTTTAAAAAAAAAATCATGTAGGATCTCTGTCCTTAATGTGCTGTACATTGTGAATTAATACTATAACTAGTACTCCAACAGTATTATCATTTTGTGTCTCTATGCGAGGGCAAACCGTTGAAATCTTTACGTAATATGTACTAAATTGATCTTCTGTGTATAAAGAGAATTGAAAATGAATCTTGATGTGAACAGAAGGGGAGAGGGAGCGGGAAAGGGGAGGGTGGGGGGAGGGAGGGAAGTTGTGTGGGGGGGGAGCCATTGTGGTCCATGAGCTGTTCTTTGGAAATTTATATTCTTTAAATAAAAGCTTTATAAAAAAAAAATATAGAAAAAATGATGCCAAAATTCATATAGAAACACAGGAGACCTTGAATAGTTATAGTAATCTTATACAACAAAAACGAAGCCAGAGGCATCACAATACCAGATTTCATGACATACTATAAGGCAGTTGCAATCAAAACAGCCTGGTACTGATACAAAAGCAGAAGGATAGACCAACGGAACAGAATAGAAGCTCCAGAAATCAACCCACGCATCTACAACCAACTTATCTTTGACAAAGGACTTAAAATCGATCCATGAAACAAGGACAGTCTCTTCAACAACTGGTGCTGGAAAATCTGGATCTCCACATGCAGAAGTAAGAAGAAAAATTTCCACCTTATACTTTACAATAAAAAAAAATCCACTCAAAATGGATCAAATACCTAAATCCATGTCCTAATGCCATCACATTATTAAAGAACATTGGGGAAACCCTTCAAGACATTGGCATAGGCAAACAGTTCTTGGAAAAGACCTCAGAGTCACAGGCAATCAAAGCCAAAATTGACAAATTGAGAAGCTTCTGAACAGCAAAGGAAACATTCAGCAAAGTGAAGAGGTAACTCACAGAATGGGAAAGTTATTTGCAAACTATGCAATGAATAAAGGATTAGGCCGGCGTGGAGGCTCACTAGGCTAATCCTCCGCCTTGCAGCGCCGGCACACCGGATT
The DNA here is from genome assembly GCA_949820135.1 of Sylvilagus floridanus. Lineage (NCBI taxonomy): Eukaryota > Metazoa > Chordata > Mammalia > Lagomorpha > Leporidae > Sylvilagus > Sylvilagus floridanus. The sequence goes on from OX463235.1 coordinate 60,933,262, forward strand.
CTGTCCCAGTTGCCCCTCTTCCAGGCCAGCTCTCTGCTGTGGCCAGGGAGTGCAGTGGAGGATGACCCAAGTGCTTGGGTCCTGCACCCCATGGGAGACCAGGATAAGTACCTGGCTCCTGCCATCAGATCAGCGCAGCCAGCTACAGCGCGCATGCCGCAGTCACCATTGGAGGGTGAACCAACGGCAAAAAGGAAGACCTTTCTCTGTGTCTCTCTCTCTCACTGTCCACTCTGCCTGTCAAAAAAAAAAAAAAAAAGAAGAAAGAAAAAAGAAAAGAGATATCAGTAGAACAAACTTGGATACCCAGTCTGGCATACCAGCACTACATCTACAACAGCAGCAGATTGGTTAATATAAACATCTAACACAATTTGTATGACACTGATAATCTGAACACTGATGGGTGGGAACCAACCATCAATACCATTGTTCAACGCCACGTCAAATTTAGGAAGAAATGAATTGTAGGGGTGAGAGAAGGTCACTGATATGAAACACTGCAACTTAGCCACCTAGTCTATTACTGGCTAATACCCAAGAAGAAAAGAATAGAAGATTTATAGACACAACTAAGGAGCTTGGTTGTTGCTTTCATATAAAATATCTGAGTACAAAAAGTCAAAAGAGCTGCAATGTTAGATGCTTCTGAGACCCGAAGAAACAAGAACTCAAGAAATCTTGTTTCAGAAACTATTATGTCCCTTAAACTGTGCTTATGATCATGGGAATAAAGGACTCTATTTTCAAATATTATGCAGTATACTTGAGATGACAAGATGATCTGTATGAAAATATCGGGGTTCAGAGTTTGCCACAATAAGAAAGAAAAACCTGAAATCATCCAAAACGATACCGCAATCAACAGAGGTGTTGGTAACTGACAAAATTCTACAAAATAGCTCAATACATCATCTTGTTTGAAGGGTGTACATAAATTACAAAAAGGTATGCATTCAGATAGAGGCCCCATGACTCAGAGGGAGCATCTACAGCACAGGGGAGAGCTGCCCTATCTAAATTGGGCTAGGTATGACCAGGAAATGAAATTGTCAGGATTTTTTCTTATCGTGCAGCAAAATCTATCCTATTCTGATTACTATCCTATTCTGATTTATCATTTTAAGCCCAAATCACAGCCCCAATCCTAGTTCTGTTTTGAGTCGTGTATCTCATCTAGAATATTCCTTTGGACTATTCATTCCCCAAGAGACCCACATGGGCAAATCCAGTTGATTGCATTACATGTTCTATAAGCCACTGATGGCCTTCTGGCAGGTAAATTATCAAACAGCAGTGCCAAATGCCTGCAAAATTTGACTTAATATAAAATTATTCTTTTTTATTTGAAAATGCTACAGAACTAGAAAGATAAACTTGAAGGATTGGGATTGCTGTTGTTTTCTGAAGAGTAATACATCAGCATTAATCCCATTTAGGGGGACAATTTTCAATATGGAAAACAGTTTTTATTTTAGTAAGTAAAGCAAAAAAAAATTTCTATTCTGAAATGACTGGAAAAATCTATACTAGGCATTGTACAGTGAAAACAGAAAAAAATCTTTAAACGAACACAGTTTCTTTCATTCTGAATTTCAGATCTTGTAGGAAATTTCTACTTAAACTATTGGACAGTTATATGCTTCAAATGTTGTGAAATGGGATTGCATTGGTGCTCTATAGCATTTTTTTAAATTATGAGACTTAGAAGATGAAATATATAGAGCTATCTGAACACATTAACACACAATGTTATTACTGAAACTGTTCATGCCCATAACAAACTTGGAAGAATAGTGCAAGAAAAGCCTTTATGTTCTTGTATGTATTCATCACACTTATCATCATCTTTTTATAATTTTGGTTGTTCAAATTATTCAAAAATTTCTCAGTTGGGACTCCTTCAAGCTAACTCTTCACCCATTTAATATATCCCCCATTAATCTTGGAGTATATCCTTGGTTTCTGTCTGGACAAGATACCCTAAGCTCATTTTCTTTTCCCCACCCCAAAACTGGAATAAACTACCCCAAAGAGATGGAAAAACTACCAGCAGTATGTGGTCTGAAATCATGTAGCAAGTCTTAAAATAAAACTATACAAGCAATATGATGACAATAGCATCAAAAATTGTATTTAGTAGTAAATATAAGAAAAAATAAAAGATCCTGGAACACATAAACAAAAACACTATGAAGTACTACTTACAGAAACTTTGAAACACCTTAAAAAAGCTATTCTAAGTTCATGGATTTCAATAAACAGTATCATTAAGTTATCAATCCTTCACAAACTACAAATTTATCAGTACGAACAATTCAGTTACAATTAAAGTTTCAGAAATTCTCTCTCCATTGGCAAATGGATTCTAAAAAAATAGTTGGAAATCCAATGGGCCTTAAAAAATGATATGAGCCAGTGCTGTGGCATAGTGAGTAAAGCCGCCGCCTATAGTGCAGGCATCCCATATGGAAAATGGTTCAAGACCCAGCTGCTCCACTCCTGATCCAGCTCTCTGCTGTGGCCTGGGAAAGCAGTACAAGATGCCCAAGTACTTGGTCCCCTACACCTGTGGAAGAACTGGAGGAAACTCCTGGCTCCTGGCTTTGGATTGGCACAGCTCTGGCCGTTGCAGGCAACTGGGGAGTGAACCAATGGGTAGAAGACCTCTCTCTTTCTCTGCCTCTCCTTCTCTCTGTGTGTAACTCTGACTTTCAAATAAATAAATGATGACATATTAAAACAATGATAAATTGGCAAGTTACTGAAGATGAAGCAGACAGAGAAGGAGATAAAATATAGAAGGATCCGAGGAGGCTTGCTCAGCCTCTTGTAGCCAAGAAGGGTCAACAACTCCAGTATAAGGTTACAGTATGAAAACAGACCAGGAAGCATGTCCTAGTATCTCAGAATTCCCTAGAGAGTAGGCCAAGGGTGGACATAGCTTAATATAGTCTCACCTCTCAAGAGTGGCCAGACATGCAAATAATTGCATCACAACAAGGTGTCATGAACATTTGTATATTTTAGAATCTGCAAGATCCTAATTCAGAAGACAATGCAGTGACCAAAAAATGAAAAAGCCCTTTGTAAGGTGGCATTTGTTTGATGTAATACTGACAAAATCATATTATCCTTGTGACCCTAAACAATATATTAAAGGCAATGAACATAATTCTATACCTCATGACTTATCAATGCTTAATATTCATATGTAAAGGTTATTATAGACAATATGATAATTATTATTAAGATTACCACCAAATAATATTGTGTTTCTCACTTTAGCTAGGTTAGCTAACATCCAGGTTTAGTTAAAAACTGATTATGATCTTCTAAATTTCAAGATTCATAAGAAAACTATAAACTATGACTGTATCTGCTCATAGTTTTCCAGACAGCACAACAAATGCACTGCATGAGGCATGATTAGACAGAGAGATCGTGGATTGTGGGAGGGGTTTTTCTCAAAGATTTATTTATTTTAAATGCAGAGTTACAGAAAGAAGGGGAGATGGAGAGGGAAGACAGATCTTTCCTCCACTGGTTTTTTCCCCAAATGGCCACAATGGCTCTGGGACTTGGCCAGGAAGCCAGGAGCTTGGAACTCCATCCAGGTTACCCATGTAGGTGGCTAGGGCCCAAGCACTTGGCCATCTTCTGCTGCCTCCCAAGTACATTGACAGGGAACTAGATCAGGAGAGGCACAGGCAAGACTGGAACCAATTAGTTACATGAGATGTCAGAGTCACAGGTGGCAGCTTAACCCCTGTACCACAACACTGGCCCCATGTAGGGAGAGTTTTAAATCATAGACTCAGATAAAGTACAATCAGTCCCAAGAGTTCGTGAGCCATTTTGGAGGCAGTGCATGGATGCATGCACAGTTGTCAGGCATGACTAATAAGAAAGCAAGAAAACTGTCACCTACGGCAACTCCTCCCAGATCTCGGCCTCCAAGACCAACTCTGCCCTTGTTTTTAGAGAGCCTCAGAAAAACTGTAAGAAGCACTTCTGGGAAGACTGCTCCTGGAGAGTTTTACCTAAGAGAAGCAAGCAGAAATTCTCCATGGAGTATTCAGCTGAAGAAATCCCTCAGTCCTCCTCTGAGCTGAATGTTATAGTTTGACAAACACAAACCAGATCTTGACAATCTCCTCAGCCCTCTTAACCTTTTCAATGCCAGCAAAAGAGATTGCGGCATCCAGTGCCAGATGGCTGTAGCCCTGTCACTTCCGCATGTGTGTTCACTACCATAAAGCGTTCCCTGCAAGTCATTAGAAACCCTGATGAATGCCTAAGGAAGTCCCGTTTTTGCTGTCAGTGCTTTTCACTGAGCTCCTTCTACTCAGCCACATCTGCACAACGCACTGTTCAGAATTTAGTCCAAGCACAATATCCTTTTCTCTACCTGGTAATTTCTCCCACTTCATCACTTAAGCATTCTAGCAAATGTTTCCCTTGCCCAATTATCTCCCTAACATCATGTCTCAAGTCTGGCTTTTCTGTTGATAGAGAGAAAATACCATACTCAGAACGCATGTCCCTTTGCTCTTTTACTTCCAAGCAAAGCCTTCATTTTATTCCAGAAATCTTTTCCCATTTGACTTCTTTCTTTTTTAATTTTTCAGGCTCACAACAGAGAAATCTCTATTCAGAAACCTGTTTAGCTTCATTCAAACCTTTCAATTACCAGCTCTCTCCATTCATTTCTCTTCCTGTTTACAACAAAAGATCCCTTGCCTTCCCTCACAGGTGCCATCCTCTGAAGGTTTTGCATCTTAAGAATCCAACTCCATTCAGGTCATGTCTACACAGCAGGGGCCATTTAAATGTATCAGCTCATTATGGCTTAAGGTTTCCACTTCTCAGAGCTGGCTAGGTCCCCTCGCATAAGGCAAGGATAACTCCAGAAAAACTCACCCTTCCCTTTTGACTGTAAAACGTATTCCTGAAAGAAGGGAGGGACTGCATTACCTGTCACTTCATAAATACCGTTCAACAAAAAAAGAGGGTAAAATAAATGGGAAAAAAAATGAGAGCAAAAATGTATTTAATATTCACATTCTATTTACATTTCCCTTACTAACTCTTTAGCTGTTTGTCTACAATTTCAGTCTCTTGTTTCTGTGGTAATCTGAGAGAGTAGTGAATTGTTATTGTATATTTTACAGTTAAATTATTTAACAAAAATACAGAAGGAGGGCTCGGCACTGTGGCAGAGCAGGCTCCTCTCTCCCTGTGGCGTCAGCAGCAGATTCGTGTCCCACTGCTCCTCTTCCAACCCAGCTCTCTGCTATGGCGTGGGAAAGCAGTAGAAGATGGCCCAGGTATTTAGGCACCTGCACTCATGTGGGAGACCCAGAAAAAGTTCCTGGCTTTTGGCTTCATATCTCCCAACTCCAGACATTGTTGCCATTTGGGGAGTGGACCAGCAGACAGAACACCTCTCTCTGTCTCTCCCTCTCTCTGTCATTCTACCTCTCAAATAAATTTTTAAAAAGGATTTTAAAAAATACAGAAGGAAAAGCCTGTCTACACTAGAAATTATAGGCAGATTCTACAAGATAATAATGAACAATCTGAAGATGTACTCACTCTTCTCTATGCCCTTTAGATATTCCCTGACTAATGTTCACAAGAAACTGCAAACTATCAGTGTGTTCTACTACAATTCAAATCCTAGTCTCAAAATGTCAAATTGCTGTTGTGACAAATGGAAGAATTCCACATTCAACTTAGATCATCTTATGTTATATGGACACCCCAGAATCCTTGTAGAGATGTTGTTTGTTTTATACCTCTTTACTACAATAACCTTCTAATGACTCCTACACAAACTGACTCAAGAGACAAAGCTAAGACTTCCATATTCCATATACAGAATTGTCACTTATGCAGCCAGTGCTATGGCATTACCACCTACAACACTGGCATCCCATATCGAAATGCTGGTTCTACTCCTGGCTGCCCTGCTTCTGATTCAGCTACCTGCTAATGCCCCTGGGTAAGCAGCAGATGACAGCCCAAGTACTTGGTCCACTACCACCCACGTAGGAGACTAGGACTGGCTTTGGCCTGGACCATCCCCAAATGTAGATGTTATGGGCATTTGGGCAGTGAACTAGCCGTTGGAAGGTCTCTCTTGCTCTTGCTCTGTGTGTGTGTGTGTGTGTGTGTGTGTGTCCCTCTCTTTAACTTTCAAAGAAATCAATGTAAATAATTTTTTTCAAATTGTAACTCACCTCCCACATTGAAAATTTTCTTCATCCCCAGATGATTTTCACCTTCTACAGAATTTTCTCAAGAGCTGCTACAGTCCTCATGCAAATAAATTCTCAGCAGGCCTTGCTACCAATATGAGGCATTCATGAATCCTACTCACAGTGTGTTTGCTTTGTGCTCTATACTACTGTTAACTATATAATGCAACAGCACTTCTATCTTCCTTGTTGCTGCTTCATCATTGACTAACTCTGCTGTCTTAAATCTGGAACTAGTTAGCTAGATTAAATTCTTAAATTTGCTAAATGATTTGACCAGCTCTGGGCATGGTCCCTAGGCATAGGCCATACCACTACCCCAGCTAACATCTTACAACCTCAGGAGTGGAAAGGGAAGCCCAGAAAAAAGAGAGGGAGATCTTTGAGCATTTCCAAGAATACCTAATCATTTAATGGGAACCTGATTCAGCCATCAAGGGGTGCAATTGTCTTTGTCTTTGAGAAGTCTAAAATGCCTTGAGAGGTCCAATTTTCACTAATGAGAGGAATAAGGATATGAATACCAGAGAATATAGCACAGAATCAAATACTCAACTAGGTATTACTTTGGCAATGGTGTTAGTCTGTTCAGGCTATTATAATAAAATACCATAGACTGAGAGGCTTAAACAACATACAGGTATTTCTTACAGTTCTAGAGAATGAGCAATCTCAGATCAAGGCACCAACCAATTCTGTTCCTTTTAAGGATTCTCTTCCTGGCTTGGAACCTGTCTCCTCACTGCTTCCTCATGTAGCAGAGAGAGAAAGAGGGAGCAATCACTCCAGTGCTGCTTCTGATAAGGGTACTGATCGCATCATGCAGAACCACCCTCATGACCTCACTAACTCCCAAATGCCCCAGTCCCAAACACCATCACATTGGGTGTTTGAGCTTCAACACAGGAGTTTGGAGAGACATTATTTCAGCTCAAAGCAAGAATTGAATGGAATTTGCAAAAGTCATAGAAGATGGCACAGAGGCCAAGGCCGATGGAATCGAGGAGGGTCTTCAGAAATGCATGAAACGTAGGTGAGTACATGGAAAGGTTTTGATCTTGAGAGAGAGAAAAAGGACACATTCCGATTTCAAAACACATTGATCAGATTCTACTGTCTGCTTCTCACTACCAATGGTGACTTTCAGAAGTGATCTAAGTCAGAGTAAACCCATGGGAAACAAGAAGGAAATGTTTGCCATAGCAGATAATGCTGAAGATAATTGCTCTCTAAAAGCTAGAGTCTGTGAGATAAGAACCTAACCTTCACAAAGCCATTTAGACACAAAATTATTTTCTCATACTTCCAATCTTCTCACTCAAATTCAAGACCTGAATGTCTTTCTAAATCTAGTATGACTTTTTAAATAGAATGAAAATTAATTTGTGAGAGAATTCCAAATGTAAGCAAAGCCTTGCTAATTTTATATGAATTTAGCTTTGCTTAATAAGCACCAAGCCAATGAATTTTTAACCTTAACAACCTTAATCACCTTATTCTGTAACCCCAATGCTCTGGCAATGCTAAGGAAAATCAGTTTGTTTTAATACACTTCAGATTTAGCAATCCAATACACTTACCAATAATTTGCAAGAATACGTCATTTTTTGGACTAAAACCAACAACATAATTAGCCTAGTGTTCCCTTGGGCTCTTAATCACAGAGGAGTCACCTTCAAATGGGGTGAAGGTACTTAACATTTTAACTGAAGCCAAGGTTCTGATGAAGAAAATAAGTTTCCTCAAGATTTTATGTGGACTTTTGTTGGGGGGAGCATGGATCATGAATAAAAAACAGTCATGTTTGAGAAACAAATAGTGCAGGTCTAAACTATAATGAGGAATGCTGGCTTTTTCTTATTAATTACAACTTTTTGCTCTGCTACATAGATAATGGTAACATAAACCTTGAGGAATTTAATGGCCTCCAATATTCCATTTACTACCATTTTTTACAAGTTTATAATTATTTTTATCTATTTTCTAAAGGTAGTGAGGATTGTAGAAATAAAGTTATAGGAAATGTGTTTAAAATCAAGTCATTTTCATTCATGAGATTAGCTTTAATTTCAAAGTACCACAATAGAAAGAAAGGTAAGATAGTGAGTAAAAAGGCTATTATTATATTTACAAAAACAGACTTTTCAGTCTGAGAAATGGAGAGCCATCAGACAAGCCTGAAAACTAATTGAGAATATTCCCACAAATATTTGGAGTTGCTTTTATTGTTGTTGTAGTGATGGTTGTTGTTGAAACTTATCCCCTTTCCTTCACCATCTTGAAAACCCAAAGCATTTTAAAATACCCTGCCATATTCCTTTCTACATAGATCTTTAAGGCTCACCTCAAAGATATCAGTATAAATGTCTGAACCCACTTGTTGATTTTTCCCATCTGGTCTTTTTCTACTAGCTCCTACTCTCTCGTCCAGGCTGTTGAGTGACCCCTCCCACACACTATTTTGTGAGATCTTGGCCAAGTCAGAACCAGACTGAGCAAGGATCTCTTGACCAAGTCCACACAACACAAGCATCTCCAAAGTAATGCAGTCAATTAAGAGCATGCCCATGTGCACACAACCTGGGAGTAGCCTGATTTATCAGTTCTTTTGTAAGTCTTATCCAATAGACCTTTAGCATCATCATCATACCAGACTAGACAGACATCTATATTGAAACTTTGCTACAAAAGTATAAAGCATAGCTCTGAAACAAACAAAAATACACAATTGGGTTTGCTTTAACACTCAAATAAGTGCAATAATCTTAATATAAGCCACTTGAGTAACACATTCACATTCAAAAATTTCAATAAATTTACACAATATATAATGAGCACCAATTTTTGTGCAACTTACTGTTAGTAATTTGGATCTGATGAATCCAATGTATTATGAACCAATCAACTATTCAAGTCTTTATAAACTAGTTTCAACTGAAAACTCAGAACACCAACAGCAAAAGCCATGGGATAATTGGAAGAATTAGGTGTTTCCATCATAATTAAGACCAAGGAGCCATGATCAGCAGTATGGAAGTTTCAAGGATACAAAAAAATCCAGTTTTTATCAGTGTTAGATATTAACTGCAATGAGAGCTTGGAACTCCCGACTTTTATTTGGTGTAATAAAGACAATATCAAGAAACATTCCCCATCATAGTTACCAGGAGTTGTCACCTGATTTTCTCTAAAAACAGTAGCTATCATTCACTAAGTAACTATTGGATAAGGCTCTGTGATATGCATTTCACATACTTAAGCTCATTACCTTACAATAATATTATGAAGGCATACTATCACTATTATTCTGTTTACACATGAAAAAACCAAGGATTTAGAGATTAAATTGCCCACTGTCATATAGCTCGTGAATTACAGAGTCAAAATACAAAGCTTCATCATCTTGAATGAGTTTACGAAATTCCATACCACAATACAAGAGGCCTCAATTTGAACCATGGGTCTAAAGATTAACATTACTAACTCATACCCTCCCATGCTGATTGCCTTATGAAATTGTGATTCTTATGAGAATATCTATCTGAAAACTTGACAGAATATCCATACGCATTTTAATTTCCTTGAATTCAAATGTCATATTTCGTTCATTTTTTGTCTCTAGTACAAAGCCCTGGGGAAGATATGACAGCCTCATCCAGCATATATATCTAATTCTGCTTACAGTCTGAGCCAACAGAGCTGCTGAGGAAATGAAGGAATGCTAAATTCACTTGACAAAGTAGATATACTGTGCACAGGCACACCCTAAAATCTCCTGCATGGAAGATGACTTCTTAGTGTGAAGAAGCCTTTGGAGTCTAGAAAATTCTCCATCAGGAGACATATCAATCTGGGAAGACTTAGCCATCTTGGACAAAGAACTCAAAAGGCAGCAGGAATCCTGATTCTATACATCACATCTGGCCCCTCAGCTCCCATCACTGTACCCACATTGAGCTAAACAGAGCTCAATGTGTCCCTGAATCTCATAGGGATGCCCAAACACAATAAATTATTTTATGTTTACCAATTAAGCAAGTTATTTATGTGTTTTGCTATATTTTATAGTACTATGTAAACAATATTTATTGTGACACTTACATGGAAATACTTCCTCTAATTAAATAATAATGCTCTTACAGTCAAAACCAGTATCAATTCTACTCTAAAACCTAACCTATACATAATTCACAACTATATGGTTGACACTCATTACTATATTATCAGTTAATAATCCTGAAACACTAAGGACTACTGCATTTTTTATTTGCCATTCAATATATAATTTTTAGATATAATTACTCTCTTTTAAAAATATATTTATTTATTTGTTTGAAAGGAAGAATTACAGAGAGGCAGAGGCAGAGAGAGATCTTTCACCTGCTGATTATTTCCCAAACAGCCACAACAGCGAGAGCTGGGCCAATCTGAAGCTAGGAGCTTCTTCCAGGTCTCTCAGGGACCCGAGCACTTGGGTCATCTTCCACTGCTTTCCTAGGCCCTTAGCAGGGAGCTGGGTCAGAAGTAGAGTAACCAGGACTTGAACCTGCATACATACGGGATGCTGGCACCACAGGCAGAGGTTTAACTTACTACGCCACAGTGCAAGCCCAATATAATTACTGTTTTTACTCATATAAAATTTTATACGCAGGCTTTATAAACATTTTATATAAATTATTCAATTAATACATTTTTAAAAGTTACAGGACAGGGGCCTGCGCTGTGCCACAGCAGGTAAGAGCCACCGCTTTGCAGTGCCCATCCCATATGGGTGCTGATTCGAGTCCCGGCTGCTCCACTTCTGATCCAGCTCTCTGCTACGGCCTGGGAAAGCAGTAAAAGATGGCTCAAGTACTTGAGCCGCTGCAACTGCAAAGGAGAACCAAAATAAGCTCCTGGCTCCTAGCGTTGGATCCATACAGCTCTGGCCATTGCAGCTATCTGGGGAATGAACCAGCAGATTGAAGACCTCTCTTTTTCTGTCTCTGCCTCACTTTAACTCTGCCTTTCAAATAAATTAGTAAATCTTTAAAAAGCATGTTGCAAAACAAATATGGTATTTAAGGAAATGTTATAATTTCTACATGTCTAAAGTTTCAGTGAATAAAATGTTTTTGAAATATCTGAGCACTCTATGAATTCTAAATTTAGTAATAGATTGTCTTGTCAAAGTCAAAACTTAAAGCAGTTAAGATTCCCATTTACAAAATTCAGTCCTCACATGGATAATCAAATCAAGATAATACACTAATACACTTTTTTTCCAACAGTCATTTTTTTTTAATTTTAGTAATATAAAGAAAACAGATTTCATGTATTTCAAAGATAAATTCTAACAAGGTAACCATACAACCTGTTCTTCCTCCCTCAACCCCATTTCCATCCTTCCTTTTTCCTTCCTTTAATTTCTGAAATAATATAATGTACTAGTAACCATAATATTCAATAAGTATGAAGTAGTAAGACTATTGTTCTGCAGGAGTACAGACAAGGGCTAAAAATAATAATCAATTCGTAAGATGTCAGTTTTCCCCTTGTGCTTTTTTGTACTCTATCTTAACTACCACATATCAGAGAAAACATATGGTATTTGTCTTTTTGGGCCTGCCATATTTCACCAAGCATAATGGTTATATCCATTTTGTTGCAAAGATAGTATGTCATGATTTCATTCTTCTTTATCATTGAGTAGTATTTCAAAACACTATCTTTCTTTGCTTTACCCAGTCATCAATTGATAAACATATGAGTTGATTCCTCATCTTGGCTATTATGAATTGAGTTGTAATAAACATGGGGATACAAATAACTCTTCATTGTACTGATTTCATTTTCTTTATATAAATTTCAAAGAGTGGGATGGCTATATCATACATACGACATACTTATTTTCAGGTTTCTGAGCAATCTCCATACTGTCTTCCATAATGTTTACACTAGTTTACCTTCACACCAACAGTGGATTAGAGTACATTTTTCCCTATATTCTCACCAGCATTTATTATTTTTGATTTTTGGATGATAGCCATTTCTAACAGGTGAGATGAAATCTCACTGTGGTTTATATTTACATTTCCCTGACTTAGTGATCCTGAGCTTTTTTCATGTGTCTGTTGGCCATTTTATTTCATTTCATTCTTCTTAAACTATTCAAAACAATTGAAAAGGAGGGTATCCTCCCAAACTCCTTCCATGCAGCCAGCATCACCTTAATTCCAAAACCAGAGAAGGATAAACATAGAAAGAACTATAGACTGATATCCCTGATGGACACTGATACAAAATCCCTCCACAATATACTAACTGAACCCAACAATGTATCAAAAAGATCACTGACCCAGCCCAAATGGGATTTATCCCAGAGATGCAGAGATGGTTCAAAATATGCAAATCAATAAACATGATATATCATATTAACAAACTGATTAATAAAAGCCACATGGTTATCTCAATAGATGCAGAAAAATACAACATTTTTTCATGATAAAAAAAAACTTAAGAAAATTTGGATTAAAAGAAATATTCCTCAACACGATCAAGGCAATATATGATAAGCCCATAGCCAGCATTATATTGAATATGGATTAATATCTAGGATCTTTAAATAGCTCAAGAAACTCAACAGCAAACAAACATTGCAGTTAAGGAATTGGCAAAGGCCTCCTGTTTTTAGATAAGGGAAAATGAGGTAGAGAAAAATTAATTTTCTCCAGGATACACTGCTGATAAGTGTCAGAATGATGTATAAGCTTGTCTAACTCCAGAACTTCCAAATTTCCACCTATAACTCTTAAATCTCCCATACATCCTAGTCTTCACACAGAGTTGCCATTCAGTATATATCTGAAGCTTGACTAGTTAAGCATAGATTGGGGCTCAGAAGTAGCAGTTATGGCCAGATTTATACCACCAGAAACTGGGGATACTTCTACTACAGGGATATTTAGCTCAATCTTTGTAGCTATTTGTGTGATAGTGATAGAAAGCAATGTGTACATTTTCCTCTTCCTTTCCTGAATTTTTATAGTTTTCCTTACCCTTTCATCTTCACATTTTCTGCAGCAACAAGTGAGGCCAGGATTTAAACCCCAGGTGATGAATCTCCAAGACTCTCAGCAGTGAACCCTAGAGGCAAATTGAAAACAATTACCAAAAGTAAGTTTACTATGTGCCCTAAAAATGCATGTGCATGCTTCACTGACAACTAACTGGACAGTCATATTCACCAATTTCCCCACACTAATTACCTGCCTCAGAGTCAATGCAGAAAATTAGAACTATGAATACAGGGACTTTTGCATTGCAAAGAAACGTAGCTACAGCATTAGAAAGAGATTTCAGAAAATGCCATTATTAAAGGATCTCCAAGCTATGATTTTGTTTAACTATAGCTGTACAGTCTGGAAAAATCATATGAATTCACAGATCACCAAGTCCAGGGAGTTAAGGTTAGGTAACATTTACAAATATTAGGTGTCATGAAACATCTGTGAAAATGACCAGTGAAGGAATTACAAATTTCTTTAATACTGTCCTCAGTTCACCACTTAACACTTGGCCTAAAAAGTATCTAATTTTTCTAGTATCAGACAAACCTCATATCAGACAAAAGGGACAAAAGGCACGCTTCTTTCTGCTGTGGGGTAGGGAGGGGTGTGGAGGGGAGGGAAAGGAGGAAATGGCCTGCACAACTGTGTAGAGGTGAAGAAGACCTTCTTAGGTACCAAGTAACAGCCAGCAATTTATCTAGTGAGCATCAGCTATTGCCTCTCAATAGTATTGTCATAAACTCATCACAACTGACATCCAGTGAAATTAAGTAAATATTGAAGTCGACGCATGCAAAGCTTTGAAAAGCATTATTTCCTTACTCCTAAGAAGCAGCAGTCTTTTTTTTTTAGAAATGAAAATTGGTTTGTTTTTGTTTTTGGAGGAAATGCAACAATAAGTCACCAAATCTTTTTGCATTTTGTTACTTTCTGACCCCTCCTAATCACCCGAACTAATTTTCTGAATTTATTCTCTTAAATATCTAGAAAGTCATTTTTGAGCTGGTTACAGAACTTATGGAAGTAAGATCTTATAACTTATGGAAATACTCAAGTCACCGAGACAGGGAAGACACGGACTTGCCATCTGTTTGTAAAACTAAGACACATATATACTAAACAACTAAATGGCAATCCCAAAGCAATCATCAGCAAGTGCAAAATAAGATGCTTCCTATTACTTAATTACACATTTATGCAATCTTTGTAGCTTTGTTCTACCATCCTGTTATTCCATTCAGAGTTTACAGAAATCCTTAATGAACATTGCTAAAAATAACACTCCTCAGAGACACACATGACTCACCTTGATAATGATGGTTTCATTGCTTAACTTATTTTATTTGTGCAGCAGATGATCATTAAAATTAAGCTCTTGATTAAAATTACCCAGGGTAATTTATCTCAGGCAGCATTCTCACTTAACAAGTGAAGATATTCATAAATACTGATAGGGCTGAAGTTTTTACCATGCTTAGTAATTCCTTGGGATAGAAGGTGTTATGTTAGCATAAATCCACAGTAATTAAGTGGAATCAAACCCCTGGGTATCAACACACATTCACAGACTCATTGCCAAATGTAATGAAGAAATTATCACTATAATGCATATTTGATACAAGGCCTAATTTCTAAAGTATGAACCTGTACCTTAAACATTTTTAATGGAGGGCAGGACATTTTCTTCTATAATATTACTCATCTAAAATGTACATTAGCAGCAATATTGCATTGCATTGTGTAACAAAATTCTCCCATGTAAGAAAAGTGGTTGAAATAATCAAAACACATTTTCTAAGAGAAATATGGTCAAGCTAAATATTTACTGTGATCTTTTGATTTCTTCAAATTGATAAAGCCCTGTGTTATTTTGACCTTTTTTTTTTTTTTTGACAGGCAGAGTTAGACATTGAGAGAGAGAGAGAGAGAGAAAGGTCTTCCTTCCATTGGTTCACCCCCCAAATGGCCACCACGGCCTGCGCACTGCGGCCGGCGCACTGTGCTGATCCGAAGCCAGGAGCTTCTTCCTGGTCTCCCATGTGGGTGCAGGGCCCAAGCACTTGGGCCATCCTCCACTGCCTTTCCGGGCCACAGCAGAGACTTGGACTGGAAGAGGAGCAACCGGGACAGAATCCAACGCCCCATCTGGGATTAGAATCCGGGGTGCTGGCGCCACAGGCGGAGGATTAGCCAAGTGAGCCACAGTGCCGGCCTTGACCTGTTTTTATTATGCTTTTCAAGAGGGAGGACTTTGAGCTGCTTGGGCAGGTTCAGATTCTGCCAACATTAGGAAATCATGGGGTTAACACTCTGGCATAGCAGATAAAACCAGCACCTGCAGTGGCAGCATCCCATATGGGTTTTGGTTTGAGTCCCAACTACTCCACTTCTGATCTATCCCCCTTCTATGGCCTGGGAAATCAGCTGAAGATGACCCAAGTGCTTGGGCCCCTGCACCCATGTGAGAGACTTGGATGGAGCTCCTGGCCCCGGCTTTGGATTGGCCCAGCTCCAGCTGTTGTGGCCATCTGGGGGAGTCAATCAGAGGATGGAAAATCAATCTCTCTCCCTTTCTCTCTCTCTCTCCTCTCTCTCTCTGCCTTCTGCCTTTCAAATAAATAAATCTTTCAAAAAAAAATGATGATGATCATGCCTGAGAAAGCTACAGCTGTATCTATTGCCTCCAGGACCCCGAGAACTCAATACTTGAATTAACACACCTCTTTACCATTGAAACTTTGAATCAAGACAGGTGGTCAAAGAGATATGGCTCTACCCAAAGTCAAGAGTCCCTCAAATTATTCACTGGCTGTGGCTGATGGGTGATTTTTTTAAAGATGTTAATTATTTTACAGAAATATTATTTATTAAATCAAGGAGAGGAGGAAAATATTAGTTTCTTGCCAATTCTAAAAGAGAAAAACAATATTTCAATGAGAATTAACAGTCTAATCCCCCACATCTCACTAAACCCGGATTTCTCTTACACAAGCACTGTCCTGTTCATCTCACCTACAAAATGTGCAGACAACGCTAAATTTTATAATTCCATTAGTATGAAATTCCATTCTTCAAGGTGAAAGCAGTAAGGAAAACTGCATTTGAACTTTTCCATCATATGTACTGAAAAGAAAATTCATTGCTACTCTATTAGAGCTATTAATGTTCTCAAAGCATATTATTTCCACATTTGACTATAAGCCATCAATAACTGCTTTCCAGAAAAATTTTTTCTTAGCAGGAAGAAAAGAGGTAGAGTATATTTGCAATTATGGGAACTTGCACAATGTATCTGAAACACCCTAGGTAGGAATGAATTCACAATGCCATGGAATAAAAGATGCATTTGAATAATTATCTTTCTTATTAATAATTGCTATTTCTGTAACAGAGATAGATGGAGAAACTCATCTGGAGGTTATACTTTTAAATAGCTATATTAAAAGCAGTTATGAAATGACTTTTGAAGTCTGGATGCAATTGAAGCAGATTCTGCCAGGCCATTTCCATCACAATAGGATTTTTGAAGTGAGTGCAGAGGCAAAAAAGGGCCCATTACAGACAGGTCACCTGATCCAGCCCTAGAGATAATGTAAAATTGTTCCCTACAGTAATGTCTGCAGGGCTTTATCCAGACTAGTCTGAAATAGAAACCCAGAAAAATGGGCAGTTCTAATAAGCCTCCTCCTTTATTTTTAGCTTGAAAGCCTATTTTCTAATGGCAGTAATGACTAGTCTACCTACCCCTTCATCTTCCTTTAAAGGTGTCAAAGAAAGCAGGATTTTGGAAATGTCAGGCACAGCAGAAAGATGCTCACAAGTCCTAGGTGATAGCAAGGTGGCATCTGAGGTTACATCAAATACTTTTTAAGCTCCAACTTATCCAGCATATGGTAGAATAAGACTTATTCTACAGGGAGCCTGAGAAAATATACGAGAAGCCTGGAGAACACATAGAGGAGGAGTGTGGACTGATTTCAAGGGTGATGGAATTGCAAAGAATGTTCCTCTCCTGAATCTCATCTATTGAAGCAATAACTGCTCCTAGAGCAGGAAGTCTACATCTATGTGTTATGCTCTACACCATGGCTTCCAGATGTCACATTAATCAGTCTGTGATTCAGCGTCATAAATCACATCCTAATTATTCTACTACTGCACTGGGTAATTAAGCCATGGGAAAAATAAAACGCAAATGGTACTTCGTAGAAATTCGACACTTGGTATAATTCCACCAGGACAGCCCTGGTGTCAGGTGTGGTCAAGGCATTTTCTTTGATATTTTATGTTGTTCACACTTGGCCCCAACACTGCCCTCAAAGGTCATCTCAGCTCCCTTGATTCCATGGACTGCTGTTCATTTCATATTCCTGCTTCAAGATTCCAGGAACCACCATCGCAGAAATATGTGTGTAGTACATGTGATAGGACCCATTTTGGCTTCTAAAATTAACTGAGGAAGTATTTAAGGCCAATAAGCAAAGCCTGTGGACTAAAAAGTACCTATCAGCCTTCCCTGGGACTCCAACATTTATATGTTCTCATTTGTTCCCAAAGCCTCTTTTCAATAGCAACATACTAGTTACTATCTTCAGTCCAGATTATAAACTCTTTGAAAATAAGAGTTGTGGTTGACTTTTATATCCCCAAACCTAGAATATTTATCACACAAAAGGAATCCACTAAATGCTAATAATGACTTATTACTGACTGAATGTCAATTCCATATACCTATTTTCAACGAAATCCAACTGTAGAAAATAAACAGTGAGAAAGAATATTGAGGAGCTACTGCTGTGGCACAGCGGGTTAATGCCCTGGCCTGAAGCCCGGCATCCCGTATGGGCACCATTTCGAGACCCGGCTGCTCCACTTCCGATCCAGCTCTCTGCTATGGTCTGGGAAAGCAGAAGATGGCCCAAATGCTTGGGCCTCATGCACCTGCATTGGAGACCTGAAAGAAGCTCCTGGCTCCTGGCTTCAGATCAGTGCAGCTCTGGCCATTGTGGCCAACTGGGGAGTGAACCATCAGATGAAGACCTCTCTCTCTCTGCCTCTCCTCTCTCTATGTACTCTGACTTTAAAATAAAATAAATATTTTTAAAAGAGAGAGATAAAGAATATTGAAAAAAATTGAAAACATTTTCAGTCGCCAAATAAGTAGTTCACCTGCTTTAACTCCTATGGCAATGTAACACAATGTAGAGGAACAGCCTAGTGCAGAGATTGAGAATGTAAATCTTACTCTGAGGGAATCTGGTTCTCTACTTAGTCCTGTATCTTCACTCCTTCCTGCTATCAATTATTGAGGAAAAAGTCACCTGCTGCCTTACACTTGCTGAATTCATGCAAGAAAATCAGGTTAGAAAAAGAAAAAGTAAAACCATTTAAGCAAAGGGAATACATTTAAGTGAAAAAATGTTACCTGGAAACAGTGAAAACATGAAAGTCCTTGAAGCAGTCAGAAGTTTGCGCAAGGTGTAGCATCAGAAATGGTTTTGAGCATTTAACATATGCAACATCACCTAATTTTGTAACACCTCTATGAAAAATCAATGATTATGATCTGCATTTTTCAGAAAGGAACAGAGAGCCAGAGAAGCCAGGTGTCTTAGCCAAGGTTTCACAGCTACTTAGTGGCAGAGGCTAGATTTGAACTTATGCCCACTGAGTGCAAAATGCATATTCCTAACCTCAAAATATGCTCCCCATCAAGGTGTGTTACGTATCCACAGGAGGTAAAGGAGATGAAGTATTTATTCCATTGACTAAAAAGATTTTCAATTGTTTTTCAGTATAAATTAGGAAAAGAAAATCACATGGCTTTAATTTCACTAGTTTGAAATACACACATGCACACACACACACACACACAAAATGTATTTTGGAGTTTGAAGTCTGTTCTAAGTTGTGTGTTTTCTTTTTCAAAAATCAGAAACAAGTAAAGGTTAATTAATGGGCTCTAAGATTGAGTTAGATAGGAGTAAGTTTTTTAAGATTTATTTATTTGAAAGTGACAAAGAAAGGAAGAGATATGGATACAAACAGAGATATCTTCGTTCTGCTGGTTTACTCCCTAAATGCTGCAATAGCCAGAGATAGAACAAGTGAAAGCAAGAAGCCAGTAACTCCATCCCGATCTCCCAGGTAGGCCATCATCTGCTGCCTTCCCAAGTGCACTAGCAGGAAGGAGAGTAGCTGGAATTTAACAAGACACTCTGGATATTGAATGACGGTGTCCCAGGGGCAGCTTAACATGATTCACCACAATGCCCACCTCAGAGATAAGAAGTTGTGATGTTCCATCACACAGTAGGGGATCTATATTTTCCTAACAACAAAAAAAGAAAATCTAGAAGAAAGGATTTATTTTGGATATTTTCAGCATGAAGAAAGGATAAATGTTTGAGGAAATGGATATTTATCCTTATAGGATATTACATAATATTTACATTAATTAAAATACCATATAGTACTCCATAATAATGTACAATTTTCAGGTGTCAGCTGAATTTTTTTAAATGCATACAAGCATAAATAAATATCATCAATGAACTCAGGGAGAAAAACAACTCAGGGACGTCAGGGTTTAAGGACATTGCAAAACTTTATTATTATTCACAGATCAGAGTTTCTTAGATGCCAGGAAGATAACTAGCAGTGTGCTATTTCAAGTTCCTCATCACGATATTTCATAAAAGCCCACATAATAGGAACCTTAGTCAAAGGGAGCAGGTGTTAGCAGAGGATGATACAATCAGACTTCACCTTATCTCCATACCTGCCAGCCCAAGCTTTTCTATAGTGGAAAGGATTTTACCAACCTCCTGAAAAACAAAGTAAACCTCAGAAGTGTGTACTCATAATGGCAGGACTACCAATGCCCCAGCATGGCTGCAGCAATAAACAGAGTTTAGTGCATCCAAGGCGTACGCTCCTGGACATTAGAAAGTAATATCAGATGAAAGATGTTTACTGGATTGGCCTCTAAAACAGACAAATGCCCAATCGCATAGCTGGTAAAAATAATTAGCTTACTACTAAACACTAAATGGATCAATAATCTATTAACTCTAACCTTGTTAGCAGTGAGCTTGCAGTACAATACGTGACTTGCCTTTTTAAAAAGCTCCTTTCAATCTGTTTGACTAAAATAATTTCCTTTTTCCATATTCAGCACTGATATACTCAAAATGACTTTGTCCCTTCCTCCAAATGCTGTTGACCTTCAAGGTTCTTTGTGATCATTGCATATATACCATTTTATTCAGCAGATAATAGTATGATTTTTATTTTAAGGGCAGAAAGCATATCAGAAGCTAAACATTAGTCAGTAAATCTCCATGCTCAAGATGGAATGTTATGAAGCCCTTGATGACAAATAATTTTCTCAAAGTCATTGTCTTATCAACAGAAATGTCCTCATTCATATCCACCAATAGGCAAGAATGAGGGCCAAGTCAGCAAATGCCCACATAGAAGTTCTGATGGAAAACTTCACAGAGAATGGAAATAGGCTGAAGGAAAGGGCATAACTGTAGAAGGAAACCTTCTTATTCATACAAGTTTAATGATGATTATAAAATAAAGCTATGTTGGCGTGAAGATAGGGGTGCTGAAAGTAATCTTGACATAACAGTGCCTATTTATGAATGAGAGGGCAGATTGTATAAGCAAGTATTATAATACAGTGGTCAGGCAGCCACAAGAGATAATGCCCACTATGGGACAATTCCAATCAGCCCTCCAGAAGCAAACATTAATTTTCCCCAAAGTGAACCTAAGTTCCAGCAGTGACTCTACCCTATTCACAAGATGGCTTAAAAAAAAGAAAAGTTCCAATGACTTCAATTTTAAGAAGTCAAGAAGAGAAAGAACAAAGTCTTGAAATAAATTATAGTTCCTTCAAACCAATATTAAATAAAGAAAAGCAAATGCTAAGATAACTTAGAAAATGTCAGAATTAGCAGCAAGTTTAGACCAGAGATAAGCAAGTACCTCAGAGAATTTAGAGTGAAAAAATATTGAAATTGCTGTCCAAGCAGCTTTCATAAACCAATCAAACCTGATAGCAAATAGTACAGGAAAGTGTAGGTCATTCTTTCTTCACTCAAGGGTCTGAGGAACCTTTAGGAAAGAATGTGTTGGTCAGTCACAGACCGCATACACAATGCTGGTCCCAAAAGCTAAAAAAGTTAACTCGTCTTGTGATGTCACAGAGTGAAACTGTAGCACAGTGCATATTCACGGGTTTGTAGTGATGTTGCTGTAAACAAACCTATCATGCACCTACAATTATGTACAGTACATAACACTTCTTAATGATAACAAATGTGCTATGGATTTCTGTAGTTAGTATGTCATACTTTATGTCATTATTGTAGAATGCACTATACAAACAGCCTGCTGTAAAACAGTATGCCGAGTTACACTGGCGGTGGCCTCACACATCTGGTGTTCACTGCATTCCTTGCTTGCATCAAGCTGAGTGACTTTTCCATCTAGGATTGTGTAAGTACACCGTATGCTATTTGGACCATGAGGCATTTCTCAGAACATGCTCCTACTATTATATAACATGTACTATATATGTTTATCAAATCATCACATTGTATAGCTTGACTATATAATTTTTATTTATCAATTATACTTTTTTTTTTTGACAGGCAGAGTGGACAGTGAGAGAGAGAGACAGAGAGAAAGGTCTTCCTTTGCCGTTGGTTCACCCTCCAATGGCTGCTGCAGCCAGCGCGCTGCGACCCGCGCACCGCGCTCATCCGATGGCAGGAGCCAGGTGCCAGGTGCTTTTCCTGGTCTCCCATGGGGCGCAGGGCCCAAGCACTTGGGCCATCCTCCACTGCACTCCCGGGCCACAGCAGAGAGCTGGCCTGGAAGAGGGGCAACCGGGACAGAATCCGGCGCCCCAACTGGGACTAGAACCTGGTGTGCTGGCGCCACAAGGTGAGGATTAGCCTGTTGAATCATAGCGCCGGCTGATTTATCAATTATACTTCAATAAAGCTGGGGCGTGTGAAGATAGGAAAACAGTAAATTTCTTATTATGAGTGGTGCTTTATACAGTAGGATGGAAGTAAACATATGTCTAGTATGTTTCAGCTTATGGTAATTCTTAAATTCTATTTCAGCAAAGAAGTATCACTAAAACACAAGAAAGTTCTATATAAGAATTATTTCAACAGTTTGCACCCACACAGAAACACAAAGTGTAAAATACTATTTGAGTGCTAGTTATAGCATTAAACACCTAAGAATAATTGTGTATTAATTACAGAGTTCAACCAATAGTTTTAAGTAGAACATAAAAAATACTAAAAGGGTAAAGTGTTAAGTTCTTTTTTTGTTATATAGCTATTTTTATTTAATAAATATGAATTTACAAAGTGCAACTTTTGTATTGTTGTGTGTTGAAATCTTTACTTAATATATACTAAACTGATCTTCTGTATATAAAGATAATTGAAAATTAATCTTGATGTGAATGCAAGAGGAGAGGGAGTGGGAGAGGGGAGTGTTGTGGGTGGGAGGGAAGTTATGGGGGGGGGGAGCTGTTGTAATCCATAAGCTGTACTTTGGAAATTTATGTTCATTAAATAAAATTTTTTAAAAAATGAAAAAAAAAAGAATTATTTCAAGTGAGTAAACTGATTATAATGATAATCGTTTATAGTAATTAATACAAAGTAGAATCTAATTCATAGTTACTAAATGCAAGTACAAACTCCCAATCTCCCAAGAAGTAAGAAGACCAAGTGTTCATTACATGATATACATGCAGCTCCTACACCGGAAAAGAATAGGTTTATGTTCTATCTCTGAGGTGCATTGGTAGGGAACTGGATCAGAAGTGGAGTGGCCAGGACTCAAACAGCACTCCAATATGGGATACAAACATCCCAAGTAGCCACTTAACCTGCTGCACCAAAACATCTGACCTGGCATGCAGGTATCTCAATTGCTAGGCCAAACCGCTACAGCAACAAACTCATTAAATGAGGGAGAAAAAAAGAATTGCTCCTGGTCAGTCATGGTAGAGTTCATGGTGATCTATAGACCCCTTGCTCATTCAGGTCACTAATTGAGGGCCTCAATCCACCCATCACAGGCAGCACATCAGCCTAATGGGCTGAACAGTCACACTGGCAGATGACTTTGGGCAAGATACACATGTCCACAGATATCAGACTTATTTCTAGAAATTAGGGAATTTTACACAAACCCAAGCCACAGGGCCAAGCTGGAGTATTAGAAAACAAGATGTTGGCTCCAAGTGCAGTTTATCATTAGGAAAATGAAGCAAAACCAAAACTCATAACCCAGAATCTCCACTCAGAGTCCTTTGGCATCTTCTGGCCATTATCAACGGGGGAACAGAGGCTGGACATTGATAATTTTGAATTCAGATCTCAAAGATTTTTGAATTCTGGTTCTCTGGATTGAATCTTGACTGTGCTACCTACAAGCTGTTAATTCTTGGAAAATTATTTCACCTCTGTAAGCCTTAGTCTTTCTATGTGTAAACAGAAATTCCTATAGTAAAATCCTCACAGCCTTACAGAAAGGATTAAATAGACTTTATATTTAAAGTCTTTAGCATAGTACTTCTCATATTGAAGTATTCAATAGTGCTGATCATTAATTTTGCTATTCTATTTTAATATCATATACATATAGCTATCCAGATACACTAATCTGACCTCACGAGACCACTTAATGCTCTTAGACTCAGTCTATCATGCTGTTAAATGGGAGAAACATGTGTTTTGCACACATTGTTTAAGTTGAAATTTTAAAGTCTGAAACAAAAATACTTAAGTCCCATTTCATGTTGAAAACCACTGATCTGGTAATACAATTTGTGGTACTTACTCCAAGGAAATTTTTTTAAAGAAAGGGAATTTCTTTAAATAGAATAATAGGAAATGACTAACATGTCTTTTATTTTGCTTAATCTTTTAAAGTAATTTTTGTTAGGCATTAATTGTGGGGACCCATGGATAGGCTTGCCATGGGACCCTCCATGCTGGGCTTGGCTTATAGCAGTAATGCGGATGTAGCAGCTGATTGAACTTTCCATCTAGATGAGGATCATGGTAAACAATAAGATGGCGTTAATGCCCTACTCACTGCGTGACTCCACAGCTGATTGATATAGCTTCTGCGTGACTCCACAGCTGAGCGTGATCAAGTGCCGGATTGGAGAACTCTGTGCATGGACTTTGAATGGTTGACTGTGATTGGTTGAATTCTGTATATAAGCGGACCATGGGAGAAGGAACGCGCACGCCAGCTTTCCCCCTTAAGGAATGTGCGCGCCATCTCTTCCCCCTTCTCCCGGTCCCCCACTCTTTTTCCCACTCTAAGTAAAAGTCTACTGAAGACCGATTAACTGCGAGCAGCGTCATTCCTTTTGCGGCCGAAGGAGCGACATTAATAATTCCATGCTACCGTTAAAAGATCATGTCATATATACTATATTTATCAGGGAGAAAAGAGAATAAAAGGCAAATAACTCCATTGTGTTACAAGTCTAATGACGTAAAAGCCGTGGTGTCTTTGAATAAAAATAGTGAATGCAAAAATAATTAATCTGGTTGTGTTAAGGTCATGAGGATGTAGTTATGAAAAGCATAATAAATAAAAGGTACTGTGAAATTGTAAATTGTGACATGCTAGTAAGGTGTTAATGAAAATCAGCCATACTGAATTTCAATAAATAGGCAGACATCATCAAGTGCTCCTCCCGTTCACAATGACCCTATCTGTAACCATGTAGGACCTAGTTACTCTATTATTTACTCTATGAAAGTGAATTTTCTGAGCCTGGTAAGCAGGAAAAAGAGAAAACTTCCTTAAGGCAGAAATAGGTTTAAATTTCAACCATTACCAGGCCCGCTCAGCCAGGAACACACACACACATCAAAGCCACAGCTCAAGCAGTCTCTCACCTGGGACCACTACTGGTCAGGCAGAAGAGTGCTCACAGCACACCAGACGTGCCTGACCAAAAGATACCTTTCTTCTCAACTGAGTTCATCAGGGAGCTGCGATGACTGATATCTAAGCTTGATTTATTGCTGGCCAAGATGCTGCGCCCTTTGCTCTCCTTGACCTCTGATTTGGGCTTCCTAAAACTTCCAGCTGCCTCGCTTCCTCAGCACTTGATCACTTTAGTATTGGGCAAAACTGTGTTTATATAGGCATGACTTCTTACAGCTACCTCCTTTTCCATAACTCCCCAGCTCCTCAAACTCCACGCCTGCATAAGAAACACAAGTTAAAATATCTGGGAGCCTCACAGCTAGGGATGATGCTGAATTGAACCCAACCTTGAATCTCTCCTGGGTCTGACTTCCCCTTGCCTTTGCTGAGGAAATCTCAAGAAAACAAAGGACTGAATCACAGAATGTTTCTGATGTATGGAAAAGACGACAGTGAGCCCCTATGGCTACCACAGGCATCAGTGAAGAATCTGCAAACTTACACAGCAGGAAGAGTGAAGCTCCCGTGATCCTGATATAAGGCTTGGGTAAGTCCTGCTTGGTTGCATGGCCTGTTAAAATGCGGCCTGAGGGGCAGGTATTTGTCCTGGTGGTTAAAATTCCACATTGCCTGAGTTCAATACCCCATTCTAGCTCCTGACTCAAGCTTCCTGCTATGGCAGACCCCCAAGAAGCAGCCATGATGGCTCAAAAAAAACTGGGCTCATTCTACTCACCTGGGAGACTGACTCCCATCTTTGATCTCAGTCCACCTGCAACCACCGCAGGTATTTGGAGGGTGAAGCAGCAGATGCAAGATCTGCCTCTGTGTTGGTCTCTTTTCCTCTTAATGAAATATATATATATATATATATATATTACATGCAAACAAATAGTAGGAGGGGCAACAGGTAGATGCTTTCTAGCCACATTCCTCATCACTCTGAGGCCACTGAATGCCTCTGATCCCCCTCCCGTGTTCTAGTCCTGTTCTCTGTCCAGTCTCCTGAGCAACATTTTCTGCCACACACTCCCTAATACCTCTGGATTTCCCAATTCATAGAATATAAATGGTGTTGGTTCTCACAGAAATGTGACTCAGACACTTCCTCAGCATTTATGCAGTTTTCTTCTTGTAGTCCTATATACCGGGAATGACTCAGAACAAACGTATCAATCTTCTAAATGGAATTTCTAAACTGATGAGTTCCACAGGTTGACTATTAAAAACTGTGTCTGCAGCCTAGACACAGATGAGCAAATGTTCTTAGGCTTGTATTGAAATCCGTGAAGTCTGCCAGCATGTGATTCTGCTGGTTTTAAATACATTTGACAGAGCTGAGCTGATTTTTAATTTCATTTCTGTCAAAAAATCAATCAAGTAGTAGTTTTTATGAATCTATTTATTAAATGTTCACCACTGTACTAGAAGATGTAAGGGACTGAAAAGAAAACCAAGTCAGCCTATAGTCTCAAGACTTCACTATCCATTTGTGAACAAGTGAGTGTGCACATACACACACACACACACACACACACAAATACATACCATCACACATTGCTTAACAATGGGGTTATGTTCTGAAAAATGTGCCATAAGGCAATTTTTTTATAGGGTGTACAAAAGTAGGATGACCACATAGTTACAACCTTATGGGACCACTGCCCCATGTGCAGTCTGTCACTGACTGTACCATCGTGATACATTGCATGAGTACACACAGAGGAACAAAACATTCACAAAACAAGAATACACAGTCAAATGTGAAAAGGCAATAATACTATCTCCCACACATTGAGTACCTGCAGAAGTAAGTACTTCATAAACATGGTTTGTAGCCTCACGACAACTGTGAAAGTTCTCAGCTACTATTTTTTCTCCATCTAACAGATTATGTTTCAAAAATCTCATTCTAAAATCACAATCAAGGTAAAATTCTTATTCAGTTGAGGTCTGGTCTTCACAATTTTTTTAGGTCAGGTGGAGAACTGAACTCAAATAATAGCCATTATAAGGTCTAAATACTAAAGAGTATACATAAGAGAGCTCAGTAGGTACAAATCTCTAGCAGGAAAACTAAAATGAGATAATTTTCCCTAAACAGATGTTTCCCAGCACCAAAGACTTTAATTTTTTTATTTTTATTTATTTGACAGGTAGAGTTACAGACAGTGAGAGACAGACCAAGTTCTTCCTTCCATTGGTTCACCCCACAAATGGCTGCTACAGCTGGAGCTACACCGATCTGAAGGCAGGAGCCAGGTGCTTTCTCCTGGTCTCCCACACGGGTGCAGGAGCCCAAGCACTTGGGTCATCCTCCACTGCCCTCCTGGGCCACAGCAGAGAACTTGACTGGAAGAGGAGCAAATGGGACTAGAAACAGAACCCATATGGGATGCCGGCAAAGGATTAACCAAGTGAGCCACGGCATCGGCCCCATCAAAGACTTGAATATTAATCAGCTTCCTCCAAAATCAGGACTTAAGCGCTGGTTAAAAAAATAATAATAATAAGTGCTAACCCAAGGGTACTTCAAAACTTCATTGAAAACAGAAATTAAATTATTCTACTGCAATTTTTTCAAATCCATGCATTGCTTTGTATGATATGCATTTCCATTACCTTTTTGAAGTTCCCTGCATATGCATATACGGATCATAATGTACATTGTATCCTCATGTGCACTGTTTGATTTTAAGTGTGACAAGAATTTAGAAGTGAGATAGTTATTTTATTTATATCCCATTGATAAAAGCAAGAACCAGACTTACTATGCATCACATAGCTCACCAGTAGCCCAGCTCTGCACTCACATCATTGTTTGGTCCAAGCCAATGAATGCCACGCGATGACAACTCAGTGACACCTGGGACTGGTTACACACTTCGAGGGACCCAAAGAAAAATGAACGTTCAGAGCTGCTTGTTCAAAATGTACTAAGAATTTCAAAATAGCAACTGCAGAGTATTAAATCAAGTGCAGGTCCCTTCTAAGTAGATGCACGTGTCATAGGCTCATGAAGCTGACACCACTGCAAATTAAACTGTGAAATCAATCATTCAAGAAGGTGCTAATTGAACAAGGCAAAGAGTATGGAAGTATTAAAAGCAATCGCTTCTCTAGGAAGCACTGTGAAAATACCTGTGACAGATGCAATCCAAGCTGTATGATGATAATCACCCTCCTCTAAATAAATTATTCAGATTCAGAAATGCCTGCCCATCAGCTTTTGCCAAAATAAGATAAACACATTTCTTCCCAAGCTACTTACTGAACACATTAATATGTATTTTTTTCCAAATGTAATGCACTGATACACTTCAGACTGTGACAAGATGAAGGCATCAGCAAAGTTCATTCAAGAGCGGGGAAACCATCAAATTAGTGTGTACCTTTCAGCAAACATACTGTTTGGCCTGTGTTCCTAGCACATCATTTCAAAATAAGCGACTTCAGGAAGGTGGGTGCACAGATGTTTTCAGAACAGAGCAGAGAGCTGAAATAAGCACCTGAAGGGGCTATCCACGAAGAGCAGATGTTTGCAGGTGAGCTGGGACCCGTGGATTGAATTCTCAGAATAAGATGATCTTCTGGAATGGATAAGAGCCCACTGTTCTGTCACCTCTGTAGAACTTCTGTGCCGACTGGCTGTGAGAGCCAGTGCCTATTCTGGCGAGGAACAGGGAGGAAACAATATGTTCAGCTTCTTGTCCTGTTATTCACACTTTTAGGCCTACTAGAAAACCTCTGAACACTTGAATTCCGGTCAAGAACACTCAAGAAAAGATTTTGAACCAGGACACGTTTAATATGGAGTGGAGAAGACAAGAAGAAAAATTCCTAAGTGATTAATGTTATGGCTGTGATAGTTGTTCCCCCTGGACTAATGTAGGAGTTTACTCCCCAGAGTCTTATGTTAGTGGTAGAAAGAAGGTAGAAACTTCATCCAGTTATGGTGTTTAGAGACCTTGGTGTTTAGGGGCCTATGATAGAGACCTCTGGTGTTTAGGGACCTTGGGGAAGTGATTAGACTGGGTTAGCTGTTTAGAATGAAGCCCTCCTGATTGAATTCCAGTGAGAGAGGGAGACAGAGAGATCATGCATATACTGATACACACGTGTGCTCCCTGTGCCTTTCCTTGTGATGTTCTGTGCCACCTCAAGACTGTCAGCAAGAATGTCTTCACCAGAAGCCAAACCAATGGGTCCCAAATGATCATAGACTGTGAACCTCCAGAAATCTGAGCCATCATAAACCTCTTTTCTTTATGAAGTTAGCCTGCCCAGGGCATTCTATTATAATAACAAAAAAATGCCTAATATGAGATACCTCCTTTATTTTTCATTAAAACTAAACCAGATATGATCTGAAAAAAATTTTTAAATCAACTAGATACAAATAAGGGAAAAGTTACACAAATGTCCATTTCATTTTTCAGAACAAATATCTATGCATTATAATTTCTTTGTGAACAATTTTTACCCATTACCAAAGCTACTTCCACATTTCCAGGTATTTGTCAACAGAAGCATCACACTGCCAGCACCAATTCTGTCATAGTGCAGGCTGCTCTAACAAAACACCCTGAACTATGTGGCTTAACAACATTCATTTTTCACACTTCTGGAGACTGGAAGTGCAAGATTCGGATGCCTGCAGATTACTTACTGGTTCAGCTTCATTATTTAGAGTCTTATACTTCAGAATTGTAGGGCTGAATTTCGAAAAGTCTATTTGAAGGCTGCTTTATTCTCTTCACTCACTCACAGCCCTCTTGGGATCTCTACTTCATGAACTAGGCATTCAGGGAAGACCCATCTCTACACATACATCTGGGCTGGCTGGATCTCAAATGAGTCCCAGATGTCTCTCCGATGCCCAGGGGTTCCTAGGTTAATAGGCTGGAGTTAACAGAACCTAGAAGGCTGAAAGAGGGGCCTGGTAAGTCGAAGATGAGGCCTGAGAGGAGGAGGTACTACTCTAGGACTCACATTCAGGAGCTTGGATGACACCCCCTAGGAAGTGGGACTATTTGGGGACAGTGAAGATGACCTGTTCCTATGAAAACACTCAAAATACTTCATTCTGGCAGTGCTAGAACAAAGCAGGGTGAAGAGTGTTCATGGATAACACTTACCACAATAGCTAATGAACATGAAAGATCAAAGTTCCTGCTGAACTCAACAGTTTTATAGACCAAAGCAAAGCATGGAACAGTGACTTTAGAACTGAAACAGCAACTTAATATGAGGCATATTCCCATGAGCTTTTACACGATGCTAATTTTCAACAACCTTTCCAATACCCTGGAAATGCCACATTTTAAAATGTGTGCCATGGAGCATATGAAATTATAAACTATGATTGTTTTACTTTGCATTCCCAGATAAAAGTTTTTAAAGATATTTTTATTGGAAAGACTGAGTGACAGAGAAACAGACAGACAGAAAAAGAATGAAATCTTCCATTTGCTGGTTCACTGTCCAAATGGCCTATCAGCTGGGACTGGGCCAGCCCAAAACAAGGAGCCTGGGACTCTATCCAGGTGTCCCATATGAGTGGCAGGAGTGCAAGCACTTGGGCCATCTTCTGCTGTCTTCCCAGGCACATTAGTAGAGAGCTGGATTGGAAGCAGAGCAGCTAACGTGGAGCTCTAACGTGGGATGTCATTGTAGCAAGCAATGACTTAACCCACTGCGCTACAATGCTGGTCCTCTGGATAAAATGTCTGCGGCCAAGCATCTTTTTATTATTTGTCATTGTATTTCCTTTTAGTCAATGAAATGTTCATATATATTTTGTACATTTTTGAGTTATTTATCCTTGGGTTATTGATTTGTGTTTTTAATGAATAATTTCTTGATATTAATAATCTATTTTAGGCATTCATATTAATCTTCTATTTAAGGCATTCATTTTGCCATTTTCCATTTGTTTCCTATGTTTTTAGATAAACATAAGGATTTTATTATTAATTTAGTAAAGCCAAATTTCTGAATCTTTTTCTTTACATATTTTTAAACATTTATTTGATTTGTTTGAAAGGCAGATTTAGAGAGGAAACAGGGAGACATAGAGACAGAGATCTTTCCTTCCTTCAGAACTTACTTAGCTTTGTACTCACCTTTTGCCCCTCTCCTGGAATATCCTCCACACAAGCACACTGCAAAGCCCTGCTCCTTCCCTAAGTCTTGACTTGCTTTTTTAGCTTAGTCGCCAGTTCTTTTATGAAGCCTTCCTTTTCTGCTTCAGCCATCAATGGCTTTCTCTTTCAGCCTCCCAAGCCATTTGTCACTGAACCTTACATCAGTTTATGACTATGAATAGCAGTGAATTGGATAGTTGCAGCATTCAAGTAGGGAATCTTAATGAGTGTCGGGATCAAGACTATAGGAAGTGCCAAGAATGGAATAATCCAGCTCTCACCTTGGGGCAGTGGCTTCTCAGAAATATCCAATTATTTCTACATGGTATATAAGCCCAAAATTCCAGATCTACTATTTTTTTTAAACCAGCTTCCCATATGGGCACCAATTAGATTCCCAGCTGCTCCACTTCTGATCCAGCTCCCTGCTGATGGCCTGGGAAAAGCAGCCAAAGATGGCCCAAATCCTTGGGTTTCAGCTTGGCCCAGTCCTGGTTGTTGCAGCCATCTGGGGAATAAACCTGCAGGTGGAAGATCTCTGATAAGCCTGATAAATTTCAAGTCAAAAATACATTGAAAATACCTAACCTACCAAACATCCAAGCTTTGCAGCACCATAAACAATAGTGTCAGTTTTTTCCCCGTCATGATCAGGTGGCTGACTGGGATCTGAGCTCCACGCTGCTGCATGATACCATGAGAAAGATCACAGCACATATCACTAGCCCAGAAAAGATAAAAATTCAGAGTACATTTCCTACTGAAAAATAGAACTTAGTCCCCCTAGGCTGTTCTGAAAATCAAACAGCATTTACATGTCAAGCTCACTACAAACAATAGGTTTGAGGTCACAGACATAAGAGAAGTTGGTAGACTATAAGATGTCAACATTACAGGCTCTCTCATTCTGTTGTTGAGAGCTGTCCTAGCCTCACACAAAAATATATCTTAGTTATTGTTGTGTTGTTGTTATTGTTCCTTCTCAAAAACTGCAGAGTCTGTGAAGGAAGATTTTCTCAGTAGAATCTGTTTCTATTGAGAGTAAGTGTGTGCCCTCCTCTGAGACCATGCAACTTTTATCTTGGGAAACATCATGGAAAGGAAGGCAATCAAAAGACCCCTTAAAATTCTTGCACACAAAATTGTTGAAATCTTTACTTAGTATAGACTAAATTGATCTTCTGTATATAAAGATAATTGAAAATGAATCTTGAGGGAGAATAGGATGGGAGAGGGAGTGGGAGATGGGATGGTTGCGGATGGGAGGGTGGCTATGGGGAGGAAACGCTGCTATAATCCAAAAGTTGTACTTTGGAAATTTATATTTATTAAATAAAAATTTTAAAAAATTCTTGCACACAAAAGTTCTAAGTTAATCGGAGTACATATCTCAGAGTGTAACTCCCATTGTAGCTGCCTGAATGTTCCCCCGTGTCACTCCATTTCTGTGAATATGGGTCTCTACCTATCAACTTCCGGGTATCCCTGTGTATATTTTGGGCTACATATATATGGGAATATTGTGTGTGACTCTTCTTAACTGTGTGTATTTCAGTGAAACTGTAATCTATGTGTGTCTGTGTATGTGTCTCTAAGTTGTAAATATTGTGAATGTGCTTCTGTGTGTGTCAGGGTTTATATACATTTTTCTGTAAAATTTAAGATTGTTGTCTCTCTACCTAGATATGTATTTCTGTGGGTACATAAATATCAGGACCACAAGTCCGTAGCCACAGATGTGTGTGTGTGTGTGTGTGTGTCTGTGTGTATATCTCTGTGACATATGAGTCTCTAATAACAGTTGTATGTGTATCTGAGTTCTTTTCTCTGTGCTGTGTCTGTTATTGAATTCCTCTAGTGTATCTTACACCACATGAACCAAAAGTATGTATGTGTGTTTCTATGATGAAGTACAAAACTTAGCAGCATCAGTGTGGGCCATCAGAACTTCTAAGTACAAGGTTATCAAACTAACCCTTTGAAAACAAAGACCATTGGTTCTCCAACCTTTCTGCAGGGGTTCTGGGATGCTCTTAAAGACCCATTGATGCCCAACCTCCACTTGCTAATAAATTCCTTTTTATCATTTTACAGTATAGTCTAGATCTGAAAGCTTTGTGAAGCACCCCCAGTGAATCCATGCACATGTGGTTGACACCAACCACACCAGGCAAATGGATGAGTCTCTGTCACTCCCTCCACAAAGATCAAAAGTACTTTGCTTGCCTGTGACATCAAAAACATCCACTAAAAAGTAAGAGTGTTTTTAATAAATTACCCCGTGTAGAAAAGCACACTGCCACTTTCATGTTGGAGAGAGAGGTAACACACCTGACTGGACCCTATGAGTCTCAAATAAACGACCTAACGATGCATCCCGAAGGCTTAGAAAAACAAGAACAAACTAAACCCCAAGTTAGCAGGAACCAAGAAATAAGAAGGATCACAGCATAAATAAATAAAATTGAAATTAAATATATATATATATATATATATATATATGATCAACAAAAGGCTGCTCTTTTGAGAAGATAAACAAAATAGACAAACTTTTAGCCAGACTAACAAAGACAAACAAGAGAAAAAACTCAAATAAATAAATTTAGAGATGAAAAAGGAGACATTACAACCAATACCACTGAAATACAAAGGCTCATAAGAAACTACCATGAAAAGCAATATGCTAATCAGCTGGAAAACCTTGAAGAAATGGATAAATTCCTGGATACATAAAATCAACTAAGATCAAATCAAGAAGATATAGACAATCTGAACCAGTCAATAACAGGCAATGTGATTGAAGCAATAATTAAGTCTTCCATCAGGGCCAGCACTGTGGCATAGAAGGATAAGCCAATGCAACTCCGGCATCCTATATGAGAGCTAGTTGTGGCCAGCGCCACAGCTCACTAGGCTAATCCTCCGCCTGCAGCGCCGGCACCCTGGGTTCTAGTCCCAGTTGGGGCACTGGATTCTGTCCCGGTTGCTCCTCTTCCAGTCCAGCTCTCTGCTGTCACCCGGCAAGGCAGTGGAAGATGGCCCAAGTGCTTGGGCCCTGCACCTACATGGCAGACCAGGAGGCAGTACCTGGCTCCTGGCTTCAGATCAGCACAGTGCGCTGGCCACAACGCACCAGCTGTAGCTGCCCCTTGGGGGGTGAACCAACAGAAAGGAAGACCTTTCTCTCCGTCTCTCTCTCACTAACTCAGCCTGTCAAAAAAATAAATAAATAAAAATAAATTTTTAAAAAGAGAGCTAGTTGTAGCCCCAGCTGCTCCACTTCTGATCTAACTCCTTGGTAATGTGCCTGGGAAAGTAATGGAGGATGGCCCAAATGCTTGGGCCATGGCATCCAAGTGGGAGACCGAAAAGAAGCTCCTGGTTCCTTGGATTTGGCCTGGCACAGACCCAGCCATTGTAGGCATTTAGGAAGTGAACCAATAGATGGAAAATTTTCTCTGTATCTCTACCTTTCATATAACAAATATTTTATTAAAAAAAAAAAAGTCACCCAGTAAGGAAAAGTCTGGGAACCTGATAGCTTTACCACTTAATTCTACAACACATTTAAGGAATATGAACTGCAATATTTTTCAAACTATTCCAAAACATTGAACAGGAGGGAACAATGCCTAACTCTTTTTATGAGACCACACCACTCTGCTACCAATGCCAAAGATATAACACAAAAAGAAAGCTACAGACCTATATCCTTGATTAACGTAGATACAAAGATTCTCAACAAAATACTAACAAACTGACTCCAAAACCACATCACAGAGATTATACATCATGATCAAGTGTGATTTATCCTAGAGATACAAGGATGGGTCAACACACACAAATCAATATAAGTCATAAATCACATCAACAGAATGAAGAACAAAAACCATATGGTCATCTCAACAGATGTGAGAAAGCATTTGGTACCTATTCATGATTTTAAAATCTTCCACAAATTAGGTATTGATAGAACATTCCTCAAAATTATGAAGCTATACATGCAAACAAACAGCCAATATCATATTGAAAAGGTAAAAGCTGAAAGCATTTCCTGTTAAATCTGGAACAAGATAAGGATTCCATTTTTCACCACTCTGATTCAATATATAACTGGAAGTATTAGCAAGAGTAATTAGGAAGGACAAAGAAAGAAAGGGCATTAAAACTGGAAAAGCAAAAGTCAAACATCCATATTTCTAGATTACACGATGTTGTACATGGGAAAACCTAAACACTCCAACAAGCTGTTAGAACTGATAAACTTAGTAAGGTGACAGGTTACAAAATAAACATATAAAAAACATAACTTTTTTATATACTAATGATATCACTAAAAGAGAAGAAATTATATTCAAAATAGTCACAAAAAATCAAATATTTAGGAATAAATCTAACTGAAGAATAAAAGATCACTACAATGAAAATTATAAACATTGATGAAAGAAATAAAGGAAACAAAAAATGTAAGATATTCCTTGCTCATGGATTAGAAGAATCATTATTAAAATGTCTGTGCTACCTAAAGCAATCTACAGATTCAGTGCAATCCCTATGAAAATACCAATGACATTTTTTAAAGAATTAGAAAAACCAATCCTGAAGTTCATATGGTATCACGAAAGACCCAGAATAGCCAAGGCAATTCTGAGCTAAAACAAAAAAAAAAAATCAAGCTGAAGGAATCACAACATCTGACTTTAAAACATACTACAAAGCCACAGTAGTTAAAATAGCATGGTACTGACATGTAGGTCAACAGAACAGGACAAAGAACTCAAGCATTATCCCATGTATATGGAGCAAACCAACTGTTGACAAAAGTGCCCAGACAACATATTGGAGTAAAGATAATCTCTTCAATAAATGGTGCTGGCAAAACTGGATGTATATATGTAGAAGATGAAATTAGATCCATACCTCTCACCATATAGCAAAATCAACTCAAAATCGATAAAAAATTTAAGATCTGAGCCAATGAATTTCCTAGAAGAAAATTAAGGGAAATACTCCAAGATACTGGTATAAAGGATGACTTCTTGGACACAACCCCCAAAGCATAGGCCACAAAACCAAAACTAAACAAATGGGATTATATGAAACTCCAAAGCTTCTGAACAGAAAAGGAATAAGTAGAGTGAAGGGACCTCCAACAGAATGAGGAAAAATATTTGTAAGCCACCTGGCCAACAAAGGATTAATATCCAGAATTATCAGCAACTCAACAACAAAAATAACCAATCCACTTAAGAAATGGGCAAAGAGTTTAATAGACAGTTCTCAAAAGGAGAAAAGCAAATGGCCACCAAATATATTAAAAATGCTCAACATCACTAGCTATAAAGGAAATACATATTAAAACCACAAAGAGATACCATCTCACCCCTGTCAAATGGTCTTTATCCAAAAAATGAAGAGTAACAAATGCTGGTGAGGATGTAGAGAAAGGGGAGCACCTTTACACTGTTGGTGTGAATGTGATTTACTGCAGCCACTGTCAACAATGTGGAGACTTCTAAATAGACTTGCCAACTGATCCAGCAATCCCACTGTTGAATATATACCCAAAAGATGTGACCAAGTTGTATCAAAGAAATACATGCACCACCATGTTTATAGCAGCACTATTCACAATAGCCACAACACGGAATCAAACAATGTGCCCATCAATAAAGAATGGAATATTATTCAATTAATTAAAAAAATAAAGTTATACCGGCCAGTGCCACAGCTCACTAGGCTAATCCTCTGCCTTTGGCGCCAGTTCCCTGGATTCTAATCCTGGTTGAGGTGCTGGGTTCTGTCCCAGTTGTTGGTTGTTCCTCTTCCAGTCCAGCTCTCTGCTGTGGCCCGGGAAGGCAGTGGAGGATGGCCCAGGTGCTTGGGCCCTGCACCTACATGGGAGAGCAGGAGGAAGCACCTGGCTCCTGGCTTTGGATCAGCACAGCACGCCAGCCATAGTGGCCATTTAAGGGGTGAACCAATGGAAGGAAGACCTTTCTCTTTCTCTCTCTCTCTCTAACTCTGCCTGTCAAAAAATTTTTTTAAAAAAATTTTTTAAATAAAGTTATACCATTTGCATCAAAAGAATACAAATGGAGGACATCGTGTTGAATTAAATAAGCCAGACACAGAAAAGCAAATACCACATGTTCTCCCTTACATGTGAGAGCTAAAATTTAGAAAGGAAAAAAAAAAAAGATGCCTGTGTGTATCAGTATTGCTGCAAATATATTTTTGGCAAGCTCTGTCTTCTATCTTTGTCAATCCAGTGGTTAAGAATGTTATACTTCTATAGTGTTAATGATCCATGACTACTTTAAAATTTACTATAGATAAGTGAATTGGTCATCTTTCCATTTGATTTTTGTTTATGGCCCTTTCCTGTATTACTACTGAACTAGGGCCTTTTGCTTTTTATTGGTTTATCTATTTAGTGGAGCATTAAGCCCCTTAAAAGTAATGTTAATTTAAAATATATTATCTCGGGGCTGGTGCTGTGCCTCAATAGGTTAATCCTCCGTGTGCAGCACCGGCATCCCATGTGGGCATCAGTTCTACTCCCAGCTGCTCCTCTTCCACTCCAGCTCTCAGCTGTGGCCAGTGGAAGATGGACCAGATGCTTGGGCCCCTGCACCCACATGGAAGACCTGGAGAAAGCTCCTGGCTCCTGGCTTCAGATCAGCACAGCTCTGGCTGTTGTGGCCATTTGGGGAAGGGACCAGTGGATGGAAGACCTTTCTCTCTGTCTCTCCCTCTCACTGTAAATAAAATCTTTTAAATATATTATCGCAAAACCAAAAAACAAAGAAGGAAAGAAAGAAATGGGTAGGGGTAGACGGAAGGGTGGGAGAAAGCAAGGAAATATTCT
The DNA here is from genome assembly GCA_949820135.1 of Sylvilagus floridanus. Classification (NCBI taxonomy): domain Eukaryota; kingdom Metazoa; phylum Chordata; class Mammalia; order Lagomorpha; family Leporidae; genus Sylvilagus; species Sylvilagus floridanus. The sequence goes on from OX463235.1 coordinate 60,971,594, forward strand.
TAGATTTAGACCTGTGAACTACACTGCATGTGTTCTTTGTAGTCATATTAACATGAAAAAATAAAGTATCAAAAATAATGAAATTAAAAAACTGTTTAAAACAAACAACTGAGGAAAAACTCTCCTTGAAGTGCAATCCTCTCATTCTAGCAGATAATTGATTCCTTTGACATATATGTCTGTCTTATTAAAAAGATGCAGTGCAACCTTAATTTCCATATAAACTCATGTATTTACTGCAAGTGTTTGGCAAACCAAAGGAGGATTTATAAGTATAATAAACCCAGTGCTTCATAAAAATTACATGCATTTTGAGCATTCATTACCAAGGAAGAAAGCTAAAAGAAGAAGGGTCCAAAATGGGAGGAAAACTCTCGTCTGTGAGAGTAGAGATCTAAAGATGGACATAAGAATTCAAGAGGGGAGAAAAGAAATAAAATGTCACATGCTCAGACCCTGGGAAACAGAACCAGACACCCCACACCTATGAGATGTGTTTGTGCAAACTAGAAAAAGACTTCCCTTCCCAGGGATCCAATCAGAGCAGGGTGACTTCAAGGCTAACATCCTGAATACCTGCAGATGGGGATCCTGGGAGAAGGGGCCATGCCCCCATTTGTGATGCCTGCCTCTAGAGAATTATCCAAGTATCTGAAATCTCCCACCCGAATCACATTAGGCAGGAGAATAGGTAGATTCTCAAACAGTTCTTGGGAAGCACTACATATCTAGCTGTCGACTTGGACATCAATGGGTGCCCATGGAATTCTTACTGAATGAATGAAGGAGTGACTGAATTGCTTTTTAGTAATCTGATGGTCCTTAGCAGGCAAGTCAGAAGACTCTCCCAGATGATTAAAGGAAACAAAGAGCCACTGGGGACACCCTCAGGGGTCACCAACATCCTTATGAGTGGACCCTGTGCAGCAAAGGACTCATGGAAAAAACTCAAGGGATATGCCAATGTTGATCCCAGTAATAAAAATGTGAAGAAAATACACAAATACCGGCCAGCGCTGCGGCTCAATAGGCTAATCCTCCACCTTGCGGCGCCAGCACACCGGGTTCTAGTCCCGGTCCGGGCGCCGGATTCTGTCCCAGTTGTCCTTCTTCCAGGCCAGCTCTCTGCTGTGGCCTGGGAGTACAGTGGAGAATGGCCCAAGTGCCTGGGCCCTGCACCTGCATGGGAGACCAGAAGAAGCACCTGGATCCTGGCTTCGGATCAGCGTGGTGCACCGGCTGCAGCGTGCTGGCCATTGGAGGGTGAACCAAAGACAAAGGAAGACCTTTCTCTCTCTCTCTCTGTCCACTCTGCCTGTTAACAAAAAAAGTACACAAATACCTATACTAGATATCTATAGCCCACAATTCTAAGGAAATATTAATAGGGAAGGTATGGAATTGAACTATTTTGGAAGTTTAAGACAAGAAAGGTAGAAATCCCACAGAATATTAGAGCAGGCATTGACCCTAGAGCGTGTCTCGTCTACCCGCTTTCATCTGGTCATGAAACTTGGTGTCCAGAGACATAAAGGATGCCTCTGGCCCCAGGTTGCTGGTGACAGACAGCAGACAGAAGCCCAGTTTGTTTACTCCTTATCTGCGGTTTGCTCCATGCCTTGGGCTGCTTTACCTCCCTTTGGCTTGAGTAAAGCTGTATGGAGGTGTTGACCTTAAGAACCAGTGTAAGGACCACAGCAGCCCTGGGGTTTCTCCATCCCAGATTCACCCAAATTTTTAAAGAAATGATACAAACAGCTATCCCTTTGGGAATTAAGAGTTATGAGTTCCCCTCTACCCCACTATTTAGAATATGAGAGGAATTATTACAAGCATGATGCAAACATTACCATCAGCAAGAGGAGTTTGAGACTACCCTGTTGTTATTATCCTCTGACTCAGGGTGATAGGCTCCTGGAGAGATGGGGGTTGGGCCAGTACCCATGTAACCCATATATCCTGATGAAATCAAATCTCTGTGTGAGTTTTGGCAGTTGAAAATACACACACACACACACACACACACACACACACGTGTACATATGTATCTGTGTGTAACATACATTTATTTTCCACTGTAGAATGGCTCCCAAAACTTCACAGGAATAATCCTAAATCTTATGCAATCAGTGTTTTTAAATTAGTCATCATCAGGAGCCAGCACTGTGGCACAGTGGGCTAAAACCCCAGTCTTCAGGGCTGGCATCCATATAGGTGCCAGTTCACATCCCAGCTGTTCCACTTCTGATCCAGCTGTACCTGCATGGGAGACCAGGAAGAAACTCCTGGCTACTGGTTTCAAATTGGCCCAGCTCTAGCCATTGCAGCCATTTGGGGAGTGAACCAGCAGATGGAAGACCTCTCTCTCTCTCTCTCTCTCTGTGTGTGTGTGTGTGTGTGTGTGTGTGTGTGTGTCTGTACCTCCCTCTGTAACTTGTCTTTCAAATAAATAAAATAAACCTTAAAAAATAATTAGTCATTATTTGAAGTTGTTCAAGAAAACTGTCAAATTGGTCCTGCTATCAGATAGATTCAACAGTCATTTATCTGCCTGAATTACAGTTCTTCCTAAAACACCAAACCACACCCTAGTCCCCTAAACAGCTTGGGTTGCCCTACTTTAAAGCAACATGCTGCCACTCACTAGTGAGAAATCAGCTTTCAGAAACCACCAAAGTTGGCCCTTAAAGCCCTGGAGGCTGGCCAGCACTGTGGCTCACTAGGCTAATCCTCCCCCTGCAGCGCCGTGCACCCTGGGTTCTAGTCCCGGTTGGGGCACCGGATTCTGTCCCAATTGCTCCTGTTCCAGGCCAGCTCTCTGCTCTGGCCCAGGAAGGCATTGGAGGATGGCCTAGGTGCTTGGGTCCTGCACCTGCATGGGAGACCAGGAGGAAGTACCCGGTTCCTGGCTTCGGATCGGTGCAGCACACTGGCTGTGTCAGCCATTTGGGGATGAACCAGCGGAAGAAAGACCTTTCTCTCTAACTCTGCCTGTCAAAAAAAAAAAAAAAAAACAACCCTGGAGGTTAAAGAAAGAAAATGTCAGGTTAAAGCTGGCAGTTCTTAAAAGGTGCTAATCAGAAAGTGACCGTTAGAGAAATGTTACCAAGATTTAGTTTCCTAAGATGAGAAAAAAGAAATATATGAGACAAGAAATGAGAACATCAATGCCCAACAGGGAAAGAATTTTTCCTCAGCGATGTGCCACTCTGAATTTAGCACTTGCAGGCGCATTGAGCTTCCATAATTTTTTCCAAAGAAGAATAAAAACCTCAGAAATGAAAGACTTTATTACATCCATACCTCTTTTCTTGAATATAGCAGAGGTTTTTTTAAGGAATTTATTAATACATTATGTTCTCAAGGTCACAGCAAATGCATAATTACAACACAATATTCATCAATTTTCATGTTAATGTGATTAATGTGCTATTAATACAAAGAGAACAATGCCACATAGTTCATAGGCACAATCCTAATAATATAATGACGCTTCTCCCCTGAATCCCACCCCACAGCAGCATTACAGTCGCTACAAGCAGCTGCCCAGTGTTTCTAAATAGGTCTTGTCATTTGGGCTTGTAACCCTGCTTAGAAGCTCAGTCCCTGTTAAATATATTCCTATAAAGCTGCTCCCTAGTGAACAGAAAAATCAGTGCAAATTCCAACCAAGAAACAAAATAAGGCAACAATGTTATTTCCTCTAGTAATCACAGAACTTTAATTAAAACATACAGGTACTGCTTTTCATTCAGAAAGGTAGCACAAATATTTATTGATAATACCCCCCATGTGAATAATGAGGCAATAAAATTAGCATTGCATAATTATGTGGCCAGCAGCACTATCAACAGCTGCCACTTTTCAAGAAAGTACAGTGACATTCACAACTCATTTTCTCCTTAAAATTTTTATTAATATAAAGAGAACACATTTTATGCATTCCATAAGTGCAGTTCCCTCAATCATTTGCTTCTCCTCTAACCCCTCTTCCTGCCTCCACTCTTCAGCAGTTTTGGCAATGACATAATTTTAGTGCACTCTATATTTGCAGGCTTATTTTGCCACTAATCATAATATTCAACAAGTAAAAAGTAGGAAGGCCACAGTTCCACAGGAGTATAAACACAGGCTAAAAATGACAATCATATCCCAAAGTGACCATTTCATTCCTATACTTTTTTTGTATTCTATATTACTTGCTTCATATCATTGAAAATGTAAGGTATTTGTCTTTTCAGGAATGACTTATTTCAGTAAGTATAATCATTTCTGGTAGCATCCATCCTGTTGCAAAGAACAGGATTTCATTTTTTTAGGCCGAGTAGCATTCCATAGCGTATATATACTACGTTTTCTTATTCATAGTTGATAGAAATGAGTTGATTCCATATCTTAGTGATTATGAATTGAGCTACAATAAACATGAGGGTACAACTAGCTGTTTTGTATGCTGATTTCATTTCCTTTGGGTAAATTCACATGACTGGGATTGCTGGATCATATGGTAGATCTATTTTCAGCTCTCTAAGGAATCTTCATACTTTCTTCCATAATGGTTATACTAATTTACATTTTTCTCCATATCCAAATCAGAATTTATTGTTTGACTTCTGTATAACAGCCACTCCAGTTGAGGTGAAGTAAAACCTCATTGTGGTTTTGATCTACATTTCCCTGATGTCTAGTGATCCTCTGCATTTTTCACATGTCTGTTGGCCATTTGCATTTCATCCTTTCAAAAAAGCCTATTCATGTCCTTTGCTCATTTCTTGACTGGATTGTTTGTTTTGTTGCTGAGTTTCTTGAGTTTGTTATAGATTCTGGACATTAATCCTAAATCAGTTGCATAGTTCACATTAAATATTTTCTCCATTCTGTTGGTTGACTCCTTTGTTGAGTGTTTCCTTTGCAGAAGCTGCTTAGCTTGATGTAATTCAATTTGTTTATTTGCTTATTTTTGTTTTAATTGCCTGTGCTTTTGGGGTCTTTACCTAGAAGTCTTTACCTATACCAGTGTCTTGCAGAGTTTCTCCAATGTTCTCTAGTAATTTGATTGTATAAGTTCATAGATTTAAATCCTTGATCCATTTTGAGTTGATTTTTGTATAAGGTGTAAGGTGGTGGTCTTGTTTCATATTTCTACATGCAGAGATCCTATTTTCCCAGAACTGTTTGGTGAAGAGACAGTCCTTTCTCCAGGGATTGATTTTAGCTCATTTATCAAAGATCAGTAGGTTGTAGATGCATGGATCAATTTATCAGGTTTATATTCTTTTATTTTTTTTTAAAAAAGAGTTAGACAGTGAAGGAGAGAGACAGACAGAAAGGTCTTCCTTCCGCTTGTTCACCCTCCAAATAGCTGCTACGGCCAGAACTATGCCGATCCAAAGCCAGGAGCCAGGTGCTTCCTCCTGGTCTCCCAAGTGGGTGCAGGGGCCCAAGCACTTAGGCCATTCTCCACTGCACTCCCAGGCCACAGCAGAGAGCTGGACTGCAAGAGGAGCAATTGGGACTAGAACCTGGCATCCATATGGGATATCAGCGCTGCAGGTGGAGGATTAACCAAGTGAGCCACGGCGCTGGCCCCAGGTTTATATTCTGTTCCATTTTTCTACATGTCTACTTTTGTGCCAGTTCCAAGCTGTTTTGATTATAACTGTCCTGGAGTATGTCTTGAAGTCTAGTATTGTGATGCCTGCAGCTTGCTTTTGTTGTTTAAGATTGCTTTAGCTATTTGGGGTCTCCTGTGTTTCCATAACATTATTTCCTCTAGCTCTTGGAAGAATGTCATTGGTATTTTGATTGGGATCACATTGAATCTGCAAATTGCTTTCAGTACTATAGATATTTTGGTGATATTAATTCCACCAATCCATGAACATGGAAGATTTTTCCAATTTTTTGTGCTTTCTTCTATTTCTTTAATGTTTTGTAATTTTCATTGTAGAGATCTTTCACTTTCTTAAATTCATTCCAAAGTATTAAAATTTTTTGTAGCTACTGTTAATTAGACTTATCTTACAAGTTCTTTCTCAGCCATGGTATTTTCTGTATATACAGACTATTGATTTTTGTGTGTTAATGTTCTAAGAGCAACCAAACTCTTTTATGACTTCCAATAGTCTCTTAGTGGAGTCTTTTGGTTCACCTATATATAGAGTCATGTCATCTGCAAATAGGGATAATTTGACTCCTTTCTTTCCAATTTGTATCCCGTTGACTTCTTTTTCTTCTGTACTGGATCTGGATAAAACTTCCAGGATTATATTGACTAACAATGGTGAAAGTGGGCATCCTTATTTAGTTTTGGATCTTAGTGGAAATGCTTCCATCTTTTCTACATTCAATAAGATGCTGGCTGTTGGTGTGTTATAAGTTACCTTGATTATGTTGAGGAATGTTCCTTCTATACACAATTTGCTTGATGTTCCTGCATACCTGGGATAAATCCTACTTGGTTTAGTTTAATTATCTTGTGTTGCTGGATTCACTTAGCTAGTATTTTGTTGAGGATTTTTGCATCCATGTCCATCATAGATATTGGTCTATAGTTCTTTCTCTGTTGTATCTTTTTCTGGTTATGAAATTAAGGTGATGCTGGCCTCATAAAAGGAGTTTGGGAGGATTCCCTCCCTTTCAATTGTCTTGAGTATGTTAAGAAGAATTGGAATTAGTATAATGAAAATATTTCTTATAAAATGCAATGGAAAGACAAATTATGTACATAACTATACTCATTGTGCGGCTCACTAGGCTAATCCTCCACCTGCGGCATCAGCACCCCGGGTTCTAGTCCCAGTCGGGGTGCCAGATTGTCCCGGTTGCTCCTCTTCCAGGCCAGCTCTCTGCTGTGGCCCGAGAGCACAGTGGAGGATGGCCCAGGTGCTTGGGCCCTGCACCTGCATGGGAGACCAGGAGAAGCACCTGGCTCCTGGCTTCAGATCAGCGCAGCGCGCCAGCCCCAACACACTGCCTGTATCAGCCACTTGGGGGGGTGAACCAACAGAAAAAGGAAGACCTTTCTCTCTGTCAGAAAGGAAGGGAGGAAGGGAAGAAGGGAGGAAGGGAGGGAGGAAGGGAGGGAGGGAGGGAGGAAGGAAGGGAAAGAGAAAGAGAAAGAGAAAGAAAGAGAAAGAAAGAGAAAGAGAAAGAGAGAGAGAGAGAGAGAGAGAGAGAAAGAAAGAAAGAAAGAAAGAAAGAAAGAAAGAAAGAAAGAAAGAAAGAAAGAAAGAAAGAGAAAGCAAGCAAACAAGAAAAGCAGAGACAAACAGAGGTAGAAACAGACAATAGAATTCTCGCATATGCTGATTCACTCTCTAAATACCCACAATAGTAGGGGCTGGGCCAAGCCAAGGCCAGGAGATGGGAATTTAATCTGCATCTCCCTCATGGGTGGCAGGTACCCAAATATTGAGCCAAAAACTGTTGCACACCAAGGGGCGCATTATCATAAGGCTAGAGTTAAGAGCAGTTCTGGGACTAAAACAGACACTTCAATGTGAGATGCAGGCAACTCTGATGGTGTCTTAAGTAATGCACCAAATACCAACTTCTTACCGACAATTTTAACAGAAGAATTGTTGAATTTATCATTCAACACTGACACAATAGAGTATGATCCAGAAATTCTACATGATGGTCAGAGACACGCGATATGGATTTTCTTATGATATATAAATTAAAACAGAAGAATGCTCTAACAGCCACAGTTTTCTCCCTGAACACTAGGAATCCGGTCCAGTCAATTTCACCACAAAACAATTTTATTGAAACAAGATAATTCAGTAAAAACTGTAAAACTAGCATAGATGGCTCTCCAGCCAGGACCATGACAGCAGTCCAGAGAAGACAATGTGGTGGCTCTTCACAAGGCACAGATGCTCAGCCTGGACTTGCTGTCAACCCTGCATGGCAGCCTAGAGACACTAGTACCACTGGCTCCAGAACTTGTACATGGCTGCCCCCAAATGTCACCGTCAGCTTCACAGCCCCCTCATCTTCTGGTCACCAGCTTTTAATTCAAATCTGAGGTGGCTGGTGCCCAACTATTCATGAGCTTTAGTGGATGCTAGGACATTGAGATTCTGGCATTTGCAGATGTCACAGTAAGAAGAAAATCTTCCAAAGATTTTTAACAAAGAATATTTGCATGCTGAGTAACCAAGGAAAAAATTATAAATTTCCACTGAAAACAAAAATATAATTCTATGATAACCACCAGTAAAAATGGTCTACTATAGAAAAAGTGAACAGGACAAAATTTATCCATAGAAATTTATGTGATTTTCCCCATTTTTCCTAATATCCTATATTTGTGAATGAAATATCCTATTAAAACATATTTTTGGCCGGCGCCGTGGCTCAACAGGCTAATCCTCTGCCTTGCGGCGCCGGCACACCGGGTTCTAGTCACAGTCGGGGCGCCAGATTCTGTCCTGGTTGCCCCTCTTCCAGGCCAGCTCTCTGCTGTGGCCAGGGAGTGCAGTGGAGGATGGCCCAAGTCCTTGGGCCCTGAACCCCATGGGAGACCAGGAGAAGCACCTGGCTCCTGGCTTCGGATCAGCGCGGTGCACCAGTCGCAGCGCACCATCCGTGGCAGCCATTGGAGGGTGAACCAACGGCAAAAGGAAGACCTTTTTCTCTGTCTCTCTCTCTCACTGTCCACTCTGCCTGTCAAAATATATATATATATTTTTTCTTAGCTTCTAAGGACTATCATAATAAATCACTGAAAATCTGACATATCTAAAGGTATTTATTCAGAAGGAGGTACCTTTCTCTGAAGAAGGGAGGAGAGAACTTCCACTTTGATTACGGCCTTGTCTAAACAAGGTCAGAGTTTGTGAACTCAAGAGGCTTCCATAGCATTGGCAGCTCATGACAATAGTCTCAGGTAAAGGCCAGCGCCGTGGCTCAACAGGCTAATCCTCCGCCTTGCGGCACCGGCACACCGGGTTCTAGTCCCACTCGGGGCGCTGGATTCTGTCCCGGTTGCCCCTCTTCCAGGCCAGCCCTCTGCTATGGTCCGGGAGTGCAGTGGAGGATGGCCCAAGTGCTTGGGCCCTGCACCCTATGGGAGACCAGGAAAAAGCACCTGGCACCCGGCTCCTGCCATCGGATAAGCGCAGTGCGCCGGCCGCAGCAGCCATTGGAGGGTGAACCAACGGCAAAGGAAGACCTTTCTCTCTGTCTCTCTCTCTCACTGTCCACTCTGCCTGTCACAAAAAAAAAAAATAAATAGTCTCAGGTGATTATTGATGTCATGGGTAAGAGTGCCAATTGTTAAATCAACCACAGGAGTCACTGTGCAGTTGCTCCCCACGTAGGACCTCTGTCCTTAATGTGTTGTGCTATGAGAATTAACGGTAAAACCAATCTTCAAACAGTACTTTATACTTCGTGTGTCTGTCTGGATACAAACTGTTGGAATCTTTATTCAATATAGAGTTGATCTTCTGTATATATAGTTAAAAATGAATCTTGGTGGCCAGCGCCATGGCTCAACAGGCTAATCCTCCGCCTTGCGGCGCCGGCACACCGGGTTCTAGTCCCGGTCGGGGCGCCGGATTCTGTCCCGGTTGCCCCTCTTCCAGGCCAGCCCTCTGCTGTGGCCCAGGAGTGCAGTGGAGGATGGCCCAGGTGCTTGGGCCCTGCACCCCATGGGGAGACCAGGAAAAGCACCTGGCTCCTGGCTCCTGCCATCGGACGAGCGCGGTGCACCGGCCGCAGCGCGCCGACCGCGGCGGCCATTGGAGGGTGAACCAACGGCAAAGGAAGACCTTTCTCTCTGTCTCTCTCTCTCACTGTCCACTCTGCCTGTTAAAAAAAAAAAATGAATCTTGGTGAAGAATGGGATCAGAGAGGGAGTAGGAGATAGTATGGTTTGCAGGTTGAAGGGTGGTTATGGGGGAGAAGAACTGCTACAATCCAAAAGTTGTACTTTTGTGTTTTAACTTTTATTTAATAAATATAAATTTCCAAAGTATAGCTTATAGATTACAGTGGCTTTTCCCCCCCATAATTTCCCTCCCACCTGCAACCCTCCCATCTCCCACTCCCTCTCCCCTTCCATTCACATCAAGATTCATTTTCAATTCTCTTTATATGCATAAGATCAATTTCGTATAGATTAGTAAAGATTTCAACAGTTTGCACTCACACAGACACACACAGTGTAAAGTACTGTTTGAGTACTAGTTATAGCATTAATTCACATTGTACAACACATTACAGAGATCCTTCATGGGGAGTACGTGTACAGTGACTCCTGTTGTTGACTTAACAATTTGACACTCTTGTTTATGGCATCAGTAATCACCCTAGGCTCTTGTCATGAGTTCCCAAGGCTATGGAAGGCTTTTGAGTTCACTGACTCTGATCTTATTTAGACAAGGCCGTAGTCAAAATGGAAGTTCTCTCCTCCTGTCAGAGAAAGGTACCTCCTTCTTTGGTGGACCTTTCTTTCCACTGGGATCTTACTCGCAGAGATCTTGCATTTAGGTTTTTCAAAAGTTGTACTTTTGAAATTTATATTAAATAAAAGTTTTCTATTAAAAAATAAAGACATTTACTCGCCCAGGGTTCTGGAAAGCAGAATTCCAGACTCAGGATGAAAGCAGGGCCATGCTCCTCTGAACGTTCTAACAAGAGTCCACCTTGCCTTTTCCTACCTTCCAGTGGCTGCTAGAAATCTTTGGCATTCCTTGACTTGTGGCTCTACCACCCACATATCTTCATTTGACTTCATCAGTAAAGACCCTATTTGCAAGGTCCAGATGGACTTGAATTTTGGGGAGACAATATTCAAGTACATTATTTTCAGTTTTTCTTCCTTTTGAGACAAAGAACTGCCTTGTCAAAGATTGCCTTATATTTCTTTGGAATCCAAATATATCTGCTATTATAAACACATAGGATAAAACCCAATATGTATTGACATTAATGAACACTCAAAGAATGGTGAAGAAAAGGAAAGTATTGGGGACAAATTGAGAACACATAAATTAAAAATAGATAAGGACAGATATGTGACCTAATGGTTTACATGCTAGCATCCCGTATCAGTGTGCTTGGATTTGAGTTCCCTATCTGGATCCTGATTGCAGCTTCCTGCTAACGTGTACCCTGGGAAGCAGCAAGGGAAGGCTCAAGTACTTGGATCCCTGTCACCTGTATGAGAGAACCAGCCCTTACTGTTGCAGGCTTTTGGAGAGTGAACCAGCAAGATATCTATCTACTATCTAATAATCAATATCACTCGCTCTCTTTCAAATAAACAAATAAAAATTTTAAAAATCAAAGAAACAATTCATTCTACGTGGAGATAACTTTACAAGATCTAGTTACTCATTGGAAGGGCAGAGTTACAGAGCAATAGGACGAGACAGATCTTCTGTTGGCTTGTTTATTCCCCAAACGGCCTCGACAGTCAGAGTTAGCAGGTCTAAGCCAAGAGCTTGGACCATCTGGGTCTCCTATACAGGTGGCAGAGGGCCAGTATTCGCACCACCTTCCACTGCTTTCCTAGGCACCTAAGCAGAGAGCTGGATCAGAAGTGGAGCAGCCGGGACTCTCACATATGGGATGTTGGCATTACAGGCAGTGACTTAACCCACTGTACCACAGTGTCATCCCCGTGGAGATAATTTTTAAATCTCACAACTTCAGGGACAATTTCTTCAACTTTCTCGCAGCCCATTTCGACAGAGTCATCTATTAAAGGACCTGACAAAATCAAGTTTGATATTCCCGCACAGGTATCACAGAAAAGACTGCTTCGTAAATAGAACCATAATGGTAACCAAGGGGGTCGGAGCTGTGCTATAGCGGGTTAATGCAATGGCCTGAAGAACTGGCATCCCTTATAGGCATCAGTTCAATACCCAGCTGCTCCACTTCCCATCCAGCTCTCTGCTATGGCCTGGGAAAGTAACAGAAGATGGTCCAAGTCCTTGGGCCCCTGCACCCACGTGGGAGACCCAGAGGCTCCTGGCTCCTGGCTTTCGATTGGTGCAGCTCCAGCCATTCTGGCCAATTGGGGAGTGAAGCATCAGGTGGAAGACCTCTCTCTCTCTCTCTCTGACTTTCAAATAAATAAATAAGTCTTATTTTAAAAATGGTAACAATGACAATAATAATCTATGAGCATTAGCTAAAATCCTTCAATGAAAGGATAGCTAAATATTAGGCAAAGCCACAAAATGGAATTTTGAATTTCATCAATAAGTGTTCTTTTGTTTTGAAAAGATAGGTAGTAGGTAGGTAAGTGAGTTAAAAAAGCAGAAAAGTAAGGTTGGAAAAGTAGTTTAGGAGTGTTGAGTAGGTCATAAAAACAAGCAAATATCTAGGCTAGCAGACATGAAGGTTAAACAAGAATAAATAGGTAAACAGATGAAATTTACCTACAGACCTGTTTGTATAATCCTAGTTTTTACTTTCCAAAATTCTTAAGTTCTCACAGCACAATATCCTGAAGAAAAAATTAAAATCATAAGGAGGATAAAGCTGCAATGGGGTAAGATGAAATTTGAGACTCTAAACACAGGTTTACCTATCAGAAGGCAGAAAGCGGAAACTAGCTCAACTAGCCACTATGTACTTAGTACATAAATTGAAAACATTCAAAATAGCATGCCCTAACCACATGGTGCATTCCAGTTCTGCATTCTCAGAATCCTTAATTACCTACCGCACTGTGGGACCTTTGATTCCCCATGGATTCCTTTGGCCCCAGGGAACCTGAAATCCAGCTCCTGGGAACACTAGCCAGTCACAGGGCTCAGCTGTTTGGGAACAGAGCTCAGCAGGAAAAAGAAAAAAGGTCACAGCTCAAAGGCTCTGAGTGACTTCATTTTTGCTATTAAAATCCTATTTATTCTGTTCCCAGGAAGTTCATAGTTTAAGCAAATAGTAATTACCTTTATGAGTAACAGTCGCAATCTATTAACTGTGTCTGACTTATTTTTTAATAAATGCAATCCTACCACAGGGGCCATGGAAGAACATGGGAATGTATTTGCAGAAGTCTCAAATCAAGAGAAGGAAAATTAATTTAAAACAGGTCAATAGGTACAAGCATTGTGGAGCAGCAAGTTAAGTCATTGCTTGGGATGCCCACCTCTTATATCGAAGGGTCTGTGCCAGAAAAGAGAGCAGATGATGACTCAAGTACTTCGGTCTTTGTCACCCACGTGGGGAATCCAGGTGGAATTCCTGGCTTTTGGCTTCAGCATGACCTAGTCACAGCAGCGTGGGCATTTGGGGGCTGAATCAGCAAATATAAGATCTCTGTGTGTCTGTCCCTCCCTTGTTGCCACTTTCATTTTCAAATAAAAAAAAATCTTTAATAAACAGGCCAATATATTAGTTTTATAATTCACAAAACTCATCAGCTGCCCAGATGCCATTCAAAACATTCCAACATTGCTTCCCATGAACTACCCATAATCTCAAGAGCAGACATTGGAGGAAAAAAATAAGATGAATGCATATATCAGGAATAAAATGCATATCAGCCAGGATGAATACAGCAGCAAGATAATTCTTAAATGTACTGAGCTAAAATAATAAAGACATTCATTGTTTATAAAGGAGTTTGAGGATAAGCATGAGTCTATCAGCTCAGTGGCCGTTTGAAACGTCAAGTTCTTCACGTCCATCCTTTGAGAACTAGCTTGCCATTGTGCCTTCACTGTCACAAGACAGAAGCCAAGCTCCAACACATTCAAGTCAAAAAGGAAGTTTTCTTCTCATGAGAATTATGTAAAATAAAACTATGAAACTAAGCAAACGTCTCTGGTCTCAAGTTCAAGTAAAAGACAGTTCCTTCCAACCTGTAAACTATTTATTGAGATTTCTAAATCTTTCCCAGAAAATGCATATACTCCCTTCACCTCCTAACCCATCAGTTCTCTTTATTTTTGACCAATAGGGAATTTGGCTACTCTTAGCTACAAGGAGTTTGGGAAAATAAATAAATATTGGGCAAAGGACAGCAAAGTTGTTACTCTCACTCCTCTTTCAAAGCTCAAACAAACACCGTGGAGTGCCAGCAAGGGGAGGGGGAACAGATGTGAAAACTGCTTGCCAAGCAGCAATGACAATGTCTCCGCAGGATTTTCACCACTGAAGCTATCCTTTAATCTAGCCACTTTACAATGTCTTGAACAGCGGCACAATAGTCAACCTTTTAAGAGTGGGTGGATGAGTTTCCATGATGCTGTCCTCAAAAAGAAAGAAGCAATTTCCCATATCGCTTATGAATTTGAAATCCACGATATGAGATTAGGACATTTATCCAGCTATATTTTTAATAGGAAACTAGTCTGGAAAGACTGTGGAAACAGAGGTCAGCGGGAAGATCATGTTTTAATATAAACTTGGGAACTATGAAAGATAATGTAGTAAATAGCTACTGTTTATGTCAGTATTGTCCAAACAACCACATCACAAATAATATCCATTGCTTCATGTAACACTCACTAATGTCCCACAGAATATTCTTAGGGAACAGTTGACAACTTGTTTTCTTATTTCCATTACTCTGGAAGGTGGGTAAAATTCCATTTCTTTACCTATTATTTTCTAAGGAGAGATCTTATGATTATATTACTGATAGCTCAGTGCACTGCTAATAGCTGTTCATCAAAGTATCTTTTTTTTCCTTTTCTCTTTGTAAGCCCAACCATGCTATGAGTCATGCTGGAGAGAATGAGCAATCTTAAACTTTCCCAATTAACAAGAATAAAGAATCTAACCATGCAGACACCAGATTGAAAATAAAGTCATGCATATCTTGAATTGTAACACAGCAAGAATACTATTACTTGGTGAGATTTTGAGGGACTATGAAAAACAGTGACAGCCTGTCCAGGCTGTGACTACTTTAATGAAAACTTTTATTTAAGCGATTTTTAAACGGGACTCTTGTCCAAATCTTGATGTGAATACAATTTTCAAGGAGAGACAGAGCATAGAGATAGAAGATGGGAAGCTATGTCTTTTCAGCCTCCCCGATTCTTCTCTTCCTTTGCTTCTTGATCTCACCACACAGTCCTTGGCAAATTCATGGACGATACTATGGTTGAAGAGACACCCTGTGAGAGGGCTCAGTAATATGGATCCCAACCTGGGTGTTCCAGCATGATAAGGGGCAAAAACTGTGTTATTTTCTATACATTTTAACTCTACTTTTCAAAGCAATTTTTTCCATTGCTTTCATTTGCTGACATAGAGTAAGCAAAATCACAGTAGACCCATGGGTAGACATGATGCTCAGAACTGATAATTGTAGAACTTCTAAACTCCATAGAAATCTTTCCACATTGTAATGATTCTGTAGAATCACACTTTGATGTTTTTAATAGAAACAATTCCACACAGAGTAAGGTATCAAAATGCACTGCCAAGGCTAGTAAATTTTCCAGCAAAAAACAAACTCTGTCCTATGTCAGTCAAAAAGGTCTTCATTGTTGGTTCTAGCCAATGATAAATAGATCTACTTCTGTGGATCTGAACAGCAAGTAGGGCTAGTGAGTTTAAAAGCTCAGACTCCAGGCATGGAAAATTACCCATCTATCTCTTTCCTCCAAATCTCTAATTGTAAGTGATCATCCAGAAATACTTTCTTTTCCTCTTGTTTATCTATCTCAGCCTGTAATGAGTTCCATGGGTCAACTGAAAAGCCACACATGGCTGAAGTCCCAGAAATTGGGAGATGACCATTGCACAAATGCCAGGAATATAGATTTGGTAAAAAATTAGAATTCTCACCACCAAAATAATAAACTTTCTTGCCCATTTTCCTTCCTCTCAGAGCATCAGTGCCAACCAGATACACCTTACTACACCTCAATCTCACTTTTGAAAATTCTAACTTGATTGGACTTTCCTCCTGTTCTCATTCTGCTTACTCAAATTCATCTTTATCATCACTCCTTTCTTACACAAAGCCTCCCTAGCCCTTCCATGTCTTTCTTCATGCAATAAAGGGGTTTGCCGGTGGTGGAGCTGAGATCTGAGCACAGATCTGCCTCTCTGCCTCCCTTGGAGTGTCAAGCAGGAGAGGAGTTGTGATTCTAACCCATTAGCTGGATATGAAAGTCCACACTTCTAATGTGCTCATCATTACAGCCTCTAGAAAAAAACAGTGAGACATTGTTCCAAGCCCAGTGACATTCCAGACTCTCACACAATTCAAATATGAATCACAAAAATGGTGGTGAATAGAGGGAAGGCTGCCAACCAGAAACCCTGAGAAAACACATCACCACCAAAATCAAGTAGCCAGTGACTCCATTGACTGTTTCAAACCCAAATCTGACAAGCTTCAAGAAAGGATTAATATAAAATTATAAAATAATTAACACATTCATGAACTACATATTTTACCCTCATTGAAAACTGGCATTTTCATCACTGGGATATTGTTGCTAAACAAACTCAACATGGAAACACTGTTCTTGTATTCCTCACACAGGACAGTATCTTAAAGTGTTATTTTCCAGAAAACATCAAATCATAGAAGATATCTTCCTAGGAGAAAACCCAATTTCTTTCCTGATGACGGCACTAAAGGCAGTACTCTGGAGTAAACAAGGACAGTCTCATCTCCAATCACAAGCTACAAAGGCCATTCTTTATAGGCCTGCTCTAGTTTGTTTCTAGGCACTAGAACAGCCAGTGTGGGGATTTAAACATCTTCAAAACTGTCATCAGGGATTTGAGGCGATGGCTGCTGTATTACAGGACACTAAGTGGGCAGGGAATTCCTCAGCAAGTTTTTTATTCCTCCTCATCTATCCAGTGTCACCTCATTTCAGATTACCATTGTCTTTCAAAGAAATCTACTGATTAATCCATGTAACTAGAGTCTCGAGTTTATCTTGAACTTATCTTCTGTTCATACAAATGATGCTACACAAAAGCAACAGCCTGGCCTTGGTTATCACAGCTTCTGCATAATATATACCCAATGCTTATTTACTAGCTATGCTAGCAAAATACAGTAAGTGATCTTCAAATAGTGTTTTATTACTAACTGTAAGGCTTCATTTCAGAAGCACAGGGGAATTTGCTGACTTGCTCAAGACGATTAATCTAATTTGTTCAATACCTACAGAGCTTAAATAGAAGTCAGATTTAAACCCATCACTCCTTGGCTATCTCTTGCAAACCACACTGCTTTGGCTGTTTGTTTCATTCTTCTCCATCACGGCCAGATATATGCATATTAATGTTACCTGAGATATTTACGCTCCTTACTCTCATCCCTTCCTCAGTTCTTCCCTTGTTCTTTCAGCCTCTCCTCACCTGGTAGGGGTAAAACTACAAGACAGAAATATAGCCATGGAGGCAGATCCACATCTTCTATTCTTGGTACCACCTGCAGAGCAGTTCCTGGCCTGCGGTCTGTGTTCAATAAGTATTAATGAAACCACTTATAGCTAACAATGATAGCTACCTCTTTACCAGATAGAAAAAAAAAAAACCTCAATTTGGGGACCACCTCTCAAGGCTGGTTGTCAGGATTTTCCACACAACCTCTAAGCTTCTGTCTCAAGTTTCTACGTGGTGAGCTGTTACTCATCCTTCAAGAACTAGCAAATATTTACCTCTTCTGAGACGATACCTTGGAAAAAACATGAGCCCGAGCCCCAACCTGCCCTGTGTTCTTTACACAACTCGTACATTCTGCAACATTTGCTGCAGTGCAATGGGGTTTAGTTAATCACAGATGCAAATCAGACAGAGAACCCCTAAGGAATAGCTTTCCTATCATTGTCATCTACGTCTCCCTAGTGTCCACCTAGAATCTGGGTACATGGTGGGAATCTGACATAATATTGTCAAATTTTCATTTGTATTTCACTACATCAGTAAGTTAAAACCAAACTAAGATACACATTAGATTGCTATTCTTTCCCTGATGTATTTGCTTGTTAAAAGCACAGCCGCAGATGAGTCTCACAAACACAATGTTGAGCACAACAGTATGAAATTATATGAAGTTCAAGAATAGGCAGAATTTACTGAAGGTGTTAGAACTGTCCCATTATACAATTTGTCTTAATGTACCCATACCCAAGCACCAAAGGGATTCAGAAAAAGCCAAATGTTATTTTCAAATATTCACAAATTTCACTATAAGCTGACAATGAGCACAACTAAAAGTGACACCTCTTTAGGAATGTGTATGGCAGTTACACAACAACTAAAACACCAGGAAAGGTTCCCTTCCTAGGCATTAAAAGTTATCATTCCCTGGAGAACATTTTTCAAAGGATATGACACTGGCTCGAGATGCCCATACCCCATGGGAGCGCCTGGTTCCAGTCATCACTTCTCTGCTTCTGATCTTCCTGCTAGCGTACACCCTGGGAGGCAGCAGGTAGTGGCTCAAGTACTTGAGTCCTTGCCACCCATGTCGGGGATATGGACTGAGCACCAGGCTCCTGGGTTCAGGCTCATCCAGCCCTGACTTTTGTGCAGTGAAGCAACAGATGGAAGATCTCCCTCTTGCTCACTCGCTCTCACTCTCTCTCTCTGCCTTTCAAATAAAATGAAAATAAATAAAATGGGTATCAGCTATGGCATTCCAAGATAAAATATTTTTCAATAATTTAAAATTTCCAGGGTCACCTTAAAATATAACACCTCTTTCTCACTTAAAAGATGCAGAATCTTCTCAAAAACCTAAAATCTCCCCCCTGAAAAAGCCAAAGATGGTTGACTTACAGTTGCCCTAGGTGGGGCCCACATTCACACACCACCCCCAGCTTTCAGCCTCTTGTAATCCAGTGATGTTTCCCTCTTGCCTTAGTGGGGTGAGAGTGGGGTCAACTCTTTTGTACTCTTCACTGAGAAGGTCACAGGGGGAACAGAAGGTCATTGCCACCAGGATACCCTATCTTCCTAGGGCTGATCACAGCAGAGGGCAACGGCTCATCCACAGGCTGGAGAGCAGTCCTGACCCCACTCCCCATACCATGGGGCAGTTCTGTCCCATGACTGGGATCTGGGCCATGCCCAGAAGCAGGGAGTATCTGAGAACATCGACTGTCCATTCAAAGTCTCCTCTCCTCCAGAGGAAGAGCCAATAAGTGCTGGTCCTCTGCATCTAAATTAACCTGTAAATACAATCTCCTTTGGTCTAACTGAGCCCCAGGAACTCTAGCAAGGAAAAGCTCCTAGGAGGAATGTCAGCCTCCAGAAATTTCACTCTCACTTCTGCATTTTTTTGTTTACACCCACTGCTCTCTGCCTGGTCTTCAGCAACATCCCCAGGAGAGGGAGACAGGGCACATTCAAGTTTCAGGATTGAGGTTTGGGGAAGACGACCAGGACTGGGTGGGATGAATGGAGGTCTTCCATAAGGAAATACTTGCATTACTTTCATGGGAACAGGCAGGCAAAGGTTTCGGCTAACACCTCCCTGTCCTGAAACCCCGTATAGCCACATTCTCAACGTGAGCACCAGTCAGCCTCCTCTCACCTCTACTCTCCGGCCTCCAACCCCACCACCTGGCCTCCCCTGTGGCTGCGGGAGTCAAAGCTGAGACACGCAGAGTCACCAGTCAGAGCAAATGCCAAGACGATGGGCCTCAGTCCCTCCGGCTTCCAGCGGGTGGCGCTGCCTGGCTTCCCTCCGGCCCGCTCAGCATCGTGAGTGCCCAGACAGGCCCTGTGGTTGGGGCCGATACCACAAGGAGCAACACGATCCAGGGCTGCCGCACAGGCCAGGGGCGTGGAGGACCCAGAGGCCCCTGCCGGAGAGGAACAAGCTTGGCCCAGCTGCGGAGTCCTGCGGACGCCCACGGTTCCTATGCTGGGAGCGACAGGAGCTGAACGCGGGTTCTAAACCCAAGGGCGCTGCGCGGTCCTCTTCCCTGGCAGCTGGTGGGCAGGTGCTCAGGCCTCCAGCTCCAAGTTGGGCCCAAAGGGAGGGCGGAGTTGGCGCTGGGCAAGGGGTGGCCTCTGGAGGGAGAGAGGTGCCGCCCTGAGGGCTGGAGCCAGAGTCTCAGGGACCCTCTAGTGGCCACTCCCCGAACCCAGGGCGCTGGGATCCCAAAGCTAGGCCCGCATGGTGGCGCGAAGGCGTCCCGCCTGCTCGCTCGCTCTCTCCTGCTTTGGGATCTTGACCTGAACCACAGCACAGTGTATTAGCTCTTGGTCCCAATAAATCGCCAAATAATGAATGTGTGTGCTCCCTTTCCTGACTGCACCTTATCCCATTTAAAACAGCTTTTTCCTATCCGCAATAGTGTTTTGTGAACACAAATTTTGGCTTCCTCAAAACACCACACCCTCACCGGACACTTACCTCCTGTCTTTTTGCTAAATAACCATTCTTATGGGTGTGAGGTAAGACCACGTTGTAGTTTCTATTTGCATTTTCTTGACTGATGGGTTAATGATGTTTAGCACGTCTTCATGCCTACTAAGGGCAAGTGCCCATTTTTTTTTAACTAGATTCTTTGAGATATGTTGTTGCTATTGAATTGTATGAATTTCTTATAAATTTCCAATATTTATCCTTTGCTAGATAAATGTGTTCTTTCCTTCTCAGGTTATCTCTTAAAACATTAAACAGGCTACAATGTCTTCATAGTACTAAGTCCTCAAAGATTTAATAACACTACTGTCTGCATACTGTAGTTAGACAATATTTATGAAATTCATAAATATCTATATTTAAATAATATCAAGAGCATTAGTGGCTATTAACAAAAATATAGTACTGATTCTAACATACACATTTTTTCATTGCTCCATGGTATGGTTTAGAAAATAATTTGGGTTTCCCCCAAAGATCCTTGTATTAAAGTCTTGATCTCCAGACTCTTACATTAATGGATTAAGGATGGAATTTAATTGAGTTATAGCTTCTGAAGGTGTGGCCTTGGAGAGTGATTATTTTGGATTATTTGGATTATGCTGTTGGGACATAATGCCTCCATTACTGTGGAGAGATACTGGTTGTGAAATAAGGGAGTACTTCAGATCTTTCTCTGCTTCTCGCTCACTGTGGGATTCTTCCTCTGTACACATTCCATCCTCAACAGAAGCCAAATTAACAGGGCTACCTGATCTTGTACTATGAACTCCAAACTTGTAATCCGAAGTAAAACTGCTTGCTCCCTAGGGAGCTCCTCTTGGCTATAGTTACAGTAACGTACATAAAGCTGATCAAAAACTCCGTTTGCTCTGTTGCATTCATAACTCAGCAAAAATCCGCCCCTTGTATCTCTGATGGGCTCCCCTTTAAGACAAGTTAGAAATGGTACCGGATGTTTCTAGGAAAGTCCAAGACAACTTCTTTTATGCAAATGTTTCCCACGACAGAATTAAAGTACACTGAGTCAAAATTATGAAGAACATTCCAAAGTAAGCGAGAATAGGAGAGCAGACTGCTCAGCCATTGGAGTTAAATATATGAACAGTTAACACATGAGCATTTGGCATTAAAGAATATGGGCTGCACTTCTTTTTATGGTCCTTGACCAAGGACTCATCCTTAGAACTTTGTTCTGTGCCCTTCCATAAAAGCAACACCATCTGATGGACTGTGGCCTCTTGACAGGAGGGAGAAGAAGATCCTTCTTAATCCTTGTTGGAAAGTCCTGTTTGTGAAATCCAGGCCAACCACTTTCCTCTCTGCAGAAAACTTTCAGAGCATTATACAAGCTCATCTGTTTACTGCCCTCTCGCTGCCCTACAAAACTTTCCCCTCCTAGATAACTGTGTGGGAATTCCTCAAGCTGGATTTTTTAAAAGGAGTGAAAAATCAGATCAAAAAATCAGAAACCCAAATGGAGTTCTTAGAGTTCATACCTCCTTTCTTCCTCAACTAATTTCCCCAATCATCCCTTTGGAGAAGAGATGCTTGAAATCCACATGTGACAAGTTCACTGAGGACTGATAACTTTCTTAATCCCCAACTTTCATTTTCCACTTGAAGAAGTGTTTAATCATGAAGATCTTGGTCAAAGGTTGGGTAATTGGTTATCGGTTTTCTTTTTTTATATATATAGCACTACCTTTTAATTCATAGAGCTCTCTTCTATTACTTCCATCAACAAGCAGAAGTTAAAAAATACCACCAATTACTCAAACTTAAACCCTTTCACAAAACCAACAGAGAAATTGCCTCATCAGGTAGAGAAGTAAAATAGTCTGAGTCACTATTCGAAGCCAATCTTCTCTTGAGATCTTCCAGCACACTTCATTGATGGGACGTTAAAAGGATGAGCTCTCCAGTGACAGGAGGAGGGAAGACTGGACATCAAGGGCCAGGCAGTGGCAGAGATGCACACTCGCTACAAGTCTGAAGACTCGAACTATGAAAAATATATTTCAACTCTATCTACATCTCCTCATGTCTACCACAGCAGACTCCACATCACTCTCCTGCTCAAGTACTCTCCTCATCTTTTCTCTACAAAATTCACACTAAGAGTGGGGCTCATATACTCTATGCCACCAGACACAAGGAAAGGAAAAGAATACATTTATATATACATTTAATTTTTATATGCAGAAGCTGGCCATTTTTCTTTACCTATGTGTAATTACTGAAACATCATAAAACAAATAATTTAATAAATATGCATTTTGGGAGAGCACATGTTCAAAATTCTTTCTATTAAATCATATATGATACAGAAGTCCTTGCACTACAAAGCAGCAAAATTAGCACAAGATTTTTAAACACATAACATCACATATCAACTTTTATTTAAAATCCCTTGATAACTTCCCACTCTACTCACAATAAAATAAAGAACTGACTATGCGCCAGCATTACAGCACAGCAGGTTAAGCCACGGTTGCAGCACCAGCGTCCCATCTAAGAGAGCAGGTTCAAGATCCCTGCTAATACACACGGGAAAGCAGTGAATGGTGGCCCCAGTGCTTGGGACCCTGCCACGCATGTGAGACCCAGACAGTTTCTGACTCCTGGTTTTGGCCTGGCCAGCCCCAGCCCTTGTGGCCAGTTGGGGAACAAACCAGCAGATGGAAAATGATGCACTCTTTCTCTCTCCCTCTCCCCCTCTCTCTCCCTCTCATTCTTTTTCTGTCATTCTGCCTTTGAAATAAATTTTTAAAAGAAAAAAACAAAGAATAGAGTATGAGTCCTGAAGAAGCTGGCACCCCCGTGTCTTAACCTTATTATGCCTCAGCCACCATGCTTTCTCCCAGCCTATAGCCTTTGTGCCTACTGTTCCACCTTCTTGGAATGTCCAGCCTCACTCTTCCCTCATCACTCTGGCTTCCTCTCTCTCAGGTCTGAGCTTACTCACCCTCTCTGGCTCTGGATGAAGGACTTAATTACACTCTAATATGGGGAAAGAGTCATCTACTTGACTCAGAAAATGCTGTACAAACTCATTCAACCTTGTAAGTCTGCTACCAGTATCAATGATACTGCCTTTTATTTATGATGCCCCATTTCATCAGATCACTAATTGTATAACAGCACCAAAAGAGAGCTGTTATAAAATATAAGGAAATGTACCCACAATCATAGATTCAGAGACAAAAAATTCTTCAGAGTATTCATGATAACCACAAACTAGAACACAACCCAAAACTTCTCCAGTGACTGAGTGCAATGACAAGCTATGATAGAACTACTCAACATTAAAAGAACGCTGTAGTTACATGCAAAAATTTGGATGGACCTCACAGGCTTTACACCGAGGTAAGAAAGCCAAAACCAAATGCTTCCTTGGTATCTGATGCCATTGATACCGCAAAAAGGAAATTGTAGTTACAGAGAACTGATTAGGGTTAGAGAGAGGGTGTGACTCCAAAGGGCTAGCACAAAGGAGTTGTTCGGAGTGATGGAACTATTTTGTATCCTTATTACCTTACTGATTATGTGACTACATACATACATTAAAACTCATAGAACTGTACATCAAAATAAAAGTGAATTTTAAAGTATGTGACTCAAATCAGAATTCTTAGATGAATCCTGACACCACTTCTTAACGATTTTATTGACCGTTACGATAATCCTGTGCATCAGATACTACCCTATCTACTTCACAGGTATGGAAACTGAAGGTTATGAAGGTTAACCTCCCAGGTCTGCACAGCCAGCAAGGGCAACCTGACAGACCTACAGGCACACACTCATTTTTTTCTCTCATATGAGCATAACAAACCTTTCTCAAAACTCTGGATTGTTTACTTGTTGAAACTTTTAATATTGAACACAACTGAGAATTATGAGTGCCCTAAAGGCAACTAGACACACTGCTGAGTGTTGATTTCAAAGTTAACCAATTTCATGAATATAGATTTTTAAAATTAGCCATGACACAGCCCGAACTCCTAAAATATTGAAATATGTTAATATTCAAAATAGGTGACTATTAAAATATTATGTATTGTAATTTTTCTAAGTTAGTTTCCCATCTAAAATTTAGGTCTAATTATTTTTAACTTAAAAAAACAAATTTAAGTTATGATTTCTCTTGTGTTTTCGCCAGCATCTCATACACCTCTGTATTTTACATTTATTTATTTTTTTAACTGAAAGACAAGTTTATTTTGATGCAAGAAATTTTTGAAATCCATGCATTGTTTTTTCACAATCTGCAGTCTCTCTTTTCAATTTTTATTTATTTGCAAGGGGTGGGGAGCAGAGGGAGAAAAGACAGATCTTCCATTTTCTGGTTCACTCTTTCAGTGTTCACAACAGCTAGGGCTGGTCCAGACTGCAGCCAGGAGTCCAGAACCCAACAGAGGTCTGTCACAGGGTGGCAGGAACGCAAGCACTCAAGGCATCATCTACTACCTCCCAGGGTGCAGGAATCAGAAGCACAGCCAAGATCCGAACCCAGGCATTCCAAAGTGAGAAGCAGTTTTTTTTCAAAGCAGAATCTTAACCACTAGGTAAAATGCCCACCCCATAATATGCCTTTCCACTGAACTGTTTTAAGACTCTGTACATGTACTTTAAATGCTACCTTTCAAGCTATGGCAAGTTGAATCTTGTCGACTATATCTTTGTTCTGTTAATGTGTTAGATTTTTAAACAGGAAATTTATTAAGGTAATTTTTAATCTCAATTAGAATGTGACTGAGTTTCCACCTTACACATTCAATAAAAGTGCAACTCATTTTCAAATTATTGAGGACTAATTACAAATTAGATGTTGATTTATTTATTTAGAATCCTTTTTCATATCATTACTTCTAAAAGTATGTACATTTCATTAATTATTTTTGATGACTGCTTTAATGGGTTGTAGAACAAAGCAGTAATTTTGAAAATTATAGCCTTCTGATACCTACATTTAACAAAGACTCCAGACTCTGAGGGTTATTATTAACTTGACAGTAATTAAAAACTGCAGCACACTCTACAGCAAGATGCATTATGATTTCAATAAATTTCTATAATGAGATAAACAATCCTTTAAAGTTTCTTTTGCATAAATTATAAGAGCAAATGCAAGTGGATTTATCTGTATAATATGAAGATTTGGGAAAACGTAAAATTCTGGGATATATTTAGGAAAGCAAATTTATTGAACACCTGTTTTGTACCAAAAATAGTATGTACTTTATTTCATGTTTCTAGCAACTCTGATCTATGACAGTCTAATTCCTATTCTATAAATAACTGTGGCATTGACTAAGATTCACTCTCCTAAGCCTGGATGGGTAGCATCCTAGAAAGAGACCCCAGACGTGCAGTATGATGCTAAAGCCAAAGTAATATGGAGAGTTTGAAAAACTAAAAGAAGGCCTCATAGCATTGGTGAGAGTGGTCAAAGCTGAGGCCAAGAAGGCAGGGTAGCCACTACAGGGTGATGCCTAATACCCACTAAGAAATCAAGCCTTGTTACTATCATCTACTATCATCATTTTCTGGATTGTCTAAAGTATAGATTTGGGGTCCGGTGCTGTGGCACAGCGGGATAAAGCCTGAAGCACCGGCATCCCATATGGGCACCTCCTCTTCAGATCCAGCTCTCTGCTGTGGCCTGGGAAAGCAAGAGAAGATGGCCCAAGTCCTTGGGGCCCTGCACCTGCATGGGAAACCCGGAAGAAGCTCCAAGCTCCTGGCTCCTGGCTCCGGATCAGCACAGCTCCGGCTGTTGCAGCCATCTGGGGAGTGAACCAGCAGATGGAAGACCTCTCTCTCACTCTCTCTCACTCCCACTC
Organism: Sylvilagus floridanus; assembly: GCA_949820135.1. Lineage (NCBI taxonomy): Eukaryota > Metazoa > Chordata > Mammalia > Lagomorpha > Leporidae > Sylvilagus > Sylvilagus floridanus. Next base: position 60,997,778 of record OX463235.1, read on the forward strand.
TCTGTTTTACTCTGCCTGTCCTCTATGTAACTCTGACTTTCAAATAAATAAAACTTAAAAAAAAATAAAGTGTAGATTTATGTCCCACAATGTTCTAGGATTTAGTTCCCATTCCACTCCAACTTACATCCTTTTAGTCCATGCCATATTTGTTATCCATTAAGTACTTATACTGAAGTGTCACTGTATTCCTAAATATATGTATATATGAAATACATGAACCTTGTATAACTTAAATAAAATTAAAAAAATAAAGTAACTCATGCTCATACTTGAATACAAATTCACTGAGTTTATAATAAAAAGCAATTGCTCTCAGTCATGGCTCCCACTGCAGTTCCACTTCCCAGAAATAACCAGTTTTCATCATTTTCCTGTTTTTTGTTTTCCGATGATCCTCACCATAAATCTGAAGTATCAAACTTCCCACTGTGTTGTTGATTCCTTTTATCCATTGTCTTTGATTTCTGTTTTTTTTTTATCTTTCAGAATTCATCTAATGGTATTTTCTATCCCAGCCTTGCATCCAAGGAAGGAACACAGTGAGAAGAGAAGGAAGCTCTTTCTGCCCCCTTTCTCATCACGCAGGACTGCAGTGCTCACCAAGCCAGAGCCCTGTCATGTGGCCAAACTCAGCCTCCTGCTGCCTCAACATCACAGATTCCTTTTATTGACTGCTTTTAGAGCCATTTATCTCATTGTAAGATGAGATTTGTAAAACAGTCACAATATTCTGCATGACAAACACTTGTAAGAACACTAAATAGTTTTGATGTTCACATCAGGAAAAACTCAAGGGTTAGAGGTGCAATAACACACTTTTTTTTTGCAATAGTATCTTTTGGCCACCATTCTGCCAACAATCTTATTTAACCACATGAATATGACCAACTGGACCAGTTAAAATAAAGCATGAATGTCCTTGCTTTAGCATGCCACATTTGTAGTTTGTTTTTTCAAACAGTTATACAGAAAATGCAACATTTCACCATTTCCTCATAGAATGCTGACTTAATTTCAATCGAGGAGCACTTTTCATTTGGAGTTACTAAGAGACTGAGAAGCACTTGAAATGTTTGCAGAAGGAATTCTACTCAGCTTGCAGAAGATTCAGCTGAGATGCCTAGACTATCAATTAATCACTAGGGAAGGGCATCCCAAAAGACAGCCTGTTGTTGCAAGGAAAACTTTGGGCACAGAGTATGTCGTTCAGTAATCCTGCTGCAGAGGACTGGCTAGCAAACAGAGCATCAATTTTAAAAGCTTGCTTTGGAACAGAACAGAATAGAGGGATAAAATGTCGAAAATGCTGTCTGTTCAGTGGCATGTTTATAAAACTGCTGCTGTAACAGTGCCTCACTTTCTCTCATTTTAGAAAGGTTGTCAGTGGAAAAGCTGCCCATTTCATGGCCAGTAAGAAGCACATCATAAGAAAAAAATTATATAACATAATCCATTTGTACAGTGTTTTTTACTTTTCAAAATATTTTGTATTTGTGCTCCCATTTGAAGCCCTCGAAAACTCTGTGAAATGGTAGAACAGGTGTTAATGCTTATATTTTGCAGGCAAGAAAACTGGGACTACAGTTTGAGTGAGGTGTCTAAAGTCGCATGTGAGTCAGCAGCTGAACCTGGGTTAGACCCACTTCTTTTCAATTCTAAGCTTTACAATTTGGGGCTAGAAATAAAGTTGTAACAAGAACTAGAAAAGGTATCATACTGTTAAATCTAATTCAGCAAAGCAGGCTCCCTGCCCCCACCCCGCTTTCTAGTTAATAACATATCTTTGTTTCAATGCTTAAATTCCCTTTGCTGTAAGAACTTTCATAATTCCTCTTATCCCATCCTGCACCCCCCTACTTTTCCATTACAGAATTTTGTTGAAGAATCTAGTTCTCTTTTACCTACACATTTTCTTGTACCAATTATCTAGATTTGTGAATAAAAGTCATTGCAAAAATGTAGTAAATCTTCAGAAAGTAGGAAGGCAATGCGGCTCTTCATTAAGAGCATTGTCAAACCTAGAACCAAATCCCATTCTGTCACTCATATACAGATGGTCTCTCTAAGCTATAGTGCCTTCATCTGAAATGATTAAGTGATAAACTTACCTGTAGTAGACAGGAGACTTTTTTTTTGTTTGTCTGCCCTTTCCACCACACGAAACAAACTCTAGTGGGCTACTTTTCACAGGATCTGGCTCATTAGCCCTCAATTTTGGGCAATATGACCCAGGACTGGCCAATGAGAACACTCCATCTCCCTGGTTCTGGTCATTGGTTAATGAGCAGACACGTGACAGAGCTAGTTCCATCTGCTTCTACCTTAGGACATCACAGGAATCAAACAGGTCTGATTGCTGCCATGGCTGCCAGCCTCAATTAGTTCTTCCATAAGAGGAAGGCACGTTCGTGGAGGGGAGCCCAAAGCCTACGCAAGAAGGAATGAGAGTTGGAAAGGCAACAAGAACTGGCCTGTTGATCCCTGATTGACAGAAGCTGGAGGTGCCCCTCCCAGGGGCTATTGCTACAGTTGCTATTGCTTAGGCTGGCTTTAATAAGGCTTCTCTTGTTTGTAATTAGGAGAGGCTAATAGTCTACCTTGTAGGGGTGTGATAAGAATTAAATGAGGCAATACATATAAGGTGCTTAAGACTGCGCCTGGCACACTCAAACCCTCGGTAAATGTTAACTGTTGTGATGATGGCAAGGATGATGAAGCAAATGAGGGCTTCTATTATTTTTCAAGCTGTAAAGCATCTAATATGGCAATAAATGCTGCTTGCATGCCTTGCTGCTCCTCTCTGTAAGATGATAAGGAGAGATTTGAATGTTTTAAACATACTTTTCCTTTGCCATTTCTCACCACCCAACTTCATCAATATTATTCTTATTCTTTCTTGTTAACTCATGAGAACCTCAATTTAGGATCAGAATGGTGAGAAATAATGCAGTCCCTGATTGTCAGTATATCTTTTTCAAAGATTTATTGATTAATTGATTTGAAAGGCAGAAAGGCACACACAGAGGGAAAGAGGGAATTTTCCATATGCTGGTTTACTCCACAAATGGCTATAACAACCAGAGCTATCCCAGGAACAAGGAAGCCCATCCAAGTCTCCTACATGGGTGGCAGGAGCTCAAATACTTGGATGCCCATCCAAGGGCTCCCGTGCACATTAGCAGGGAGCTGGAGCAGAAGCTGAGTAGCTGGACTCGGCACTGCACCACAGGGTGCTGGACTCCCAAGCAGTGGCTTAACTCTATGGCACAACTCCTACCTCTGTCATTATGTCAAGAGGAATAAGTAATTTGCTTTTTTAATCAAGACAGTGATGTAAAAGGCTAGTGGTGATGGCAACTGGCAATCATGCAAATTTAAAGCCATAAGTTTTATTGTTCTCTCAAGAGCTTTCTAATAGACTACTTGAGAGCCAGGATCCGGAGACGGTGGAGGAGCATGTATGCATATGTGTGTATGTGGTGGAAGATATCAAATAGATCCAAAGGCCATGGCATTTCTAAATGCCATTTCTCTGTCTAGGAATGACATATAGATGAGGACAACTGTTAGAAGAGTTTGCAAAAATCTGGGAGAAAAAGGTGATTAAAACCATAGGATGAATAAATATTATTGATAATGATTACTAATTCTCATTTTGATCATCTGCATCAACCATGTTATCAATCAGTACTGTGCTAACTCTTGAAACTTCTAGTGTGTTTACAACAAGTATGTGGATTCACATTGCATTTTTAGGAACTTCAGTAAGTCAACATAATTTTAGGTAAAGACAGCCTATAGGAAAAAGGCCCTGTCCAAACTCACTCCCAGGATATGATCAACATCATTCATTTATAACAAAGTCTGAAGGTCAGCCTCTATCACTGCCTAGTATTACTTTCTTTGCTTTCCCTGTTACTTTCTTTTTAGGAACAGCCTCACCCAGCATCTATGTAGACCTAGAAGCAAGGGAGAGGCTGTCAATCACGGGGTACTCCATCTCCCTCAGAACACTGAAAAGATAATACAGAAAGACAAACCAGAGACCACTTTTAAAGACAAAATGAGGATACTGGGTGAGGAAGGGTCTCTCTCTTTATGAGATCACAAGCTGTAATGTCTATAAGCCAGGCTATTATTCTGGGAGCCTCCAGAGAATGGAACCATGGGGCAGGGGGCAGAGAATATACTGGCAAATATAAATTGAACCTATAGATCCATGTGAAATGTGAGAGACAATTGAAGATGAGATTACATGTCTTGAAATTAGAGGATACAACAAATTCCTTTTTTCCTTATAAAACAAATATTGAGTTTGGGCTCCGTCGTTTGCAAACAGAAGTCTTGGGACTAACATATTGTGTAGTCTCTCTTGGTATTTTTTCATTTCAATCCTTTTTTTCTTGTTAAGTATGAACCAGTTGCCCCTCTGGCTATCATTCAATAGAGAATGTTCACACTCAGGTGAAAAGATGGCCAGTTGTATATGTGTGTATGTGTGTGGGCTAAGCAGTCTTTAGCCCTTGATCAAAAAACTCCTTTGTGTTCTAACTCAAATGCCTTAACTGCACTGAACCACTAATCTTTGGCATTCCCCAAATGCAGGTGTAAATATATCTGTATACAAGTCCGTAAAGAAGTCTGCACAAAATAAGTAAGTACATAATTTCTCAGAAAATATATGGATACTTAGTAAACTCTGGCCACTCTCATTTTCTATCTTCCTGGATAATTTCACAATCTATGTTGCTTTTCGTTCATGATTCTGATCAGCAGTGCTGCAAAGATGTGGGAAAGATGAGTACATCGTCTGTTTTGTCTCTGGGGAGCCTGGGACAGGGGAGAAGGGGTGCAAGACTGGGCTTTCCTGACAGCAAGGAAGCTGGAAAAGGAGAGAGTTCAACGTGCAAGAGGAGAAGAGGGTCTCAGGCGCAAAGGCAACTCCTAAGCAGCCTTCAGGGAAGAAAAGATGTGAGAGTCACTTAGGGATAAGACCCCAGATAGAGTCACTTAGGGATAAGACCCCAGATAGTGGGTGGCCCAGAGTTCCTCATTCCCACGATGGAATCCACAAGAGGAGCAACTCTGCAGACCTAGGCATTGAGGATGTCAGCAGCAAGCACACCAGGAATGGGGGCTTGCCTCCCTCTTCTGGGTACCACCTACACTTTAAGATGCTGGCATCATTCTACAGGGAGCTTGGTTCCATAATAACTGGAATAGAATTGCTATCCAGTCTAGATGAATAATGTCTGAAGCTAAAATTATGTTTTAAAACAACAAAAGTGCCATTTCTTGTATTTCTGAGCTAATGGACTGCCATTCGCAGCTACATGGATGCTAAGCCTAATTTCCATAGTCCTGGTCTTCGGCAATCAGCAATCCATGCATGAGCATCACTGCTGCTCTGGCGTCACCTGCAGGTGTTTACTGAAGACCAGTGGATATCTACAACACTCCGATGGCATTCCAGCTTGGACTCCAGGATACTGTGATCTTCTGTAGTTGGCTAAGAGTTACAATCTCTGCAAAGACACGAGTTCCCTGGTCCATTCCATCTGAGGCTAGGCAAGCAGGTAAAGTCTGTGGGAAGGAAGAGAGGGAGGCACCTGGAGAGAGGACTGGAAGGATCATTTTCCTCCTCAGAGCTTAGTTTCCAGGGATGATAAAGGACATCAGGCAAATCCTCAGTAACCACGGCCACGGATCACAGAATTGATTTGTTTCTGTTTTGTGATTGTGATTACTTTGATCCATTTCAGGGTGGGAAGCCAGATCCATATGCTTGTCAGTCTTTACTGAAGATCACTGTATACCTACACTGGGGCTCAGATTGTAGGTAACAGAAAAAGGAAGCAGAAGACTTCTCCTCATAGGCTACAGCCCCTTAAAGTTAGGACCTGGGTAGGATTCAGAACAAACATACATTTTTTTTCTTGGTCCACATAATGTTTCCTAAATTATTTGTCAACATTTAAATACCAGAAAATTTCAGACCAAACAAATCAGATTTCAAACCTCATCTCAAAAGTGCAACCACCTGACATCAGCCTCCCCTTTCTGCAAGAATGAGCTGCGTCCCACCAGCAGCTCTCTGTTTACAGGCAAGCATTCTTGGCTCTTACACTGCTTGATTTGTTCTTTATCATCGCTTGTTGAATTTGCAACTCCTTAGCTCAAATTGAGAGGCCAAACTGACAAGAAGAAGATAATTTTAAATATAAACTCTGGTGGCCAGTGCCATGGCTCACTTGCTTATTGCTCTGCCTGCGGCGCTGGCATCCCATATGGGTGCTGGTTCTAGTTCCGGTTGCTCCTCTTCCAGTCCAGCTCTATGCTGTGGACTGGGAAGGCAGTGGAGGATGGCCCTGGTGCTTGGGCCCCTGCACCCGCGTAGGAAACTAGGAAGAAGCGCCTGGCTCGTGGCTTTGGATCCACAAAGTGCCAGCCATAGCGGCCATTTGGGGAGTGAACCAGCGGAAGGAAGACCTTTCTCTCTGTCTCTCTCACTGTCTATAACTCTACCTGTCAAATAAATTAAAAAAATATAAACTCTGATTTTAAAACTGTCAATGTCAGAGCCCTTTTATAAAGTCTCACTTTTTTCTTTTCCATTTAGCCAGTGCTGGGAGGGGGGACCAGGGGGACCAGGATTTAGATATGAGTAAAATAGAGTTATGGGTAAGAAGTCAAGAAGAAAATTGTTCCAAAATATCGTACAAAATTGAACTTTCATTGAATTATCTGTAGCTTTCTTATTTGCTTCATCTTAAATCCCCATCTCATGCCCCTTAGTGAAATAATGGAAAGTTTCTGGAAGCAAAAGGCTTTTAGATTTTTGTCAAGAATGATTCTGATGTGAATGGAAGGGGAGAGGGAGTGGGAAAGGAGAGGGTTGCTGGTGGGAGGGAAGTTATGGTGGGGGGGTGGGGGGAGCCATTGTAATCCATAAGCTGTATTTTGGAAATTTATATTCATTAAGTAAAAGTTTAAAAAAAAGAATGATTCTGGACAATAATGAAAAGTAAATTTAGTTTTTGTTATGATAAATGGTTAAATAAGCATTCTAATTCTCTGTTAGAAATAAATGAAGATTCCTCCTCCCTCCTTTTTCACAGAGCATTTAACTAGTAACTGCAAGTACTTTATCTTCTCTTTGAAATGTGTATATACGCTTTAGAAAGCTACATAGGCCCTTTTTCAGCTTCATGGGCTAGAAAAGTCTTTCTTGAGGATCTGGGAGCCATGTCTCTGAAATGTGAAGTATCAAGGGACTCAGTGCCCCATCTCCCAGTTCCCCTAGGAGGATAGGAGCCTAAGTTAGGAAGATGCCTTGTTCAAAGTTGTAAAACTACCTCCCATCATAAAGATCTGAGAAATTCCCTTCTCCTCTGGGTGAAACCACTTAGCAAACATAAATGGACACCCCAACTGTGGTGACTCTAGAGTAAATTATGAAAGTCAAATGGTGCCGTCAAGTCTTCACACGTGAAGGCTCATTAGTGTTTATCTCAAGCACCTGTGTGTAGCAGACTCTCTGCTTGGCTGATACTAAAAGGCAGATTCCTTTTTATCTTTACAACCTCTTAGCAATCACCTGTGATGTGGATCAAATTCTGGTTTAATGCTATTCAATAACCAAATTGTTTTCTTTCTCCACTACCTTTGTAGCAAGAATTTCTGAGTTGGAAGCAATTCTTATTTTTTAAATATATTCCCCCAATGTTGTTCACCTGCAATCAGTGGTTGCCACTTTGAGAAGAAGAAAGGTGCGTTCTTGCTCAGATGTTTCTCCGTTGATATAAACAAAGCAGTTCTATGAACTGGGGTGGAGTGGGGGGTATAAGGTGCTCCCCAGAGTTTTTTCTCCTAGCCCTCTCTCTTGTCTGAATGTTGAGGAAGGGCTGCCTGGCAGTCATCCCTACCATTCTATAGAAGTTGGCAGTACTCTTCTAGGTATGTGATAGCCAGAGAAAACAGAGGTCCCAAACCACAATCGCTTAAGCAGCACCTAAACCATGTGCTCCCTGTTCACCTTTGACAGTGTGGGATCATCGAACGTGTTCTGCCATGCTGTGTGCACGAGGTTCCCTGGTTGCTTCAGGTCTGAGCTTCAGATTGTTTCTTTCTTACTAAGGTTTCCCGAGCTATATCCTGGTCCCCTTCAGTTCACTGGGAAAATAGGAATTCTCTTGTCTGCTTTCCAAAATCCAGTTATCCAGCTCTTTCTTGAATTCAGTCATTTCCTATTAAATGCACTGAATTATTACTTGAAAACAAAGGAGCCCAGCTGCTACTGGAGTTTCTGCAAGAATTTAAGCACAGATCTGGTGACTGCAAGATGGGAATTCGGTGTTCTCATATGTAACTGATGGCAATGATAATTCCCCAGAAAAAAAAAACCTGCAGTAGGCCCAACTTTTAAAGAATTATATGTTAATATAACTTTTGCCTCTTGATTTGTGATTGATTTTTATATCACTTATAGTAATCTTCAGTATTATTTAATGCATGATACAATTTAATAACTTGGGAACTTTCTCTCCTTTACTCCATTTTCCAATTATCAATCAACAGATTCCTTGAATGTGCTTGGACCAGGAGTCCCCATGTTCCTGCAGGCTTTCTAGAAAACCAAAGTGACCCACAACAGGCCAAGAAGGCAACTGCTCCTGCTCCTCTGCCACCTTGCACTGGATGAGCTGGCTCTCCCATCCAGTGAATTAACAGTACACAGCAGTTCCACAAAGGGGACCCATAACAGTAGGCTCTTTCTGTTTTAGAAAATAATTTCACCCTGGGAATTAAAACCACAGATCCCCGCTCACTGGCAAACATCTGCTCTTCACTGATAGCACCATCTGGTATTTCAGCCCAGCTCTATTGCAGAAACTTCCTGTAGTTGCTTTCCCAAAATTAATTATTCTGTAACAACTTGTTTTCTGGAAGCATAGGCCAAATAAGGTAGCTTTGCTGAAGGCTACTATGTTGATGCGTTGCCTGTGCTTGAATGGGCTTTCCTGTGCTTTTGCATGGTCATGGTCAGAAGTGTTTCAAGCCATTTTATTTGGAGGAGGAACAGGAGAGAGAATGCATGCTAATGCCCTCAGCAAATGGCTTGGGGAAAAAAATGTGTTATCTGCATTTTATAAGCTCATGAGCATGCATTGCCTAATCTGAATAATTTATTTAGAGGGATGATTATGATAATACAGGCTGAGCTGCATCTGTCTTATGAACTTAAGTAGTACTTGTGAGAGTAGTGATTGTTTTTAATATAGCCATACCCTTCACCATATTCAATTAGCAACTTCTTTAATTATTGATCTCATCACTCAATTTGTGGCAGTGCTGTGAAGTTTCAGCACTGTGAGAGCAGCCAAGTCGCAGTGATGTCCTGCAGTGGGCACTGGCGGGGGTCACTGGCTGAGTGACACTCAGTGAGTCACACCGTCACTCTGGAGCTCAGCCTCCTGCCTGGTGAATAAATTACCTAACTTGTCACATCCCAGGTTGTGCTGCTCAAGTGAGATGAGGAGGTCAGAACAATGCAGCTGGTCATGTGTACCATTTACATGTTGTGAATTTCATCTCTTTCCATTTTCTTTACAGACCAGAATCTGATTAAGTCAGGGAAACACATTGTAGCAACCCCGGAGCAATCGGCTTAACCCTGTAAGTATATGTGGTTCAGAGTATTTGTATTAGGGAAAATTGTTCCATTTCAGCTCATTTGCTATCAATTTTTACATACCTAACTCTCTCTTCAGAATATACTTATATTTTTTCAGCATTTGGCTGCACAATAGAAGTTCTGGCATAGCAATTCTTCATTCTGGCAACTCTTTATAATCACCTAGAGCTCTTTAAATACACCTATGTCAGGGCCTCAAATGAACAAAATCTCTGACAGCATGGCACAGGTATCTCTGTATTTTAAAAGCTCTGACTCAAATGCATAGTGAAGACTGAGAACCACTTATCTACAGGAAAGAGCGGCAGCTCTGGGGTCAGACACCCTTGATTCCACCCTTCTGCTGGCCATGTGACCTTGAGCTGATGTTCCTGAAGCTCAGTTTATAATATGTACAATGGGAAGGGGAGGTGAGAACTTTTGGAGTTGTGATATGATAAAATCAAGTACGTAAAGAAGTTCAATAGATGGTAACTATCACATATGAACTGACATTTAGTGTACGCTCTCTTGAATGTGATTGTGTTTATGTGAATATCCACATATGAATTATAAGCTCTGCGGGCAAAAGCTATGGCTACTTCACCTCTAAATTCCCTACAGCTCCCAACATAGTACTGAGAACATAGTGAGTATGTGACAACTACAGCACATATTTTTTCAATATGTTGACAGAAAAAAGATGCAAAGTCATCCTCAGTTCTATGAAGTATATTTAAAAACCTCACAAAGCATTCTGAGACCTGCAACAGCTTTTTATAATATCTTAAAAGTATTTGATGATCTGAGTCTAAGCCATGGAAAGTATTTTCTATAATCAAACAATGAGCCTACCAGCTTAGATTTTGTGTTCAGAGAGAGTCACACTTGCCCCAAGGCATTTCATTTGATACTGGAATCCAGGAAGGAAGCCATGCATAAACTGAAAGCGATGGCCTGGTTTTCTTTTCTGAGACAACTCGTGCAAGTGTTCTGTTCCACAAACTAAGGCTACTGTAGAGGAGTCAGTGACAGCTCAGGGGCCTGCATGAATCAAACTGGCAACTGAATGGACTCACAGTGGAGGAATGGATAGGGACACTGGAAAACACAGGAAGACGCACAACACATGCATTTCTGTGTCAGAGAGAAAGGAGTTACTGATTTCCTCTCTGGGCCAAGTCCAAATGAGTCCTACATGTGGAACAGGACAATCTGTAGGGCTGGCTATGAATGACAGAGACAGAGCAAGGGAAGCAAGGCAGAGTGCTCTATATTCTCTCCACTGGACAAGCTATAGTACTGTATGGGCATCTTTGCTACTCTTTACCCCATGCTGGGGAGCAGGCTTGAGTTGGAGCAGAGTAGCAGCCTCTAGCATTCTTTATGGTTGGTATTTTTAGACCACACAGTATTTGCAAAATACACAGTGCAACTAAAGAGATGTTACTATACTCTTTATAGTTTAGCAGTGTCGCCATTTTCAGTGCCACCTGACTGCCCCCGTAGGATTTTGTGAACTTAGCGCAAGCCTGCTGAGAGCCATTGGGGCCAGCTGTTGAATCTGGCAAGCACTGGAGCTGCTCTTCATTTTATTGCACATTCCAAGTTTCAAGTCAGGGTCATTTCAGATTCCTTTCGTATACACAAGGGTAATAGTAATTCAGACCAGTGAAGGAGCAGAGTTGGTTCACATCATTAATTACAGAGTTCCCAGTAGCACTGGGACATGTGCCATAAATTCTGCATGGAACTGGGGATCCAGGTCTTGTGAGAAGTCAAGCAAAAGTGGTCTAGAAATCACGCAAGGACAAATGTGTGGAGCAACCCAAACTGAGTATCAAGGAAGACAAAGGCTCCAAAATGCTGGCTCCCAGTAAGTCAAGTCAGCACTCCAGCATGCAAGCAGGACAACATGGGCCAGCATTGGAAGCAAGCGCTGCCTCTGTCAGAAGTCTCTTCTAGGCTGCTCCATCTAACAACTTAGGGGCAACTTGCACCTGACAGCTTGAGAGGCAGGTTTGATGTGAATTTTACTTGGAAGAGAAAGAGTCTTACAAGCTCCTATTTCAAAAATATTTCTAGTTTAAGAAAGTTTTTACTCTTTCCATCCTCAGGACTCAAAAAAATAAATAAATAAATAACTTTCATGGAGTGATTAGTCAAATAATGAACTCTGCTCCGGAAACTAGCTGGAGGGTTATTTTAAAAGAAATGATCCTCTGGGCTGATGTGTTTCCACTCAGGGCTTTCCATTAATAAATAACTTGTTGCCCTGTCACTATTTTCATAATGCCCTTTCAAAATTTAATTTTGATTCACAAGTTTTATAATATAAAGCATATGAATGCAGTTTTAATCCTTTTTGCATTCCTTTTGTATGTTTTCCAAATGTACAATGAATTACATTATATTTTAACAATACAGTTCTGTGACTTTTTGCCATATGTCATAGAATTTTCCTCCTAGAAAAATGCCATCTTTAATGATGACAATATTTTTCTATAAAATGTTAACATATTACCATATGCCTGCATAATATTAATTTATGCTAATATAACATCCAACTGTATTTACCTAAGATAAATGACCCAAAATAAAATGCATTAATGTACTTTTCAGTTGTTTCCAATTCTTTGGTAATTTTAAATGGCATTTTTCTTCTTTGTAATGATTTTCTTAGGATAAATCTCATGAACTGAATTATTGTGTCAGTATTTTAAATATAAAATAAGGCTTTTTATGTTTGCAAAAAATTTCACTATTTTTTAGCTTTTTGCTTTTTAGTTTTTTTAGTTTTTAACAGATTCAATATAATTTGCAGATATAATTCTAAGGATATAATGATATTCCCTTCCTCCCTCCCTCCTTCTCTCATTCCCTTCTTCTGCCTTTTTTTTCCTTTTTTCTTAGTTTTTAAGATAACATATTTTTAATTTACATTACAGTCAATAGCTTAATGCCTTACCAAATAAAATGTTTAACAATGAAAAAACAAAAAGACCATAATTTATGGGGACTGTAGGTAAGGTCTATGAACAAAAATCAAATGGAAAAATGAATATTTAACCCATTTACAATAAATTTTAAAGTAATCCCAGATCATTAAAACTATAGTAATATAATATTCTTAATCACTGATTTGACAAAGGCATAAACAAAGATTGAGCTTTAGATTGTAATATTCAAACTCTGCAGTGAATTAAGCAGATCAACAATTATTAACCCATTTTACAAACATAATGACTTAGCATAAGAGAGGTTAAGTGACTTTCCCAAGCCAGATGAACTGCAACAAGACCTAGAATAAAAATCTTCTAGTTCCCACCTTCCTCCCAAATGAGAGAAATTAAACAGAATTTTTGTTTGACTGTATTTTACTTTATAACTGTCATTGAAATTTCCCAAATTTGTAACTTTTCCAAAAAGAGGTTTTATTTATTTATTTGAGAGGTAGAGTTACAGAGAGAGTGAGACAGAGACAGAAGAGAAAAGTCTTCCATCCACAGGTTCATTCCTTAAATGGCTGCAACAGTTGGAGCTGATCTGATCCAAAGCCAGGAGCCAACATCTTCTTCCACGCCTCCCACGCAGGTGCAGGGGCCCAAGCATTTGGCCCATCTTACACTGCTTCCCCAGGCCATAAGGAGAGAGTTGGATTAGTAAAGGAGCAGCCGGGACAGGAACCAGGACCCATATGGGATACTAGCACCGCAGGCAGAGGCTTAGCTTATTACACCACAGTGCCGACCCCACCTAATATCTCTTAAATTATCTCTGACAAGTTCTCACCACTCTTGGTATTCAATATTTCTGGAAATGACTTGATTTTTTCTTGTAACTTAGGAAAACTGTGAGCCTAATAATTTTCCTCTTAATAAAAACTAATCCTTTTCTGCCTCGATTTAGGCCTTCCATTTATGCAGTAGCAGAAAGAATAATCAATCAGATGATTTCAACATTGGCTCCATTACAAACTCCACATGAAAACTTTTCAGATACTGGATTTCCATCATCTAATCCCTGATAAGGAATTTGATTAAACACACCTAAATACCTTATTCTTGACTAGTCCAAAGAATGGTCATATGAAATGGGGTCCAGGTTCCTCCCTAAGCTAGGAACTTTTTGTTTGCCTCCTAGTTAATCAGCAATACAAAGAACCCTGAGATTCTTCAGGATATGCTAAGCCACAACTCCAGCCCACAGGTCAGCTCTTTGTGGGAAGTAGTGGTGAAAGTTGCAGGACAAGCATTGTGGGGTAGTAGGTTAAGCTGCCACTTTCGACACCAGCATCACTTATCAGAGCCCCAGTGGCTTCACTTCCTACAGCTCCCTGCTAATGTGCCTGGGAAAGCAGCTGAAGATGCCCCCAAATGCTTGGGCCCCTGCACCCACATGGAAAACTTGCAAAGAGTTCCAGGAACCTGGCTTCAGCCTGCACAACCCTTGCCATTATGGTCACTATAGAGAAGTGAATCAGCAATTGGAAGCGCTCTCTCTCCCTCTATCTCTGTCTCTCTCTCTGTTCTCCCTTCCCTCCTTTTCTCTTTCTCTCTATCCTGTCTCTCCCTCTCTCTGTGTCACGCTACCTTTCTAAATAAATAAATAGATATTTTTAAAATAAAAATTAGAGACTTATTTTAGGTTGCACATTGGGAGATGTTTGCTGAGAACTGCATGTTCCACCCTGCTTAATGATTGCAGTGATTTATTTAATGGAGAAAGAATAGGAAATTGATCAGATGGGGAATCATTGTTATGAGAACTCTATCCTGCAGCAAATGAAATTGGGCAGTAACATCAATAAAGGAATCCCTGTACTTGAAAATGAAGTTTTCAAGGTTAGTTAGTAGACACAAAATTAATGAATTTAATAAATATTTTTTAAAATCTGCACAGATCATCAATACACTGTGGGAAAACAGGCAACATAAGAGGAAAATGCTGCAGAATTCCTGATTTGGGGGCACAAAAAGAGTAATTGAAACAACATAGATTTAGGTTCTGATGTATGATCAGTTGAGCTGCTTCTTTCTCAGTAACTGTTAAGGATCCCTATCTCCAAAACATGTCTGTGTAGAAATTAGGCCATATACTCCCAAGTTTGTTCAAGCAGAAACCCAGTTTGCTGACTTCGGGCAAATGTGTTGGGAAAGTTTGGAAAGGATTCCTCCAGAAGAAAAAAACAAAAAAGAAAGAACAGGGGTACATTTTGGTTTCTAAAGAGAGTCAAGTGTTAGGACCTTTCATAGCTACTGTACACCTGGTTGAATCTAAAGATTTTACTTAGTAGTCAGTATAGACAAAAGCCAAACATTTTGCAATCCCGTTGCCCTTGATGTTATCTGATATCCCATGGCATGGATAAAGCATGCCAGATGGAACTGGCCTTTTTTTTCAATGTATTCACTTGTACTGTATACTCATACATTTAAAGTATACAACACAACATTTTAATATATAAATATAATGAAGTAATCATTATAGTTAGTTACATTACCATCATTATCATATCCATCATCTCATATAGTTACTTTTATGTGTGTGTTTTGTGAGAGTACCTAAAACTTACTCTATAGCAAATTTCCAGTATATAATACAATACTATTGGCTATGTTCCTCATGTTGACATTAGATCTCTAAATTATTCATCCTGTATAACCAAATCTTTGTACCCTTTGACCTACATCTTCCCATTTTCCTCACCCCCCCAAACATGCCATCACTAATATTGTACTCTTTCTTTGCATGTGTTCAATTTTGTTTTTAGATTCCACATACAAGTGAGATCATGCACTATTTTAATTTCTGTGTCTGATTTACTTCATTTAGCATAATGTCCTCTATGCTCATCCATGATATTGCAAATAAAAAATTCTCCATTTTTAAGGGATAATATTCTATTGTGTATCTATATGTACCTCAATTTCTTTATCCAGTCATCCACTGACAGACATTTCTGTAGTCTTCCATACTGTGTTAAAATGCTACATTGAACATAGGAATGAAGACATCTTTATAAAGTAGTGATATCATCTCCACAAAGTATAAACCCTGAAGGCTTTCTGGGTTGTGTGATGGTTCTAAAATTTAATTTTTTTTTAAATTTCTGATTTTTGAAAATTGGGAAGGTCCTAGAATAAATGTACTTTCCGCTGTGGCAATGGCAGCCTTTGCTATGGAATCAGAACCAATGATGCTGGGTTCAACTACATCTCCCAAGCCAGGAGTTTATGCCCAGTTTTACCTGGATTTTTAATGGGGATTTGCCAGTTCCTGTGACTCCACAACCTTGATCACTTAGATCACCTTTACTTACAAGTGGGTCACCACCACAACTGGTCGTGCCTGCTCCTAAAGATAAAAATGGAGTTCCACCAGTTAGAAGTAGATATGATGACATTTCCAGTCCAGGACTTGGATCAATATCTTTAACTACGAGAAGACAGCTAAACATCTCAGTAATACAGAGTGCAGTTGTTGGAGTTACCACATCTAGGAACAGGACAATGTTTAGTCCAACAAACATTGGTTAGCCACCAAATTCAACATTGTCTCCTGTCCAGGAGGAACCTCTTTAAAACCAAGGAACTTCCCTGCTCTCAGAAGATCACCTGGATGATACTTGGTGACTGCGTTTGGGTGTCCTCAAGCATCTGCTGCCTGTATAATATTACAGTTTGCACAATATGGGACTATATTAAAATGTGATGTCTAGCACAGAAAATTGGATATGTATATTCATTATCAATCTAAACTGCAGGCCTGGAAAGCCTTAAGCGAAGATGAGAGAATTTTTGGAGAATCCATCATGATTGGTGTGAAGCCATATATAGACAAAAGTGTTATGGAAAACAGTGACAGATATGCTTTGTCATCTCTGTCTCTAGCCTTTACACCACCGATCAAAACCTTAGGTACACCAACACAGTTTGCGAGTACTCCCAGGATTTCTACCATGAGACCACTTGCTACAGCCTAAAAGCTTTCTACTAGTGACTATCAGGATATTTCTGACCAAAAAAAAAAAAAAATGCCAAAAAAAGATGAAATAGAGTACATGTTCGGCTGTTAGTACAATAAGATCTAAGAACTCAAGGAGCAGAGGGGAGGCTGTTACACTAAAACAGTTAGCAGAGTACTGCCAGTTTCCTTCAGTTAGTTATATAACCACTCTCGGCAGTATTGGATATCTATCTCATACTTCTTTTAGAAGCTTTTTTTATGTGAGGATACAGCCTATTTGTAGCTTGCATTCTGAAAGCTCTTGAGATATTTTGAAGAAAACTAAAAATCCCTATGAATAGGATTGTGTGCTCTCTGTAATAGTGCATGCTTCAGCACAAAAAACTCCACATTGATTACTGTAAATTAAATAATTAAACTGGTAAAAAAAACAATTCCTAAGGATGGGCAATTAGGTCAGCAGTTAAGATGCTGCTTGTGGTGCCTACATCACTGAGCAAAGTCCCCAAGTCCAAATTCTGGTTCCACTTCTTATCCAGCTTCCTACTAATGCACATCCTGGAGGGCAGCAAAGGATGGCTCAAGTACTTGAGTCTTTGCCACGCATGTCGCAAATCTCGATTGAGTTTTATAGTCTGGCCCAGCCTGGACTGTTGTTGTAGTCACTTGGAGTGAGTCAGCGGGTAAAAGATCCCTTTCTGCCTTTCAAACAAAATGAATATAAATAAATAAAATTTAATTATTTTTTCATTTTTAATTTCCAAACTCCTATATTGTTTTCCTGATTGGCTGCACCAATCTGCATTCCTGCCAACGGCACACAAGGGTTCCCTTTACCCCAAATCCTCAACATCACTTGTTAAAGCTTACCTTTCAATAAAAGCCATCCTAACAGATGAAAAATGTTCTTCATTGTGCAGTTTTATTTACAGTTCCTTGATGATTGCTGATCTTCACATCTTTTCATATACGTGTTAGATGTGTTTGTGTCTTTGCAGAAATGGTTAATCTGTTCATTTCTAATTGGGTCATTCTTTTTTGTTGTTTTTTACTTTTGACTTGTGTCAGTTCTCCATATACTTTGGTTGTTAATCTTTTGTCAGATACATGGTTCGCGAATACTTCCTCCCAATCCAGAGACTGCCTTCTCATTGTGTTAATTATTTTCTTTGCTAGATTTAAACTTTTCCGTTTGACACAGTCTTGTTTATTTCTGCTTTTGTGGCATGTGCTTTTGGTATCTTATCCAAAAAAAAAGCATTGCCAGAACCAATGTCCAGGAGCTTTTCCCCTATGTTTTCTTCTGCAAATTGTATAGTTTCAACTCTTACACTCAGGTTTTTAATCCCTTTTGAGTTGATTTTTGTAAGTATTGTGTAAGGCATGAGCTCAGTTTCAATCTTTTGCACATGGATATCCCTAACGTCATTTTATCCAACACCATTTATGAGTGAGACCACCTTTTACCCATGGTCTGTTCTTGTTGACATTTGTGTAAATCAGTTGGCTGTATACACCTGGGTTTATTTCTGATCTCCATGTTCTGTCTCCCTGGCATATTTATCTGTTTTTATGCCAATTTGATTACTAGAGCTTTGTAGCGGTTTCTGAGTCAGATAATGCAAAGCTTCCAACTTTGTTCTTTTTCCTCATGGCTGTTTTGGCTACTCAAGATGTTATATGGCTCCATGAATATTTTTATTTCTGTGAAGAATGCATTGGAATTTTATATGAATTGTATTTAAGATGTAGATCACTTTATTATATATCTTTACATATTATTTTAATATTTATTATTATATGGGTATGTCATATTTTCATTGACTTGAAATAAATATGGATATGAAAAAATACTAGATTAAAGGAACTGAACTTGTTTAATTTTTGATACTTACTGCCAAATTGAGATTTCTGTGGTCTATAGCTATCTAAGAGCTAGCATTTTAAAAAATGGCAATTTGATGGGTCATAAACAGCATTTGATACTGTTTTGCTCTAATTTCTAGTGAGGGTAACTGTACAATCTGTCAATTTGGATATTTTCTAAGCTGCTCATTTATGCTCCTCACAAAAATTATGATTTGTCACTGGACCAGAACACCCAGAAATCCCTAACCACGACACTCCTCCTTAGTGAGCTTTGATGCTGGAGGCTAAAGCTTGGACCAGGACCAAAAATCAACCACCATTCTAATAGTAGCTTACTACACAATCTGGGCAAATTAATTCTTCCCAGTACCCTATTTCTCTCACCTAAGAACAATATAAATCCTGTATTCAACATAATCTTAAATTCTGGGATAGGATAACTCTATTCTAATCTAATACCTCGCTCTGCGAATGTAAGAAACATTCAGAATAACTGAATATGTGATCCAGATCTTCTTAGGTCTTGAGCATTTTTATACATCCTCTCATAATTCTGAAAACTTCTAAAGAGGGAAGAAGTTTACAACTTTACATAAAATCTAAACTAACACCTAAAAGTTACCGAGCACTATGTGTCAAGCATTGCTCTGAGAACTGGCACTGTCTTCAAATACAGTACACACACAGAGCCCCTATAGCCTCTGTATATAAACAATTTTCAGATGAAGAAAAAGCTAAAAAGGGTTTTCATATTCTGCCCAAATTCACATGGTTAGCAAATAATGGAATTGGATCTGATGCTTGCTGTGAATAGCTTGATATCGAAGTCAGATTTAAAAGCAATGTTCCACAGTTTCTCAAATACAGTAAACATGCAATGCTAGGTTAAGTGCCCTCTGGCGGCTAGGATCTCCCTGGGCCAGGTTTTCCAACTATCAAATTTATACCAACTCAAGAAACACAAATAAAATTTGATGCCAAATGTAGTTAACACAGTTTATTAATGCCTGAAAGCAAAAACAAATTCTCTGCAAAACACTTTATAATATAAAATATGAAAGACTTTTAATATTACTATTTTCACTGAAAAGCTTGAAACATTTATAATTTCTAATTTTCTCATTTATGAATGTGAAAATTGCTAGGGGCTGGCTCTGTGGCATAGCAGGTTAAAATGCAGGCCTGCTGTGCAGGCATGCCATAGGGGTGCCGATTCGAGTCCCAGCTGCTCCACTTCCAATCGAGCTCCCTGTTAATGCCCCTGGGAAAGCAATCAAAGATTTCCCAAGTCCCTGTACCCCACCACCCAATTGGGAGACCTGGAAGAAACTCCAGGCTTTGGCCTGGCACAGCCCTGGCCTTCACGAGCATTTGGAGAGCATACCAGCAGACTGATGATCTCTCTCCCTCTCTCTGTAACTCTACCTTTCAAATAAATAAATAGATCTTTGGAAAAAAAAAAAAAAACATCAGTCACTCTATAATACTTTGCAACTTGTTACAAATGACAAATATTCTTGGACTTAGAAAATAAATACACTAGAGCAAGGAGACATATCACAAAGACATTCCACTTAGAGAGTATAATAGCATAAAATTGAAAACAACCTAATTTTCAATCAATAGGACATTGATAAACAAGTGTACACAAAAACCTGAATCCTACCCAGCCATTTAAAGTGATGACATACAGCTCTGTTTATTGTCCTAGATACACAAGCCTGATGTATTATTATTTGAGAAGGGGGGAAGAATGTTACAAAGCAGCATCTGCGGCATGGTCTGCTTTATATAAAATTACACATATACATCCATAGATGATGTGAGTTCTATGAGATGATGAGACCGTGATTCTTTTTTACTTTATATGGCCTTGATTTGGTATTATAGAAATTGTTTATCTTAGGAATGCACTGTACAAAAAAACAAACAAAAAAAAAAGATTTGCAGTACTGATTCTGTATGCCTTTTTTAAACAATCTACAAAATGGCTTCTCAAATTTTAATCACCTGGAGAATCTCATTAAAATGCAGATTTTGATTCAGTAGTACTGGGATAGGGCCAGAGAATCTGCATTTTCAAAAAGCTCCCAGATGATGCCAATGCTATGAATGCAGAACATTTTGCATTGCAAGGGTCTAAATGCTTTTGTTAATTATACCAGCAGGCCTTTTCATCACTCACTCCATATGTAATTTCTGGCAATCTTGGCTTGGAATTAGTTTATTGTTTATTAGTGCTACAGTGATTTCTAGGTAAATAGAACCCTGGAGTTTTCTTATTTTTCTTGTAGTTAATTAGCATAAACACTGGGGGACACTATTATAAATTGCTGAACACACATTATACAACTGGAAATATTACTCAACAATTATCTCTGCCTTCAGATAATTTTCATCTTGATATTTTTGACTGAGGACTTAATAATGGCATTGATTGTTTAAATGTATGAGTGGTGGTGGAGTAATTATAATTTAGAGAAAAACAGTAATTGGCAAGTTTCTTGGCAGGGGAAACGAGGTCGCAATATGAATGCTAATTTTCAACACATCCCTTTAATGTATTTTCATGAAGAAAAATAAAGCATTTAAATAATGATGGGGTGTAAGATGCCTTAAAATTTCTTTGATGAAAGTAAGATGGTTAAACACCTGAAATGGTGAAGAAAATTAGAGATTATAATCTAACCAACAATAGTAACATAAAATATGACTTTTTGTTGTAAGTATCTACCATTTTTGGAATGCTTGCTAGTAAAAGGCTAGGCAACTTGATTCTATGCATGATTTTGTTTTATACCTTATCTAAGGGTTATATAGGCCCAGCAGCTTGCCCAAAGTAACACATCTTAGATAGATAGCAGTCAGAGTTTCAATTTGCATCTACTTTATTCAAAGCTGAAAATCTTAACCACTATACTGTGAGACTCATTCAACAAATGTAAACACATTCAACAAATATACACACACTTAAAAAGAATATATAATTGTTTAGTATATACAAATATACATTTTAAACATACATATATGTGGTATGCTTTAAGACTACACACAAATTGAGTGCCTACTTTTGTTCTAGGTAATTAGGAAAGAACAGTGAATGAACAAATCAAAAATCCTTTACCATGGACTGAAGGTAGAGGCATATCATATTTATACTGGACCTAAAAAACTTAGCTGTATAGTCCTAATTGACAAATAAATGCCACTTTTTTCTTTCCACCTCAATTTTTTAAAAGAAAATGTTGCTCTTTTCTTCAGCTCTCAAACCATTGTTTCTATGAAAATTCAAACAGCTTTACATATCTTTGCAGTTCCTGATTCCAATTCAAATTTCCAACAGCCTACTTCACTGAGGCCTCCAGTTTCATGTCTTTAATTGCATGCCGTTTTCCAATAACAAGTGTTTTTGTATTAATACAAAATTAATGATTAAATTAAACACACTATGAATAACCACAAATGCAAGGTCAGGCTGCTGTGCGAATGACTTTGTGGCTTTCTGCTGTCATGTTTATGCCACCTTCATTCCATCAAGCCTTCTCCTTCTATCTGAGCCAGACTACTGAGCATCTGCAATCTTGCTTGCAAACTCTACTACTATCACACATAGGACCAATACACTGGAGTCAGGAACTCATGTATGAGAATCAAATGCACCACTGGAAATTATTGCTGAGAGCTCTTCAGCAATTATCACAAAATACAGCCGGCTTGCTCATCTTGGTCCAAGAAGACTCTGATAAGTATTCAATGTGCTTTCCTTAAAGATCTCAAAGCAAATAAAGTGCTCAAACCCATTCATTGGGTAACAAAGAATCTGGCCTTTAGTCCAGCTTCCTAGCCTGGATTTTCTAAAATCATTGGTATTTTCTGAAGAATAGAAGTGCCTGGTTGTTCAGAATTCCCTTGGATCACATCTGAATTTATGCTAATGAGGTAGGATGACTCCAGATGCATGCTTGTCACTGGAAAGACCAATTACATGTTTAAAGGTTTGGAATTCTGATCCACCCCCAATGCCACAGTCTTCTGAGAAGTGAAAATTTATTTCAAGGTAGCCAACCAAGGAGTTAGGAGCAATGCTCAAGTTTGACTAGAGATCTGGAGAAAGATTCATGGGTTAGACAGGGGAGAGCTGCTGTATAGAAATGCTGGGGAGGCAAGTTCTACTAGATGAGGCTTGGAATCAGACAGCCACAGGGCAGTCATGTTCTAAGCAGTGTTACTAAGACAGCAGGAACTTAAATATGACAAAAACTTACTGTTCAAGCACAAAGCAGGGGAAATAACAGGGAAAACAGTAAGAAGTATAACTGGTTTTTGAGTTTGGAGCACCAGTGGGAAATCTGGCAAAGAGGACACTCTGACCCAATATTAATAAGAACTCCACATGCAGCAGCTCAGTGAAGCTTCCTGATTATAAAGATGATAAACCTTAATCTCAAAGGCAAAGAGCAAAGAAACTCTGCATTTGGAACCTTCCCAAACTTGTCTTCTGCATTTTTTTTCATTTAATAATGCCTGATTTGTGGTCTTTATAATGAACTATATAATGTATTATAAATATAAAATATTATAAACTATATAGAATTAGTTCTGTGCCTCATTCTAACAAAGTGTCAAAACATGAGGAGATTGCAGGAGCCCCTGAATTTGTCATCTCCCAGATAGAAGTGTGGGTGGCCTGAGAACCCCTGAAGTGCAGGTAGCTTCTAACTAAGCAGGATTTTATGGAAGACTGAGTCCTTCACCTGGGGAGTTTGCACTAACTCCAGGTGATTAGCACCAAAACTAAGTTGTAGTGCACTTAGGAGAAATCCATCCCCGAAAGAGATTTGATCAACAAAGACAACGCTTTTATGCCTGCTTCCTGTAGTTGAATTCTGCAAGTGTGGACATTTTCATATATTCTGAAAGTTCATCTGTTTTTAGCCTGTTTTGCTTTAAAATGAGGATGGAAAAGGCTGGCACAAATAAAATGGAAATAAAGCTCAATGACATGTCCAGATGGATTCCCATGTGAAGCACACAAGAGGGAATACGTATTTAAGAGGCCAAGGATAAAAGTCATGTGACTACAGACAGGAAAGAGGTTGAGACAGAAGAAAGCGTAGCTTTTCCGCTGATAGGCGTGGCCACCTTGCCTTCCCAGACTGGAAGCCCTCACTTTCTGCCCAGATACTGAGACATAATTCTCAAGACAGCAGTGACAACAAAACATGGCATCTCAGGATGGGAACACAGTGGGGAAGGGCAAGGACTTTGGGGTTTTTCAGAGCTCAGAGTGACTCCTGGCAATGGAAAGAATTAGGTGTCCATGGCCCAGTTATTCAACAGCATGAACTTCAATTTCCTTCTCTATGAAATGTGGATAATCAACCCTTTCTTACTAGACGGCTGATAGAAGTAACTGAGATGATGAATAAAGAATAGCAAATTGTGCTTGAATGCTTGAATCTTAGAGGATATTTAGGGCCACCATTCTGCTTGAGGCTGTAGGCCTTTGTCATCCAGGATCCACTTGCCTTTTCATCCTCTGTTTTGGCTCAAAACTGATTTCCATAAAGGGTTTAATATGTCGCTGTATATATAACCCTAAAGCATTTAGAGAACCTAAAAGTATGCATTGACATTGGACTCCAAGACAGACACTATTTTCCTGTTTGATACCTTTCCTGGACAACTCAATAGAGCTGGATTACTTGGGCAGTGTTTTCACTGTGTGTGTGTGTGTGTAAGCAATTCATATTAAAATACTTTTACAGAAAAGCAAGGAAGCATTTCTATATTTTGCCAGTTTACTGGTTTGTGTGTTCTTGGTTTTTAGCCTAAGAAAAGGCTCCAGGCTCTCTCTTTAATCTGCTTTGGTTGGATTTCTTACAAGCAAATATCTGTGATTGTCCCTATAACCAGAGAAGCACCACACTGAGATTCGGAAGGCTTTGTTTTCTCACTTCAGAGCACCTGTGTGAAGAGTTCAGCGGGCAGAAGTGCCCCCTCCTCAGTGGAATGGAGGTGGGCACGAGTCCCCTGCTGAAAACAATCCGCTCTGCAAGCTCGGCTGGGCTGGAAGGCAGAGTGGAGCCTGAGGACTGAGAGAAATAAAAACACGTCTAGGAGAGGTTGTGCCTCCTGGGTAAGTTAGTTGCATGTCAAGGGTCCTGGAAAAGGACAGAGGAGGAAACTATTCCCTGAGCATTGGAAATAAAAATAAAGCCTAGAGACAAGAGGAATTTCTTGACAGGGATAAGCAGACAGATGGTCAATGGGTAGGAAATATATCAGGATCTAAGAATCCAGTTTGTCTGGAGTAGAATACCAGCCAAGAGGCCTTTCTGAAATCCACAGGAGAGCACAATGAGGGAAAGTAACCAACAGGTCGTGTTTGGGGTACTGTGCAGGTCGTGTTTGGGGTACTGTGTAGGTCGTGTTTGGGGTACTGTGTAGAACTGTGGTCACAGGTCCTGCCTCTGGAGTTTGAGAAACTTATTTAAACCCAAATTCTGTGGCTTTCTTTTCACTGGGTAGCTTCTGCACAAGTTATTAAGCCCCAGTGATTCTGGGAATTCTCAGCTATAAAACTGGGAAAACTACAGTTTGGGGCTCATGGAGTCATTCTGAGGAAGAAGGAAGATACTGAACAGGAATAATTTTTATTTGGAATAGTATAACTGCTTAAAATATTTAGCTAATATCATAAACATTTTTGAAGGGCTACTCTGTCCCAAAGATTATATTAGCATTTTCCATGCAATGCCTTAAGTAATCTTCCTAATGTCATAACGTATGTTTATTGCATCCATTATGTAAGTGAGGAAACTTGAGACTCAGAAAAGTTAGAAACTGAACAAATACTATAAAGCAGGAGAGAATAGCAGAACTTTGATTAAATCCAAAGTCCACCGCTTTCCAAGCTATACAGCCTTCTGTTTTATGTCATACCGAATCCAAGTTCAAAAAGGTAAGTTACTCAATTCTTAAAATGACATCACTTCTGCCTGTCTCCTTAGTAAAAAAAAAAAAATCAAAGTAGGTTGGAAAGGTGAATTAGGAAAAAAGAATAAGGTATAAATGTTATTTTGTATTATAACCATTATATATAATGACATATAATATATGATACACATTAACATTAATAAGATATTTGATTATAAAGGACCCAAAATTCAGGATTTTTTTACTCAAATTTTCCTTCCTCTTAAATCACTGATGATAGAAATGAAAGGAAACCTGAGGTCTCTCATGTTCAGTCACCGCCCTTAGAGAACAAGCTCATCTACCGGTTAGAAGTTTTCCCACCTCATTTCGGTCAGTGGCTATAGCCATTCAGAATTTGGGCCACTCCCTCTACCGTGAAACAAGGACCATAACCTCTTGAGAGAAAGGAATGCATTTTCACATCATTTAACCTTCAGATCTGGATCTCCGGAGCCTGGCACATGGAAGACACTCACTAAATATTGACTGCGTGCTGAATAAATGCCCAAGTACTCCTCTCTCCCAGGAGTGTTTATGGCCCCAGTGATAACTTTCTCTCACTCCTTTCTCCTTTTATATCCAGAAGGCCTCCGAGACACTTGAATGATACTAAGGGCAGTCGTACTCTCTGACCTCATTCCACAGTTCTTTTCTTTTGACTGCTGTCTGTTGTACAGGAGCATTATTTCAGATTTTCTGTTCTTTCCTCTCTGGATTCATGAGATTAAAAACTAATGCAGATGGCCAGCGTCGCAGCTCAATAGGCTAATCCTCCTCCTGTGGCACCGGCACACAGGGTTCTAGTCCCGGTCAGGGCACCCGATTCTGTCCTGGTTGCTCCTCTTCCAGTCCAGCTCTCTGCTGTGGCCTGGGAAGGCAGTGGAGGATGGCCCAAGTGCTTGGGCCCTGCACCCTCATGAGAGACCAGGAGAAGCACCTGGCTCCTGCCTTCAGATCAGCGCAGTGCGCCAGCCGCAGCAGCCACTGTGGGGGTGAACGAACGGCAAAGGAAGACCTCTCTCACTGTCCACTCTGCCTGTCAAAAAAAAAAAAAAAAAAAAAAACAACTAATGCAGAGTCTCTTCCAAATTTTCTATTGAGTATGCCTGAGTCATTGAGGAGAGTTAAATTCAAAGGTGAGAGGAAGAAACTGCAAGCTCCAGCTCTGATGGGTAAGCGGAAAGTAGACAGACCAGCGGTGTTCCTGGAGTCTGTCAAATACTTTTCCTGCGTGCACAATCTGTGTGCACCTTGGTAGAGGGTCTGTCTTTGCTCCATGTCACGTGAGAGAAACAGTTACAGAGCATAAGAGCCAAGGCTGCTGTGTAATTCTCTGCCTGAATTACATCAAATAAGCTCACTGTAAGCCTGGATTGAGATTAGATGTTCGTGACAACTGCTCTCCCTCCAACAACACAGCTCCACTGTGATTCCCTATCAAAGTGTTTTTCTGCATGGGCATATGCTGACTCTGCTCTTGATTGCCTAGGGGTGGATGAGGACGACATGGAAATGAGTTCAAGATGTTTTGCTGGCAAGTCTTCATAACATTCCATTTTAACTCTACAGATGTACTAATATTTGCAGATTTAACTCAGATTTACTAAGCATAGTTCAATTCTCTGCTGTGATGCTTACAAGTAACTTAAAAGCATAGTATTTTAAATTTAACATAGTGGTATATACACAGTGTTCCTAAAAGACTTTGAAGATGACAGAATAAATGAAAGGACAAAGTCATTTTATTTTAATATATTGGAAGCAAGGACAAATGTGTAAGTATTATCCAAGTGTAAAGAAAACTCTTCCAAGTTGCTCGACTTCAGACAGGGCTCCCTGCTAATGGTCTGGAAAGCAGTAGAAGATGGCCCAAGTTGTTGGGTCCCTGCCACCTCAACCACCTCCAGGTGGGAGACCTGGAAGAAGCTCCTGGCTCCTGGCTTTGGCCTGATCCAGCCTGATCCAGCCCTGGCTATTGAGGCTACCTGGGCAGTGAACCAGCAGATGGAAGATTTTCTATCTGTCTCTACCCCTCTCTCTGTAACTTTGATTTTTAAATATATTTGAACTTTAAAAAAGTTTAAATTTAAATTTAAATGCATTTAAACTTTAAAAAAATTTCCTTCAAAGATAGTGCTTTGTAGGTACAGGTCACAGAGGCACAAAAGGAGACTTCCAGTGCCAACAGAGATGGAGCAATCCCATTGTAGTCTAACTAATATTAATTGCAACTAAAATCTCTGGGAAAATAAAAAAAGCGACTACCTGAGCATGCTGGGAAGTCACTAATACAAGCAGACTGTGGAGGGAAGAAAAGACTTGAAGAAAAACTATTTGAAGTAAATTTAGTTTTCTCCCTTTAGTCCCTGGATTGATCCAAAGACAACTCCAGCACACAATTTCATAGTGGGCAAGTATAGGAAAATTTGTGAGTAAAATCATGTTTTTCTGGCCAGAAGACCAGGAAAAAGAACCCCTGTGACTCAGTATTGGGGTTAATTAATGTTAAGGTTTATTTTCTCGTTTTTTTCTCTTTGCTTCTCCCAATTATGGCCCAAAGGCAGCCCTAGCCACAGCAATAGTGGTGCCAAAGAAAAGATGACCTAAAACCTCAAGAGAAAGGCCACCTCTCTCTCAAGATGAATTGGGAAAAGGGGACCCTGTGATCCAAACAGTGGAAAAATCTATTGTTTTTCTCTTGTTGCTTTGCGTCAAGAGTATCTCCAGCCATAAAGGACTATGCAGCAACAAGTGTAAATAAGATTCAAAAAAAAATCTGGTCTCTCTAGTCACAGGAATGGAAAATGGAACATTGGGAACGCAAGAATGTGAGAGCAACCTCAGGGGAAAGATCTGGAAAAGGGAATCCCCTAATTCTGCTCCAAAATAGCAAGTTCTAGGCTCATCACTGAGTTGTGTGTGTATGGAATGGACTCCAAGCTTGATGGAAAAATCTTTAAAAGCTGAACTGATGCTGAAGTTACCATGCACAGAAAATTAAATGGAACTCATTAACTGAATGAGACTGGATTTAAATTTCCTTGTAAAACAAACAGAAAAAGCAGAATTCTCCAGAACATTTTGATAAGATTGAGTCTCATAATATAAAATTCAAATTTTCCCAAACATAATCTAAAATTATTTAAAATAAAAACAACCAATAAAATCCTCAACTCTCAATGAAACGACAATCAACAGATGTTGATATTGTCAAGGACTTTAAAGTAGCTATTTTAACAAGCTCTGGGAATAAAGGTAAAAATATCTGAAACTGGTGGAAGGATGTGTAAGTGCTCTGCAGAGAAATACAAACTACAAAAAGAATCAAATCGAAATTCAGAACTGAAAACTGCAGCATCTGGCTGAAAAGTCACTGTCTGGGCTTAACTCTATAATAATAAAGATGACAGAAGAATGAGTTACCGAATTTTAAGACAGAACAATGGAAATTATCCAATCTGAAAACAAATGAGCAGAGCCTTAGGAAGCTGTGGGACAATGTTGAAAAGTTCTAATATCTTGTCATTTGAGAGTCATAAGGAAAAATGGAAAAACAGTAGGCTTCTTTAACTGAATAATGGACAAACATTAAAATTTATAAGAATCTAAAGAATTAAGAACTTCTGCAACTTTTGTGTAAATTGATTATTGTGCCCACATTTTCCTTACCACACAATAGGAAAGCATGCATCTTTTGAGTGTCAAAAATATAGGATGCATGTTTCCATAATCACAAATACACTCGATGTCTCTATTGTTCCCACTGGAAAGATTTGATTGATGGCTTCTAATCAAATGTGCAAATAATATGCTTAGGACATTAAAACAGCTCTACCAAAATGATAATAGATTTCCTTTGTGATACATGTAAAACTAAAACAGCAACTTCCCTTGGTGCTTTCACCATAAAGCATCAAGTAATGTTATTCTGAAATTTGTGTTGCCTGTAAATTTATACCAAAGTCAGAAAGGACAGAGCTTGCATAGCAAAGACCCTGGACAGGAGGCTTGTACTTTCTCAGAGCATAGTATTTCCTGCCTCAATCAAGAAAAAAGTTAGACTAGAGACTTGGTTATATGGAGAAAATCATACAACAGAGATATTTGCTGGAGTGTGTGAGTAATGGAGAAGGGGAAATGACCAGTAGTAGAGAAAGAGATATGCTGTTTGAGATGAATTCTGAGCAGCTGTACACTGTGTAGGTGAGCTGTAGGAGCACAACAAATGGAAGTCACAGAGTAAACCTCGGGATTCCTTTGCATTCATCAAAGGTTCCCAATGATCTTTGGGGAAAGCTTTTCATCTGAGCACATGTGTGGGAGGAGCTGGACAAGGAGAGCACAACTCATGCATTAGATATCACTGTCTCCACTGAGAGGTAGAAAAGGTTAAAGAGTTTTAAAGTCTAGAGAAAACATTGAGAATCCAAAAATATATCACTGAAATTTTGAACAAATTCCAATATTACATGTCATATATCCACTTAAACCAAAAATCCATTTAGTAAACTAGAAGACAAAGGAATAATAGAAGAATTTTGAAAGGAGACATATAGAAAACAAAAAAGCAAAAGGGCAGATATAAATCCAACTATATCAATAATAGTATCAAATGTGAATGAATTAAGCAATGCAAAAGATGTAATTATCATCTAACTATATAGTGTCTATAAGAGCCACACTTTGGATTCAAAGAAACAAAAAGTTTCAAAGTAAAAAGATGAAAATAGACATATCATACAAAGAAAGACCTTGTGTCACCATACTAGTATCAGACAAAATAGAATTTAAGACAAAAAATACGTTGCTGTAGATTAAGGGGGACATTTCATAATTATAAAATGACCCATCAAGACAATTAATAATATAAACATATACTCACATGATAATAAAGCAATGTTGATTTAATATCTGAAAATCAGTTAATCTCATGTAGCATATTAGTAGAAAAATGTTTATAAACTGACAATTGGATAAGCTAAATGTGATATATTAATACAGTGCATTTTATTTGACAATAAATGAAATGAAGGAAGAACTGTAAAATGAAGTCATGTTACACTCATCAACTTAACCAAATGGTACAACTTCAGGATATGTGGCTATCCTGTGTCTTCTGATATGAACTATAAGAGACACACGTCATCTTTGCGAGATTCTTGCCAGAAATGCGCAATTCAAATTTAATCAATATCTAACAGTAAGACAAATACAGAATGTAGCATGTTCTGCAGAGTATGGACTATTATGAAGAAAAGGGGAAAAAAGGAAGGAAGGAAGGAGGAGAGTTGAGAGAGGAAAGACGGGAGGCAAGTAAGGTTATCTTTTTATAACTGTATCTATGAAATCTGTTCTCTTTATATTAATAAAAAATTAAAGATTAAAAAATAAAAAAGAGAGTGAAAGTAAAGTTCTAGGTTATGAGAGATTGAAGATACTCAATAGATAATGATAAATACATATGTTAAATGTATGCTTATTTTTAAAATAAGTAAGACTAAGTGATTTTGGGTGACAACATTGAAAATTTGTGGTAGGTAGCATATTGGATGATGTTATGGAGTTAATGTTGATTTTACTGTGTGTGGAACTAGTACTGAGGTTGTTTAAGAAAAAAGGGTTCTTCGGGGCCATCAAAGAAGGAGGTACCTTTCTCTGAAGGGAGGAGAGAACTTCCACTTTGACTATGACCCTGTCGGAATAAGATCGAAGTCCACGAACCCTAAAGGCTTCCATAGCCTCCGCAACTCATGACCAGAGCCTAGGGAGATTACTGACGCCATAAACAAGAGTGTCAAATTGTTAAATCAACATCAGGAGTCACTGTGTACTTACGTCTCATGAGGGATCTGTCCTTAATGTGTTATCCAATGTGAAATAATGCTATTACTAGTACTGAAACAGTATTTTTACACTTTGTGTTTCTGAGTGGGTGCAAACTGATGAAATCTTTACATAGTATATATTGAATCGATCTTCTTTATATAAAGATAATTGCAAATGATTAAAAAATCTTGGTGTTAAACTGGAAATTACATAGACAATTAATCAATTTTTTAAAAAAAAAATCATGTAGGATCTCTGTCCTTAATGTGCTGTACATTGTGAATTAATACTATAACTAGCACTCCAACAGTATTATCATTTTGTGTCTCTATGCGAGGGCAAACCGTTGAAATCTTTACGTAATATGTACTAAATTGATCTTCTGTGTATAAAGAGAATTGAAAATGAATCTTGATGTGAACAGAAGGGGAGAGGGAGCGGGAAAGGGGAGGGTAGGGGGTGGGAGAGAAGTTGTGGGGGGGGGGAGCCATTGTGATCCATAAGCTGTTCTTTGGAAATTTATATTCTTTAAATAAAAGCTTTATAAAAAAAAAAAAAAAGGGTTCTTGTTTTGGGTTATGCACATGGATATATATTGAGATGTTTTTATGACAATATCAGAATATTTAGGAAAAGAGAAGTATTCACTTATATATGGACATGGCTCTGTGTTTGTGTATGTGTATTCACACAAATATACATACATATAGAGGAGAGACATACATACAGCTATTGTGGCAATGTGTTAAAAGTGAAGAAACTGTGTGTTAACAGTATACAAGCATCCAATATATTCTTTTTTCAAATTCCTATGGGTTTGTAATTATCAATACTAATTTATTGCCTACATTAATAATTTGAGCATTTAATTCTGCAAAAAAAAGTCTCATTTATTTTTTAAACTTTCTACAAGATTTGTAAAATGCCCATATCACAATATTTGAAGTATAAAAATAGGAATTACCAACAAGAACAATAGTCTTAACAGGGTTTGCCTTTAGGTTTTGTCTAATTGTGGAAACAGAACATTCCAGAGAGACCTGAAATTCATACACAGAGAAAACTTATGTCATTAAAGATATCTCCGTTTGTACCATAAAAATTCAAGTAAGAAGAAAGAATAAGTTTTTTCTATGATCTCAGCATGTAAACATTCCCTTCCCTTCTTCCTTGGTGCAATCAACGATCTTCTATAATGAAAACTGGCCCCAGGATGGGATTAATGTAGATGAGATCGCCCAAGAACAATACTAATCATAATCTCTGGAGTTTAACTTTTCAATTTTGCAGTATTTGCAAAGAAAAAATCCCCCTCAAGATAAATGTATTAATATTTAATAAATACAAAGCCAGATTACAGTGTTATTGAAACCAAGTAATTTACATAAAGCCCTTCTATATTCGAACAAACACAGTAAACTGAGTAGCATAGCTTCTGAGACATGAAAAGGGTGTGAATAAAAGGAAGATTTTCAGGCTGCCAAAATATTTTGTTCCTGGGCTAAATCTGTTGGCAAAAGTGACCAAATTCACAGTTTCAGAGTGATTATCCTTGTGGCTCTTGGACTTGTGGGCATGGATTCTATCAATGACCAAGGAAATTGGCCTTGATGTACAGTATTTCATCTACTCAAAGATCAGAAATGCCGTGGGAAAATATAATGTAATTTGCGTTTTCTCCCATCTCAGAGCATATAGGGAAATGACTCTTCCTCATATTTGATTAGTTTTGCTGGAGCTATCCCAGAGGTAGGTACATGAGCCAAATAAGTAAGCTAAGGGTTGGTCCTTAAGAAACTGGGAAAGGAGTGTTTATATTCATATGGGTGGGCAAGATCGTGCTAAAGGAACAAATGAAATACAATGTCGCCATGATTTAATGTAATCATATTTTATTTCTGGTTCACAAAATGTCCATTTCAGGTTGGACAGCGCTCTGCTAAATTGTAGCTTCTCTGTGTGAACCATGGGGACTCTGTGGCACTTTATCAAACAGAAGACAGAGAAGTAGAAAGTACCAAGTTGTTTACAGCAGTCAACTCTTGAAGTGGCTTTAATCCCTCCTACCAATCTTTTCTTGGCCAGAACTCAGCCATTGGGCTTCAAACCCAGGACAAGTGAGGCTAGGAAAGGCAATCATCCATGAAAAGGAAATGATGGGATGGGGGCAGGGGTAGATTGCCTAGTATTGCTTCCACCAGTATTCTCATTACTGGGATGATTCCCCTTACAGGTTAAACCTACTTGGTACATACAGTCATTTTTTCACAAATATGGGAAGAATCTGGCTAGAAGTGACACCAACATAGAAAAAGACAGAAGAGCTTTTGTCCATCTCAGTGTTATAGACAATGTATCCTGTCATGATTCTGAGCTAATAAATAATGTCTACCTCCATTTTCTTCCTCAGTTCAGTTTGAGTTGAATTTGTACCTTTTATAACGACCTGTCCTAACTAACTCAGAGTCCTCAAAAATAAATTCCGTTATTGCTGAGGACAGTTTATGTTTGCAAACCAATCATTTCAAAAGAGGACTCTGTCTGTACCTTTCCCCCATCTTGTGTATTGTCACTGCCATGCAGTTGAGTAAATTAGAAACACCACTATCTCCACATTTTCCCCTGCCATTCACCGACTCCAGCATGTCTTATCATACTCTGCTTCACCAAAGCTTCTCTAAGACCAGCAGTGACTAGCCTTTACTGTTGGTGGGTACTTCTAGATCCTTATTTTCCTTGATCTCTTAGTAACATTTAACACTTATAAGAATTGCCTCCTTACTGCATCTCTCATCTCCCTTGGCTTCTACTTAGCCCACACTCTATTGGTTCTTCTGCCACCTCATGAGCTGCTCCTTCTAATTCTTTTTTTTCCCCTAGCTTTTCCTTCCTTACATGACGTTAATTTGATTATTTCATGGCTCAACCTTATATACTCTTTTTGATCTATATTTTTCCATAAATAACTTTTTGATGGAAATCCTACATTTGTAATCCTAGGCAAAAATCCTCTTCCAAGTATCAGATTGGCATAAACCCTAAATTTCTCTTCTTAAATGATTAAAATGCATTCAAAGAGGCAGGTTTTTGACCTACTAGTTAAGACACTGGTTGAGATGCCTGCATATTATACTGCTTGGGTTTATTCCTAGTTCCGGCTCCTAACTTCAGCTCCCTATCATTGTGGACCCTAGAAGGCAGTTGTGATGGCTTCAGTGGTTGGATCCTTGCCATCCATGAGTGAGATCTTGATTGAGTTTCCTGCTCCTGGCCTCAGCTAAGCCCAGTCCTGGCCATTGCAGACATTTGGAAAGTGAACTGGTGGATGGGAAAGCTTGCTCACTCTCTCTTTCTCTCTCTCTACATAGAGAGAGACATTATACTGCATAAAATAAGCTCACAAGGTCAAAGAATGGAACACATCTCACTAACTTAGTCTAATGACACAACAACGACACAAGTTTACAGATGTTATACTGCATCAAATAAGCTATACAGAGGGTACATATTTTATAATTCCATTTGTTTGAAAATAAAGAAATGGCAAAACAAATTGATGATTGAAGTCAAAATAGCAATTATTTCAGTGGAGATTACTAACTGAGAAGAGGCACGATAGAGTTTCTGGTGTGCTAAAAAGTTCCATATTTTTATATGAGTGAAAATCACAAAGTTATTTACATATGCAGAAATTCCATCAAACTGTGCATTTACAATTAGTGGACTTTTGGGATTTTATATATCTTTTGATTTATTTATTTATTCATTTTTTTGACAGGCAGAGTAGACAGTGAGAGACACCCCCCAATGGCCACTGCAGCCGGCACACTGCGGCCGGTGCACCGCGCTGATCCGATGGCAGGAGCCAGGTGCTTCTCCTGGTCTCCCAT
Organism: Sylvilagus floridanus; assembly: GCA_949820135.1. Taxonomy (NCBI): domain Eukaryota; kingdom Metazoa; phylum Chordata; class Mammalia; order Lagomorpha; family Leporidae; genus Sylvilagus; species Sylvilagus floridanus. Next base: position 61,032,989 of record OX463235.1, read on the forward strand.
GGGGTGCAGGGCTCAAGTACTTGGGCCATCCTCCACGTACTCCCAGCCCACAGCAGAGAGCTGGCCTGGAAGAGGGGCAACCAGGACAGAATCCGGCGCACCAAATCCGGCGCACCGACCAAGACTAGAACCTGGTGTGCCGGCACCGCAGGCAAAGGATTAGCCTATTGAGCCGTGGTGCCGGCTGGATTTTATATATCTTATAGCTTAATAGAAAAGGGACAATATTAAATGAACTTTGATGTTGAAGAAAATGATGACAATAAACCCTGTGGAAACAGTTATCTAAAAACAGTAGGAATATCCATGACCACATTTACTTAATGAAAATCTCTTAAAGTCTTTTTTTTTTTTTTGGTGTTTAGTTTCTCTTTATTTTTTTTTTCGATTTGTATCTTTTTTTTATATATATATATAAAGCTTTTATTTAAAGAATATAAATTTCCAAAGTACAGCTTATGGATTACAATGGCTCCCCCCCCACAACTTCTCTCCCTCCCCCTACCCTCCCCTTTCCCGCTCCCTCTCCCCTTCTGTTCACATCAAGATTCATTTTCAATTCTCTTTATACACAGAAGATCAATTTAGTACATATTACGTAAAGATTTCAACGGTTTGCCCTCGCATAGAGACACAAAATGATAATACTGTTGGAGTACTAGTTATAGTATTAATTCACAATGTACAGCAGTCTTAAAGAAGTTTTTGCTCCAATTTTTCTCATTCTCCTAAACATATTTATTATTATTTTATAACTATAGTTTATATTTTCCTCTTTGCTTTGGCTGCCAGCCATTCTTAAATCCAATATGCAGTCAATCCAAGTGCTGCTGGAGTTTTTTCATGTGTTTTTAAAATTAGTATCAACTTTACAACAGACGTTTTTTATTTATTTTTTAACCTTATGTAGCTTGTCCATTAATTTACTCATTTGTTATTTTTGAAAATTAAACCTGTGGGTACCAAGATCTCTATTTGAATTTAGATTATGCAATCAATATCCTCTTAAATATTATTATTTTATTGACCTCATTAGAGGATTCAATTGAATTTGTTTCCTTGAGGAATAAGTCTTCCGTGTGATGCTCTTGGCACTTCTCCCTCTTGATTCTAACTTCCCATGATTCTTGGCAATTGCTTTGTCTAATCACATCCAGAACTTCCCCTCCCTCTCCCTCTCCCCCTCCACCTCTCCCTCTTCCCTCTCCCTCTCTGGTGTGTTTGGGGCAGTCAGCTAGATCTGACTCTACCTGGTTTCTTCTATTTTTGATGCACTAGTGGAAGTTCCTTTGTTTTACAGCACCATTTGTTGAAAACCTTTTTTTTTTTCCCATCATGTATTTCATGGTACTTAGGCTGAGAAAGAAAGCAGGTTCAGGGCTCAGCTTGCCACAACTTATTCCCCAAATTTATATACAATCACTTAGGACTGGATTAAATGTTGTGTTTATCTTTATTTAATAATTTTTTAAGATTTAATTTTAATTTTAAATTTTTGTTAATATAAAGAGAACAGAATTTTTCATTCCATAGGTAAAGTTCCAAGAATACAACCACATTTCCCTCACTCCCCGGCTCCCCCCACCCCCCAATCTCCCTCTCTTTCCCTTCTCTTCATCAGTTTTTGCAAACACATAATTTTAAACTATATTCAAGGTTTAATCTGCCAATCATTATAATATTCAAAAAGTAAGAAGTATAAAGACCACAGTTCCACAGGAGTATAAATATGAGCTAAAAATGACAATAATATACCAAAGTGATCATTTTATACGTTTTTGGGTTCTATATTAGCTGCCACATATCAGAGAAAACATGATATTTGTCTTGTTGAGATGAGCTTATTTCACTCAGCATGATGATTTCCAGTTACATTCATTTTGCTGCACAAGATAAGATTTCACTTTTTTTGGCTGAGTAGTATTCTATAGTGGATATATACCACATTTTTTTTTTTTATCCAGTCATCTGTTGATGGACATCTGGGTTGATTCCATATGTTAGTTATTGTGAATTGAGCTGTAATGAACATGGAGCCACAGATAACTCTTTCATATGCTGATTTCAATTCATTTCAGTAAAATCCCAGGAGTGGAATGGCTGGGCCATACGGTAGATTTATTTTGAGATTTCTGATTAATCTCTATAATGGCTATGTTAGTTTGCATTCCCACTAACAAAGCACAGTACCATACAGTTAGCCAAATATGTGTATTTTGATAGGACTGATGATAGAGTATATGCCTGGTATGATTCCAGTGTTCTCAACCCCATCTCATCTCTTCATCACTAAAAGTATTTTGGTCTATTGGCCATTTGTAAAGAGTGTTTTTTCCCTTCTGTCCTAGTAAAGAAGTCAATACTTCTAATTTGATGAGTTCAGAGTTTCTTTGTGTGACTCAAACTTTATAGTTTCTCTGAAATAAGAGATTTTTAATGACTGCTGTTTTCTGGACTTGAATGATCAAATGCTGATGGAAAAAAAAAGAAAAAAAAGCTGACAGATACCTGTAATTCTGAGTGGATTCTGAGAACACAGGAAAGTGGTAGGGAAGCACAGCTGAATAGAAATAGAGGAAATTGAGTCATAAAGCAGGTGCAGTAGCTCTCTGACAACAGGGGTGACAGGAAGGTACCAGGAGCATTGAGAATCTATGTATCAGGCAATCTGGACAGGGAAGGGCTGAGAATGGTCACAGATCCTATAATTTGTTAATCAGCAGGATTCTCTCTGCTATTTTTATGGGTTGGCCTGCAGAGCCAAAGGCATTTCTTTGCTTACACGGTGACAATAAGCAAGATGAAGAGAAGAACACAGACATAAACATGTCTGATGCCACCATGGTATGTGCCAGACTAAGACTTAAATAAGCTAAGATTTACATAAGCCTTGTATTATCTGGTGAGGTTAGTCCTGGGGCTACTTGCATTCTACAGATGAAGAACGAAGCTTATAAATACTGAATGCCCATATTTCACAACTATGGAATGGTTTCTATATAACTATAAATCAATCTTACATTGTGACTATAAAAGATTATTATTACTTAGTTCAACTGATAGAGTTGGACCCAAAGCTGTGCTTCTGGCACACGTAGGATGGGTGCTTTCTGCTTTGAGCAGGTTGCAGGCAGCAGACATTCTAATACCTTTATCCAGCCCCTGCTTTCTGCCAGCTGTAGGTATTCATAGAGTGAATCTAGCACCACACAAGTGGACCCTGACTTTGAAACCTAAACACATGTGTTGCAAAGAAGCTGCAGTAGAGCTAGGGATAGAAAAAATAAAAAGCCAGTCATTTTAGAGCAGAAACGAAAAGGCTTATAAAGAAAATTCTATTAAAGTCATCAACTTTCTCTTGCTTAAGGACAAAAACTTACAGCATGTTGGAATACTATTTACTATATTACAAGTGAGTGCTAACAATCATCTATTTCCTTGCTCTGGTCATGTTTCTGCCTGGGGTATCTATATTTGATCACAGTTCTTTTAATGGATTAGACTAATAAAGAGGCATATGAAAATACAAAGTCAAAAGGAGACATGAAATGCACAGTCTAAAAGAATTGCTATTTCCCTTTCCAAATAATCATCATGGAAGTCAGTTTGGCAAGGGTGGCATTGATTTACGGTTGAGGACATGGAAATGTATTGGGAAATTAAGTGCAACCCAATTAATACATAGAAAAGTCCCTCCCCAATGTGGACTTGGCTATTTCTTTGATAGCAAAATTCTATTCTCAAAAGATTATATTTCATGGAGGATTAGCCTTTGTTATTCTTATAATACATCAAGATTAGAAATGAACTTCTCTTAATCACTTCATAGAATTACACATGGTAACTCTTGGCTGGCTAGACTTGGAATGTCATCAAAGACAGAACCTGCAGGGCCCAAGTAGGGGATCTATAATCAAGGCAGGATATATACTGATGAGATTAATTTTTAATCATCAACAGAACCAGAGCACACAGAGTAAATGTTTCATAATCATTCAAGAGAATAAAAGAATGGAAATAAAAGGAAGGATAAATTCAGTAGCTTCCAAGGTCAGGATTCATACTTATGTTTATTATTCCAGTGTACAGAAATTATTTTATATTAATATTTAATCAACAAATGCATTATATATGGGTGGTCATAATCTGGTGTTACCACATATGTTAACTAACATAATTTAATTGTGAAGGACTTATGAATCACCAACTTTAGCTCCTACATTTTACAGAGGTAAAAATGAGATTCAAATAGCTTTTTTGATATTATCTAACATTATAACCCTACTTTACAATATAGCTGCAGGTAGAATTTTGGTTTCTGATGTATCAGCATATGATCTGATTTTCTGTTAATATGAAGCGAGAGATCAAGATCAATAACATTCTAATTTATTGTCTTTTCTTACAACTGTATTTGTATCATGTGCTAATTCATTTATTTTTTTAAAATATTTGTTGAGCACCTACTGTATGCCAAGTTCTGTGTGGGGCACTGAGAATAAAGCATTGCATGAGTTAGCCATTGGTCCTGTCCAGTGAGTCTTACAGTCTCACAGAAGGCAGGCTACTAAATGGGAAATTACAAGTGAAAAGTCTTCTTTGTGTAGAACCCTCACCAGCAAGGGTCCAACGGAGTCACCACACGACCGCTGTTGATCGGTTCTCAAGGAACTTTTATTTTTAGTGATAGCAGAATGAAAGGAAAAAAAGAAGAAGAAGAAGAGAAGCAGCCGAGAGAAAGAAGGAGAAAAAACTGAAGAAGCTGCCAGACTTCCCGACCTTATCCCCGGTCTCTTATCTATCCCCAGTCCCCTAGGGCAGGCAGATCAAAGGGCATGCATATCCTCAGGTCCAAGGTGTATCTTTTGCAAGTCTTGTGGTCAGCACTTCCTTGACTTTGTTTTGCTCAGCAGGTTAAGGCAGATAAAACCTGTGTCATTACTAAGGTAATGAGGAGGTTCCCACAGGTGGCCTGCCTGCGGTTCCCCACACTTTGAAACAAGGTTTTTCAGGACAGATATTACCTCTGCTTTCTACATAAGAAAACTGAATGCTTCCAAGAGGATATTAGGAAGATGTGAGAGTGAGTCTAGGCCTTTGATTCCAAATTCAGTACACTTACCAATTCATAATAACCTTTAAAATATATAAAGATCAACTGCCATATATTCACTTTTAATCAGTTAGGCTCTTTTAAGTCTATGCAGTAAGGTAAAATCTGTTATTTTGCCAGCATGATATCCATTTCAGCATCTAGTAACGGAAACAAGAATTTTATTTTTGGGGCTGGCACTGTGATGTAGCCGGTAAGGCTGCCACCTGCAGTGCTGGCATCCCATATGGGTACCAGTTCAAGTCCCGGCTACTCCACTTCCCATCCAGCTCTCTGCTATGGCCTGGGAAAGAAGTAGAAGATGGCCCAAGTCCTTGGGCCCCTGCAACCACGTGGGAGACACAGAAGAAGCTCCTGGCTCCTGGCTTCAGACTGGCCCAGCTCCAGCTGTTGTGGCCAACTGGGGAGTAAATGAGCAGATGGAAGACTTTCTCTCTCTCTCTCTCTCTCTCTCTCTCTCCCTCTCTCTCTTTCTCTCCCTCTCCCTCTCCCTCTCCCTCTCCTTCTCTCTCTGTATAACTCTGACTTTCAAATAAATAAACAAATCGTAAAAAAAATTTCCTTTTCAAATCTGTTTTTCCCTGTTCTATGTGTGTGTGTGTGTGTGTGTACAAGTCTATATGTGTGTACATGTGTATGCAAATGTGTGTTCATACGTGGCCATGTGTGTATGTCTGGCCAGGGAGTTTGTCTCAGGAGTAAACACGAAATCCCAGTTGATGTCTCAAACACTTCTATGAAGAGAAAACACTCTCCTCTGCTAGCTATGAAGTGGGGAGTCTCAAAGATAAAGATTAGACCTATGGAATTGTGAGAACCTGCCTGATGGGGCCAGCGTTGTGGCATTATAGGTAATGCTGCCACCTGTAACACTAGCATGTTTTATGATCATCGGTTTCAGTCCCAGCTGCTCCACTTCTTATCCAGCTTCCTGCTAATGGTCTGAGAATAGCAGCCAAAGATGGCCCAAGTGCTTGGGCCCCTACCACCCATGTGAGAGATCCGGAGGATATCCTGGCTCTTGGCTTTGGCCTGGCCCAGCCCTGGTCATTGTGGCCATCTAGGGAATGAACCATAGGATGAAGGTCTCTCCCTCTCCATCTCTCTTTGTCTCTGTCTCTCCTTCTTTCTCTGTAACTCTGATTATCATATAAACAATTAAACCTTAAAAACAAAAACAAAAAAAAAAACCGATCCTGCCTGAGAGTGAAGTCAATGCTCAGAGAGGAGATCATAGAATCTCTAAAAGCAACTGTGTCTAGACCTTGAAACTATGACTTATGGAAGTAAATTTTTTATTTAAACCAGACTGAATTTGTCGGGGACCACGCAGCATGTGGCCTCTTAGTGGAAAACTACTGAGGCAGGGCTAGACAGCCCAGACCAAAGAGTACTGATAACGCAACCTTGTGTGACCTTGTGCCTTAAGACCTTGTAACCTTTCCCCTACTTGCACTAGCATTGCAGCTACAAGATAAGCTCCCCCTCCTTCCCCTGCCCAACGTCCTGCCCTCCTAAACGCCCCTCCTTCCCCCACCTGACACCCTGCCTTTATGATATATAAGTGTGTGGTTGAAAAATAAAATTTGCAGCTTGATCAGGACATGTCTTGCTGCCATCTTTGTGTCTCCTGTCCCTTTCATTCCCCATTCTAGGTACTTGGCCCCAGTTGACGTCCCGCGGGACGGGACATGAATTGGATAATCTGATACTTTTAGCAGGAAGCATCTCAACTGATACCCCAACTATACAAAACAACTGGGGCATGTTTTAATATACCCACAATCTCAAATTAAGTATCCCTTGTCTACACTCATTCAATCAGGAAGATTTTCTGGGCTTGGTTTTTCCAGCACAAATGACTGATGAGAGTCCCACAGGAATTATCCAAGCTAGCCACTGAAGACGTGGGAGAGGATTTTAGGATCATAAATCCTAGTCTTTCACCCTTTCCTGGGTTTTTCAAAAATCATCTCCAATAATTAGATCATGGTTTGACAAATTTTAATTTGTATCAAAATCATCCAGACCAGCCCAATGCTTGAACAACACTTTGAGAACATTGATACAAGAGCAAATGGATTTGATTGCCTCCTCCTTGCATGCCTGCAGAGCCACTGTTAGAAGTTAGTGTGCACATGTGACAAAGCCAATTCAAGCTCAATGGAGTAGCTTCCAAAACTTGATATCCAGGTCTCCCTGTGCAGATTCAGACTTGTGAAGCTGAATATAGAATTATCACTAGGTCTGTCATCTGGTATGAAAGCTGAAAAAAGGTAGAGAATTCTCTGCAACCTGGAGAGGGTGAGTAAAGGTATTTTGTTGGTCTCAGAGTTCATGCTGTAGGGACAAGACCTCCTGTCTTTCCTGAGGCTAAAGAGAAGGGATCTGAGAAGGCAGATAACAAGGGCTTTGAATCAGAGCTTTTAAAGTCAAATTGTAGCATCTGCTCCATTACCAGTGGGTCCTCACTGGAGCGTATTGTGAGCTGCTCACCAGAAGCAAAATGGAGCTGAACAACCTCAGAGGGAATCAACAGCTTTTTTGAAAAGATAAGAAACACTCAAGATTCTATAGCAACAACTGTGGGAGGTTACTACCAAGTCTCTTCAGCACACTACGTTGCTACTGCAGTCACTATGGGGAGCCATAGCTAAAGTTTTCAGATAGCAATCACTGAGAATCACCACAAATGTTTACCAAGCATGGAGCCATTAGTAGCTGTTGGGAGAGCTGGTGGCCTGAAAGAGGCAGACAAACTACTACACAAGACCTTGTGATCTGAAAGGAAGAGAAAGTGTGTCCCCAGAACACAATGCAACAAGAGTAGCAAAATGAGAACAAGAAAAGTGGCATTTAAGAGCAGAGAGTATTTGTCACTGGGAAGCCTAGGCTTGCTGTGGAGAGGCAGGGAGCACACAGCTGCACAGGGGAGAGAAGGACTATGCACTGGGATCTGACCATGAATGGCCTTGATGTCCAGACTGTGACCCCTAGAGACTCCTCAGAGATCTCTGAGAAGGGGAGTATGACGGGCATAGCCAGTTTCTAGGAAGATTAGTCTGGTCATTAAATGACCAGACCAAGTTTCTTAATTTCAAAGAACTATGATAGCTCCACTACACTGCCGGCTTAGAAAGATGAAGATTGTCTTTCCCTACAGAATGAGGAAATGTACATGGCTACTGTATTCTGGATCACTTCTGAAGGATGGGGTTTGAAAGCTTAATTCAGGTTTCCAGAACACCCATCGGAATTCCAATATTTTTCTAAATGACTAATTCACGTACCCTTGATCAATGAAACAGCCTCTGGAAATTTTACTTTCAGAAGAGCATGTATAGAGTGATACATGCACAGGTCATTCCCTGCAATGTCCTTTAAAATAACAAAAAACATTGCAAACCACTCAAGCATCCCACAGGAAATTGATAGAATCACTAATTATATATCTATGCAATGAAACATTATGCCCCTATAAAAAGGAATGAGAATTATTTTCACATAAAAAATATACGTCTGATTTGGAAGAAAATAGTGCTGAACAGCACAGTATTTTCTGTATAAAGAAGAAAAAGAGGCAGAGAAAGTGTTGTGCCATAGCAGGTAAAGCCACCAACAACACCCATATGGGCACCAGTTTGAGTCCCAGATGCTACACTTCTGATCCAGCTCCCTTCTTACGCACGTGGGTAAAGCAGCAGAAGATGGTCCCACTACTTGGGAGTACTTGTTCTCAGTACTTGGTCCCTATCACCCACATGGGAGACCTGGAAGAAACTCCTGGCTCCTGGCCTGGGCCTCAGCCCCAGCCGTTGAGGCCTTGTGGGGAGTGAACCAGAATGTGGAAGATCTCTCTCTCTCTCTCTCTCTCTCTCTCTTTTCCCCTACCCCTTCTCTCTCTCTGACTCTGACTTTCAAATAAATAAACAGATAAATCTTTTTTTAAAAAAATCTTTAAAAAGGAAAGGAGCTATATAAAAAAATTGCCAAGAGGTAGTTATTTAAAGGGGGAGCTATAAACATGAGTCTTCTCATTCTAATCCTTAATTAATTATGTGAAAGTATTACTATGTCAACATATTACATATTTGGTCAAATGCCAATGAGCAGAACACATTAAGCCTTCGTTGCTTGTGAGCCTGGACAAAGACAAGCAAGCCCAGCACAGAAGACCTGGATGAGAAGGCTAAGGATGGAGACTTTCCATCCTGGCCACCCAGGAGCACTTAAATCCAATCCCTTCGGAGGAATCAAATTCCTACTCTTTGCTATCAGGCAAGGCTGATTGTTCTCCTACAACAGAACTCACGCTTCCAAGAAGGCTTTGGGAGTGGTGAGCTGCAGGTCACTGAGATATCATCCCCAGGTGACCCCCACCCTGTGCCCAAATTCCACAGAAGGGAGCAGATAATCCAGCCCTGGCCAGTTTCCTGGGCTCAGAGAGTACATGCCAGCAAAGGAAAGCACTTCTTTCCACTTTATAACTCTCCCATTTTACATCAAATATTACCAAATAAGGGTGTGTCACCCATCATTAGCATCACCAGCAACAATTCAGGAGCTACCTCATTCACCTCTTGCAGACTCTGCCCACGTCTCTGTCTTCTTTTCTGCTAAACTTTCTCACAGTTGGAGAAGTGCATGTGTGTGTCTGGGGCGGCGGGGGGGGGGGGGAGGGGGGGTGCACTCTTCCTTGTAAAAGAAATTGGATCCTAGTGGGTAAAATATGTTGCGTTTAGAGTAAGATAAATATAGGTTCTTTTGCCAGTTAGGCACTTACTGGTGGCCTGGCCTTGGAAAGGTTACTTGATTGTTTAAGCTCAATTGTCTCACTAACAAAACAAGCTGTTCTATAAAATAAAAAAGGGAAATGTTTTACAGCATTAGCCCTGAACCTGACACCTAGAAAGGACTGCATAAACGTGTTGCTGTTGATATGGTGATGACTTTCACCCCCGGGGGTGTGAACCTTCTGACACAGAGTGACCTGAAAGCTTTTGATAGAAAATATATTGAGGGACCCTTATCAGCCCGTTTGGTTCAGTTGCAATACAGGGAGGTGCAATCTCCTCTGTGAGTTCCATGGAAACTTGTTTCATATTCTTTAAATAAACCCAGGGTAGCAGGGGACCGGGGGGAGGTAGCTTCATTTATTTCTGAATCCATTCCCAACTTGTATAAGGAGCCAAAGTGGCTGACGGTCACTCAGGTTGCAGCAGGCTCCTTTGCTGTGAACTCCTCTAATCAGGCTTGTGATCACAGAGAAAAGACAAATAGGCTCAGCCAAGATATCTTCTGCTGGGAGTGTGGACACAAGACAGACTCAGCTTCCCCTCTCTTTGTAGTCTTTATCTTTTTTTGTGTTTTTTTTTTTTTTTGGACAGTGAGAGAGAGAGACAGAGAGAAAGGTCTTCCTTGTGCCATTGGTTCACCCTCCAGTGGCCGCCACGGCCAGCACGCTGCAACCGGCGCACTGCGCTGATCCGAAGGCAGGAGCCAGGTGTTTCCCCTGGTCTCCCATGGGGTGCAGGGCCCAGGCACTTGGGCCATCCTCCACTGCACTCCCAGGCCACAGCAGAGAGCTGGCAGCACATTCCTTACACTCTCATCAAAAATTAAAAGGCTTTTCACATGGGCGTGGCCTGGATCCTCGAAGAAGGAGCCACTCTGTTCTGGTTCACAGAACACTCTGGTATTACAAAGTGTCTTTTAGGGTGTCCTCTCTCTGTGCCTGTCAACATCCCTTCCTGTCTCTTCAAACTGTAACAAACAATTCTTTCCCAACTAAAATTAAAAGTACTTAATATTGGCAGGCTCCTTCTAAAGATTCAGACTTTCTTTCAAAGTAGAAACAACTTGGTCTGAACGATGCTAAGGAACCGAACTAATGATGATTCAGGGAATGTGGAGCGAGAATGCAAAGCAAGTATCTGAGGCCAGCCTGCTCTACCGCCTCCCATATTCAAAGAGGGCTACAAACCAATTGCCTTCCAGAGCTGGAGAAGGGCACACCACTGGACGTTCTCTCTCTTCTCTATTTCTCTGGCACACAGAAACCTGACTGCTTGGTCTGACTGGAATGTGAATGCCACCAAGGAGGTTTATGAATGGACTAGGGTTATCCTGAGGTCCTGATGATGTGTGGGCTGACCAATTCATTGTCATCATGGGCTGTAACAACCACATCTCTCCAAGTCATTATTCAGTATTCAGAGCAGAGTTCTGGGGCATAAAGTGTTGGAAAAGTCAACATTCTATCCACAAAGGAGGGAACAAAGCATTTCCCTTTGCCCTGATTCTAAAACAGCTTCCTAGGAACCTAATTTAGACTCAGGGTTTCCCCCATTAACTGTATAAATGGAATTAACAACTTGATTCCAGCAGAGAACATAAAGTGCTTAAGGAATTGCTTTGGCCAGATGACACATTATTAGCAGTAATAAGGGCAGAATTATTTAGTAGCTACATGGTCTTTTATTTGCAGAGAGTGGCTGATAGCTTTCTTGCACACATGTTATAATCCTAGTGGTCACTTCACACTGTCGATTTGTTATATCTGTCTATATTTAAAGCATTTAGGCCGGCACCGCAGCTCACTAGGCTAATCCTCCACCTTGCAGCGCCGGCACACCGGGTTCTAGTCCCGGTCAGGGCGCCGCATTCTGTCGCGGTTGCCCCTCTTCCAGGCCAGCTCTCTGCTGTGGCCCGGGAGTGCAGTGGAGGATGGCCCAAAGTCTTTGGGCCCTGCACCCACATGGGAGACCAGGAGAAGCACCTGGCTCCTGCCTTTGGATCAGCATAGTGCGTCAGCTGCAGCATGCCAGCCACAGTGGCCACTGAGGGGTGAACCAACAGAAAAAGGAAGACCTTTCTCTCTGTCTCTCTCTCTCACTCTCCACTCTGCCTGTCAAAAAAATAAATAAATAAAAGCATTTAAACACTGGCGATACCAAGTAAAATTAATTCTTATGAAAGCCTGCAGCTGCCTCTCTGTGTGATTTGGCAATTCATTTATTCTTTTTTTTTAAAAAAGGATTTATTTATTTATTTGAAAGGCAGGATTATGGAGAGAAAGGGATAGAGAGGGAGAGAGAATCTTCCATCCATTGGTTCACTCCCCCAGTGTCTATAATGCCCAGGGCTGCACAAGGCCAAAGCCAGGAGCCAAGAACTTTACTCAGGTCTCCTACATGAGTGGCAGGGGCCCAAGCAATTGGGCCACCTTCTGCTGATTTCTCGGGCCCATTAGCAGGCAGCTGAATTGGAAGCAGAGCAGCCAAGACTCAAACACATACTCCAATATGGGATGCCAGTATCACAGGCGGCAGCTTAATCCACTGTCAACAATTCATTTATTCACAGATTTACTTGCCTCTCTGGCCGAGGGTTCTAAACCCAAGGCCCCTCAGCCACCACCAGCTTTTCTTCCTATGTGCAAATTCTTTTCTTGGTTTTATTTCCACAGCCATTAGATGCCTTTAAATAGGTTTAGCCTTAGGATGCTTGAACTTTAACTAACCAAACCCCAACTGTAGGTTTATCAGGAGTATTAACAATAAACTATGATTTGCTGTAAATTATATTTTTCCAACAATCTCCACCGTAAGTCCATTTCTGATATTGCCATTTCCTATTTGGTGAATTGTGTGTTGGTGGCAATGAGGGAGGTGCTAATAGTCAAAAAAGAATGTATTGAGTACTTAGATGTCAAGCACTTAGCCAAGCACTTCACTTGCAGTCATATTACTTACTACAAGAACCCTAGTCCCCTCTTAGACAGGCTCAAGCTGAGACCCAGGCCACACAGCTAATCAGTGCTCTAACTCACATTCACATCCACCCCATAAGGCTCCACACATGCACTATCACCACTGCTCAAACGTCACTGGCTTTCCCTCTCTTGAGTCTTGAATGTCGAGGGGGAGGAAGATTTGCTCTAGTTTGTGAAACAGACTTCAACAGTTTAGTTTCATACACAGTGTGTTCTGGTAGGAAACCTTAGGGATTCAAATTGCTTTGATGCTGCAAGCTAACAGAGAATTACGTCTCTTCATGCTCTTCGATCTTCCATTTTCTTTCTATATTCATTTTTTCCTTCCAGATTGATGGCTTGAGTTTCAATTTTGTATTTCTCCTTTTAGAATAGGATTTCAGCTCCTTCACTGTATAGCCTGGCTCTTTCTACCTGATGCCCTAAGAGTAATGCAGTGGGCTGTGGGGATTGCTACTGGGCCACACAGTGATAATTGCAGGGGCATCAGGTAAGGAGCCCCAATTTTTCTTCTTAAGAAATATGAATCCCCCTGAGGCTTGAGAATCTCTACAAAATTTAACAAAGTTTACTTGTATATCCTCTTCTCTCTCACCTCTGGCTTCTTCACCATCCCCAGATGACTCCTCTTGTGCAGGAAAGCAACCTGAGATATTGATTTACAACGGGTTTGGTAACATAAGGCAGTACCTCTGTCAGCAAACACTAAAATAGATGACTGTGTCAGGAGGATTTAAGGCAAAGGAATGTTTCTCCAATGGTAGAATTTTATGTCAAAGCAATTACAGCCAACAGGTGTCATGTTCTTAGTTCAAGGAATTACAGCAAATCCTTTCCATATCACCCCATTTAAACCTCACCTCAAAAATGAATGAACAAACTACAGTTCAACCTTACACAACAAATACATACATCTCATTTTACTAAGAAGAAATGGTAAGCCATTTGTCTTGTATGTCACAGATGATAAATGTAGGAAGTGAGTCTACACTCTAGTCAGTTTCCTTCAAAAACTACACCTAACCCCTGCTCACCGGGTGAAGGGCACAGGTGTGTATGGGAGAGCCTTCCCAGAGGGCCATGCACACAGGCCAATCCTGAAAAATAATTAACAGGATTTCCCCCTCACTCCCCGAGTATGGTAATTTACTGAGTGGCCAAGGGTGACAATGAGGTGATTCCTGACCCCTGGCTATGACTGAGGGATCAGCCCTGGGAAGCCTCAGATGTTCTCTGTTGGACTAAAGTGACCTTCCTTCTTCTATGCTCAGTAGGAGAGAGGCAACAAGGACTCATTTATTGATCAACTACTGAACACACTCTGTGCTAGACTCTTTCAGACTTATTTCGTCAAAGCCCATCCCCCTTTCTCCTTAATAGGTGTCTGTAGATTGAACACTGTCTTAGGGAATCAGATAACTGGAAAAAAAAAAAAAAAAACTTATTGGGCTTGAATTTTCTGCCTTTGCATCATCTTCACCATACCAGATCATCAACGTCTGTGTGATAGTTTCAGATGTCTCTGCTGCTGAACTGTAGTATCCAGATGTAGTACTCAGGCGTTGTTCTGAGACTATTTGGTTTGTGTGGTTAACATTTACCAGGAATTGATTGAAAGTAAGAGAGATTACCCTCAACACTGTGAGTGGGATTTACCCAGTTGGTTGAAGGCTTAAAAACAAAACCGAGATCCCTGAAGACAAGTTCTGCCTCAAGACTGCAACACCAACTCCTCCCTGTTTCCAGCCCACTGGTCTGCCCTCCACATTTCACACCTGCACGTCCCACAGTCAGCTGAGTCAAATCCTTAAAAGTCTATCAATTTGTTTGTCTATTTTTATATCTATAGTGTATCTACACTGTGTCATTTGTTCAGCCTGAAATTTCATAGCTCATAAAAGTACATGGATGGAAGCTATCAACTCTGAACAAAGCAACATTGGCTCTTCCTTTCTCTTGGATGGTATTCTTTAGTTCTCAGCATTCCCCCAAGAACGCCATGGATGCCATCATCACCTGGCTCAAGTGATGAGTGATCTCGTGATTCTGATTGCTTTCATTTCTGTTCCCAATGAAAGTTTTAAAAAGAACAGCATGTGGCTGAGTGGTTGAGGTAGTGACCTGGAGTTCTGTGTCACACGAATGTCATCTTACAGTGTGTATCAAGAGGAGAGGTGACTGTCCACAATGTCTCCATTCTATTCCTAACGAAGATGTGGTGGTCATCACTTTGCTGTCTCTAGGTAAACCATCATCTTTGGGGTGGGGGCGGCTCCTATGACACTTTTCAGAGACTTAGATTGCTATGATGTGTCGCATTGACTCAAACTTAATTGGTTTCTCTCTGACAGATCTACAGTCCATCATGTCCTGGGGAAAGATTATCCAAACGACCTTAAGATGAGCCGATTTGCCTCTCTTCAAAGACAAATTAATGAAAAAATTCAGCAGAGGAGTGTTTAGCAGGCTGGAGCTCATAAATCTGTCAACAAACTTTACTGTCCGTGTACAAGAAATTAGGTGAGGTTTTTTTCACCCTTACCTCTAATGTCATTTTGAATTATGTACTCTGCATTATGGATAGGTTGGCTTCTTCCCAGGTTGTAGCCACGTCCAGGGAAGACAGGGATAGGTTTTATTTTTAGTTCAACCTGCTTCTGATTCAGAGCTTAGAGAGACATACATTCAGGCATCAGGTTAAGAAAATAATCTGTAACAGGTCAGCCAAACCAATGAGACATAATCAGTGATATTGACAAGCCTCTAGATTGCATTGATTTTCCCATCCAAGCTGAAAAACTCAGTGACAATTTTCATTCCACTACCCTATTAGTTGTGAACAATTCTCCCCTGAAAAAAATTTATATTAGTCACAAGTTCTTTATATGTATCTATGCTGTTTTCCTACAAGACATGACCTTGGGCATAAATAACTTGCTATTCATTGAATGCTGACTCTTCAGGGCCTCCTTGTAGTCTCATACAGGTTGTGCACTGCAACAGAGAGGTAAGCCAAGGCAAGAGGGGATGATGGGTAGGAACTGAAATCCAGCCACATTCCACTTGCCAAACTGTCTACCTTGAAGAAGAGATACCTTCTTCTAATTCATATGAGGTACTATGTGGCATGCCTGATACTATGCAAAGACACTGAACTGGGAGAGTTACATATGCTGTCACAATTAATCTATGCACACGCTATGAAACATGGAGCTATGAACAAACTATGATTGAGTCAACAAAACAAGAATGTGTGGATACTTTTCCAAAAGGCAGCAGGCTTTGGGTTCAGCATGATGTAGGCAGGCAGATAGGATAAAATCGATTAGATTTGTGAGCTGGAATCTCATGCCCCTACCTGATCCCACCTATATGTCCACATGCAAATCAGACTACGTAACCACTCCCTCTTTGGGAGTAAATAAAGGGCCTGGACCACAGCAGGCCCTTAACCTTATTGTCCTGCGGGAGCGTGGCTTTCGGGCTGCCCACTCTCTTCTTTCCTGCCTGCATGCTTCCTCCACGTGGCTCACTCCTGGCCTGCTCTCTGCCTGGTAAGGACCCAACTTAGCTTCTGAATCTCTCTTTCTCCCCTAAATAAAGTGCTCACTTTCCTGTGCATTTCTCTCATTGAATAAAGGTGTAAAAACTTACCATATTCTCTGGTCTACTTGAGCCAGTATTCAGAATTCTCTGAATAATTGGCAAGAACCCATGGGATTATTAATACTGAAAATTATTAATAAGCAGGACAATATCAAGCATGGGTAGGAAGGGGAACCACGTCATCAGGAGCACAGCAGAGCTCCTCTAGTGTAAACATTCCTGGGCCAGAGCAGAGTATCAGAAGAACACAAGGGTTGTGTTCCTCCATGAGGACTTGGTTCAAATTCCATCTCCTCCACTGACCAACAGTGTATAATTGAGCCCATATTGAAATCTTCCTGAGCCTCAGACCCCTGATGTGTGAATAATGGATAAATGAATGTGCTTTGAATTCACACCGGAGGACTGTGACCATTGTTGGCTCTTGGACCATTGGCCAAGTCTGGGGCTTCCTGACCAGCTCACCAGACTTTCTACAAATAGTGGCTCAGAGCAGACCTCTCTCATTTGACAGCACTTTTCTTAAATAGCCCCTGTAGGCCAGCATTGTGGTACAGCAGGTTAAGCTGCCACCTGCAACCTCAGTGTCCCCTCCTGGAGGACAGGTTCGCGTCCCAGATGCTCTGCTTCTGAGGCAGCTCCCTGCTAATGCATCTGAGAAAGAAGCAGAAGAAGACGGCTCAAGTGTTTGGGACCCTGCCACACATGTGGGAGACCTGGACGGAGTGCCTGGCTCCTGTCTTCAACCTGGCCCATACCTGGTTTTTGCAGGTGTTTGAGAGAATGAACCAAGAGTTGAAAGTTATTCATTCTGCCTCTCCCTCTCTTTGCTGTTGCTCGCGCTCACTCTCTCTCTCTCTCTATCTATCTCTATCTCTCATCCCTCTCATTTTCCCTCCCTCTCTCAGTCACTCTCCTATTCAAATAAATAAATGTTAAAAAATAGAGGCCCTTCTACTTGCCCTGATAATCTACCCCAATTGCTGTGAGAAATAATGTACTTTTGCAGAAATGGCTTTGCTTTGCCTTTGCATTTTATAAACCCGATTTTCCCTTGTAATACAATTAGACTGGGCAGGGAAAAGGCTTATTATAAGTAGCTCTTCCTTATCCACCAGGCTATGTCCCAGGATGTTCCACAGATGCCTGAAACCACAAACCATGCCAAATGCTATGTATGCTATTTTTCTCTATACATACGTACTTATGATAAAATTTAATTTAAAAATTAGATATAGCAAGATACTAACAATAACAATAAAACAGAAAAGTTATAAAATATGCTATAACTAAAATTATTTGAAATTTGAATTGTTTCTTTCCAGACTCTTCTGTGTTATGCTTTCAGACTACAGTGAGTAACTGAAACTGTGGAACGGGGGGACTGCTGTGTACTTCTAGCTCAATACAACACAAGATTTGTTCACAACATTTCCATTTAGAAATACTTCCCTAGGAACATTTGAATTGAGGAAGGCAAATCCCCTTGTACATTATAGAGCACTTTCAGAAAGCTCACCTAGTGTTCCAGTTCTATTTTATAATCTCTAACTTATGATCCAT
Organism: Sylvilagus floridanus; assembly: GCA_949820135.1. Classification (NCBI taxonomy): domain Eukaryota; kingdom Metazoa; phylum Chordata; class Mammalia; order Lagomorpha; family Leporidae; genus Sylvilagus; species Sylvilagus floridanus. The sequence goes on from OX463235.1 coordinate 61,051,045, forward strand.
GCTTTTTAAAGCACATTATATTCATTTTGTCACTAAATCCCCAAGGCACCAGGATTATTATTTCCACTTGGCAAATCAGGAAAAGTCAGTTTAGAAAGTTGTGACTTAGCAGCTACAGAATTAACATTAAGAAATGGGGCTACTTGCTCCCCTCTGTGTGCCTCCATTTCACATGAAATACTAATAATATTGGCAAAGGTAATAATAACTAAGCTTGAGAATGCTTCTTGTCCACTATTTTCTATTTTTTAAAATTTTTTATTTACATAAGGTGAAGAAATTTCCTGTATTTCATATATACAGATTTAGGAGAATAGTGATACTTCCTACCTTACCCTCCCTCCCTCCTACATTCTCACCCTCTTTCCTCCTTTCCTTTCTTACTCTTTCTTTTAATTTTTTTACAATGATATACTTTCAGTTTATTTTTTTAAATATTTATTTATTTATTGAGAGGTAGAGTTATAGACAGAGAGAGATCTTCCATCTGCTAGTTCACTCCCCAAATGGCCACAATGGCTGGAGCTGGACCAATCCCATAATTATAAGATTAACCCTCCACTAAGTAAAGAATTCAACAAATAATGTCCCCTAAAGACTTCTGTTCCAATGAAACATCTTTCAGTATAATGTTTCATTAACTTTAAATAACTTTACATGAGGAAGTATTCAACCAAAACAACCCTGATTGGCTAGAAAATAATATACTAACCTCTTTTCACCCACAGTGTTACAGAGTTAATTGTAACTGCATAAGCAACAGCTAAACATATTGGTTTAAACACACAGGGAATCTAATTTCGTTTGAAAACATTCTATGGGAGCAGTGCGGTCAGAGGGGAAGGGGGGAGAATCCTGAGTGCAACTTCAAGAGATCAGTTTAGTTCCGTTTACTATTCTGTTTACAGGTAGACAAGAAAGAAAATAATTAAATGTGTATGTGTGTGTGTGTGTGTGTACCTTTCCAAATGAAATGGTCAAAGTCATAAATTTTACAAGGGACTCAGTCAAAATCATCAGCATGGGCTCCCTGTACCCCCTACCAGTGACCCCTTTAAGCACTGTCCTCAAGGGGCTAAATAATGTAGAAGGTTTTGTCTCCCTGTAATTCTTGTCCTATGAGCACATCTATAACTCATAAAAAAACTTAGAATTTAGTAATTTAGAAATGCTCAAATTCAAATCAGGGGTTAGCAGTTGCCTAGAATATCAGAATCCAAGCATGATGACTTCTAGTCCCCTCCACTTCTCAAAGGGCTCCCAACTCAGGGCAAATCTTGAAACCTGTTTACCTCATGAAACCAAACCAGGGTTACATGAGAACAGACTCTTTACCTGTAAAGCACTGCTAAAATGTTAGAAAATCACATGGTAATTCAATTCAACAAAAATACAGATATGTAGAAAAGGAGAAAGATGATCTTCCTTTAAAGAACAAGCCGTGCCAGTCTCTCTGGGAGCATTACGTACGTCCTAGAATGAAAAGTTTTCAATGCTCCTTCACTGAAGAAAGTGCTCTCTCTGACACATTTTCTCATAACACTCTGTTAATCAGTGTATTGCCTTTCAATTGTACTATATAATTCACTTACCACTTAATTCTTACTCTTTACTAATTTAAGTTGATCACTGTTCACTCAATGTAAAACAATGAGCCTTAGTTGACAAGCCCCAGATGTGGAAATTTTTGTTTCAATGCAGTTTCTGAACTCTATTTTTCTTTCCTTTTTTTTTTTTTTTTCTTTTTGAGACTTCGGTAAGTAGGTAAGAAAGTAGGGGTAGGGGGTGGATTCTGCAGTGCCAGCATTTCATATGGGTACCGGTTTGAGTCCCAGCTGCTCCACTTCCAATCTAGCTCTCTGCTATGGCCCAGGAAGGCAGTAGAGGATGGCCCAAGTCCTTGGGCCCCTAAACTTATGTGGGAAGCCCAGAGGAAGCTCCTGGCTCCTGGCTTCAGATCAGCACAGCTCCAGCCCTTGCAGCCATCTGGGGAGTGAACCAGCAGATGGAAGACCTCTCTCTCTCTCTCTCTCTCTCTCTCTCTCTCTCTCTCTCTCTCTCTTTGCCTCTCCTTCTCTCTTTCTTTTTTTAAGATTTATTTCTTATTTTATTTTTGAAAGAGTTACAGAGAGAGGTAGAGATAGAGATAGAGGACTCTTTGTAACTCTGGCTTTGAAGTAAATAAATAAATCTTTTTTAAAAAAAGAAAAGAAAGTGGGTAGTTGTGTCCTTACACTGTCACGTATTTTACAAACATTTTGTGTTTTATCTCTTATCTTGATATATTTTCTTGGCATATTACTCAATGCCTGGGTCCCATTTACATGTCAAGACAACATCAGTCACTGTGCTTTGCTTGCTATAAAAATATTCCATGCACAGTGCATAAATAATATGAAATTCATCTTTGCCAAGTCTCTTCTCAAATACATAATTACTTAGAATGTATGTGGAACTGGACTAGAAGTTACAAATGATAGAATAAAGGCAACTGGCAATGACTTATACTAAAAGTAATAATTATTATAAACATTTCCATGGAGCTTACAATCTAGAAAGCAAGAGGAACACTATGTTCAGAATCAGTAATAAACAATAAGCAATGTGTGATCAGAAAATACAGCAGGAGAAAGCAATAGGCCTGTGAAGACAATGACATCTGAGAAAGGTGAGACGTGAAACATGCCCTAGGGAATGAGAAGGATTTAAGTTGAATAAAATACAGAAAACACACTTTAGATTTGGACTAAGGGACATAACTACGGGATCAAATTTTGCTGACAGCATTGAGTACATCTAGTCTGCTACTCTCGTCCTTTCAATTTGTTTAGAGATGAATTCAATTATATCAAATGCACGGGCCCCTCCTTTTTCTAAGCAGTGGTAATAGACACTGATTGCTTGGTCTGGCTCCATCTTCCAGGAAAAGCATGCCTGATGTTCTTGAAGCCATGCTGTCTCTATACTCCTCCAACTCAATCACTTATGTTTTCTAAATGGACATAACTTTTTCCTGTGGCCCTGACTTCCAGGCCATATTCAATTCACCAAAAGTGAAAGCAGACAATGAGTATTTTCCCTGAGATGTTTGCACTAGGAAACACAAAGAACAGCAGGCTGGCTCTCACCAGACCTGAAGCTGTAAAGTGTCAACCTGGTAGGATCTTAGCAGTCATATTAAAGGCAACATAGAGAGCTACTCTGCAGTAGGAACAAAGGGAGCTGACATGACATGGGGAGAGAAATAAACATGAGAAAGTGAGAATGTCCTCATGATTCTGCTATTAGAGATGTCCAACCACGGCTTTGCCATTGGATCTTGGTCCAATATTTTCTTATGAAAATGTTCAAATACATATAAAGGCTGAAAGAATTGCACAGTACACACCACAGTAACTACCACCTAAATTCCCCAGTTTTCATTTTTGCTTGATTTGTTTTATCACAGATCTATTCATCCTTATGCATAAAGCTGTCTTATTTTTTTAGGCATCTTGACATAGCTGCAAACATCATTATAGTACACCATACACAATTCAGCATACATATCATGAGGTAGAGTTCAGTTACAGTTTACTTTATGAGGGTAAAATTTACCCTGCACAAATTTTAAGGGTAGCAGTCAAGGAGTTTTGACAAATGCATACACTCATATAACTCATATTCCCATCAAGTTATCTAGCATTTTCTTTAAATAAGTTTCTCTTTCTGCTTAAGAGAATTCAAACCTTTTGTTTCCACCTACAATCAAAGATGGCATATCAACAAATTCATAGCTGAATTGGGAACTGGACTCCAAGGTCTCCAACCTTTTTGAAAACTATGTGGTGGCTTTTTACAGAGTAAGATTTTTGCTTTGGATTTATGCAGCCTTAAACTGGCCTCGGGGGCTGGCATGAGGAACAGTTCTGGATGTCATCCCCTAAAAAGAGTGCTTTCCAGGAAAACTGCAAACACACAAGTCAAAATCTTACAAAGACCCTGGACGCTCAGCCTGAGACATCATCCCGCTTGGTGTCACACTTCCTGTTACTTCTAGGACATCATTTTTCTGTGTGTCTGTGGAGGGGACATTATCATAATCCAAAGCATCCTGGAGTGTTCACAAAGCAAATCTGTCCCTCTTGAGTCAAGGAGAAAATTTTGGGGGCTGGTGCTGTGGTGTAGCAGGTAAAGATGCTGCCTGCAGTGCCAAATCTCACTTGGGTGCCAGTTCGAGTCCCGGCTGCTCCACTTCTGATTCAGCTCTCTGCTGGAAAAGCAGTAGAAGATAGGCCCCTGCACCCTCATGGGAGACCTGGAAGAGCACCTGGCTTCTGGCTTTGGATTGGCCCAGCTCCGGCCATTGCAGCCATTTGGGGAATGAATCAGCAGGTGGAAGACCTCTTTCTTTCCATCTCTCTCTGCCTCTGCCTCTCTGTAACTCTGCCTTTCAAACAAATAAATAAATCTTAAAAAAAAGAAAAGAAAAAGAAAGCTTTCAGAGTTTCAGAGGGTGAAAGGACACTGTCTGTGGGGAGCTGTACAGGAGTGAAATAATATTATAGTAACATGTGCAAAATTTATCTCGTAGAGCAAAAAAGGATAAGTTGGCTACTGACTCATGAAAACACTTTCTAACCACACCAGACTTGGTTATCAAACGGTGTCCCCCAGGATGCTGCAAATTGGTATTTATACATTATATTGGAGACATACAGCGAGTGATAATGCAATCAGAATGCAACAGCAGTGGAAGTCACGCCTGAGCAGGTCTGCAGGTGCTGCAAGGTATCTACAGACAAAGCCTCCCTGAGCCCAGGTATAGGTTTCTGAAGGCACAGAGTAATTGTAACTCACGACAGATGACTGACTAGAAAATTGTCCAAAATAAGGAGCTGTTTTTCCCTAAGGTTTAGAGAAAGGCCAAGCATTTTCTCCCAGGAGGAGGATTGGTGAAGAAGATCTTCAGCATAATTAATGGCTCATTGTTATAAAATCTCCATACGTTTTGCAGAAGAAAACTGTAATTCAGTGGTTAGCCCGGAGAAGGAAGGATACATTTTATTACGAAGGAGATATTTGATATACAAATTACATTTGGAGCCATGGCAGGGTGAAGGTAGGCAAATGAAGCACCCTGATTTTCCAGCTCTGCTCCTCAAACTTAAAGACACAGAACCAGACACACAGGAGCCGAGGCGAAGGGTGGGGACTCGATCAGTCAGGCAACATTTACGCTCGATAAAGGTGGACGTGCAGGTATCTAAGACACATGTTCCCACACCAGTATGCTCTCTTTTCATCTGCACAGCCATTGGCCAGACCTTCATTCTCCATTATTCTGTCTACTAATTAGCCTCCTAGATTTGTCTTTGATCTTAATCTCACTGTCCTGGACCCTTCCATAAAGAAGCATTTTTCTCAATCACAAAAAATGAGAGATCTTGTAGAGGAGAGTGGCTAAAAACTTGAACTTCCAGGCAGATTTCCAGGGTTCACATCCCACCTCCATCACTTCCTTAGAGGATGACCGTGGCCAAGCTGCTTAACTGCTGAGAATCCTCCAGCAACTTTCAGTGCCTCACACGTTCTGTCCAACTCCTGAGAGTGATACGGAAACAAGACTTCACCTCCCACCTCCCCCTCAGCACCTGCTGCCCTCACCCTGACTCCCACCAGTCCCTCGGACTCCATTTCTTCTGCTTGGTACATGCATTCACTCCTGCAATCCCTGCACAAACTGCTTCCTCCGCCTGGAACTCTTTCTCCCCTAAACCCATGAACAACTACTCATCCCTCAGGAGGAAGCTGTGAGAGTTCATGGGTTGTAAGCCTTGAGAAATCAGAGAAAACAGGATTTTAATGTTCTCCCCAATGCTCATCAGCTGATTTTAGGTTATTTATGTTAATTTTCTGCACCTTAGTTTTCTCAACTGTAAAATTGGTACAATGTCATCACCAAATAACTGTAAGGATTAAAAGAGACACTGAGCACCAAGGCACTCAACACAGGGTCTGTGACTGTGACTCGCTTCAAGTTTTACTTCTGTAAAACTCCTCAATCTTTTCCCCGTGCTTCTAGAGCTCTTCTTCTATAAGATCATTATGACATTTATTAAACGTTAGAGTATTACTTGAGCATGTATTTGTACACAAACAATCTGCATCAATACAGGGAACCATGTCATATTTATCTTATAGCCTTAATGTCTTGCACAATCCAACATCAGCATTAAGTACTTGTCAGTACTGAATGAATGAATTAGTGATAAAATGAAGCAGATAAATGGCACATGCTTAAAATATAACTATCCAAGATGACAATGCGTGCCTTAGGGCTTGACAGAAAGTAGAGACTCTCACTGCTGTAGACCTTCACAGAGAGACTTTCGTACCAGAGCATCAGAGATGGCTTTCTGGAAAAGAGGAAACCTGAGCAGGACTCGGAAAGATGAGTGGGTTGGAGGCAGGCCTAGGGCACCTCGAAGCAAATGTGATGTAGCTATCTGCATTGATATGTCTCAAAAATTCTAAATCAGATTAATTCACAAGTAATTGGGGGATGAGGATGGATGGGAGGTCATGAGTAAATGCAAATTATAATTGGAAAGCCCTGTCACAAACTTGTCCACAATTCTACCTAACATTTAAGAAAATAAATCTATCTGCTGCAGCACAACCTGTTTTCTGCATGATCTAGCAGGCAGACCTAATGACTAAACACAACACCAGGTTACAGCAGACACGCAAGCCACCTGCTGCAATTTTTTAAAAATCTCGAAATGTAAATGGGCAAATACACTAACAATATATATTGATCATGTGGCAACCTAAGGACTGTGTTTTCAGTTGGTGGGCAATTCCTCCCTCACATCCAGTGGCTCCATCATTCTGGAGAGTCTCCCTGTGGCCACCCTCTAAAGGGAAATCAACATGCAGCACTCAGTGTGCTCTGCTCCACAAGGTTACGTGGACTGTGCTATAAAGAACAACCCAATGAAGTCAGCTCATTGTGTTGTCCACATCTATTGCATTCTTCCTGGCTTTCTGCCTACATTTTAAATGGATTATTTGTGTTTTTTATATAAAGCTTTTATTTAAAGAATATAAATTTCCAAAGTACAGTTTATGGATTACAATGGCTTCCCCCACCCCCCATAACTTCCCTCCCACCTGCAACCCTCCTGTTTCCTGCTCCCTTTCCCCTTCCATTCACATCAAGATTCATTTTCAATTCTCTTTATATACAGAAGATCAGTTTAGTACATATTGCGTAAAGATTTCAACAGTTTGCCCTCACATAGCAACACAAAGTGAAAAATACTGTTGGAGTACTAGTTATAGTATTAATTCACAATGTATAGCACATTAAGAACAGAGATCCTACATGATTTTTAATTGATTAATTATCTATGCAATCTCCAATTTAACACCAAGTTTTTGTAATAATTTTAAATTATCTTTATATACAGATCTATTCAGTATACACTAAGTAAAGATTTCATCAGTTTGCACCCACACAGAAACACAAAGTGTAAAAATACTGTTTCAGTACTAGTTATAGCATTACTTCACATTGGACAACACATTAAGGACAGATTCCTCATGAGACGTAATAAATGGATTATTTGAAAGACAGGACAACAGAGAGAAAGGAGAGAGAGAGAGAGAGAGAGAGAGAGAGAGAGAATGAATATTCCATCTGCTGGTTCACTCCCAAAATGGCTACAAGAGCCAGGTCTGGGCCAGGCCAAAGCTAGACCCAGGAACTCCATATTAGTTTTCCACATGATTGCAGGGGCCAAAATACTCAGGCCATCCACTGCTTCCTTCTGAGGTACACTAGTAGGAAGCTGGAATGGAAGTGGATCAGCTACAACTCAAACTGGCACATGGATGTAGGGTGCTGGTATCACAAAAAAACGGTATAATCAGCTTCACCACAATGTCAGCTCCTCTACCTTCTTTTTCTGAGAAGTGTTAAGAAAAGGGTATTAAAATATGAAACTGGTATAATGGGTTTGCCTATTTTTCCTTGTAATTCTAACAGTTTTGCCTAAGTATTTAGAATATTTGTTATGTTGCATGAATGTTTAGAACAGCTATGTCCTCTTGATAAATCGACACTATTATTAATATGAAATGAGCTACTTTATTGCTGTTAATATCGTTTGATATGAAATCTAATTGTCTAATATTAATATAGCTACCCCAACTTCCTTTTGATTCATGAAATGGCAACACACAACTAGAAGAAAATACATGTTTTTATTCAAGATGGAGAGAGACAGAAACTAAAGACAGACAGAAAGCCAGGCTACAATCTGCTACTTCATTCCCCAAATGCCTATAATGACCAATACTGGGAATAACCAAAGCTGGGAACCAGGAACTCAATCTAGGTCTCCCACAGGGGCCCAGTATTTAAGTCACCACCTGCTCCTTCAAAGCATCTGCACTGACAGGAATCTGGAATCAGGAGCCAGAGTCAGGAATCAGATCCAGGGACTCCAGTGTAGGCCATAGGCATCTTAACTAGTTCCTTAACTATTAGGTCAAATACCAGCCTAATATAAGAAAATATTTACAAAGCATATTTCTGACAAAGAATGCATATCCATAACTTACAAAAATTCTCAAAATTCAATATTCAAAAGGCAAACAACCTGTTTAAATGGTCAAAGGATTTGAACAGGCACTTTAGCAAAAAGATATACAGAGGTCAAAGGTGCCCATGAATAGATTCTCAACATCATTGTCCTTAGAAAACTGCGAATTAGCAGACACTAGTCTTGTTTGTGTGATCCCTTTGACTCTTAGACCTATCAGTGTGATCAGTTGTGAACTGTAGTAGATCACTTGGACTAGTGAGATGGCATTGGTACATGCCACCTTGATGGGATTGTATTAGAATCCCCTGGCATGTTTCTAACTCCACCATTTGGAAAAATCCAATTGAGCATGTCCCAAATTGTACATCTCCTCCCTCTCTTATTCCCACTCTTATATTTCACAGGGATCACTTTTCAGTTAAAATTTAAACACATAAGAATAATTGTGTGTTAATTATAGAGTTCAACCAATAGTACTAGAACAAAAAAAATACTAAAATGGATAAAGTATTACATTCTAATACTAACTGATAGAATAAAAAAGGGAGAGAACAATCCATCATGGGAAGCGGGATACACAGCAGACTCATAGAATGGCAGATGTCCTAAACAGCACTCTGGCCTCAGAATCAGCCCTTAAGGCATTCGGATCTGGCTGAAAAGCCCATGAGAGTATTTTAGGCATGGAAAGTCAAGACATTCCGGCAAAAAAAAAAAAAAAAACTAAATGAAAGATCTTAGAGATCCCAGTGGAAAGAACGGGGCCAAAGGAGGTACCTTTCTCTGAAGGGAGGAAAGAACTTCCACTTTGACTATGACCCTGTTGGAATAAGATCGAAATCGGTGAACCCAAAAGGCTTCCATAGCCTTGGCAACTATGACAAGAGCCTAGAGAAATTACTGATGCCATAAACAAGAGTGTCAAATTGTTAAATCAACAATAGGAGCCACTGTGTACTTACTTCTCAGGTGGGATCTGTCCTTAATGTGTTGTCCAATGTGAAATAATGCTATAACTAGTACTGAAACAGTATTTTTACACTTTATGTTCTGTGTGGGTGCAAACTGTTGAAATCTTTACTTAATATATACTGAATCGATCTTCTGTATATAAAGAGAATTGAAAATGAATCTTGATATGAATGGAATGGGAGAGGGAGTGGGAGATGGGAGGGGTGTGAGGGGGAGGGAAATTATGGGGGAGGGGAAGCCAATGTAATCCATAAACTGTACTTTGGAAATTTATATTTACTAAATAAAAAAAAAAGAAAACTGCGAATTAAAACCACAGTTCAATTCTACTTCACTTGTGTTAGAATGCCTAAAATTCAAAAGCCTTACCATAGCAAGGCAGCAAGCATTTGGAAAAATCACAAGGGCAATGAAAGCAGAAAAGTTGTGTTATAACCTAGGACTTAAGTTTTATGTAGGACATGAAGACAGGGCAAAGGAAAAGGAGAAAATGGCAGTTGTTTTCTGGAAGTTTTTACTCTATGATGATGAACATAAATTTCACCTCTAAAATGGAAATGTGAATAAATAGAATTGGGTTACACAAAAGTGTAGGAAAAGTCTGTAGACAGGAAGGAATCACATCATAATTCCTGAGATTTCTTTCTCACAGAAGTATTTTTATATTATATTTAGATGCAAAGCAATGGGGGTTCAGTTGATGTGGAACCAGTAGGGGAGTTGGTAAGTTCCTTGGGGTGTTGGATGAAGTCAGCCTCACTGCCCACTGATATTGGCTCCTTGTGTTGGTTTTCATGTAAGCCAGAGTTCAATCGTCAGCATTACACCTCAACAACATTTCCCTGCCAGGAGTGAAAGCAGGTGAGATGCTTCACTCCAGAAGATCTTCCAACAGCATCAAGGGGGAGGTCTGGACAGAGGCCAGGCTACAACTTCTCAGGAATGATGCTGTCTGCTTGGGAGTATCTCTGAACCTCTGCACACCGCCTGCTGCTAACTCAAAACTAGGAGATTTACTTGTCTGTGAGCCCAGAAAGAAATATGCCTCCAGGGAGACTGGAGATGAGAGCAATTATGAGGGAGATGGAATATGTACTGATCGTGCTCCAAAGGGGATCTGGCCAATGATGCAACAGGAACCTTTTGCCATTAAAAATATAGAAAGAGGAACTATGGATGTGCTTGGTGGATATAGACTGCTTGCAGTGCTAAAAATTCTACTTAATCAAGAGATGGAATTAACTTCAACAATCACATTTACTTTGTTTTTAAATTCTGGGGCTGCACACTTGGAGTTACGTTCAGCAGTTTAATTCAAAGATGATTACCCTCCCCATTCAGCACTGGTCTGAGGATCTCAAATAGGGTGTATCTAGACCATACTTACTGGCTTTATGTACATCTGAGGATAGTTCATTAAACTAATAAATTGAAGATGAGAAACATTCAGTAAAATAATGAATCTACTTTGACTTCTGCCATGAAGAGTAATTTTTTTACCCTAGGTTTGGGTTAAGTATAGAAATATAACCTAAGTGGACTCTTGCTTTGAAAGGATAAAACACGTAAGGTTAAATCACAAATGTTGGACAGTGTATTTTAATTTAATAACAGGCACATGGCTTTAGTTAAGGCACATCACCTGGTATGAGAAGATTGGCTTTGACACACAAAAGTGTGGCTAATGAATTTGCTCATTATTCCTTTTGCTCTTTATTGAAGAGATCCATTGATCTCTGGCTGTGACATTGAAGTGTGATGCTATTGTTACTCATCTTCATGTTTGAGGATGATGGTGGTGGTGTTTGAGCAGAAGTAGCTGCAACACCTGGTGGGTGTTCACTTGCTTTTTGCATCATCTTCTCCAGACAGAGTTGTCATAAAAGAGTCTGTTCCCGTAACCAACTTTGACTTTGGATTTCTCGTGAACCCAGCCTTCTGCTCCCATATCCTGCCTTGGTTATTGCTTAATTTCCCATTTCTCTCTAGCTTTGCCTCCACGTTACAGGCAAAGGATGCCTTTGAGGCATTGCTTCTCTTTTGAGTACTGCTCATCCTTTGGCTGTTTGGATAGAAACGTAATGGATCAAATAGCCAGAATTCATTCTAATGAACTGTGGGAATTCCAGAAAAAATTAGAGAAGAGGGCTGATATTACACTAATTCTTTATCCTAGACTGGTAAAGCAGTTCAGTACCTCTTTACACTGGCAGAAGGAAAGCTGAAAACTGAATTTGGAACCTACCTCTCATGAATAGAAATTACCTGTTTATCAATCCTTCCTGGAACAGGGTTCAGTATTAAATAAATATGCTTTCTGGATCAAAGTGTTGGATGTTCACATGAGGATCAAATAAGATGAATGTGTAAAAAAACATCTAGAATCACATTTGGCATACAATAAATGGTTGCTGAATACTTACTCTTATGTTTATTGTTATGGATGTAACATGTCTTTGGATTAAATAAAATCATCTTCAATTCAAGAATCTGGGGCAACATTGTCTTGGCTGAAGGGCTGTCTTCAAATGAATAAAACACAAAATAGCAGAGTTATACCCAGACAGCTCTCATGAGCAGGGGTCCTGGCTATTGTGTAAGAACAGGTTTAAAACTCTCAGCAAGCAAACAAGGAGGAAAAAGCAATGAAATGAAGAAGAGGCAGAGGTAAAGGAAAACGTACTCCATTTTAGTTTCACCAGGGTAAGTGTTAGTATAGCACCATATGAATGCAACACTTGGGGGAGGATCCGGGTGAGAACATGAATCCTTTTCCTCTGATAGATTAAGGATGTAAGGAGAGCAGATGCACACATCGCTGGAATTAAGTGGTGGCGTTCACTACTCCAGACCCTGCAGGTCCACTACTCTGACCCCCCAGAGCTGCATCTCTTTCCTGAGGTTACCTGTTTGGTGGAGGCCAAAAACCAAACTGATTTAGAGAGGTCACAAGATTTACAGGCCCCATCTACCCCCATGTTCACTTTTGAGTGGAACTGTCTCAAGATAAAACAGAGAGTGATCACATCCTCATTAAACACAGTCCTTCCTACTTCACACGGGCCAGCTCATCTCCTGTGAGCATTTTTGATTCTTTAAGATTTAAATCAGTCTTAGATCCTAGGCCCCGGTCAAACAATGCATTCTCTCCTGTAAGTTTCCTTATAAAATTAGAGATACCCCTTTAAAAAGTTGGTTCCCAAATCTCTTTGAAGCATTCACAATGAATCAGATACAAGAGGAGCAAACACACTGCTGCTTAACATTTGTTTATTGATTACTTTCCAGGTGGCAAGCCCTGTGCTAAGCACTTGCCCAGTATTATCCCTTATACAATGTTCATACATATTAGCCCACAGATAATGCCATCCAGTCTTTCTGCAAATGAGTTACACAAAAGCAACTTTTTAAAAATAAATTGCTCCAAATGGTAGAGTTAGAAATGTGCCAGGGGATTCTAATTCAATGCCATCTCACTAGTCAAAGTGATCAATTTCAGTTCACAACTGATCATACTGATAGGACTAAGAGTCAAAGAGATCGCATAAACAAGACTAGTTCTTCTAATACTAACTGATAGAATAAAAAAGGGAGAGAACAATCCATCATGGGAAGCGGGATACACAGCAGACTCATAGAATGGCAGATGTCCTAAACAGCACTCTGGCCTCAGAATCAGCCTTTAAGGCATTCGGATCTGGCTCAAGAACCCATGAGAGTATTTTAGGCATGGAAAGCCAAGACACTCTGGGAAAAAAAAAAAAAAAACTAAATGAAAGATCTTAGTGAGTGAGATCCCAGTGGAAAGAACGGGCCATCAAAGAAGAAGGTACCTTTTTCTGAAGGGAAGAGTGAACCTCCACTTTGACTATGACCTTGTCTAACTAAGATGGAAGTCGGCAAATTCAAAAGGCCTCCATAGCCTTGGCAACTCATGACAAGAGCCTAGAGAAATTACTGACGCCATAAACAAGAGTGTCAAATTGTTAAGTCAACAACAGGAGTCACTGTGCACTTCCTCCTCATGTAGGATCTCTGTCCTTAATGTGTTGTCCAATGTGAATTAATGCTATAACTAGTACTCAAACAGTATTTACACTTTATGTTCTGTGTGGGTGCAAACTGTTGAAATCTTTACTTAATATATACTGAATCGATCTTCTGTATATAAAGAGAATTGAAAATGAATCTTGATATGAATGGAATGGGAGAGGGAGCGGGAGTTGGGAGGGTTGTGGGCAGGAAGGAAGCCATGGGGGGGGGGAGCCATTGTAATCCATAAACTGTACTTTGGAAATTTATACTTGCTAAATAAAAGTTTAAAAAATAAATAAAAATAAATTTCAAAAATTCTCAATATTCCCCAGATCAGCTACATCTCATAACTATTTTTCTCTATTTTCCCATGAACACCCTCAATTTGTTCCAACCAGATGGGGAAGAGTTCAATCTGGGGGTCAGCACGGTGGCGCAGTAGGTTAATCCTCTACCTGGTGCTCTAGAGGACGCCGGTTCTGGTCCCAGCTGCTCCTCTTCCAATCCAGCTCTCTGCTATGGCCTGGGAAAGCAGTGGAAGATGGCCCAAGTCCTTGGGCCCCTGCACCCACATGGGAGACTGGGAGGAGGCACCTGGCTCCTGGCTTCAGATTGGTGCAGCTCCGGCCATTGCGGCCATTTGGGGGGTGAACCAATGGACAGAAGACCTTTCTCTCTGTTTCTCCCTCTCACTGTCTGTAACTCTACCTCTCAAATAAATAAATAAAATCTTAAAAAGAAAAAAAAAGAATTCAATCTGCAGAAAGCCATGTAAGTAAGCTCAAGCAGCTCACAGCACCCTAGCAGGCAAGACAAGGAGAAACAGAAGCCTTCAAGACACTCATGCAGCATTCAACCCTACACTTTGATTACAGATTGTCCAAAATCTGCCCAGAGAGAAGAATGAGAGTGACCCAGTGCCTATGGAAGAAGGGTTCATGGAAATTAGCATGTGGAGCAATGTACCTGGCTCCCTCGCTGAACCCCATTTTCCACTTCTAAAGGTCACACAAGTATATATTCATCTCACAAATGTTTCTCTCATTACATTTATTTCTGTAAATGTTCAACAACCTTGCTCAAAGACTATGTAGCAGAATGCCAACATCAGCTTTGGAGTTTATAATTTTAAAAAGTAACAACTAAGAGCTGTGGTAACTCATAAAATATGCAACAAGAGGTTTTGAGTAAGATTGAAAAATAGGGGGAAAATCTGTGTTCCCAGCAGGCAAAATATTCCTGACATTCTTAATAATAATGAAACATAAGACCTCCTTAAGGCAAAACTGAAATCCATTTTGCATGTGAAAAAAATATGTTCCATTTAATTTGTTTAGACATCTTGGTAGGCTTTACGTTTCTTATTGAAAAGTTTGAGAACATGAAAAGTACATATAATAAATGTCTCAGTGGTTCAAAGGAAGTGTGGAATAGGGGACCAATTTCTCTAACCAGACTAGGGAAAGCACAAAATTTATGCAAGAAGTAACTTCCCCTTTTCTATATGGATTCTGTTTTACTTTCACAAGGCATAAAGGGAAATGAAGTGTAGGCTTTCTTGACTTTATGTGCATAATCTACAATTTCTTGCCAGTGCAAAAATTGAAGAAACTATGTTTCTCATCCTAACTGATAAGGCTAACCTAATCTACATTAGGGAAAGAGAAAGGGAGAAAGGAAAAGATAAGTATCAATATGATAATTGTTTCAAATACCAGGTAGAGTTGTCCTGTGGCAGATGGACTAGACTAGGGCGTGCTTAAACACTGATATGAAAAATGAAATAATTTTATCTTCCACTCAATTCTAAGGTCTCGTCCATTGGGAGAATGTGTCTCCTGTCCACTCTTTTTAAAACATTTTAAATAGTTTTTAACAGATTCAGTGTGATTTGTAGATGCAGTTCTAAGAACATAATGATGGTCCCTCCCTCCTTCCCTCCTCTTCTTGCACCTGCTGCCCAGTAGGCTTCAGTGACTGAGTAGAGGCAAAACTGTATGGTGGTGAGAGCTGTCTGGTCACAGAAAGAGTGAGCTCCCCAGAGCAGAAGTTCACCGGCACTGCTAACTCCTGTAGGATTATAGCAGCCTTCCAAGTGTGAGGTAGGGGATGAACTCAATATCACATGATGTCTGATCTAATTCTCATCTTCTATGACTCATACATATGGTATCCCAACTTCAGGGAACTGGGAATTGAAGGAAAGATAAAATGAACCAGTAACTACAATATTAATTTAAACTACCTCATTTGCCTCTGTGTAACTGTGGCCTCTTTTACACAGTTTTTAGGGAAATCAGTCTCACAAACTACAAAACATTCCTCGGGGAATGACTCATATTCCGCGGTCTATGAGGAAGGGGGGCTGTGTGCTTTCTCCTAGGACCTCGTTGTCTTGCAAGAAAATAAATGACTTACTCCTCTGTTTCCTTCATCCCAACCCTTTCTTGACAAAAGTGTACTTTGCTGAGACCAATGATAAAAAGCTCCTAGGAGACTTATTTATTTATTTGAAAGGCAGGGGTGGGGGTGCAGCACTGTGGCTTGTAGGTAAAGCTGCTGCCTGTGGTGCTGGCAAACTATATGGGTGCCGGTTCAAGACCCGGCTGCTCCACTTCTGATCCAGCTCTCTGCTATGTGCTAGTGAACCAGCAGATGGAAGACTCTCTCTCTCTCTCTCTCTCTCTCTCTCTGTGTGTGTGTGTGTGTGTGTGTGTGTAACTGTGACTACCAAATAAAATAAATAAATCTTTAAATTAAAAAAAGGCGAAAGGCAGAGGAACAGAAAGATAGAGATTTCCAGAGATCTTCCATCCACTGGTTCCCTCCCCAAACATCCACAACAGTCAGGGTTAGGCCAGGCCAGAGCCAGGGGCTAGGAACCCTGTCTGGGTCTTGGTGGCAGGGCCCCAAGCACCTGAAGCCATCATCTACGACCTCCAAGCACTCTAGCAGGAAGATGTACTAGAAGCATAGGGTAGCCAGTACTGGAACCAGGCATCCCAGGTGGCCACTTAAAAAGTGAAATCACACTATTTGGGATTTCTTTTTCTTGGTAAAAATATTTTGTTGCAATGACATTTGCTGGAAGAACGTGCCCAAAGCAGCCACCTAGCGCTGTCTGTCTCCCTGAGAGCCTCTCTGATTTAAAGCAGTCCCTGCTGCTATTTCTTAATCCACCTGGAAGTAATTGTGTGTCATTTAGGGTGTTCACCAACTCACTTCATCTCCCATCTACATGTTGATTGGCAGAAATGCAATATTTGCTGTTTTCATTTATACCTAATTTAAAATTTGATTGGCTTTTGGGAGCAAACAGAAATAACAATTTGCAGGAAGCAGTGGTTTTAGAATACTAAACATCTGCCAAGTGGGAAACACACAGGCATTAGAGGAGAGGCTGTAATGATACTAGGTAACAGAGCTGAACTGCAAGAATGCTCTTGAAACTGCAGCTACAGCCACACAAGCTCTCTCAGAAGAGAAGGGGGAGGGAAGACTTTACCTCCTGATGTTCATCCTCTTCAAGGTGTGTCATATGGGAATAAATTATTCTGATTTGACAGATGGAGAAACTGAGGGACTGAACAGTCAAGCGACTTGATCTGATTAGCTAATAGCGTAACTTTGGGGTTGAACTGAGAACACTGATTCTCTCAGTTCCCTGGTATTATGAAAATTATTAAGACTTCTTGAAAATCTCATCTCTCCAAGGTGTAGGGAAGGTGTGATAAAGGTTTATGGTTCATGTCAAGGGATACCCAAACCACTGAAGGCCTTGGACTCTGTACTAGGGACCTTGCTTCACCTAAGGTTCATCTCCCAGCTCCACCTGGTTTCTGGCACCAGAAGAGGGAATTAAAATTGAGACCCTGTTATACATTTCAAGATCATTTCAAAGATGAATGATGAAGATCCTTAAAATGGCATACATACTTATGCTCTTCATCTAAAATACCTAAAAAGTAAACATAGGATATGTACTAAAACTCCTCTGTTGCTGAGATATGGAGCCAGGATTCCTGGGTATAGGTCCATGGGCCAGCTCAGGCCTATGACAAGACTGTCACCAGCCCACAGTGAAATAAGAAAAAGAAAAGTGACTTTTTCAAAGAGATCATTTTGGAACTTCAGGATTCATGTCTTTCCACATTTTTAGTAATACATAGCTCATTTTCCTTTTTTCTGTTTTGAAGGAAATAATGCTATTAAGTGTCCAGGTTTTAAATGGTCAGAAGTCCAGTCTCACGTATCAAAATCCCTGGGCTCAAAGTCCACATCCTAACCACCCACTGGTTGGTTAGGTCAGGTTGAACAATGTACTTAGCCTGTTTCGTTATCTGTAAAATAGAAATATTAACAGCACCTATATCATTAAGTGCTGTACATACTGAATTTAAAGAATCAGTCACCCTGGGGCAAGTGCATGGCGTAGCAGGTAAAGTTGCCACATGCAACACCAGCATCCCATCTGGGTGTGTTGAAATAAAAAAGAAAAAATATACCTAGAACGAAAGGATGCTGAATATCAATTGCTTTTTGCTTCTGTACTGCGCTGCTTGCTCAATGAATTAATGTGGCATGTCCAGCGAAGCAAAGCAGGGAGGGGGATAATTGTACCTCCATGACAGGCATCACAAACTCCAGGAAGACGGGAAGGCCCAGTTCTTAGAAAAGGAAACTTGGGGCCGGTGCTGTGGCTCACTTGGTTAATCCTCCGCCTGCGGCACCGGCATCCCATATGGGCACCGGGTTCTAGTCCCAGTTGCTCCTCTACCAGCCAGCTCTCTGCTGTGGCCCAGGAGGGCAAAGGAGGATGGCCCGGGTGCTTGGGCCCTGCACCCGCATGGGAGACCAGGAGGAAGCACCTGGCTCCTGGCTTTGGATCGGTGCAGCGCCAGCCGTAGCAGCCATTTGGGAAGTGAACCAACGGAAGGAAGACCTTTCTCTCTGTCTCTCTCTCTCTCTCTCTCTCACTGTCTAACTCTGCCTGCCAAATAAATTTTAAAAACTAAAAAGAAAACGAAACTTGGTAAATACTTCCTGAAATTAATGGTCTCCCACTTCCTTGTGTGATGCATAGTCCCCAGACTGCTGAGATACACAAATAAAATGCTCAAATTTAGGTAATTGTCATATAAAGAATATGGAACTAGTATACGTGTGTAATGATGAATGTACTTGTTTATTCAAGTGTATAAAAACATTGAGAAGGAGAGAGGCGGGGCTTCTCACCCCCGCACTGCTCTATGTTGTATGTGTCCCAGCTAGCTGGCAATAAAATAATAAATCCTCTTACCCTTGCATCTGTGACTGTCTTTTGTGGGTTAATTGGAAAAGGCCTCAGACTCATAATTCAACAGGTGCTGGTTCAAGTCCCGGCTACTCCACGTCCAATCCAGCTCCCTGCTAATGTACCTGGGAAAACAGTGGAAAACGGCCAAAGTCCTTGGGCCCCTGTTACCCACATGGGAGATCCAGAAAAAGCCCCTGGCTCCTGGCTTCAAATAGGCCTGGCTCCAGCTGTTGTGGCCTTTTGAGGAGTGAACCAGCAATAGAAGATCTCTCTCTCTCTCTTTCTCTCTCTTTCTCTCTCTCTCTCTCTCTCTCTCTCTCTCTCTCTTTCTCTTTGTGTGTGTGTGTCTCCTCTCTCTCTGTAATTCTGTATTTCAAATAAATACATCTTTTTTTAAAAAAAATCATTCACAATTAAACACTAAAATATTAGCTAATATTAAGAATATTATGGGGTCAGTGCTGTGCATTGCTGGCATCCCATATAGGAGCCGGTTCAAGTCCCAGCTGCTCCACATCCGATCCAGCTTTCTGCTGTGGCCTGGGAAAGCAGTAGAAGATGGCCCATGTCCTTGGACCCCTGCACCCACATGGGGGACCTGGAAGAAGCTCCTAGCTCCTTGCTGCAGAACAGCAAAGCTCCAGTCACTGAGGCCACTTGGGGAGTGAACCAGTGGATGAAAGACCTCTGTCTCTCTCTCTCTCTGCCTCTCCTTCTCTCTGTGTGTGTAACTCTTTCAAATAAATAAATAAATATTTTTAAAAAGAATATTATACCTATAACACATATAATAAATGGTAATGTACACAAAGGATCTTCAAAAGCTTTATGGAAGGTATTTATCATGAAGAAACTATGCATGGGTTTCAAAATTTTTTGTATCAAAATAAACTTAGCTTTTAATTCCTTTTTACACAAACTTTTTGAAGTATACACACACACACACACACACACACACACACATTCAACCATAGAAATTCTATACAGATTCCTCAAATTATTGTTTTTTGGGGCCAGCATCGTGGTGCAGCAGGTAAAGCCTCCAATGTCAGCATCCCATATGAGTTTGGGTTCAAGTCCCAGCTGCTCCACTTCTGATCCAGCTCCCTGCTACTGTACCTAAGAGGGCAGCTAAAGATGGCCCAAGTATTTGAGGCCCTGTCACCTACATGGGAGATTTAGGTGGAGTTCCAGGGTCCTGGCTTCAGGCTGCCTCTGTCCCAGCTGTTCTGGACATTTTGGTAGTGAACCAGCAGATAGAAGATTTCTGTCTGTCTGTCTCTCTCTCTCTCTCTCTCTCTCTCTCTCTCCTCCTTTCTTGGTAATTCTGCCTTTTCATTAAATAAATAGTCTTTTAAATATTTTTTTCTGCTGTGAAATCCTCATGTCCAGGCATCAGTGTTATTGTATAAAAGAGGAAAGAGAGTAGTAAGGAGAGATCAGATCATTTCACTTGCACTCAGCCTCCTTTTTTTAAAATTTTTTTAGGTTAGGTTTATTCTATCTAGAGTTTTTTTTTTCTGCTTCTTTCTCTGAAACATAAGTTTTGAGGCAGCAGCAACCTTGTCTGGCTTGTTAACTGCTCTATCCAACATTACCACAGTATAGATATTCAATTATAAACACTGATTGAGTGAAATGAGGGTCAATAGATCCATTAGTGCCAGACATCTTGAGCATGAAATTGTCTTAATGTTAACAGCACTCTGTCCTCACTTGGCCTGCCTTGGCCTCATTCATCCCACTGGTGAATGCCATCAGCCAAGGGCACAGCTTCTGCCCAAGAGGACTTAGGAGCACCCCAGGAAGGGACAGCTTGAATCTTCCTTTGGTCTGTGCTACAACACAGGACACAGAATGTGCTGGGCATCTCTTCCTCTTCCTCTTCCTCTTCCTCTTCCTCTCTCTCTCTCTCTCTCTCACTTTCCCCTTCCATCTCTCTCTCTGTCTCACCCATCCCTCTTTCCTCTCTACCTCTCTCCCCATCTCTCTTTTCTTTTCCCTTCTCCCTCTCCCTCTCTCATATTTATATCTCTATCTCTACCTCTCTCCTTTCCATAAATTTTACTGTGGGATTGCAGCATCTAAGATCACTGACCCCACTAGTTTGTCAACACAGGCAACAGACTATAATTGTTTTTGATGTCAGGTTCAAAGATTTGTTTAAGATCAAAAGATTTTTGTCTATTTTAAAGTGCCTTTATTTATGGCTTTACCTAGGACAAAATACAATAGGGACATGAAAGGTAACTATCAATTCTGAGTTAAAGTAGCTGTGTTTATGAACAAGAACTAGGTCATGCTGCTTACAGGATTGAGCCTTTTAATGGTGCGGGGGGGTTGTTGGGGAAAGGAATGGGGTGAGGTTTTTTTTATCATTAATTACATAGAAAGAATAAATGTCAATAAATTAAGGCAACACTGAAGGCAACAGGCAACTCTTCAAGTGCTATAAACATAAATTACTGTGACAAGTGATCAGGTGTCATCATATTAGAGACCATCAAATGCAAGCTGGCATAGGCTCCCCATTAGCATCAGCGTGTTCTTCAAAGTCACAGAGTTTATGCCTATCACAGTCCCACTTGACCATAGTAAATTCACTTATGCCCCTAGGATTATTTGTTTATTTTAAGAGAGAAAATACCATGTTTCTATCTTAACTTATCCAATAAACTCACACTGAGGACTTGAGCTGAAGGGATACATTTGGTAATGCTTATTATTTGCATATGAAGTGACTTGGATTTCTAAGTATTATTGAGACTTGCAAATACTTTGATTAGTCAGTTCCACACCTGTCTCTCAGAGAGCATCTTAGATACACAGGGACTAGAGAAGAATATAAAGAGAAAACTCATGCTTCACTACTGCAGGAAATGGATAGATGAACAGATTTTGAGAGATACACTAAGTCCTCTTTAGGGAGTCTATTATCCACTTTCCCAGATGAGCGGCTTCTTCACAGTGGGCAGGGGAAGAAGTGGCACATGAACAGGGCAGGAGGGTGAGCAAATGCTTTCTCTCTTTCCCTTAGAGCGCATTTTCTCCAGTGACAACCAAGTTTAAATTCAAAGATCACAGCCACGGGGCTGGCGCTGTGGCATAGCGGGTAAAGCTGCCACCTCTGGTGCTGGCATCCCATATGGTCACCAGTTGGAGTCCCTGCTGCTCCACTTCTAATCCAGCTCTCTCTCATGGCCTGGGAAAGCAGTCAAAGATGGCCGAAGTCCTCGGGCCCCTGCATCTATGTGGGAGACCTGGAAGAAGCTCCAGGCTCCTGGCTTCAGATCAGCACAGCTCCAGCTGTTGTGGCCATGTGGGGAGTGAACCAGCAGATGGAAGACCTCTCTCTCTTTCTGCCTCCCATTCTATCTGTGTGTAACTCTGCCTTTCAAATAAATAAATAAATTTTTTTAAAAAAAAGATCACAGCCACGCATAGATGTATTTTTAATTTCAAATGTTCAGTATGTGCTATTGGAACAGCGCAACATTTCCCAGGGTTTTTCTGCTATATGTGAGTTTTTAAGGTATTAATAGATGTTCACAAAAAGGGAAGTCTCCAACATTATATATGTTTATGAAACCCAGACCCTCCCAAAGAGGGTCCGTCACAGAGAAGGAATTTTGCTACACATAAAATGGAAAATGAACGTCAACAGTTAATAAAATGTCATAGTGAAAAAGTATGACTCCATCTAATGAAAACAATAGCCAATTAAAAACTGCATATTGTCAGCCAGGCCATGAGCTCAGTGCATATGTAAGTTATGATGTCATTAAACTCCCAAGATGAAGACAGCACTACTGTTTTCACACGTCCTTCACACATGAGAAAATTGGAGCTCATGCAGTAAAATAACACGTCTAAGGTCACGCAGTCCAGGATTGGAACCCAAGTGGCCAGAGTCCGAGACCTCTGCACTAAACCTCTCCCCATGTTTGCCACCAAAAGTCAGGTGTCCTGGCTTGGGTTGGGCCTTAGTCAATCCTGAGCCTCATCTGCCTTTGCTTTCTCATTTGAAAATACAAAGAGTAGGATGAGAATATGGACAGTTAAGTCTCTACAAATGGCATTTGTCTTGTTTTTCTAACATGCATGAGATAGGCCTTGTGCAATGCCTAAATGTCAATGTAACTTTTAAAAGACCTATGTGCCTTTATACCGTGAATATCCAGCAGTTTATTCTGAATTCTCATTCTTGGTCTACTACCTGTCAGGAGCTTAACTGTGGTCTGAAAGGTTACAATTTTTTTTTATTTTTTATGTATTTTTTCAATTTTTCTACACCAAGTATACATTAATTTTCTAGGAGTATGTTTGTCTTAGAACTGTATCTATGGGCCAGCACCGCAGCTCAACAGGCTAATCCTCGGCCTAGTGGCGCCGGCACACCAGGTTCTAGTCCCAGTCGGGGTGCCGGATTCTGTCCTGGTTGCCCCTCTTCCAGGCCAGCCCTCTGCTGTGACCCGGGAGTGCAGTGGAGGATGGCCCAAGTGCTTGGGCCCTGCACCCCATGGGAGACCAGGAGAAGCACCTGGCTCCTGCCTTGGGATCAGCGCGGTGCGCTGGCCACAGCATGCCTGCCACGGCGGCCACTGGAGAGTGAACCAATGGCAAAAGGAAGACCTTTCTCTCTGTCTCTCTCTCTCACTGTCCACTCTGCCTGTCAAAAAAAAAAATGAATTGTATCTATGAAATACATGAAATCTGTTCTTATATTAACAAAAAATTATTTAAAAAAAGACAAATGAAAAGAGAATGATTCACTGATTAATCCCAATTATTCTAATTTGCCTTCCTGTTCTATCCTCACAGCATGTTTTTGGTCTACAACACCTTATCTTGTTGATTTCTTGTTTTTCTATTAATCTCAGTTTTATTTCCTTATGTTCCACTCAGTTAATTGGAAAGCTC
Source organism: Sylvilagus floridanus (assembly GCA_949820135.1). NCBI lineage: Eukaryota > Metazoa > Chordata > Mammalia > Lagomorpha > Leporidae > Sylvilagus > Sylvilagus floridanus. The sequence goes on from OX463235.1 coordinate 61,074,862, forward strand.
TTAAAGACCTGCAGTCTTGGGGCAACAGCTCATATATCCTTGTCTCTGTATTTAGTTACTAACATATGCATCATAAGCACATATTTAAAATTACTGATCACCTGTCCTTTTCTTAATCAAATCTCTATATTTGAAAGTTTAAGTTGAAAACAGACTTGTGGCCGGCACCGTGGCTCAACAGGCTAATCCTCCGCCTTGCGGCGCCGGCACACCGGGTTCTAGTCCCGGTCGGGGCACCGGATTCTGTCCCGGTTGCCCCTCTTCCAGGCCAGCCCTCTGCTGTGGCCCAGGAGTGCAGTGGAGGATGGCCCAGGTGCTTGGGCCCTGCACCCCATGGGAGACCAGGAAAAAGCACCAAGCACCTGGCTCCTGCCATCGGATGAGCGTGGTGCGCCGGCCGCAGCGCGCCATCCGCGGCAGCCATTGGAGGGTGAACCAACGGCAAAGGAAGACCTTTCTCTCTCTCTCTCTCTCTCTCTCTCTCTCTCTCTCACTGTCCACTCTGCCTGTCAAAAAAAAAAAAAAAAAGAAAACAGACTTGTGCTTGAAGCCTCTCCTTTACCTGGGCCTATTTTTATAGGCTAGATTCTTTAATTAGCATATTATCAAGTCAAAGGCATTGGGTCAGTTTGACCACTGGATCCAAATTATCGAAGAGCTTCCCTGGGGAGGGATACACTCTTGTCAGCAATGTTTGAGTTGCAACTTCCTGTGTTTGTCAGCACTAATTGTTTTAATTTAATAAAAATTCCTGGCTAGTTTGACTGATGAAAGTGGTAGCTTCTGAGTGGATTTATAAAAAAAAAAAAAAAAAACTTCCACAAATTTGTTTTACAATTTCTACAATTTCTATGTACTCTTTTGAGTTTTTAATCATATTTGATATTCATTTAGCTGTAAAGATCTTAGTTTTCTACTTGTACAAACTCTTTTAAGAAAAATAGAACTAATCTTTTGGCATACCTTGTGGAAATTTTTTCTCAGTCCACCTTATAATTTGATGAAACAATTTTTTTTAATTTTATGAAGCAAAACCTCTTTCTTTCAATTACTTTTCACTTAGATATATATTGCACCTTGTATTAGTCATATTTAATCACCATAAAAATACCTAGAAATACTAATTTGACAAAGAGAAAATGTTCATTTGGTTCACGGTGTTGGAAGTTTAAGTCCATGACCAGGTAGCCCTGTTCATTGGGCATCTGATGAGGGTAGCTGAGTACTTACAGAGAAAAGATCACTGACAAGCCAGGAAGCAGAGAGAATGACTGACTCAGTCTTTTATAACCAACCCTCTGTCTAGAAACAGTCATTGATGGCCTAAAATCCTTCTGCTAGGCCCCACCTCCAAACACCAGAATTGGATTATCCCGACCCTTAGTACCATTAACTTACAACTGGAGATTAGTGCCCACATGAATTCAGGACAGGAGCAAAACCTTGTTCAAATCATTTTTTTTATTTATTTTTCTTTCCTTCCTGTGCTTTCTTGATTCTCGTATTTTCAACGACAGCTCTATGCTTGACTCCAGATATTAACAAGAAAAGCGCAAATCACAGAAACAACAAATCAGTTATCTGGAATACATGGATATTAAATGTAAGTGGTTCATTCCGTTGGTGTTTTTCCAAATGCTAACTAGGCCTCACTTTTTGTACTTGTGAATGGCTCTATTTCAAATAGAGGACTTTCAGAAATAAAGTCTTGGCCCTCAACCTGGGTAGGTAACGGGAAAGAGAAGTAAAGCAGAAAGGACTTTCACCTAGAGCGTGTTCCTTTCAGTCTCCTTTTTTCCTTCTTGAGCTGTGTCTCTGCCTCACCAAGCTGTAGACTATGTCACGCTCTCCTTCTAAGAAGTCTTCTCTGACACTCTGTCACTGTGGACTCTACAGGTTAAACTATTTCCACACGTTCACTGTTTTGTCTGATTTCACAGTTATAATTTTAAACTTTTTAGGGCAAAGACTGTTGAAATGAATAAAGATGATAGTGGCCTAATGTGAAAATTCAAAGAGTAAATTTTTCTGCAAAAGCAGAACGCATTAGAATCAATCTCACCAACCCCACAATTCATTCCTTATGAACAAACATTTATCTTGTCAGAATGATTCACACCCATGGATATCAGCAAACTCACTCTGCTCTTTCCTGTATTCTGGCTAATTGTTTTAAGACACTCCTACTCACCACCAATTCACTTCTTGCCTAGAGATTTCTATGACTTTGGTAGGGAGCTGGATTATTCTGTCTCCAGGAACTTAAAAAAAAAAAAAAAACCAAGGCCTCCAAGTGAAAGATTCTGATCTGTCTCCAGATAGTCTGACATGTTCTCCTAGTAATTTGGGGGAAGTTACTTAATTGTCCTGAATGTCGATTGTTTCATTTGCTACAAAGAGAATAATAGAAATTACCATAAAGCTTATTGTATACTCTCTTAAATAATACAAAATACATGGAAGTCAGTCTACAGCTGGTTCTCAAGATATGGTTTCCTTTCCTCCTAGAAGCCACACTGTCTCTATCTCCAGTATGCAATTGCCTCAAGACAGTCCATAGATGAGAGCTGGTGTCCAGGCCAGCGGTTGGCCAAGCCCTTTATCTCCACCCCAGCACCATGCCTTTAGTTACAGCCCATAGTTAAGCTTTTCCTAAAAAGCAGGGATCAGAAACTAATCCTGATTGAGTCCAGTTCCCAGAGGAACTTAACTTCTCATGTGCTTGTCTTATATAATATGAACTTATCTTGATATCCTCGTGAGATATAAGCAACATGGGGCCAAGAGAACACCTTAGTCATCTCTTAACATCTTACAGTCTCTAGCACAGCACTCAACAGCAGATGAGTGTAAGTACGTTTGAATTAGATTTCCCAACCACTCCACCCTTATAGGAAAGGTTTATTATGCCTCAGCTGGAACCACGAGTCACCAGAACACTTGTCTCCCTGCCAAGAATCAGTCCTGAGCATATACTGGTCAGCATTAGCCAATAACAATAACATAACCATAATTCTTTTTCTCAGGGATTGGTTTAAGACTGGACCAAAAAGGCATGATTAGAGGGCTTCCGAGAAGGGTCTGCTCTCAAAAGAGAATCCAACTTCTTTGCAAAGATGCATGACCATGAAGGAAATTAGCCTTCAGAAAAGACCAGTTTACCAAGGAAAAGGAGGCAGGGAAGACCTGGCATGGGATGAAGGGTGACTTGATGACCTTGGATCCAGCAATCTCAGCCTTTCTTGACAAGGAAGGCATTAAATGTGTACATCAGTAAAGCCAGTTGATGATTTTTATTCAAAAACAGCCTAATCTTCTAGTCCTTCCAAGTTCAGCAAACATTTAGAAAGCCTTTTGTCTGGCACAAGAAGTAGTGCAGGCACTTGGTCTGGCCTAAGTTGAGAGAACACATGGGAGCGCCAGGCATACTATGACTGGATTTGATTTTACACAGGAACCTGTTCCCTTGACATATCCTTTCAGCAACAGAGAAATATTCAAAACACCGCTCATGACATCAAGAAAATTTAAATCCCATAGACCTGAGGAGTAATTTGCCAGCCCGGTAATATATGTCCCAGTAAACCATTTGTTTCTTACCTTAGCAGTGTTGGGCACACAGTAGGTCTTCGTGCAATATGCACAAGTTGGTTGACTGATCAAACGACTCTGAGTAATGAACTTCCAGGATTTCAATCCCACACTCTATGGAAAGAGAAAGAAGTAAAGGAGTGAGAGGAAAATGTAAGCTATTTCATTTCCATGGCGAAAATTTTATCCTAATTTTTGATTTGAAACATCACCAAGGCTTAATGTCAGCAATTGGCCACAACTTGCACTCAGAGTTCAGAGGCCCCATGTGACTGAGAAAAAGAAGCATCTACTCCAATTACAGAAAAGCTGTTCATGGAACCCTTGCCAAATTATCATCTTAACAGGATGATTTTTGTATGCGTGCCCTGAACTGATTCTTAAACCTGGAAGCAGAGAAGAAACTTGAGGGAGACATGTGTTGGGATGACCAAAGTGCTTCCATGTGAGCATCTGAATTCCCTTGAGTTGCTGTGTATTTCATAAACATTGCACAGAACTGGCAAAGACATTCTATCTTAGGAGTTTATGGAACCACTTTCTCAAAATACAAAACAGAGCCTGTCTCTTCATTTGTTTTATTTTGTTTTTCTTGTGTTGTACATGAAGCTCCAAGGTAGAATCTATCCTAACCTCTGTTAGAGATGAGCAGATGCTTCTGAATTACTACTTAACTTCTACAGTATTAAGCTGGATTTTGCTTCCTGTGAGTAAAACATAGCTCTCTGTGTAAGGTACTTCCCCTGCTTATTTGCTGCTATATCCTATGCTCCTAACCCCTTGTTTCTGAGCATTCTGACCAAGATAAAAGTGTAAGAGGCAGAGTTGGAGCCATCAAGGGGGTGAATGGAGAAAAGAGGCTCAACATGGCTAGAATGAGGAATTGCATGAGGAGTGTGGCAAGAAGGGATGTTGCAAACGACCAAGCACTGTTCATAATAGGTTATAAAGGTAAAAGTTAGGGTTTTGCTTTGCACCAAGAGGAGACCCAGAAAACGCTGAGTAGGGAATTGACTTGATTGAGTTACCCTAGAAGCAGATGCTGAGAGGAGGATTTGTATCTGAGGATTTCATTTAGGAAGTAATCCCAGGAGTCTGTGGGAGGTTGATGGGAAAAAATACAGAGAACAGGCACAAGGCAGCAGAGAGTTTGAGGTTAAACAAGTCCCACATGGACCCCATTAGTTCAAAGGTTCTTAGATCTCTGTGTTCACAGTTAAGGATCTGGTTCTCAGTGTTATTCTGCCTCATTTTAAGAAGGGACTCCAGCAGACAAACATCTAGAAAATACAGAAAAAAACCCAAACTTTGTATTTCTTACAACCCATTGTGAATGGCCCTACATCATTTCCAATGTCCCTTCTTTCCACACCCCTCATGTAGCGCTGTAATATTTTTAAAATTCCATTTACATCAAAAGAGAGATAAGTGATGAGGGTGAGTTCCAGTGTGTGGATGGGGGCACCAGGAGACATGGGGCATGGTGGTCTTGGGGAAGACTAGAAGAGCAAGAAGACAGGACCTCCTTTGTGCTGTCTATAGCAGCTGCCAGGTTTTAAAAAGCACACTCTTGGAATTGAGTTGTAAGGTAAGAAAGCCACATTTCCAATTCTGGGAGGAAAACTCATTGTGAAAGTTGGTGATCAGGCCTAAGTTCATGTTTCTATGTGAGCCATTAAGTTTGAGACTCTCAAATTTCTTCTGAGGAAGGTCAGTGTTGGTCCAGGGAGCTGGTTGCAATGTGAGACCAATGAAGTAATGACAGCAGGAGGTGGGTGAGGTTGTGGAGAAACCTATGGATCCCCACAGATGGAGAGGTTTAGAAAAGGGCTCATGTTGGGCACTGGCTATGTCTGCTCAGCCTTCTAACCACAAGATGACCATTCATATAATCAATAAGGATTTTTTAAAAGACAGCATCCACTCTCCTAACATGATGTAAATACTGTCCTGGATTAAGGAAATGAAGAAAAACAAATAATTCTGAACAGGAAAGAGTTAAAATAAAAACTCTTGGAAAATGAAAAAAGTCAGCTTTTCTCTGTAATTCCATGTGCTGTCTCACAGTGGGATAATTACAAATCATGGGGGGAAATTGGTACAATCATGTTTAATTGGTTTCAAAGGTTATTGTCTTTTTCAACCTTTACCTCTGAATAATATCAGCACAGAAACATAACTTATGTGTGAATTTTTTGTCCTCTTATCAGGAATTATACAGGAACAATAGATTAGATTATTGTTCCACCTAGTAAATGATAAATTTTTTTCTTCAGTGACTATAAAATAGAAATAAAGAGAAATCTCGACAGTATCAGCATGATTAAATGAAAGTTATTAACAAGAACAGAGTTTACCATACACTTAAATATATTTTTTTAAAAAAGCACCAGTGTTTTAAATGTTGGGAAAATTGCATTGCAAAGCCAATGAATTTCTCAACAGCTTTTGTTAGTAATTAGTATAAAACATGTTGACTGCACAATGGAGAATGAAGAAAACAGAGAGGTCCATGACAGGAAGCAGGTTGATCATCTAACTACATTTTAGTTCCAGGTGGAATATTAGGAACAAAATTCTACAAAGTTATCTATGCATTTTACAGCTCTGTTTCTTAAAATAAATAAATACATTTTTCTCATTAGGGTACAATTTTAACAACAAATAATAGCAACCCATAAGGTGTGTGTCCCCAGTGGAACTTAGGAGAGAAGACTGTTGACCCAGTGGAGAGCAGCTGAAGGGTGAGTTGGCACTGGTGGAGACTGCAGACACCAGGAGGTGGCACAGCAAAATGCAAAAATTACCATTGACAAGGGGCTACTCATGGGTGGGAGGCTGTCTTTCTTGGATAAATGAAGCCAGACATAGCAATCTAGGTGTCTCCCAACCACAAACCCATATGGCAAACTACCATCCAGGTTGCAGATGTACAATAAAGTTTATTACATCATATTTTAGACTCTGTATACTAATTCTTAGTGCCACAGAGTTCAGGAAGAAAGGTTTGAGCCAACTTTCAACACTGTAAAGTTTCTTTTAATTGAATTTTTTAAGAAAAACTGTAGTTTCACATGCAATTGTAAGAAATACAGGCTGTGACACAGTAGGCTAAGCTAGCATCCCATATGGGCGCTGGTTCATGTTCTGGCTGCTCCTCTTCTGATCCAACTCTCTGCTTTCTCTCTATCTCTCCCTCTTCCTGTCTGTAATTCTATCTCTCAAATAAATAAATAAATCTTTGAAAAATAAATAATACAGAGGGGCTGGCATTGTGGCACAGTGGGTTAAGCTGCCTCCTATGACACTGGCTTCCATATGGGCACCAGTTCAGGTCCCAGAAGATCTGCTTCCCACCCAGTTCCCCCAAAAATGTCCCTGGGAAAGCAGAGGAAGACAGCCCAAGTGATTGGGTCCATACACCCTCATGGGAGACCCAGATGAAGCTCTCAGCTCCTGGTTTTGGCCTGGCCCAGCCCCAGCTATTGCAGCCATTTGGGAAGTGAACCATTGTTATAGAAGATTGTCTCTCTCTCTCTCTCTCTCTCTCTCTCTCACTGTAGCTCTGCCTTTCAAATAAATAAATAAACTTTCTTTAAAAAAACAAATAATAGAAATCCATGTGTATTTGACTCACTTCTCCAGTACAAAACTGCAGTACAAAACTGCAGAACATCACAAAGAGGACACTGACAACAATTTTATTCAATTATTTATCAACAATAATTCAGCACCTCCCATTTTACTTGGATGTACATATTATGTGTATATGTCTAAAGTCCTAAAATTTTCACTCATTGCCTTATAAGCATGGTCTTTATGATCAAGTAAATAGTTGGACTATTATACAGTCTCATACTTTCTTAGAGTGGGGCAAGGTAGAGGCAGGTGATGGACAGATTGAGTTAATGCATCAGGTAGCATATATTTATTAGGTGTCAACTATTTTCTTAGATAAATATTAGAAATTCATCACATCTGTTAGTATCCAATGCTGACAAGGATTTATATATTTATAGAAAGGGATGTGTGACTCCCTTTCTAAACAGCCTCTGTATATCCCATATACCTATTCCACTTATTCCATATTTCCATTGGCAATTCTGTCCTTCACTATTTGTCTAGTGGCCTCCTATGTTATTTTTAATCCAGAATAGAAGCAAACATTCCGGCCTGGTGGTTAAGACACTTTCTGGGACACCTGCCTCCCATATCGGAGTGCCTGAGTTCAACACCTTCCTCTAGCTCCTGATTCCAGCTTCCTACTAATGTGGACCCTGGGAAGGCAGTGGTGTGGCTCAAGTAATTAGGTTCCTGCTGCCTATGTGAGAGATCCAGGTTGAGTTCCTGAATCCGTTTTCAACCTGGATCAGTTTCCACTGTTGCAGGCATCTGGGGAGCAAACCAGCAATGGAAGCACTTGCTCACTCTTGTTCTCGTTCTCCCCCCCCCCCACCTCTTTCTCTCTCTCTGACAAATGAACAAGCAAAAATTTAAGAAAAAAAAATCCAGAGTAAACTGAATTATACATATTGTTAAAGGCTTGGATTTTAGCCTAAGACAGGTTCCTATCTCATGTCATTATCTTCCTGACCTTTAAAAATTTATCTAAACTATCCAAGAATGGGCATCTATATGGGGCTAATAAGAGTCTGTTTCATAGGACCTGGACAGCAAGTTAAGCATTTTTAACAAAGTACTTACCAGGGAGCTTGGCACTTGGCATGTACTAAATAAATTGTCTTCATATAATATTAGTGTAATGTGGCTGTGTAATCGTAGAGTTGTAATTATACAATTTAACAATTATAAGAAAATTTTAGTTTTAGAATGAAAAGTAAAGTCTTTTCATTCTAAAGAGAGAAGCATTTAAGTTTATTTATTTTATTTTTGTTTGAAAGGCAGGGAGAGCATGTGTTCTTCCACCCACTGGTTCACTTCCCAAATGCTTGCAAGAGCCAGGGCTGGGCCAGGTGGGAACCAGCAGCCAGGAGATACATTCTGCCACATTGAGTGATCACCTGCTGCCTCCCAGGTACATGAGCAACAACATGGATTATAAGTGCAGGCATGACTTGAACCCATGCTTGGACATGGGATGTGAGCAGCCCAACCTACTCCACCACAGCACCCACCCTGACAGAAGAAATTTTGTGTCCCCTGAACAAACTTGCGGTTTTGGTAGCATGTGGCAGAAGAGTTCTTTAGAACAAGCCCATGATTTGGGTGTGAGAAAAGGATCTCCATGCACATTTCTCCAATGAGGCATTAATTCAACTTCCTTGATTTCCTCCAAGTCATGAAAAGGGGACAGCACACGTGTCAGTGACTACTGTATAGAGACTCTGGCTTTCTACAGAATGGCCTTGACAGAACCAGGTGATAGGCAAAGTGGTGACAGTATATTCTATATCAGACAGGAGAATTTGTGTTATGGGAAAACAAAAAGGATTAAAGAGTCATTCTCGGGAGCAAGGATCCATAGAGATGGTGTGGTTTGAATGCCAGCACACTGGAATTGGAGAACTCTTCTACGATGTCTGAGGACAACCGAATATCAGCCATACATGGTGATTTCCAGCACCAACATCCCCAGAACCAGGCTTTTCAGTTGGCATATGGTGATTTGTGATGACAGTGTTCCTCCCTTGGAAGGATTTGTGTGGACCACCTAGTGAAAAATCGATAAAGAAGAAGATGCTATTTGGAAGCAAAATAAAAGGGAAAGAAAATAGCCCTGGCCACAGATATCAAATCAAGAATAGGAAATCTGAACTTGTCCTATTCTGCTTCCATTATGTTTCCAAAAAGAAAGCAAGAAAGTGGGTTTGTGTGACAGATTGATAACATTTCAGCTGTTGAATTAAAACTTGCTCTGCTTGTAAATTCTTATAAATGAAGGAATGTCCACTGATAATGCTTTAGCAAAAGCAGCCTCAATTGCACACTGGTTCCCTTTCAACCACCATTTATTGAACATGTTCTGTGTTTTAAGTACCGTGTTAATGCTTTCAATGCAGATGAAATGGGCAACATTGGCCTCACTACACAAACAAGAATTCACCATTTACCTGAGGTCTCCTATCAGGTGACTTGCTAGCTGGAACTTAATGAAAAACTTGGTTAGGTGTCTGAGGGCTCAAATCCCTGGACGTCAATAGTTGAATGTGACTTTGCATTCATCTGTGTCTGTTCCAGAAATCTCCGAATTACTCTCTGCCCATGCCCTGTTTTCACACAACCCCACTGAAACTATTTGAAGAAAGGTAGCCAGTTAAAACAGTGTGCGACCATTTACCATAAAAGGTGCTGGTGGCTCTTTAAACAGAGGAGTGTTGCATCACTGATTCATGAGACTCTGAAGCTATGCTTCATCTGGGACTAAGATCAGGTCCCTGCGTTGTGTGAGGAGGCAACGGCACAACTAGGAACTTGCTGTGCCACTGCTGTGATAAGTTCTTCCTCCAGTCATGGAAAGGCAAGGTTGAAAATCTAATTGAGAACTACCAGAGGTGGTGAGACCCCTCCTAACCCACTCTGTTGACCAGATGCAGTGTAAAAACATGGTAATGTGTTCATGTTATTCTTTAACATCAAGCATTTAGGGACAGAAATATTCCATTCAGAGAGAGAAATGGATATCAAAAAAAAAAAAAAAATCAAGGGCTTGGGGCAAAGGGTGGAACTTACGCACCCTGCAATCAGGTGGCACCAAGGAACATGCAGAGAAGCCTTGAGTCCCTTGTGGTTCTAGGCAGGAAGGAGAGGAACAAGAAAAAATACAGGAGCATCTAGAAATGAGAATGGGTAGGGGCCGGCGCTGTGACACAGCGGTTAAAGCCACCGCCTACAGTGCCGCATCCCATATGGACACTGGTTCAAGACCCAGCTGCTCTGTTTCCAATCCAGCTCTCTACTATGGCCTAGGAAGGCAGTAGAGGGTGGCCCAGGCCCAAGCCCAAGCCCTTGGACTCCTTCACCTGCACGGGAGACCTGGAAGAAGCTCCTGGCTCCTGGCTTCGGATCAGCACAGCTCTGGCCATTGTGGCCAGTTGGGGAGTGAACCAGCAGATGGAAGACCGAACTCGCTCGCTCTCTCTTTCTCTCTCTCTCTCTCAGCCTCTCCTTCTGTGTGTAACTCTGGCTTTCAAATAAATAAATAAATCTTAAAAAAAAAAAAAAAAGAAATGAGAATGGGCTTGGGACTGGATCCTGATTACGAAATTGCCAAAAAGTTCTTTGGAGAGGAGAAATAAGCCACATTATGGACTCTGTGATGTGATACCCACTGTCTATATTCATGCATGTTACACATAAATTAGAAGCACAGGTAGGAAATTGATTGGAAATCTATAAAGGAAATGAATTTTTTAAGTCTGGATCAGTGTAAAAAATACAGAAACACTGAACAAGAAATCTGGAGCCCGAGGGCCTGAGGCAGTCACAGGAACAGTAGCCCCCCCGGGGTACTCTCAGAAATACTCAAGAGGGCTTTAGACTATCACAAGCTATGGAATTACACACACACACACACACACACACACACACACACAAGTCATTTTACTAGGATCTTGACAGCCAAAGTTCCAGCTGGCACCATTGTTACATATTTTTTTCCTTCACAAACCCTCAGGTGAGTGGGTGGAGCCAACAAATTGAGGCGATCAAAAGCATGGGCTTTCCAGATAAATGCGATGAATTCTGGGAGGACAGAGTTGTTCTGCTTATAAGGACCACTTGAGAAATTTGCTCACACCCATCCCCACCTCTGTGTCATGCACACAGGATGCTGTTTGTCTCTTATGAAGCTATGTGCAGAGAGAACAGCTGCTCACTTAAATTCCCAGAAGGCCAGTCTGCACATGATCTGGGGTCTCAAGCTCTCAGAAGTTCACCTAACCTGAGTTTTGAGTTTAACTTTTTGGTGATTTGCTTTATGCCCATTTTACTGAATTCAGGCAAGAAGAGAAATACACTAACCTAAGATAAATGATCTGGTTTCTAAGTAGTGCTTTAGTTTATAGTGTTTCCACAAGACATTGCTTTCTCTTTAAAGTAGATATTTATTCTTCTATTTGGGTCTCTGGGCAGGTGATTGCCAAGGCCAAGGCCTCTGCAGAGAACATTACTGTGAGTGGGAGAAAAACCCAAGGAATTTTGGCTATGCTTGCTAGTCAAACAGAGTTGTGGTTTCTAAATGAAGAATTGCAATGTCACACAATAAACTAGCAATGGAAAAGCACCTGTGTGTCTGTAATTGAAGAACAGTGAACTGGAGGGATTTAGACATGATCTCTATGTGAATCAGTCAATCAATGCAGACGAAAACTAAGAGGAAGTCTACATTTTTATTAAACATGCCTAACAAAAATCTCACTCAGTTTCTGGTCCTGAGACCTGGTTCTGGTTCCTAATTTATTTTTATTATGTTCAGTGGTAAATTCACTTCAAAACTGACAGCTCTGTCAAGGCAGCTTTGGCTTCCTATGTGCACGTAAATGCCTGGCTAAATTGCTCAGCAAATCCATGACTAATCAGAACCCGTGGGAGTACTCCCAAGAGAGACAAGCAGAGCAGAATCATTGTATTGCTCCTCAGGGATTCAAACTCATCTAGAGTTAGACACTGCCTTTAAATGAAAGTGTAGGTGTGGAGGGGAGCTCTTGGGAGCTGAAGTCCACAAGTCTGCACTCAGCAGGCCACCCTGGCTCCACTTTTCCAGCCCCCACCTCAACTCATCTCCACATCCTCACCCAAAAGCTCTCCACTGTCTGTCAGCTTCCTACCCAGTACTACTCCATTGCAATTTTCTGAAAGCCCTGTTCTTACTTTACAACTTCTAGGAGTATTTCTAACTCCATCACTGCACATACATTGTCCATGACACCTTTGGCGACTGTCAATCAAGAGCACTTGAAATTCAGTTTGCCCTGTAGTATCCACATGCTCCATATCAATTGCAGGCAGCCTCCTGTCACTTGGAATCTACCTGTCCTTCAATAGACACTTGTTGTGTGTAGACCCCCCAGTACCTCACCTCACAGAGATTGCATATATACTGTTGATTAAATTACAAACAATGGCCCTTTTATCAGATTCATCTTAAAATGCCTTGTATGAGGTACTTCAAAAAGTTCCAGCAAAAAATTTTTAAATCCATGTATAGTTTTTCATTATATGCAAAAATTTACCACAAACTCTCTGTAAATGAATTTAAAAATTTATGTACCAAAATAAATGTATAATTCCATTTCTCATGGACTTTTTGAAGTGCCTTCAAATTATTGGCATCATTCTATATGTATAGTATTTGTCCTATCAGGGCAATACTTGTCCTATCTTCTTAAATTATAACCTCTCCAGAGACACAAGACCTTGCTTTAAAAACACTAGCATCTGCATTTAATGTTGTACAGCTGCAAAGCCACAGTTCATTGGCCTCCATCTCCTTAAAATTCCATTAGTAAATGTGTTATTGTCAGCACCCCAATGAAAAGTTAAAAATGTCTATTGGAAAAGCAAAATATCAAACAGATTAAATCATAATGTGTCCATGAAGAAGCTCAGACACAGGCTTATAAATTTTCCGATGCTTCCAACATGAAAGAACATCCAATCTGTTTCACTTCAAATGCCCTTGTTCACTTTAATATTGTTCCTAGAGAAGGAAAGGCCTTTGAAGACTTTGGAAGTTGGCTTCAGTAATATCCAATTATTCAGGCTTCAAGTATAAATGTCACCAAATTGAGTCACACTTTCTTTTTATAAGGCAGACACTGGAAAATCACCAAGAGAGTTTACATGCACTAATTCATTAAAGACTTCCACAGGCTCCCTAAAGACCGAATAAAAAATCCCAGTATCTTAAATTTTTTGAGAATTTTCTTCCAGGAGTTCTTTGCAAAGAAGTCATTATATTTTATAAACCTTTAGAGTACCACAATCGCCCAGGCATGCCTGGGAATGAAAGGTTATGCCTTCTACCTCTCTACTGGAATGACTTTGAAGTCTTGTATTAAATAGAGTTCAATGGTTCTGCATTGGGAATGTTTTGATTTGGGGAGACATAGATGCTATCCCCCTGTGCCTGAATTTTTTTCTAATCTGAGACAATACTATCCCTTCCTGAAAATAAGCAAGGACAACAATTTTCAGTCATTACCCATGAAAATGACTCATTTTAGCCAAGACAGAGTATTAGTAATCTGTCTGCCAATGAAAAGACTACGGTTGCTCATTTAATTAATGGGAGGATGCCTTTAATAAACTCCCTCCCACCACATTACTGAAATTTTTACTAAAAAAGGCACAGCTTCCTCTTGCATTTTGGTTAAAACCAATTTAAGTCCTATTAAAGTTGGACTCTTGGAGGAAAGAGGAGGCCAAGCAGTGCTGTGGAGGAGGGATCAAGAGAGCAAGGACTCTTGTGGCATGTTTGTAATTCCAGATGCAAAGAACACAGGTCAGGCACAGGTGCAATTATTTCCACCCAGTTCTTGCAGAAGCTTTGGGCTCTCTGACCTTTACCTAGACCTCAAAAACAAACCATTCAATAACCATGTCATACTTATCCAATTACTTGGAAAATTCCATGTGTCAGAGTCAGATTTTCAGGAGAAGGGATAATGGTCGTCATAGCCTTTTGAGCATTTACTAGTATTGGGACTTCCACCAAGTATGCTACATGAGTTATTTAATTTTTTGATAGATACAGTGGTGTACCATCCAGACCTCTCTCCAGTTTCTTGAAGCATTAGTGACTAATGACTTTCCAGTAATTGAGCTTGGCCAAATGAGCTTCCTCATCAAGTTCATGGTCCCTCATAAAAGAGGGAATGGTTAATGTGAGGGTACAAAGTCAGCCCCCTTGCCTCAAAGATGGACAATTCTGAAAGAACATTAAAGTTTTAAAAGACTAGTTAAGTACTCTTTTGTAACTGCACTGCCATTCATCTTCTTCCTCTGCCCAATCCTGCTTCCCTCACCTCTCCCAGATTTTGTTTCTGAAATTATTTTTCAATAATTTCAAAAAAAATCTGAAAATTTTTCTGCATAATTCAAAGTAAAATCATTGAAACAAGAAGCAACCCAGAAGGCAAACTCTCAAATAAGTCTTGGTGCTATATCATAAAGAACAGGGTAACACAAACAAAATAAAACCAGTATGTGACAGAGTTATCTGTACCACCATGTCTATCACAGCTCAATTCACAATAGCTAAGATACAGAATCAATTCAAAAATCCACCAATTGATAACTGAATAAAGGAAATGTGGTTTATATACACTGTAGAATACTACACAGCCATCAAAAAGAATTAAACCTGTCTTATGCAACAAAATGGATACAACTGGAAACCATTACACTTAGTGAACTAAGAGAAATATCATATGTTTTCTCTGATTTGTGGTAACTAATCAACAGAGTACAAAAGGTGTAATATATATGAGCAAAATTCACGTTTTGAAATTTGATTATTATTTATAGCCCTTTGTCTATACTTTCGAAAAACAGTAGTTTTTCTACTTACTACTTGCTGGTTTATTTAGTGGAAGATTAAGCTTTTGATTATAAAATAAATTGAAAGTATGTCATGGTAAAAATTAAAAGAAGAAATAAGAGAGGAAGGAGGAGGGGGGTTAGAGCATGGGCGGGAAGAAGGGTGGAGAGGAAGTATCATTATGCTCTTAAATCTGTATGTATGAATTATGTGAAATTTGTTCACCTTATATAAATAAAAAGGTTTTTTTAAAAAATAACAGGGTAACTATGAAGACCCCATCAATAGTGGTAGGGAGAGTGATGAAGCCCCTGCAACAAAGGTACCATGCTCTTATGAAGCTTTAGTTATGCTGAATGGGATCACATTGGACAGGAATGCACAGGGGCTGCAATATCTCACTCATTTGAAAGTGTCACACAAATAGTAATTACAGGGGCTCTGGATTGAGAGAGCTGTTAATGGGGGCCATGGAAAAATACTGACAGACAACAGGAAGCATGAAAGCCAGAGGGTCTTCTTGGCAGCACATGAGGAAGCCCTTATCTCTTGCAACAGGGCAGGAGAGAAAAAACAAATGATTACTTATAAAAGTACCAGAGCTTCAAATAGCAAGAAGGACTAAGTAGAAACTTCTTTTTGTTTTTTCTTTCCCAAAGAAAGCTTTTATTTAAGGAATACAAACTTCGGGTGCAAACTGATGAAATCTTTATTTAATGTATACTAAATCAATCTTCTGTATATAAAGAATTGAAAATGAATCTTGATGTGAATGGAATGGGAGAGGGAGCGGGAGATGGGTGGGGTGCGAGTGGGAGGAAAGTTATTGGGGGGAGCCTTTGTAATCCATAAACTGTACTTTGGAAATGTATATTTACTAAATAAAAGTTTAAAAAAAGGAATAAACTTCATGCATTTCATAAGTACAACTTTAGGAATATAGGGATTCTTCCCATGATGCTGGCCCTCCCACCTACACTCCCACCCCTTCTCCTCCTCCCTCTCCCATTCCCAGTCCCATTCTCCACTAAGATCCATTTTCAATTAACTTTATACACAGAAGACCAACTCTATACTAAGTAAAGAGCTAAATAATTGGCACAAAACAAACAAACAGGCCGGCGCCGTGGCTCAACAGGCTAATCCTCCGCCTTGCGGCGCCGGCACACCGGGTTCTAGTCCCGGTCGGGGCGCCGGATTCTGTCCCGGTTGCCCCTCTTCCAGGCCAGCCCTCTGCTGTGGCCCAGGAGTGCAGTGGAGGATGGCCCAGGTGCTTGGGCCCTGCACCCCATGGGGAGACCAGGAAAAAGCACCTGGCTCCTGGCTCCTGCCATCGGACGAGCGCGGTGCGCCGGCCGCAGCGCACCGACCGCGGCGGCCATTGGAGGGTGAACCAACAGCAAAAGGAAGACCTTTCTCTCTGTCTCTCTCTCTCACTGTCCACTCTGCCTGTAAAAAAAAAAAACAAAAACAAACAAACAAAAAAAAACATTTCCTCAACAGTGGAGACAAGGGCTGTTCAAAGTCATTGCATCTTGAAGTTAATTTCACTTCTTTTTTTTCTTAGAAACTTAATTAACTTTAAAGATGCACCCAAGAATGATACATCTTTTGCAAGCACTTAAACATAATTATAATACAACTTTTTGAGGACAGAGGTCCTGCATGAGAAATTAGTGCACAGTGACCCTGTTGTTAATTTAACAATTAACACTCTTATGTATGATGTCAGTGACCACCCAGATTTCTCAACAGAAACACAACAGGCCAGAAGAGTGAACAGGTAGAGTAAAATTTATATTAAAAAAAAAAAAAATGTCAGCCCAGAGTATTTTACCCAGCAAAGCTTTCATTCACAAATTAGGGTGAAATAAAGATTCACTAAGACATAAAAATTGAAAGAATTTGTCACCACTCAGCAAGCCTTACCAATTATATTTGAGGAGGTACTACACATAGAAAAGAGAAAGACAATAAGCATCATAAAAGAATGTGAAGGCAGAAAAA
The DNA here is from genome assembly GCA_949820135.1 of Sylvilagus floridanus. Taxonomy (NCBI): domain Eukaryota; kingdom Metazoa; phylum Chordata; class Mammalia; order Lagomorpha; family Leporidae; genus Sylvilagus; species Sylvilagus floridanus. The sequence goes on from OX463235.1 coordinate 61,091,960, forward strand.
TCTCCCAGTAAAAGAACAAAATATTGAAACAAACAATAGACATATTCGTGGGGAAATGGTAGGATCAAATAATTACTTTGCCATAATAACCATGAGCGTAAATGGACTAAATTTTCCAATTAAAAGATACAGATTGGCTGAATGGATTAAAACAAAAAAACCATGTTGGATCGTTCTGGGAAGCAAGATACACAGCAGACTCATAGAATGGCAGATGTCCTAAATAGCACTCTGGCCTCAGAATCAGCCCTTAAGGCATTCGGATCTGGCTCAAGAGCACATGAGAATATTTCAGGCATGGAAAGCCAAGACACTCTGAAAAACAAAAAAAAAGAAGACCTAAATGAAAGATCTCTGCGAGTGAGATCCCAGTGGAAAGAACGGGGCCATCAAAGAAGGAGGTACCTTTCTCTGAAGAGAGGAGAGTACTTCCACTTTGACTATGACCCTGTCAGAATAAGATCAAAGTCGGCGAACCCTAAAGGCTTCCATGGCCTCAGCAACTCATGACTAGAGCCTAGGGAGATTACTGATGCCACAAACAATAGTGTCAAATTGTTAAATCAACATCAGGAGTCACTGTGTACTTACGTCTCATGTAGGATCTCTGTCCTTAATGTGTTGTCCAATGTGAAATAATGCTATAACTAGTACTGAAACAGTATTTTTATACTTTGTTTTTCTGTGTGGGTGCAAACTGATGAAATCTTTATTTAGTGTATACTGAATCGATCTGTATATAAAGATAATTGAAAATGATTTTTAAAAACTTGGTGTTAAATTGAAATTGCATAGAAAATTAATCAATTTTTGAAAAAAAATCATGTAGGATCTCTGTCCTTAATCTGCTGTACATTGTGAATTAATACTATAACTAGTACTCCAACAGTATTTTTCACTTTGTGTTGCTATGTGGGGGCAAACTGTTGAAATCTTTATTTAATATATACTAAACTGATCTTCTGTATATAAAGAGAATTGAAAATGAATCTTGATGAGAATGCAAGGGGAGAGGGAGCGGGAAAGGAGAGGGTTGCTGGTGGAAGGGAAGTTATGGGGGGGGGGGGAGCCATTGTAATCCATAAGCTGTACTTTGGAAATTTATATTCTTTAAATAAAAGCTTTTTTAAAAAAAGCCTGAAAAAAAAACCATGATATGCTGTCTACAAGAAACATACATTATTAATAAAGATACAGACAGAAAGTGAAAAGATATAAAAAGATAGTCCAAGAAAAGGGCCAGTGCTGTAGTGCAGAAGGTTAACCCCCTGGCCTGAAGCACCAGCATCCCATATGGGCACCAGTTCTAGTCCTGGCTGCTCCTCTTCCTATCCTGCTCTCTGCTATGGCCTGGGAAAGCAGCAGAAGATGGCCTAAGTCCTTGAGCCCCTGCACCCACGTGGGAAACCTGGAAGAAGCTCCTGGCTCCTGGCTTTGGATTGGCGCAGCTCCAACCATTGTGGCCATCTGGGGAGTGAACCATCAAATGGAAGACCTCTCTCTCTCTCTCGCTCTCGCTCTCGCTCTCGCTGTCACTCTCTCTCTCTCTGTACAACCCTGATTTGCAAAGACATAAATAAATAAATCTTTAAAAGAAAAAGATATTCCAGGAAATGGAAAACAAAAATTAGCAAAACTAACTCTCTTTTACCAGACAAAATAGACTTTTAAGACAAAAACCATTCAAAGATCATTATGTAATGATTAGTGGATCAATTCCACAAGATGCTACTATAGTAAATGTATATACACCCCATGCGAGGGCATCCAGTTTTATAAGTCAAATGTAAGGAGATCCAAGATCGCTGAATAGAGAAAAGACATGCTGATTTTGACCACAGGAAGAAAACAGAAGAAAAGGTGAGAAATTGCATTCACAAGGGGTAACTGGAGAGAAGTTTGCAGTGGAAATTCTACAAAAAGAAGGGAGATGCTGTGGACCACCTGGGATGGTAAATCACTCAGTAGCGAGTTGGACACCACCAGTGACTCCCACAGCCATTGGCTGGAAGGAATCCCATCTTCTAGTAGAGAGGTGAGAGGAACCCATGGCAGCCTGTGACACTGGTGATATTGCCTGAGGGAGAACCTTGAGGTACTCACTGACTTTGAGTCCAGTCTGAACAACTAGTAGGGGGCAAAGTACCCATCTAACCTCAAGAAGGGAGAATATATTGCTTTATTCCCCTCCCCCAATAAAGGCACCCAGCAACTATCATGTAACAAGTGCCATTTTAATAAGGTGAGTAGAGGCTGCTACAGCCCATAGGCAACTGAGGGATTTTATCAGATGGATAAAAGTCCACTGACTTTGAAGCTGGTCTGGAGGGTTGGCAGAAGGTAGGATGCCTACTTAGGCCTTGATGTGTTACCCTCATCTCACTCTATCAAAGTGTCTAGACTCAACTTGCAAAGGCAGAGCACTGACCAACGTCTATCAGGCAGAGAGCTGGCTCTGGGAACACTGGTTCTCTCTGGGGGTGGGAGAGGCTGATGGGACTGAGAGTGGATCCCCTGTTCCTTGAGACTGTGGGAACCCTGTACTGTGATTGTGGGAATTCTGTAACTGTGTGATATGGCATGGGGGTGTGGCTGGGTCTTTGGGCAATCAGCGTGGGCTTCAGAGGCTCAGAATTCCCTAAATGCTGGTATAGGTCATGGCAGAATGTTGTGCACTCACACTGAGGAGTGCACAGATGTTTTGTGTAGTTCATGTACCTGTATGGGTGGGGCGCATAGCCACTGTGGACTCACCCTGGGTACTTGGTTCACCATGGCAGAAAGAGAATGAAGCTGTGATCACGCCAGCCAATGTGATCATACCCTCTCCTCTGCTGGTGACATAGGCAATATGCCACACCCAACTTCAGCGGCATTCTGGACACTCAAGAACTGTCCTAAGCTTCCAGGTTCCACCCAATACACACTTATCGATAGACACTAAAGAAACAGACATTCCACTAAGCCATTGAGGCATATTTCAAAGATAAAAGCCCTCAGAGGAGAAAACTAGCAAGTGTTTCCACAAATGCCTAAAAGTAAATGTAGAAATACAAGAAACATGAACAAAGATGATAATATGACTCCCCAAAAGGAAAACAACAATTCAATATTAGAATGTAAAGGCAAACAGATTGATGAAATGCCTGAAAAGGAATTCAAAACAATGATCATAAGATTACTCAAAAACACATAGAAGCAAATACATGAGTCAAATCCATACACAACACAGATGAGAAATTTTGCCAATAGATATAATATTGAAGAGATATCAAATGAATAATATAAATGAAAAATTCAATATGTCAAATAAAAAATACAGTGGAAAGTCTTAACAACAGACTGGGTAAGACAGAAGAAAGAATGTCTAAAGCTAGAAGACAAATCTTTGGAAATATCTCAATCATGCCAAAAAAAAAAAAGAAGAAGAAGAAAATTATAAAAACTGAAAATGGTGTTAGAGGTTTATGGGATACCCTCAAATAACCAAAGGTACTTGTCTTAGGAGTTCCCAAAGGTATGGAAAGACTGAATGGATTAGAATACCTATTCAGAGAAATAATAGCAAAAAATTTCCCTGACTGGGAGAACCACCAGGACATGCAAGTACAGAAAGCACATAGAACTCCTAGTAGATATGATCAGAAAAGATCTTTACCATGACACATTATAGTCAAACATTCAAAAGTAAAACATAAAGAAAAGATCCTGAAATGTGCACAAGAGAAATGCCAGATTACCTTCAAGGATCTCCAATTAGATTTACAGCTAATGTCTCAAAACCTGCCAACCCAAAATACTATACCCAGCAAAGCTCTCCATCCTTACAAATGATACTTAAGGATGTTGTACACACAGAAATAGAAAGGCAGCATCAGAAAAGAATGGGAAAGAAGAAAACCTCCTCATAAAAGTACAAAAGAGATCCAAAAGAAACAACAGGAATAGTTATAGAAAATGGCAGGACCATTAATAATCAATAATAACCTTGAATGCAAATGGCCTAAATTTTCCAACTAAAAGATACGGACAGTCTGAGATTAAAAAATATGACCCATCTATAAGTTCCTACAGGGAACACACCTCACCAACAAAGATACACACAGACTGAAAGTGAAAGGATGGAAAAAGATATTCCATGCAAACAAAAAACAAAAGTCAGCAGGAGCAGCTATCCTAATATCAGACAAAATATACTTTAACACAAAAACTGTTAAAAGAGACAAAGAAAGGTGTCATTAATGATTAAGAGATAAATTCAACAGGTAGATGTGACTATAGTAAGTTATATGCACCCAATGCTAGGGCGTCCAGCTATTAAAACAAATGTTGGGGGAAGCCATTGTAATCCATAAGCTGTACTTTGGAAATTTATATTCTTTAAATAAAAGCTTTATAAAAAAATAAAGATAGAACAAAGAAAGAAAACAGTGAAAAAAATTAAAATAAAAGTCTCACAGCAAATGTAAAAAAAAAAAAAAAAACAAACAAATGTTGGTATATCTAAAGGCAGACATAGGTTTCCATACAATAATAATGGGGGACCTCAACACCTTCACTTTCATCAACAGACAGATCAACTGGACAAAAAAATCAACAAAGAAACAACAGCGCTAATCTATATCATTGACCATATGGTTCTAACTGATGTCTATAAAACATTTTATCACAGCAGAATACACATTATTTTCATTGGTTCATGGAACTTTCTTTAGGATAGACCATATACTAGGCCACAAATCAAGTCACAACAAATCCAAAAAAATTGAAATTGTACCATGTGTCTTTTCTGACCACAACTGAATGAAGCTGGAAATTAACAATTCAAGAATCTATAGAAATATGCAAACACATGGAGACAAAACAACATGGTCCTGAGTAAACAGTGGACCATAGAGAAATCAAAAGGGAAATCAAAAAATTTCTAGAAACAAATTAATATGACAAAATGCCATATCAAAAATTACAGGATACATTAAAAGTAGCATGAAGAGGAAAGTTTACAGCAATTAGTGTCTACATCAAGAAATTGGAAAGGCGGCCGGCGCCGTGGCTCAACAGGCTAATCCTCCACCTTGCGGCGCCGGCACACCGGGTTCTAGTCCCGGTCAGGGTGCCGGATTCTGTCCCGGTTGCCCCTCTTCCAGGCCAGCTCTCTGCTATGGCCCGGGAGTGCGGTGGAGGATGGCCCAGGTGCTTGGGCCTGTACCCCATGGGAGACCAGGAAAAGCACCTGCCACCTGGCTCCTGCCATCGGATCAGTGCGGTGCACCGGCCGCAGCGCGCCGGCCGTGGCGGCCATTGGAGGGTGAACCAACGGCAAAAGGAAGACCTTTCTCTCTGTCTCTCTCTCTCACTGTCCACTCTGCCTGTCAAAAAAAAAGAAATTGGAAAGGCATCAAATAGATGACCTAACAATACATCTCAAGTATCTAGAAAAATAATAAAAGGCCAAACCCACAATTAGTAGAAGGAAAAAATAAAATTAGAGAATGAATAAAATTTAAATTAAAAAACCCATACAACAGAACAATGAAGAACTGATTTTTTCTTAAAACAAACAAACAAACAAAATTGATACACCATTGGCCCAACTAACCAAAAAAGGGCAGAAGGCCCAGATTAACAAAATCAGAGATGAAAAATAAGATGTTACAACAGTACCACAGAAATAAAAATAATCATCAAGAATTATACAAACAGCTATATCCCAACAAATTGGAAAACCTGGAAGAAATGGATAGGTTTCTGGACACATACAATTTGCCAAAATGAGATACAAAGACATACTAAACTAAATAGACCAATAAGTAAGACGGAGATTGAATCAGTAATAACTACCTATCAATAAAGAAAAGCCCCAGGACCAGATGGCTTCACTGCTGAATTCCACCTAATGTTTAAAGAACTGATCTCAGTTTTTTCTTTTACCAGTCAAAACAATTGAAAGGGGGGAATCTTCCCAAACTCCTTCTATGGGGCCAACATCAACTTAATTCCAAAACAAGAAAAAGAACTGGAGCCCAGCATTTCTGATGAAAATAGATGCAAAAATCCTCAACAAAATGCTAGCTAATCAAATCCAACAACACGATAAAAAGATCATTGACCTGGGCCAATGGGATTCATCACTAGGACGCAGAGATGGTTCAGCATACACAAATCAATAAACATGATACATCACACTAACAAACTTGGGAAGAAAAAAGATGTGATTATCTCAATAAATTCAGAGAAAGCACTTAATAAAATACAATATCCTTCTACAGTTGAAAAAAGAACTTAAGCAAATTGGGGATAGAAGGAACATTCCTCAACACAATCAAGAGAGTATATGACAAACCCACAGCCAGCATCTAACTGAATGGGGAAAACTTGGAAGCATTTCCACTATGATTTGGAACAAAATAAGGATGTCCACACTCACCATTACCATTCAGTATAGTTCTGGAAGTTTTAGTCAGAGCCATTAGGCAAGAAAAAGAAATCAAATCATTATGAATGGGAAAGAGGGAGATCAAATTATCCCTGCTTGCAGATAACATGATCTTTTACACAGGGGAACCAAAAGATTCCACTAGGAGACTACCATAATTCATAAGAGAGTTTGGCAAATTTGAAGAATATAAAATCAACACACAAAAATCAATAGCCTTCATGTACAGAAACAATGCTATGGCTGTGAAAGAGCTTGTAAGTACCATTAAAAATAGCTATGAAAAATGTAAATATCTTTAGATAAATTTAACCAAAGGGTAAAAGATATCTACAGTAAAATTACAGAACATTTAAAAAAAAAAGGAAGACACCAAAAATGGAAAAATCTTCCATTTTCATGGATTGGAAGAATTGCTATCATCAAAATGTCAATACTACAAAAATCAATTTACAGATTCAATGTGATCACAGTCAAAATGCCAAGAATATTCTCAAGATGAGAAAAAACAACCCTAAAATTCATATGGAAATACAAGAGACCCCCAAAGAGATAAAGCCATCCTAAACGATAAAAACAAAGCTGTAAGCATCACAACATTACATTTCAAGACATACTACAAGGCTATTATAATCAAAATAGCCTGCTTTTGGCACAAAAATAGAAATGGGGATCAATGAAATAGATTAGAAACATAGGAAGTTAATCCACACATCTACAACCAATATTTAACAAATAAGCTAAAATCACTCCTTTTACATTTTGGAAAAAGAACAGTCTCCTCAACAAATGGTGTTGGAAAAAATGGATCTCCATATGCAGAAGTATGAAACTACGCCTACCCTATACCCTACACAAAATCAACATACAGTGGATCAAGGATCTGAACTTAAGACCCCAAATCATCTAATTACTAGAGGAGAATATCAGGGAAACTTTGCAAAACAATGGCCTAGGCAAAAACATCTTGAATAAGACCCAGAACATAAACAAAATTAAAAATAGGCAAATGGATTACATCAAGTCAAAAACCATCTACACAACAAAGGAAGCACTCTACAAAGTGAAGAGGCACTTGACAGAGTGGGAGAAAATATTTGCAAATTATATATCTGATAAAGGATTAATATCCAAATATATAAGGAGCTCAAAAGCAAAACAAACAATCAGTTAAGAGGTGGGCTAAGGACATGACATTTTTTTAAGATTTCTTTATTTACTTGAGAGGCAGAGTTACAGAGAGAAGGAGAGACAGAAAGATCTCCCATTTGCTGGTTCATTCCCCCAAATGACTACAATGGCCAGAACTGGGTCCTACCAAAGCCAGGAGCCAAGAGCTTCTTCCAGGTCTCCCACGTGGTTACAGGGGCCCAAGCACATGGGCCATCTCCTGCTTTCCCAGGCCATCAGCAGGGAGCTGGATCAGAAGTGAAGCAGCTGGGACTTGAACTGGTGCCCATATGGGATGCCAGCAACACAGGTGGATGCTTAACCTACTGCACCACAGTGCTGGCCCCTAACAGTCATTTTTCAAAGGATGAAATACAAATGGCTAATAGATATATAAAAAGATGCTCAGGATCACTAATCATCAAGGAAATGCAAATAAAAATCACAATAAAGTTTCATCTCATTTCAATCAGAATGGCTATAATCCAAAAATCAAAATATATGCTAATGAGGATATGAAGGAAAACGTACCCTAATACATTGTTGGTGGGAATATAAACTAGTACAACCATTATGAAAGACAATATTGAGATTCCTTAGGAATCTGAAAATTGATTTTCCTACTGTATGACCCAGCCAGCCCTCTCCTGGGTAACCAAAGGAAATTAAATCAGCATACAAAAAAGTTATCTGTTCCCCATGTTTATAGCAACTCCATTCACAATTGCTAAGCTATGGAATTAACTCAGATGTCCGTCAACAGATGATTAGATAATGAAAATGTGCTATATGTACATGATGAAATACTACTCAGCCATTAAACAAGAATGAAACCCTGTCTTTCATTACAAAATGGATGTGACTGGAGATCATTATGCTTAATGAAATAAGCCAGTCCCTAAAAGAAAAATATAGTTTTTTCTGATTTGTGGCAGCTAACATATATAGTACAAAAATGTACAGAAAATGTATATGAATGAAATAGACATCTTGAGGTTTGATCAGTCTTTATAACCATTCGCATTTATCTATATCTCTGAGGAACAGTGGTCTTTCTACTTAGTACATGTTGAATTCTTTATTTTGTAGACATTTGAGCTTGTGATTGAATAGTGAATAGTGTATTGAGGTTATGTCATCACAAAAATTAAAATAAGGGAACATGAAAGAGATGGGAGAGAGCGAGGGAGAGAGGGTGAAAATATCACTATGTTCTTTTTTTTTTTTTTTTTTTTGACAGGCAGAGTGGACAGTGAGAAAGGTCTTCCTTTGCCGTTGGTTCACCCTCCAATGGCTGCCGTGGTTGGCGTGCTGCGGCCGGCGCACCGCGTTCATCCAATGGCAGGAACCAGGTGCTAGGTGCTTTTTCCTGGTCTCCCATGGGGTGCAGGGCCCAAGCACCTGGGCCATCCTCCACTGCACTCCCGGGCCACAGCAGAGGGCTGGCCTGGAAGAGGGGCAACCGGGACAGAATCCAGAGCCCTGACCAGGACTAGAACCCGGTGTGCCGGCGCCGCAAGGCAGAGGATTAGCCTGTTAAGCCACGGCCCCGGCCCACTATGTTCTTAAAACTGCATCTATGAGGCTGGCACCGTGGCTCAACAGGCTAATCCTCCGCCTTGAGGCGCCGGCACACCAGGTTCTAGTCCCGGTCAGGGTGCCAGATTCTGTCCCGGTTGCCCCTCTTCCAGGCCAGCTCTCTGCTGTGGCCCAGGAGTGCAGTGGAGGATGGCCCAGGTGCCCTGCACCCGCATGGGAAACCAGGAGAAGCACCTGGCTCCTGGCTTCGAATCAGCGCGGTGCGCCGGACACAGCGGCCATTGTGGGGTGAACCAATGGCAAAAGGAAGACCTTTCTCTCTGTCTCTCTCTCTCACTGTCCACTCTGCCTGTCAAAAAAAAAAAACAAAAACCTGCATCTATGTTATATATGCAATATATGCCCTTTAAATACATAAATTTAAATTTTTTAATTCTACAAATTCAATTAAAGCATAGATTCATCATGGGTGCTCTGTATTCTTAAGAACTCATCCAACTTCTTTAAAATAAACTTGCACAAACCTGAGGTTCAAATACATTTTCTCAGCTTTATTAAGGTATAATTGACAAAAACAACATATATTCAGTATATAATGTGATGTTTTAATATAGCTGTGCACTGTGAAATAACTGCTGTAATCAGTGAATTAACACATTGTTCACTTATCATAGTTCATTATTTGGTGGTGAAGATACATGCTGTCTGCTCTCTTAGCATACTTCAAGTATACAGTACATTATTACTATGAGGCACTTCAAAAAGTTCATAGGAAATATGTATTAAGCAAAAACTATTAATGGATTCCAAAATTTTTGCACCACAATAACCTTAAAATTTAATTCAACTTTTATGAACTTTTGAACTTTTCAAAATACACTCAAATAGTTATTATGTTGTACAGTATAGCTCCAAGCACGTACAAATTTATATGTACCCTTTGACCAAGAGTACCCCATTTCCTGTAATCCAATTCCCCTAACCACCCTTCTATTCTGCTTCTATGGGTTTAATCTGGTTAGATTCCACATACTCATGAGATCACAGAGTGTCTTTCTATGTCTGACTTATTTCACTTAATATGATGTCCTCCAGTTTCAGACATGTGATAAATGGCACAACCTACACTTTTTTTAAGGCTGAGTAATATTGTACACATGAGTGTACCACAGTTCCTCTGTTCATTCATTCAGCAGCAGACACTTAGCTTGATTGAACATCTTGGCTTTTGTGAACAATGCTGCAGTGGACATAGGAGTGCAAATATCTCTTTGGTATACTGATTTATATCCTTTGGATGTATACCCAGTAGCAGGATTGCTGAATCACATAGTAGTTGTATTTTGATTTTTGTGGACTTCCATACTGTTTTCCATATATATTTCTACCAGTGGTGTACTAGTGTCCTCTATCTCATGACAGTCTATTTTTTCCTGATATAACTTTAACTTCCCTTGGACATAAGAGCTCTCTACTATTATCTCTCTTATCCCCAAATTATATACTAGTGATATCAGAATTTATAGCTATTTATATTACATACACAAATAATTTATATTTTTCTTAATACTCTTCTCTTTCAACTTTTTAGATGTTTTATTATTTATTTTGAGGCAAAGATATACAGGCAGACAAAAGTCCCATCCAATGATGCACTCCCAAATGCCTGCAACAGCCAGGGCTATCCCAGGCCACAGTCAGGATCTGGGAACATAGTCCAGACTTCCCCTGTGGGCAGCAGGAACCCAACTATCATCTGTTGCCTCCCAGGGTGTGCAGTACCATAAAGTGGGAACTGGGAGCTGAGCTGAGATTTGAACCCAGGAACTCCAACACAGATGTGAGCATTCCAATGAATGCACTGCAGACCTGCCTCTCTTTCAGTTTATAGAATCCGAAGTGGACATACTGACCCTTGCTACAGTAATACATTATTCTGTTTTTTGTATATATATTTGCTTTTACCAACAAGTGTCATGCATTCTTATAGTCTAATGTTGCTGTTTCACATTCTTATGCTTACCCTTAAGAATTCCCTTTAGCATTTCTTGTAAGGTGAGTCTAATGGCAAAAAAGTCTCCCTCAGCTTTTGTTTGAGAAAGCATATTACCTTAATTTCTAAAGGACAAGTTCACCATTTATTTGACAGAGTTAATTTTTCAGCCTCTTGAAAATATCACCCCACTCCCTTCTCGATGGCAAAAACATTTGCTGGGACAAATATTGATAATCTTTTGGTTGGCTCTCGTATAGAACAAGCTGCTGGCCAGCACTGCGGCTCAATAGGCTAATCCTCCGCCTGCAGCGCCGGCACACCAGGTTCTAGTCCCAGTCGGGGCTCCAGATTCTGTCCCAGTTGCTCCTCTTCCAATCCAGCTCTCTGCTGTGGCCCGGGAGTGCAGTGGAGGATGGCCCAAGTGCTTGGGCCCTGCACCCTCATGGGAGACCAGGAGAAGCACCTGGCTCCTGCCTTCGGATCAGCGCAGTGCACCGGCTGCAGCGTGCTGGCCGCAGCAGCCACTGGAGGGTGAACCAATGGAAAAAGAAGACCTTTCTCTTTCTCTCTCTCTCTCTCTCTCTCACTGTCCACTCTGCTTGTCAAAAAAAAAAAAAAAAAAAAAAAAGAACAAGTTGCTATAATCTTGCTGTTTTCAGAATTCTTCCTTTGTCTTTGATTTTAACAGTTTTGCTATAATGTATCTTATCACAGTTCTCACCTAATTTCATGTCACTTGGGCTTCTGGATACAGATTTCTTCCCCAGATGTCAGAAGTTTCCACTAGGGTGAGGCTTATGATATAAGTACCTGCCATCTCCTACCCATTTGATGTGACTATTTTCTCAGTTGCCTGATGTGTAGGAGTATGTCAGGTAGTTTCTGGATTCTCTCAGAGAGGGTTGGCCCATGCAGAACTGATTATTTGGTGCATCTGTGAGGAGCAGGAAAATCAGGAGCCCCTGTTCCACCACATTGCTGATATCCACAATGAATAAATATGTCTAATAAAAGAATTAAAATACCTACTGAGGGCCCATTATGTAAGAGGTGTCCAAAGTATATTATTTTAAACCCTTGCAATAATCCTGAAATGTAGCTTTTCTTAATCCCACTCTGTTGAGGGTGAGACCCAAGGATGCTCAATAAATTGCAGAACAAATCTTTAGAAGGTGATGAATTCGAACACAGTGCTGCCTATTTCTCACACATGATTGTAACTGCTATGTGCTCCTTAGATACATACCAAATACACACTCACAAAACTAACACCACACATAGGCACAACACAGAGACACAAGTAAACACATAAACACACACCCATCACTCACATATCCAGTATAATAAAATCAATAGTATGATGCACTCCAAGTGCCCTAGGGCAAAAGAGAAGGATAAATGAATTCCAAATCCAGAAAAACATCTGGATGGTGTAAGCTGACTTTCACAAAGTGTAATTGTGAGTTAGGAAAATAGACTCTAATAGGAATACATTACATCTACTACATTATGATAATACTGCAACAAGAGAAATACATCTTCAGACACAAACTAAATAATTCACTTCTGACAAATCTAGAACAGCAATCATATTTGGTTATAGGATATTTATTAGTGTTTTGATGTTAAGACAAGTGAATGTCAGGGCCAGCGCCTGAGGCGCCGGCATCCCATGTGGGCACTGGGTTCTAGTCCCGGCTGCTCCTCTTCCAGTCCAGCTCTCTGCTGTGGCCAGGGAAGGCAGTGGAAGATGGCCCAGGTAATTGGGTGCCTGCACCTGCGTGAGAGACCAGGAGGAAGCACCTGGCTCCTGGCTTTGGATCGGCCTAGTTCCAGCCACGGCGGTCATGTGGGGGGTGAACCAATGGCAGGAAGACCTTTCTCTCTATCTCTCTCTCTCACTGTCTAACTCTGCCTGTCAAAAAAAAAAAAAAAGGTGTAAAAGTAAACATGATGTTAAAGTAAAAATCACTGAGAACAGTGCCTAGCAAACAGGAAGTACTTAACCAACATTAGATGAAAACTGAGTAAATGACAAATACAGTCTTTCGACCCACCACTGCGTTGTATGTGGAATGTTTGTACGGTTCTAACATACATTTAGTGTAAGTAAAATTTCATTATCTTGCGATTTTATTTTAAAACGAATATAACAAAGGAGTTTCTATGAACTATGTGAAGAAAAATATCACTAAGTTTCTTTCATTTTAGCAAAAGCACAAAAGATCAGAAAATCTTTCAAGAAAAACTATTATTGTTTAATCAATAAGGAATATTTGTGTAGAAAGAAGTAATGCATCCCTGTTTTTAAGTGCTTTTCATAACACATACCTGATAAAATTACCACAGAATAGAATCCTGTTTCTAGTCCTAAGCACTGGAATTGAGTGGACTACTTAAGTGACTGAAGATTTTCACGTGGACAATAATCTTAAACTAAATATGAAAGGATGCAATGTTTTTATTGACACTCATTTTTTAAAGGAAGATTCCAGAAACAATCCTACAGTTGTTCAGTGGTTCACCTAAAATAAAATGTTTTGTTTAGAAACAGGAAGCAAATAATATAAAATAAGGTTTGGATTGATTTTAAAGACAATGCTGCTGGCTAGCTGGGAAATAACAGAAGAAAATATTCGGCTCCTTTTTGATAAATGATTCATCTAAGTTTTTAAAATTTGTGACAGGAAGGCAGAAATCAAAGCCTTACTTTGTTAGCCAGCAGACTGTTTCAAGAAGGACATTCTCTCACCTGAGAATACATTTTGTTTGCAATAAATAATTTGTAATACAAATAAACAATTTTACATCTCATTTTATGACTGCATTTTTAATGAAATAGTTAGAAAAGCCATTAAATAACACCCTTTCCTTTTATTTTACAGTTCTGTGACTGTCAGAGTTCTGATGGATGAGCTCCAGGTTGTTACAGTAGCTACACTCTATTCCATTTGCCTTGCATTTTACAGCAGCTATTCACAGGAAACTTCCCATGTGCAAGGGAACAAAGAGACTAGGGATAGAAGAGATGGGAAGTGGAATCCTTGTCCAAGAGCTTCTAATGGAGCTGGGGGAAGTGACACGCACTTCAAAAGAAAAATAGCAGTTTCAGGTGGTGTGGGCTAAGAGCCAAAGCAGCGCTGTGATCATTCTGCAGGAGCCGCAGGAGAAACGCCCTCCCAACTCTTGCTGTAAGCTAGTAGATGCTAATGTCCCTTGCTCCTGTTGCATATTTTGTATAATCTCTCTTAGCACTTTATTTTAGCATCCTTGTTATTCTATGTAATCCTAAATTTATACGTTTACTCATAAGATCAGGAGAGTAAATCTTGCCGCAATACATGTAAGCACAAATTTAGCTCACAACCTTAGTGAAAATAATCGTGTTCTCTGCCTCTGGAATATGACAGAGAACGGTAATAAATTTAGGAAAAAGACAAATAATGAGAATAAGGCTTCTCAGCTTCAACACTATTGGTGTTTTAAGGCTGTCAGATATTTTTGCCATCCTGTGCATTATGGAAGACTGACCAGTATCTGTGACCTTTCCCCACTAGCCACCAGTAGCATCCAGGCCAGTTACAAAACCAGAAATGAATCCAGATGTAGACAAATGGTATAAGTGGAGGCAGTGGACAATATTATCCCCAGTTGAGACTTATTGCCCTAGAGTGATCAATTATACCTCAGAAAAGAGAATTACAGATACACAAGGGTATTTCTAAAAGTTCGTGGAAAATGGCATTAAAAATAAGTTTATTTTCGGTAGGGGGAGGGAGAGAAGTTGTGTGGGGGGGGAGCCATTGTAATCCATAAGCTGTTCTTTGGAAATTTATATTCTTTAAATAAAAGCTTTATATAAAAAAAAAAGTTTATTTTCATGCAAAAAATGTTTGAAACCTATCATGGTTTTCTCATATTGCATATTTTTCATGAACTTTTTAAAGGAATTTTCATAAGATGAAGAAATGAGGTTTTACTTTTTTTTTTTTTTTGAAAAGGAGACAAGAGAGAGTGTTCTCTCCCATCTGCTGGTTCATTCCTCAAATGCCTACACCAGCCCCAGGCCAGGCTTCAAAGCCAAAGCCAAAGCCAGGAATTGGGAACTCAATCCGGGTCTCGCATGTGGATAGCAGGAGCCCAATTACTTGAGCCATTACCATTGCCTCCCAGGGTCTGCATAAGCAAGAGCTGGAGTCAGAAGCAAGAGGCGGTTATCAAGCCCAAACACCCTGATATGTCATGTGGGCATCTAAACCTCCAGGTAAAATGCCTGCTTCCCTATGAACTTTTTGAACACCTCTTCTGTGTATGAATGCAAAAATTTTTATGACAAACCTATGAAATTTTTGGAGGACGTGTGTATGCACTTGTGATCCTAGCCAGTCTCTAGAATAAAGCAACAAACAGTATTAAGAGGTTTCAGTCACACAAAACAAAATAAGAGAATTCAGAACACAAGCAATTGCATTATTTACTAGAATTAATCACTTCAGCAGTACTTATAAGCTTTTGGTTTTTTTCAGGGGTTCCTATATAGAAGCCTGTCGGTATTCTAATCAAATCACAGCTTTGTCCATCTGGATAGCAGTGAACGAGTTGGATACTGAAACTTGATTCCTGCGCCCAAAGACTGCCAGTAATCCTGCGGAGTCGTCTGTGTGTCTCCCCTGCCACCATGGAGAACTCTCTCTCTTATCAAACTTAGTTCATTAAAAGCAGTGCCATTTTTCTTACACTTTGACAATCAACCCACAGGAAAATAAAGAGAAAATAAGAAGAGGAAACCATTATATTTTCATTTGTAGCAAATGGAAGGTTTCTCCTTAATCATTCAGTTATCAACTCTGGAAAAAAATATATTAAAGCATATTTTTGAAGGGAAAAGAAATCACCTTGTCCTTATAGTAAGTTTTTTGTTTGTTTGTTTGACAGGCAGAGTTAGAGAGTGAATGAGAGAGAGAAACAGAGAGAAAGGTCTTCCTTTGCCGTTAGTTCACCCCCGAAATGGCTGCCACGGGCAGAGCACTGCACAGATCCAAAGCCAGGAGCCAGGTGCTTCCTCCTGGTCTCCCATGTGGGTGCAGGGCCAAGCACTTGGGCCATCCTCCACTGCCTTCCCAGGCCACAGTAGAGAGCTGGACTGGAAGAGGATCAACCGGGACAGAATCCGGCGCCCCAACCAGGACTAGAACCCAGGGTGCTGGCGCCGCAGGCGGAGGATTAGCCTAGTGAGCCCGAGGCACCAGCCCTTATAAAAAGATTTTAACATTATGCCTGTATATCAATTTACTTGTGAAAGTTTCTGGCCACAAATAACTGAAAGTTGACCACAATCAAATACCTTGGAATAAATTTAACCATGGATGTCAAAGCTCTCTATGATGAGAATTACAAAACACTAAAGAAAGAAATAGAAGAAGATACCAAAAAATGGAAAAATCTTCCATGTTCATGGATTAGAAGAATCAATATCATCAAAATATCCATTCTTCTAAAGGAAATTTACAGACTCAATGTGATACCTATCAAAACACCAAAGACATTCTTCTCAGATCTAGAAAAAATAATGCTGAAATTCATATGGAAACACAGGAGAGACCTCGAATAGCTAAAGCAATCAAATACAACAAAAACAAAGCCAGGGGAATCACAATTCCAGATTTCAAGACATACTACATGGCAATTATAATAAAAACAGCCTGGTACTGGTACAAAAACAGATGGACAGACCAATGAAATAGAAATGTCAGAATAGAAATGTCAGAAATCAGTACGAACATCTATAACCAATTTATATTCGACCACAGAGCTAAAACCAATCCCTGGAGAAAGGACAGTCTCTTCAACAAATTGTTCTGGGAAAACTGGATTTCCACATGCAGAAATATGAAACAGGAACCCTACCTTACATCTTACACAAAAATCCATTCAAAATGCATTAAAGACTAAACCGACCACCTGATACCTTCAGAGTATTAGAAAGCATTTGGGGAAACCCTGCAAGACACTGGCATAGACAAAGAGTTCTTGGCAAAGAACCCAGAGGCACAAGCAATCAAAGCCAAAATTCACAAATGGCATTACATCAAATTGAGAAGTTTCTGTACTGCAAAAGAAACAGCCAGGAAAGTGAAGAGGTAACTGACATAATGGGAGAAATTATTTGCAAACTACGCATCAGATAAAGGATTAATAACCAGAATATACAAAGAAATCAAGAAACTCCACAACAACAAAACAAATAACCCAATTAAGAAATGGGCAAAGGACTTAAACAGACATTTTTCAAAAGAGGAAATCCAAATGGCCAACAGACACATGAAAAAATGCACAGGATCGCTATCCATCAGGGAAATGCAAATCAAAACCACAATGAGGTTTCACCTCATGACAGTTAGAATGGCTTTCATGCAGAAATCAACAAACAAATGCTAGCAAAGATGCAGGGGAAAAAGTACCCTAATCCACTTTCTGTAGGAATATAAACCGGTAAAACCACTATGGAAGACAGCTTGGGGATACCTAAGAGATCTGAATATAGTCCTACCATACGACCCAGCCACCCCACTCCTGGGAATTTACCCAAGGGAAATGAAATCAGCAAATAAAAGGTATCATTGGGAAAAAAAAAAATAAAAGAAGTCCTGATATTAGCCATCCTGGACTGGTATAACAAAGTTCTCAGTGGCAGTATTAGGGACTCATCAGAGTGCCAAACCATCCCTATCTTTCCTTTTGCCATTCTCAATTTATCGATTTTTCTTTAAATGTTAATTCATGGTCCATCAAAGGTTGCAATGTTCCAGACCTCTTATCTGCATCCCAGCAGGAACGGGGGGGGGGGGGGGGGGGGGGGGAGGCAACAGAAAGAAACAAAGCACTTACATTTATGTTTCATTGGCCAATACTGCATCACACTGGCTTCTTTTTCTATAAGAGAACTTTGAAATCTGAAGCTTTATATTTTAGAGTCTGAGGAGATTAAACCACCCAACCACTCAACATAGGAATTTTTATCCCCATTATTATTTGCCATTTTTCCTTCCAATCATGCTGCACAAGTTTTTACTAAGAAATTAGAATCCTCTAAAATGGTATTTAATATCCAGAGTGCCTGCTACACCTGCTTATGACATGTCCCCTGTAAAGAGAGGTGACAGGGTGTCTCTGTCACCATCTCTGTGGACTGCACTGCTTGACCTTATTGTTCTGTATCCAAAGACAGACTCGGTGCACTTGGTAAGAGTCAGTGCCCCTCAACATCTGCAGGGCTATGCTCTTGACTTGATTCTCTGCTATACTTGCCGTTGTTCTTTCAGGTGGACCCAAGTGGGCTGTTACTGTGCCAAGGCTGGACCCAAAGGGCTGGTACACCCAGGGAATGGGCACAATTCTCTCCTGCTGCTTTACTGCTCATCTTGAGACAGTCCTAACTCCACACTGTGGGATATGTCCTGACCAGCCAAGCCCTTTGCTATGTTGCTGAGTCCGGGCCAAACCCAGATCTTGACTCAACCTCACTCTCCTCTCTGCACTTACAGTCCATTCGAGGGCCCTAGCACCCTCGCTCTCTATACCTCCTTCAGCTTTTCTTTCAGTCTTAGAGACTGGAGAAGAAGGGGGTCAGTTAACAGTTGTTCCTGTCCTGGATTTGAAGGTCAAAAGCATCTTCCAGAACTGAGAAAGCCATAGCTTTCTTCACTACCTTTGGAGCAGCTAGAATTTTCTTCTGCATCAAATAGGAACATAAGAACTTTCCACTATTTAAAAGCAAACCAAAGACTCATAAAAAGTCTGTCATGGACCTTTGTGTGCACTTAAAAGTCAAAAAGCCTTTGGCAAAGGCAGCCCCAATGAAGCAGGCTTCTCTTTAAGTGACCAAATCAGAGGGTACCAAAAGGTTAGGAGGCCATTAGCAATGGAGCTGTGTGTACTCTATAACCTGGTAACAGAAGAGACAGATCAGTCCAACAAGGTGCAGGCAGTCAGCTCCCACCCCACCCAAGATTGGTCCAATATCCTACTTCCTGCCCCAGCCCCACACAACCAGTCCTCTTCCTCCAAGGTTCCATCTACAGAGAGGTATGTATTAGAAGACCTGGGGCCAGCACTGTGGCGCAGTAGGTTAATCCTCCAGCTGCAGTGCCAGCATCCCTTATGGGCACAGGTTCTAGTCCTGGTTGCTCCTCTTCCCAGCCAGCTCTCTGCTATGGCCAGGGAAAGCAGTAGAAGATGGCCCAAGTACTTGGGCCCCTGCACCAGCATGGGAGACCAGAGGAAGCTCCTGGCTCCTGATTCCGAATCAGCACAACTCCAGCTGTTGCGGCCATTTGGGGAATGAACCAGCGGATGGAAGGCCTCTCTCTCTGCCTCTACCTCTCTCTGCAACTCTGCCTTTCAAATAAATAAAATAAATCTTTAAAAAAAAAAAGACGACCCTGTTGATGGGTCTGTGTCAGTAAATATTAAACTCAACTTAAAACCATGGGCAGTCTTCTATGTATATCTCAGAAAGATTTGCAGATGAATAGAGCATTGTAAATAGCAAAAGATGACAGTGGTCAAAAGAGAGGCAGCTGGAGGCGGTGGAAAGAGCAAGGCTTTGGCATCAGGTGACCAAGTTTCAAATGTTGACTCTGCTGCTGGCTCCTGCGAGACCTTGGACAATTACTTAACCTCTGTGAGCCTCATTTTCCTCATCTTTAAGATGGGAAACATGATATCTTAAGACAGTTAAATAAGGCAAGACAAGGTATACCGATGTCTGCCAAAGTAACACACCTGGTACACAGGACATGCTTACAGAGTGGTAGCCAATGTTATTAAAAATAAATAATTAAATTTCATAGGCAGGAAGCTCAGATAATCTTAGTGTCATAAGTATTAGGATCAAACAGGCAATGGTGGGATGGGTGTTGTGGCACAGCAGGTTAAGCCACAACTTTGTGCACCCACACCCCCCTATAAGAGTCCCTATTAAGTCCTGGCTACTCAGGCTCTGATCTATCTCACTGCTAAGGTGCCTGGGAACCAGCAGATGATACTCAAGTACTTGAGTCCCTGCCGCTATACAAGAGACCCTGATGGAGTTCTAGGCTGCTGGCTTTGGCCTGGCCCAGGTCTCACTGTTGCAGCCATTTGAGCAGTGAACCAGCAGGTGTAAGATCTCTATATATCTATCTATGTGTCTCCTTTTATTTCTTTTTTTTTTTCCCCACAGGCAGAGTGGACAGTGAGAGAGAGAGACAGAGAGAAAGGTCTTCCTTTTGCCATTGGTTCACCCTCCAATGGCCGCCGCGGCCAGCGCGCTGCGGCCGGCGCACCGCGCTCGTCCGATGGCAGGAGCCGGGAGCCAGGTGCTTTTCCTGGTCTCCCATGGGGTGCAGGACCCAAGCACCTGGGCCATCCTCCACTGCACTCCCGGACCACAGCAGAGGGCTGGCCTGGAAGAGGGGCAACCGGGACAGAATCCGGCGCCCCGACCAGGACTAGAACCCGGTGTGCTGGCGCCGCAAGGCGGAGGATTAGCCTGTTGAGCTACGGCGCCGGCCTCCTTTTCTTTCTATAACCCTTCATTTCAAATAAATAAATAAATCTTTTTTAAAAGGGAAAGGGCGGGGGCCAGTGGTGTAACATAGCAAGTAAAGCCACCACCATCCCATATGGGCCCCTGGGAAAGCAGTGCTTAGGCCCCTGCCCCCACCTGGGAGACACAGAAGAAACTCCTGGCTCCTGACTTGTAACTGGCTCAGCTCTAGCCATTGCAGCCATTTGGGGAGTGAACCAGCAGCTGGAAGATCTCTCTGTCTCACCCTCCCTCTGCCTGTAACTCCACCTCTCAAATAAATATGTATTTATAAACAAAAAGGGGATGAGGGCAGCATGATTTACTTTCCTTTGCTTTCTTGCCTTCCCCTCTGACTTCTGTACACTAAGGGACAAATTACTAGCTTTTGGCTGAGGGGCATTTTCAAAACCCCTCAATTCATGGTATTTTTTATTTATTCCTCAACAGTATTTCCACTGCTGAGTGTTAAATCCTGTTTTTCTCAGATCCTGCTATCTGTAAGTTGTTTATTGGAATTTAATTATAATTGATGCATTATATTTTCATGCAATATGTTATTTTATAGTATAGTACATTAATTGATACCACATCTAAGCATTAACAATCTTATATATCATTATGTCAAGAACACACATGGTCTTTGACATATGGTAGTGTAGAGGATACCATTTAAGTGTTTGCATTGAGACCACAGCCTCCTGAATATTGGACATGGCTGTGGTCCTGCTTCTGCCTAAGCAGGCCTTGTGAAGGCACACCTTCCTACATGGAATGCAGCTGCTGTAAGCAGAAGGTTATTGGGTTATTATTAGGTATGGCTTTAAGGCAAACACCTTATCATATTTCAACGGTAGCCAGGAACAACATGAGCTTTTTTTCCCACCGTAAATATGTCACATGAAGCTAACCTCCCTTGCTTGTGCCTGCTTGGTATTCCTTTACTATGATTAGTCCAGCTGGGCATTCCTGAGTGTTATTTTACTAGATGAACCCTGGACTAAGTAATAAAAGGGACCGGCTGGAGCTATGCAGCGGTGTTCTCTGATGAAGGCTCCTGTGTCCCAGCTCATCATCTGATGCTCCGCATACTAGACTATCTATCTCCACTATTGTTGTTATCTTTCTAACACAAAAGGAAATTTTAATGAACAAAGAAATTTTAAATCCTATCTTACCAGTAAAAACCACAATATCTTCTGGAGCCTTCTAAGACAGGTATCTCTCTTTCTCATTAACTTTTCTAGCAAAAAGAGGTGAAGGACAATGTTGTGATTGCAGAAATATGGAACTTTGTTGGGACTTCCCCCAACCTCTTGCTTTAAAGGGTGGATTTCCTCTTTGTTATTTACTTCTCATGGCTTTGCTATCTTTACTTTGGTACTTTGAGTTCTAATTCCAATTCCAAGTCACCAGGAGGCCCAGTGTCAACTCATCCCTCATGTATGAGACTTATATTTCCTCATCTGTAATGAGGGAGCTGGACTGCTTTGCTTTTAAAGTAAAATAAGAATGAAATTAAACACAACTAGCCCTTATTATCAGTCACAGACTAAAGCAGCACATCAACTTAGCGTAAACTAAAAACAAACTATTGTTCAACAGTTGGAAAACTGTCACAAATATACATCTAGACCAACTTTGCCTATAAAAGTGAGTGACACCCCCTAGAATTTCAGTTCACGACTTTTACTACCACATGTGGTAGCCAAGACTAAAGCTCATTTGTCAAGTGACACCTGGGCAGCTTGACTGGTTACAAGCTCATCAGTGAAGAAAGAGAAGAAGAAAATGTCATAAATATGGGAAAGAGTGCTGGTAGGAGATAAAGCAAATGGTATACTGAGAAGCAAAAAATACACCAAAAAAAAATAATACCAGCTATTTGAAGAGGGAACTTAATTAAAGAATTTTCAATTAGGTATAAAGTTGTAGCTACTCAGGCAAAAGATACACAAGTATCCTATCAACATTTCAGATGAGCACATCATACTGAAACTTCTAAAGGACATGGTGGCTTCCATCTGAAATGATCTCTGGGATAAATAAATCCAATCCCTTCAAATTTTCAAAAGGAAAAAACTGATTGCAACCAACACAAACTTCTGGTATGTTTCCTTGAAACAATGGCAAACATCTTTGTGAATGTTTAATAAATTAGAAAATTAAACTTGTACTCGCTATCATAAATGCATGCTCCATGCAAAGCTTAAGTCAATTTCAGCACACTGAGCTGCAAGTTTGTTATTATTCTTCCTTCTCAATAAAGATGCCATAAACCACATCTAAGTGCACAGGAGACATTTACTTCCACTACATTTTTTAGTCAGATAGATGCTATAAGTGGTTCTGTTCTACACTTTAACTACATTTTAATTTAAATATATTTTTCATCATAGCTTTAAAATTATCTTCACTAAGTAACCCAAGTTTGAAATAATGACATACATTATTTTTAAAATACATTTAAAGTCCTCTGAGTCCGGATATTTATATATTCCACCTGTGCTATTTCTTTTAGATTCACTCAGTGGTACTATAATTTTATGGAGTTTTAAAGTTGTAGGCCATATGATGCAACTGCCAATTATCCAGGCCCTATTTCTGGAGCACATTATCAGAAAATTCTATGAAACAACAGGAAGTTTAACAAATATAGACATCTTTAAGAAGCTACCTGATGAAAATTTTGCAGATACAAATTTCTGAAGGTTAAGAGGTGAAAAGCAAATATAATTAAATATGAAGAAGTCAAAGGTGTGATGTAGAAAAGAATAGAAGGTATTCTGACTCATACACACCACACTGGAGACTAGAGAATCTGTAAGATTAAACAATGCCCTTTAAATTCTTGTATTCAAGGAAAAAGCCTCACTTCCAATGAATTTGTTTTGAAAGCCTTAGGGATTTGCCACTGAAGTGGGAAGGAATTATTTTGCAGGTACAAAAACTAAAAATGAGTTGTCAGATATGCATTATTTCAAAGGGAAAAAGAAAACAGTCTGAAGACTCTATTGGTCTTCTACTGCTACTATTACAAACCAACACAAACTCAGGGGCTTGAACAATACTTCTGCATTGGTTTTCAGTTCTACAAGCCAGAATTCTGCCCTGGATAACAGCCATATAAGCCAAGATGCTGGCAGTGAAATCGGGAATGACCCCCTAAAATTTATACTAAAATGAGGCCCTTTAAAGTTCCCCAGAAGATGGCCGGTGCCATGACTCACTAACTAGGTTAATCCTCCGCCTGTGGCACCGGTACTCCAGGTTCTAGTCCCAGTTGGGACGCCGGATTCTGTCCTGGTTGCCCCTCTTCCAGTCCAGCTCTAGGCTGCGGCCCGGGAGTGCAGTGGAGGATGGCCCAAGTGCTTGGGCCCTGCACCCACATGGGAGACCAGGAGGAAGCACCTGGCTCCTGGCTTCGGATCAGCACAACGCATGGCCATAGCAGTCATTTGGGGGGTGAACACACGGAAGGAAGACCTTTCTCTCTGTCTCTCTCTCTCACTAACTCTGCCTATCAAAAAAAAAAAAAAAAAGTTCCCCAGAAGCGCCATCTGGGATGCCACATATGCTACCAGAATTTGGAGTACCATTAATAAATCCCCAATATTAATAAGCCTGAGAGGGTTCTTGTGGGTTCATCTGGGTTCCCCAGATGGCACTTCTTGGAAACTTTAAGGAGCTACATTTTTGTATAAAATTTAAGGGGTCCATCTCTGATATCAGAAGGACTTCATTCTCTTCTGGGGGTTCCAGGAAAGATCCATTTCTTTACCATTACCAACTTTAAATACTGCCTGCAGTCCTTAGCTCATAGCCCCTCCCTCCATTGTCAAAGCCAGCAGGACTGCATTTTAAACTAATTTTAGTTGAGAAAATGATCCACTTTTAAGGATGCATGTGATTACACTGGGTCCACTTGGAGATTCCATGATACTCCAACCCAAATTTCTTAACTAGAAAGTTAAGGGACTTAGCAGTTAAGACACTGAAGTACCCCTTCCCCATATTGGAGTACCTGGGTCCTGAGTTTCATGCCTATTTCCAGCTCCTTAATCCAGCTTCCTGCTAATGCACACCAGAGGGGGCCACAGGGGGAACCAACACTGAGTGCTTAGATCTTGGCTTTGCTCACCCCATCCTGCTCTAGCCATTGTAGGCATTTGTAGAGTAACAGTAAATGAGATCATTCATATTCTCCCTCTCTCTCCCTCCCTCTCCCCCTCTCTCTCTTTCTTCAGGATATGGGATGTCCCCTCCAGAAAAGATGACAGTTTTCTGTAAACAGAGAAACGGGAACTGACTTAGCATGATGGCTGAGTCCAGATTAGGCCTAGAAAGTACTGACAAGGGCTCTTCTGGATACTATATATAGATGAAATCATCCAGTCCTCACAGCAGTCTTATTATCATCCTGTTTTCCAAATGAGGAAACTAAAGCACAGAGAATACGTCTAAAGCTATGCATTGGGTAAGAAACAGAGCCCCTGCCCAAGAGTCTGAAAAATACACAATCAGACAAAACATAAAAACCTCACAATACACATCTCTATTGTTGATCAATTCTGGAGTAACTTGCAAGTAATTTGTGACTAACAATGTTTTTATAAAAGGGTCAACAACTTATATTTGAGTCAAGATTATGACAACACTCTTGTCGATACACTTTGTTATGGATTTCTGGTTGCTATCTACAAGTTGAAGAAGGAACATGCTTTAACTAGTCAATCTAAGTCAGTTGTTATCATGCTTCACTAGGTATAAAAATCACCCGAAATACTTTTTTAAATGTAGATTTGCTTGGCTCTAACTCTAGAAATTCAGTGTTTATTCATTAGAGTTTGTAAATTTTATTTTTAACACTGGAGTCTTTCTGATACATAAGCCTGGCACACATTAAGTGCAATGTAGGGCAACTGGAAAAATGACCTGCCCAAGCCGCCCCATGGCTCACCTTACAAAAAAGCCCACAAATCAGACCAAAGCACTTACTACAGCAAAAGTCTACTTATCTGTCTGCCTTTCCTTCTTTAAAATCAACATTGTGTCTCATTGCCTCATCTCTACTGCTGTCTCCCGCACTGCATGTGTCTCAGGGCTGAGTAGGTATCTGCTGTTCAATGAATGTGCAGTTGAATGAGCAAATTAATGATGATTTGGTCTCAGATCTTGCAAAAACATATTCAAGTGGATCAATCTAGGATCCCAAAAGTCTCATTTAGTTGAATATCTGCAAGCAACAGGGAAAAGAAATTGAAAAACGAGAAGAAACACCATAAGCTAGGCTCACCGCTTCGGGTCCTAGAACAAAGCCTAGGAGCGGAAGCTGCCATGCAGCACAAGAGATGGGTGACAGCCTCAGCCTTGGCGAGTGACATCTCCTACCAGAGATGGTCAGCTCCTCTGGGGTAGACAGGTGCCACCCACAGAGCCTGATTTACAAGGAGGTGATTGAGAGGGACCAGGAAATAGGTACAGCTGAAATATGCTAGCTGGGATGCAGGTTCTATACGGGCGCCTTTATTAGGAGGTGCTCATGGAGGAGTTCTCACTGTGTGGGGGGTCTTTGTACTCATAAGCCAACATAAAAGCTTCTTTGGAAGTTTAAAGTGTTTCCAGGGAATTTCCAAATGAAGTTATTTACTTACTCAGCTCTGTCCCTCTAAGAGCAGCTACCTGCCTGTGGAAGTGTGTGTCCTTTCCTTTAGGAACACAAAGCCCACCTCAGTTTTCACAGAAGTGAAATCCGATTAGCCCTCTGACTGCAGCGCCTGGCCAACACTGGCTGTGTCATTTATTCCACCTGTAGAGTTGCACGCTCCTCCCGTGACACTGAGCCTCACGTTTACCATTTATAAGCAGGCTCCTTATGCCTAAGGTGTGACCTTTTTGTTTCTCAGCCCTGACACCCACCCCGGTGTTAAAATTCTCATTCATCTCCAGCACTGCTCCACCTCTAACATCCATGCTCTGTGCTCAGACCTTATGTAGCTATTCTGTCAAGATTTCATCTCACCCTACAACTGTACAGTCTGTCAGCAGAGGACTAGTGAGAAACACCCAGATCAAGTGTCCTTCCCCACAGACTGCCCCTTTACAACCCCACACTCTGACATCATTATAGAATTCCAAATAAAACCTGGGTATGCTCACCTAATGCACAAAAAGTCAATTGTTGACACCAGTATGGTGGAAGAAAACACAAATTTATTTTGTCAAGCACAAAAAAAGGCATTTGCTCAGAATCAGCCCTTAAGGCATTTGGATCTGGCTCAAGAGCCCATGAGAGTATTTTAGGCATGGAAAGTCAAGACACTCTGGGGGAAAAAAAAGAAGACCTAAATGAAAGATCTCTGCGAGTGAGATCCCAGTAGAAAGAACATGCCTTCAAAGAAGGAGGTACCTTTCTCTGAAGGGAGGAGAGGAGAACTTCCACTTTGACTATGACCCTGTCGGAATAAGATCAAAGTCGACGAACCCTAAAGGCTTCCATAGCCTCGGCAACTCATGACTACAGCCTAAGGAGATTACTGACGCCATAAACAAGAGTGTCGAATTGTTAAATCAACAACAGGAGTCACTGTGTACTTACATCTCATTTGGGATCTGTCCTTAATGTGTTGTCCAGTGTGAAGTAATGCTATAACTAGTACTGAAACAGTATTTTTACACTTTGTGTTTCTGTGTGGGTGCAAACTGATGAAATCTTTACTTAGAATATACTGAATCGATCTTCTGTATATAAAGATAATTGAAAATGATTTTAAAAAACTTGGTGTTAAATTGGAAATTGCATAGAAAATTAATCAATTTTTTAAAAAAAATCATGTAGGATCTCTGTCCTTAATCTGCTGTACATTGTGAATTAATACTATAACTAGTACTCCAACAGTATTTTCACTTTGTGTTGCTATGTGGGGGCAAACTGTTGAAATCTTACGTAATATATACTAAACTGATCTTCTGTCTATAAAGAGAATTGAAAATGAATCTTGATGTGAATGGAAGGGGAGAGGGAGCGGGAAAGGGGAGGGTTGCGGGTGGGAGGGAAGTTATGGGGGGGAAGCCATTGTAATCCATAAGCTGTATTTTGGAAATTTATATTCATTAAATAAAAGCTTTAAAAAAATAAAATAAAATAAATGTTTACCCCCCAAAAAAATGCATTTGGACAGTTATGACTTAATTCCTGTATTCCCTAGTGAGTAGAGTGTGGTAAATCCTTCAGATTGAAGTTGGGGTAAAACTGAGTGTGATCAACTCCTGTGCAGCAGTCTGGTTGATCCATAGTGCCTGTGGCCTTCCTTTTACTGCTCAGGGATAGGACGGCCAGTGCGTTCCAAGAATGCTGTGATGCACAGTGATCTCCCTCGATCTGGGATCTATGGGTAGATAGTCTATGACTTTGATGAACACCTGGGGTTCCTATGCAGCATCTCAAAAATAAGGTCAAGGGCCAGCGCCGTGGCTCAACAGGCTAATCCTCCGCTTTGCGGCGCCGGCACACCGGGTTCTAGTCCCGGTCGGGGCGCCGGATTCTGTCCTGGTTGCCCCTCTTCCAGGCCAGCCCTCTGCTGTGGCCCAGGAGTGCAGTGGAGGATGGCCCAAGTGCTTGGGCCCTGCACCCCATGGGAGACCAGGAAAAAGCACCTAGCACCTGGCTCCTGCCATCGGATCAGCGCGGTGCGCTGGCCGCAGCGCGCCATCCGCGGCAGCCATTGGAGGGTGAACCAACAGCAAAAGGAAGACCTTTCTCTCTGTCTCTCTCTCTCTCTCACTGTCCACTCTGCCTGTCACAAAAAAAAAAATAAATAAATAAAATAAGGTCTAGCATTAAAGATGTTAACAATAGACAATTCTGAATCTTGTGGACTCTGCCTGTCCCATGCACTGCTCCCTTAAATCCCAGAGTTTATCTTTAATGAGGAATTGACTTGAAAAAAATCAAAGTGGAGAAAAAAGAATTGAAAGCCACGGGCGATAAATTCTACCCCAAAGATATAAGGAAAGGGCTGTGGCTTCGACGTCTGCCTCCCCCAATCACAGGCTGGCCCTACTCCTCCGAAGCTCCTGGACTGCGTCACACAGTGGTACCCAAGTGAAGCCTTGCTCACCTACTGAATTTCCATTCACTCGTCCTGCCTGTCACTCAACACCTGAACACATCACCTCAAGGTCTGCTGTTTATGTAGATTTTGTGAAGCAAGGTGGGGTTTGTATTGGCTTTACTCAAACAAGAGGATTAATCTGGTGCTGGTTGCTCCCGCATGGCCACAAGCAGAAGTCAGCTTGTGTGTTAAAGTAATTCTTTATTTTTTAATCCAGGAAGACATAATGCTTGTATTTGAATTTTGGTATTAACTATTCCTCTCAGCTTTGTGTCCTACTAAAACCTCATCCAAGACAAGAAACAGCTGTCAAACAGTATCTCACCCCATCCCTGGGTATCCCATCAAGGTGACCCTGCACCCTCAGTAACTGTGAAGGATGTGACCGTGTTCAGTCATTATGCACCAATAAAGACCAATAATCAATCACACCACTTCATCATTCCTTTTTGTGCTTTATATTCAGGGGTTTTTATCTTCTCCCAGCTTCAGCATCACTTTTATCTCTACCTCTTAGATCTTCCTCCTAACTCCCATGGCCTTCCTACCCTAATTCCAGAGCTGTTTTCACAGCAAAATGCTGTCTCCAAGTCTATTTTGTATTTTGGAGAGAGGGTGATATACCATAAGTAAAGTCAATAAAAAAGGAAAAATATTGTTATGTCTTGACCATTTCCACCATGACAAACTAAGAGAACACAAACTCTTAATCAAGGGAAAACTCATGGCTTGATTTTCTGTAAATCACTCCCTCACTAAATTTTAGTATTTCAGCCAGCGCCTTGGCTCAATAGGCTAATCCTCCACCTGCAGCACCGGCACACCGGGTTCTAGTCCCAGTCGGAATGCCAGATTCTGTCCCGGTTGTTCCTCATCTAGTCCAGCTCTCTGCTATGGCCCGGGAGTGCAGTGGAGGATGACCCAAGTGCTTGGGCCCTGCACCCACATGGGAGACCAGGGGAAGCACCTGGCTCCTGGCTTTGGATCAGTGTGGTGCGCCGCCCGCAGCGACCATTGGAGGGGTGAACCAACAGAAAAAGCAAGACCTTTCTCTCTCTCTCTCACTGGCCACGCTGCCTGTCAAAAAATCAAAATAAATTAGTATTTCTTTTTTCTTCTGGAATGTTCTTCTTCCTTAAAGTATGTTATTACAAAAATTAAAAGAGAAAGAAAGAACGAAAGCAAGCAAGCAAGCAGTAGGGAAGGTGGGAAGCACATTACAGGATTAAAATTGTATTTATGAGATACATGAAATCTGTTCTCTTTATAAAGAAAAAAATTCTTAAGCCCATTTTCTGCTGTTTCACTCTGCCAAGAAATGTAAGTACCTAATTTTGGGAGTAAACTGTGACTCAGAGAACAGATTGTAACTGCAGGTATTTCCTTAGACCAGAACCCAACAGTGCTACCACCAGTGGCACAGTGCACTTCAGTGGCACAAAATGCAAGCCTGCAGGTCATCAGGTTGTAGAAATCTTTCCCACAGTTATTGTAACACCAGGTAATTCCCTGGTGCATATTAGCATTTATAGTCATTCTCCACAATACAGCTAAGGGAGTAATCAAATGTTCTGTGTCAGCACATAAAACAAATGCCTAAAGGATCAAAAAGTAATCTTCTCTTCCATGGTTCATTATTGTGTAATTTCCTGGTTGCCTCCAATATTGGTGCTTTGAGATACTGTTAATTGTGGGGACAGAATTGTGAACTGGATAAGGCTGCTTTACTTCCAAATAAGGAATTCACACCTACAACCTCACAAAATTGCCGAGATCCCCTTGCATCTTGGCACAGAATCTCTGAATGTAGTACTCAAAATATAATTTGTTGTCATTGTTCCCAAACTTTTCTCTTCATAGTCGACCCTTTTTAAGATTAATCTAGAACAGAGTACTCTATATATAAGATCATAAAGGACAAGCACTCAGTTGAAGCTCTGAAATCTTACCTTTCTCCTCACTCCTCCCTTTTGTCTTCTTAATATTAGAATGAAAATAATTACATGACTTATAATTGCTTTAGGGTAAAACAAGTTAACATTTAAGAATATTTTGTAGGCCAGCACCGTGGCTCTCTAGGCTAATCCTCTGCCTGCGGCACCGGCACCCCGGGTTCTAGTCCCGGTCAGGGCGCTGGATTGTGTCCCGGTTGCTCCTCTTCTAGTCCAGCTCTCTGCTGTGGCCCGGGAGGGCAGTGGAAGATGGCCCAAGTGCTTGGGCCCTGCACCAGCATGGGAGACCAGGAGGAAGCACCTGGCTCCTGGCTTCAGATCGACGCAGAGCGCCAGCCGCAGCGTGCTGGCCATAGCGGCCACTTGGGGGGTGAACCAATGGAAAAAGGAAGACCTTTCTTTCTCTTTCTCTCTCTCACTGTCTAACTCTGCCTGTCAAAAAATAAAATAAATAAATAAAATAATATTTTGTAAATAATAAAATATCATGCTCATCTAACATGTTATTACATGAAGAAGGTAAGCACAAGGTAGAACGTGATAAGACAGTAAATGAGTGGCTTAAGTGACAGTTAACCAAGAGAAGACTGCAAAGACAGTTTTGTGTTGGTTCTTAACTTTCCAAACGTCAGGTTTTCTCATATTTGTAGGTTTAGAATAACACTAGATATTGCCATAGACCAAGGATGATATTTCAATTTCTTCTGAAATTGTGATAGTTTACCTGACAGAACAAGTTAGGAAGAGTATTGTTCTCGTCAGAGAAGGTATTATGAGAGGTGAGTGATGTCTGCTATGGTGTCTGCCTATTGTCCTTCCCTGTCTGGTTAATTTTACTCACTTGACTTTTTCACTTCTTTTCTCTTTCCCAAGTTTTCAGTCCTGGGTCCTTAGCGACAGGATCCACTCCATTTCACAAGACAGCTAGAGCCCACTTGTCCCAGAACTGCTGGCTGGCACTTGGAGACTACAAGCTCCAGATTTTTCTAACACTCACCCTTTGTAATTGCGGCTCACTGGCCAGCTCATGGGTGACCTTCCCTCGGTCATACACTCTCTCCTTCACACTGCATCATGGTTAGAGAATCATCTCAGATGAATGATCCACATGGATCTGACAAAATCAGAGCCATCGTGCTGTCAACATGTCTCCCCTCTGTCTGGCACATTTGAATATGAGGTCATTTGCTCTGTGTGTGTGGAAGAGATCAAAGAGTCTGAATTAACCAAAGGGAGACCAGTGAAATGAGAACCTGGGCAGGGCTCGTGAAGGAAAACAGCTAAAGCTTTATCTGCTGTGTATGAAGCTTGTGTCTTAGT
The DNA here is from genome assembly GCA_949820135.1 of Sylvilagus floridanus. Classification (NCBI taxonomy): domain Eukaryota; kingdom Metazoa; phylum Chordata; class Mammalia; order Lagomorpha; family Leporidae; genus Sylvilagus; species Sylvilagus floridanus. The sequence goes on from OX463235.1 coordinate 61,124,055, forward strand.
CTGCTCAGGTTGCTATAACAAAATGACCATGGACATGTGTGGGTTAAACAACAAAGTGTTTTCCTCACCATTCTGGAAGCAGCCGGGTCTAAGATTGAGGCACAAGCAGATTCAGTACCTTCCAGGTGCCCTCTTAGTGTGTCCTTGGTGGAAGAGGAGCCAGATTGTTCTCTGGGTTCTCTTTTACAAGAGAATTAATTGGGGCTGGTGCTGTGGTGTAGAGGGTAAAGCTGCCACCTGCAGTGCCAGCATCCCATGTGGGCACCAGTTTGAGTCCTGGCTGCTCTGCTACCCATTCAGCTGGGAAAGCAGTAGAAGATGGTGCAAGTCCTTGGGCCCCTGCACCCATGTGGGAGACTTAGAAGAAGCTCCTGGTCTCCTGGCTTTAGATCAGCTCAGTTCCAGCCATTGCAGCCATTTGGGGAGTAAACCATTGGGTGGAAGACCTCCCTCTCCCTCCCTCTCCCTCTCCCTCTCCCTCTCCCTCTCCCTCTCCCTCTCCCTCTCCTTCTCCTTTTCCCTCTCTCTCTGCCTCTCTGTAACTCTGCCTTCCAAATAAATATATCTTTAAAAGGGGGGGGAAGGGTACATTAGTCCCATTCATAAGGAATCTATCCTCATGACCTAGTCCCCGCCCCAAAGCTGCATGTCCTACCACCATTACATAAGGGTTAGGATTTCAAATATGACGTGGGAGACACAAGCATTCAACCCAAAGCCATCTCCATTGCTAAACCTGTGCCAACTGCTTGGCAAATATCCACGCACTGAGAGAAGGCAATAGCTGAAGTGTGTGGTGTGTGCTTTCAAAGACTTTTCATGGATCCAATGAAAATGCCAACTGCCTATGCCCTGGAGGCAGCTTGGCCGGTTTCTAAAATCAGAGGTTGATTTTCTGCCATGATGTCAAAGTCTTTCATGTATTTGCATGCATTCTGTGGCTTGAGGCAATAACCTTAATCCTGTCAAGGAAGAGCTGGTGACAACAGCAGCTCTGCCTCTAAATCTTGCCTCTATAATCACCGTGGTTCAAGGATCTACAAAGTTTAAGTTAAATGCATAATTAACAGAAAACAGTCATTTTCCTTTCCAAGGCAGCTACAATGAATGATTGCAATGTATATAAAAATCATGTTTTTGCTTTATGATATGTTGATCAATAAACATCTTAAAACATTCTAATGGTAAGCATGGAAATGACTATATCCACTACAACTAAAAGAAACAAAATTGATGTCTCTCAAATTTGAAAAGTCTAAAGCTATACAAATTCTCCATTCACAAGCTGACTCCACAAATACCTGCAATGGGCAGGGCTGGGCCAGGCCAAGCCAGGAGCCAGGCACACAATCCAGACTCCCCACATGAGTGGCAGGGATCCCCCTACTTGAGCCATTACTTGCTGTCTCCTGGGTGCACAAGAGGCAGCAGAGCAGGAATCAGGAGCAGAGCCGAGACTCAAACCCAGGCATTCTGGTACGGAAGAAAGCATCCCTACTGGTAGCTTAACATCTAGGCCAAATACCCACCTCAGAAGTTCATCCAGTGTTCAAGGATGGTCTTTATAAGGCATGCATTACCTAATGAGACCTCAGAACCCCTCTAACACAAGTTTCAAAGAAGGCATTGTCAGTTTATTGAAGCTGGCATCACCAGATCTGAGGACTCTCATTTTGGAATCAGTTGATTTCTGTAGACACCAATTTGTTTTTAAAGACTGCTTTTATTTATTTGAAAAGCAGAACGACAGAAAGAAAGAGATCTTCCGTCCACTGGTTCACTACCCAAATAGCTACAAAAGCCAGCACTAGGCCTGGAACCTAAACTCCATCCCATTCTCCCACATGGGTGGCAAGGGCCCAAGTACTTGCACCATCTTCCAGTTCTTTCCCAGGTGCCATAGCATGGAGTTGAATGGGAAGCATAGTAGCTGGGACTTGAACTGGCACTCCAGTCTGGGATGGAGGGTCACAGGTGGCAGCTTAACCCACTGTGGTACAATGCCAGTCCCAAACACCAGCGATCTGAGCTACCCACGCCAACTTGGTGGGATGTCATTTATTGTGATGTGGATGGTAATCACTAGGCTTAATGAAGTCAGACCTGTGGTTGGCATTTGGGATTCAAATCCATACGTCAACAAATATACAAAAAGTTAACCTTAGTATTACTGTTATATATAATATGACAGTCTTTAGTAAAGAAATTCCAAGATTTACCAAAAAAAAAAAAAAAAAGGAATAAAAACCCACAATCAGATGAAAAAACCAAAAAGCAGAAGTAGACTATTGGAACTATCAAAGAGGGATTTTTAAAAGAACTATTTAGTAAATGTTCTAACAGAAAAGGTAGACACTATGCAAGATCAGAGAACACCAAAAACATTAACTACTACTAACACATAAACAAACCCTGCGTATGGCATTCTCAAACCACTGCTACACAAAAGCAGAGAGATAAATCATGGCACCATAGAGGAACGAGGCACAGAAGCAAAGCAACCTTCTTATCAGAAACCACAGAAGTAAGAATGCACTGAAGCCACAAGTTCAAACTGCTGAGAAGGAAAAAATAAATGCAACCCAAGATTTCAATAACCAGCAAAGATTCCTTTCCTCCTAGGTGAATGACAAAGAAAAACTTTTCCAAAAAAAAAAAAAAAACTAAGGAATTCATTTCTAGCTGAATGTGTAAGAAGAGTTGAAGAAAATTCTTCAGGCAGAGGAATATGGCATAAATTAAAATCTTAGACTGACAAATAGGAATGAAAAGCAATGGAAATGGCATAAACAGAGGTAAAATAACATTTTTCTCATTTCTAATTTTAGAAGGTTTAAAGAAAAGTAAAAAACATCAAGTGTTTATGTAAATATAAAATTAAAATAAATATTAAAACTAGCATAAACGATGAGTGGTCCTTTGAGGTCCTTACAATTTATACGGAGAGGTATAACGTTATTTTAAGGAAGACTTGGATTACATTTAAGTATATATTGTAAATTCTAGGGGAACTAAATTTTTTAGAAATGTATAAAAATAGGATCACAAAAAGTGCTCAATTAAACTGTGGGAAGGCAAAAAAGAAGAAAAAATGTATTAAAAAAAAATAGACACAGGGCAACAGTGTGACATAGTAGGTTAAGCCTCTGCCTGTGGCGCCAGCATTTCATGTGGGCACCGGTTCATGTCCCAGCTGCTCCTCTTCTGATCCGGCTCTCTGCTAATGGCCTGGGAAAACAGTGAAAGGCGGCCCAAGTCCATGGGCCCCTGCACCCAAGTGGGAGACCCAGAAGAAACTCCTCGTTCCTGGCTCCTGGCTTCAGATTGGCCCAACTCCGGCCATTGAAGCCATTTGGGGAGTGAATCAGCAGATGGAAGACCTTTCTCTCTCTCTCTGTCTCTGTCTCTGTCTCTGTCTCTCCCTCTCACTGTCTGTAGCTTTACTTTTCAAATACATAAATAAATTTTTTTTTAAATCATATAGACCACAGCTAGCATTACGATAGATTTTGAACCCAACCACATCCAAAGCACTCTAAATAGGAACAATGATTAATCCCTCATGTCTAATATCAGGAAATACACATTATAATCAGAGGGGCAAGCTGAGGGGTTTAATTAGCAGATCCATCGTGGGCTAAAATGACAGCATGTGAGGCTAATGGAGGCAATGCCAAGCTGAAACAGAAGGACAAGTTGTTGAATATGCCTATCACACTCACTTTCCTTTTATGCCTTTGGCTGGACATCAAGTCTCCAAAATCAACCTACTTTAGAGGAGCACACTCCGGATCAAAAGGGAAGATGAATTGTGTGTCCTTGCACTCTCTCCAGCTGTGCAGGGGGGATACACCTTTTCTTATTTGTGCAAACAGTAAAGAGCAGGAAAAGATGCATTTTTAACAACCAAACATTTACTTAACTTGCACTGTCTGTTTTACGGTTTCTACTTAGGATCCATTTCACATCTGGCTGCTTTCTAAAGACTTGCTGTCTTCCTGGTCCACAGTCCCTCATCTCTTCCATTTCTTCTTCACTTGATTAGTCCATCTGTCAGCAAATCCATCTTTTTCTCCCTCTTCCCCTCATATTCCACCTCACAAAGACACTTCTAACTGCACCAAGCAAATGCACCCTAGACAACACAATTCCACTAACTGGAATATAATGTGTTTTTAATGTATCCACCAAATGACACGTCCCCCACTCATCTCATTCTCATACAGAAAGCAGTGACTTGTCAGCCCTCACATCTTAAGTGGAAGTAAACTTCATTCTTTAGTTCTGACTTCTAACGGCCATAACTTGTGATAATAAAGGTTAATATACTGGGTGGAAGGGAAGTAAATTCAAGGTAATGATGAGAATGATCCCACATCACCCATGACAGATTCTGAACTCTGTGTAGGCAGCAGTTAAGGAAAAGCTTCAGAAACCACAAACACATAAATAATATTCCGAGGAAAACATCTTTGTTGAAACTATTCTTGTAGGCTTCATTGAAGAACTAGTTCAGAAAGAATGGGATGACAATGTTGGGGTCCCTAATCAGGGGCAGACCTGTCCTCAAATATGCATAGAAAATACAGAGGGGTCTCAAAAGTCAGCCAGAGTGGGTTCCTGAGAAAAGCCTTAGACAGCAGGACAATCTCCAATTTAAGAACCTGGAGAAAAGTAAAGAAAAACATGGTGGTCTACCAATGTGAATGACGCCTGTGAAGGCTTAATGACAGCCAGCCACCCTGAATATCTGCTAGGGTCTAGCTGTACACTGACAAGGTTCGAGGCTGCCAGTAGAGAACCTTCTGGCCAGGTGAATTTTCATGGCAAGTGTTGAAAGCTGCTTTCACATGGGAGGAAGTTTCCTCCAATGAACTCATAGGATTTCTTCTCTTCACAAACATAGTTTTGAGGCATGTATTTTAGAAAAAGACACAAAATGGAAGGGGTAATTTTTTTTTCTATAGACCATAATGCATAAGAAAGAGAGAGAGATCAGGAGGGATATGAAGAACAGGAATGAATGGGCTAGGGAGGGACAAGACAGTCAGGAAAATGCTGCAGGAAGGCTTAGAGTAGGTGCATCCACCACTCACCCACCCTGTAGGACCAGGGGTATCCAACAAAATCAAGATGAAATATATACCAAGACATGAAGGAAATGGGAGAGGAACAGGCACAGTACTGGGTATCAACTTGGAGCCCAGTGATAAGAATGTTTGGGAGCCAAGAGAGAGTGCTATTCTGAGGCAACCTATCATAGTCCCCCACAAAGTTAGGGGCATGTCTGGGGACCTGCAGTTACTTGCCAATCATACGAATCCCAAATTCAATTGGCAATATCACCTTCCTATTCTCTCAGCTTCCTTTTTTCATTCAGTGCATCTAACCTCCATTCTCCAGAGCATCATAGGACCCAGCCAACCCACCCCAGTTTACCACACTCCACTGGAAACTGAAATGTAGGAGAAAGAACTGACCTGAGTCACTAGGACTGGGTTGGGGGAACAACATTGTCCACTGTGGAAGAAGTAAGTCCATACGTGGCTTCACTGGGCATAAGGAAGCAAATGGCAGGGAGTGGTTGGGCTTCTGGTCTCAGAGTCAAAGTGGAAATTCCACTTGCAAATTTCCAGGAGAAAGAAGGTGATTGACTCAACAAGAATCATGTAGCAGCTCACTAGACCCTCCTTTGGACAAGTGAACCAGTGCCAATAAGGGAATCCAACAGAAAGAAATGAAACAAGAGCTACAGACCCAACCACAAAGGGCAGCACACCCTCCACCCTACCAAGTAGTCACGGGACTGTCAGTGCCTCCTTCAAATTTTCCCACTTATGCCACAGGTCAGGTAAGACAGGGCTGAGGTAACAGTGATGGACTCAGGAAAGGCTACATGAGAGGTAAGTAGAGAAGTCACAATATCTGGGACTGAGTTCCACTAACCATTAGATCAATGGAGATCTTCCCACACCTAACCATGCTTTTCATTTCACTTCTGAGGGTATTCTTTTTAGAACTGCTTGTTCATTCATTTTAATATGCTTGAAAGGGAGAGAGATGGAGATAGAAACAGATAGGAATCTGCTGTCAGCTCACTCCCCAAATGCCTACAACAGCCAAGGCTGGGCCAGGAAGAGGCCAGAAGCTCAGAATTCCGTATGGATCTCCAAAATGGGTGGAAGGGACCCAAGAACTTGAACCATCACGTGTTGTCTCCCAGGGTATGCATTGGCAGGATACTGGATCAGAAGCAGGACTCAACCCAGGTACTCTGATAGGAGATGTGGGCATCCCATGAAGTGATTTAACTGCTATGCCTTCCTCTGTTTTGCTATTTTATTAGGAATTTTCATAATCAAAGGTCATACATAAATATCATGATCCAGATTACAGTGCTGTAAGATTGAATCATAAAATTATGCATCTAATCCTTCTTTTCTCTCTACAATTTCTACATTGTTTACCAGCCTTTCCAAAACTGAGACAATAGATGCAAGAGTATTTCTCTACGCATTAAAGCAAACTGCCAGCTGACACTCTGCAGTATCCACCCCGCCCAGTTGCATACATCAATTCTGCTGTCATTTTTACAGCAGCTCTTGTATAAATCAGGACATTTTATTGTTTGATATTTTACATTGACAAATTTCCAAAATTAGCTCATTTTATGTTCTTGCAAATCATCACACTGGGGTAATGAAGGATGAGTGTTCATGACAGGGAATGGCATAGCAGATGCTACTGAGTACATCAGGCATTGCAATTTTTTGTCTTCTTCCTGCCTGCCCTAGTCCCTCCTCCACTCAGCTTCTTCCTTCAACTGTGGTAGTCTTACTATAATGAATTTCTAGAACGAAGATGGCAAATAGCTCACCTCTCAGGAGCTGACACTGGTGCTGTCCTGACTGTTGAGAAGAAATCTGAGGCATTATTTGGGCTGAATTGGACAGAGTTCTGGGATGGATTAGTGATGACTGCAACAGACATAGGAAGGAAGAAGTCTTCATGCAGAGATGGCCTATCCCTACATCGTTCAGAAGAGGGGGAAATAACTGTTTATAGCCCACAATATAGATCAAATATCATGGAGCCTCATATCCGAGGGGATGCTGTTGCCACTGTACTGGCATTAAATTATGTGAAACAAAGTTTAACATTGGCACTCATGAGGCGTGCAGTTTTGCATACACACAATCTTGGAAACAATCCTTTGTACTTGTTAATTTGTGTGAGCCAAGCACTATTCTAAGTGTTTGAGGTGTATAGTTTTCTTTAATTTTCATAATAGTCCTATGAACCAGTCACTACTACTATTCCTGTTTTGCAGAAGAGAAAACAGAGAAGTTAAACAACACATTCACATTTGAAGACCTAGTGGGTGGTGTAGTTGGGAATTCAGGCCAGGCTGTCTGAGTCCAGTGCTGTTACCTCCTGTGTTTATGCTCTCCAGAGTATAGGGAACTAATAATGACTGAGACTTACAGGCAGGACAGCCAGGAAGGGACACTTATTAACTGCATAACACATTCCTTCACACCAACCTCATGGCTGATTTGATTCGGTCCTGGTCAAGCACTTTTAATGTACTGTTTCATCGAAGCTCCAAAACAAGTTCTATGGGGTCATTGTGATTATTCTCAAACACACACATTCAGGGTTACAAGCAAGCATTCAAAATCGTGAATACTGTAGACACAAAGCTCAAATAGGCTATAGAGCCAAGTAACTCTTATCACTACATTTAGAAGATCAGATGAAAACTGGTAATAAAATCAGGTATAACTCCAAGAGGAGACAATGGAGTAGAATTAAGCTGGGTCTATAAGGAATCACACTTGAATGGATGGCATACATATTTATGCTGCATCAACATCACTATCTTCTTAACCACATCAAGTGAAGATGTCATCATTGTCTGGACAGCTGGATATGTTTGACTAAGGCTATGACTAGTGGGTTGATTCAGTAATAAATATGCGAGGAAAGAGAAAAGAAGCTATTTCAGAGGATAAACACTGAGTAGAAAAAATGCATTCTTAGAAAGGGGCCTGAACTGAAGGAGATGGAGCCAATTAATGATATTTAATTATTTTTATCCAATAGAAAAAGTAAAAGCATTTGCTGCAGCCTCCTCTTTCTATTCCAAGTCCCTAAACACTCTCAAGAATATATTTTAAAATAATAATTATTGAATATAAGCAAAGAGTGACCTCAATGGAATAGACTTGGCATCCAAAAAACATGGAAATCAGAAGGAATGGGTTGAAGAAGGAAATCACATCCCCTGAGCAAGAGATGGGAGCTTCAACAAGTTTTCCATCCCTGGAGGTAGTGAGGGCTGGAAGTAGGAGGGATCCAGTGGCATTGACCCCAACCAATTTTGTTCTTTTATGGAGGTGAAATTCATACGATCTAAAAATTATAATTTTAAAGGGGACATGATCTCAGTATAGTGGAATCTTCATGATGTAGTACAACCATCACTTCTAGCTAGTTCTAAAACATTTTATCAGCCCAATAGAAACCCTGTACCCATTAAGCTGTCACTTCCTATTTTTCCCTCCTTACAATCCCTGGAAACCACCAAGGTGTCTCTTGTCTCAATGGATTTGCCTGCTCTGGGTATTCCATATAAAGGAATCATTTAATATGTATATTATTTTTTGTATCTGGCTTCTTTAACTGAACTTAATGCTTTCAAGGTTCATCTACATTACATCAATAAATCATCCTTTTCAGAAAGAACTGTTGCATTGTAGGTATATGCCATATTTTTTCATTCATTGATGTACATTGGATTGCTTTCACCTTTTAGCTATTGCAAATACTGCTGCTATGAATATTCAATGTACAAGTATTTGAGTATCTGCTTTCATTTATCTTCAGTGTGTGTGTGTGTGTGTGTGTGTGTGTGTGTGGAGTTGCTGGATCACATGGTAGTTCTGTTTATCTTGTTGATTAAATGCCAAATTGTTTTTTGCTTTCAATGTATCATTCTAGGTATGGGAACTGTGGTACAGAAAGTTAATGCATCACTTGGGATGTCATATCCCATATGAGCATGCCTGGGATGGAGTTCCACCATGCTTCTATTTCAGCTTCCTAATAATGCATCTGGAGGGCAACAAATGATGGCCCAAGTACTCGGGTCCCTCTTATCCACATGGGAGACCCAGATGGGGTTCCTGGTTCCTGGCTTCAGTCCAGCCCAGTCTTGGCTCTTGCAGGCATTTGGGGAATGAGGGAAGATCTTCATGTCTCCCACTCTGTCACTCAAAAATAGACCTTCAAAAATATATAATTCTCCATTTCTACTGGAAGTGTGTAAGAGCCCCACTATCTCCTATGTTTGTATCCCTACTTAACATTTTCCACTTTTTAACTGTTATCATGGCCATTCTCTTGGAAAAAGCATTATCTTGTGCTTTTGATTTATATTTCCCCAATGACTAATGAAGTAAACCATCTTTTTCATGTGCTTATTGGTCATTTGTATATTTTTATAGATACATTTGTTCCAGTCTTCAATTCATTTTTTAATCAGACTGTCTATTGCTGCTAAGTTGCAAAAGTCCTTTATCTATTCTGGATTCTAGACCCTTACCAGATTTTTGACTTGCAAATTTTTTCTCCCATTCTATGAGTAGTTGTTTCACTTTCTTGATAATGTCCTTTATTGCATAAAGTCTTTAACTTTGATTGGGTCAAATTTATTTTTTCCTTTGTTGATTGTGCTCCACAAGTCCCACTAAGCCTCTTCATGGCTGCCCATATCTCAGTTGCCCCTAGATCCTGTGTTTTCCTAAACTAGTAATCTTCTCATCTTCTGCTCTCTCTTGTACCCACTCAGTAGAAACTTCTCATAGACTGATCAGCCCCTCTTCATCGAACTCTGGAAATTTTCCCCTTCATCCTTGCCTGCAAGGATCCCTTCATTTTACCTCTCTTCTCCTCACAAACCCCTTATTTTAGAAGTCTTTTTCTTGATTTTCAACCTAGAACCAAGTTCAAGCTATGTCCGTTCACAAATTCCTCTCCATTTATTCTACAGCCTTCTCTAAAGGGCTCCCTGCCTATCCCCTTCTCTCAACAAAACTTCATGAATCACCTGCATTGACTTTCTGTCTCCCTTCTCACTGAGATGCAGTCAAGCCTTGGCCACATCTCTGAAACTGCTCCCACAGAGACCACTCATAATCTCCAGCTGGCCAGTTTTTTAGGACACTTTACAATTCTATTATGACAGGTCACCTCTGAAGCATAAGACATAAGTTGTCAGTGCTTCCTTGTTATCCTTTGTCTCTCTCATCTCCTTTGGCTTCTATGACAAAAGTCTTCCAAAGCCAACAATGTCTGGAAAATGAGCAAAATTTCTCTTTATTGAGCACTCACTATATATTTCATTAGAGGAAGAAAGGATGTTATTGTTATGAGCATTTGTTTTATTCCTCTTTTATAATCTGACTTAGGCACAAACAAAAAGCCTGTCTGGCATGGTTTGACAATGAAAATCAATCTAGGGGCTGGCACTGTGGCATAGCTGTTGACTGCAGTAAGAGCATCCCATCTGAGCACCAGTCAAGTCCCAACTGCTCCACTTCCAATCCAGCTCTCTGCTATGGCCTGGGAAAGCAGTAGAAGATGGCCCAAATCCTTGGACCCCTGTGCCCCTACAGGAGACCTAGAAGAAGCTCCTGGCTCCTGCCTTTGGATCAGTACATCTCACCTCCGGCTGTTGAGGTCATTTGGAGAATGAACCAGTGGATGGAAGACCTTCCCTCTCTTTCTCTCTTTCTCTCTCTCTCCTCTCCTCTCCTCTCCTCTCCTCTCCTCTCCTCTCCTCTCCTCTCCTCTCTCTCTCTCTCTCTCTCTGCCTCTGCCTCTGCCTCTCTGTAACTCTGCCTTTCAAATAAATAAATAACTCTTAAAAAAAGAACATCAATCTGATATAGAAACATGACAATTCTGCTATGAGTACTGAGTATTTGGAAGATTGGTATTATACAAGGAGGCTTCAAAGATTTCTCGGAAGAGTGGAATTAAAAGGTGATGTGAGGGGTCACCATTGCGGTACAGTGTGTTAAGCTACTATCTTTGACATGAGCATCCCATACTGGTGCTGGTGCAAGAATTGGCAGTTCCACTTATGATCCAGCTCCCTACTTATGTGCCTGGGAAAGCAGCAGACAATGACCCAAGTACTTGGATCCCTGCCACCCAGGAAGGAGACCTGGAAGGAGTTCCAGGCTCCTGGCTTCAGATTGGCCCAGCCCCAGCTCTAGTGGCCATTTAGGGGAGTAAACCACCAAATGGAAAATCTCTCCCTCTCTCTCTGCTTTTCCCTCTCTGTAACTCTGCTTTTCAAATAAATCAATAAATCTTATAAAAAAAAAAAAAAAACAATGATGTGACTTTTCCATGAACTTTTTGAACTTCCTTGTAAATTTTGGGAAGTACCAGGAGAACCACAAGCCAGAGCTCAGAGATGGGCAAGTCTTAGGAGTGGTACCTACTCAAACAGAGCAAAAACAGAGCCTACAAAGCGGATACATGAAATGGTAGCTAGCAATTTACAAGAGGATATCCTGACTTACAAGTGATTATAACTATGAGGTTCTTTAAGCAGGCAGCTTTGCTCATGTATCTAAATGTTTATTAATAACACATTAGCTAGAAACAAATTGAGGGAGCTTAAAAGCACTCAGAATTTAAGTATAATTAGATTGACCCTCTGGGATTCAATGTAAAACAAAGAGGTAGTATTTCTAAAGTGGTTGATTAAAATCAGAAGAAGCAAATGCTTTAATAAGAATTCAACATACAACCCAACCATAAATAACATAAACATAATAAGATTGTGTCACAGAAATAAGAAGTCTAAGGGTATTATCTCCCCCCAAGTGGCTTGATAGAGAGGTCAGATGTTAGCATCCTCTCAGTCCCCTTCTCCTCCAGGTTGGCCCCTGTCTCTTCTTCTCATGACAAGGAGTTCCAGGTTAGTCCTCAAACGTCAGTGTCATCAAGAGCATTTATTTAAAAGGTCCTTGTGTTTCAGTACATCAAAGGACAGGGGGAAGGGGAAGAGGTGAGAGAAAATCTGAAATATATATATTTTTTTCAAGTGGAATTATATTTATCTGGTTAATGCCCTGGGCTACCTCCTATGTTTAATAAAACTTCCCTCTCAGAATCCCACAGAGTTTGCTAGAAGGAAGTGGTGGGCAGAAATGGGATGAATATGTAAAGCAAACTCAATAACATAAACACAATCAGAGGGACCTGCTTCAGAGGGGCAGTGCCCCTGGTGCTGTGAATTTCAATTCCAGTGCCTCCCCAGTTACAGAAAGGTAGAGCCAGCCCTTTCTGATGATCAGGCAGCTCTATTCACCTCATTAGTTTGTTTTTCCCTCCAGGATAGGACAGTGGAGAGGAGAAAGTCAATTTTCTTTTCATCCAAGCAGATTGAATTTTGCTAAACTAAAATGAGCTCTGGATAAGTAAAGGTCAATCCAGCCTTGGATCTTTTTCTTCATTAACACAAAATCAACACCAGCATAATTGTTTTTCAGGTCTTTTACCAAACAGAGGTACTTGGAGATGCTGTCAGCAGAGCCCAGTGATGCATGCATTATTTCACCAAAATCATGAAACTGCAAGTCAACAGTCAATGCATACCTGTCGATCAATGCATATGCACTTGTATATAAAAGCATGGTTAATATATTCCACCTTGTTAAATATACTACCATTAAGACTAGAGAAAATGGTCTTTTTTTAAAGAATGGGACCAATTCTGTTGTGCAATTCTGCTTACTCCATTGTTTTATCCCCTTCAGATCTCAAAGTATCAATAAAAGAAACCAGATACTCTGACATGCTGCACTACCTCTCCCTTGACCAGAATCTTCAGCTATGTTCATATCTTCTTAAAAGTAAATGTTGCTAAACTGAATAGAATTTGGCAGTTCATTGAATAAAAATGCTACAGCTAATTTTAAGGTTGAAATTTACATGATTGTAATATGGATAAGGGAAAATTTGGGTTTAGGGTTAAGTAGACAACCAGCTAGGTTTTAATAAATTGGCTTCACCCCAACTCCTGCTGCAGCCCTGCCTTGACTCCCCTTTCCAAAGTCACCCCTTTTTAGCATGAAGCAGCCAAAGCAATCATTGTCCAGTCCACCCTAAGAGGTGTTAGGGTACATTTGTATTTGCATTTGAGGAGTCAAACGGTAATTAATAGGTAGTCAGGGTGGTCCAAATGGGGTTTGGCAAGAACAAACAGGCCCCCCTGCTTCTTTCAGAATCTCCAAATGTACCATGAGAGTAGTGGGGGAGCTCTTCTCCAGCTCACAGCCTTTTGTGAGAACAAATTACCTCTCCCACCCTTCTGGATGGTCTTTTGTTTTATCATGAGCAGGTCAGACAAGAAGGAGAATTGTAAAACCTTTAGGTTTTGTGCCCACCTGGTAACTGAATGCCAACCTGATTGTCAAGTTTTTTCCTTCGAAATTGTACTTAAAAACCCAAATGCTGTGGGGCCTTTTGGGTTATTTCCTCTCTTAGAAGGCCCCCTCCATGCCGCTCCAATTGGAGGTCTTTGATTCCAGTAAATCCTTTTAAATCTCAAAAAAAAAAAATGGCTTTACCTATTAGGGTTATTACCAGTGCAAACCAAAGAAGAGAAACAGTAGAAGATATGATAGGAAACTATAAATTGTAGTATATCATTATAACATCAACCCGCTACTTTTGAAATGATGCCCTTTTAATATATACATATGGTCTTTATATTTAATTTGGGGAAAAACTTTTTTTAAAGATTTATTTATTTGAGATGCGGTTATAGAGAGAGAGACAGAGAAAGATTTCCACCCACTGGTTCACTTCCCAAATATCCCACAGCAGGACTAGGTCAGGCTGAAGCCAGAAGCCTAGAACTCTATCCAGGTCTCCCACATGGGTGGCATGGGCCCAAATACTTGGGCCATCCTCTGCTGCTTTCCCTGGCACATTAGCAGGGAAGTGGATGGGAAGCAGAACAACAAGGACTCAAACCGGGGCTCATCTGGGTATGCTGGCATCACAGATGATGGTTTAACCTGCTACACCACAATACCAGCCCCGGGAATACTTTTTTAAGGTAGTAAGTTTTTTAAAATTGTAACTTATGGGCACCATTTGGCCTAGCAGTTACAAACCATATCCCATATCAGAGTGCCTGGGTTCAAGTCCCGGATCTGTTCCCAGTTCTAGCTTCCTGATAATACATACTCTGAGAGGCAGGTGATAACTCAGGTAATTGGGTTCCTGCCATCCACATGGAAGACTAGAATTTCTGGACTCCTGGCTTTCACTTAGTACAGCCCCAGCTGTTGTGGATATCTGGGAAGTGAACCAGAGAATATCAACTCTCACTCCATCTCTGTCTCTATTGTGAACTCTCTGATTTTCAAATAAAATGAAAATAAATAAGTAATTTTTGAAGGTACAGAAATAAATAAAATAAAATTGTGAACTGAAGCCCAAGGACATAATCTAATAGATTGTAAGGTAGAAATAAGGCCTAACTGTTATTTAGACTAAAATAAAATCAATGTTATCCATTTTTCCCAGTCCATGAAGCTATTTTCATGAAGAATAAAACAATGTTTTAGGATGACATCTGATTCAGAATCCATTTGGGAAAACAGAAACCATATTCTGTATCCACAGAATTAATTTAGGTGAGGTTACCACGAGGTCTTCAAGGAAGGGAAAGCTGGATTCCCCAAAAAGACAGGAAGGCTGCATATGCCAGCGAAAGGCATAGAAGGAGCTGGGGGACTGAGACAGTCTCAGCTTTACCCATGTCTGCACAAATGTCTCCATTCCAACTTCAGCTTCCTTGTCTTTCCAAAGCTATGTCCTGTCTTAACTTGGAACTTGAGTTCAACCTTTTATAATTCTGCAACATATGCCACAGTTAAATTATGAGTATGATTTTTCAGTGGAGTGACAATTTACTGAAATTTTAAGAAATCACATTGTTTTAGGACTCATGAGTGTGTTTGCATGTTTCTAGATTTTTACAGCAGCCGTTTATATTTGAATATATACTTAATCAACTATACATATTTACACTATTTCCATATCTGATTTTTAGACAATTACTTGTATTAAGTGTAATGTGATACAAAATAATAAATAATTATATAAAAGACATAAAAATTTTAGAAACAGATAGTGGGAGTTTATTGAGATTAGCTTATAGCAGGATTCTGTTTTTCCAAAGGGATTCATTGTTTATTTTAAAAATAATGTAGTTGGGACCAGCATTGTGGCATAGTGGGTTAAGCTACTACCTGCAAGGCCAACATCTCATATGGGCACTGGTTTTAGTCCCAGCTACTCCACTTCTGATCCAGCTCCCTGATAATCCACCTGGGAAAGCAAGGGAGGATGGCCCAAGTGCTTGGGCCCCTGCATCCACTTGGGAGACCTAGAAGAAGCTCCTGGCCCCTGGCTTTGGCCTGGCCCAGCCTGAGCTATTGAGGTTTATTGGGGAGTGAACCAGTAGATGGAAGATTTTCCTCTGTCTCCCTCTCTTCCAATCTCTCTTTCTTTCACCTTTACTTTGCCTTTCAAATAAATAAATCTTTAAAAATGAAACTACTTGAGATCTTTATAATGGGTCCTTCATTTCCTTCACAGTGGGTTACAGGAAGTATGGCTCATTTCAGTACAAATCCTGTTTTTGTGTCAGTGACATTTCAACATTAAAAAAAAATATTTTCCATTTTGAAGCCTGATCTGCAAATATATTTAGATCTTAGGTATACGCACAATAACTCAGGAATGATCGTTCTGCTGAATGCTTTATGCTTTTGTTCTTGTGCTATTCTTCTTCTACCGCAAATGAATGTTATAAAAGACAAACCTTCTGTTACCAAGGAAACTATGCCACTTTGCATGGTTTGTTAATAGTCTCCACTGCCATCTCCGACGCATGTCCTAGCACACTCTGTATTCCAGATGATGCGATGAGAATTCTGCTTTTGTTCATCTGTCAGGCCCTGACACATCAGGTAATCACTGGCTTCATTTATTCTCTATTTGCCCTAAACATAATCTAGAATAGCTGATTTACTGTGTCTAACATTTACCATATTTATAGAGATGCCAACATATAGAGATGCATTTCAGGAAACAAGCATGTTGACTCCAAAGCAGAAGTAGCATTCACCACTCATGAAGAAACACAAGTCTAAGAAGCAGAATTGCTCTGAGAAGAAACTTTGTACAGGCTATTCAGTACTTTTCTGAGAGCCATGGCTTCCCACAGAATAAGGGGGGGTCCTTGAGCTGACAAAGCATTCATTCCAGGCTTCTCTCCGATAGCAAGCTGCTCTGTTCTGAAAGGAATTCAGCTTATGAAAATTAAACTACTCCACCCTCAGGAATCTGAACATGGCTTCTCCCTCCTTCATTATACAGTATGAAAGTGACTTTCATCCTATGAGTACTGAAAGGAAAAGGAAACGAAATTTTACAGAAGAGAAACATGGCCAGACATGAGGAAAATATCAAACAAACCAAGGAGAGGGATTTTCTACAAAATTTCTGACCACTGAGAGGAACTCCTAGGACCCCTAGAAAGGAAAGAAAAATAAAGAAAAAATATATGATGTAACTCTCCAGGAGCCCTGAGACAGGGGGAGTGAGGAGACAGGGGAAACATACAATGTAATCTTTACATGTTGTTGAGTGAAGAATGGATCTGATTGAGCACTCTGTATACTTCTATGCAAAACAGGCTAATCCCTGATGGTTTCATATAGATCTCATTAGCATACACTTTCAGTTCCCTGATTGGTTGTTATCCTGGCCTCTTGATTGGTTGTTATTCTGGGCTCCCCCTCCCCCATTGGTTAAATCTGTATTCACTTCTCAGAAAGGGGTCAATCAGAGAGAGACACTTTTTGTATAAAAAACTTGCAAGTTTCTCTAACAACTCCCTTGAAGTTCTTCTCCTGAGTGCTGCAGCAGTAGCAAGAAACCTACTTGCCTACTATCCCTGTTCCCCTGGAAATTGTTATTCAATATGAGACAAGACCCTACATCACTCTCATCCTTCCCTACCACTACTACTAAAAATTACCAATGTCGTCAAAAATATGGAAAATCTGAGAAACTAACCAACCAAAAAAAAAAAAAAAATTAAAGAGACATGGCAACTAAATACAGCATTTGCCATCTGGAGTGGAATTCTGCAACAGAAAATGGACTTTGAGTTAAAAACTAAGGAATGTGAATAAAATTATAGTATTTGATTATAGGATATCAGTATTTGTTCACTGATTGCAACAAATACACCATACTAAAATAAGAGGTTGTTAATAGGGAATGCTAGGTTTGGGATCTATGTGAACTGCCTGTGCTCCACTGCCTTTTTTCTTTAAGTCTAAAACTGTTATAAAAATCCAGTATAATGGGCCGGCACCACGGCTCAATAGGCTAATCCTCCGCCTTGCGGCGCTGGCACACCAGGTTCTAGTCCCGGTCGGGGCTCCGGATTCTGTCCCGGTTGCCCCTCTTCCAGGCCAGCTCTCTGCTGTGGCCAGAGAGTGCAGTGGAGGATGGCCCAAGTGCTTGGGCCCTCCACCCCATGGGAGACCAGGAGAAGCTGGTCTCCTGCCATTGGATCAGCACAGTGTGCCGGCCGCAGCGTGCCGGACACAGCAGCCATTGGAGGGTGAACCAACGGCAAAGGAAGACCTTTCTCTCTGTCTGTCTCTCTCTCTCTCACTGTCCACTCTGCCTGTCAAAAAAAAAATCCAGTATATTTTGAATAAAAATCTTAACTACCTTTGTTGTTGCATGAGTACAGATGATGACCCTTATATAAAGCCAGAGAGAACTGGGTGGATTATAGTACTGTAACCAGGAGTGTAGGATCCAGGCAAAAAAGGGTCCTGGAACAAAAGTTGAGTATCTCAAACAATTTTCTAAGTACTTACTCTCTTGAGCTGGATTTTCAGAGCATGTTCTAGAAAAGCTTATCTTGCAATAAAGTACTCAGAGAGGGTTATACTACCAGATACAAGGAAGACAGATTTTTTCTTTATATACAATGTAGGAAGAGCAGAAAGGGCCCTCCCCTCCTTTTCTATATCCTGGACACTTACCTAACCCTGGCTATAAAAACCCTAGCAGGGGCCGATGCTGTGGCGTAGTGGGTAAAGCCCTGCCTGCAGTGCTGGCATCCCACATAGGCACCGGTTCAAGACCCAGCTACTCCACTTTCAATCCAGCTCTCTGCTATGGCCTGGGAAAGCAGAAGAAGATGGCCCAAATCATTGGGCCCCTGCACTGGCATGGGAGACCCAGAAGAAGCTCCTGGCTCCTGACTTCAGATTGGTGCAGCTCTGGCCATTGCAGCCAATTGGGGAGTGAACCAGCCGACGAAAGAGCTCGCTCTCGCTCTCTCTCTCACTCTCTCTCTCTCTCTGCCTCTCCTTCTATCTCTGTGTAACTCTGACTTTCAAATAAATTAATAAATCTTAAAAAAAAAAAAACCTAGCAAAGTACTCTTCAGAGAGGCAGTTTCTTTTCAGAAACTATACCCACCTCCCCACAGTCTCCTTTACTTGTCACGAGTAAATTGCAAGTCCAGACTAAGGCTAATTATTTGGTGACACCCCAAGCAATGAACTCTTTCTGTCTGATAACAAAATTGGCTATCAATATGGGACTGTCCCTCATCTAGGATTGGGGTGCCCAAGAAGAGACAGAGGGCAAGGCAACTGGTGGCAGCAGCTCATGCAGGGCTTACTTGCTCTTAGGGAATGGTTGCTCCATCCATTGTCTGGGCAGTTTTTCTTAGTGCCTGGTGATACAGTTTCTAACTAAGAAATCCAAAAGGAAACTGTCCAGCTGGACCCCTTCCTGTTCAGTCCCTAACGGAATCAAAGAGTTAGTCATTTGGGATTACTGCTCCAGTAGGTGACCAAAAGTTGCTAAAAGTGAAAACCAGGCCAGAAAGCATGCTATTAGAAAGAACCATGAACCATAGAGGGTCAGCATTTCCAAGACACGAGAGTGAAAGAGTCAGGCGTTGCTCTGGGAGATGAAGGATCATCCAAGGGTGGTCCAAGAAATCTCTGGGTGAGGTCTATCTGTTAGTCTGGGTTACTCGACCCTAACCTTCTCTTTTCCCATATTCATGTTGGAGCTCTCTACATGGAGCAAATAGAAAGTTACAGAGAATTTCTTGTCCCAAATAATAAAAGCTTTACCTTATTAACAACACTAACTACAGAAGAGGGAGTTTATTGGGAAAGGCAGTGATGCTATTGTAGGCCAGGGAATGTATCCATAACCCAACACCAAGGAAATTAGAAGGGATTATTTAGGAAAATAGGAAATAATCAACCCAGTGCCTCCCCTCCTAAGTCCAAAGTCAAAGCACTTCCACAGTGCTAGAATCCCCAAAGATGAAGATCTCTTTAGACCCGTAAGAGTAAGGGATAACGGGGCAGGGCCACAACTAGTACCTGTCTCTGGGCCTGAACCCTCAGCTCTTATTCCCCTGACTCCATGGCTATCCCTCCATGAACAGGACTGCTTCATCCAGCACCGTCTCCAAGGCTCATCTATCTCTCCTTTCCCAGTAGCATGCCAGGATTACTCAGCACAGGACTGGCTAGAAGCCAGGGAGGTAGTTCCCCCTCCATCAGGTTGAAGATGGGGAGGGAGGGTTGATAGATAGGCATGTGTCAATCACTACCTCTGACTTGTATAATTAGAAGGCACACATTAAAGGCCTGACAGCCAACATGATGAATTCTTGGCACTGCTGAGGGGCATTTTGATAACACAACCCCACCAGGGCACATATTCAAATCTTAATGACCAGCAATCTGACAGCTGAGGCAAAGCCAACTGTGCTAGCAAGGGCCCAGGAGGAGCTGATTAGCAGCAAACTTAACAACACAGCAACCATGTGAGAATGCCAGCTGAAGAGTCAATCCCAGTGATGGCCCCAAGTTACCCCGAAATACAGAAATTAGAGCACTGTATGAATATGTTGCTAAAAGGAATGCAAGGGGTAAGTAGGACCCCACAAATCTGGAGCAAGCTGAGACAGAGACACCAGGAACTGGAAGAGAATCCCTTTGCCTTCTAGAGAGGCTAAGAGAGTGTCTCAGACAGTAGACTACTTGGTAATCTGAAGTCAAGGGAAGTTAAGTAGTTCTAAACACCTACCTCCTATCTCAGAATGCTCTGCACATCTAAAGAAAGCTTCAGAAATTAGCCATTGGTTCTTACCCCAATCCCTCTCTAATTGGTAGAGATTGTCTTTTTTAAGAATTTATTTATTTATTTGAGAGGCAGAGTTACAGGCATAGAGAAGGAGATACTGAGAGACAGGTCTTCCATCTGCTGGTTCACTCCCCAAATGGCTGCAACAACTTGAGCTGGTCCAATACGAAACCAGGAGCTTCTTCTGGGTCTCCCACATGGGTGCAGGGGCCCAAACACTTGGGCCATCCTCTACTGCTTTCCTAGGCCACAGCAAAGAGCTGGATTAGAAGAGGAGCAGCCGAGACACAAACCAGCATCCATATGGGACGCCAACACCATAGGCGGAGGCTTAGCCTTCTACACCACCATATTGCCCCAAGATTGTCTATAATTTGTCTTTAATTCTGGTGGCCAGTCCTGCTCGGAGGGCTCTATTGCAAAACATGCGAAGGTAGGCAGTTTCACTGGCCACTGTTTTCCAGTCTGTATGCCTATCAAAAGGACAAGTGAAGCCACCAGGGAAGTAATCCTGGCCCCCAACACAGCACCAGCTAAGACCACCAGCTAAATCTTGGCCTAACCAATGTGCACAGTGCAGGTAGGACGGACACTGGAAATGGAGCTCCCAAGCAGCCCCCAGATGGGGAGGTTCTGTGTGAACCTGATTCCTTTCAGTTCCCCATGACAGAAGAAGACCAATGAGGACAGGGGCTCCTCCTGATAAAAACTGGATCTCCCTCAAGGATCCCTGGGTGTTCCTACAAATAAAAGAGCATAAAATTGAGGTTTTGCTCAACATGGAGCCACATACCAAGAAATGCTGTATTTCTTAAAGTATAATTTAAAAGGAACAACAGTGAAAGAATATATAAAATGATTTCTGGAGCCTCTGATCTGTAAAATTGGTTCTAAAGTCCTGACTCGGTCATTCTTATAAGTTCCTGAAGCCCCACTCAACTCTCAGGAAGGGACTTCATGGCTAAACTAGGCACTACTTTGCATTTAAGTCACAACCAGGGGCCAGCGCTGTGGGGCTGAAAATTTAGCCTATGTATGCAGCACCTGCATCCCAGCAGCTCACCTTCCCATCCACCTCCCTGCTAATGTGCCTGGGAAAGCAGCAGAAAATGGCCAAAGTACTTGGGCCCCTACACTCACCTAAGAGACTGGGATGAAGCTTTTGATTTTGGCCTGGTGGGGAGTAGGGAGGCGGCCAGGGATTGATGTGGTGGAGGTATCTTTTTGAAAGGTGGCATTGGGAATGAAGCCTAAGGTACTGAAGGGTCCAGTGAAGAGGTCAGGCGTGGGGAGACCAAAGGAGGTCAAAGGTGAGGCCCAGGGCAGGGCACCTGGTGGGCTGGGGGCGAATCAAGGTAGGAGGCACTGGCCAAAGGCAGCCAGGAGGCTGCGCTGTAGGAGCCCAACCAAGCCGAATCCATATTTCTATGCAAACAGCAGGAGAAATTTGTGGGTGCTCCCTGTCCCCCAGCAGAGCCTGCAAGCCCACCTTCACAGAGCTGGACATGCTAGGATGCCGTCCCTCACTGTGCGCAAAGCAGCTACAATGGACCCCACTCCCTCTGCTCTGGAGGACTCCTCTAATAGCCACTTCTTATTTGCTCCCGGCTGCTCCTTAGACGCTGGGAGGTCCTGCAGGGCTGGCGCCCTAAATGCATCTACCCATGTGCCTAATAAATGTTTGCACAACTCAAATAAAAACAGAAATTTATCTTTGAGTGGGAAAAAAATAACCATAAATTGCAGTATTGTTGGACTGTTTTACCACAAAGTTCTGAAAACTCTGCTGCATTTTTCGGGGAAACTCTGAGAGCTGAGAGAGCTAGGATTAAAGGAGAGAGGTCTTACAATATGTAGATAATGTTCTTATCTCTAGCCCCTCAAAGGAAGCTTCTGATAACACCAGGATTAAAACTTGAATTATCTGGCAGAGAGGAGCTATGAAGTGAACCGTGAAGTAGTTTTGCTTTATAATAAACCAGGCACAACAGAGCCCACCCCAGGACTAAAAGTTGGCCATCTGAAACTTGGCTCTGCCCAAGACTGAGAAATAGTGACAGGAATTCCTGGGAGTGGCCAGCTTTTGCCAGATTTGGATACCCAATTTGGTGCTAATAACAAAACCCCTCTGTGACATGTTAAAAGGAAAAGAAGCGGAAGCCTTTGATGGGATAACCAGTGTGATCAGTTTAAAAACTAAAGGAGCTTATGGTAAGCATGCCCACTTCAGTACTACCCACATCTGGAAAAGTCCTTTGACCTACCTGAAATACAGGAGATCACAGTGGGGGCCCTAACCCAGATGTCAGGATTATGGAAACAAGTGGTGGCTTACACAGTATCCTGGGGATGACCACCCTACTTGCAAATGGCTTGCAGCCACCTGTTTGGTGGTTGGAGAAGTGGAAAAGTTGGCCATGAGCCAATCCCTAATTGTCTGGGTCCCGTACCAGGTGATCTGGAAACAAAAGCACACCAGCTGGTGGCCAGCTGCTGCAGTGTCATGCTTGTTGTTGGAGACTCCATACATCACTCTAAAACCCTGTCGGACTCTGAATCTGCCACATTGTTGTCAGGGGTTCAAGACTCCCCAGTACAAGACTGCCCCAAAATGAGAGAACTGAATGTAGGAAAAACCTGAGAAGTGAACTCTAACACAGAATAAATGTTTCTTGATTGTCAAGTAGTTTTATCATTAATGGTCAGTGGAGGGCAAGGTATACAATGGTATCTTTTTTTTTTTTTTTGACAGAGTGGACAGTGAGAGAGAGAGAGAGAGACAGAGAGAAAGGTCTTCCTTTTGCCATTGGTTCACCCTCCAATGGCCACCGCGTCCGGCACACTGCAGCCGGCGCACTGTGCTGATCCAATGGCAGGAGCCAGGTGCTTCTCCTGGTCTCCCATGGGGTGCAGGGCCCAAGCACTTGGGCCATCCTCCACTGTACTCCCTGGCCACAGCAAAGAGCTGGCCTGGAAGAGAGGCAACAGGGACAGAATCCAGTGCCCCGACCAGGACTAGAACCCCGTGTGCCGGCGCCGCAAGGTGGAAGATTAGCCTATTGAGCCGCAGCGCCAGCCCACAATGGTATCTTTTCATGGACTGCTGATGCTAAGAAACTCTAGGGATATCTGCACAGAAGACAGAAGTAGTAGCCCTAACTAAGGCACTAGAACTGGTAATAGAACCTCTAACAGCCTATCCCCAGCTCCAGGTATGCCATCTCAGCAGCCTGTGCTCGTGCAGCCTCCTGGGAAAAAAAGAGGGGTCTTAAATGCTAACAGCAAAGTGAGTAAATATGGTAAAGAAAAGTCTCAGGCCACTGCAAACTGTAGCAAAGTCTAAAGAAACAGCTGTTGTACAATGCAGAGAATGCCAGAAGTAAGATTATGAGATAATAATAGGGAAAAGAAAAGCCAATGTTCCTACAAAGATAGGGTAGCCCTGACAGAGGAGACCCTTCAGTTACCTCTCATACCTTCCCTGAGACTTTACAAGTTTGATCCTAGTTACTCCCAGGCAGACTCTCAGGAAGCCCACTGAGGGGGTTTTCAAAATACACAATCACCAGCAGGTATACAGCAGACAACAGGAAAAACATCTGGATCCCCCAGAGCCTAGAGTGGGCTGTATTAATTATACCCATGGCTCCATACATGATGGTAAGGAAACAATGTATAACCAACTACAACTACTGAAGGTAATCAGAACCCCAGGGATGAAGGAATTGGTAGATAAAATACCAAACAATAGACCTGTTGCCTTACAAGTGATGTGCAACCCAGCCTCCCTTTTCACAGCTGACCAAAGCAGTGAAGTTGAGAAGTACTTCACCCAGAGAAGACTGGCAGGTCAAGGTCACAGTTATGCCCACAGCCCCAGGCGGATTTAGATGCCTCCCCCGGCAGGGCTGAAAAGGCTGGAGAAGTCATTAAAACCATGTTAGAGAAATTATCCTGAAGTTTGCCTAGGACTATACAAAGTGATAATGGGTCAGCTCTAAGGCAGAGTTAGATTTGCATACTGCCTGGACACCCCCAGCCATCCAGGAAGATTGAAAAAGACCATTGGACCCTAAAAATAACCTAAGCTAAACTTTGCCAGGAAATATAACTGGTTAATGCTCATACCATCAACTTAACCCATGTTAGAGCAGCTCCCAAAGAAAAATTAAGCCTTGTCTCTTTCGAGTTGCTCTGTGGGAGACCCTCTCCCAGTACATCTGGCCCCTAACCCACCCAAGAATGGAACAAAACATGTAACAGGGTAAGTAGGGACTACTCTCTACAGATAGGCAAATATGGACCTACCCTCACCTAACACGGCAAAGTGCCACCCATATGAAGCAGAGAGTGAGTCTCCTTAAAGACTTGAAAATTGTGCTCTTGGAATCAATACCACTGGGACAAGACCCTACCTGATTCTACCAACCACTCATTCTTGTCCAAAATTACAAGATGTGACTCCTTGGATTCTCCAGACCCAAGTGACAGAAGCTCCTGAGCCTCCCCTGGTCCCTCCTGATAGATATTCTGGTGAGCTGGTGTCAGACCTAAAACACATAAATAAAGCTTTCCTCTCCTCCCACTTGAGGCTTACTATTTGGTGATGCCCCATGTGATGGACCCTCTGTCTGCTACCAGCACCATCTGTGGCACAGTTGGGTCTCTTCTTCCCAAGGAGTGCCACGGACCTGCATGAACTCTTTTACCCACAGTGTGTGTGGTATGAGGGTAATGTGTAGCCCCAGAACGATGCCTTCCAGTTCTCTCCCTGGAAATCACATTCTTAATGCTGCTTTTGCCCTTGTAATCGTTCTCGACGGAGGTGAAATTTAACAGAGCAAATACAATCAAAGGCAGCCCCAGGCTGGGCGAGGCCTCTGCACACTCCTGGAAGTGTTCCTGAGGCTTCGCAGCCTTACCTTCTTTGTTTGGCTGCCATTCCTTGAAGATGACAGAAGATGTTACTCATCAAGGACTGTGCAGTCTTATGAGGCCACTGTCCCTTGTGAAAGAGCGTGCATCTGTGAGGACAGCCAGACGGAAGCAGGGGTCAGGAGCGAGAGACGGGCTTTCCCGGCCCAGCTGCTGCTGCTCACGGAAGATTAAACTGCACCTGACCGCCATCATCTTCTCTCTGGTAGTGCAAATGCAGCATCCACTGGGATGTCTGTTGTGTTCCCCAGAGAAGTTTGGTTTCTGTTAATCCTGGTTTAAAATGGCAGTCATTAGCTTTACTACAATTTAAAATGTGCCACGTTTATCTACAGCTGCTGTGAGCTGGAACACAGGAGTTACAGGACGTGAGGGGCTGTAGTGGTCCAGAAGTACCAACCGCATCATTCTGGAATCATGGAGGTCCTTTTGTCTCACAGCCACTGCACCTGCAGCATGAGGGCAGCATCATGCCCCACATTCACTAGAGACTCCTTCTGGCTTTGTCTCTCCTTTGAAATCAGAGCTTTGGATCCACGTGCCCTGTCGCCAGCTTCATGCCCACCCAACCGTCTTGTGCAGCAGTTCGACCACGCGTGAGTCTTGACATAACATATCCCAGATTGTGTGGCTTAAACAATAGTCACTTTTTGCTCTCACAGTTCCGGAGGTTAGAAATCCGAGAGCAAGGTGCTACCGGGGTTAGTATCTGGTGACGCCACTCCTCCTGGCTCCTTGTCTTCAGCTGGCCTTTCCTCTGAGCCTGCAAGGAAGAGAGAAGGGGTGAGGATGAGGAGAGGAAGAAGGCTGGAGGAAAGAAAGAGCAACCTGGCTTCTCTTTCTCCAAAAAGGCCACCTGTCCTACTGGTTTAGGGCCCCACCACTATGACCTCATTTAACCTCAATGACTTCCTTAACAGCTCTATCTACAAATATGAGCACATGACAATCAACACAAGAATTTCAGGAGGACCCATTTCAGGAAACCTAGGATAATTTAATAACACAGTAGAAGATCACTAGCTTTGGTATCAGAAAAGCTGAACTTGAAACCAAGCTCACTAAAGGAATCATAAAATATGGGCCACTGCCTTCTCTAATCTGATTTCTGGAAATAGGAGTGCACATTTAGCCCTAGCACTTGACACATCCACGTCCCACATTGAAAGGCCTAGGTTCAATTCCCAGCTCCAGCTCCTGACCCAGCTTCTGGCCAATGCAGAACCTAGGATGAAGCAGTGATACTCAAGCAGTGGATTTCCCACTACCCACATGGGAGACCTGTGTTAAGTTCCTGGATCCCAGCTTCAGTCTGGCCCAGCCACTGTCATTTTGGGCATTTAGGGAGTAAGCCAGCAGTTGGGAGATAGCTAGCTAACTCACATAAGCTCACTCTCTCTCCTCAAATAAATAAAAATAAATAATTTTTTTATTATTATTATTATTTTTTTTGACAGGCAGAGTGGACAGTGAGAGAGAGAGACAGAGAGAAAGGTCTTCCTTTGCCATTGGTTCACCCTCCAATGGCTGCCGCGGATGGCGCGCTGCGGCCGGCGCACCGCGCTCATCCGATGACAGGAGCCAGGTGCTAGGTGCTTATCCTGGTCTCCCATGGGGTGCAGGGCCCAAGCACTTGGGCCATCCTCCACTGCACTCCTGGGCCACAGCAGAGGGCTGGCCTGGAAGAGGGGCAACCGGGACAGAATCCGGAGCCCCGACCGGGACTAGAACCCGGTGTGCCGGCGCCGCAAGGCGGAGGATTAGCCTGTTGAGCCACGGCGCTGGCCAAAAATAAATAATTTTAAATAAGAATAAAAACAATACCTAAAAAATCACAGTTGTCACAAAGATAAAAATGTGACAAACCCTGTGAAAATGCATTATAACTGTTAGCAGTTCTCAATTATGAATTATGGATCTGCTGGTTCTGGAAATAAGTGCAAAAAAATAAAGTATTAGGAGGAGGGAGGCAACAGATTACAGATGTGTCAGTTACAGATGTCTCAATCAGCACAGCAACCAGGGCAAGCTCTGGGCATCCCAGAGTGCAATCAGCTGTGTACTTTCTGTATCTCTGCAGCCCCTATCTGAACAGGTTCCAGATACAAGGCTCAATCAGCTAAAATCTGCACCCTGGGGCATTTACTGCAGCTAATAGAAGGAATTTAGAAAATTGGGTTGAAGCCACGGAGCGCTCCTCACTGAAACAGCTGAGTGCTAATTGCTTTCTCAAAACTTAGACTTCTGCTTGTTGGAGGATGAACTGGGTCCTCAGTGGGCAAGATTTTTGCATTGTATAAATAAATCTCAATATAAAGAACACAGTGTCTTTGATCCAAGCAACAGCTCTTTATCCCTGAAGTCATACTGTCTTCCAAAGCAAAGCCAAGACCTGCTCCAGACTCATGGTTTACAATTATTCAGTTTTTCTATGAAACCAGTATTCAGCACCAACTGAACTGGGTTCCAAGACTACAACAGAGAAAATAGCCAGATACACATTGTTCCTGCTACCATGGATCTTACACTCTGGGAAAAGACACATTAGTCAAATAATTGCATACTTTTTTTGATAAGGGGCTATCATTTGGCACAGCAGTTAAAATGCCACGTGGGATACCCACATCCCATATTATACTGCCTGGGTTCCAGTGCCTGTTCCACTTTCAATTCAACTTCCTGCTAACACACACTCAGAAGGTGATGGGTCAAGTACTTGGGCCCTGCCATACATATGGGAGACCTAGCCGGGAGTTCTTGGCTACTAGCTTCAGTTTGGCCCAGCTGTTGTCAGCATTTGGGGAGTGAACCAGTGGATGGAAGTGCGCCCATGCTCGCTCACTCGCTCTCTCTCTCTCTCTCCCCCCTCTGTAACTCTGCATTTCAAATAAGTGAAAATAAATAAATAGAAATTCTTAAAATAATTACTCTCACAAGAATACGTTAGAATTGAGTGACCCTGAGGACATAAGTGACATGTGAGCTGAGTGACTAGTTAACTAGAAAGTGATTAGGGCAGGGAGAGGAGAGTGGATCAGGTCAAAGTTCTCATGGCGGGTGGGATGGGGCGAGTGTGAGGGGCACAGAGCACAGTGTTGTGGTTGTGGTGCTTGACCAGAGAGAGTGGGGAGTATGGTGTGAGTTGAGGCTGGAGCAACAGTAAGAGAAAAAAACTTCCCAGGCCCTTGTAAGATGTATTATATAGACCTGTTTTCCAAGGAGCATAAGAAACCATTACAAGGCTTTAACTTGGTAAAAAGAGGAAGATATGATCAGATTTGTTTCCTTAGTTTTGTTTGGATAGATATGATCAGATTTGTTTCTTTAGTTTTGTTTATAACTTTGGTTATAATATAGAGAATTGTTTAGACTGGAGGGAACACATATTGTCAAGACACACATGAGAAGGCTCTGGAAGCTGTTCCAGCTAAAGCCAACAGTAGCCTGGACTAGGCTGTCAGTGGTAGATATTCATTCATTAATCCAATATGTATTGAGTTTCTCTGTATGCTGGGTTCTGTGCCAGAAGCTGCAGATGGATAGAGGTAGAGGGATTTGAGCAATAGTAAGAAATAAACATGACTTTCTGATGAATTAGACCTGGCATGCAAGAGCAAGCTGTTAAAAATAATTTCTAAGTTTCTGCCTCATTAAATACAGAATGCAGGGGTGTTTGGGGAAGAAGATTGGGCAAATGGACCTAGATGGTTTGAGTTTGCAGTTAAAGAATTTGTGATATCAAGGGGCCAGCAAGTAGAGGAAATCCACAGTTTGGAGGGGAATATGACACATAGATGGCAGGTAAGGTTATGGGTGTGATCAGATCCTTGAGCTGATCCTCAAATGAAATCAGCATATCTCAAGGATACCCGCACTCCCAATTTTATTTCTGTACTATTCACAATAACTCAAGTATGGAATCAACCTAGATACCTATCAGCATATAAAGAAAATGCAGTAGACATGCATAATGGAATATTATTCAACCACAAAGTACATTTCAGCAAAATGGATAAACTGGAGGACATGAACTAAATCAGACACAGACAGAAAATACTGCATGTCCTCTCTAATATGTGGAAGCTAAAAAAAAGTCTGAATTAGAATAATGATTACTAGACAGTGGGAAGGATCATGAGGAGAGAAGGGATAGCTAACGTACCAGAACACATGTACAGGAGTAGTAAGTTCTTGTGTTCCCTAGCACAAAGCAGGAACTATAGCCCACAATAACCTACAAGGTATTTTACAAATAACTGGAAGGGAGAAGCTCAAAGCCTCCTAATATGGGTTGGTGATAGAGAGATGGCAATGTTGATTGCCCCAACGTGATCACTGTACACTGCACACTTGCACATGTATCAGAACCTCACATTGTACCTAGAGGCATGTGCCATTGTCACATGTTAACAAAAAGAAATGGACATGCCAACTACAGTTTGATAATTACGCATTTAATACAAGTAATAAATTCCCACACTTATGCCACAAAAATATACAATAAAAAAAAAATTCAAAGGACAGCCAACACTTAATGGCTGAGATAAAAGGAAAAAGAACCTGAAAAGAAATCCAAAAAATTAGTAGCAAGAGAGATCGAGGAAAACTTGGCTGATGGAGTTATGGGTACCAAGAACAATGGAAATTAGTCAATAGTGGAAAATTCCAATCCTGGGTCAAGGTAGAGGATTTTGTTTTTGTTTTTGTTTTTGTTTTTGTTTGTTTGCTTGTTTTTTTGACAGGCAGAGTTAGACAGTGAGAGAGAGAGACAGAGACAGAGAGGAAGGTCTTCCTTTTTTTCCCTTGGTTCACTCTCCAAGTGACTGCTATGGCCAGTGCATTGCAGCCGCCATGCTGTGCTGATCTGAAGCCAGGAGCCAAGTGCTTCCTCCTCGTCTCCCATGCGGGTGCAGGGCCCAAGGACTGGACCACAGTAGAGAGCTGGATTGGAAGAGGACCAACCGGGACAGAATCTGGTGCCCCAACCGGGACTAGAACCCGGGGTGCCGGCGCCACAGGCAGAGGATTAGCCTAGTGAGCTGCGGTGCCGGCCCAAGGTAGAGGATTAAAAATACTCATTTGTTCCAGACCTGTAGACCACTGATTTTGTTAGAACAAGAGAATAGAGTGTGGGGACAATATTGGGGAACATTCTCCACAGACATATGGCAATGAAGAGAGAGAAACTGCAGCTTGGGTACCTGGATACATCCCCACTTCAACCTACAGCTTTGCTTCATTCATTTCAGAAATTCTGGAATTTCTACCTCAGTATTCCCTCTTCACAAAAGTACATCAACTCCGAGATCAAATTATCACAGGGGTACCCTGGAACTCAGCCAAGGGCATCCACCCTGGCTCAGAAATGCAAGGGAATATACTGCATTTGTCAAATCAACTCAGGAAATAACACCCCAGGAAGGCCATGGTCCACAGTCAGGAAGCCATTTGGAAGGGTTCCAAGGATAGGAAGGAAACATTTGACAGCCAACACAAGGCTTTTATCTTTATTAACAAAATCACTGCTCTGGGTAATGTTTCAAAATGAACAAATGCTTCTGTTAATGCAGTTGCATTCACAAGTAACAAACCCACTGTTTTACATGGCAAGCAATGGTGACAGATCTACGTCCCTAAATACTTCATTTCATTAACTAAAGCTGTCTACTTCTTTAAGCATTAACTCACTGAGTCCTGCCACTTAGATAAACTGCCTGAAGCAGACATAGATTCCTTATGATCCCACAAGCCTTGCTTTGCTATAGCTCCTCTTTGTTTTATTGCATGAGCTTTATGATTGCAAAAGGTTGCAAACTGTCATTTGTTGGTGGTAGTAATTTAGCATCCAATGAGCAAAACTCACAAGCCACCCAGGAAGTGCAGAGGCTCAGGAGATATTTGCAGCACAAATGGGAGAGACTGTGTAAAGGAAGCAATTGTGGCTCAGTTATGGAAATCAGTCTGAGAAAACAGGCTCCAATGTTGCTTGAAAAGAAAATACAAGGAAAGAGCTTTGAAGGCAGCTTATTGATGGAAGGAGAGT
This sequence comes from Sylvilagus floridanus, assembly GCA_949820135.1. NCBI lineage: Eukaryota > Metazoa > Chordata > Mammalia > Lagomorpha > Leporidae > Sylvilagus > Sylvilagus floridanus. The sequence continues at coordinate 61,155,340 of OX463235.1, forward strand.
AGGCCAAAGAGAGTCAGCTGATGCCATGGTGGTAGTAGGAACACAGTAATAATCATATCATTGATAGTATCAAGCACTCTTACTCTGGTCCCATATACTGTGCCAAGGGCTTTGCAATATGATTTCATCTGATCATTATAGTGAAACTGATTGTTTAAATAACCCAACTGATCTGAACTTCAGTTTATAAATCTACAAAAAAATTATAGTAATGGGCCCAGGAAACACAGACAGTAAAATCAAAAATAAGTAAATGCCATTACATCAAACTAAAAAGTTCTGCACACACACACAAAAAAAAAAACAATAAGGAGACAAACAGAACATCTGTAAAGGGTTAATATCCAAAATATGTGAGGAGCTGTGGCAACAGTTGGCCTAGAAATTAAGACACCTGCATCCCATATCAGAGTGCATGGGGCTGAGTCTCAGCTCTGCACCTAATTCTAGCTTCCTGTTATTGCACTCCCTGGGAAGCAGCAGGTGATGGCTCAAGTAGTTGAGCCTGCCATCCAACCTGAACTGAGCTCTCAGCTCCTGGTTTCACCCTGAACCAAACCCAGCGATGGGAGACCTTTGCTCCCTAAGTTATATATATATATATGTATATGTATATATACATATATATATGTGTGTATATATATATATATATATATATATATACACAAAAGAGTACATGTAGGGGCTAGCAGGTAAGGTCACTGCCAGCATCCCATATGGACTCTGGTTCAGGTGCCAGCTGCTGCACTTCCAATCCAGCTCTCCACTATAGCCTGGGAAAGCAATGGACGATGGCCCACCTCCTTGGACCCCTGTATCCACATGGGAGACCCAGAAGAAGCTCCTGGCTCCTGGCTTCAGAGTGGCACAGCTCAGGCTGTTGTGACCATTTGGGAAGTGAACCAGCAGATGGAAGACTTATTTTCTCTCTCTCTCTCTCTCTGCGCCTCTGCCTCTCTGTAAATCTGCCTTTCAAATAAAAAAAAATTTTTTTAAATAAGTATTTGTAATGAGTACAAGCAACTCAATAGCAAGTAAATAAACAACCCACTTGAAAACTGGGCTAAGGACTTGAATAGACTTTTCCACAAAGAAGACACAGAATTGGCCAAGCCGTATATGGGAAAAGGCTCATAGTCACTAACCATCAAAGAAATGTGTATTAAAATCACAATGACATATCATCTCATTCCAAAGAGGATGGTAGTTACCAAAGAGACAAAGGAGAACAAGTGCAAACGAGGATATGCAGGAAAGGGAACCCTGGTATACTGTTGGTAAGAATGTAAATTTCAGCAGCCATTATGAAAACAGTACGAAGTTTCATGAAAAAGTAAAATTAGAACTTCAATGTTATCCAGACATCCCATTACCAGGTACATATCCAAAGAATGTAAAATCACGGCAGCCATTGGAGGGTGAACCAACGGCAAAGGAAGACCTTTCTCTCTGTCTCTCTCTCTCACTGTCCATTCTGCCTGTCAAAAAAAAAAAAAAAAAAAAAAAGAAGAGATATCTGTACTCTCAATAGTCACAGTAGCCAAGATACAATGTTCATCAGTGCGTGCATGAGTACATAAAGTAAGACATATTTACACTGTCAGCCTCAAAAAATAAACTTCATCATTTTGACAATATGGATGAAAATACAGGCACAGAAAGACAAATACTGCATGATGTCACTTACACAAAAGGTTCATGGAAAAATGGAATTGTAAGATAGCTTATTTTGGGGCTGGTGCTTTGGTATACTGCATAAAGCCACTGCCTGCAGTGCCAGCATCCCATATGGGTGCCATTTTGAGGCCCAGCTGCTCCACTTCCAATCCAGCTCTCTGCTATGGCCTGGGAAAGCAATGGAAAATGGCCCAAGTCCTTGAGCCCCTGCCCCCACGTGGGAGACCCAGAAGAATCTCCTGGCTCCTGGCTTCAGATCAGAGCAGCTCCAGCCACTGCAGCCAATTGGGGAGTGAACTAGCGGATGGAAGATTTCCCTCCCTCTCCCTCTCCCTCTCCCTCTCCCTCTCCCTCTCCCTCTCCCTCTCCCGCTCCCTCTCCCTCTCCCTCTCTCTCATGTAACTGTGACTTTCAAATAAATAAATAAATCTTTTTTTAAAAATCCCAGTATATCTGAATTTCTAGCAGTAGTGCCACATATCAGACCAGGAATATAGAACAGTGAAACTTTTTATACAAGTGACTCCAATGAACTGTGTGACTCAGGATCAGAAGGGTGAAATAGTCTTTTTCTAGCTTCACCTCTGAAAAATCTGGAGGATGGGCTACACAAATGCACGAACTCCTCCGCAGAATTCACTTTACCATCCGTATCAAGCCATATCCTGATTCACTGTTTGAAATCCTCCAAAGACTAAGGAGACAACTTCAAGAGCTGGTCCATGCTATTTCAAGAATAGAAAAGCAGTTTGTCGGGCTGGTGCCGTGGCACAGTGGGTTAAAGCCCTGGCCTGCAGCACTGGCATCCCATAAGGGTACCGGTTCACGTCCCAGATACTACACTTCCAATCTAGCTCTCTGCTATAGCCTGAGAAAGCAGCAGGGGATGGCCCGAGCCCTTGGGCCCCTGCACCCACGTGGGAGACCCGGAAGAAGCTATTGGCTCCTAGCTTTGGATCTGCCCAGCTCCAGCTGTGGAGGCCATTTGTGGAGTGAACCAGCAGATGAAAGACCTCTCTTTCTCTCTCTCTATGTCTCTACCTCTCTCTGTAACTCTTTCAAATAAAATAAAATAAATCTTTTGGAAAAAAAAAAAAAGAAAAGAAGAGCAGTCTGTGTAACAACCATTATGGAACTGAAAGACCTGAAAATCCCCTGGAAGTCTTAGGAATGCTAAACACTTCCAGCCTCCACTCTCAGCTCCAGCTAACTCGTAACCGATAGTTAAGAACAAGAGCTAAATAAGCAGGATACTGATTTCCTTGCCAACTCCTACCACTGGTAAAATGGGAATAGAGAATACTTTGTGACTTACTCTCATGTTGTTCTTTTATTCTGTTAACAGTTTTATTCAGGTACAGTTGACATTAACAATGCATACATAGAGAATTTGAAAACGTTGACACGTGTGCTCCTATGAAATCATCAGCAGTCAAGCAAATCCATCACCCACGAGATGTCTTGTGCCCCTTTGTAATTTCTCTCTTCCTGCTCCTCCTTCCCTCCCTCCTCTCTGATCTGCTCTCTGTCACTATAGATGTATTTACCTTTTCTACAGTCATATAACTGGAATTTTACAGAATATACCCCTTTTTCGGTCTAGGATCTTTGAGTATAATGATTTTGAGATTCACTGATCTTGTATACACCAGTTTTTCTTTTTGTTGCTGAATATTCTATTATATGCATATAATAGTTTTTTATTGCTGACTATTCTATTGTATGCACATAACAAAGTTTGTTTAGTTATCCATTTGTTCATTTAAGTTGTTTCCAATTATTGTCCATTAAAATACAATTGTTGTGGGTATTTATATACCAGTCTTTGTATGGTAGAGGGATTCATGTATACAGATGAGCTACTGAGGCCTGTAACAGGAAGTAGTCTTTTATTTTTATTTATGCAGGCATAAGGCCCAAGTGGATTTTTATCTAAAAGCCTCAGTCCTGAACAAAGAGGATTATTTCCTTATGTATAGTTTTAGCTTTTTGTCTGCCATATATGGCAACATGCATACATTTGATTGGATACTCTAATGCTACGTGGCAGCCACAGGAATTACTACAATACTGCCCATGTGTACATGGTTACTGATTTTTTTTCCCACACACTTACTGAGCAGTACACTGTCTAGCCAGGGTTAACACCACCCCTCCGTGCTAACAAGCAGGAACCGCAGCAGACAGTAACTTCCCAGGCAAGCAGATAATAACTTACTTCATTCCCAGGATGGGCACCTCCTTTCTCTTCTGAAGAAGGCCTCTACCACAACTTTAATCATGTTAGCTAGAAACAAATTCAACCAAAAGACAAAGGCCCCTACTGCAGTATGGCCAGGTGCTTCTATCCCTAGGACTGGGGTAGCTACATCCCAGGACAGGTACGTGCGTAACCTTTTAGGAAATTGCCACAAGTGAGACTTAATTTAACATTACATATGGTGGAACATAAGACATCCCTCTCGGCCGGCGCCATGGCTCAACAGGCTAATCCTCTGCCTTGCGGTGCCGGCACACCGGGTTCTAGTCCCGGTCGGGGCACCGGATTCTGTCCCGGTTGCCCCTCTTCCAGGCCAGCCCTCTGCTGTGGCCCAGGAGTGCAGTGGAGGATGGCCCAAGTGCTTGGGCCCTGCACCCCATGGGAGACCAGGATAAGCACCTAGCACCTGGCTCCTGCCATCGGATGAGTGCGGTGCGCCGGCCACAGCGCGTTGTCCGTGGCAGCCATTGGAGGGTGAACCAACGGCAAAGGAAGACCTTTCTCTCTCTCTCTCTCTCTCACTGTCCACTCTGCCTGTCAAAAAAAAAAAAAAAGACATCCCTCTCTCCCACAACCTTGGCCACCCGAGGTATGGTTAGTGTTCTCCTAGTCTAGCAGTTCCACTAGGTAGTATCTCATTATGGTTTTAATATATGTTTCCCTATTGCCCAATAAAGTTGAACATCTTTTCATGTCCTGTTATGCCACCTATAAATCTTCATTAGTGAAGTGTCTATTCAAATATTTTGCCCAATTTTTAACTGGGTTGTTGCTTTTCTTAAGTTTTTAGAGTTTTTCATATATTCTGCATACAATTATTAGCAAATATTTTCTTCTGCTCTTTGATCTGTCGTTTCATTCCACTAACAATGTATTTCAAAAACAAGCATTTTTAATATTTATGAAATCTAATTTATGGATTGTCTTTTATGGATTGTTGCTTTTGTTTTCATATCTAAAAAGGATTTGCCTAACCCTAGACAACTAGGAATCTTTTTGAATATGTTTATAATTTTTCAAGTTTTATTTGTGTCCATGATCCATCTGGAGTAAGTAAGGGTTTAAGCATATTATAAAGAACAGATCTCAGTTTGTTTTGCTGAGTGTGGATACCTGTGCTCCTTTGCAAGGGCCACCATAACAATTGCCACAGACTGGCAGCTTACATAACAGAAACTAATTTTCTCACACTTCAACAGGCTTGCAGTTGAAAGTCAAGGTATCAGCATTGTTGGTTTCTTCCGAGGCCTCTGTCCTTGGCTAGAAGAAAGCTGTCAGTGCCGGCGCTGTGGAGTAGCCTGTAAAGCCACCATCTTCAGTGCTGGCATCCCATATGGGTGCCGGTCTGAGTCCCAGCTGCCCCACTTCAAATCCAGCTCTCTGCTATGGCCTGGGAAAGCTGTAGGAGATGGCTCAAGTCCTTGAGCCCCTGCACCCACGTAGGAGACCTGGAAGAAGCTCCTGGCTTCAGATCATCGCAGCTCCAGCCATTTTGGCCATCTGGGGGGTGAACAGTGGATGGAAGATCTCTCTCTTTCTCTCTGTTTCTTTCTCTCTCTCTCTCTCTCTCTCTCTCTCTCTCTCTCTCTTTGCCTCTGCCACTCTGTAACTCTGCCTTTCAGATAAATAAGTCTTTAAAAAGTCTTCACATGGTCTTCCTTCTTCCTTGTATGTTCCTTCCTATATATGTTCTGTGTTCCAATCTTTTCTTCTGACATGGACACCAATCTTACTGAATTAGGGATCATCCCAAGTATTTCACTTTAACTTAATCACCTCTTTAAAGACCCTATCTCCAAAAATAATCACCTTCTAATCCTGGGGCTTAGGACTTTAACACATGAGTTTTTGAGGAATACAATTCAACCCACAACAAAACTCAACTGCGCCAGCAGCACCAGGTAAAAAAGACTATCTTTTCTCCATTAAATTGGCTTAACAACCATCACATAGTCAATTGTCCATATGTTTGTGGTTTATCTGCTGAACTCAATCGTCTATCCCATTGAACTCTTGTCGGTTTTCAAGCCAGTACCACACTGTCTTCACTGCTCTAACTTTTTAAGTCTTGAAGTCAGGTAGTGTTAGTCCTCCAACTATGCCCTCTTTCAAAGTTGCTTGAGTCATTACAGGTCATTTGCATTGCCATATGACTTTTAATATCAGCTCATAAATACACCAAAAAAATGGAACTTTTTATTGGGATTGCACTGAACTTATAGGTCAATATGGGAAGAATTAACATCTTGACAAGACTGACTTTTTCAACTCATTAAACAAAGTACACATCTCCATTGATTTAACACTTCTTTAATTCCCTCCTCAGTATGAGGCAATGTACAACCTTTGTCATATTTATCCTTTAACATTTCATATTTGATGATACTATAATTTCAATTTCAAATTGTTCATTCCCAGTAGATAGAAATATAGTTAAATTTGTACATTGATTTTATGTTTTGTAACTTTTCCTAAATACATTTACTAGTTGTGCTAGCATTTTTATAGATTACACTGAATTTTCTACATAGAAGTTCATGGTATCTGCTTTCACCTCACAGGGGCAAAAAATATATCCTTTTCATCAGTGCATGGAACTTTCTCCAGAATAGACCATATGATAAGCCACAAAGCAAGTCTCAGCAAATTCAAGAAAATCAAAATCATTTCATGCATGTTCTCTGACCACAATGGAATGAAGCTGTAACAACTCAAGAACCTTTAGATCATGTACAAACACATGAAGACTGAACAACATCCTCTTAAATGAACAGTGGGTCATACAAGAAATCAAAAGAGAAATCAAAAAAATTTTAGAAACAAATGAAGATGACAACACATTATAGCAAAACTTATGGAATACAGCAAAAGCAGTGCTAATAGGGAAGTTTATAGCAATTGGTGACTACATGAGGAAGCTAGAAAGGTACCAAATAAATGAGCTATCAATGCATCTCAAGGAACTAGAAAAACAACAACAAGCCAAATCAAAATTAGGAGGAGGAAAGAGATCATTAAAATTAAAGAATAAACAAAATTGAAACCAAAGAAACAATACAAAAATCAGTGAAATGAAGAACTATTTTTAATAAAGCAAACAAAATTGACACAATTAATCCAAAAAAAAAGGAAAAGTCTCAAATCAATAAAATGAGACAAAAAAAAAGGAAATGTAACAAGAGACACCATAGAAATAAAAAGAATCATCAAAAATTACTACAAAAAGCTGTATGCCCACAAATTAGGAAACCTAGAAGAAATGGACAGATTACTAGAAACATACAACCTACCAAAATTGAGTCATGAAGATGCAGAGAACATAAACAGAACAATAACCAAGATGGAAATTGAGTCAGTAATAAAAAACCCTCCCAACAAAGAAAAGCCCAGGACTAGACAGTTTCCCTGCTGAATTCTACCAGACATTTAAAGAAGAACTAATTCCAATTCTTCTCAGGCTATTCAAAAGAATTGAAAGAGAAGGAAACTTACCAAACTCCTTTTATGAATCCTGTATCACCTTAATACCTAAACCTGAAAAAGATGCAACAGAGAAAGAGAACTATAGAACAATATCCCTGATGAACACAGACTAACCCATGGGCAGCATCCTACTAAATGGAGAAAAGCTGGAAACATTCCCCCTTAAGATCCAGAACCAGACAGGGATGCCCACTCTCACCATTGCTATTTAATATAGTCCTGGAAGTCTTAGGCAGAGTCATTAGGCAAGAAAAAGAAATCAATACAAATACAAAAGGAGGGAATCAAATTATCAGGTTACATGATTCTATATATAGAGGATCCAAAATGACTCCACTGAAACACTATTGGAACTCATAAATGAGTTTGGTAAAGTGGCAGGTACAAAATCAACACAGAAAAATCCGTAGCCTTTGTATACACAGACAATGTCATGACTGAGATCAGTCCCATTCACAATAGCTCCAAAAAGAGTCAAATATCTTGGAATAAATTTAACCAAGGATGTCAAAGATCTCTATGATGAAAATTACAAAACACTAAAGAAAGAAATAGAAGAAGACATTAAAAATGGAAAAATTTTCATGCTAATGGATTAGAAGAATCAACATCATCAAAATGTCCATACTACTGAAAGTAATTTATAGATTCAATGCAATCCCAATCAAAATACCAACAACAATCTTTGCAGATCTAGAAAAAACTATGCTGAAATTCATATGAAAGCACAGGAGACCTTGAATAGCTAAATCAATCTTATACAACAAAAACAAAGCTGGAGGTGTCACAGTAGCCGATTTCAACACATACTACAGGGCAATTATAATCAAAACAGCCCGGTACTGGCACAAAAACAGACTTGTAGAGCAACAAAACAAAATAGAAACTCCAGATATCAATCTAAGCATGTATAGCCAACTTATCTTTGATAAAGAAGCTAAAATCAACCCATGGAGCAAGGACAGTCTCTTTAACAAATGGTGCTGGGAAAACTGGATTCTCACGTGCAGAAGTATGAAACTAGACCCCTACCTTACACAAAAATCCACTCAAAATGGATGAAAGCCCTAAATCTACGACTTGATACCACCAAATCATTAGAGAATATGGGAGAAACTCTACAAGACATTGGCAAAGCCAAAATTGACAAATGGGGTTACATCAAGCTGAGAAGCTTCTACATGGCAAAAGGAACTCAGCAAAGTGAAGAGACAACCGACAGGATGGGAGAAAATATCAGCAAACTATGCAGTTGTTAAAGGGCTAACATCCAGAATATATAAAGAGCTCAAGAAATTCAACAACAACAAAACAAATGATCCAGTGAAGAAATGGCAAAAGACTTGGGCATTTTTCAAGAGAGGAAATTCAAATGGCCTACAGACACTTGCAAAAATGCTCAGGATCACTAGCCATAAGGGAAATGCAAATCCAAATCACAATGCGGTTTCACCTCACTCCAGTCAGAATGCCTCACATATAGAAATCATCAAATGACAAATGCTGGCAAGGATATGGGGAAAAAGTTACCCTGATCCAGTGCTGGTGGGAATATAAACCGGTGCAACCACCATGAAAGACAGTATGGCGATACCTCAGAAATCTTAATATAAATCTACCATATGATCCAGCCATCCCACTCTTAGGAATCTATCCAAACAAAAAATATCAATATATGAAAGAGTAATCTGTACCCCCATGTTCACTGCAGCACAAGTCACAATAGCAAAGATATGGAACCACCTAGATGTCTATCAACTGTTGACTGGATAAAAAAGTATGGTATATAGACACTGTGGAGTACTACTCAGCTGTAAAACAAATGAAATCCTGTCTTTTGCAACAAGATGGATGTAAATGGAAACCATTATACTTAGTGAAATAAACCAAGCCCAAAAAGACAGATATCATATGTTTCCCCTGATCTGATGTAACTAATAAAATGCAAGAAATGTAATATTGGTCTGAAACAGACATCTTAAGATTTGATGATTGCTTATAGCCCTTGTCTCTTCCATAGAAGAACAGTGTTTTGTTTAGGTTTGTTCTATTCTGTTTTCTTTTTCTTCATATTATTTGTTGAGCTCTATTACTTAAATTAGGGTTAACTATGTGATCATTTAGCATACTGAAAATAGATCATGGTAAAGGTTAAGAGTCAGAATCCAAGAGGGAGGGGGAGGAGAGGTTGCAGAGGTGGAGGGGATGGGAAGAGATCCCACTATGTTCCTAAATATGTATATATTAAATTGTATAACTTAAATAAAATTTACAAAAAGAAGTCAATGGTATCTGAAAATTAAAAGATATTCTTCTTTATTTCCAATGTGGATACCTTTTCTCCTTTCTCTTGTTATATTGCTCTGGCTAGAGAACTTCCAGTATAACACTTACTAAAAGTATTGAGAGGGCCAACGTGGTGGTGCACTAGGTTAATTCTCTGCCTGCAGCGCCAGCATCCCATATGGGCACCAGGTTCTAGTCCCAGTTGCCCCTCTTCCAGTCCAGCTCTCTGATGTGGCCTGGGAGGGCAGTGGAGGATGGCCCAAGTGCTTGGGCCCTGCACCCCATGGGAGACCAGGAGGAAGCACCTGGCTCCTGGCTTTGGATCAGTATAGCTCCAGCAGTGGTGGCCATTTGGGGAGTGAACCAACGGAAGGAAGACCTTTCGCTCTGTCTCTCACTGTCAGTAACTCTACATGTCAAATAAACAAATAAAAACTTTCTTTTTCTTTTAACTTAGAGCTATCTTTATATTTAAAGTATGTTTCTTGGAGACAACATACAGGTGGTTTCTTAATTTGTTCAGCTGTTATAACAAAAATGCCAGAGATTAGGCAGCTTATAAACCAGAAAATGTGGTTGTCAAAATTCTAGATACTGGAAAATGCAAGATGAAGGCAGAATGAGTGCCTAGCAAAGGCCTGCCTCCTGGCTCACAGATGTCCATTTTCCTACTGTATCCTCACATGGCAGAAGAAGTGGAGTTTAGGACACTAGTCCCATTCATGAGAGCTCTGCTTCCCAAGGACTACTTCTCCAAACATCATCTTCATGGGGATTAGACTTGAATGACTGAATTTAGGGAGACACAAACATTCTGTTTACTGTAGATAGGATTTGCCTTTTTATTAAGATTACAATCTTTACTTTTAAATTGGGCTTGGGCCATTTACCTTTCATGAAAATATTTTATAACTAGCTTTCAATCTATCATTTTCCTATTTTCTTGCTTTCGTCCTATAGATTCTCTGCTCTCTGCCTAGGACAGTTTCCTGGGGGCAGACACGGAGCAGCTGCTGCCTTCAGGCTCTGCCCACTCCATCTGGGCACTCAGTACCTGAGAAGCCTGCAGCGCTCCCTCACCAGGGAGACCATTTCCTCCTTGTTCTTTTGTGATTCACCTCCATTTTCAAGATGCTGTGGTCACTCCTTTTAATCTGATCTAGTTTACAGGAGCTTGTGGAAAATGGAATTAAGGATACCCTATTTTTGGTGCAAACACTTTGGAATCCATGTAGTTTTTCTCCAGAATACGCATGTCTTGTGAACTTTTGAAAGACCCCTTATATGCACGGATGCCTGGCACACAGCAGGCTTGCCATAAATGTTTGTTGAAGAGGAAACTTTGATTGCAGCACCTGACACGGTAGAAAGGATCAGCAAGAGGTGTCTCGGACGCCAACCTACAAATGCAGTCTGCAGCCATCTGTCAGGCTCTGGAAGGCCCGGACAAAAAGCCATCAGTTTTCCGGAAGTAGCAGAAGCAGGCTTTCCAGAAGGGAGCTAGGCTGCAGAGCAGGCTGCGTGGGGGAGAGGAGAGCAGCCTAGCTTGAAGTCTGTATCTGAATGGGTTGGTTTCTGCTTGACCTTGTGCAACCTGGGAGCAGGCAGACACCGTCGCCTGTTGGTGAACCTGCCCCTCACATAAACCCCTGGACTTGGCTCCAGTCCCTTCTCCACTTAGCCCCTCCTCCTGTCCTCTGCTCCTCTCTGACTGCAACTGCCCCCTCGGCCCCTGGGCGCAATATCTGGGGGAGGCACCGCAGTGTGTGCTCTGGCTTGACTGGGGCTTGAACTAGTGCCCCCCCCCCCGCCCAGTCCCTGTGCCTCCTGGCGGGGCAGCCTTCAGGGGTGCGGCATGAGTGGAGGCGTGGCACTCAGTCCCTTCTGCACACAGCGGGTCCCCCATGTCTGCAGAGCTGTGACTCAGCCGAGGCTGCCCCACCCCCAGGACTAAAGAAGGAGCCAGTGATCTCGGACTTTGAGCCTCCAGAACTGGGGTTGAAATAAGCTTCATTTCTTTGTAAAGTGCTCGCTCCCAGGTGTTCTGTGAAAGTAACAGCAAACAGACTAATACAGAACAGCCGGGCTCAGTTTCCTCACCTGTAAAATGGATATAAAAGCAGCAGGTGGGAGGATGAATGGTTGTGGGAGGATGAACAAAGCATTTGGAAGGGCACCCACAGCCCGTGGGAGGGCACCCACAGCCCGTGCGCTGCTAGCCATTAGCTGCCTTTCCTTCTGCCCCCTCCCCGTGTGTGCCCCGCCTCTGCCTCCTCACCCACAGACTTTCTGCCCCCAGCTCCCTGTTTGAGCTGATGATGCAGCTGCCCACCCCGAAGTCTCCAAGGGGGAACCACCAGCGTCCAGGAAGCCAGAATACGGCAGCCTCTCTCCTAACCACGAAGGTGCGTTCTGAGACCTGGCGTGGAAGCCTGAAGCCCTGCGCGGTACCAAAGCCCGTGTTCCGATCCCCCTCTCCTGTGCTGCTTCCTGCACCTAGGCCCCGCAGCATGGCCTTGCAGCCCCCGTTCATCATCTGCCACGCTGTCGGCCCTGGCGCCCTCTGTGCGTCCCGACTTTTGCACTTGGAGGCCGTTAGTAAGCAGAGCACGGGTCACGGGAACCCAAGCGCTGTGACAGCGTGACGCTCTGCTGACAGCTGAGAAGGTCGCCAAGTGACTCCTGCGTGCGCGGGGCATACAGTGTGGGCCGGCACAGGACGTCAGCCCAGCGCTCAGCCCGGTGCACACCCCCGGGGCTTCTGTTCAGTGTTTTTAGTCTGTGCCGGCAGAGCCTTCCCCGCTCGCTGCTGGGTCAGCACTGGGGATTTTGAGTTGGCTGCCGGGCCCTCCAGAGACACAAAGGACCAACGTGCTGAGCCGGGGACTCCCTGAGGCTCCCCCCCCCCCTTCAGAGGGCTTCATCAACAGGCTGCAGGCCCAGCGGGCACTGTGTTTCCTCGGGTGGCATTGAACCCAGCGGACTTGCAATGCGAAGGGAGCCGGTGGCCTTGCCCTAGGCCAGCGCCTCCCCAGCCAGGGCCTTTCCTGCGCCTGGAGGCTGTGGTCGCGGCCAGCTCCAAACAGGCATTAAGTGAGCTGGCGGGTGTGGCGTTCGCGCTCCCGGACACGAGGGGCATCTGGGGGGGGGGGGGGGGGGATCCATCTGGGCCGGGGTCCTGAGCCAGGGAACCCCAGGAGTCCACAGGCTGGATGGAGGCGGGGCGGGGTGGCGCCAGGGACATGGAACAGTTCCGAGCAGGCCAGAGGCTGAGCTCGGATCCCCTCCTACTCTCCCTGAGCCTGAAGAACCGTCCCCTGCCCCACACGGTACAACACGGCCACACGCACGACACCCAGCACTGGACGGAGGAGCAGGGCAGGCGCTGGCGGGTCACTTACCCCAACAGCCCAGGAGGGGCGGACACTGCAGGCCGCAAGGGGTCACACCGGGGCGGCGAGCCACAGCGGCGTGGGAGGCTGTCACAGAAACGAGCAGGTGGGGGACCCAGGGTCCAGGAAGGAAGGGGAGCGTCTGGGCAACGTCAGGGCTGGCAGGGCCGGGAACCCCCTTGGGCCCAGGCCGGGTGACGCAGTGGAGAGCGGGTCTGCGAGAGCCGGAACTCGCAGTCGGGCCTTTGGCGCCCCTTGCGGCTCAAAGCGGCACTCCGAATTCTAGGTCTTGCAATGCAGTCAGCGCGAACTGCACCTGTAATAGGGCGGGTATTTTGTTTGTTTGTTTGTTTGTTTGTTTGTTTTGCGGTTTATTTTTAGTTATTTGAAAGCCAGAGCTACAGAGAGGAGGAGAAACACAGGGAGCTGGATCTTCCATCTGCCGGCTCACTCCCCAAATGGCCCAAGGTACAGGGCTGGGCTGGTGAAAGCCGGGAGCCAGGAACTCTGTCCAGGTCTCCCACATGGGTAGCAAGGGCCCAAGCACTTGGGCCATCTTCTGCTGCTTTCCCAGGCACATTAACAGGGCACTGGATTGGAAGTGGAGTAGCTGGCATGCAAACTGGTGCCATGTGGGATGGTGGCATAGCAGGTGGTGGCTTAACCTGCTGAGCCACAACACCGGCCCCATCACAGATATTTTAGACCCTGAGATCCAAGAGACAAAATCAAGGATCTTATGTAGATTCTTGTCTAACAAGAGCTAGAACAAAATCCAACATGTAATTGAATACGATGTTTCATAATTTAAGTCTATTAAGGAGAAGAATGAATTTGGGGGGAGGCAGGGGAATAACACTTTGCTACTCGGGAGTTCAAAGTCACCTCTTCCACCAAGTGGACTGCAGATGTTCACATAAGGTCTGTTCTTGCTCAGAGCCCACACAGCAGAGGCAGGTGGGAGGCAGCAAGCTGTGGGTGTGGGTTTTGACCTCTTGGATGCATGAACATTCATCCCACACTGGATGCTGCACAAGGCATGAGTGGATGGAGCAACAGCTGTGTCCTTGGGACATGGTCTGAGTAATGGGGGAGGCTCACAGGTAAACAACAAGCACAAATCACTATGATCAGAACAGTAACGCAGACATGGTGACAGCTCCAATTAGGGGGTTCAGTGCGCTCGCTGATATCAGAGTCTTCCTGGAAAGGACCTCTTAGGTCTCGGGGATGAACTGGTGTTTGTATGTCCTGTGTGCATGTATGGGAGAGGAATGGGGTGGGGAGAGGGAGGGTGAGGGAGAGGCCAGCCTCCATTTGGGCCTTGGAAAATCATACAGTTGTTAGAGAGCTGAGTGGCAAGGAGCTCGATGGGGATGCTACTGCAGGAGCCCCAAACAGAGGTGAGACAGGCTTGTCTGGAGGAAGAGATGGTGAGGATGGAAAAAGAAGAGAGGTTTGCAAACTGCCGGAAACAGCAAAAGGGTTGCTGGGATTTCCAGGGCCTTGGGAGAGACTCATTAGGGGTCCCCAAAAGAGGGACCTGAAGCAATAAGGGTGACAGAGTACCCCAGGCTTTGGTCATCTGGGGACTTGGGGTCTCGTGTTACAGAGCCAGCAGCCGTGGGTGCAGGCAAGTGGCTCGCTAGTGGATTGGGAAAGTCGAAGAAGTCAGGGAGACTTGACCAGAAGCACTGGGGAGCCGTGGGGGTGCAACGCAGGTGCTGAGGGGTCTAGCAGGGTGCTGGGAGCTGGGGGTGGGCGAGGTCGAAGCCAGGTGCTGAGCTTGGGCTGGCTGCCCTGTCATCCACTACTGTGTAACAGGCACTGAAGACAGGGATTCATTGTGCCTCTCACAGTGCCCTGAGCCTCCTGGGTGTGCCTGGGACTCTCCCCAGAAGTCCTTGCAGCTCTGTCCTTTGCTTCTTTGCTCAGATGTCTCCCAAATGTCCTTCTTGTGACTGACCCTCCTTATCCACTTCCATGGCCCCAGCTTACTTCCTCCTGCTCCACTTTTTCTTCTTTCCGTTGCAATTTGTTACTTTCTAGAATTTAAAGCCATTTATTTATTAGGTCATTGCTAAACTCCCTTTTTTTTTTTTAAATGCTAAACTCCCTTATTCCCAGGTGCCAGTTCCATGACAATGGGGAGTGGCACAGCTTTGTTCTCTGATAAATTCCAAAGGCTGCTCCTGAGCTGGAGGACAAATGAATGAATAATTCCCCTGGGCCTCAACTCACCTGTCACAGGACCGGAGAGGCGTCTGTGGCCATCCAGTCCTATCTCATTCTCCTTCCAGAGGGATGCTGGCTACTACTGCCTGGTCATTGGTTTGCTGTTTGTCCCCTCCTGGAACATAATCACCATGAGACCAGGGAACACCTCTCCTTGCCCAGTGCTGTGTCCCTAAAACAGAGCCTAGCCTAGCACATGGCAGATGCGTAGGAAGTAATTTCTCACAGTTTCCATCAAATGCCTTGCACTATCAGCCTGCTTCCCAACCAACCCTGATGCTCAGCCGCACCTATTAAAAGGCCTGTGTACACAGCCCTTGGACAATATTTCCTGAATCCCTGGCATTTGTCATTTCCTTTCTCCAGGTAGGGCGCTGGCTGGAAGGGTCTCACATTCTCCCAGTGCCGCCATGGGATCCAAGGAGCCTGGAGGCAGGAATGTGAGGTGCCCTCGGCCCCGCCTGTCAGCTGTCCACAACATTGCTTTCACACGCTTTGGAGGCAGCAAGCCTTCCTATGAGCAGGATCCACAGTGGACCTTGTTCCCCACTGTCCTCTGCATGAACCCTGCTGGCAGGTACAGCCCTCCCCTGGGCCTGGCTCTGCATCTGTAGCCTGGCTCCAGGGCCCTGTGTCTGCTTTCTGTCTTGTAGTGGATTCCCAGAGTGTGAGGTATGCATATCTATGGCCATTTTTAATTAGTAATTAAATTGTGTGCATTTATTTGGACATCTGGGGAGTCCAAATAAATGCACATCAACTACACTCTAGTACACACATGGCAAGATGAAAAAGAGATGCCAGGACTGACTCTACGCCCTGGTCCTAGACACCAGATCATTGTCTTTCTAACGAATTATGTGTGAAATGTCTGAAGTGATAAGGAAAAACCATATGTAGACCTTGAAATAGCTTAAAGGGTAAATATTGCATGCCCTATATTTAATGCATGAGAATGCAAAACATAGAAAATTGCACAAAAGAAGTCAGACTCCGATTTCCTGCAAGGATGCTTGCTGTCTACCAATGAATGAATCATATGTTGTTACATATTTTAAACATCTGAACAGCACCACAGAGATTCATAAAGGCTGATTTTCTCTGATCTCTTTGTTGCAAGCCATCTTCCTTGTCATGCACATAATCACCTCTGTAACTGATGTCTTGGATTTTGCACCCTTCTAAAAGTGAACGCCACAGCTATGTCTTCTGTAAAACTGGATGTCATGTTGTAATTAGAAGAAAAATAAATCTTACCGCCTTGATGACAACCTATACAACTGACCCAGAGGACAGAGATGGCTCTGAGAAAATAGGGACTTCAATAGCATAATTTTAACATTGTCAGGTTATTCTGATCTGTCTTAAAACTCACATGGTCTTTGCCATAGAAATTACTTTCGCAATCATGTATCACTTTGGAAAAATTAGTAATTCAGGGACTTCTATTTTCAATGGCCAAAACAACAAATGCATGAATGCTGTAACTAGAAAGCTCTCCCACCCTGTGAGCTGTGCATGATTGCTGCAGCCTCAGCCACGGGCATCTAAGAGAGGAGGGCAGCAGTCGTCACTGTCGGTTACCTGGAGGCCAGCTAGGCAGCAACAGAGTTCGAAATGCTTTAGAGTGGTGCTGTGACTTTTATGTGGAAAAGAGGCTTTTCCTACTTAGCAATAGTCTGACTTTCTCAATTAAAAAAGATATTAGTAAAAATGTTACATAGCTCTTACTCAGATCCTGTAGGACTTTAATCAGTAAGCTTTTAAAACTTTTTTAATGAAATAAAAGATCTTGTTATTGCAAAGACTTTACACTTTGAGCTAAAGCTCACTGACAAAGGAAAAGGAAATTTTAATGTAATGATGATGATGACAATTCAGTTGACTGAGTGCCCACCATGAGGCAGGCACTGTCCCTTAGGTATTACATGGAATGTTTGAGACCATTACCCCCATTTTACAGATGTGAAAACTGAGGCACAGAGTCACTTGACTGAAGTGACAGCTAGTGTGAGTCACAGTTGTTACAAGCACTACACTTATGGTTTCCTAGCAACAGCTACCAATTAAGGACATGCCAGGGGCCCCTATGATAAGCATTTGTTCATTTGATAAAATGAGGCAGAACTTTGCATGCTCATTTAATGTGTGAGGAACTTTAGAATAAAGAGATCAATAACTTGTCGTTAAGCACACTGCTCTCATACCTCATTTTTAACTCTATGCTGTGTTAAAAGTGTCGATGCATTAAAAGGATTTACATTTCATCATTTCAGAGGTGAAACTTTTCCTGTTTCCTCCAGTGGCATTCTACTCCCAATACATCTCCACACACAGAGCCTCTGCAATTAGAAAGACGAGTAGAAGCCTTCTAGCTTCTGGACACTACCACGTATGACCTGGTCAGTGGCCACTGTGAAGCAGAGACCCATAGGGGTGCCGCTAAGGATGCAGACACGAGGTGAGACTGCAGCATCTGTGGTCTCACTGAACCTCTGACTTTCCCCTGCCGCCTCTATTTACCCAAATTACAACTGTGCAACAGAGCACGAAAGGACTGAGTCAATAAAGCATTTGTTTTCTGACCCTTAGATAACCCCATGGAACCTTCCATCTGTCTTCTCCAGGACAAATCTTGCCCTCAGCACTTATCTCCATGGCAACTGGAGAGTGCATCCATGAAGTGGTACTTCTCCATCTTACACCTAAGGGTTAAATTCATTAACCACTTTCTTTGTCAGAACATGACAATTTCCAGCATCTTGAATTTACCTTTTGATGAATTACAAAAACCCCAGGAATCACGTTGTATTCTTTCATACCCTTGCTGCATAGATTGTCACCTGTGTGTGAACTTGTACAAGTTAAGCCCAGTGAGACCCAGCCTCCTTTCTCACCCCTACAATGAGCATGGAAATACAAGAATAGTGGCAGGATTTGGATAGCATAATGTATCGGGAAAAAAATGTAGTACAATAATTGGTATTTAGAAAGTGCTCAACAAGCGTCAACTTCACCTTTGGAGAGCAGAAGGCAACTTTGCATCCCTGTAGCAGGTGCAGGCACTGACTGATCAAGCAAGGCAGATGTAACTGATCCTTTAGTCCCAAAGGTTCCCAACCCTTCTCTTTTAGGAATGGTGATAGCACTTCATGTAATGCTCCAATTAGCTTTTCCAATTGAATACCAAGACTTGATAGAGTTAATTAGGTACGATCCATATTAAATAGCCATGTGGCAAAACATACAGTTTAATAAACTAGCCAACCCCACATCCTGACTGCCAAGTACCTTTGGTGACTAGAGAGAATATTCCTTGTAAGCCATTCCTGGATTGAGAAAGGAAACTAGGAGGAATTGAAGAAAACCACTTCCTTCCCATCTTCAGGAATGGAACTGGAGTTCTCACCTCTGCACACTACCAATCAGTGGGCAGAACTTGCTTCTTTTCTTCTGGGGAATTGGACAAAAGTGATCTGAGTGAATGGGCATGAAGAATCAGCTGTTCCCTGATAGATGCCTCCTTGTAAGGCTCAAAAGAGGATTAAAAACAGGCAAACTTCACTGATGTGCACTAATATGTCTGTAACTACTGACAAAGCTAAAAAGTTCTGTGTGCTGTATTAATTTAAAGATTTATTGTATTTATTTGAAAGGCAGAGTTACAGAGAGGCAGAGGCAGAAAAAGAGAGAAGGAGAAAGAGAGAGAGAGAGAGAGAGAGAGAGAGAGAGAGAGAGAGAGAGATCTTCCATCTGCTGGTTCACTCTCCAGCTGGCTACAATGACCAGAGCTGAGTTGATTTGAAGCCAGGAGCCAGAAGCTTCCTCTGAGACTCCCACAGGAGTACAGGGGCTCAAGGACTTGAGCCATCTTCTACTGCCTTCCTAGTCCATAACAGAGAGCTGGATCAGAAGTGGAGCAGCCGGGACTCGAACTGGTACCCACATAGGATGGCAACACTGCAGGGGGTGGCTCTATCCACTACACCACAGTGCTGGCCCCATATACTATACTTTTTAGATGATGTGGTAGTCCAACTAACCACGAAGTGGCACCAAAATCAATACTTCCCACATTTCCCCAGTGCACACATCTAACTAAATGAAACTCATTGACCTACTGTGACACAAACACAAGCAAATTCTTTACACCAAGCTCTGTCAACTGTGGGACACGTCTCTTCACCCCATTCTTCTCTCCAGTTTCTAAACCCAGAACAATTGGTACATTTTACACACAGATTACTCATTTTTTTATGTACTAGAAAATGCTTTTCTTCAATGACATCAGCCCTTGTCTTGACTGTTGAGGAACAACTTACTATTTTATTCCTTTTAGTATTTTTTGATTTTGTTGTTCTTTTTGTTCTACTTAATACCACTGATTGAACACTGTAATTAATACACAATTATTCTTAGATGTTTAAAATTAACAGAAAAGTGATCTCTGTTAAATGTAAGAGTGGGAATAAGAGAAGGAGGAGATATACAGGTCGGCACATGCTCACTCAGACTTAACTCCAGTGGTAGAGCTAGAAATGTGCCAGGGGATTCCAATTCAGTCTTATCAAGGAGGCATGTACCAATGCTATCTCACTTGTTAAAGCCATAGCCTTTGCCATAGCGTTGGCAATGCATGACAAGAGTTTCAGGTGATTACTGATACAATAAACAAGAGTGTCAATTGTTAAATCAACAACAGGAGTCACTGTGCACTTTCTCCCCATGTAGGATCTCTGTCCTTAATGTGTTGTACTATGTGAATCAATGGTATAACTAGTAATCAAACAGTACTTTACACTTTGTGTTTCTGTGTGAGTGCAAACTTTTGAAATCTTTACTTAATATATACTAAATTGATCTTCTGTATATAAAGATAATTGAAAATGAATCTTGATGTGAATGGGATGGGAGAAGGAGCAGGAGATGGGAGGGTTGCAGGTGGGAGGGAAGTTATAGGGTGGAAAAAGCCACTGTAATACAAAAGCTGTACTTTGGAAGTTTATATTTATTAAATAAAAGTTTTTAAAAAAGAAAAAAAAATAGATTCCAACCAATGTGCATCCAATGTGTTTGGCATTTATTTTACCACAAGTTTTATTTCCTCTATGTTTTCCTTTCCCATTCCCCTTTGAATGGATGGGCTTTTCTTTTCTCACTTTTATTCCCATCAGTAACAAAGTTCTATCAGTGTTATATTCTATTGCTTCAGCAATTGCTCAATAATATTAGCATGCATGCTTGCCTTTCAAAAGTTAAAATTAATTACTAACTTCCCAACAAAATAGGGACTTAAAAAGGATTTAATAAAAATTATACCCTGACATCTTCCCTGATATCTTCCTAGTATTCTAAATTTAGCTTTTAAAATTCTCTGTAAGGGGACAGTGTTGTGGTATAGCAGGTAAAGCCGCTGCCTGCAATGCTGGCATCCAATACGGACTCCTGTTAGAGGTCTGGCTGTTCCACTTCCAATCCAGCTCTCTCTGCTATGGCCTGGGAAAACAATAAAAGATGGCCCAAGTGCTTGGACCCCTGCACCCACACGGGAGAGACCTGGAAGAAGCTCCTGGCTCCTGGCTTTAGAATGGCCCAGTTCCGACCATTGCAGCCAATTGGGGAGTGAACCAGCAGATGGAAGACCTCTCTCTCTCTCTCTCTCTCTCTCTCTCTCTCTTTCTCTCTTTGCCACTGCCTCTCAGTAACTCTTTCAAATAAAAAGATAAATCTTTAATAAAAAAATCTCTATATGGTAATACACAATGTAGCTGCAGTGAATATTGGAGTTATAGTCAATGATTTAGAATTATCTATGTAGTTACCAACTTGTATATTTCTTTTGGGGTTCCTATTTTCATATTGAAGTACAGTCAATAATTATTTCAACATCAACTAAAAAAAAAAAAAAAACAAAGTAGGGAGATGCATGTAAAACTATGAGAGCTGTATACCATAAACAAGAGGCGCCTGGTGCTGTGGAGCCAAAGAAAGGAGGCATGATGTGGGTGGGGGTTCAGAAAGGTTTGCCTGAAGAGTAGCCACTGAGCCCAGATCCATAGGATCAACGGGAAAGGGCAGTGAGTGCAGGAGACGAGGCATCCCAAACAGAAGAAAAGCACAGCCAATTGGCATGATGCTGGAAGCCAGAGGACCTGCATGGAATGAGCAGATCAAGATAGGCAGGCATGAGACAGCATAAAGTGTTGTGAGCCATAGCTGGCAGTCACTGAAGGGCCTTCCCATGAACCACAGCATGGAGAAGGGTTCCAGTGCAATAGTAGGAGAAATGAGGGGTCTGCCAGACTAATGCATGCAAGAGCAAAGAGTGGCTTTGACTACAGTGGACATGGACATGGTGCTCAGCAAGCCATCAGGGACGAGCTGAAGGTGGCATGACATGGAAAAGGGGGAGGAGGTAGGACAGACACTGGCTTTGCCTTCGTCCAAACCTAATCAATACTGCACAAGGGTAGCTGATGAGAATCCAACCAGATGGGACTTCCTCTCAGAATCACTGCCTGCCCCTATTTAAAATGGACTTAGAAGCCCATAAAAACAACTTCTATTAGGGCCCTTTATTCCTCTCCAATAAAACTTGAAGCTTTCATTAGATCCAATAAAATTCTTAATAACATCTTCTTAATTATCCCGTTTAAGAAAACATTTTACATGGTCTAAATACAGTAGTTATTTGGTATGGACAAATGTATTCCCAATTAAACAATCAATTTGTTATATATTATCAGCTTTAAAATCTGTAGTCTGAGACCTTTCAGGGAAAGAAATTATTTTATTTATAAGAGCTGGACTGGAAAACCTGACCTTCCCAGCACAAATAAGGCAGAACTGACTGCTAGGGTGTGGAGCAGGCTTTAGTAGGCTCTACGGCCCAAGTTCTCATTTCCTCTGAGGTACTCCTCTCCTATTATTTATTTGTGTCCATATCTACATGAAAGAGAGGTGTCTATGACACACGCATCCTCTATCTGCATCACCAAAACCTTCCTCTGAAATCTCTGTGTCAGAAGAGAGCTGAAACTAAATGCAGAGAGATGAAACACAGAAGTTTGGCCAGCTAGCAATGACCCAATGGGAGCACCTGTCAGATTTCCATCTTCAACAGATCAGAACAGAGTATCAAAGCCAAAGGAATTTGGATGGAGGGAATGTTAAGAACTACAGAACTTGCACTTCCAAGTACCACCATGGAAATATCTAGAACACCAGCATTAACAGATTCTTGGCTGACAGTCACCATAAACAAAATTTTCAGCACTGATTTCTAACCAAACCCTACATTAAATGTGGACTTGATTTCTGCCCATGTGAGCCCATGCAAGCTTACTTTGACCCAGCCCACTGCCCCAGGAGAACAAAGAGACTGAAATAGCATGACCATGCACTTTTGGCCTGTGACTTTGTGCTGTAACAACGGAAACAGAAATGTACAAATTCACCCTCCTCTTTTGCCTGAGTCACTTTGAGTTCAAAGTCTGGATGAAGAACTGGGGTGAACCGGAGGCTGTCTTTTCTCATGGAACTGAGAATATTCTAAATCAGGCATCCTTCTTT
Source organism: Sylvilagus floridanus (assembly GCA_949820135.1). Classification (NCBI taxonomy): domain Eukaryota; kingdom Metazoa; phylum Chordata; class Mammalia; order Lagomorpha; family Leporidae; genus Sylvilagus; species Sylvilagus floridanus. The sequence continues at coordinate 61,178,245 of OX463235.1, forward strand.
GTGTAATTTTTCATTGATTTGTCTGTTTATTCAACCCTTCAGCTGCTATTTCCTGAGTATCTGTCTGTGCTGGAGTCTGGGGCTGTGAGACAAACAGAGTTCTGGTCCTGCTCTCACAATGACAAAAGCCAGTGGTGACCACATCATTTAATGAATACAAAATAGTCAAACTCCGAGCTTTGTGCATGTCAGTGATACCCCAGTAAAGTGTGTTTTAGAAAACCAGGATTAGACCACAACTTAATTTCACTGACAACACAGTTTTGCTGGACCCTGTACCTTTTTCACTCGGTGACCTCAGAAAACTCCCTTGACCTCCAAGCTTCAGGCTCCTCATTTGGACTTTAGACCACATGACCTGCAAAGTCTGTAATTCTGATTTTTGTGGACTCCAACCACATATGACCTGCTGATTCAAAGTCATGCTTCTCTGGAACAGACACATCTGGATTCCAAGAAGCCCCTCTGAGGGATGGAGAAGACGAGGGAGACTGGGTCCTTGGGGTGCTTTCGCTGGGTCTCCAGCTTTCTTTCATTCTCCCTCTACTTTCTAAATCTCTCCTGTGCACTGGGTAGAGAAAGGAAGGGGCACCTGCAATGTGCTGCTTTTGTTTCTGATAAGAATGCAAAGACAGTGGTGAGAGATTTACTGACCCCTTATGCAATCCCCTGACATTTCTAGTAACTAACCTAATATCCAGGGAGTGAAGTGACTTGAAGAAGATCTCCCCACAGAAAGGAGGTAGCCTGGGGCCAAGATGTCCATGTCCAGACTTGAGTGGCATGCTCCTCCTGACACCAGAAGAGTGCTACATTGTTCCAATGTCTCTGGGCTTTGGTCCTCATGGTTCAGTGGCGAGAAGAGTAGACCAGTAGTCCTGAATATTGCAGGGATCCACTGTGTGGCCAAATCACTTAGCTTCACCAGCCTCATCCCCACAGTCAGCAGGGCCAGGGAGGGACTGGATAACATCTATGGCCATTGTGTGAATAGAAAGCCAAAGGGAATTTCGATCTAGACAGCGTCCCACCCACACATACCAGTGAGATCATTACTATTGGGAATGGTGGTAGTAATGACCATAGTGAATTATACAGGATAAACTTCACCCAATCCCATCAGGATTTTTGTCACTTAAATTTGTGGCCTCCAAATTGCCTCCAAACAAGGTGTCCACAAGAAACATATATTGTAAAATTAGGTGAAGGCCGGCGCCGTGGCTCAACAGGCTAATCCTCCGCCTTGCAGCGCCAGCACACGGGGTTCTAGTCCTGGTCGGGGCGCCGGATTTTGTCCCGGTTGCCCCTCTTCCAGGCCAGCCCTCTGCTGTGGCCCAGGAGTGCAGTGGAGGATGGCCCAAGTGCTTGGGCCCTGCACCCCATGGGAGACCAGGAAAAAGCACCTAGCACCTGGCTCCTGCCATCGGATGAGCGTGGTGCGCCGGCCGCAGCACGCTGACCGCGGCAGCCATTGGAGGGTGAACCAACAGCAAAGGAAGACCTTTCTCTCTGTCTCTCTCTCTCACTGTCCACTCTGCCTGTCAAAAAAAAAAAAAAAAAAAAAAAAAACTAGGTGAAAATTTTGAGAAAATTCCAAAATAAATCTAGTTGACATAAGGGTTTGTGTACAAAACACAAATGAATGTGCTCCAAAGACCAGCATTTCACCAGGGGAGGGCTCCTGACGCCCCTCTGTCACTGATGTGATTGCACGGTGGGCCCCCAGGTGAGCCAGACAGGTGGAGTGACTGAATGGGGAAGCACTCACCTAGGACACTAGTGTGGGGGCAACTTTCCAAATTTAGATTTGTTGCTCTAATGCACTGGATTTATTGTTGCTATTAGCATTACTATTAGTAGCTTTGGATTAACAAGAGCATTTTTTAGAGGGAGGTTTAACCTTCCAAGTGTTTCTCTCTTTTTCCTGGTATGCGGTTGTCTTAGTCACAGACTGGATAATGTATAATGAACAGGAATTTACTGGCTCACAGTTCTAAAGCTTGGAAGTTCAGTATTAAGGTGGTGGCATCGCAGGGTGGACATTGTGGCACAGCAGGTCAAGCCACTACTTGGGATGTTCACATCCCATATCGAAGTGACTGGGATTGAGTCCCACCTCTGCTTCTAATCAAGTTCCTTACTAATGCACCTGAGAGGCAGCAAATGATGTCCCAAGTACTTGGGTTCCTGACTCCTATGTGGCAGATCTGGGTGGAGTTCCTGGCTCTTGACTTTGGCCTGGCACACCCTAGTTATCATAGGCATTTAGAGAGTTATAACTAGTAGATCAAAGACCCATATATCTATCTACCTATTTCTAGCTTTCATACAAATAAATAAACTTTTAAAAAATTTAAAGGTGGCAGCATCTGATGAGGGCACTGCATTTTACATGGTGGAAGACATCCCATAGCAGAAAGGCAAGAAAAGAGAGAAGGGCTGGCACTGTGGCATTGTGGGTAAAGACGCTGCCTGCAGTGCTGACATCCCATATGGGCGCCATTTCAAGTCCCAGCTGCTCCACTTCTGATCCAGCTGTCTGCTGTGGCCTGGGATAGCAGTAGAAGATGGCCCAGGTGGTTGGGCTCTTGCATCCGCGTGGGAGACCCGGAAGAAGCTCCTGGCTTCGGATCAGTGCTGCTCTGGCCTTTGTGGCCAATTGGGGAGTGAACCAGCAGACAGAAGACCTCTCTCTCTGCCTTTCCTTCTCTCTGTGTGTAACTCTGACTTCCAAATAAGTAAATAAATCTGAAGAAGGAGAAGGAGAAGAAGAGGAGGAGGAGGGTAAAAGAGAGAAAAGAGAAAGGGAGAGGAGAGGAGAGCAGAGGAGAGGAGAGGAGAGGAGAGGAGAGGAGAGGAGAGGAGAGACAGAGAGAAAGAAAGAGCAAGAGGGGGTGAATCAATTCCTGTGATAATGCATTAGTGAGAACTCTGCCCTCATGACCTACACATATCCTTAAGATCTCACTTCCCATACCATCACAATGGCAATTAAACTTCAACGTGAGCTTCAGAGTAGATGAATCTTCAAACCACAGCAGCTTTGGACATGGATATCAGTTAAGGAAAACAATTATTGTCAAGAAAATGGTAAGAATAACCACTGGTCCCACCCAACCCTCCATCCTTCCAGGCCTTGGGTGAAGACTTTCAGTCCTGAAGGAGAAAGCCAATTTTTACTTTTTGATTGGCGTCCTCCAACCATACTTCAGAAACAATTTACGGAAAACAGAATTAAAAGGTAAGTTTACTTGGGTGCAAAAATTTTTTGAAATCCACTCACATGAAGAATATTGAAAACATTCACAGAAAATGTGCATTTGGGGGAGGGGGGCTTTAGGGTGTGATTGGGACTTTGGCAGTCACTATGGGAGGCTCCATACAATCTGGCTTCCTGATTCCCTGGTGAGGGTCATCGCTGTGGAATCCATGCTTACACCAAGTACTGCATGAATGCTTTGTGTGGTTCTTGTGGCAATGTGGGTAAATATTATACTCACTGGGGCAAGCACCCAGGCATTGGTCTCTGAGGAGGTAAATGTGAGACTATGCCAACAGAGCAGAACTAACCTGCCATTTGACTAAAAAAAGAATGAGAGGCCGGCGCCGTGGCTCAACAGGCTAATCCTCCGCCTTGCGGCGCCGGCACACCGGGTTCTAGTCCTGGTCGGGGCGCCGGATTCTGTCCCAGTTGCCCCTCTTCCAGGCTAGCTCTCTGCTGTGGTCCAGGAGTGCAGTGGAGGATGGCCCAGGTGCTTGGGCCCTGCACCCCATGGGAGACCAGGAAAAAGCACCTAGCACCTGGCTCCTGCCATCGGATGAGCGCGGTGCGGCGGCCGCAGCGCGCCGTCCATGGCAGCCATTGGAGGGTGAACCAACGGCAAAGGAAGACCTTTCTCTCTGTCTCTCTCTCTCACTGTCCACTCTGCCTGTCAAAAAAAAAAAAAAAAAAGAATGAGAGATTTACCACACCCAACCTGTGAGTCACCTTGGACACTCTCTTCACACTAGAGCACTGAACAAAGCTCCCTGGCCACACCAACCACACACCTCCAGGTAGTCACTGAAAATTCAGGCACTCCATTAAGCCACAGAGGGATAGTCCAGAGATAAAAGCCATCACAGGGAAAAAGCAAAGCAAAACAAACAAGAAACCAATGAGTACCTCCCACAAATGCAAAATAATGAATGCAGCAATTCAGACAACATGAAGCCCCCAAAAGAACACAACACAATGAACAGATTAAATAAATGACAAAAATTAAATTCAAAAAATTGATCATAGGATTATATAGAAGTAATCAGAAGCAAATTCATGAACTAATGAAATTCATACATGACATGAAAGAAAATTTCTCCCATGAAATTAGATCTTAAAGAGAAATAAAAATTAAATCCTGGAAATGAAGAATTCAATAGAACAAATAAAGAACATGGAGGAAAGCCTTAACAACAGACTCAGTGAAGCAGAAGACAGAATATCCAAGTTGGAAGACAAATCTCTGGAAATTTTACAGTAAGGCCAAAAAAAAAAAAAAAGAAATTAGAAAATTAAAAAACACTAATGGAGATCTATGGGATTTTATCAAACAACCCAACATACAGGTCTTAGAAGTTCCTGAAGGTGTGGAAAGAGAGAATGGAATAGAAGGCCTTCTTAGAGAAATAATTACAGGAAAAATTCCTAATTTGGAGAAAACAGGGACATCAAAGTATAGCAACCTCATAGAACTCCTAATAGAAACGACCAGAAAGGTCTTCACAATGACACATGGTACTCAAACTCTCAACAGTAAAATATAAGGAAAATATTCTAAAATGTGCATGTGAGAAATGCCGGATTACTTTCAGAGGATCTCCAATTAGACTCACAGTTGACTTCTCATCAGAAACCCCACAGGTCAGAAGAAAATAGTGAGATATATTCCAAGTCTAAGAGAAAAAAAACTGTCAACCCAGAATACTATATCCTGAAAAGCTCTCATTTGTGAATAAAATGAAATAAATACCTTCTATAACAAACAGAAATTGAAAGAATTTGTCACCACCAGTCCAGCCTTACAAAAGATGTTTAAGGATGTGTTACACCCAAAAACACAGGAACATGGTCATCACTAGGAAAGAAAGAAAAGGCAGAAAATCTCACAGTAAAAGTACAAAATAAATCCAAAGTAAACAATAGGAATATGTATATAAAAATGGCAGGGCCAAATGAGTACTTACCATAGTCATCTTGAATGCAAATGGCCTCACCTGGCAGAATGGATTAAAAAACAAAACCGAACTATTGGCTGCCTACAAGAAACACATCTCACCAACAAAGATACATGCAGAATGAAAGGGAAAGCATGGAAAAAGATATTCCATACTACCAGAAACAAAAAAGATCTGTTGTAGCCATCCTAATATCAGACAAAATAGACTTTAACACAAAAACTGTCAAAAGGGACAAAGAAGGACACCATGTAATGATAAAGGGATCAATTCAACAAGAAGATGTCACTATTATAAATGTATGTGCATCTAATTAGAGGGCACCTGGATATTTAAAAGAAATATTAAGGTGTCTAAAGAATGACATAGACTCAAATACAATAGTAATGGGAGACTTCAGTATCCCACTTTCAGCAATGGACAGATCAACCAAAAACTTAGCAAGAAAACAACAGAGTTAATTGACACTATAGACAAAATGGGCCTAACAGGTATCTACAGAACTTTCCATCCTACAGTTGCAGAATACACATTCTTCTTACCAGTAAATGGAACTCTCTCTAGGACTGACCATATGCTAAGCCATAAAGCAAGTCTCAGCAAATTCAAAAAAATTAAAATCATGCCATGCATCTTCTCTAACCACAATGGAATAAAACTAGAAATCAACAATTCAGTAATCTCTAGAAGATATGCAAAGAAAGGAGACTAAACAACATACTCCTGAATGAATAGTCAGTCATTGAAGAAATCAAAAAATGTATGGACACAAATGAAAATTACAATAAAACACACAAAATTTATGGGATACAGCAAAAGTAGTGTTAAGGGGAAAGTTTATAGCAATTGATGCCTACATAAAGAAATTGGAAAGGCACCAAGAAGATGAGCTATCAATGCATTTCAAGGATCTACGAAAACAACAGCAAACCAAACCCAAAACTAGTAGGAGGAAATAAATAATAAAAATTAGAGAAGAAATAAACAAAAGCAAAACAAAATAATACAAAAGATCACCAAAACAAACAGCTAGTTTTTTGAAAAGATAAAATTGACACAACATTGGCCCAAATAACCAAAAAAAGGAGGGCAAAGACCCAAATCAATAAAATTAGAGATGAATAAGGAAATGTAATAACAAACACCACAGAAATAAAAGGAATCAACAGAAATTACTACAAAGAGCTGTATACCAACAAACCAGGAAACCCAGAAGAGATGAATAGATTCCTTGACACATACAACCCACCTTAATTGAGCTGTGAACAAATAGAAAACCAGAACAGACCAAAGACCAAAATGGAAACTGAATCAGTAAGAAAGACCTCCTCAACAAAGAAAAGATCAGGACCTTATGGCTTCACTGCTGAATTCTACCAGATGTTTAAAAAAGAACTAACTCCAATTCTCTTCAAGCTATTCAAAACAATTGAAAGAGAGGAAATCCTCCCAAATTCTTTCTATGAAGCCAGCATCCCCTTAATTCCTAACCCTAAAAAAATACAACAGAGAAAGAGAACTACAGACCAATTTCCATGATGAACATAGACACAAAAATCCTCAATAAAATTCTAGCCAGTTAAATCCAATAACACATCAGAAAGATCATTCACCTGGACCAAGTGGGATTTGTCCCCGGTATGCAGGGATGGTTGAACATTTGCAAATCAATAAACGTGATATATCACATTAACAAATTGAAGAACAAAAACCATATGATTATTTCAATGAATGTAGACAAAGCATTGGATAAAATAAACACACTTTCATGATGAAAAATCTGAGCACATTGGGTATAAAAGAAACATTTGACTTGATTGTGACAAGCCCATGGCCAATGTTCTATTGAATGGGAAAAAGTAGGAGGCATTCCTCTTGAGAAATGGAACCAGACAAGGTTGCCCATTCTCACCATTGCTATTCAATATAGTCATGGAAGTTTTAGCCAGAGCTAGTAAGCAAGAAATAGAAATCAAAGGGGTAAAATTGGGAAAGAGGAAGTCAAACTATCCCTATTTGCAGATGACATAATTCTATATATAGGAGATCCAAAAACTCCACCAAGAGACCATTCAAATGTATAGAAGAGTTTGGTAAAGAGACAGAATATAAAATCAACACAATAAAATCAACAGCCTTCATATACACAGACAATGCCACAGCTGAGAAACTTCTAAGAACGATCTTATTCACAATAGCTACAAAAATAATCAATACCTTGGAATAAATTTAACCAAGGATGACAAAACTCCCTATCATGAGAATTACAAAACATTAAAGAAAGAAATAGAAGAGTATATAAAATCTTCCATGGATAAATCTTCCATGTTCATGGATTAGAAGAATCAATATCATCAAAATGTCCATACTACCAAAAGCAATTTACAGATTCAATGTGATACCAATAAAAATACCAGGGGCATTCTTCTAAGATATAGGAAAAAAATGATGCTGAGATTCATATGGAAACAAAGGAGACCCCGTATAGATAAAGCAATTTTATATAATAAAACAAAGTCAGAGGCATCACAATACCAAATTTCAGGACATACTACAAAGCAGTTCTAATAAAAAACAGCCTGGAACTGGTACAAAAACAGATGAATAGAACAATGGAACAGAATAGAAACTCCAGAAATCAATCTACGCATCTACAACTAACTTATCTTTGAAAAAGAAGCTAAAATCAATCCCTGGAGTAAGGACAATCTCTTCAACAAATGGTGCTGGAAAAACTGGATTTCCACATGCAGAAGTATGAAGCAAGATCTCTACGTTACACATTACACACACACAAAAAAAATCCACTCAAAATTGATTACAGACCTAAATCTATGACCCAATACTATCAAATTATTAAAGAACATTGGGGAAACCCTGCAAGACATTAGCATAGGAAAAGAGTTCTTGGAAAAGACCCCAGAGGCACAGGAAATCATATATAAAGGGAGCAGTTCAATTTAGGGAAAACATTGCATCGACTGGAGGAAAAAAAAAAGGATATTTAACCTGGATGTGGAGAACATAATGACTGAAAGGGGTGGACGTTCTGATAATATTCCATTTCTTTCTTTGAAATGCAAAGAGATAAAGGGGTGGAGAGATAAATAGAGATCCTTCCTGCGTATTGATTCACTTCCCAAATGCCCATGATAGCAGGGCAGGGACATCCTAATGCCAGGAGCTGGAACTTAATCCAAGTCTCCCTTGTGAAGGGCAGGGACCCAAACCCAAACTACTTGAGCCATCACCTGCTGCCTCTCAGAGTGTTCATTGTCAGGAAGCTAGGACCAAGAGAAGAGCCAGGAATCAAACTCAAGCTGTCTACCATGAGACACAAGCATCCCAAACAGTGGCTTAACTTAGGCCAAATGCCATCCCAAGGTTCTATTTACTGGTACAAGTGTGTGCATCATAAATCATCAATATGTGTGCTTATTATTGGCTCGCTTTTCTTTCTTTCTTTATTTTTGACAAGCAGAGTTAGTGAGAGAGAGAGACAGAGAGAGTTATAGACAGTGACAGAGAGACAGAGAGAAAGGTCTTCCTTCCATTGGTTCACTCCCCAAATGGCCGCCACGGTCGGCTCTGTGCTGATCTGAAGCCAGGAGCCAGGTGCTTCCTCCCAGTCTCCCATGCTGGTGCAGGGACCCAAGCACTTGGGCCATCCTCCACTGCTTTCCCGGGGCCACAGCAAAGAGCTGCACTGGAAGAGGAGCAACCAGGACTAGTACCCGGCGCCCCAACCAGGACTAGAACCCAGGGTGCCGGCGCCGCAGGTGGAGGATTAGCCAAGTGAGCCACGGCGCTGGCCAGATGCTTTTCTTAAAGAAGAAATTTTACATCAGAAATAAACAAGCCAGAAAAATGTATTAAACAATTTAACCCTAATTGGAAAAAAATCAAGTATAAACATGTGAGGCATGTTTTCAAAAGTGTTGAAACATTTTGCGAAGCCTCATCTCATTTGAAGGGGAAAAGTAACTATTAGAGGAGAAAAAAAGCCTCAGTCCAAGTCATGAGGGGATTCTTGGGGCAGCAAATCCTTATTTCCATGGTTATCCAATACCCATTTCCTTTTAGAACTATGCCTTGAGTACTACATGTCCTGATTTGTCTTAATACTCTATCCAGAGGTACTATGGTGTTTAATAAATCGCTGTTAGGAGTCATTAAGCTGAAAAATGCTGCTATCAAACCACAGAATCTGAGCAGAAACACTGTGACCTGTGGTGCTATGACCCCATATCAATTTGATGGGAGATCAGAGCAGATGACAAAGATCTCAATCAATCAGGCCCTTCAGGCCACATTTACATGAAAATAACCCTCGGCTGTTGAAGGCACCCTCCTATTCCTGTGGCACCTGTGTTTACAATGACTAGGCTGTAGTGTTTACGATGTTTACAGTGTTTACAATGACTAGGCTGTAGCCAGTTGAGGGTCAAGAGGAAGGACCTCCAGTGCTTCAATGAGTGAACATGACAGCTTCAGCTCATGAAATGGCATCAGAGAAATAGGAACCCACTCGGGCCACAGCAGGCCAGAGCCCTGGCCTAGAACGAACAGCAGCACATCTATGAGACCCACAAGCAAGATTGGCAGCAAAGACCACCCCCTTGCTGAAGTGAGCGCCTGAAGAGGTAAACACTGATATAAAACAGAAAGGCCGATCCAGGACAGCATAAATTGGTACAGCTGCAATGGGCTGTCATCCAGCAGTTCTAGTAAAGGACATGCATAACCCCTGACCCACACATTCGGCTCCTCAGGATCTGCCCCGGAGAATTCTGACCATAAGTGCCCGTAGAGACATGAATAAGAATGTGCCTCGCAGACTTGTGTGTAATTCCATCCACAGGAGAAAGGAAAAATAAATCAGATACATTCATACGATTAAATGCCATTCAGCAGAAAAGATGCCAAACTAGAATGCAAATCAATCTGCATTTATCTTACAAACATGTTTTTGATTAAAAAAATACAATCATATTTTACAAATTTTAGAAACAGGAAAAAATTTTTATTATAGATGATAAGATAAATAGATAGAAAAGATAACTATCCAAGTTAAGTACAGTGACTTCCTTGAGAAGAAGAGAGGGAGATATGAATAGGGAGGGCATGAGGCATTCATAATGCCTCAAGGTAAAGAGCTCACAGATATTCATCATGTTAATCTCCATACCTTTTGTATATCTGATATTTCATAGAATATTTAAAATGTAATCTCAAAAATAAAATTAGAATTCACTCATTCATCCATGTATATGTTCATTTATTCAATAAATATTTATGAGTATCTACTTCATGCCAGCCACCCTCCCAGAAGATAAAAAGGGAAATGAGAGTAGCAGTAAGGGTACTCCATGACCTCAAAGTTACATGGTCTATTTAGGATGAAAATATACACAGGGGGATTTAGACAACAATGTAAGCATTTAACAATGGAGGAATGTGTTGAAAACAAAGGCACACCTTGAGACAGAACTTGGCTGTCAGGCACATGGCCACAGATGAGGCAGATCCTGGGGATGAAGCAAGACCAATCCCACAGAAACAAAGAACATAAATTCTGCATTGGGTTCCGTGCAGTTCTTTCTGGCAGGTGGCTCAATCCAAGTGACAAGGACTCCCACTCAGGCTTAGGAAAACACTTTTTATAAAAGCTAAAATTCTGCAATGAGGGTGATTTCATGCTTTGTTGTGCTTTCTTTTCAAGACCAATGCCACAACTCTTTTCATGAAGGTGTAACAATGATGGGGCTGGATGCATCAGTCATTCTAATCTTTGGGTTCAAAGAGCACTCCGCAGCTGTTTTTCCCAAGGAGTACTTAATGTAAGAATGTATTTGTTGACACTAAAGTCTATGCTCTCCCACTCAAAAGAATCAAGGGGCATCACAGAAGGGTTCAGTTCTTCTTGTTGACAACCATTTGTGTAGGACCAGGGAGGGAGTGTTACTGGTCATCACATGATGCCAGAGTTGTCTAAGAGAGGAGATAAGACAGCTTCTTCAATTCTATCGGACTCAAGGGAAAGAACAACTTGCAACATTATTTATAGCCTGTATGATGCTAATAACAGCAGTAGCCAGCAAACGACATAGTGGTCTGACTCTAAGAACAGGCAGTTCAACTCAGCAGGGAGTATCCACAGGACTGGCACAACAGCCTCTCAGAGCACTCCAGGACTCACCTACGCACCTCGGGAAATGCTAATGTTCCCAATGTACTGACCCCCAGTCTTTGGATTCTCCTGTTGGGTCTGCTAAGAGCTGCAAGCGCCTTCTTGATTCTCTGAATCCAGGTACCATCTGTTATTTATATTCTCTTAGGATTGGATTAAATGTTATGTTTACCTTTATTTAATAGTTCTTTTTTTAAGATTTCATTTTCTTATTTTAATTTTTTATTAATATAAAGAGAACAAATTTTATACATTCCACAGGTACAATTCCAAGAAGACAACCACACTTCCTTCACTCCCCTGCTCTGCCCCAAACCTCCTCCCTTTTCTTAATCATTTTTTTCAGAGAAATAATTTTAATCCACTCTACATTCACAGGCTTAATTAGTGACTAACCACAATATTCAACAAGTAAAAACTAGGAAGACCACACTTCCCCAAGAGTATTAACATTAGTTAAAAATGACAACCATATATCAAAGTGGCCATTTTATTCCTATACATCCTTTTGTATTCCTTATTACCTGCTATATATCAGAGAAAACATGATATTTATCTTTTTTTACTTTTTTTAAAAGATTTCTTTACTTATTTGTTTGTTTGAGAGGTATAGTTACAGAAGATAGAGGAGAGACAGAGAGAAAGCTCTTCCATCCACTGGTTCACTTCCCAAATGGCCGCAACAGCCAGAGTTAGGCCAATTCGAAGCCAGGCATCAGGAGTTTCTTCCAGGTTGCCCACATGGATGCAGGGGCCCAAGCACTTGGGCCATCTTTTGCTGCTTTCCCAGGCTGTAAGAGAGAGCTGGATCAGAAATAGAGCAGCCAGGACTCAAACCAGCATCCATATGGGATTCCACCATTGCAGGGGGCATCTTTACCCACTATGCCACAGCACGAGTCCCTGAAATCTTTCTTTTTGAAATGGGCTTATTTCAGTAAGTATAATGGTTTCCACTTGCATCCATTTTGTTGCAAAAGACAGGATTTCATTCTTTTTTCTGGCTGAGTAGTATTCCATTTTTCATATATGCCACATTTTATTTATCGAGTCTTCAGCTGATGGACAATCAATCTGGGTTAATTCCATATCTAAGCTGTTGTGCTTTGAGCTGCAATAAATATGTACAAATGGTGTACAAATGACTCTTTCATATGCTGATTTCATTTCTCTTGGGATAATTCCCAGGAGTGGGATTGCTGGGGCATATGGTAAATCTATTTTCAGATCTTTGAAGAATTTCTATAATGCTCTCCATAATAGTACTAATATTAAATTTCCTTTGGGGCCAGTGCCTTGGCTCACTTGGTTAATCCTCTGCCTGCGGCACTGGCACCCCATATGGGCTCTAGTTCTAGTCCTGGTTGCTCCTCTTCCAGTCCAGCTCTCTGCTGTGGCCCAGGAGAGCAGTGGAGGATAACTGGAGCGCTTGGGCCCCTGCACCCACATGGGAGACCAGGAAGATGCACCTGACTCCTGGCTTCGGATCGGCACAGATCTGGCTGTTGCTGCCATTTGGGGAGTGAACCAATGGAAGGAAGACCCTTCTTTCTGTCTCTCTCTCTCTCTCACTGTCAAACTCGACCTTTCAAATAAAAAAAAAAAAGTCTGTGTCTAACTAGATCATGAACATGTCATGCCACAAATTTTCCCTTTAGTTTTTACATGAATGTGAATCATCTTGAAGATCTGCTCAAAGTAGGGAGAGGATATCTCAATCTCTCTTTCACACACACACGTACACACACCCCTACACATTCACAAACACCTCTCAAAAGTACCACATGGTACAGCTAGAAGCAGAGAGCACATTACCCTGCTTTTAAACTATGTCTGGCAAATTTCAAGGTTCACTTTCACATTTAAAAGAAACAGTTAAGGGGCCAACATTGTGGTATAGCAGGCAACGCCACTGCCTGTGAGGCTGACATCTTATGTTGACATTGGTTCATGTCTCATATGCTCCACTTCTGATCCAGCTCCCTGCTAATGTCCTGGGAAAAGCAATAGAACACAGCCTGCCACAGGGGAGACCGGGAAGAAGCTCTTGGATCCTGGCTTCAGGCTGGTCCAGCTCTGGCCATTGCCACTATCTGGAGAGTGAACCAGGAGATGGAAGACCTGTGTGTGTGTGTGTGTGCGCGCACACGCGCACACGCGCGACTGTCACTCCTCTTTTTGTAACTCTTAACTTTCAAATAAATAATCTTTTTTAAAAAAAAGAGAGAGTAAAAAAATGCATCAAACCACCTTCTAGTCAAAACACCATCTCTTATGATAGCAATAAGAAAGCTCTAGAAGAGCAGACGTGGGACTGGCACTGTGGCAAAGTGGGTAAAGTCACCGCCTACAGTGTCAGCATCCTATCTGGGCACTGCTTTGAATCCCTACTCCACTTCCATCCAGCTCTCTGCTATGGCCTGGGAAAGCAGAAGAAGATGGCCCAAGTCCTTGGGTCATTGCAACTGTGTGGGAGACCCAAAAGAAGCTTCTGGCTCCTGCCTTCAGATCAGCCCAGCTCCAGCTGTTGCGGCCATTTAGGAAGTAAACCAGCAAATGGAAGACTTCTCTCTCTGCCTACTCCTCTCTGTCACCTTGCCTTTCAAATAAATAAATAAATATTTTTAAAACATAAAATAAATTAAACTATGTCTGGGTCTGAAATGCATCTTTTTAGTTTCCATTAGAACATTCCAGAAGCTGCCATTTGGTATGCTAAAGTACTTTGATTTCCTGACAAATATCTGTATGTCTGCAACATCATATATAACAGAAAGAAATACACCTCTCAGGGAATACAGCTAAGACATGACTGAATTGTGACTCATTCAAGAAAGCCAAGCTACATAAGGGGAAAGAAATTGAGAAAGAATTGTTGCAAGTCACCTATGTCACTGGATTCCTTCACAAAGTACATTGCTGTGCACAGGAAAAAGATTTGTAACACAAACATCCTGGAAAGTGGAAAGCGGTCAATATATTCACAACTCTCTCCCCTTAGGGTTTAGGTTTTGCTCCAGAGCTGATTTGAGAGTTTCATTTCAATTGAAAGCTTTTACCCGATCTAAAATGTACTGACACTCCATCAGGTAGAATCCAATGAGGGAAATTGCTTCCTGCAATGATCTATGATTCATTCATTCCCATCTATGAGCTATTTAGAGGAAATTATCCATGGATTGTATCATTAGTTTAAAAGCCACTGCAGCTGTTTTTCTGTCAGTATAATGTTAAGGCATGCAGGATCATTAGTTGAGAAAACATATTTTGGAGAAGGTATATAACTGGTTCTCTCACTGGAACACAATGATTTATGTTGGAGAAACACAGCATTAGAAATTAAACTTTTAAGCATGTCATCTTTAGGACTGACATCTGAGTCTCTCTTCTCCCCGGACACACCCCACTGCAACCCATAAGGGGAATTCACAGGCTGAAAGATGGCCAGAAAGAGCAAGAACATTTCTAGAAGTGCCAAACATACTATGAAGACATTCCCATAACAATTGCAAAACTATGGATCCAATAAACTATGTCTCTATTGATTCATGCAGCTAAAAAGCAAGAAGCCAGTCTAAAGTTTCATCATTCTACTTGCTATTATTCTATTGGACCCTAACAGCCTATCTTTCTAGGTTTGGATCTGACTACTGACAGCTCTCTTGGCCATGACGAGGGTGGCAAACGTGCCTATCACACCTCTGCCCATATTACTGATGCTGCTATCTTATTTTCAACTCTATTCTTGACTTCCACATCATCTCTTCTCCTCTTTTCTACATGAGAATGAAACTCCATATGAGATGGCATTCAATGAAATCTATAAATATCATGTTATTGTTTTCCAGCCAAAAAATCATGGAAATGTATAGTCAGAATATTATCTTATATTCTCATTATATTTCTTACTATCCAACACTAACTGAGCCATTCAAGTCTTTGTAGGGAATGGAATGTAGTCTGAAACATCTCCATAAACAAAGCAGATATGGAAAACTTAAGAGTTAAGGGGAGTCAGTCAAGTTTAATAGAAGGCAAAGACTAGGTTTGGCTTGAGTATTTCCCAGGGCTATTGTCAGAATCTTGATTTTATGGCTTGCTCACTTTAAGGTACAGAGGGGCATTTTATTATGTTGATTCTCAGGGAATCCTTCTACCTGTTCCATTGCTTTCCATGATTCACCTATGACATAACAGCAGGAAGCCCAATGTCAGCTTTGTCACATAAATAATACTAATAATTGCTTAATATCTCAAAATAAGAATGCATAATTACTTATATAACCAATTTTGGAAACATTAGATTCCTTCCTTTATAAAATACATAAATAATGCTTTCATGACTCAGTTAAAATTGATGTGTCTACAGCAAATGTTTGTATTTTAGGAATGGAAAGACAGAGGTGGAACCATTCTTTCTAATTAAATATTTGCAATATGTAAATTCAAGATTCATATACAGACATGAAATGTGGTCCTACAGAAAGGATTCCCAGAGAACAACACATCTGGCACATAATTTTTCACTTTTGCCACAATCCCAGACTAGCAGGTACACCTGTTTGCAGTCTAACCTCCCCTCTCCAGTACTGAAGGAGTTGGATGTTCTTACAGGCAACACAATAAATCTTCAGGAAAGATACCCATAAAGTCTCATTCAAGATACTTAGTGTGGGAGACTGGCAGAAATAGAAAATCCCAACTATAATATCACTGAGCCATTTGAGAAACAGACAATCAAGTCTCGATTAATGAGCATTTCCCACATCATTTATGCCCAATGTCACTGCAGCTTACTTGTGAAAACTCTTACATCGTCCCAGAAGAAATACCATTTTCTCTGGTTCTGAAATCTCATTCCCTCCGATGTCCAATACTGTTTCCTATGCTGCACCAAGAGCAGTCAGGTACACATAAAAAAGTAAACGAATTATCAGATTTAAGCAAGACAAAGAGAAAACAAATAGCTCTGAAACACAGAGGATGACTTTTACATTGTAGCCCAAGGCTATCTTCAGTTTTCTTCAAGGTTCTCTTCTGTATCTCTGAGCCGCAGATAAGTCCATGTTTCTTCCTTACGACTCAGGAGTAGCATCAGTATGAGTTAGCCAAGGCGAAAGTGGAAAATGTGCATCTTTAAGGTCAAGCTCAAATGCACTTCTTCACAACTGTGTTTCTCAATCCTTTTTTCATTATCATCAAGCTAAGAAGCCCTTCTTGACACTTTTTTCCTAATTGTTCCCCTCTGGTGAGTTTGCAGTCCTTCAGATATACTGTATAGTATACACATTGGCTATCTATAAACTTAAAAATCTTACCCAGGGGCCGGCGCCACGGCTCACTAGGCTAATCCCCCACTGTGGCGCCAGTACTCCGGGTTCTAGTCCTGACTGGGGCGCCGATTCTGCCCCGGTTGCTCCTCTTCCAGTCCATCTCTCTGCTGTGGCCCAGGTCCTTGGGCCCTGCACCCACATGGGAGACCAGGAGGAAGCACCTGGTTCCTGGCTTCAGATCAGCACAGCGCACCAGCCATAGTGGCCATTTTGGGCATGAACCAACAGAAGGAAGACCTTTCTCTTTGTCTCTCTCACTGTCTAACTCTGTCAAAAAAATTAATTAATTTTTTAAAAATCGTACTCAGGGGCCAGTGTTGTGGGTTAACAGTGGGTTAAGCTGCCACCTGCAATGCCAGCATCCTACATCAGAGTGCCAGTTTGAGTCCTGAGGGCTCTGCTTCTGCTCCAGCTCTGTGCTAATGTGCCTGGGAGAACAGCAGCAGATGGCCCAAGTACTTAGGCCTCTGCAACCCACGTGGGAGACCTGAATGGAGTTCCAGACTCCTGGCTTCAGCCTGGCCCAGCCCTGGCCATTGGGGCCATTTGGGGAATGAACCAACAGATGGAAGATCTCTTTCTCTCTGTCTTTTCATCTCTTTTCCACAATGCTTTTCAAATAAGTAAAATAAATCCTTAAAAAAATACTCTTCTAAAATAAAAGCACAACTTTTTTGAGTGTATTAAATATTCAAGTTGGTATTATTAACAAACACTTCTTGAACCATTCTTGATGCAAATATATAGTACTCCCAAGACAGTCTCTTTACAATTTCTTATTTATATAAGGTGAACATATTTAATGTATTTCATATGTACAGATTTAGGAGTATAGTGCTATTTCCCATCCTACTCCCCTACCTCCCTCTCTCCAACCATCCTTCCTCCTTCCTTTTTCTTTCTTATATTTTTTACAATGACATACGTTCAGTGTACTTTATAATCATAAGCTTAACCTTCCACTAAGTAAAGAATTCAACAAGTAGTAAGAAAAAAAATGTTCCTCAACAGTAGAGACAACGGCTGTAAACAATAACCAAATCTCAAAATGTCAATTTCACTCATATATGTAACATTTTTATACACAATTAGTTAATACAGATTAGTAAAAACATATGATATTTGTCTTTTGGGGACTGGTTTATTTCACTAAGTGCAATGGTTTCCAGTTGCATCTATTTTGTTGCAAAAGATAGGATTTCATTCTTTTTTATGGGTGAGTAGTATTCCACATTTCTTATTTTTTTAAAGATATAATTTATTATTAATTTAAGAGGTAGAGTTAGAGAAAGAGAGAGAGAGAGAAACAGAGAAAAAGGCCTTCCATCCACAAGTTCACTTCCCAAATGGCTGCAACAGCCAGAGCTGGGCCATTATGAGGCTAACAACCAGGAGCCAGGAGTTTCTTCCAGGTTCACTACACAGGTGCAGGGGCCCAAGCACTTGAGCCATATTCTACTGCTTTCCCAGGATGCAACAGACAGCTGAATCAGAAGAGGAGAATCCAGGATTTGAACTGGCGCCCAGATGGGATACGGTGTCACAGGCAGTGGTTTTACCTACTACACCACAGCGCCGGCCCCATATGCCACATTGCTTTATTCACTCATGAGTTGATGGAAATCTAGATTGATTCCATATCTTAGTTATTGTGAATTGAGCTGCAATAAATGCAAAAACATGGGGGTACAGATAACTCTCATATGCTGATTTCAGTTCATTTCAATAAATTCCCTGTAGTGGGATGACTGGGTCATATAGTAAATCTATCTTCAGCTTTCTGAGGAATCTCCATACTGTCTTCCACAAAAGCTGTACTAGTTTACATTCCCATCAACAGTGGATTAGGGTATCTTTTTCCCCACATCCTCGCCAGCATTTATTGCTTGTTGATTGCTGTATAACAGCCATTCTAGCTGGGGTGATGTGAAACCTCATTGTGGTTTTGATTTGCATTTCCCAGATGGCTAGTGATCCTGAGCATTTTTTCATGTGCCTGTTGGCCATTTGGATTTCCTCTTTTGAAAAATGCCTGTTTGAGTCCTTGACCATTTCTTAACTGAATTATTTGTTTTGTTGTTGTTGATTTTCTTGAGCTCTTTATAAGTTCTGGATATTAATCCTTTATCAGTTGACTAGGTTGTCAATAATTTCTCCCATTCTGTAAGTTACTTCTTATTTTGCTGTTTCCTTTGCAGTACAGAAGCTTCTTAACTTGGTATAACCACATTTGTCTATTTTTGCATTCATTTTCTGTGCTTCTTAGGTCTTTTCCAAGAAATCTTTGGCTAAGCCAATGTCTTGCAGAATTTTCCCAATGTTCTTCTCTAGTAATTTGATGACATCAGGTTGTATATAACATTGATCCTTTTTAAATTGATTTTTGTATAAGGTGGAAGATAGAGGTCTTGTTTCACACTTCTTTTTTGTTTTTTTTAAAGATTTTTATTTATTTATTTGACAGGTAGAGTTACAGACAGTGAGAGAGAGAGACAAAGAGAAAGGTCTTCCTTCCTTTGGTTCACTCCCCAAATGGCCACTATGGCCAGCGCTGCACTGATCTGAAGCCAGGATCCAAGAGCTTCTTTCCTGGTCTCCCACGTGAGTGTAGGGACCCAAGCACTTGGGCCATCCTCCATTGCCTTCCTGGGCCACAGCAGAGAGCTGGACTGGAAGAGGAGCAGCCAGGACTAGAACCCAGCGCCCATGTGGGATGCAGGTGCTGCGGACGGAGGATTAACCTAGTGCGCCACAGTGCTGGCCCCTTGTTTCATACTTCTGCACATGGATATCCAATTTTCCCAGCACCATTTGTTGAAGAGACTGTCCTTTCTCCAGGGAAAGCACTTCTTTAAAAAAAAAATGTTACTGGGGCCAGCATTGTGTTATAATGGGTTAAGCCACCACCTGCAATGCCAGCACCCCATATGTGCTCCACTTTGAGTCCCAGCTCCACTTCCAATCCAGCTATCTGCTAATGCAGCAAATGACCCAAGTCAAAGATACATTGGGACCCTGCATCCACGTGGAAGATCTGGAAGAAGCTCCCAGCTCCTGGCCTAGCCCAACCTTGGCCATTGTGGCCATTTGGGGAGTAAGTAGAGATGGAAGGTTCCCTCCCTCCCTCTCTTGTCTGTCTGTCTGTCTCTCTCTCTCTCTCTCTATCTCCTTTTCTCTCTGTAACTCTGCTTTTCAAAGAAATAAAATGAATCCTTTTTAAAAAAAAATGTTACTGAATCAACAGGTTCTTGATTGGTGCGTGTGGTCAATGAAACACTCAAACAAAAGGAATCTCACATTAAGAAAGATTTATTGAAGCTGGTGCACGGTACAACTGGCCAATTCAGAGGACTGAGCCCTAACTGCTCCACTTCTGATTCAGCTCTTTGCTGATATACCTGGGAAAGCATCAGACGATAGCCCAAAGATATGGAACCCTGTCACCATATGGGAAACCTGGATGAAGTTCTAGGCTCCTGGAACCGGTCTGGCCCAGCCCCAGTCTTTGAGGCCATTTGAGGAGTAAACTCTATGTCACTCTGCCTGTCAAATAAAAAAAAATTTAAAGAAAAAAAGATACATTGGGAGCATGCAGACAAGGAGTACACTAGGAAGAGTTCCCAAATTGGGTTTAGAAGGAATCAACACAATAAAGGCAATTTGTGACAACCCATGGTCAGCATCCTATGGAAATGGGAAAAGTTGGAAGTATTTCCACTATGATCTGGAACCAGACAAGGATGTTCGCCCTCACCTTTGCTATGTAATATAATCCTGGAAGTTTTAGCTAGAGCCATTAGGTAAGAAAAAAAAATTAAAGGAATACAAATTTGGAAGGAGCAATTCAAACTATCCCTACATGCAGATGACATGATTCTATATATATAGGGGACCCAAAAGACTCCATTGAGAGACTATTGGAACTCATAAAGAGTTTGGGTAAGTGGCAGGATATAAAATTAACACACAAAAATCAATAGCCTTTGTATACTCAGACAATGCATAAGGGATCAGTCCTATTCGCAATAGCTACAAAAAATATTCAATATCTTGGAATAAATGTAACTGAGGACATAAAAGATCTCTATGATAAAATTACAAAACATTAAAGAAAGAAATAGAAGAAAACACCAAAAAAAAGGAAAAATCTTCCATGTTCATGGATTAGAAAAACAAAAATTATCAAGATGCCCATACTATTGAAAACAATTTACAGATTGGATATGATACCAATCAAAATACCAAGGACATTCTTCTCAGATACAGAAGAAATAATGGTTAAATTCATATGGAAACACAGGAGACCCCAAATAGCTAAAGCAATCTTATACAACAAAAACAAAGCCGGAGGCATCACAATTCCGGATTTAAAGACATACAACAGGGCAGTTATAATCAAAACAGCCTGGGACTGGTACAAAAACAGATGGCTAGATCAATGGAACAGAATAGAAATCCCAAAAATCAATCCACACATCTACAACCAAATTATCTTTGAAAAAGGAGCAAAACTCAACCCCTGGAGCAAGGACAGTCTCTTCAACAAATGGTGCTGGGAAAACTGGATCTCCACATGCAAAAGTATGAAGCAAGACCCCTACCTTACCCCTTACACAAAAAAAATAAACACTCAAAATTGATTACAGACCTAAATCTATGACCCTATACAATCAAATTATTAGAGAACACTGGGGGAATCCTGTAAGACTTTGGTATAGTCAAAGAGTTATTTAAAAATACCTGAGAAGTACAGACCATGAAAGCCAAAATTGACAAATAGGCATAAAAATTACATAAAAATTTACATAAAATTGAGAAGCTTCTGCACTGTAAAAGAAACAGTCAGCAAAGTAAAAAGGCAACTTACAGAATGGGAGAAATTATTTGCAAACCATGCAACTGATAAAGGATTAATATCCAGAACCTATAAAGAGCTCAAGAAATTCAAGAACCAAAAAGCAAACAATCCAGTAAAGAAATTGGGCAAAGAACTTAAATGGGCATTTTTCAAACGAGGAAATCCAAATGGCCAACAGACATGTGAAAAAATGCTCAGGACCACTAGCCATCAGGGAATTGCAAATTAAAAGCACAATGAGGTTTTACCTCATCCCTCTTAGAATGGTTTTCATATAGAAATCAACAAACAACAAGAGCTGGTGAAGATGTGGGGGGAAAGGTACCCTAATCCACTGTTGGTAGGAATGTAAACTGGTACAGCCACTGTGAAACAAAGTATGGGAGACCTCAGAAATATGAATATAGACCTGCCATATGACCCAGCCATCCCGCTCTTGGGAATTTACCCAAAGGCAATGAAATCAACATATGAAAGAGTTATCCATACTGTTTATTATACCTCAATTAACAATAGCTAAGATGTGGAATCAACTGAGACACCCATCAACTGAAAACTGAATAAAGAAATTATAGTATATGTATACCATGGAACACTACACAGTGTAAAAAAAAAATGAAATCCTATCATTTGCAACAAAATGGGTGCAACTGGAAAACATTATACTTAGTGAAATAAGCCAGTCCCAAAATAATTGCTATCATAAGTTCTCCCTGATCTGTGGTAACAAATAGAGTACCTAATAGTCAATCTATAGAAGTGAAATTGACACTTTGAAATACAATGACTTTGAACAGCCCTTGTCTTGAATGTTGAGAAACAGTGTTTTTTAATACTATTTGTTGAACTCTGTACTTACTCTAAGATTAATCTTATGTGTATAAAGTTAATTAAAAATAGATCTTAGTAAAAAAATAAGAATGGGAATAGGAGAGGGAGGAGGAAGAAGGGTAGGAGAGCAGGCTGGAGGGAGGGTAGGATGGGAAGAATCACTGTGTTCCTAAATTTATACTTATGAAATGCATGAAGTTTTTATACCTTAAATGAAAGGTTTCTGGGGGAAAAAATATGGGATGCTTTCCTCAATATTACATGTCACAGATTGAGTCCCCCCCCAAAAAAAAAATACTCTGACATGGAGGGGTGTGCAGGCAACTCACTGGATAATGTATCCTTGATCAACATCTATGAGCAAAAAAGAGGAAGGGGTGTGAGGAAGGAGAACTGGACTTCAACACAGTTATGACAAGGTTTTCAGCTGATTCCCACAGGGAGTGGTGAGAGCATGAGACGATGCCTCCAACTGAGAGCAGTTTCCAGAGTGACTCAGCTGAGAGCTGTTAGGTGCCAACAGTTCCGACAGCTGGAAGAATGAACGTGTCAGTTCTAAAAGGCAGAAGGGCAGGGCTGGGAGGTAGAGCACAGCATCCACTTCAGTCTACCCTTGGTCTGACTGGATTCACTTTTTCTGTGTAATAAAATCTGGGAGCAACTCCTTCAAGATTCTTATTGACCCCTTTTCTTAGTGTAAGAGTCAAACTCATACAGTGCCCTAGGACTATTTTCTTACTAATATCTTGGCTTTATTTGGAATGGGGCCTGCATATCTCTCACGTTGAAAAGTCTCATTTGTTTTTATAAGAGGATCAATAGAGAATAAATGATAGGGTGGGAATTTGGTCTAGCAGTAAAGATGCCAGTTACACCCATATCCTGTATCAGAGTAACTGGGCTTAAGTTGAGGTTCCACCCCCAAATCTAGCTTCCAGCTAATGGAGACCTTGGGAGGCATCAGATGATGGCACAAGTGGTTAGGTCCTTGCCACCCACAAGGGAGATTTGGATTGAATTCTTATGACACAGTTGCAGCCTAGCCCAGCCATTACAGATGTTTGGGGAGTGAACAAGCAACCAGCAGATGGGACACTTCTTTTCTCTCTCTCTCTCTCTCCTCTCCTCTCCTCTCCCTATTTCAAGTTAAAAAGAAAAAAAAAACTATATTAGAATGAGAATGAGACTATATTATAATTAGAAAGAGAGGAAAACATTGGATGCACAGAAAATGCACTCACTTTCAAGTTTTGTGCAGCTGAATAAAGATGAGGCATGAGTCATGGAATAATATCAAGAAGGTCAACAGTGAAAGGCAAGGGAAGGTGGCCTCTGTGCAGGTTGAGAACTGGAATGGTAGAGAGAAACCGATGGACTTAAAGGAGTCTGAGCTACAGAAATGTAAAGGGAATGTGTACGTGTATGAAGTCTGGTCATCCATTATGGGAGCTATGATATCAAAGTACTAGGTTTGAGCACATCTTATGTCTGAAATCCAGACTGACTCAAGAATACAATACCTAGCATATAATAAATACTCAAAACATGTTACTTCCGTTCTCCTTATTCTGAGTATCGTGTTGATTCTTATAATTTTATCTGGAATTGGAATGCAAATGAGGCAATCTCCTTCCAATCTCACAACTCAGATTAAAAAAAAAAAACTAATACTAATGTTCCTATAGCTAAGCCAACTCGGACAGCATCCTTCTCAAGTACTAACCACAGGCTTTGGGCTTTCCAAGTTCTGTAGCTGGTGAAAACTTCAGGTTATCCCCATTAATGAAGGCGTATGCACACCTGCTATAACCACACACTGCGAGTACAGTTGTGAGTAAGACAAACCAGGGTCTTGCTCTGAAGGGTTTAACCTCTAACAATAGACAAAATCTCTAAGTACAAAATAAACGTTAAGCTTATTGTAGACAAACATCAAGTCATGAAGGCTATGAGGAGGAAAAAGTCATGGAATTTCACAGATACTATCTGAGCAGGGGTTGTATCTCGTATACTACAGCAAGGAAGGATCTGTGAGAAGGTGGTATGAGGGCTAAGAATCTATGATGATTACTCAACTTTGTGAAGATTTTGGGATGTCCCTTCAAGGCTGAGGGATCAGTGAGCACAAAAGGTAAAAATGAACTTGGCATCCAAAAGGAACTACAGCATTGTGACCTGGGTATAGCTGGCTGGAGGGGAGTTCAGGCCAGGGCAAAGGCCAGATTCCAAGCATTTATAGAGCTTGGGGGCATCTATACTCACCCACGGGCAATGAGAAGCCACAGAGGAGTTTTAAGCAAGGGGCTTACCTAATCTGAAAATAACATTCCATTCCAGGCTTGGGAAAAAACCTAACAGATCCCTTAGCCCTAAACATTTCATTTTAGGGATGAACAGTTAGAAAGAGAAAAGAGGAGGAGGCCTTGCCCAGAGTCACCCTGAGGCTGAGAGAAGTATCAGATGAAGGACAACCTCTGTCTCTTCGCCTCTAGTTTCTCCACAGCTGCCTGTCACCACCCAAGTCCTCATTACTGGTTACTGGTGACAGAGGAATGAGCCCTGATGCAGTCTAAGATGTCAACTAGCCTGTCTATTCCAGGACTTCTTTTTCTTCTCAGTCCTGTGCTCCTAAAAACTCCAGGGTCTGTGCCTAAGATGTTCCCTAAGACACTAGGGCTGGAGGTGCTACAGGGGTTCTCTGCAGAAATGGGCAAAACAGGGCCAAGCGCGTGGCATAGTGGGCTAAGCCCCTCCTACAGCACCAGCATCCCATAGGGATGGTTCTAGTCCTGGCTGCTCCTCTTCCAATCCAGCTCTCTCCTACGGCCTGAGAAAGCAGTGGAAGACGGCTCAAGTGCTCAGGCTGCTGCACCCACGTAGGAAGCCAGAGGAAGCTTCTGGCTCCTGGCTTTGGATAGGCTCAGCTCCAGCCATTGCAACCATTTGGGGAGTGGACCAGCAGATGGAAGACCTTTCTGTCTCTCCCTCTCTCTATCTGTAACTCTACCTTTCAAATAAATTAATTAATGGAGAAAATAGTCCATTCTGAATTCCACACAACATTTCCTCTCTTGGGTTCTAAAGGAAGCTGCTCAAGGCCAAAGTCTCGTGGAGACCCTGTTACAGCATCTCCTTCCTAATCTCCCATAACCCCCTCTTTCCAAGCACCAAAACCAGAACAAAAGATTGACTAGGTGTAGGACAGGACTTTGTTTCTCTTCCCAGTCTGCAAATACTCTTTGTCAATGATAAAAACAACAACAATAAACAAGAAGCCATGCATTTCAATTCAACCAATTCTGTCCCACTCTGATCCCAGCCAGGCCCCTTGTTCTATAACAGCTGAGAGAAGCCCAGACTGAAGTAATGACTCCTCCCCAAAGCCTTCCCTACTGAGGCTTTAACAATTGAAAATTTACTTTTGGGGACAGTGTCACCCTTGCAAAGGGCAGCCCTGTATTTCTGTGACTTGAGTGCTGTCAGCACCACCCAGAGCATGCTGGGAGAAAGGATTTACCATTTAAACACTTCTCGATAACCCATGGGCCTCAGCACAGATGCATGCTCATGATTTATGGAGGACATAATCAATCACTAGAAAAGACCCCCCCCTCCCATTCAGATGAGCCATGGGCCTCCTGCTAGCCCATTCTACTAAACTGGAGGACAGCCTGTCCTGATTATTGGTTTTCAGGACACAGATGGGAATTTTGTCATTTCCTCAAGTTTAAGGCCTAATACAAACTGGGGTTTGGAAAAATAGGTTCATATAGGGAAAACAGGAGTGGAGGAGAGATGTTTCCTTCATCAGGTCAGTCTTAAGGGAGAAGCTTCCAAGCATCCCTGCAGGCAGTGAGAAATCATGTGTGAATCTGTGAGCCTTATATCTGTGGCCAGACTGAAGCTTCCTCGTTAAGCTGGTGAGGTGGACATACACTGAGCGGTGATTAGCTAATCCACTAGCAGAGTAAGAGGAAAGCATAGCAGAGACTGGAGGGAAAGCAGGAGATTAAGTAGAGGCCCGAAGCAACCAGAGAAAAAGAAAATCACTGTTCATGAATCTGACAACCAAAGTGAGAGAGGAAGTTGAAACAGAATTGCGTGTGTCTCCATCGCTCGCAAGTCCAGCTACTTCGGTCGGAATCTAAGGTCACGCTCCTTTGGAATGCTCAGGAGCTCTAGGAGACATCTGTTTCCTGTCTCCGTAAGCTACAGAAATCAGAAGGTCCTTACATTCCATGTCACATGTGTCACACTGACCTGAGATCCGTGTTCTGATCATGGAGGCAGCTCTGGGTCTGCTGCATCCTGTGAGTTCCTTGCCTTCCGGAGAAGAGGAAGGCTTTGGCCTTTGGGACATATTTCTCTTCCCTGTTCTACTCAGGCATTGGTGTAAGAGCCTCTGTGGAAAGGAAAAGTGACCCCACCCCTAGTACTTTTGTTGATTTCATTCAGGGCTCTCACAAGAGAAAATACCCACGCCTCCCCAGTAAAACCCACTGACGCAGATCTCCTTTACACCACAGATATCAGTGGAATTTGACATTTTAGTTGGGCTCAAACTCTAAAATTTATTTGCAAAAACAAATTGCTGGGAGGAATTTCAGTTACCAACCAGTCTTTCAGGTAGGCTGGTCTCCCATGAAATCACCCCCGACGTGGCCTTTGAGACCCTCAAGGGCCTGACCTCTGTCCAGATCTCTGATATTCTAGCGCTCATCTCCTCCCTTGGGTACAGGGCCTTTGCACCTGCTCTTCTTTCCAACTGGGAATCTCTGCAGCGCTGCCCACAGTTAATAGTGCCGCTGAGTCTAGTGGTCCCAGCCTCCCTGCCTCACAGATGGGGTCAGGCCTCCTAAGCAGAGGTTTCTCAGCACTCCACATTACTCCTTCAAACATGTAGGATTTGGTCCTACTGTATCTTAAAGGTTCCAGGTCAGAGAAAGCTTCACAGTTTCCAACTAGCTAAAGAGGACCAACATGGCTGGGAATAGTGGGAAGGAAGAATAAGTAGATCAGAGAAGCGAAGATATCAGATGAGTCAGACCATGAAAGTTACAGTCAAGTTTTTATTTGAGAGCAATCAAAAAAATTAGAGGATTTTGGATGGTAGAGAGACATGATTTGTATTGATTTCTATTGTAAATGATTACTATATCTGCTGTGTGGAAATGGATCAAGGCATGGGGCAATTTTAAAAACAGTTGGAAGGCTATTATTGCACTAGGTGTATTTAGTGGGGCTCTACTGTGGTTATTTAGTAGAAGTGCAGAAAAATCAATGGATTCCATGAATTCTCAGGAAGAAGACACCACACAATATGCCAGTGGACTAAATGTGGTGTGTGAGGGGAAGAGTACTAGTTTTTGGCTTGACTAAGTAAATGCAACATTTATTGACACAAGGAAGATTAAAGGGAGCAGCAAAGAAGGAAAAGGCAATGTTCCTTTGGTAAGCTCAATTTGTCTTTTAGGTAACCAAGTGGAAATATCAAGAAAGCAGGCGGAATTTCTAGTAAAGGTCAGAGCTGGAAAAAATATTGGGCAATTATTGACCCATAGATGGGTTTACCAGAGTTGGCATTGCTGCTTGTGTGCAGTGGGGGGAGAGGCCGCCATCAATGATGCTTGCAAGTGAGTAGACATAAAGGACCATGTGACCTAACTGAAGGACAAGAGGGGAAAGGACCTTGGAGCACCGTGAACAGGAGAAAAGCTACAGGGTGGAGAATTGAAAGTCGTGATGAGGTTGTGCAATTGCTAATGCGGGAGATCTAGAGTGGATAGGATAGAAGGAGGTGGTGGTCAGAGAGACTATAAGGAGGCAAAGACCACTGCAGAGCCACCTAGGTAGGCTAGCTGGCACATTCTGAATCCCTGCCATTTACTGTGCTGCTGCAAAATGGCTCCCTTCCTTTTTTTTTTTTTTTGCCTTGTTTTTTTTTTTATTTTATTTATTTTTTATTTTTTTTCTTATTTAGAATATAAATTTCCAAGGTACAACTTGTGGATTGCAATGACTTCCCCACCCATACCTCCCCTCCCCCCCCCCCCACCCTTCCCCCTTACCCACTCCCTCTCCCCTTTCATTCCCATTCAGATTCATTTTCAATTCTCTTTGTATACAGGAGTTCAGTTTAGTATGTGTTAAGAAAAGATTTTAAACCATTTGCCCTCACATAGCATCCTAGAGTGAAGCATACTCATTGAGTACTAGTTGTAGCTTTAAATCACGTTGTACAGCACATTAGGGACAGAGATCCTACATGATAGGCTCCCTTCCTTTTATTCTTCTGATCCATCCTCGAGCGTTGTCACTGACACCATCACGTTGAATCGGCTTGAAGTGTCTGTGGGCTTCCTATGTATTGCCTGTTGAATGGGGATTAAAACTGCTCCACAATAATCTGTGAACCCTTCCCTCCACTTGCCATTGCACTGCTTGATTTCTGGGTGGAGTTAGTTGAACCTGCCTGGCTCTCCTACTCAACACTAGGTTCTCGGCACTGCTACCTGTGCAAGATCATGCCCCTGCTGTGGATTCTCTTGGGTGATAATTATGATTCCAGTCAGCTTCTTAGAACTAAACCACTGGCCAACATGGCAACCCAGCTGGCTCTGCTGCTTGTCCAGGAGGGAGAGGATTAGGAACCACTCAGGACTTCTTCCGCGATCCCCTCCACAGAATGCCTTCTCCTGCAGACACAGCTCCGCACTCTCCAGCTCCTCTTCCCATTTTCTCTCTGCCCATGACAAATATGTTCTCAGGGGCTTTCACATGTTCTGCCTGGTATATTTTAATTGTTTATAGAAATGGCATTGCATTCCTTACTCTACTTTCTTCTTTTCAATATCTTTTTATGGAATTAGAGCTCAATATTTTTGTTCCTCATTTTTATATGAAATTTGGTTACCTTCCTCCCTAACTACATAACCCTAGAGCTCCCTCTTCTGCTGTTTCTGCAAAGTGCTCACAGTTTATCATCATTTTCTGGAAAAATTTTCTAGCTCTGGTCTCCTCCCATAGCTTCACGTTCACTTTGTTTTGCCTTCTCTCTGTTGACCCCATGTTGCCCATTTCAGATCTTAGTGCTGGCAGTTCTTACCCATTGTGGGGTTTTGTCTGGTAAATTATGATCATTTTTGGGTCCCAGAGAGACTCCCAAGCCCCTTCAGATCTGACCATCATCGTACATTTTAGCGAAGTCTGTAAAATTCCTCCCAGTCTAGCAATTGTTCTCTGAGGCTCAGCCCTCTGAGGTTTCTGGTGAACACCTGCCTGCTTATCTGGGGCACTGTGACACACATCAGATGGCCCATTGCTTTGCTTCACTTTCTCTAGCACAGCTATTGACGCAGTTCAGGTCTTGAAGCACCGCTGGTTTCTCCCTGTCTACTCATATTTAGCATTCATGAGAAATCCTACCACTTAGTTTTGATGTAAATGTTGACCACGGACTGTGGGAGGCTCTTGTGATTTATTTCTACCTAATTGTACCGTTTAGTTTTTTCAGAGCATAAAATATATTTCATGTGGGCATAAAAACTTGGAGGAAAGTTATGGCACCACTGCCATTTTCCCAGACCCTTTTGGGTTATCTGTTTAAACCGTTTAACAACACTCTGAGATACTTACCATTATTATTCCCATTATACAGATGAGGAAACTAAGGCTAGAATTTTAAGCAAATTCCCAAGATCAACATTTAAGTGGTTGAATTCAGATACAAATCCAGCCATTTTGCCACTAAGCACAGACTACTCATCACTCTGCAAGGCTGTATCCAACTGTCATTAAGCTATCCAAGGAACGAATAGAAATTGAACAAATGAAGAGTAGGAAGAACCTTGTTCTAGGTGGACAGAATAGGGCAAAGACCTGGGACTTCCATGCTGTAGAGGACTAGAAAGAAGCCAGTGAGGGTGGAGACTTGTGAGACATGGGAGGAAATCATGAAGAGGAAGCCAAAGCAGACTGTTCAGGACACCGCGCACCATGGGACAATTTTGGATTTCATCCCCTATACAAAACAAAGCCACCGAAATAACCATACTGCTCATTCAACATTCCAAGCAAGCTTGGAGGAGGATCCCTTTATTCCACTTAGAAAATGAGGAATCACAGAAACTTGAGAATAATTTGGAGACAGCGAGGCTGGGTGCATGGCATGGTATAGAGCATCCATGGTCCTTGGGGAGAGAACCAACACATGGGAGAGTTTGAGAACTTGGCCACTGAGTGCCAGATTGACAAGGACCTGGGCAGTCTTTATCCAGGGACCCCTGAGAGCAGGATCCTTTCTCCATGGTCGCTGCTACTGGGAGAAAAGTGGGAACAGAGCTGTGAGGCACAAACCAACCCAAAAAGAGCCAGTACTTTAGACTGAGCAGAGCTGCACAGTTCTCTGAGCAGCTGTAGCCCCTTTTACAATTTCAGAACTCTGCCTCAGAAGGTCAACCACCTGCACCTGTCAAGATATTTCAAGCAGTAATGACTCTCCTTTCTTGCTATTCTTATTAGTTGCCTTTTGCTATAGTTACCGAGGCCTTGTGAGCTGGTTTTGTGGTAAGTCTTCTGTACAATGTAATATTTGGCAATTTTCCCATTCTCATTCAAACTTCAGCAAAAATACCAAGAAAAATGGGGGGAGGGGAGATGATGCTTGCAACTTGGAAATTGTTTTTCTACATCACACAGAGTACACTTGCTTAAATACTGTGGAATTGTCTTTCTGGAATTTCACAGATTCAATAAAAATATAAAGCGGTACAACCTTTCCACACTTGGCTGACCATTTAACTCCTAGAATACTCTAGGTTTCCATTTAAAAATCTGCCTTCTTAATCTAATGTTGAAATCATTAGGAATTATTTGTGCAAACACTGGAGGACAGGGCACAGGCTGAAGGGAAGTCAGGAGCGGCATGTGGAGAAGGGTACAGGTAGGAGCTGTGAGCTGCCTACACCTGCAGCAGCCTGGTCCAGGGAATCTGTGTGGGGCAGCAGCAGCATCCACCCCACAGGCCCACATCTCTAATATTTTACCAATACTTTTGTCTAGCCGAAAGAGTCTACTTGAAAATTCATTAATCTTTTAAGAAATGTTAACAAAGGCTGCGGCTTTTATTCGCTTGGAGGCTGTCTCTAAATAAGCAGTGCTCTGAATTTGGCCTTGGTCCTAAGGCTGTGGTTTAACAGCCACACCTTTGAATAGAAAGTTTCATTTTCCAGTCCTGAAAGTCCCAGAATCTCCAGGCTGTCTTTATCCTTCTGAAATCCTTTTCAAGGAGCTAGTCTCTCCTTTGTAGTTGGTCCCTGCCACCCACATGGGAGATGTGGGTTGAGATTTAGTCTCCTGGATTCAGCCGGGACCACCCCTTGCTGATACAAGGATTTGGGGGTATGAACCAGTGGAGCAAAGACATTTCTCTGGCCAGCTGGCTGATTTGCTCGCTTGCTCACTTTCTTTCTCTCTCTCTCTCTCTCTCTCTCTCTCTCTCTCTCTCTCTCTGCCTTTAAAATAAGTGTTTAACAATAAAAAAATGGAAGTGAGGGATTTGGGGACAATGCTGGGATATGCAACAGGGTCACTCTGTCCTGGTGGGGAGGGGACGCCCATATAGCTGTGGAATGCCCACGTAAGACTTGGCACCTGACACAAGCATGATTTGTTTCCTACTCAGCAGCGCTACTCTGGGGATGGAAGCAGGTGGCCTCCAATCCTCTTCACACAACGCAGCCTGAAACTTCCTGCACCCTACACCACATGGGCCAGAAGCTCCTCTGTGAAACTTACAAGCACTTCCCAACAATACGTGAGACCTTGTTGGAAATATGAAGTACAGTCCCAGCCAGAAATTCTGCATCACAAACTCTCAGAGTAAGGCCCAACAATCTGTGTTGAAATCTTTACTTAATATATGCTAAATTGATCTTCTCTATATAAAGATAATTGAAAATTAATCTTGATGTGAATGGAAGGGGAGAGGGAGTGGGAGAGGGGAGGGTTGCGGGTGGAGAGAAGTTATGGGGGGAGGGGAGCAATTGTAATCCATAAGCTGTACTTTGGAAATTTATATTCATTAAATAAAAGTTTTTTAAAAATGTTCTTCAGGGAATTCCAGAGTTCCCTGAAGATTAAGAATTCCTGCACAATCCTGATCCTAGTTGCTAAGCAGAAAGCATGACGTGCTCCCCAAAGTTTCCTGTCTCTGAGGGTGTGGTGCTTTTCCTTCATGGCCTGCACAGACCACTTCTGTATTCTCTAGTCCAGGCAGCCTCCTGTGGAGGGGTCAGGAGGCTCAGCGAGCTTCATTTTCCACGAGTTACAGCGGGCAGGCTGTAGAGCTTGCCTTTCTCCAAACTCTTCCTCCTCCAGTCTCCTCATTTACTGACATTTCCTGGTCACAGACTGAAGGCCAGTCTCTCTGCATTGTCTCCAGGAGCAAATGCAGGCAACTTTTACAGCATCAGGTTAGGGAACTACACTGCTAAATCCCACTTCACAAGTGATTATGATGGTTGCATTACTCTTTTCCATTTTTTTAAAACATTTATTTACACAGAGAGAGAAACACAGAGAAACAGAGAATATTAACATCCTATGGTTCTCTACTCCAAACAGCTGCAATGGTTGGGGCTGGGTCAGCCTGAAGCTAGGAACAAGGAGCTTCATCTGGGTCTTCCATTGGGGGCAGGGCCCCAAAGACTTGAGCTGTACTCCATTGCTTTCCCAGGCATGTTAGTAGGGAGCTGGATCGGAAGTGGAGCAGCGGGACTCCAACCAGTGCCCATATGGGATGCCAGCACTGCTGGAAGCAGTTTAACCATTATGCCACAATACCAGCTCCATCTTTTTTTCAGTATTATAACAGAACACCTGAGCCAGGCTTACTTTATAAAGAAAAGGGATTTATTTAGCTCACAGTTCTAGAGGAGCAAAGTTCAAGATCAAGTGGGGCCCCATTGGTTGGCCTTTGGTGCCGGCCTAAAGGCAGATGGCATCAAAACAGAAGACTGTGTGTGAGGAAGAGATAACATCTCAAAACAGGAAGCCAGACATAGACTAGGCTCCCAGAATCCTTTCCAAAGACAGCTCCCAATGACCCAAGAATCTCACTAACTCCCACCTCTTGAAGGGTCCACACTATCTTCCAACACTATCATCCTAAGGAGCAAGCTTCCAATATGTGAGCTCTTGGAGAACAAACCAATCCAAACCATAGCAGTGATAATAATGACAACACGACCCCACTGGAAACATATCTTCCTCAGCATTAATAAGGCCGATATACCATGGAGACTTGGAAAAGATTCTTTTTTTTTTTTTTTTTTTTTGACAGGCAGAGTGGACAGTGAGAGAGAGAGAGAGAGAGAAAGGTCTTCCTTTTGCCGTTGGTTCACCCTCCAATGGCTGCCGCGGACGGCGCACTGCGGCCGGCGCACCGCGCTCGTCCGATGGCAGGAGCCAGGAGCCAGGTGCTTTTCCTGGTCTCCCATGGGGTGCAGGGCCCAAGCACTTGGGCCATCCTCCACTGCACTCCCGGGCCACAGCAGAGAGCTGGCCTGGAAGAGGGGCAACCGGGACAGAATCCGGCGCCCCAACCGGGACTAGAACCCGGTGTGCCGGCGCCGCAAGGCGGAGGATTAGCCTGTTGAGCCACGGCGCCGGCCGGAAAAGATTCTTAAAAGACCATCTCCTCCAGGAATCTCCTCTACTAGTAAAAAAAAAATGAAACGTTTCTTTCCTGTTTCCCATTTCTCACCAGGTTTGTAGAATCATTTACATGAATATTTTCAGTAAATCCAAGCTGCAGGTGGTAGAGCCTTCTTACAGATTTGTAGTGTTTTGTTTTACATAGAATTTTAGAATAGAAACTTTAGAATCAGAAAAATTCAGACTGGAATCTGAGATATATAACTTACTTTATATCTTATAATCATAAGCACTTTACTTGACCTTTCTTAAACTTCCTAAGCCTCAGTTTTCTCAGCTGTCAAGTGGGGATTGTGATGTCTAATTCAAAGACTTACAAAAATCAAAACATAATTTATGCAACATGTTTAGCACAGCTTACTTTTACTATATAGGGTAAATACTATTTTTGTCTTTCCTGCTGTTCTCTCTTTTACTTGCTTTATATAATAGCTTTGCACACAAGAATGACATAGGGGAAAACGAAGGGCATGACCATGTGGTTATTCAAATTTATAATGATCTTTATATTGTGTTCAAACCCCCATTGGACTAGCATAATTCCATTACTCTGTAAGCCTATAAGATACATGCCCATGTCTCCCTAAAATGTCAGAAACAAGAAGTGCCGTAGAATTGATCAATTTAATGTAATTCCTTTGTTTTATAGACTAAAAAAAGTAACCATGAAAGTTTAGGTTATTAGCCTAAGGTCTTTTGGCTAGGTAGTGGCATAGTATACATTAAAACTTACTCAATGCCAGCAATCCATATGGGCACCGGTTTGAGTCCTGGCTGCTCCACTTCCAATCCAGCTCTCTGCTATTGCCTGAGACAGCATAAGATGGCCCAAGTCCTTGGGCCCTGCACCCACATGGAAGACCTAGAAGAACCTCCTGGCTCTTGGCTTTGGATAGGCCCAGCTCTGGCCATGGTAGCTGTTTGGGGAGTGAACCAGCAGATGAAGGATGTCTCTCTCTCCTCCTTCTCCTCCTCTGCCTCTCTCTCTCTCTCTCTCTCTCTCTCTCTCTCTCACACACACACACACACTCTCTCTCACTCTCTCAGCTTCTGCCTCTCTGCAACTTTGCCTTTCTAATAAATAAATCTTTAAAAAATAAAAACAAAAAAACCTATTCTAATACATCTTCCATTCTATTGTCCTACCTAAATTAGCTTAAATTGAGATTCTATAACTTTCTCTTGGTTCACTTCCTGCTTAAGTTTTACTTCAAACAAGTAGGGAAAGAATCTAATTTCTTTTCCCACATCATCTTGACTCTAGATTTTGTATCTAAATTTTTAAATCAGAAGATAATGAAATAGAAATAATTAAGGACTTATTTCAAAAAAGCTGCAAAAACAAAGTAATTCCATGGAGCCCAAAGATTTTTAAAAAGTAATGATCTTTGCAGAGTCCAGTAATGAAACACAAGAGCTATCCCAGACCACCAGAATACCCGGGAAGAGGCCAACCACATGGCCAAGAAAGGAGGCTAATTAAAGCCTACAGCAGGGAATGAAGCTGAGCCACCTGTATCCTCAGTACCAGTGTGTGTTAAAATCAACTGTAGCATGGGTTGAACAGTGAGAAAAGAAGAAAAAGTAAACTGCAAAATAAAAATTGATTTCCAGTGAAGCCTGCTATAGTTTGTGATATCTGTGACAAGCAGCAAGGTGAAGAAAGATAGAGCTGTTCAGTTGAGCTGTCATACTCATGTTAGATCCAAACAGTATCAGGAGAGTTTAGTAGGCTGGTCTTTGTGAGGGTTGGATGAACAGCAAGACCATTCTCAAACGTAAGTCTTGTATAGCAGCCATATCTGTACCATTTCCTAAGGTGACCAAGACAGTGTCCGATGAGCCACGGTCTCCTCAACTTAACCACAGAGATACACTCATGGTACTGACCACTGAAAACATCATAACCTCAATGCCAAGTGAGTGAATCAGGCACTGAGAACAGGAGCCAAGAGGAGACACCTAGGGTGAGTTCAAGGAGAACTCCACTGTGGAGATGAGATTCTAGCTGTCTTTGGACCCACCTGTCTTAAACTTGTTGATTCATTTTAAGTGATTTTCGTATCAGCCACTACTGACTCCTTGGTGTTCTTCCTCAGGCCTTAGAGAAGAGTTGGGGACGTGACCTCCCACTTCTATACCATCTCCTCACATCCCCAGCACCAAAGCTTAGAGAAATGCCTCACCAACACTTAACACCACACATTCATGATGGCATCATATTCTTCTCACTCTTCAGGCCTATGTCTTTCTTTCAGGACCCTTAATACTACTCACTGTGATTTCTCCAAATCTTCTAGACCCCTTTCCCCACCAAGGCCTTCAGAATAGTCTCCTCTCTCCCCAAAGGACAAACTTGTTCACGTGTTTCAGTAACTCTTACAAACACTAGGCTTCCCATTTATCATTTCCCTCTACTGTGTCTTTGGATGATATGGCGTCTGGATAATTGATGATGTGTGTTTGCCTATGTGAAACCATGGAATCTTCATTCTTCTAACTCACATTTAACATTGACTTAAAAATCCCAGTGAGCTACTCGCCGTAGAAAACAAATAAAAAGGTTCTCTAAGAAACTCTTAAATTTCCTAAGACACAGGCCATGGTTGTTTTCCTTAAATATTATTGTAGGCATTATTTAACAGTGTGCCTGACCCTATGAAGAAATAAAATGTGTTCCTTTCTCAGTGTTTTAGCACTCTAAATAAGGCATGAGTGTGTGTGTATGTGTGTGTGTGTGTGTGTGTATGCATGTCTGAGAAAGCATAAAATACTCAGGAATCATATCATTAATTTGTGATGATGTTTTAACTGCACAGAGAGGTATACATTTCTTATTCTGTGTTTAGTAAAACCAGGAACTTGTGAGACCCCTGGATCATTGCCTTGATGACTTAAACTAGCAACAAATTAGTTTCCAGTTGGTAAAGCCTTTTAGTTGTTTAGACCATGGATGTTATTGATTGTTCTAATCACTCTGAATGAGCCATGACAGGCCCCTGTATCCTGGGGTCATTCTCTGGACATTCCCAGATGGGTCCACTCCGCTATAAGCAGGCTGATCCCTGAGCCTGAGACTTAACCTACACCATCATTCTTCTTGCAGAGAAGATGAAGTGTCCAGTAGGTGTGAGGCACTAACAGGCCCCAGGGCAAGAGTGGAGAGTGGAGTAGTCCACAGGAAAAGGATACAGTACATGTATGTGTCATGTGTTTGATGACTGCTATGGTTTGTCCCCTCTGAAATCCACATGGAAATTTAATACCTATTGTGAGGTAGAAAATGGCTGGATCAAGTGGGACCTTTAAGAGGTGATTTCGGCTCTTACCTTCATGAATGGATTTATCTATTCATTTGATTAATGGATTAATGAATTATCTCCAGAGGGGGTCTGCCATAAAATCCAGTCTGGCTAGGTCTTTCACCATATGGTGCCTTGCACCACCTCAGCACTCTGCCAGCAAGAAGGCCATCACCCGGGGGACAGCACTGTGGCACAGAGGTTGAGCTGCCACTTGCAATACCAGCATCCATGTCGGAGTTCTGGTTCCAGGCCCAGCTGCTCCACTTCCAATCCAGCTCCCTGCTACCACTCGCTCATGGAAAGGCAGCATCAGAAGGCTGCTTTGGCTCTGGCGACACAGAGCCCTCTTGTGTGCTACAAGCCTGCCCTCTTGTGTTTCCTTGAGGAAACCACAACTCCGTAAGCCAGCAGTCAATTGCAGAGCCACAGATGAGAGAGTGAACGAGGGAGGGGAGGACAGGCTAAGTCACAATGTGGATGAGGGTATCTTCCTCACCCTCACACCCCAGTCTTCCCAGCTCTGGTGTGGAAAACTAGGGTTATGCTGGCTAACATGGACAACTATGGAGTTCTGAGATGGATTAAACATCAATTTGAAGTTGGCAACTTGAACATTGATCAAATCTACAGAGAGTACAGAAATCAACCAATTGAGGCACACATCAGTTTAAAAAGAGCTCAAAATTGGGAAGGAAATGTGCCTCTGATACAGAGCTGCCGCTGCCTCCTGGGCTCCATTCTGAGAGTCATTTCCCGAAACTCAGTCCTTTTTTCAGCATATCCTGACGCAGCGGCTCCCCCTCCCTCTCCCCCCTCCCACGGCCAACCACGTCTCCTCTTCTGCCCAGTCCTTCTCCTAACTATGTTCTTTTCTCCTTTTTCAGTCTCATTGATTTCTTCATGAAAGTAAAATTGAATAAAGAAAATGTATAAAGAAATTATACACAATCACATTATGGGCTCAAGATGAACATCCTAAGAGTCAGCTCTATTACATGCTAAAATAAATTCCCAAGAGAAATAAGAAGAAGCCAACCAGTCAAGCTATTTAAAAACCAACTGGACACAGTCACCAAGGATGTGCTGCCAAGAAGGCCTCTCTCAGCCGTGTTGGAATGGAGAAAATGATCCTAATAGGATTTTTCTATTCTTTGTCTCACTTTTTCTCCAGGCTAAATTCTTTAACTCCTGCTGAAATCAGCTATATCCATAGACAGCAAGATTCACTGCCTTCCTGTGGCCAAATTCATCAGAAAGTAGAACAAAAGCATGGGAAAGAATATTAAACAATCCCTCCTCTATTATCAAGAAGCACCCTGGTCCCATGGGAGAAAAATCAATGTGAAACTCTCAGCTTTTATTCTAGGTCTGCTCTTTATTCTGTGATCAAAGGAAAAATTCTATGAAAACAAAAGGGAACATCCTGCTAAAACTTCAGGTAAAAATTGCCCTGTTACACATGGCTTCCTGCTGTGACTGAATGTAATTTTTGTCCACTGGCAAGTAAGTTTTATCCCTTAAACAGCACCTGTTTTCCAATTACAAATTTAACATAATTTCTCTGAGGCCTATTTATTAATTTGTTTTACATACAGTCTTGAAGAGCAGTGGGGAAATCTTATCAAATTCAAAATATGGGAAATATATATATTGCTACATTGGAGCAAACCAAAATCCTTACTGCATAACCACTCTAGGATTTAAGGAAAAGTGTTGTAGTTTTCTATATTAATATTGTCAATAAAACTATCCCTTGACTTTACCCAAAATATCAGTGAAAAATCTGCCATACTTTGCTAATCCAATAGTACCTCATACATGGAGCATTTGTGCGTTATAAGCTCTTTCATAGGCATCCACACTTTTGATCGTAAATTTGGGCTTTATTATATATATTTTATAGATGAAAGGTCTGAAGCTCAAAAGGAGGGAAATGATTTGCTTGATGACAGAGCTAAAAAGGAACAGACCAGATCACAATCCCCTATCTGTCTCTAAGCCCCTGCTTGATCCTATTCTACTGCTGTACCCTTCTTGGGGCTTTTGGGAGCCTCAGCCTAGAAATATGCAGATAATAAGTTTTCTGTGCTGCCTCTACACAGGCTGGGCCAAAAACCTACAAACAGAAATAGACACAGTGAACTAATAAAAATAGCATTTTCATCAGTGGTCCAGATTAAATAGCTGCCTGTCTGCTAATAAGCATTTTGTACCAACAGAGAAATAATCATGCAAATTTATTAGAACTTTATGTCTCTGGGTTGAAGAAATGAAACCTACACCTGATCACCTGAAAATTGGGTCAATTCTTTGTGCTGTTTTTACAGAACCCTCCTCCCCTAGCCTCTTCATCCAACCCCTTCATCCCACCAATCGTAGAAGCCTAAAAGTGTTCCTCTGGGCTTTGAGAAAGCAGTGCCTGGGATATCAATAACTGACAGCTAGTTAGGCCTAACTGCAGGACAAATTGATGGAAACCCTCACAACACACTGAGCAGGAGCTCTCTGTCTTCTGCAGCTGACTAGTTCTCTTTGTCAGTTTAAGGAATCACCAAAACATGAGGCAGGGCAGAATGACACTAAAGATGACATGAAAGAAGGAAGCAACTTTTTGAATATAAAATTAATGCTCAACTAACAAGGGCTGTTGGGACTTTGCTCAGCCTCTCAAAGGACAGCAGTCCTGGTGGGTGGAAGGATCTTCTGCCTTTCCATTGTAGAACTCGTGGGGATTCACTATCTCAAGAAAAGCAAGAGGCAGACTCTAATTTTAAGTAGAATCCTCAGTCCCTCTTTTTAAGGCTTTTATCTGATTTATTTCAGGCCCATTCAGAAAAATCTCCCTTTTGATTAAATCAACACCTAAAGATTTTGGAAGCCAGCACTTCGGCATAGTAGGTTAAGCCTCCACCTGCAGCACCAGCTTCCCATATGGGTGCCAATTCATGTCCTACTGCTTCTTCTCCTCAGATCCATCTCTCTGCTATGGCCTGGGAAAGCAGTGGGAGATGACCAAGTGTGGGCCCCTGCACCCACGTGGGACCCTGAAAAAGCTCCAGGCTTCAGATTAGCCTGGCTCTGGCCATTGTGGCCATTTGGGAAGTGAAGTAGCAGATGGAAGACATTTCTATCTCTCCTTGTCTGTCTGTAACTCTGCCTCTCAAATAAAAAAAAAAAAATTTTTTAAAACTAAAGATTTTATAATAACTTCAAAATCCCTTTATTTTTGCCATATTCTACTGGCTAGAAAAAGTTGCAGGGAATCCACACACAAGCCAAGAAAATCTAAGGGCTTGACCGACTGAGGGTCACCTTGATATACATATATCCAAGATAGGCATGTGCACTCCAAACTTTTTGATCAATGTTAAGTACTCTCCTTTCATTTAAACATATTATTTTATCAATTTTCATTAACTTTGAGTACTTTCATTTAGCCATTATTATTCTACCAATTTTTATTATCTTTATGACAATGATCTATTTCATATATATTGGCAGGTGATTCTCCACTATGTGTCAGCATCCTAATTAGGTTACTTTGGGGCACCTACTGATTTCCATCCTTATTGAATACACAGAACTCAATTTATGGATGAACCAAAAGGATCTTACAGGTCCACTGGTTGTTCATTTTCATAGCATTTAAGTGTTAATTAATCTTGTAAGAGGCAAATCTTGGGACCTGGAATTGACTGCCTAAGATAAGACTTCTGTAATAGGTCACATTGACCTGGTACACAATTTCTCTTCTCCAGTCCTGAGCACAAACAGTAACCACAAGGTCAGGGAAGCAGGACTCACCTCTATTCTTTGTTCTAACAAACTGGTCAATGAACTTCAATAGTGGAGTCTTGCTAAAGAGAAGCTATATCTCCTCCCCCAGTTAAAAATATTGTCATCATCCACTCATGTCTCTTACACAACACATATGTCCTGAGGAGCTACCCTAGGCCAGCAAATGGATAAAGTCCAGGGCTTTCTTCAGTGCATAAGATACAGGCACTACTCTCAAAGATCCTGATGCTGCGTGGGAAGGAAAAATTATATCCCAGAAAGCTTGTAAGTTGAAGTTGAAAATATGCTGGAGAAACATGCAACCAAATCTCAGCTTAGTGGTTTTGTAGCTATATGACCTGGAAATGATTAAGTCACCTTCAAGGAGATTTAGTTAATCTACATATCCTTATGTTTATACGAGAGCAATACTACTTACTATTCACTTCCTTGAAACACTGTGAGAACAGGATACATAAAATATCGACATAGTCCCTAACATAGAAAAATATATTTTCTCTTCCTGATCTCATCACTTTTTTTAAGGATTTTGTTTATTTATTGGAGAGGCAGATTTACAGACAGAGAAGACTTCCATCTTCTGGTTCACTCCCCAAATGACCACAAAGACCAGTGCTCAGCTGATCCGAAGCCAGGAGCCTGGAGCTTCTTCTGGGTCTCCCAACTTGGTACAGGGGCCCAAGCACTTTGGCCATCTTCCATTCTTTCCTAGGATATAGCAAAGAGCTGGATCGGAAGAGGAGCAGCCAGGACTAGAACCAGTGCCCATATGGGATGCCAGCAAAGTAGGTGGAAGTTTAGCCCACTACACCACAGCACCACATGCCCTCCCCTCCATCACTTTTTTCTCCAAAGAACCTTAAAGAGATGAGTGCAATGAGAGAACAGTATGTAGAATGGGTGTAATTAGAGACGTTGAGTACCTGGAAGGCCAGGCACAGGAGTGTTTTCAGGTATGAGAACTTTTTGGCTGGAGCACTGAATGGAGAACTGAGGACCTCACCAGGCATCACTACAAGACTCTAAATTGATGGCAACTGGAGACCCTCTGAGATGTTGAATGAGGTCAGTATCAGCCTTGGCAATAGTCTTTGCCTCCTGGAAAATACAGTCAATGTTCTGGGGTTAACTCTCATCTTATGTTTCCTGGTATTGTGTATTTCTTTCACATGATTTACTGCCTAAGAACACAGATAGCTTATGAATCTGGTGTTAATGTCCTTTATTTTCATAAAACTGGAAATACATCTTCCCTAGGGAAAACAGGTTGGCCATAAAATGCATTACATTTCAAGAGAAAATAGAAATGGTATGAATTCTGGGAATGGAATTCACAGGTAGAGCTCTCTGTATTTGACTTTTTTCACTACTCTACAATTATTGAATAATATATTAAGAATCTATTAGATGGTGATTTGTGAGAACCAATTATGCTCAATTCTATGGGTTCTTTCCTGGAGATGAATAAATAATAGCCATGCAATTATCCATTATCCTCACCAATTCTTTGATATGGAAGAAACTATGATGTAGAAGAAGGTAGGGTTGCCATTTTCACAGAGTTAGCATTCAGTACCATAAATGTAAGCGATATCTACTTCTATCTACTATATATTCCCCTATGAGCATGTGGTTAATGGTAAACCATGCAGAGTTGGAGTGAAACCAACCCGATTTAAGTCTTCCCCCTACCATGTTATACCACCTACTAACTTTTGACCTTAAGAGATCTACTTATTTTTTTTTCTTTTGACATAGTTATAGACAGTGAGAGAGACAAGTCTTCCTTCTACCTGGTCATTCCCCAAATGGCTGCTATGGTCGGCCTGCGCCGATCTGAAGCCAGGAACCAACCAGGTGCCTCTCCGTGGTCTCCCATCCAGGTGCAGGGGCCCAAGCATTTGGG
Organism: Sylvilagus floridanus; assembly: GCA_949820135.1. Taxonomy (NCBI): domain Eukaryota; kingdom Metazoa; phylum Chordata; class Mammalia; order Lagomorpha; family Leporidae; genus Sylvilagus; species Sylvilagus floridanus. The sequence goes on from OX463235.1 coordinate 61,221,395, forward strand.
CCATCCTCCACTGCTGTCCCAGGCCACATCAGAGCTGGACTGAAAGAGAAGCAACCGGGACTAGAACCGGCGCCCATATGGAATGACAGCGCCACAGGCAGAAGATTAACCAAGTGAGCCACAGCGCTGGCCCCTCTACTTACTTTATTTAACTTCTCCATTTTCTCATCTTAAAATTTAGTTCATGTATGTCTTCTTATGGCAAATTTTTAGTTAAATTCCTCAGGTTGAGTATCTAATGCTTTGTCTGATTATTATCCAGTGAAAGAACTAATGTTATCATTATACACATGACAAGCTATAAAATGTAATACATGGCTTAACAATCACACACTCTGCCTGAAATATATTGGATAGCATAAAGTGCTGTGTGCTAATTGATGGATATGTGGCCATCAGAGTTTGCAAATTTTTAGCCTGTGGGCTGAATTCATTTGGCAAGCATAGTTTGTGTGATTCACACAGTGTTTTTTGAAACATTCAAATTATTTTCTAACACCTAAAATGTTCGCTTCTCCTGAGATGATCTTCCTGTCAAAAGATCTGACAGTCCTGGGGCTGCACTTTGGCACAGCAGCAATTAGCTGAAGCTGAGAACATCTGCCCAGTCCCGAAGAACCCACCTTCCACCTGTGTCACAGACCCTACTCATTTGTATTTTTTGTGCAGCCCTTGGAGACAGTTGAAATCTGAAACTTAAATCAACAAATATTAACACAGATATTCTTAGAATCCCACTTGTACTCTGTGTTAACACATTTCCACACATACATAAACACACTGTCTCCTTGGTCATATACAGTGGAAAATGCTTTATAATAAATCCTCAGCCACCTGGAGTTTCACAATTCATTTATAGCTCTAGAATCAGTACCAAAAAGAAACCTATCAAGATTATTTTAACTTGGTATTTCTTAAACATATTTGACTATAGAAAATTTTCCTCCAAAGAAGATCTGGTAACACTATCTTCATCACTGTTTTGGGAAGATCACTGAGGATTATCAGAATATATTTAAAGAAGACATATGTTCATGAGAAGAGAAGATTTCTAAGATATAATATATATGATGTTCTCTGACCAATGTATAGGCATATTCTTCAAACCAGGGAAAACACAGTCTGGGAGTAAAAAGAAATTGGGGAAATGGTATATATGAGAGATATAAGACAAAGGTCTATCTTCTGATTCTTTCATTCGCTTATGAAAAACAGTTGGGAACTTAAGCCAAGCAAATTCGCACTACCATTCTTGAAGAAAAGCAATTCCATGACACCCAGAGAAAGCGCAACTTGCTGCCAGCATTAGAATAGAATCTCAGCTTTGATCCACAGTTTGTTTGCTGCCTCTTTGCTCTGTCTCCATATGCTACCTTATGACAAGTGAATAACAGGCTTTCTTTTTGGAATAAACAGACTGGAGAAGTTGAATTCTGAAACAACCTTGTCAAACTCAGCTCAGATTGATCAGTAAACTTTTAGCTACATTGGCCAGCAGAGGAGTCATTTGTTTACTGACAGCTGTCACTCAAAGAAGTTCCACTCAAGGTTCCATGGGTGTTGCTCATCAAATATTAGAACATGCCAATAATTTTTGGCCAGATTATTTGGCAGGGCTTAAGCCTTTTATGTGGCGCATTTTTGTTCTGAGTACTGAATGCATACATATTAATTAGAGAAAATTGGAAAGTGCAGATAGAAAAAAGACAATATTTAAAAATAGGAGCCAGTATTGTGGCTCAACAGGTAAAGCCACCACCTGAGACACAAACATCCCATATGGACACCAGTTCAAGACCCAGCTGCTTCACTCCCAATCTAACGAACCTGCTGATGTACCTGAGAAATCAGCAGAAAATGGCCCAAATGCTTGGGCCCCTGCACCCAGGTGAGAGACCCAAAGAAGCTCCTGGCTCCTGGCTTCCATCTGGCCCAGCCCTGGCTGTTGTGGTCATTTGGAGAGTGAACAAGTAGATGGAAGATCTCCATCTGTCTCTCCCTCTTCCTCTGTAACTCTGACATTCAAATACGTTTTTAAAAATAAGTCTTTTTAAAAGATGAATTAAAGGTAGTATTAAGCATTAACATTTTGGTATATTACCTAAAAGCTTTTGTACAAAGAATATGTAACATATAGACAGATAAATCAGAGGGGTTGAGATTTCCATATAACATCCATTTTTAACCCTAGATTGTGAAAGATTCTAGAAAACATATTTTTTTAAAATGTATTCAAATTACCCAAAAGCCCATCAACAGCAGAATGATAAATTGATTTGTCATATTCAAATAATGAAACTATACACAATGAAACTGCAGATTTCTAAAATAGATATCTAAAATCACATGCTATGGACAAATACAAATATAACATTAAGTACGTAAAAACAACAAAGTACAAGCTATGAGTTCTTGCTTTTCTTAGGACATAAGGTACAGAAATAGACCAAGCTGACTTATGCTGTTAGAAGTCAGGAGCATGCTTTCTCCCCGAGGGGTGACCTCCAGGAGGGGACAAAGGAGGACCTCCCGGAGTGCTGCCAGGGCTCTGCTCCAGGTCTGGGTTGCGGCTCCACAGAGGCTTCAGTGCACAAACAGTCATCAGTATGATACTAACGTGCACTTTTCTGTAGATATTTCTAAATAATATTCTCATTGAAAGCTTATTTTTTTCAGGCTATATAAGTTGTTTCTAAGAATCGATGTGGGGCCGGCGCCACGGCTCACTAGGCTAATCCTCCGCCTTGCGGCACCAGCACACCGTGGGTTCTAGTCCGGGTCGGGGCGACGGATTCTGTCCCGGTTGCCCCTCTTCCAGGCCAGCTCTTTGCTGTGGCCCGGGAGTGCAGTGGAGGATGGCCCAAGTACTTGGGCCCTGCACCCCATGGGAGACCAGGAGAAGCACCTGGCTCCTGCCTTCGGATCAGTGCGGTCCGCCGGTCGCAGCGGCCATTGGAGGGTGAACCAACGGCAAAGGAAGACCTTTCTCTCTGTCTCTCTCTCTCACTGTCCACTCTGCCTGTCAAAGAAATAAAAAATAAAAAAAAGAATTGATGTGGGACCCTGTTTGCAGACAGCCAATCATTTCTTTCTGTTTCTCCTTCAAGAAAGACTGAATCATGTTTCACGCTCTCTTATTTTGCTTCTTTCTTCATTTTTCTCAGCCACAATTACCTCCATTGTTATTTAATGAGAATATTTCTTACTTAGTCAATGACCTTGATTATAGATCAAATGTAATTGACAGGTTTGTTAATGTATTTTAATAGTTATTTTAATAGGAGTTTGGATTACAGATGGAGGTCAAAAATTCCCTATCTGGAGCATAAGTCTCAAATTCCATGACCATATAATAAATAATTTCTGAATAATATCCATGAATAAAATTATATTCTCTATTTACAAAGGTAAAATTAACATTATCTAAAAGTTGTTTTTCTCTGGTCATTTTTAATATTTAGTTCTATAAGGTATTAGGATCAGAAGGAAATAATCTGGACCTCCTATTTTATTTGCTTTCAGAGGCAAATGTGTATGTGTGCGTGTATGTGTGCAAACGTTAAGTCATTCTTTTTAGCAAGTAACCAGTGGAAAGCACTAGATCAGCGATGATCTCTAAATATGCTTCAGTGTTATATTTGATTCCAACTGGCTTTGGGGACCTGTTTCAATCTGCTTTAATTATAGCACATACCATAGAACATAAATGAAGGAGATTTTGCTTCTGGTCATAATAGAAAGCTATACCTCGTCGCATCTTATTCTATTCTATAGCAAAATTGAACTAACAGATATTTCTAGAACATCCCACCCAAAACAGAGGGTTCATTACTTTCATGTGTAACATTCAGCACAGGCCAGCGCCACGGCTCACTAGGCTAATCCTCCGCCTGCGGCACCAGCACACCGGGTTCTAGTCCCGGTCGGGGCGCCGGATTCTGTCCTGGTTGCCCCTCTTCCAGGCCAGCTCTCTGCTGTGGCCCGGGAGTGCAGTGGAGGATGGCCCAGGTGCTTGGGCCCTGCGCCCCATGGGAGACCAGGAGAAGCACCTGGCTCCTGCCATCGGATCAGTGCGGTGTGCTGGCCGCAGCGCGCCAGCTGCGGTGGCCATTGGAGGGTGAACCAACGGCAAAGGAAGACCTTTCTCTCTGTGTCTCTCTCTCACTGTCCACTCTGCCTGTTTAAAAAAAAAAATGCATCATGTCATTTAAAAAGCATCCATGGGAAAAGTTATAACTTTAAACGGTAACATTAAAAATGAAAGGTAATGAAAATCAGCAATCTAAGGTTTCCCCTTAAGAAGGTAGAAGAAAAATGAAGCAAATAAAATTAAGAAGAAAACAAGAGGTTTTATACAGTTACGATGGAATATTATTCAGCTTCAAAAGAGAAAGAAGTTCTGTAATATGCAAAAACTTATTCAATTTAAGAAAAAGAAAAGGCTTTATATAGATACAGTGGCATATTATTCAACTTCAAAACAGAAGGAGATTCTACGTTATGCAACAACATAAAAGAAACTTGAAGACATTTGTGCTAGGTGAAACAAGGCAGTCACAGAAAGACAAATACTAAAGGGATCCCTTTATATAAGGTCCCTTGAGCAGTCAAATTCATAGAATCAGAGTGGAACCATGGTTGCCAGGACCTGAGGGGAGGGGAAAATGGAAAGTTATTAATCAACAAGCCCAAAGTTTCCCTAAAGCAAATTTAAGCTCTAGAGATCCATTATACACACTGTACTGAGAGGCAGTAACAGCATATTGAGCACTTACCAGTCGCTTAAGAAGGTAGATCTCCTGTTAAGTGTTCTAACTACAATAAGTTACTTTTATTTAAAACTAAAGTGTAAAAAAAAGAGCAAAAAATCAATGAATAGAAAAAGATCAAAGAATAGAAAATGCAGCGCAATCAAAATTAGTTTACCGAATAGTTCAATACAGCTGATAAACTTTAGGTATATCAAGAAAAATAGAAGAGACAAGGCAAATTACTGATATAAGAATAAGAAAAAATTGCCATGTAACCTACAGACATTAAAAGAGTAGAAAAGAAAGATTGTGAAAGACTTTATGTCTTTAAACTCAACAATTCAGATGAAATAAAAAAAAACTCCCAGAACAGATATTCCCAGAAAGATTAAATTGCCACAAGAAGAATAAAAATGTGAACAACCCTGAATGTATTAAGGAAACTGAATTCTTATTTTAAAGTATTTCCATAAAAGAAGTTCAAGACCAAGTTAACTTCGCTGGTGAATATCATTAAATATTTAAAGATGATATAATACAATATTAAACAAATTCTTCCATAAAGTGTAGAGGAAAAGAACACTTCTCAAATCATATTATAAGACCAATATTAGGGACCAACATGGTGGCGCAGTAAGTTAAGCCTCCACCTACAGTACTGGCATCCCATGTGTGTGCCAGTTCAAGTCCCAGCAGCTCCACTTCCCATCCAGCTCCCTGCTATGGCCTGGGAAAGCAGTGGAAGATGGCTCAAGTGCTTGGGCCCCTGCACCCACGTGCATGACCAGGAAAAAGCCCTTGGCTCCTGGCTTCAGATCAACCCAGCTCTGGCCGTTTCAGCCATTTAACCAAGACATTTGTGTAACCAAGCAGATGGAGGACCTCTCACACTGTCTCTCCCTCTTCTGTAGCTCTGCCTCTCCAATAAATAAATAAAATCTTAAAAAAAAAAAAAGGACCAAAAGTGTTCTAATACCAAAAATAGAGATACAAGAAAAGAAATCTACAGGCCAGCATCCCTGGTAAACATCAATTTTTTTAAGATTTTATTTATTTATTTGAGAGGTAGACTTACAGATAGTGAGAGGGAGAGACCAAGAGAAATGCCTTCCATCTGTTGGTTCACTCCCCAAATGGCCGCAACAGCCGGAGCTGTGCCAATCCAAAGCCAGGAACCAGGAGCTTCTTCTGGTCTCCCACATGGGTGCAAGGGCCCAAAGACTTGAGCCATCTTCCACTGCTTTCCCAGGCCATAGCAGAGAGCTGGATTGGAAGAGGAGCAGCCAGGACTAGAACCGGTGCCAATATGGGATGCTGGTGCCACAGGCAGTGGATTAACCTACTGCACCACAGCGCCAGCCCCATCATCAATTTTTTTTCAATTTATTTTTAAAAAATTCACAAGTGAATTCAGCAAATGGAGTTGTTTTGTTTTGTTTTGTTTTTTAAGGCAAAGTTACAGGGAGGCAGAGGCAGTGGCAGAGAGACAGAAAGAGAGAAAAATCTTACATCTGCTGGTTCACTCTCCAAATGCCCACAAACGGCAAGGGCTGAGCCAGGCCAAAGCCAGGAGCCACTATCTTCTTCTGGGTCTCCCACATGGGTTCAGGGGGCCAAGTACTCAGGCCATTTTCCACTGCTTTCCCAGGTACATTAGCAAGGAGCTGGATAGGAAGTGAAGCAGCCTGGGACTTGAACCTGCACCCACATGGGATGCTGGTGTTGCAGGAAGTGGCTTTACCTGCTACACCACAGTGCCAGCCCCAAAGCAATAGAGGTTTTAAATCAATAAACTGTGATGAAATGGATGTTTTCCCAGGAATTCAGGTTAACTTAACATCCAAAGATCAATCAAAGGGTAGACATATAGTCTAGCAGTCAAGATACCTGAGTCCCATACTGGAGTTCTGGGGTTTAGTACCCAGGGGCTCTGGTTCCTGTCTCTAGCCTTCTGCTAATGCAGACCCTGGGAAGAATAGAGATGTCTCAACTAATGGGGTTTCTGCCCTCTACGTGGGAGGCATGGATTCAGTTCCTGGTTTCTGGCTTTGGTGGTAATCGAGCCCAGCCATTGTGGGTGTTCGGGGAGTAAATCACCACACAGGAGGCCCTCTCTGTAACAGTCTCTCTCTGAGACCTTATCCAAAAAAAACAATGTTTTGTAAATGTGTTAATAACATATTAATATATTCACATATTCTTATTCATATTAACAGAATAAGGGAGAAATATGGTCATTTGGATGCACAGAAAGTATTTGGCCATATTCAGCATCTGTTCATAATAACAATTCTCAATAAATTAGCAACAGAGAAAAATTCCCTTTCCTATGAAACTCCTGCTGCTAACATTGTAGTAAATGATGAGACTGAATGCTTTAGTTCTAAGATCTGGGACAAGGACATCTGTCCTCACTACACCTGTTCACTATTGTCCTTGAGGCCCTAGCTAATGAAGTGAGCCCAGAAAGAGACAGAAAAAGAAGTAAAACTGTGTTTGTTCACACATGACATAATTGTGTGCAGAAAAATCCTAATAATACCCCAAAAACCTAGTAGAACTGAGAAGTGAGTCTAATCAATTTGTAGAATACACATAGAAATACCAGAGGCATTATGCATTATGGTTGCCACATAACCCTAGCATTTGTCAACATCTATCGATTCTCTAGAATTCAGGCATGCTTCTAAAATGGCAAACAGTTGTTTACTAGGACCATCATCGGTCTAGCAACTATAAAACTAATTACTAAGGCCAACAAAAAAAATGAAATAGTGAGTAAGTATTCTGCCTACAGTTTTGTCTCCAAAATGTTATCAAGATGCGATTAATTTAGCAGGCATCCACTGAGAGGGATATGGCATGGTTTCAGCAAGAAGGCCTATCTGAAAAAGAATTTTCCCGGTTTATTCCTAAACTTTTTTTTTTTAATTTTATTTATTTGACAGATAGAGCTAGACAGTGAGAGAGAGACAGAGAGAAAGGTCTTCCTTCCATTGGTTCACCCCCCAAATGGCCGCCAAGGTGGCACTACGATCCCAAGCCAGGAGCCAGGTGCTTCCTCCCATGCAGGTGCAGGGGCCCAAGCATTTGGGCCATCCTCCACTGCCTTCCTGGGCCACAGCAGAAAGCTGGACTGGAAGAGGAGCAGCCGGGACCAGAACCCGGCACCCATATGGGATGCTGGCACCGCAGGCAGAGTACTAACCAAGTGCACCACAGAGCCAGCCCTATACCTAAAACTTTTTTAGGCATGTTGAGAATCGTGGTGGCCAGGAAGGAATAAGTCAAACAATGGGGGATGCTTTATAGAACTTAAGAATTTGCTGGAGAATTCCATAAACATTCATGTGCTCTTGAATTTCTCAAGAAAAAAAAGGTCAGATCAAAACATTGTGAACAAAGAAAAGGAATGTGGGTTTGTTGGGAGGGTCAAGGGCAAGGAATGGGAGGAGCTCTCTACTTCAACCTTGTTTAAAAATCATGAGGTTGTGGGAGCCAGAAGAGACTCTGTAGTCACGGACCTCTGAGGTTCCCAACATTCAAGAATGCCATGGTTAAGTGAAAAGGTACTAGAAAGCCAAAGCAAATGTGGCTCAGCTCCCCAGATAATCCTGTCCCCTTAGAAGGTTTTGTGCACACATGTTATATACGTTAAAGCAAACACAAATATAGTATTCAGTAAAACGAGCAATTTGCATGAACTGTTAAAAAGTGAACTTTATTGATTGTGGTAGAGGCCTCAGGTGATGCTGCAAACCCACAGGCCTTTGCTCTCCTCTGCTAGCATGGTAATAGAACATCAGAACAGCACGGAGTGGATTGGCTCCCTGCCAATCCCAGGAGGATGAAAGGGGACCGAGAAAGGAAAATACTCGTGCAGGCCATGCTGTGTCAGTAGGCAGAGCGGAACACCTTCTATTTTGTCTCCTCCAGAGGCTCTTCCTCTGACCCTCGGCAGGGTGAGAGGTAACACCAAAGATTACCAGGCAAAACCCAGGGAGGCAAATCTACTCAAGCCTGCTGGCCGCTCAGGGCAGAAACAGACTAACTCGGCTGATTCCCTGGGGGAGGATTGGGCGTCTGGGTAAATGGGGGCCTCATCTTCCTATCGCTTCCCTTAAAATAAAGCCCACTCCCCTTCTCCCTGTATGGATATTTTTAGAACTCATTTATTCAGTCCAGCTCCCAGTTCCACCCCAGCAGGAGTTTGAATGATGAAGAAAACCATACTCCATCCCACATCAGCAGCTGAGGTTGCTCTGCTCTGTCTCCCTGGCCACAGAAAGCACCCCTCTGTGGTCCTGCCCCACCACCATAAGATATATCTGCCGCAAACAATGTTTGCTAAATATTTGCCTATCAATCATGATGCTTCAAGTAAACTCTGTGGATTAAGTCCTAGTGCTAAGACCAACACTCAAACAACTTTGGGGATCTAAGATTTTATCCCTTGTTTCTTGGTGTATGGCCTGTTCTCTGCTTCCCACATGTGTCCATATGAGAGGCAGGACAGAGATGAAGGCTGTCCATGCTGAATAACCATCGAACCAGCAGTAACAGAGGGTGGCCCAGGGTGGCCTCGCCAAGCAGCCTGCTCTCCCTGGCCTTTCTCTGAGCTCCCTGCTGCTTCATGCTTCCCTTTATCACTCCGAAGGAGCCAGCACCACATGGCAACCGACTCCTCCCCACCAGCCTTCTAAGAAGAAGACAATGCATTTCAGAAGCTGCCTTGCCACACAGACTTCAAGAGTATGACAGAGTCAGTATTTGTAAGTAGAGTTTCTCAAAGGCAGATTTTGTTTCAAAGTGTCATTCTATCATGCCATGTATTGTCTCTCTCCAAGCTCTACTTTTTTAAATAAGGCAATAGTTTTCCCCTTTTGACACATAGTAAGATGTGAGGTGGATCGTCATGATCTGCACTGTCAGACACCACCTGTGCCTATGAGCAGCAGTGTGAGTTCTTCCCCAAGGTCTCTTTGTCCAGTGGGAGATTATAAAAACACGTGATATGCATACAGCTTGTTAAAGATACTTTACTACTTGTAATTTCACTTTATATTTGGCCACAATTCTGTGACAATTTTTCTCCTTACACTGAGGAAGAAACTCACTGGGCCAATATTTACTAACTGTCTAGCAAGTGCCATCACTGATGGACGGGTAGCAAGCTGAGCCAGGCACATCTTGTTTATTAAGTCACCTGCAGTCTGATAGAGCAGGCAGCAAGTAGATAAACAGCTGCAATGCCATGTGACAAATTAACCCCACTACAACTCTTCTATCTTATACGCACAGTATTAACAAAGGTTAATAATTGACCCTAGTCTTACAGAGGAAATTTTACTATCTGCTCTACGTGGACAGATCAGGATATATAATGAGGTCATATTCTAGCAGAAACTTGAAGGAAGACAAGTGACCAAGTAGATCTTTGGGGAAAATGGAGGAGGCTTCTCTCCACAAAGAGAACCTGGTATTTGAAATCTGACAGCATGAATTTAGTGTGTTTACAGAACTTGACAGGGGGGCTGGGGTGGAGGGACTTGTCCAGGGTTCTGAACTACTTAACAGCAAGGCCCAGGGTCAAGGATAGTTCTCTTTCCACAGTGCCTTTCTCCCCAGCAATAAGTGTTCAGGCTCCCTAACGCACTGAGCTTCCTGAATGGAATGCTGCCTGACCGATTGCCCTCCAAATTGCTGCTCACAGCAAATCATCTCTCTGTTATTCTTGATTCTGAGCTGCATTGCTTTGGACAAGCCATCTCTATACACTGGCAAATTGCAATAGTTATGATCATTGTAATAACATCACAAGAATAATCAAATGCTATTGAAACAAAAATGTACCAATTTAGCTGGGCTTCAGCTACTGTAATGTGCATTTAAGTTTATGCACATTTGTGATTTATGGTAAAGATCAGGGCCTTTATGACTCCCTGGAAGCTGTGATCGACAGACCTCTGCAACCTGGTTTTGTTTGGCAATTTATCTCCCTTTGCCCCCTTCCTCAATTTTTAAAGGAAGAGAAGCCAGCATACTCGCTGCAATTTGAGCCTGTGCAAACGAAGCCAGGGCTACAGTCGTGATGAACTACTAATTGATAATTCCGTTCAATCACTTCCCACTGGCAGGACCAGATTGGGCTTTTGTAAATAACCTTCAAGCAGCAATCAGTTCAGCACTTCAGCCCTTTTATTGCTGTCCTGGGGCTGGCAGCATGCTATGTTCCCCCTCTCTCCTGTCATTTGGTCTTATTCTGGCTGCTCTGGTAACTTTCAGACTCTTGAAAGGAGATGGTCTCTGCCACAGATATTTTCTACAGATATAACTACTCTGGTTGGGAGCTGGGAGCCAGAAGATGTTTTTTGAAGCTATCACATTTGCACTTCAAGGACATGGGGTTATCTGACTATGTGTTTATTGGAGATGGCTTGGGGAGAGTTGATGGCAAGGCGTCATTACAACTCTCCCAGCTCAGCCCTCAGTACCACTGGGTGATCACTCACTGGACGGATTGCTTTGTTCTTCCATACATATTTTAAACCCCATGTTTCCCAGGGAGAATTCCTCTCTGTATCTCTACAGTTACCTAGGCACTGTCCACATATACTTGAGCACTTTCTATAGCTTGCCAGGAACCAGCATGACTTATGCTTGCGTGTATTTTCTCCATTGCATGGTGAGCTCTTCCAAGAGATGATGCCACAGTTATCATTCCCATGTATATGTGGGAGGTTAATAAAACCTGGGGTGCCCAGAAGAAAGAAGGGGCCACCAAAGAAAGATATACTTTTCTTTTTTAAAGATTGATTTATTTATTTGAAAGTCAGAGTTACACAGAGAGAGAAGGAGAGGCAGAAAGACAGAGAGAGAGAGAGAGGTCCTCCATCCACTGGCTCACTCCCTAATTGGCCTCAATGGCTGGAGCTGTGCCCATCCAAAGCTAGGAGCCAGGAGCCTCTCCTCCAGATCTCCCACATGGGTTCAGAGGCCCAAGCACTTGGGCCATCCTCTACTGCTTTCCCAGGCACATTAGCAGAAAGCTGGATCAGAAGTGGAGCAGGTGGGATTCGAACCAGCGTCCATATGGAATGCCGGCACTGCAGGCATTGGCTTTACCCACTATGCCACAGCGCCAGCCTCATGGATGTACTTTCCTCTGAAGAGAGGAGAACTTGCACTTTGCTTATTGCTCTGTCAAGCTGGTGGATCCAAAAGCCTTCCATAGCTGAGACAGCTCACGTCCAGGGCCTTGAGCAATTACTGATGTCATACATAGAGTGTTATTTGTTAAATAAACAACAAGAGTCACTGTGCACTAACTTCCTATGCAGGACCTCTGTCCCCAAAGAGTTGTATCGAGAGACTTAACAGTAAAACTTGCTCTGAAGAATCACTTCCTTTTAGGCTGGTACCATGGCTCACTAGGCTAATTCTCTGCCTGCGGTGCCAGCACCCCGGGTTCTAGTCCCTGTCGGGGCACTGGTTCTGCCCCGGTTGCTCCTCTTCCAGTTCAGTTCTCTGCTGTGGCCCAGGAAGGCAGTGGAGGATGGCCCAAGTGCTTGGGCCCTGCACCTGCATGGGAGACCAGGAGGAAGCACCTGACTCCTGGCTTCAGATTGGCGCTGTACGCTGGCCGTAGTGGCCATTTAGGGGGTTAACCAATGGAAAGAAGACCTCTCTCTCTCTCTCTCTCTCTCTCTCTCTCTCTAACTCTGCCTGTCAAAAAACAAAGAATCACTTCCTTTTAGTGTATTAAATGGAGAATATTACTATGTCTCATAAGTTATAGTTATGTCCAAGAGCTCACAAAAGAAGTAACATCCTTGGGTTCTTCTTTAAAGATAACTAAGTTTCTAAAAGGAAAGAAGGGGAAGGAAGGAAGGGAAAAGAGGAAGGGGGAACAAAAGGATCTCTGTCCTTAATGTGCTATACATTGTGAATTAATACTATAACTAGTACTCCAACAGTATTTTTCACTTTGTGTTGCTATGTGAGGGCAAACTGTTGAAATCTTTACTTAATATATACTAAACTGATCTTCTGTATATAAAGAGAATTGAAAATGAATCTTGATGTGAATGCAAGGGGAGAGGGAGTGGGAAAGGGGAGGGTTGCGGGTGGGAGGGAAGTTATGGGGGAGGGAAGCCATTGTAATCTATAAGCTGTATTTTGGAAATTTATATTCTTTAAATAAAAGCGTTATTAAAAAAAAAAAAAAGCAAAATCACCTTCGAGAAGCAATAACGTGGTCAGCTCTTGTCTACAGTTGAGAGGCCGGTGCCACGGCTCACTAGGCTAATCCTCCGCCTGCGGCACCAGTACACAGGGTTCTAGTCCCGGTCGGGGCGCCAGATTCTGTCCCGGTTGCCCCTCTTCCAAGCCAGCTCTCTGCTGTGGCCTGGGAGTACAGTGGAGGATGGCCCAAGTACTTGGGCCCTGCACCCACATGGAAGAACAGGAGAAGCACCTGGCTCCTGGCTTAGGATCAGCAAGGTGTGCCTGCCACAGCGGCCATTGTGGGGTGAACCAATGGCAAAGGAAGACCTTTCCCTCTGTCTCTCTCTCTCTCTCTCTCTGTCTACTCTGCCTGTCAAAAAAATAATAATAATAAAATAAAATAGGCAGTTGAGGAACTCTGCTCTTAGTTATTTTGCTCCATGTTTTTCTTTTTCTTTTTTTTTTTTATTTCTCTTTCTTGGATACACCAAGAGAGAGAGCAGGAAGAGGGGAGGATTGGTGGGAGAGCTGGCACGGTGAGAAGTTACTATGTACATAATGTTGTATTTATGAGACACATACAAGTTAAAAATAAATTTTAAAAAACCTGGGGTGCATATCAAAGACAAAAACCAAATAGCAAGATTTATGTTATTCAGGTTATTTCGATAAACAGAACGTCCCAGATCAGAATATCATCACGGCAGCATTTCCTTAAACTCTTATGGAAGTCAAGCAAAGGAGGGCAAGTCAATTGCAGGTGAGTTGGGAATGTCTACAGCCGGGAAGGTTTCACAAGCAAGCAAGTCCCAGTCAGTTATACACCAAGAAATGCTTTCCCATTAGCTCATTCCAGAGGGACAGACAGTTCCAACATCAGCCCGTCAGGCATGACACGAAAGGGAGGACACGGCAGGAGGATGCCCAAGCTGGTCAGCAGGTTCAGACAAAGAGGGGACAGGGCTGTGTTTGGCCTTGTCACTCACGAGTCTTAGGAGGCGATGAGAAAGGAGGGACACCAGGTCTAACGGGGAAGGGTGGGTCCTTGTAGCATGCTGTTTACTAGAACGCAGAGGCTGAAGGGATTTCCTAACCACTGATCTCCAGAGGCAGAGGGCTGCAGAAAGATGCAATGTCTTCCAGCTGAACAAAAGCAAGTGTTTGTCCTGACAGGTGAACATGGCCTGCTCTTTCTCTGCCCAACTCTCACTGTGCTCCATAGGTAACAGTCTACACCAGACAGTGTTCTCCTATATTCTCCCTCTCTCTCTTTCTACCTCTACCTCTACCTCTACCTCTACCTCAGTTCATTTTTATGACCTATTTAAAACAAGAAATTTCCAAAAAGAATATTGCCTATAAGGTTATTGGACTTTAAAACTTACAGTACGGGCCGGCACTGTGGCACAGCAGGTTAGTACCCTCGCCTGAGGCGCCGGCATCCCACAAGGGCGCCAGTTCGAGACCCAGCTGCTGCTCCACTTCCAATCCAGCTCCCTGCTGTGGCCTGGGAAATCAGTGGAAGATGGCCCAAGTCCTTGGGCCCTTGCACTCGCATGAGAGACCCAGAAGAAGCTCCTGGCTCCCAGCTTCAGATCAACGCAGCTCCAACCAATGCAGCCAACTGGGGAGTGAACCATCAAATGGAAGACGTCTCTCTCTCTCTCTCTCCCTCTCTCTCTCTGCCTCTCCTCTCTCTATGTAACTCTGACTTTTGGATAAATAAATAAATCTTTAAAAAAAAAAAAAGTTTACTGGCAACTTTTCCACCAGAATTACAAATGTGAGAAGTAGTGAAAACAAAGAGTACTTCTGGATGGCAGCATAGGGAGGGAGCTTACTGCGCTAGTCTAGGGGAAGTTAGTTAAAAAAAAAAAAGTGGAGAGTGCAATCTCAGGGAAGAGTTAGGCAGAAAACTGCAGAGGAAACTACACAAATTAGAAGGATGCTGTGGATCTAGGCTGAGGGTGTGGACGCACACAACTCAGGACCACAGCAGCCGGGAGCCTGAGCACCAGCTTTGGAGAGTGAGGTGAGACCAGACTGCAGGAGCCCAAGTCACTGGCAGTACAGCTGCGGGAAGAACCTGGCATGAGTCCAGCTTGGAGCCCTGCGGGGGCAGTATAACTGCCAACCTAGAGGAAAATAAGAGGGGTACATTTCTCTTTCCCTGACAACCTGGCACCAGTGTCCTGTGACTAGCCAAGAGAGGGCAAGCGCCATTTTAGACAAAAGTAATAGCTGCCCCAGCTCGCGACTACATGCCCAGCAACCAGCTGAAAAGAGACACTTGAGTGTGATTGCGAGAACTAATGGGGAGCTGGGTGCTCGTGACTGTGGAGCCTTGTGTGCTGGGACTGTAAAAACACTGTGGCTACATGGGAGGGTGCAGGGTGTGGCTGGGACTTCCAGCAGTCGCTGTGGATGGCCCTGCACACTTGGGACTCCAATTCCCTGGTGAGGGTCATTGCTGCAGGATCCACGCTCCCACTGGGGATTCCACGGATCCTATGTGTGGTTACTGTGGCAGTGCAGATGAATATTGTATCCAATGGGACTAGCACCCAGGCGTTGGTCTCCTATGAGGAGAGGAGGTGAGTGTGAGACTTTGCCAACAGAGCAGAACAAACCTGCCATATAATTAAAAAGAAGAAGAAAAAAAGAGGAGATTCGCCATGCTCAACTCGGGTGTCACCTTGAACACTCCCTTCACCCTTGAGTACTGAACAGAGCTCCTTGGCTACAGCCAACACTCGCCTCTGGGTATTCACTGAAAGAGCAAGACACAAGCCACAGAGGCGTAGTCCAAAGATAAAAGCCATCAAAGGTAAAAATAAAAAACAACAAATATTAGAATGTGAAGATGAAGAAATTGAAAAAATCCCAGAAATAGAATTCAAAAAATTGATTGTAGGATTATTTAGAAGAAATCAGAGGCAAATCCACAAATTAAAGAATCCATGACATGAATGAAAATTTTACCCATGAAATTGAGATTTTAAAGAGAAATCAAAATAAAATATTAGAAATGAAGAATTCAATAGATCTAATAAAAAATGTAGTTTTTTATTATTTTTAAAAACAGACTCAGTGAGACAGAAGAAAGAATATCCAAGTTAGAAGACAAGTCTCTGGAAATTTTACAGTCAGACCAAAAAACAAGAGGAGGAAATTAGAAAACTAAAAAACAGTATTAGAGATCTACGGGATACTATCAAACAATCCAACATATGGGTCTTAGGAGATCCTGCCAGTGTGGAAATAGAACAGATTAGAAGGCCTTTTTAGTGAAATAAATACAGAAAATTTCCCTAATTTGGAGAACAAAAGGGACATCCAAGTACAGGAAGCACATGGAACTCCTAACAGACATGACCAGAAAAGATCTTCACAACACATTGCAGTCAAACTCTCCACAGTAAAACATAAAGAAAAGATTCTAAAATGTACATGAGAGAAACGCCAGACTACTTGCAGAGGATCTCCAATCAGACTCACCGCTGAATTCTCATCAGAAATCCTACAGGCTAGGAGAGAATTCCAATATATACTACAAGTCTTCAGAAGAAAAAAACTGTCCACCCAGAATATTGTACCCTGCAAAGCTCTCATTTACGAATGAAGGTAAAATAAAGACCTTCCATAACAAACAGAAATTGAAAGAATTTGTCACCACTCTTCCGTCCAGTCTTACAAAAGATGCTTAAAGATGAGCTACACACAAAAGCAAAAACATGGTTATCACTATGAAAGAAGTGAAGGCAGAAAATCTCCCATTACAAGTACAAAGGAAATTCAAAGCAAACAATAGAAATATTTATGGAAAAACAGCAGGGCCAATAGTCACCTTGAATGCAAATGGTTTCAACTCTCCATTTAAAAGATACAGACTGGGCCGGCGCAGTGGCTCAACAGGCTAATCCTCCGCCTTGTGGCGCCGGCACACCCGGTTGCCCCTCTTCCAGGCCAGCCCTCTGCTGTGGCCCGGGAGTGCAGTGGAGAATGGCCCAAGTGCTTGGGCCCTGCACCCCATGGGAGACCAGGAAAAAGCACCTAGCACCTGGCTCCTGCCATCGGATCAGCGCGGTGCGCCGGCCGCAGTGCGCTGGCCGCGGCAGCCATTGGAGGGTGAACCAACAGCAAAGGAAGACCTTTCTCTCTGTCTCTCTCTCTCACTGTCCACTCTGCCTGTCAAAAAATTAAAAAAAAAAAAAAAGAAAAAAAAAGAAAAGATACAGACTGGATGAATGGGAACGGGGAAAAAAATATCATCTATTCACTGTCTACAAGAAACATCTCACCAACAAAGATACACCCAGACTGAAAGTAAAAAGATGGAAAAAAGATACTCCATGCCAACAGAAACCAAAAAAGAACTGGTAAAGCCTTGATAATATCAGACAAAATAGACTTTAACACAAAAACTGTTAAACAAAAAAGGGAACTATGTAATGATTAAGGGATCAATGCAACAGAAAGATGTGACTATCATAAATGTATATGCACCTAATTACAGGGCACCTAGCTATTTCAAAGAAATGTTAATGGATATAAAGGGAGACATAGACTCCAATACAATAGTAATGGGGGACTTCGATACCCCACTTTCTGTCAGATCAACCAGACAGAAAATCAGCAAAGAAACATTAGTTGTTAGAAGTTAATCAACATTCTAGACCAAATTTACCTAGTGGATATCTATAGCACTTTTCATCCTACAGTTCCAGAATACATATTCTTCTCACTAGTACATGGAATTTTTTCTAAGATATACCATGATAGGCCATAAAGCAAGTATCAGCAAATTCAAAAAAATCAAAATCATACTATGCATCTTCTCTAACCACATTGGAATGAAGCTGGAAATCAACAACTCAAGAATCTCTAGAACATATGCAAACACACAGAGACTGAACAACATGTTCTAAATGAGCAGGGTGTCACAGAAGAAATCAAAAGAGAGCACCTATAGAAGTGAAACTGAAGGGGCTGGTGTTATAACACAGCGGGTTAACACCCTGGCCTGAAGTGCCAGCATCCCATATGAGTGTCAGTTCTAGTCCTGGCTTCTCCACTTCCAATCCAGCTCTCTGCTATGGCCTAGGAAACCAGTGGAATATGGCCCAATTCCATGGGCCCCTGCACCCATGTGGAAGACCAGGAAGAAGCTCCTGGCTCCTGGCTTCGGATCAGCACAGCTCCGGCCATTGCAACCAACTGGGGAGTGAACCAGCGGATAGAAGATCTCTCTCTCTCTCTCTCCCTCTCCCTCTCCCCCTCTCCCTCTCTTCTCTCTCCCTCTCCTCTCTCTGTGTAACACTTTCAAATAAAATTAATAAATCTTAAAAAAAATTTTAAAAAAAATGAAACTGACATTTTGAGATGGGATGACTTTAAACAACCCTTGTCTTGACTGCTGAGGAACAGGGATTTTTTTTATACTATTTGTTGAACTCTTCACTTAGTATAAGCTTATGTGTATAAAGTTAATTGAAAATATAGCTTAGTAAAAAATAAGAATGAGAATGAGAGGGAGGAGGAAGGGGGTGGGAGTATAGATGGGAGGGTGGGTACAGTGGGGAGAATCACTGTTTCTAAAGTTGCATTTATGAAATGCATGACATTTGTACACCTTAAATAAAAGGTTTTTGGGGGGGGCAGCGCTGCAACATAACAGGTAAAGCCACTGCCTGCAGTGCCGGCATCCCATCTGGGTGCTGGTTCAAGCCCCGACTGCTCCACTTCCAATCCAGCTCTCTGCTATGGCCTGGGAAAGCAGTGGAGGTGGCCCAAGTCCTTGATCCCCTGCACCCATGTGGGAGACCTAGAAGAAGCTCCTGGCTCCTGGCTTCGGATCGGTGCCACTCCAGCCTTTGCAGCCATTTGATAGTGAACCAGCAGATGGAAGACCTCTCTC
Source organism: Sylvilagus floridanus (assembly GCA_949820135.1). Taxonomy (NCBI): domain Eukaryota; kingdom Metazoa; phylum Chordata; class Mammalia; order Lagomorpha; family Leporidae; genus Sylvilagus; species Sylvilagus floridanus. The sequence continues at coordinate 61,240,289 of OX463235.1, forward strand.
TCTCTCTCTCTGCCTCTGCCTCTCTGTAACTCTGCCTTTCATATAAATAACAACCTTTAAAAAAAAAAAAAAAAAAGTATTTGTGTATGTGTGGTGGGTGAAGTCATTGGCCAGAGGAGCTGTTATTTGAAGGGCTGTCTTCAGGGAAATTATAAAGATTTGGTTCAGTTCTTGTTTTCTCTGCAGTGAGTGGCCCATTACTCACCATATCTAGAGTTTGGTGGAGCTGAAACTCATATCCAAGTTGCTTCTGCAACCACCAACCTATATTGTGGCTCACTGGGTCAGGATCTCCTGGGGTAAGAGTGATGCTTTTTTAGGTCCATCCTGCTTGAGCATTGAATTCTTTCTTAGAATATAGAGCTTTTGTTTATGTTGCTAGCCCAGATGGGAGAGCAGAGAATTAGGAAGTTTTAGAAAGAATGAAAAGACTTGCAAGGTAAGGAAGCGCTTTGAAAAGCAAAGCAGATGGTCTAGTTGCCTCTTCCATTCAATTTATAATCAATATTTTTTAATCTCTAACAAATAGTAAATGAGTAGTTCTAGGGTAATTATTTTGAAAGAAAAAAGAAAAGATAACCCTACATGCAAAGAAACCTTAAGCTTGTTTTATTTGATTGGGTACTGTGTTTTATCTTATTCTAATATCCTTTACTTAGCACAGTCTTTGGCATTTAGTGGGTGCTCAATAAATTGCTATTAGCTAACTATTAATTACTTGGAAATGTATTAATTGCCTTTTCATAGTATTTATCTTTCTTCTCTCATTAGGGGGTATAGTTGTAGCTCCCAACATTTTTATGTGGCTTGTCAAAACACAGCCAGGATGGAAATGGCCACCACTGTTTATCTGGTTCCAGTGTTTTTAATAAGCCATCTTCATCAACAGCATAGCAGGTGGAAGGCTTTACCTGCAGGCACAAGAGGATGTAGACCAACCTTGCCCAAACACAGCTCAGGCAGATGCCCAGACAGTGCTAATTCTTGGTCAAAAGAAGAAATGTTCTTTCACACTTGCCTGATAATGCTTAATATTTCCTTCTGAGAGAGTAAAGCTTTTTACACCATGGTCCTTGTCCTTGTCAGCCTGGGTCCTTCTCCTCCTGTGTGATCCCAGCTCTTTAGTCACATAGTTCACTGGAGCTGACCAAGGCTGAGACCTAAGATTCTCTTGAAATCGAGGCATGCCAAGTGAACCTTGGGAATGTTCATAATATGCCCAGGCTTGTGCCAGGATCCATGAAATTTGTGAGGCTAAGCAAAGCGGAGTTTCCTTCTCTAAGAGCAAATTTAAAAGTGCAACTACCAAGACAGGTGTTAGACCTAGGAGATAAGTCATCATTTGGGACCCCAGCTTCCCAGATCAGAGTCCTAGGTGCAAGTCCCAGCTCTGTTTTCCATTCCAGCTTCCTGGTATTAAACATCCTGGGAGGCAGCAGATGATGACTCAAGTACTTGGGTCCCAGGAGAGAGCTGGATTGAGTTTCCAGCTCCTGGCTACAGTCTGGCCCAGCACCAGTAAATGGAAGCATGCATGTTCATTCTCTCCCTCTCCTCTCTTCTCCTCTCCTCATCTTTCAAACAAAATAAACAAATAATTTTTAATAGAAGAAAAGTACAAGCCTTACTAGAGGCTGCAACCTAAGATATAACTGGCACTCTCAGAGCCCTTCTGCAGAGTGAAGTTTGGGGTTCGGGTACTATCAGGAGCACTCTTCTCCTGTGACTGAATTCACACTGGAAATATCAACATTGGGCTGAGAAGAGAAGCTTAGAGCTCAAGCCTAATCCTCCCAAAGTGAGACTTTTGGAAGGCACCAAGGTCAAGTCGAATATCTCCTCCAGCTGGTCACTCTGAGCCGAGCATCATCTGGAAAAATTCAGTGCCTTCCTTCGTTTCTTGGCTTGGAGGAACCATCATTTTTCTAACTTTCTCAGGGTAATTTAGAGATTTTTATAATGTTTCTCTCATGCTGATTAGCCATCTGAGTCCTGGTGTGATCTATTCAGCACCAGATAATCAACCCCATGGCATACAGCATGCAATCAAAAACTTACAAGTCATGTGAAAATGCATGGAATTTGACCCATAACCAAGAGAGAAATTAGCCAATAGAAATAGACACAGAAGGCCGGCGCCGTGGCTCAACAGGCTAATCCTCTGTCTTGCGGCGCCGGCACACCAGGTTCTAGTCCCGGTCGGGGCACCGGATTCTGTCCTGGTTGCTCCTCTTCCAGGCCAGCCCTCTGCTGTGGCCCGGGAAGGCAGTGGAGGATGGCCCAAGTGCTTGGGCCCTACACCGCATGGGAGACCAGGAAAAAGCACCTAGTACCTGGCTCCTGCCATCAGATGAGCGCGGTGCGCCGTCCGCAGCAGCCATTGGAGGGTGAACCAACGGCAAAAAGGAAGACCTTTCTCTCTGTCTCTCTCTCTCACTGTCCACTCTGCCTGTCAAAAAAAAAAAAAATAGACACAGAAATTAAAGGAATTATAGAATTAGCAGAAAGGACTTTTAAAAATCCATTAGAGAGACTGATGCTGTGGCATAGCGGGTAAAGCCTCCTCCTGTAGTGCCAGTACCCCTTATGGACATCAGTTGTAGTCCAAGCTGCTCCTCTTCCAATCCAGCTCTCTGCTTGGCCTAGGAAAGCAGTTGAAGATGGCCAAAGTGCTTGGGCCTCGCATTTATGTGGGAAGGCCCAGAAGAAGCACCTGGCTCCTGGCTTTAGTTGCAGCTATTTGGGAAGTGAACCAGCAGATTGAAGATTCTCTCTCTGCCTTTGCCTCTCTGTAACTGTAACTCTGCCTTTCAAATAAATAAATAAGCCTTTTAAAAAATCTGTTAGAGGGTAGAAAAATCACACACACATACACACACACACACACACACACACACACACACAATGACCTCAGTTAATCCTAAAGAATGCAGAAAAGGAAGTAAAACAGAACAAAGAAAAGATATCCCAATTAGAAAACACAAAACAAAATGGTAGACTCAAACCCAACTGAAGGAAACAGACTAAAATGCCAATTAAAGGAATTGCAGTTAAACAAGATAAAAATAAAATTGAAAATAACCATATGTGAAATGAAAAGCATCCATATGAACAACTCATCAGATCGGTAAAGTTAAGTAACAGAAGATAGACTGGGAAGTTTGGCTAAAGCCAAATTACTTGGGTCAAAATATCAAATCCTATACTTACTACAGGCACTTGTGCTTTCTGTGTACAAATAAATGGTCCAAATTTATCTCTGTGACATGGGATGACCTTTTGGAAGAACAGCCATAAAGCTGAATTGCTTTCCAGAATGTTTTACTTCACAGGAAAAGCAGTCTTTCTCCCTTCTCCTCATTGTTATCATCTTCATGAAGAACCTAGCGACTGGGGCCAGCACTGTGGCATAGTGGGTAAAGCCACCTCCTGCAGCGTCAGCATCCCATGTGGGCACTGGTTCAAGTCCTGGCTGCTCCACTTCTGATCCAGCTCCCTGCTAATATGCCTAGGAAAGCAATGGAGAATGATCGAAGTCCTTGGGCCCCTGCTTCCACATGGGAGACCCAGAAAAAGCTCTTGGCTCCTGGTTTTGGATCAGCTCAGCTCTGTCCATTGCGGCCGTTTGGGGAATAAACCAATGGATGGAAGACCTCTCTTTCTCTATCTCTGCCTCTGCCTCTCAGTAACTCTGACTTTCAAATGAATAAATAAAGCTTAAAAAAAAAAAAAAAAAGAACCTATGTGTGAATAAGCCATGACAAGAGCCTAGGGAGATTACTGATGCCATAAACAAGAGTGTCAATTTGTTAAGTCAACAACAGGAGTCATTGTGCACTTACTCCTCATGTAGGATCTCTGTCCTTAATGTACTGTTCAATGTGAATTAATGCTATAACTAGTACTCAAACAGTATTTTTCACTTTATGTTTCTGTGTGGGTGCAAACTGTTGAAATCTTTACTTAATATATACTAAATTGATCTTCTGTATATAAAGATAATTGAAAATGAATCTTGATGTGAATGGAATGGGAGAGAAAGCGGGAGTTGGGAGGGTTGCGGGTGGGAGGGAAGTTATGGGGGGGAGGAAGCCATTGTAATCCATAAGCTGTATTTTGGAAATTTATATTTATTAAATAAAAGTTAAAAAAAAATAAGCCACATGACAAACAAAATGTTAACCTTTAAACTACGTACAATGAATCATTCTTAGAGTGAAAATGAGCTTGGAAACTGAAGAAAGCAGTAAATATAATTGTCGCTTGTCATTAAGTCAATGGAGAAAGTAAAGACAACATTGCTCACTCACAATTGTGGTTCTTGGACATTATCTCCTCATTTGTAGCATTGTCATTACTAATGGTCTATCTCATTTTTCAGTGGCCACTGAGTATGAAGGTTCCTGCAGTTAAAGGCGTTGCGAGATATAGAAAAGATATTGCTTTTGCCTGAGTTTCACGAAGCTGATATCAATCTTTTATTTCATAAACTTCAGGCTGGTTATTGCTTTAAACGCAGGCTTTGCTGCATTAAATGTGGCACTGACAGGAATACAAATAAGAGAATTGCCAGTGACACTACCCAGTGGGGCTGAGGAAGGGCCAACTTCCCCCCACACCCCGAAAATGGAATGTGGGAAAGGTCATCAAGCGGTCAGACTTAGCAATGATCTGAGCTCGGCTAACTCCTTCACCGACACACAGGTGCAGCTTTTGCTGTGGCTTGTTCCCGGGCAGAGGGACAAGGACAAATGGTTTGACTGAGACCCAGGACAAGATCTGGCTGTGGTGAGACAGAGAAGGCCCAGACCTCAAGGGTTAGATTTGGATTTGTCCCCAAATTCAGTCCCTAAATCGCCACCCCTGCTGAGCCTTGGTTACGTATCTGTGAGATGACAGCGTTTTTGCAACAGTTAATCTCTAAGCACCAATTCTGGTCTCAAAGTTTAAGGATGAAGTGCAACCTTATAAGGAGCAACCATTCATATCTGGAAAGTGTCCATACCTTCCAAAACACTAACTGTCTTGATGCTAATCGATTTTGCAAAGAAAAAAAGGGGGGGGGGGCTGTTTGCAGCTGAGTAACCTGAGGTTCAACTAAACTGAAGAGCATAGCAAATAATCACTAAGCAAATAATAGATGTAGTCCTTTTTTACAGATATTTTTTAATTTTTATTTTATTTGAAAGGCAGAGTTACAGAGAGCAAGAGAGAGGGAAAGAGAGAGAGAGGGAGGGAGTGAGAGATCTATCTGCTTGTTCACTCCCCAAATGGCCGCAACAGCCAGGGCTAGGCCAGGCTGAAGCCAGGAATTCTTCCTGGTTTCCCACATGGGTTCAGGAGCCCAAGGACTTAGGCCATCTTCTGCTGCTTTCCCAGGCCATCAGCAGGAAGCTGGATCAAAAGCAAAGCAGCCAGGACAGAAACTGCGGCCCATATGGGATGCCAGTGTTGCAGTCAGTAGCTCAACCCACTACAGTACAATCCTGGCCCCCAAATCAGGTCCTATGCCACAAGTCTTTGGGGCTTCTAATCACGTGCCTTTTATAAAACTTATCCTACCATGCCTTGTTTGTTTATCTTTTAATTCCTCTTTTCTATAAACTTTTTAATATTTTTTATTTATCTGAAAGGCAAGATGACAGGGATAGACAAAGAGAGAGATTTTCCATTTATTGATTCACTCCACAACGCCCACATCAGTGGGGCTGGATCAGACCTAAACCAGAAGCACAGGATTCAATCCAGTTCTCCCACTTGGGTAGCGGGGGCCCAGATACCTGAGCCATCATCTTCTGCCTTCCAGGGTGAACATTGGCAGGAATCTGAAATAAGATGAGGAGCCAAGACTTTAGCCCAGGCACTCCGATCGATCGATCAAGGAGACAGACATTCCAAGCACTGGCTTAACCACTAGCACTGAATGCCCACCCACACCCCACACCCCACACCCCACCCCCTACATACACACTGCCTTACAACAAAGAGGATATGAAACTTATGTAAATGAAACACTCAAGCCAAAGAGGAAATGGTGATTTGATTCCCTCACGGCAGGTTTGGATTCAGCACCAAGCTGTAAAAGTAGAACCAGCTTGTCCGTGGGACAGGATGCAGAATGAGGTCCCAAACAATGGAAGGCAGCGACTGAATCATCACTGCACATGAACGCCATCATGTCAGGGATAAGCACAAGTCTTCCCCTTGATTGACACCTGGATCGTTGTCCGAGGACTACAGAATAAAGGACAAAACCCGCACCTCTGAAGTGCCCAGCCACCTGGCCTTCCCTGCCTTTCCAGTTCAAGCTCACAAGGCCCCTTCATCTAGCACGGCCCCCAGGCAGACTCAAGGACAGTGGCTCCCTGGCACTGCCCTACACGCAACCTACTGCCTCAATCCCAGATAGATCTCTGCCTTCCTGTCCACACAGCTCCACAATGCCAAGAGGCAATCTCTCCCTCCTCCAGCAGGAGGTGCTCCTCTGGCCAACGCCTTCTTTCTCATCAGCATCCTCGCCTCCCTTATTAGCAGCATCGCTGAACCTGCCTTACCGCCCCTCTCCCTTTTTCATTCTTTATTCTCATTTGGAGTAATATCATCAAATATCAAAATACAAGTGTGAATAAGTCAAGGACTTCTGTGCAGATTTTTAGGGAATTTTCTTTTTAAAAATGGCAGCACTAAACACCAAGACTCAAGATCCTGTAGCTCAGCTCTGATACAATCGGAAGAACTCTGGCTGTGGAGGTGGAATTTTCTCCATGATATATAGAATTTTCTTTGTGATATATTTTTAAAGCCCCCCCCTCCAGATGAAAACATGTTACACTGAAAGGACATCTTTCATTCCATTGCTTTAAAACCTTATTCAGTTGACTGCTAAAACACAATACTAATCATGCTACATATTTAATGCCATGAAATATTTACAATCCCCATGACTAAGAGAGATGATGTATAGTATATTCAGTCTACAGTTCAGTAAATTCTGTTTATAAAGACCTAAAATGATGCTCACAAGTTCTCCATGCAGTACAAACAAATTTTTCTTTAAAAAAAAAAAAATAGTATCCTGTCTCCAGAATTTGATTTTCATTCTGAAGGATGCTGTTCTCTAGTTATGTCTCAGATGACATAAATAAATCTAGGTTGTAACTCTTTCCTACAGCCCATCAAAGTGCATTCTGCCTTGTGGCTCAATCATTTCTGAACAGGTGAGATTGTTCCTGCAGCTCCTAACATTTTAGATATAGTCCCATAAAAGACTACATCTCAGTACATATTTGCTAAGTGAAATAAAAATTCTCAGTTGGGTTTCCCAGAGGTCTGAACAATTCCCCACTGTGGTTTTCTCGTCTCATAGGAAGTGCTGGCTGCACCCTGGAGTTTGTAACCCTGGGAAACCAGAACACTCCGTAGTAGACATGAGTTAAAGCAAGACCTGCCAAGAACCTTCGTTCGTCAGACTGAAACTATTTTCCCGACTTCTATCTCAGCTCATTTGCCTCTTTAAATCATGTTGCCTCTGCGACTTCCTTTTCTCAGCAGTTCTGCCTCCCTTCACACAAAACAAATCACTAAAATCAGTTCATGAGTACTCAATAAATATTTGTTGAATGAATAGAAAAGTATCGATGAAACTTCGCTACCACTGGCCAGGTACTAGAGATGAAACTGTGGGAAGAAGAAATATGGGCTCTTATGCCACGAAGCTAAAGGTTGAGAGAATAAGACAGACCTTCAGGCAAATCACCATGAAGTCAACACTGACCCATCAGTGTGCTAAGGGCTAAGGAGGAGCCTTGCATGTGGTACTAAGAGCTTCCGGTTTGGGGCTGGAGCTGGCTAGGGAGGTCAGGAGTGTGCCCTGAGAAACAGAAGCTGTGGCTAAGACCTGAAAGGTGAGTGGGAGGTCACAGGTGGAGACAGGAGATGAGCGCACCAGGCAGAGCAAGCGGCATATGCAGAGGCCTGTGGGAAGGAATCTGCAGGTTACCAGGGGCTGCAAGAAGGGCACAGTGCTCCACAGAGAGAGTTAAGGAGAAGGAAGTGGGAATTAAGTCTGGGGAGGAAGGGTGACATCAGGTCACGCAGGTCTTTTTTCCGTATTCCATCAGGTCTAGTCTAAGAGCCACAAAGGTAGAATTGGAGGGATTTTTTTTAAAGGTTTATTTTTTATTTATTTGAAAGGCAGAGCTACAGAGAGACAGAGATCTTCCATCCGCTGCTTCACTCCCCAAACTGCCACAACAGCCAGGGCTGGGCCAGGCTGAAGACAGGAGCCAGGAGCTTCTTCTGGGTCTTCCAAGTAAATACAGGAGCCCAAGCACTTGGGTCATTCTCCGCTGCTTTCCCAGGCCATTAGCAGGGAGCTAGATCAGAAGTGGAGCAGGGGCCGGCGCTGAGGCACAGCGGTTTAATGCCCTGGCCTGAGGCGCCAGCATCCCATGTGGGTGCCAGTTCGGACTTGGCTGCTCCACTTCCAATCCAGTTCTCTGCTATGACCTGGGAAAGCAGTGGAAGATGGCCCAAGTCCTTGGGCCCCTGTACCCATGTGGGAGACCCAGAAGAAGCTCCTGGCTCCTGGCTTAAGATCGGCTCAGCTCCGGCTGTTGCGGCCAATTGGGGAGTGAACAAGCGGATGGAGGACCTCTCTCTCTCTCTCTGCCTCTCCTCTCTGTGTAATTCTGACTTTCAAATAAATAAATAAATCTTAAAAAAAAAAAAAAAAAGAAGTAGAGCAGCTAGGACGCAAATTGGTGCTCAAATGCAATGCTGGTGTCGCAGGCAGCAGCTTGACCTGCTACACCAGACCATCAGCCCAGGAATTTTTTTTTTTATGTCAGAGAATCAGAGACAGAGAAAGATCTCCGATCCACTGGCTCACTTCCCAACTGCCCAGAACAGCCAGTCCTGAACCAGGCTGTAACAGGTGCCTGGAACTCAGTCCAGGCCTCCTACATGGGTGGCAAGGATTCAGCTACTCAACTCAAGCACATTAGCAGGAAGCTGAAATTACAAGCCAGTCCAAACCAGGCGCTCTGATAGAGGATGCAGGCATCCTAAGCAGTGTTTTAACTGCTGTACCAAACAGCTCTTGTTAGGGGATTTAATGCAGAGAGTTGACATAACTGGATTTGAATTTTGAATTTCAAAACCAGTGGGAAATTACTAATACAAAAAGAGGATGGCAACAGCAGAAAGGTCCTGTGAAACTGACACTGATTAGGCAGGGAGCCGGTCCGTGAACACAGGAGCTGAGAGACTTCCAGCAGTCTTCTTGCTGGAGCCATGCACCACTAAAGCCCCATTCAACATGGCTGCAGGCTCAGCACACCCACTTCCCATGATGCACTCGAGCCTCACTTTCTCCTTCATGCAGACGTGGTGATGTCCACGAGTATGCTGAGCTCCATGTGGAAACACCATAAACCTTCACAGAGATCACAAGCACTAAAGCCCCGCCCATGCCCCACCCTATTTGTATATTCAATTAGGGTACCACCTTTTACCCCATAAAGGGGACGATCTGAACTTGGGTGGGCACAGCAGAGACAATAGCAGCTATGCCAGCAAACACCCTCTCTCGTCATAAAGAGGCTGCCTGCACTCCTGTGTGTGCGTGTTCTACCTCCTTAATCTCTTTAAATAAGCTCTGCTCCCATTTTTGCACTTTATTTATGTATCTGCTTAGAATTTGTCTCTCACCCAGAGACAAGAATTTAGAATAAATCCAGCTGAGGAACCCTTACTCCACAACAAGGGGAGGGAACTATGACCTGGCAGGTTAAAAATAGCATGGTGGGGGGCGGATCTGGTATTGTGCACAGCATAGCAGGTTAGGTTTCCTCCTGGGACAGCAGCACCCCATATCAGAGCACTTGCTTGAGTTCTGGCTGTTCCTCTCCCGATCTAGCTTCCTGCTATTTTGCCTGGGAAGGCAGCAGAAAATGGCCCAAGGGCTTGGGCACCTGACACCCACATGGGAGACCCAGATGGAGCTCCAGCCTCCTGGCTTTGAACCTGGCCCAGTCCCAGGCATGAACTGTTCCAGACTCTGTAAGGACCAAACACACAGCACTCAATTAAATCACAACTTATATCCCAAAGCAAGTTGTATTTGGGGTTAATTAAAAACACTTGGCACCACTCTATTTAATTAATTCTTTCCATCCTTGTAGAAAGTGCTAAAGGGTAAGTTTTTAAATGTTTAAAACCGTGACTTTCATACGGATATCAGATGAGCATGTGTTAAGGATGTTACTCATTGTGAATGAGGAGACCAAAGCTTTTGCCACCACATTCTCTATTTTTGTCCCATTGATTATTCTAATTTTCTCCTCTGGATCTAAATTCCAATTGTACAGGTTGAAAGTGTGTGTGTGTGTGTGTGTGTGTGTGTGTGTGTGTGTGTGTGTGTGTAGGTGGGATGTGTGTGAATAGCCTTGGTTTTAAGAAAGTATTCTCTGTAGTTACAGTGTGTTTTGTTATCAGTTTCCCTAATTAATAATAAACTCTAATTAGATATGGGGAGAGAGGAGTTCCCTGAGGATGCATCCTTTTGAGAAAAAGAACAGAAAGGAAGAAAATAGAAAAGATGTTAGCATGGAAATCTAGTTACCCCTTGCTGGAAGCCTACAGTCCTAAAGAGAAGGTAACAGCTCCATTCATCTGCATTTATTGAGCATTTACTGCATGCTGTGACAAGATGTGTAGTACCAGGTGGTGTGAGGATTGCAGAAATGATTATGAGGCTGACTCCTGCTTATAGGGCTTATAACTTGGTTGAGGAATAAAGACAGTGGGAGGCAACCTGTTGAGCACCTTTATTTTGTAGTTAGAGAAGACAGACCAGGATGGAGAAGCAGCTTGGAAACTTTTCTTGAGAGAATTCTTAGTAAGAAGCTCAGGCATATAGCTAACATTGTCCAGTGATTGCACATCAGTGTCTGAAAGGATGGTGGGTGGGAGGGGATCAGACTTATGCATGTGACTCTGAAAGGCAGAGTTAAGTCTCATTCATTTGAATGAGCGGGTTCTGTCCCAGACACTGGAATTACAGAACAGTGAAAGACAGACAAAGACTTTTGCCATCAACAGGATAAAGTTGCAGAGAAGAGAGGCTCCCAGGAGCTGTTCAGAGGTGGCCTTTGAACTCTGTGAGGGCCTCTAGGGAGCACCCATGTTTACTGGTTTGAAGACCTCTTGGTGAGGATATGGTTAAGAGAAAGTACATTTGCAAGTGACAGAACCAAGTGGCTTTTGCTTATGCTTTTTTTCTGCCCTGTTTGGCTTTTTGAAGACCTGGATGTACCTTCTTCCTGGGTGGGTGAGAATGTTCTGGCATAGGTTAGCTTGGCACCCAGTGGAGTCCATTTCTGCCTGACAACCAGGTGCTACTATCTCCCATAGGCTGTTGAGACTGGGCCCATGATATTGGTCAGAGGCACTTTGTTGCCCCCTTATGAGTGCCCACTTCTGAGCCTGGGGGCTGAGGAACACTGGGAAGATCTCCTCTCTGCCACTGAAGAACTCAAAATAGAACTGGGAGAACGGGGGTTGGGGCATCCTATGTGTATGGCTTGAAGAAGCCCATGCAGTCAACTTTATTGAAGATCTACATGGCACTTTATCTCCTACAGTTATCCTTTCTAACAAATAGGTATGGGAAGCAGTAACACATTGTTGGTAATGTATTCTATTTTGGTTATGGTGGCGGGGAATACCCACAGTCAGCTTCCACAAGTATGTGTGGAACATCTACTCCCAACGAGGCATAGTCCTGGGTACTGTGGATACAAACATATAGTAGCCTAACACCTTAACAGTGTGTTTCTGTAAACAAAACAAAGCAAGAACTGCTTAAATAAATAAGTCGTTGATAGAGAATTATTTAGATTTGAGTGATTAACCCTGACCAGTATGGATGAAATGACCTGACAAACCAACATATCAAAACTCTGCAGGAAGTTTACTTAGGATAGGCCAAACAGGAGCATCTTAAAATCTAGAGTGGATTTGGTTTTAAATAATATAATAGGTTAACATTCTAAAGTACATGTCTACCTCATGAAATATTATATCTTAGGTATTTAATTTAAAGTCACAGTGAACATTACGTTTTAATTAATGAACCTTGCTTCAGAAGGCAATGAGGACTATTTCTACCAATTAGTGTCAGGTCTACCTCTTATACATTTGTCTTCTCATTCCACACTAGCACAACAATGTGAAGGGAGGGGGGATTAGCGACCTCTCATTCACTGCACACACTTGAATTTTTTCTCCCACTGGTAACTCACTTTTTGTAATCTTCCTGCCAAGGACAGCTAAAATATCTACAGCCGCATCTGTGTCTTTGCTTGGCCTATGATCGTGGCAAATTCCATTTTCTTCCTAACAAGCACTGACAGAGCTGCCTACCTGAAATCCGCCCGGGACGGTGGCCATCTTGCCTCTCAGACTCGTCGGAATCTGCAAACAGCAGCTGCCTACCAATGGTAGCCATCTTGCCTCTCAGACTCGTGCTGTGGCCAGTCAGAAGAGCAGGTGAAATCCTGGCTTCATCACTTGCTTATTAGCTGTGCCACCTGCACAAGCCATTTAATCTCCCTCAGCTTTAGCTTCTTTACACTTGAAACTGGGCTCTGAATAGAGCTCATGGTGTAGTGTTTGGAGGAGGGTTAAACGAAACAATGTGTGTAGTACTTAGAAGCAGACCCAGCAGTTACAGAGTCCTGGGTAAAATAAGTATTTGCCATCATTCTGCCTTCAACCCGTGCACTTTGTGAAAACCTTTCATCTGTTTTCACAGTCACCCCACAGAACCATATATTCCCAGTAGGGTTTTGCTTTGTTTTGCTTTTGTTTTGTTTTTGACAAGTGACTGCCCTTCCTCACCGGACACTCCATGAACCAGGTGTCTGGGATGGTGGTGGGCCTCCCTAACTTACACACTGCCTTGTGGTGGAATGAGAAGGCCATGCCAAGATGGCCACTGGCAATGGAAACTGCCTGGCAACAGCCTGTGATTGGATGGCTTCGGAAACTGCCTGGCAATAGGCTGTGATTGGTTAAGGCATAGACTGTCCCTTGACCAGATTGGCTGCCTTGGCTATTTAAGCTGCTGTACCAACTGATATAAACGAGTCTGCAGGCTGCTCACCTCTGGCCTGCTTTCACCAGACTCCCGGGGTCTGTGTGGTGACTCCACACCTCTTGCGCCCACCGCGTTCCTCCTCTCAGTACAAATCCATCTCAACCTGCCTCACCTGGCTGACAGAGTCCAGTGCTGCAGTGGGATCATGATTCCCCAGGGGAGAGAAGGGTAGGAAGTGGACTGGCCAAAAGAAGACTCAGAATCAGCTCAGAATTCAGCTTGACGGAGGATGGGCATGGTCCTGTGTCCAGGTGGGACCAGTCCTGAAGTTAGGGACTTAGGGAGCTCATCTGTGGACTAGAGAGGTGGGAACAGGGTGGCTGAAGCCAGGGCATCACAAAGTTAAAGGTTCTGCCTGTGATCATGGAGCAAAGGAAATCCACTGAATTTTCTTTCTTGGTCAAGTTTGTCAGGCTTCTGAACCTTCTCCTAGGCTCATCGGTGTACTTCCTTGTAAAATCTACTTTAAGCAAGGAACCCTTCTAATTAAGCCTGTTAAGGACTCTACCCTTGATATCTAATCACCCTCTACATCTGGTTGTGGAGTGATCCTCTACCATCACAGATTTGATGTCTGACCCTGGCCTGCCTCCAGCAAGAATCCTGTTGGGTCATTTTAGCCAAAATCCCCCATCCCTGATGATTCCTCTTGGCATTTTCCACCCACTGAGCCCCACCCTGTTCCTTGGCATAAATCTCCATTTGCCCATGCTGTATCCCAATTTGAGTCTAATCCCTCTTCTCCATTGGAAGACCCCACTGCAGAAGTCACTACAGCTTTCAGGATGTCCCTAGATACAATCTTCCTTAGCAAGTTTTTCAGGTATCATTGAAGAATTCTGTAACAGCTTTAACAAAGGTTTTGTATCTTATTGGTGCTGAAAACCAAACACAGAACTGCAGACTACCTGAGGCTACAGACTACAAAGCTCAACACGCAGTGAGAACAGAAAAAGATTCTAGGGTCAAAGTGAACATAAATGTCTCAAAGGCTTTGTTTTAATGGAAAACAGCACAACAGAAGGGAGCCCTTAGCCTTCTCCTACGTGTTGCAAAGAATGGAGCCCACACTGGGTGTGCCGTCTAACACTAAACAGGACAGAGTCGGGGGAAAGGCACAAAGACCTGCAGAGGAAAAAGCCCAGAAGGAAAGGGAGCAGTGGGCAGATTGGTGACACTGCAGACAGAGAGGCTGGGAGTCCAGCTTTGGTGACTTCCTAACATGGTGAGCAGTCTTGTGTGTGTGTGTGTGTGTGTGTTTTAAGATTTATTTATTTGAAAGGCAGAGTTACAGAGAGGCAGAGGGAGAGAGAGAAAGAGTCTTCCATCCACTGGTTTATTCCCCAGATGGATGCAACAGCCAGAGCTGCACTAACCTGAAGCCCGGAGCTTCTTCCAGTTCTCCCATGCGGGTACAGGAGCTCAAGGACTTGAGCCATCTTCTATTGCTTTCCCGGGCCATAGCAGAGAGCTGGATCAGAAGTGGAGCAGCTGGGACTCGAACCAACGCTCATATGGGGTGCTGGCACTGCAGGTAACAGATTTACCCAATACGCCACAGCACCAGCCCCGTGAGCTGTCTTACACAAAGGACAGAGGCAGGCTGTTGCCCCAACAAAATGGCCTTGGGAAGTCTGAACCCAACACAAGATGTGCCAATGGGACAAAACACTGAGGCCTGACCAGGGACAACCTACAAGGCTCTGCTCCACCTCCATCATAAACTCCCCTGTCCTGGGCCCCTTTTGGACACGCCCTGTCTCCGCTGAATCCCACACTCTCTTAGGGCCCCAGAAGCTGCTGCTTTCTGTTCTAATCACACCCAGCTGAGGGTCCCATCAGAGCTGACACATCCATCCAGCTGTTAGAGAACTCTCCCTATAGTCCTGCCTACAGTTAGGGGACAACGTCTGATAGGACACTGAGTGGCAGCCACATGCAGCCTCCACACCTGTGTGTGAGAGCTCACCGGGGTCCTCCCCACGGCTCAACATCTATAATTCCACTCCCTTCTGCTGCCTGGTCGTCCTCACTCTAAGAACCACACTGCCATCTGCTGGCAGAACAGACAGGGGGCCTCGGGGGCTGCCTGCGTGTGTGCTGGAAATCCTGGCTGCCTGACGCCTGTAGTGATGCCCTCCTAACCTGGGGCGTGCGGCACTGCCAGCCGTGGGAACCCCAGGCGCTGCCCCTGATCTCCCTGGACTCTTTGTCCCTTCCTTCAAAACTCTTTCTCTTGTTCAGAAATGTGTGTCCTCTGCCACCACCCCACCTGGGCATGCTGCCCACTCCACAGGAGAGAGCTTGGTGCTCTGGGGAGGGCCAGACACCTTCCACTGGGGACTCAGCCCTGCTCCCAGGGGGCTACAAGCCACAGCTCTGCACCACAATGCCCCAGGCACACCTGGCCACATCGTCTGCTGTGAGATGTGTTATAGGTTTGTTCCTTGCTTTAACAACTCAGAAATGAGGGCACATCTTAGAGCCATGATATGTCTGAGGGGGAGCTCTCCATGATACCTTCTAGAGAGGTCAGAGAAGCGCCGGCATGGACACATTTTGCTGTCAATAGATGGACTGCACAGGGACGTGAATTACGCGTATCTCAATACAGCTGCAGTTCATTTTGTAAAAAGTGCCGCGGGTTGAGTTCACGGGCGTACATGCAGAGCTGACATTTGAAGACAACCTCCACGGGAGCTTTCTCAGCCCTCAGATGCACGCTGCAGGCAGATGTTACCACTAACCCCATGCTGCAGACGGGAAACCATGGGCCCAGAGAGACCATGTTCTTGCCCAAGGATTCTCAGCTAGTACACAGTGCCATTGCTCCGGAACCTATGTTCCTATTACAGTACTCTGCTTATACATGTTACTTCTGTAGTGGAAAAATAAAAAAAAAATTCTTTGTAAGAAAAATATATCAGGGCTGGAGCTGTGACATACAGGGTAAAGCTGCTACCTGGGACACCAGCATCCCATATGGGCTCCAGTTCGAATCCCGGCTGCTCCACTTCCAATCCAGCTCCCTGCTAATGCCCCTGGGAAAGAAGCAGAGGGTGGCCCACGTCCTTGGCCCCTGCCCCTTTGTGGAAGACCTGGAAGAAGCTTCTGGCACCTAGCTTTGGCCAGGCGTAGCCCTCACCATTGTGGCCATTTGGAGAGTGAAACAGCAGCTAAAAGATTTCTCTCTCTCTCTCTCTCTCTCTCTCTCTCTCTCTCTCTCTCTCTTCCTATCTCTATCTCTCAACTCTGTCTTTCACATAATTAAAATCTTTCAAAAAAATCTCCTTGGGATTAAAAAAAAAGGTTGATAGGAAGCAACCATGATATCTCTCCATATTATTCAGTGATAAAAAGAAATAAGCCTTGGCCGGCGCCGTGGCTCAACAGGCTAATCCTCCGCCTTACGGCGCCGGCACACCGGGTTCTAGTCCTGGTCGGGGCACCGGATTCTGTCCCGGTTGCCCCTCTTCCAGGCCAGCCCTCTGCTGTGGCCCGGGAGTGCAGTGGAGGATGGCCCAGGTGCTTGGGCCCTGCACCCCATGGGGAGACCAGGAAAAGCACCTGGCTCCTGGCTCCTGCCATCGGACGAGCGCGGTGCGCTGGCCGCAGCGCGCCGACCGCGGCGGCCATTGGAGGGTGAACCAACGGCAAAAGGAAGACCTTTCTCTCTGTCTCTCTCTCTCACTGTCCACTCTGCCTGTAAAAAAAAAAAAAAAAGAAATAAGCCATCGAGTCACAAAAAGACATGGAGGAATCTTAACTACCTATTTCTAAGTGAGATAAATCTCTCTGAACAACCTCCATATTTTTTTTTGACAGGCAGAGTTAGACAGTGAGAGAGAGAGAGAGGGAGAGAGGTCTTTCTTCCGTTGGTTCACCCCCAAAATGGCCGCTACGGCCCGCGCGCTGCGCCACTCCAAAGCCAGGAGCCATGCTTCCTCCTGGTCTCCCATGCAGGTGCAGAGTCCAAGCACTGGGGCCATCCTCCACTGCCTTCCCAGGCCACAGCAGAGAGCTGGACTGGAAGAGGAGCAACCAGGACAGAACCGGTGCCCCAACCGCAACCAGAAACTGGGGTGCCGACGCCACAGGCGGAGGATTAGCCTAGTGAGCCACGGCACTGGCCACAACCTCCAAATTTTATGGCTGTAATTATATAACATGTGGGAAAGGCAAAGGTAGAGACAATGAAAAGATCAGTGGTTGCCAGGAAGCTGCAAAAAGCAGAGAGATTTGAATCAGTGAGACCCAGAGGATATTTGCTCAGGTGGGGAACCTATTCTATACGATGCTATCATGTGGGCACAGGACATGGCATTTATCAAAACCCATTGAAACGTACAGCACAGAGACTGGGCCTTCATGTAAGCACATCCTTAAAACATCATTGAGGAGGTCAAAAGACTCCCAGTGTGGAATGCAGTGTCTGACAAGATGATCTCACTGTATTAAAATGCATGGAACAACCTCACAGGAAGGGAGTAGGGGAAAGGGTGCTAATCTAAGAGGCTCTGGAGAAAACTGAGTGGGCTCTATAGACCCACAGCAAAGGAACTGCACCTGAGCACTGGAGGCTTGTTGACAAGCTCCCTATAATGGTACAGGTTAACAATCCCAGTAGTGCCGTACAAATACGGCCGAATGCGTGCTGGCTGCTGGGTCCATGTTTCTCATTGAGGAAGTGAGCGGTTACAGGTAAGCCAGGGGCGGTGACCATGGATTAAAGTAGGAGGCAGTGTGAATTCACGTTTAGCCTGATATGCACACAGACGGTAACGTAGGGAAGCATTTCTACATGTGCGTGTGTACATACACACACACACACACACACACACACTGACAGGGGCATACATGAGGGACAGAGGAGCCTGCAGAAAGCGCTTCCAATGGCTAAAGCTGGAACATTTTGAACCACAAAATAAATAAGGTGGTATAAACTAATTATAACCCAAAGTATAACTACTTATAAGTTTTATGTATATGAAGGAGTAAATAAATGTGGACCATGAGATAAACCTCCAGGGAGAAAGAATTCCCAGTAATTTTGT
The DNA here is from genome assembly GCA_949820135.1 of Sylvilagus floridanus. Classification (NCBI taxonomy): domain Eukaryota; kingdom Metazoa; phylum Chordata; class Mammalia; order Lagomorpha; family Leporidae; genus Sylvilagus; species Sylvilagus floridanus. The sequence continues at coordinate 61,258,505 of OX463235.1, forward strand.
AGATTCCCCGCACTGAAGGTTAAGCGCAACTTTCCACCCCAGTGACTGACTTTCCAAGAGTGCAGTATGGAAGTGGGGGTGAAAGAGTTAATGTCCAGTGGAGAACGATGACAAAGCTACCTCAGCCAGCTGCTCCTGGTCAACTCTGCAGTGAGAAGTCACACGGAAAGTGTGCCCATGGCACCATGTGATGCAAATGGCCTTTCCTCTCTGGTCCTCCCACAAACCAGGAACCACCGTTTAAAATCCTCAATATAGACATAGTCTACAAATGTTTGACCAGCATTCCTTAAAACTGCCAAGGTCATCAAAAACAAACTTGAAACGCTGTCACAACTTTATGAAAAGAAAGGTTTGTTTAGCTCGGGTTTGAAGTTTCATGGGCATGATGCCTGCGACAGTACAGTTCAGGTCTCAGGGAGCCGGTAATGGTGGGAACGCAGATGGGAGCCGGCAGGTGATCACCCCTCAAACAGGCACAGAGCGAGAGGGCGGGCAGAGTCGAGCTTGCTCCTTTGACATCAACCCTCTCTAGAATTTCAAAGGAACTGCATTCCCCTAAGGACCTCCCTCTGTGTCTCCCCTCTCAAAGGTTCCACATCCCCCAGTAGTGACACCAGAGGATTCAGATTCCAATTACAAGGGACCCTGCAGGGAGGCACTCCAGATTCAAACCACAGCAACAACCCAGTGCAATGTGGTATCCTGGGACCTTGGCACAGAAAAAGAACTGGAGGGTAAAAACTAAAGAAATCTGAATATTTAGTTGCTAATGATGCATCCACATTGGTTTATTCATTATGCAAATGCCCCCTAGGAACATAAAACGTTAACCACAGGGAAACCTGCTGCAGCGTGCAAAGGAGCTCTCCTCACTGTTTCCATGGCAAATCTCGAACTGTGTTAAACAATAAAGCTTGTGTTTAAAAATTGTGATCTAGGAAAAGTGGGAGATACTTCGGAAGGAAGAAATAGAGGACAATAAGCAGAGAACTAAAAACAGAACATGTATCTCTCCTTATTTTAAAATGTCAGCGCCTGCGGCGTGAAGAGCTGGTGTCCTACAGTGCTCAGGCCGAGTCCCGCGCTGTGCCGAGTGACTTTCGCATCACTTCACTTCACTCTCCAAATATGCCATCAGTGGACTACGTCAACACCCCCACTTTGTAACTGATGAAACCAGAGGTCAGACAAGATCAAGGTACCCAGTTATTAAATGGTGGGACTGGGGGCTGGTGCTGTGGCACAGCAGGTTAAAGCCCTGGCCTGAAGCGCCAGCATTCCATATGCGCACCGGTTCTAGTCCCGGCTGCTCCTCTTCCAGTCCAGCTCTCTGCTATGGCCTGGGAAAGCAGTGGAAGATGGCCCAAGTGCTTGGGCCCCTGCACCCACATGGGAGACCAGGAAGAAGCTCCTGGCTTCAGATCAGCGCAGCTCCGGCCATTGATGCCATTTGGGGAATGAACCAGCGGAAGGAAGACCTTTCACTCTGTCTCTCCCTCTCACTGCCTGCAACTCTACCTCTCAAATAAATAAATAAAATCTTTTAAAAAAATAAAATAAATGTTGGGACTGGATCCTACTCTTCTCCTACTATCCTGTGTGCTTTGAATATGCTTGCAATGTCATCATCCATTATACCAATAAATATTTCCTGGTATCCGTGTATGAGCCCAGTCCTGAGCAATAGCTGATGATGTTGGACCCCAAAGAACTACAAGTCTAGTTGAAGAGACACGAGGAAAACCAAATAGTTTCAAAGGACTCTCAAATACGGTCTGTGAAGGAAGCAAATGCAAACGAAAACTTAGAGTGGGAACTTCCTGCTGGAACAACTGGGGAACACTTCATGCTGGGATACGCCGGCCTTGAACTAGATTCTGAGGAAAGGAAGGCGTGGAGGAGGAAGGGCAGCAGAGGGCTCTCCAGCCAGGGCGTTAGTGCTCTCCGCCACCACACAGCAGGGAAGCAGCTCTCTGGGACTGTGAGGGCCGGGAGACCAGGAGTGGCTGTGATGCTGGTCTGGGCCATCAATCGAGACCTCAGATAGTCCCTTCCACCTCTAGCAAGAAGGATGTGCGCAGTCCACTCGAACAATCTGAACACAGAGCATCCTACGTTGAGAGAGATCCTCAACCAAGCAGACTGTCTTTTTGCAACTTCTCCTTTCAAAGAGAACATGAATAATTTTTTATGAATAATTTTTTTTTGACAGGCAGAGTGGACAGTGAGAGAGAGAGACAGACAGAAAGGTCTTCCATTGCCGTTGGTTCACCCTCCAATGGCTGCCGCGGACGGCGCGCTGCGCTCATCATCCGATGGCAGGAGCCAGGTGCCAGGTGCTTTTCCTGGTCTCCCATGGGGTGCAGGGCCCAAGCACTTGGGCCATCCTCCACTGCACTCCCGGGCCACAGCAGAGAGCTGGCCTGGAAGAGGGGCAACCGGGACAGAATCCGGCGCCCCGACCCGGACTAGAACCCGGTGTGCCGGCGCCGCAAGGTGGAGGATTAGCCTGTTGAGCCACGGCGCCGGCTTTATGAATAATTTTTTAAACGCCTCTCTCTATCTCTCTCTCTCTTTCTCCCTCTTGCCATTTCTCTCTCACACACACAGGGTTTCAACTCCTCTTTAAAATCCTGTTTCTCTCTCTCTCTTCCCTGTGAGCACTCTTTGGTCCCATAGCAAAGTGGCAGGAGGTAGTACCCATCACTCTCACATCATCCTTGCCTGATACCCCCAGCTCTGACTCACCTATCTTGCCCACCTGGCCACTGTCAATATTGCTGTATTTTGTTTTCACTTTATTTTGTTTGTAAACTTATCACAGATTCAAAAAACCACATAAAAACAAACGCGGGGCTCAGTGAACCCCTCATAACCACAACCTTACCTCTTTCCATTTTCTTCTAATCTGAAGAGTTACTGGGGAAAATTCTGAAAGCAACCTAATATTTTTTCCACTGTAAATTACTGAGTCTTGTTTGAACAGTGGTAGCTTTGGGATCCGCAAGGAGAGAAGGTCTACACTTCCGGGAATGGAGAGTTCCTACCTGTACTTCCGGGGAAGAAAAGTCCGTGTCAAGATCCCCGCGGGTGCCTAAAGGTCAACCAATGAGGATCAGCCCCGCCCCCGCCTCAACCTTTAACCCCCATGCCCTGAATCTCTAAAAGGAGCCCTCCCAATCTCTGACGCGCCACCCCCCACCCCCGCCACCCCCCCACTCCCGCTCTGTTGGGACCGGGGACCCTCGCCTGCCCGGGAGCAGAATCCCAGTAAAAGCCTGTGAATTAACTGATTAGTCTGCCTGGGAAGATTTGTTATGCGCCGGACACCTTGCAAACAGCAGGGAATTGTTTTTTTCCCTAAAGCACAATACTTTTACTGCAATACTCATAGGTCCTCCTGGCCATTCTGGATTTATTTATTCTGTTATCTGCTGTGTCCCTTTAAAGAATCGTTACAAGCATTTCTATCACAGGAATGTTCTCTTTAATTGTGGTCTTTAATATTTATCTATTCTCTCACTTTTTTTTTTTTTTTTTGACAGGCAGAGTGGACAGTGAGAGAGAGACACAGAGAGAAAGGTCTTCCTTTGCCGTTGGTTCACCCTCCAATGGCCGCCGCAGTGGGCGCGTTGCAGCCGGCACAACGCGCTCATCCAATGGCAGGAGCCAGGTGCTAGGTGCTTTTTCCTGGTCTCCCATGGGGTGCAGGGCCCAAGCACTTGGGCCATCCTCCACTGCACTCCTGGGCCACAGCAGAGGGCTGGCCTGGAAGAGGGGCAACCGGGACAGAATCCGGCGCCCCAACCGGGACTAGAACCCGGTGTGCCGGTGCCGCAAGGCAGAGGATTAGCCTGTTGAGCCACGGCGCCGGCCTTCTCTCACTTTCTTTTTCTTTTTTGGGGAAATCTATTATTTGAACGGAAAATGTTTTTGCCCACCATTTGTATTTGTCACGTTCTCTAAATAATTTTTGTTCATGTGTCTTGATTTTTTAGTTTCTCTTACTCATCTTCTATTAAGTTAAGATATTATATGTAATGGTTATTTGCTCCTTGGGTTCCTCATATTTAGGATTCCGTCTTTTAGATAACTGGGTTTTTTTCTTATCTTTTCCTGAGTTCTTCCTGTTTCCCAGATTGGTTTCTCTGTCGTATGTTGCTCTTGCACACATCATTGGTAAGCGTGTCAATGTGCTTTTGAAACCATGTCGTTTGCATCTGCCCGTGGCCCTGTCTGTGACACGCTTGCCTTGTAGCCAAGTCATCCTGCGCATCGCTTTCCTTTGCAAACCTGCACAGCGTCCCACCACAATCTTCGTCTCTGTTGCTCATGTTTATGTAAAATTAATTTTTTTCTGAACTCCTGGAAGGAGACTTGACCACAAACAGTTTTTCCAACTTAGGGCCCTGAAACGCCATTTCCTGTGGCTGCTGTGAAGGGTTCAAACCCAGAGCTCTTCCTCTCTGAGCGCGCCTCGCTCTGCTCTGCCTCCAAACGAGCCTTCCCCTTGCTTCGCCCCTCCTGCACCTGCCCTGACCCGTGTGCTCCCTATCTCTTCCCAGCAGCTTCTCCTCAGTGCTGGGCTTTGTCCAGGGGATTCCTAAGATGCTGACTGCTCCAGCCCCTGCTGCCCCTACCACACACCCCTCACACTCACACACTACAGAGTACAAACTGCTCCCAGCTCCACTGCTGTGCTCAAGTCATTGTTTTTGAGTCCCTGGTGATCACTTGGGGTTCTCCTGTTGGCAGGTGCATTGGACTCCCCATCTCTCCCTTTGTCCTCCTACACAGATGCTGGTCACACACTGGTTCTTCTCCCCCAGCTCATTTAAGGCTTTGGGAAGATGCTTGTCACTTGTATCTGGTGTGGATCTCATTCACCAGTTTGAGTGTCGCTCTCTGTTTCTCTGTGTTTAATGGAGTGATTTGGAAAGATTCAAAAACTGTGACAACTTGCCCTGATCCTGTGAGTTTCTTAACCTCAGTGTGCCGGCTACTTACAGGAACCGGAAACCGCAACATGGGCTTTAAAATTACCGAGCACCCCCGCCCTCCGTGCCCTCTCACGGCCCTCCTGGCACCCCCACTCACCTCCCGCTAGAAGCCAACCGTGCTCAAGCACTGCCAGGTGCTGCCTGCTGGGTCGTGTTGAGTCTCCACGTCACTGCCCGAAGGCCCGCAGCACCACACCTCGCTCAAGGCTTTTAGGACAAACTTCGTTCCTGTCACAGTTGCCCACTGCTAACCCAGAATAAGCCTGAGGAGAAACGACCAGTGGTTACCGTGGGGCGGCAGAGCCCAGCTGGGACACTCAGGGTGGAGAGGCCCGGAGAGCCGGGGGGATGGAGCAGCCCCTCCCGCTTCCAGCAGAGGGCCAACAACCTTCCCAGAAGTCACGCGGGGTTCAAGGGCCCTGCATCTGCGTCTCTCCTCGAATCCTCACAACCATGGACATAAAATTTCACCAAAGAATAAAGTGAGCAAGACACACAAACATCAGGTTGCCTGGAGTGATTCCATGAATGTAGCACGATGCCTGTTTTCCCACCCCTGGGGTTTCGTTCTCATTTTCAAGGGAGGAAGGAGTCTTTCCATCTGCCCTTTACCTGCGCGTCTTGCCTCGGAGCCCAGGCACATCTGGTTTCACTCCGGTCCTCAGTCCGTGTGGGACCCTCTTGCCTAGTTTATGTCTCTTGGACTTGATGCTGAGTGATGCACGCTGGGAGAGGAAGCCCCTCGCTCCCAGCATGGCTGACTTCACTTCTCGGGCTTGAGCCAATTAAGTCAAACGTGGCTCTGAGGCTGCCTGGGAAGTGACAGTCTGCGGGGCCTGCTGAACAAACGGCGGAGCTGCTGTCACACTTGAGTTACGAGCTGCCCGAGCTCCAGGTCAGCCGCGATCCTCGGCTCCCGCCGCCTTCGACAAGGCAGCTCTCAGGACATCAGAGGAGACGACAGCCTGAGGCCTGAGGCGAGGACCCCTGATTCCTGAGGGATGGCAGCTGAGAAGCATGATTAGTGTGTTCTAAGACTTGGGAAAGTGTTCCCTTTGGAGATCAATCTAGGGGCCGGTGGGGTGGCGTGATGGATAAAGCCGCCACCTGCCATGCCAGCATCCGGCTGCTTCACTATCGATTCAGCTCCCTGCTGACGGCCAGGGAAAAGAAGCAGAAGATGGGGCAACTGTTTGGGCCCCTGCCACCCACGTGGGAGACCTGGCAAAAGCTCCTGGCTCTTGGCTTCAACCTGGTCCAGCCCTGGCACTTACACACCTCTGGGGAGTGAACTCACAGATGCTCTCTCTCTCTCCCTCCGCCCCCCACCCCCTCTGTAACTCTGATTTTCAAATAAATAAATAAATCTCTAAAAAATAAAAGATCAATCTGATGAAGTATGGAGAAAAGGCACTTTAGAATTGATCTTTAGTGAATCAAAACATATCCTGTCATTGGGAGGCACCTCATTAGGAGTGTAACCTGAGAGTAACCTGTAGCAAGTGGGAAACAGGCATTTTGGACTGACAAGACGAGGAGGGAAATACAAACAGAAGTGCTTGCTATTTTGTCTTCATGTAATCTGTCAACCTAGGGTCGCCCCACCAGTAAAATTTTCTTTGCTGCCACCCTGGTTCTGAATGGAAATGAAAGATATTATTTTCTGTTCCTTTGATCGAAAAAAGTGCTGTCATTACGAACTATGCTTTGATGAGTGGCCAAAGCATACACGTTTGTCTGTCAAAGTCATTCAAATTAAAGACATGTAGGTTTCCTGAGAGAGAAGATGGCCGAACAGGAAGCACCAGGAACTCGTCCTCTGCCTGGACAGTAACTATAATGGCAGGGTCTGGCTGATGTAACTGTTTGGGAACTCCGGAGTCTACAGAAGGCCTGCATCTTGCAGGTGAAACCTTACAGTAAACTGAGGTTAATTTTGGTCCATTCAGGTCTGAGCACAACAGCAGCTACCCTTGGGCAGGCAACTGTGCCCGTGTTCCTGGAGCAACCTGCATACAGCTTGAAGGACGCAAAGTAGGCAAAGGGACCTTGCCCTCCAAATACTGAGAACGTGTGTTCTGTTACTGCTCGCCATTCTGATCACAGGTGGGCAGCTACTCCTGACTGCACCTCCCCCACTACCACAACCCCCTCCTTTCCTGCCAGCTGGAGGGACTTCCGGGGGATTGAAATGGTCAGGGTCTATTTGTTTCCTCTCATTTTTCTCTTCTTCCCTTTTTGGGAGCTACACATTAAAGACCAGAACATTCAAAAATAATTGCAAATATAAGGAAAAATTAGAAAGTGACTGTACGTGCCCAGGAAAGGGTTCAAGTGCAGAAAAGACCTGAGGAGACCTTAGATTTACACCTCAGACTTCTCCTTGACCACCCATAACTATGTGTACACACACACACACACACATGCACACACTAAGTAACAACAAAAAGCAAACCACAGAGAAGAGAGAATCTGACTTCCAGACCAACCACATTATGAGACTCAAGTATCTAGTTTTGAACAGAAAGTCACAAGGCATACAAAGCAACAGGAAAGTATAATCCATTCAAAGGAAAAAAATTTAAGAATAGAAACTGTCTTAGAAAAAGACTTGATAGCAGATCTGCTATACAACAATATTAAAATGGTCTTAAAGAAGCTCAGAGAACTAAAGGAAAATGTAGATGAAGTCAATAAAATATTTTGAACAAAATGTAAGTATCAATAAAGTGAGAGAAACACTAAAAAAAAAAAAAGCCCAAAAAATTATGGAGCTGAAAAATTCACTAAAAGGATCTACAGGCAGATTTGATCAGCCAAGAATCAGTGAACTTGAAGGCAGGGCAATGAAAATGACCGAGTCTGAGGAACAGAAAGAAGAGTGGAGAAAAGTGAACACAGCTTAAGGAACTCGTGGGACACCAACAAGCAGAACAGGAGGAGAGAGAGAGAAAAGCTGGGAGAATTTTTAAATAACATTTCTGGAAAATTCCTAAATGTGATAGAGGACATGAATAGAAACATGTAAGAAACTCAACTAACTCAAAAGAGACACCAAGACATGTTGTAATCAAACTTTCAAAAACCAAAAACAAGGAAACTTGAAAGCAGCAAAAAGAAGTGATTTATCATTCAAATTAAAGGAACCTTCAGTAAGATAAAATATGCGACTGTGGCGCCAGCACCCCAAGTTCTAGTCCCGGTTGGGGCGCCGGTTCTGTCCCAGTTGCTCCTCTTCCAGTGCAGCTGTCTGCTGGACCTTTCTCTCTGTCTCTCTCTAACTCTGCCTGTCAAAAAAAAAAAAAAAGATAAAATATGAAGAACATCGGCAACTTTGGAGGCCAGAAGGCAGCAAGCCAATACATTCAAAATGCTAAAAGAAAAAACAAAACAAAATAAATTGTCAACAAAGAATCTAATAGCTGGCAGAACTGCCTTTCAAAAGTGGAGGAGAAACTAAGAAACTCCCGGGTACAAGCTGAGAGAGCCGGACCTACCTCGCAAGAAATGCTTAAGTGGGCCCTGCAAAGTGAATTGAGCAGACACTAGACGGAAAGCTGCAGTCATATTTAGAATTAAAGATCTCAACCAAGGTAAATACATGGGCAACTACAAAAGCTAGTATGATTGTAACGATGGTTTGGGACTTCACATATTCTTTTCTCCATGATTTAAGAGACAAAGATATCTTCAAAAAATTATCGGCTAGGATTGTTGTGAAAAAAGGAATTCCATGAGACTAGTTTAAATAAGAACATAGCTATATAAGGGAATAGTTTAGTCATTAAAAATAATTATATCTACAAATCAATATGGAAAAATAGCTTGAAGAGATTCTCAAGTAGAAAAAGCAAATTGTGTATGCAGAGTGATCCAACATTTTGCACTAAATACGGAAATGTATGCATATATATTCTTTTATACATATGTATGTTTTCATTCAATATTTGAATGAATACGGAATACAAAGAAAGACATTCACAAAAGTTATTCTATAACAGGTACTAGTGGTTACACTTGAAGAGTGTATCTTAGGCTGCGCTGCCAAAGAAGCAGGCCCTGTAAGTGGCTTATTGGCGTACTAGGAAACACTGATGGAAGAGGGGAGAAGTGAGACAGGCAGGAGAAGGAAGGGAATACAGGGTTTGTGACTGAGCAGTTACCACAGCGGGCAGCTGAGGCTCTGTCCCACTGGAGAGATCCGGGACACACCCCAGGAGTGAGCCAGTCCGTCTGCCCACCTCCCACCCTGACGGTGCGTCCTGGTGACCATGACTCTCTGATCCTGGTGCCTGCTCCACAAGTGCAAGTCAAGAGAAGGCCCACAGGGTAGGCATTTGGCCTGGCAGTTAAGATGCCACTTGCAGCACCTGTATCCCACGCAAACGTGTCCGAGTTTTGAGTCTTGATTCTGCCCCCGATTCCAGTTCCTGCTAACACCCACCCTGGGAGGCAGCGTCGAGGACTGATCTCTCACCCTCGTGGGAGACCTGGAATGAGTTCCCCGCCCCCACCTTCATCCTGGCCCAGCTCTGCCTGGCTACTACTATGGGCATTTGAGGGAACAAATCAGCAGATGGACGCTCACACACAGTCTGTCTCTATCCCTTTGCCTCTCAAATAAATTAAATGATTTTGTAAAAGGCAAGTTTATTCTTAAGAGAGAGGCACACAAAACAGGAATCGCAGGCCCTTGCTGCAAGTGTGGGATGGCAAAAGCGTGGCGAAATGTGCACTACAGAAGACTGTCACTTGTGACGTCACTCAGTATCTCTATTTTCTGAACTGGAGAGGGAGTCTTCAAAAAGTTCAAGGAAAGTGTACCTCATTAAAACATTGCACATGGATTGCAAAATATTTTTGCATGAAAATACAAGTAAACTTATCATTCCCTTCTTCCATGAACTCTTTTTGAAGTACCTTTATACATTAATGACATTTTTAAAATTTGGGGGGGGATAATAAAAAATACCAAAACACTAATAAAGGGGGAAACCCTTACAGTTAAGGCAGAGTGTGTGCCAGGAGGCCAGGGACCTCTGCTCAGGCAAAGACAGCTGCCACAGAGGCCGGCTGAGCCCAGGCCGCCTGGCATGCCAGGGATGTGAACTTAGGCAAAGAGACAGCGGGACACCGTTTGGACATTTTTATTCACTGATCATAAATACAGGCTCATGAACGGGAGGGTGACCACGAGCGAGGGCTAGCACCTGGACGTGACCGACGTGGAGCGCTCATTGTCTCACCAGCACTGTCCGGAAACTGGGGGGCGTCTCCCCCTTGTCAAGTGTTTGGCTCCATGGGGACCCTCCTTCTGGTGCCGCAACTTTATTCTTGGCTCATTCTCAACAATTAAAAAAATCATAAAAGATTGAGTGTTTGCAAGAAAATATCAAAGAGGATAAGAAGATTTTCAGTTCTTCTTAGCGTCTAAAAGTAAAAAGGGGCAGGGGGGCGGGGTGAGGAGATGGAGAGGTGTCAGGGGTCTGCCTGTTTCTTCCTTTCCCCAGGGCATTTCACAAAGCGGAACCAGGCCGGCATTAATGCTGTTTGGAGATGGGCTGCGTCTCTCTGATGAGCCACTCGAGAGCTTCCTGGCGGCCCTGCCTCTGCAGTTCCTTGCCGATCACGTCCCTGCAGGTCAGGTGGTAATTGTTGAGCCAGTCGCACTGTACAGGAAAAAGAAGACAGACATGGCATTCACCACATCTCTATCAGAAGGATACACATGGCCAGCGCCGTGGCGCACTAGGCTAATCCTCCACCTTGTGGCACCAGCACACCGGGTTCTAGTCCTGGTCAGGGCACCGGATTCTGTCCTGGCTGCTCCTCTTCCAGGCCAGCTCTCTGCTGTGGCCAGGGAGTGCAGTGGAGGATGGCCCAAGTGCTTGGGCCCTGCACCCCATGGGAGACCAGGAGAAGCACCTGGCTCCTGGCTTCAGATCAGCGTGGTGTGCCGGCCGCAGCATGCCAGCCCCGGCGGCCATTGGAGGGTGAACCAACAGCAAAGGAAGACCTTTCTCCCTGTCTTTCTCTCTCACTGTCCACTCTGCCTGTCAAAAAAAAAAAAAAAAAAAAGAAGGCTACACAGGCGGCCAGCAAGGGGCCCACATGCTGAGAGCGCAAGCTCAAGAGGAAAGACCCACGAACTCCTTTCTCCCTGCTCAAGGACAAGTGATCTTGTGTCTGTTTCCCTGGAAACAGATGGGCTACACGGCTTAGGGTGAAGATGTTCCCAGAATAATCCAGCACATGCGGACTGGCAATGACCGTGAAGGAACCATGGATACCTGGCGGCTTCCCTGAGTGCAGAGCCACTTGGCATCAAAGGACCCTGGGTGTGACAGGAGAGACGGTGCAACCAGCTCTCACCAGCTCCCACCGTGTGGCTTCACTCCCTCACACCTGAGCCAGCCCGGGTGGGCGGGGAGGGATGACTAATCTCAGATGAAGAGCGGATGGACTGGTGTTTCTCTGGATCAGGCAAGGACTACCATTAAGGACACACAGGGCTTCCTATCCTGTATCCTATCCTGTATCCGCTGACAAAGCAGAACCAACTGGGGGCTGCCGAGTCCGTGTGTGCCGTGTGAGTGTGGCTGAAATCCCTGGTGATCCAGGCCTGGAAGTGAGCTTGACCTTCAGCTCCCCCACACAATGAGCCACACCAGGGATGAAAAGGAGAGCAAAAAGGAAAGAGGTGCGGACAGGACTGGTGCCTGGGTGGGGGCTGATCCCCCAGACCTGACAGCTAAACCTCTGTGGCTGGAAGAAGGGTGAAATCCCCCCTGGTGGGTAGGCACAGGGATGAAGGCTGGAGTGAGACAAGTTTTACCAGGAAGACAAGACGCCCCGGGGTGGGCAAGACCAGACACCTAGCTGCAGCAAGGCTAATGAGGTTGCTACTGCCGCTGGTGTGCTAGTTATAAACGAGCCACAGGCCATTCAGGGAGGCAAGAGTGCTCCAAAGGCGCTGGCTTCAGGGGATACAGGCTGCGGCAAGCACCAGAGTCCAGTTAAGCTTCAGGATGGGCACCCCGACCCAGAAAGGAGTGAGGGAAGACAGGTGGGATGGTGTGGTCAAGAGGCTTCGATTCAGCCTATTGGGATACTGATCTAATCCCCACAGACAAAAAGCCTAACAGCCCCAACTCAGAGTTTGGGAAAAGAGAGAAGGGAGGATGGAAAGCAAGCCAGTTGCTCTGTACCAGGAGCAAGGTCAGGCAGGGATACAGGCAGACTGCCCTCCAAACAGCTCAACAGTGACAGCCGCGGTGCCAGTAGCCTGGTGCCACAGATACTCCCAAAACCCTTTTGGTTTAGGGGCATGACAGCAGCCTCAGAGGGCCCTGAGCAACATCCCAAGGCCTCGACAGTCCGCAGGTGCCTGTGTGCACAGCTGACCGAGGTCCTCTGATGCCATCTGGTGAGTGATGGGGATGCAGACCCAATCCAAAAGCTTCCTGAAGTGACTGCTAAAATCGCCTGTCGAGGAGACAGTAAGGGACAATGAAAAGGCATTTTAAAAGCCCAATGGACAGAGCCTTGTTGTGGATATTACTGTGCCTGCAGACAAAATGAAGCCCCAGACATAAGCAATAAACAGGAAAGGGAACTTCTGCTAAAACAGATAATAAATGATACTGTTCTCTGCTCACAGTGTTAAACACTGTTATCTACTATTATTTGTGGAAATGACTTATGACTCCACGGTACAAAGACATTATCTGCCCTATAAGGAGTACTTGGCCAAAATAACGGGGCTGTGATCTGGGTATGCAAGGCACAGGTCGGGCAGATGTGATCAACGTCATGGGGTAGATGGGGTAGACCGCAGGTCACAGGTTACCAGAGCCCTCCTACTAAGAAAGAAGATCTCATTCATCCCTCCTCACGCACAGTTTCTTGGCATAAACTGAAATGTCATGGGGAGAAATGTTTCTTAGTCTTACACTTTATGTGGACAGAAAGAAATGTATGATCCTACCTGGCAGGAAGTCACACAGCCTTGGGCCTCCAAGAGGGCAAAGTGACTTGCCACCAGACCCGTGAAGCTGTGCCCAAGGGCCATTACAAAAGGCTTTGGTTCCTACGGGGCACTTAAGTGCACTTAGGTGTTCTTGTTCCCTTTCACCTAAGGCATCGCTTATGGGGAAAGAACTCTTGCCACTGAAGAGACACAGTGACACTGTGCTACTGATAGGCTGACTGTCCTGTTGTAAACCCATCTATTAACTAACAAACCAGGATCTGCAGGGCCAGTTTCGGGCCTCTGAGTGGGAATGTGGCTGAGGCAAGGACACTTATGGTCAAGGAGAGGTGCCCAGCATGGAGGAGAGCTAAGCGGGAAGTGGACGACCTTCCCGTCACCCACCTGAAAGCTGGAAGAAGCGGAAAAGAGGCTTCCAGCTGGGAAAACCCATTCCGCAGCTCAGGAAAACACCTTCTTAGCACAGGGCCCTTCCATTTACAGCCAAGAACGAGGTCTGAATGGGCCCCACTAAGGATACAGCTCTGCCTCCAAACACCCTTGAAGACTCCTGGGATGAGATCAGTGGCTGCTCACTAGCACAGTCTTTCCTTCCCAGAGCAACCCGCCATGTCTTTCCTCCTCTGGCTCCCACCAGTCACTTGCTCTGTGCTGAGACTTCTGATCCCCGCCTTGCTCTGGAATTTGGATCCCTCTGGCTCCCAGCTCCCTCCTTTGGGAACTACTTTGTCCAGTGCTAACTGCTCCTGCCCATTTCTGATCCTTATTCCTGCTCTGACCTCAGTCACCTGCCTGATCCCTCAAGCCATACCCCAGGTCCCTGTCACCTCTCCCAGCCTCATGGGCCTGGGGATCTACGCTAGGACTTGAAAGGGTTTCAATAGCTGCAAAGCTGAGCTTGTTAAGCGAGCAGCGTTGTGGCCTGGACTATGCAAAGAGTTTCATAGCCCCAGAGTGACCACAGCACTAACAGGGAGGGGCTAGTACCTGCTTTGCTTGTCTATGTGAAAACTGGGCACGTAAGAGATTTTTGCCTCATTTCCTTAATGTTTCATGCAACACTAGACAACAATCTGGCATGTGCAGTGGCCAAGGGGCCTCACCACCCATCTGGCTTTTTGTAGGGAAGAGGCAGGAGCCTGTTTGCTAAACAGGCCTCAGTGCAGCTATGGAAGAACAGCACAGATATTTCCCCCCAGGGAGCAATGGCACGGTGTGCTGGTCCTCCCCACAAAACCCGACAGCCACACGACAGCCGCAAGAAGCGGACCCTTTACCAACAAACATAGGAAAAGCTACAGTTCCCGGAGACAGAGGACTCAGACTCAGTTGGCCAAGAACCCTAAATAAAAAAATAAGAGAACCCCCTCCCTCATTACCTCTTTGTCTGTAAGAGAATCCACATCTATCATTTTCGTCTGAATTGGAACCAAAGTTAGAGGTTCAAAGGTCAGGCTTCCCCGGTTATTGAAATTATACTGTGGGAGAAAGAAGAAAACAGGCAATTTTACTCATCTTGACCACAATGAACCACACCATGAAGTCATTCCACCAGCCAGAGGTTAAGTGGGAGCCAGGAAGTGGTCAACTGGTCACCATTTTTAATGGGCACAGTGGAGCAGGTTCACAGTTGATGCCATTTTCCAAGAACTGCTACACTGGGCAAACGACAGCCTGTGGCTCTGCAAGAGCCACAGACAGGCTGCTGTGGGGCTCCCGGCAGCATCCACAGGGCTTCTGCTATGAGGGGAAGGAAGTGGGCAGGGCACAGGAGTGCCAGGCTCAGGGCCATCTCTGGATTGGGTTCAAAGACTCTGCTGGGGTATAAGAGCCCAACATCATTGTGTTAACAGCCATGCAGCCTACTTACCCTAGCAAAGCCCACCAGGGTTGTATGCTGGGTCTCTGTTCACTGCAAGCCCTTTGGGACTTAGGTAAGAGGCCAGTTCCAACAACAGTGACTTCCACAGTGAAGCAGAGAGCAGATACTGCAAGTCACCTACCTGCAGACATAGGAAGCTGCTTCCCTCCAACTGTTCATTTCCATAGTCACAGTGAAGGAGGAGAAAACAGGCCTCTCAGGTAAAGCCTGGCACCTAAAACCCTGAAACCTCTTGGTAACACTGACATGGGAGAGGGTAAACTCCTTCTTTGTGTTGTCTTTGAAGACTGACTCATGCAATATCTCAAGGTTCTTCAATTTTACTTGATAAAAATCACCTGAGACTGTGACAAAATTACAGTGTCTACACCCCTGCACTGCAGACTCTGATTCAGGATCTGAGAAGGACCTAGAAATCACCCTTTGAACAAGCACCCTCTACAGATGGGACTTCCCGACAACAGGCCACCTGTCACAAACTCAGACTCCCAAATCATGCCAGGCAGGCACCATGAAATCCAGTTCAGTCTCCTAGTTTATCAAGGTTTCTCTTCCTGGCATTGTAAGGGAGGGGAGTAAGTCCCAAGGAAGTCCTAGACACCAGAAAAAGGAGGCTCCATTGTGGCCTTAGAATTGTACACTCTCAGCGCCATGAAAACAAGTCTTAACTTTCAGCGATAAAGAATGGGAAATGTTTTTAAATAAATAAATGCATACTCAATTACCTTGGTCTTCACGGGAACCACCAAGACAACATTCTCAATGCGAATTCCAAAAGCCCCATCTTCGTAATAACCTGGCTCTAAAACGAAACAAACCTCACTGTGAAACAGGGCCCACTGTAAAGACGTGCACAGAGGGGAGAAGCTTTCACTCCGGGAGGACCACCCTGCTCCAAAGCAGAAGAAACAGGGGAAGGCCCCTTCCGCCAGGTGTGCGAGCCAGAGATGCTGGCTTCCCCAGCATGGCTACGGTGTCGCAGTCTCTTGAGGTTCCCAAGGACAGGCTCCACAGTTCCTGGAAACTGACTACAAGGTGGGGAGCGCAACAGAGCGCCCACTAAATAACTCATGGTGGATATGCATAAGACACAGTGATGCAGACACTAACAGACGCTTACAAAATTTTGCAATGACATGGGAAAGGGCAATGTATTAAGAAAGTAGAATGCGGACAGTATGTTCAGCATGACCTGATTAAAAAAAAGACAATCTGAACCCATCTATAAAAGACCACCTGAGAGCTAATGCAGTAAAATATCAAGTCTTGTTTCTCCTGCTGCTTGGGTTGCAAGTGATTTTCATCTACTCTTTATACTGTTTCTTTTTTTCACTTTCTCTAAAATGAACATGCATGCATTACTTTATAATCAGGAAAGTCTGTTAATTCAATGTGGCAGCAAGGGGGAAATTACTGCCAACTTACTCTAAAATAATTTTAGAATAAGAAACGGCAAAGACCCTCCACAAAAGCTCAAGGACCCACACACGTGCTCCAGGTGGGGGCTGCCTACCGTCAGTGACGATCATGCCAGCCTCCAAGGGTTCGTCGGAGAACGTTTTATAACTGATGCCACAAGGCCCCTCGTGGACATTCAGAAAAGACCCAACACCATGTCCCGTTCCATGCAGGTAATCCAGACCGGAATCCCATAAGGCTGAACGGGCAAAGGAGTCTAGAAGGTGGCCTGAAAGACAGATGAAGAGCCACTCGATGACATCACATACTACCTTTAAGGCTGGATCATGTCAGCTCCAGAAGCTGAACCAGAATCCTCTGGGCAGAAGTTCCTAGAGGGTTCAGATTGCAGCCCAGCACAAGGAAGAACTTTCTAACAATCAGAGCTCCTGAGCAGAGGACCACGTATGCAGGGTATGGACAAGGGATGGACACCCACAGTACAGGAAGGCTGCATTCAATGGCATGGACGTCCCCTTCTTGGCTCTGGGTCCCCAAGGTTTCAGAATTAGTAAGGTGAGGTTCTAACCAGACGGCTACAGATGGGCAGGCATGACAGATGAGGCCCTGGGAAATGGGTGCATGCCTGATGCAATCAGACTGAAGGCCCAAGTCTTGCCAGGTCCCACCCCAACGCCCCATCCACCAGTCCTCAAGCCAAGTGCTATACAGTAAGAGTCAGGCTCACGTTAAAATAAACCCCAACCAGGATCCCTAAAGGAGGCACTGGCCTAGCACTAGACCAATTCCCCTACACAGGCCCTGAGGCCTTCATGCCTAGTTCGCCCTCTCCTGGGAGCTTCCCACAGTGTCATCCAGCATCATACGGGCCAGGAGAGAAGTCCACAGCTAACACCAGGCCCAATCCTAAGCCAGGCCGCCTAGGAAGCCTCTGAGCTCAGCCATGGGGTCCAGGACCCATGGGGTCCAGGTGCCATGCAGCACCCCCAACCTGTCCTGACAGCGCCTGAGATGGGCTGCAACTGACGTGGTGACAGCAGGACATGTTCTTCTGCTCCAGCCAAGACACAGCTGATTCGCAAACAAGAAAAAGAGGTCGCCGTGTGGCAGAAGGAACCACCTACCTTTGGTTCCAGTCGGGAAAACGGCTGCGCTCACAGCTATGTGGCCTTTAAGGACATATGTGAAGCATTCCTGCCAAAGAAAACCGGAGCGGATGAATGGCAGCAAAGACAATTTCATTCTGGCAGTTTTCTGGGAGTTCAGAAAACTTTGCCCATTGAAGTTTTTAACAACATTACAGAGAAAATCAGAAAAAAAAAGGAAAAAAAATTAAATTTAGAAAACTTTAAAAGCCTGGCCATAGACCAATGAACCCTAAAATTAAACTAAGTAAAAAAGAACTGTCAGATGATCCCACAGGACTTGATCATGTGGTGAACATTCAGACATATTCTAAGTCACATGTACTCTAGAGAGACTGGGGAAAATCATTAAAACCAACTCATGATCCTGGCCAACATTTGCTGAGCGAGGCCTCTGTGCCAGACACTCCACTAAGTAGACACTGAACCCTGCACTTCACAGTGGATGCGCTATCATTAGCTCCACCCTACAGAGGGAACGAGCAGCACGCCCGGGGGACACAGATCCTAAGTGGCAGCATCTGGCCTCAACATCTGGACTCCCTGCCACCATGCTGTCCTCAGGGTTATCCCTACTGCCCAGACAAGAAGAGTGCTGCTTGCAAGACTGATGGCTGGCCCTGAGGTGCAGAACCAGGACTTGAGCTGCACGCCCCGTCAGTTTGTCTGGGGCTCTTTCCACAGCACAAAACGTCACATCAAAGGGATCCTGAGCTTGAGGTCCCAACTCACAAAGGTACTGGTGACCAGAAAAGGAAGGGCAAGGGACCAAGACTGAAATCTGCCCACCACATCACATAAAACCCTCTTCCTAGGATCATCTTCCTGAAAAGGTTCCCCCGCATAGAGATTCACCATCATCTGCTGAGTGCTTATGATCTGGGAACTCCCTGGGTTCAGGAATTCACACAAGCAGCCAGGGAGGTGGGTGCACAGCAAGGAAGATCAGAAGCTGCCTCCAGACTCCTGGTTCACATCTCAACCTCACAGCTCTGCTTGCCTTTTCCATCCTGTTCAAACCACAAACTGACAGCATCTGCTGCTTCAGAAAGTCCCTACAGAGTTGAGCCTGTAAGTATGCATGCTGAACTTAAAAAAAGAAGGGGGTGGCTTTCAGAGTCAAGTTCAGACACTGCTGGTGAAGCATGTATTTTACCACACCACCCCCGGCCCCAAGGAGATTTCGTGACTCAAGAAAGACCAGAGCTATTTAAACTGGATCCTGAGCTTCCTTGACCTTAACAGAATGCTCTTGAAAATATCTCCAAATGTCTTACCCTACAATAATTAATTAAATAAACCTCATAAAGCAGATAAGCCTGACTCCACAGTAATGAGCAATTTTATGATCCCACATCTAATTTTTATTTATTTAATCCCTTTTCATAAAAGCAATTCTATAAGAAAGCAGAGAGTCTCAAGTGTTTGGCTCTATCTTACCTTCTCATAGGCTGTAGGAGTCCCAAAATGCATGGTCCGGGTCACATCTGTGGTTCCATCCCTTTCCAAAAGAAAGGATAAATTAGTTTTTAGTCAAAGTAAGTTTTTCCTCAAATATGAGACGAGTAAGCATGTGGAGAAATGAAAACCCTCATACACTGCTGGAGGTATGTAAAATGGTGCAATCATTTTATAAAGCAGTTTGCATCAAAGATTAACTATACAGTGAACATGTTACTCAGCAATATTACTCCCATGAATACATGCTAAAGAACTGGTAACACACCCACACAAAAACTTAGATGTGGGTTTTCATAACAGTATTGTTTGTACCCCTCAAAATGTGGAAACCACTCAAATGTCCATCAGCTAAGGAACGGATAAACAAAATGGGGCACATCCCGTGAAGTATTAACTCAGTAACTAAACGAATGGATACTTATACATGCTGCAGCCTGGGTTAACCCTGAAGACACTATGCTAAGTGACCAAAGCCAGACACAAAAAACAAGATCTTATTTGTGTCAAGTATTCAAATTAAATAAATACATATAAACAGGTGGTGGCCAGGGACTGGGGAGACAGGGAAGGGGAATGATGGCTACCGGTATGGACTTTCCTTTGAGGATGACAAAAATGTTCTAGAACTAAGGGTAATGGTGCATAATGCTGTGAAAATGCAAATAAAAAACATTGTAACCCATCAAGTAGGTAAATTTTATCTCAATAAAAATTATTATATCGGGGGCCCGGTGCTGTGGCGTAGTGGGATAAAGCCCTGGCCTGAAGCGCCAGCATCCCATATGGGCGCCAGTTCTAGTCCCGGCTGCTCCTCTTGCGACCCAGCTTTCTGCTATGGCCTGGGAAAACACTAGAAGATGGCTCAAGTCCTTGGGCCCCAGCACCCACGTGGGAAACCCAGAAAAAGCTCCTGGCTCCTGGCTTCGGATCGGCACAGCTCTGGCCGTTGCAGCCACCTGGGGAGTGAACCAGCACATGGAAGACCTCTCTGTCTCTACCTCTCTCTGTAACTCTTTCAAATAAATAAAATAAATCTTAAAAAAAAAGAAAGAATTATTTTTAAAAAATTATTACATTGGAGCTGGCGTTGTGGCACAGCAGATACAGCCATCGCCTGCATTGCCAACATCCCATTGGCACTGTTTCACGTCCCAGCTGCTCCACTTATGATCCAGCTCCCTGCTAACATGCCTGGGAAAAGCAGCAGAAGATGGCCCGAGAGCTCGGGCCCTGCACCCATGTCATTCCCAGCTCCTGGCTTCAGCCCGGCTCAGCCCTGGCCTTTGTGGCCATTTGGGAAACGAATCAGCAGATAGAAGATCTCTTATCTCTGCTTCTCTGTAGCTCTGACTTTCAAATAAATAAATAAATCAATCCCTTTTTAAAACAGGCCTTGCTAGTGCTCTCTCAGAACAGATGATAGTCTCACTTCTTCTCATAGGTTCTAAATCCAGACACAACCAAACCTTAGGTTCTCCTCTAAGAAACCATTCTAGAGGGGAAGACTGAGAAAGTAAGATGGTACAAAGAAGGAAATTCAGAGAAATGCAGGGGGAGTCCACATTTCTCATCCATTCACTCAGAATTAATCTTTACTTCATTAGGCCTGGGGGCAGCTACAAACACAGGGAGCTGGCAGGCAGCTGATGGGCTGGGCTGGAAAACTTGCCAATATTTCTAAAAATTTGCTTTATGTCATTATTATATGGGACTTTAACAACTTCCAGTCGAAGACTAAATAGTTCTATCAAACAGTCTTTTGTGGGGACAGAGTCAATAACCAGACCACATCAACTAGGTAAAAACACAGAGCACACACACAGGACAATTCCAACAGCGGTCAACAGTGCAGAAAGAGGTTCCCAGCTGAGAACTCTCCGTCAGAGCACACTTGTCCACCTACTCTACTGCCTTGAGTCTGTGGAGTCGAGTTCACTTACTTGTATTGAGCGCCCGAGTCAATGAGGTATACTTCATCCAGGGACAAGGTCCTATTCGTCTCAGGGACTGGCCTAACAAAGTTAATTAAAAATTTATTCCACAAATGGAAACATCTGAAGAATCTGGGAGGAGGGCATATAAGAGTTTCTTGTACTATTTTTGTACCTTTGTCTGAAATTATATCAAAATTAAAAGTTACCCAATAAAGTACTTATTCCAACTAACTTTCAACTTCTACTCCAGATGCCACTGAATTTGTCTCCCTAACCAGAGAGAAAAATTGAAGAGAAGGAAGACTAACACATTCTTCACTATCTACCTTTGTGTCTAGAACAAAATGGTAATCAAGAGATAATTTTAAAAGCCACAGAAATAAGAACTGATGCAGGCAACAGGACTGAGCTAGAGACACGGGAACCGGGCATGGGAGCAGCCTGCAGTCTCCACAGCCTCACTGGTCTCTGCAAGTCCCAGGTGCCTCCTTCACTCCTGACCCCATCCTGTGCCTCCCTGCCTCTTATTTCCAAGGCCACCAGACAGGCAGAGAGTGAACGTCTGGATTCCAGATACAAACTAAAGGGATTTCGCTAAGAAAAGGAGTGAATCGCGATGCACTAATGCTGAAGTGCTTTTTTCAAAATGAACAGGAGGTACTTTTTTAAAGCAATCCACTTTCCCCACACCATTTTCTAGACACTATCACTGCACTGGGAACTAGCCAAACAGTTGAGAGCAGTCCAAGTCCCTGCTCTGTCCTTCATTTCCGGTACCACCCCCACTTCAGAAGTAAAGTACCAGTTGGCACACAAGCTGAGCAATTAACACTCAACCAGACACCGGCCCAGCCTCCAGTGTCCTGCCTCTAAGCAGGCTTCCAAGAACCCTAATGAAGAAATGACAAGGGTAAAGCAAATTTCTCCTCCTTTGGTTTGAAACTGTCAAATATTTTTATTATATGCAAAATACTAGCATAGTCTCTAGCCAGGAAATCCATCATTTACTTTCACCATGAGACAAAAACCAAAATTCCTTTGATATTTTTATGTCGGAACAGAGACATGAATGGGAGAGAAGTGTACTGTCACAACTGTGAGTGTCTCCCACACACAGCCTCAAAAGCTGCCCCGAGACTGGTAAAGAGGAGGGAAATTGGTGTGCAAGAACATCACAGAGAGACAGTGTTCCCTTCAGGATGGTGCAGATCACAGACGAGCAAACACAGGGCACAGAACGCCCAACGCAGAGCAAAACTCTCTGAGCCAGGTGAAGTTGAAGCCAAAGTCCAATGGCCAAGCCTAAGTATACTCACTGCCTATCATCTCCACGGGCAGACCTGCCAGTCCTAACCTATCAGCGCCCCCTCGTCCCAGACTCCAGGGAGTCTCTGATCTGCGGATCCACAGCCCAATGCAGACCAGGTAGTAAAACGTCTCACCGTCCAGGAGGCCAGGCCCAGGGCGGGGGAGCGAGGGGCACTGATTACCTCTGCCCAAAACAGGTTGCCCCACAACCCACTGGCAAGCTTCTTGGGTATGGAGGAGATGGAGCTCACAAGACACATGGAGAGAAAGAATTCAGTCGCTCAAGGGCAATGAATAGTTTCTGTAGCCTCCAAAGAGAAGAAGGAAATCCTTGTGGCCACACTGTGGGGAATGTCAATGCCATACTGAGCCTAAAAGCAGGCTCCCGCAAGGCAGAGGCGGGGGACCTGGAGGAAGTAAGGAAAAGTAAGACCTCCAAGGTCTGATGTCCCCTAACTGTGGGAGGTGGGTGTCGGGGCCTCTGGTAAAATAATGCATCTCCCCTGCTCCGGCTCCTGTGCAGAAATAGCAGCAAGGCAGGCCACGTGCTCCTCCGCATGCCTTACGCGTAGTGAATGATGGCGCCGTTGGGTCCCGCACTGGAAATCGTAGGGAAGCTCAGATCCACGAAGTCAGCCTGCTGCCTGGAACAGAGACACAGACAGCGGAGCGGCTTAGAGGTTTTGACTGTGCAGAGAATC
This sequence comes from Sylvilagus floridanus, assembly GCA_949820135.1. Lineage (NCBI taxonomy): Eukaryota > Metazoa > Chordata > Mammalia > Lagomorpha > Leporidae > Sylvilagus > Sylvilagus floridanus. The sequence continues at coordinate 61,281,348 of OX463235.1, forward strand.
AGCGTCCTTCCAGGCTCATTGCACTTGCCAGGGCGATCGGCACCAGGCTCACCAGGCCCACGGGTCCTCCAAATGGCCCCTTACCTGCGAAATTCCTCGGCTTTGTCAGCAGCTGAGATCTCCGTCACACCACCTTTGGGAACCTACGAGAACACTGCTTATAAATCATCTGGCGAGAGAACGTCACGCACGCCTCCCACACGTCACAGGAGCTATGTTAAAAGCTTCCTTTTCCTCACATCCCGTATCTCAGCTGTGCAGTCTACAGGACACAGCTCGTCTTCAAGGGAGGAACTTTCAAAGGCTCTCACCCAAGTCCTCTCAAGTAATGTAATTTATTTATTTCATCTATTTAATTTTTAATTTATTTAATCTATTTAATTTTTCACTCAACTCTTCTGCCTCAGCTCTCATATCCTCTAACCTCACAAATCTTAATGAACCTTCATTTAAAAACTGCAAAGCTTCCCCTCCTGGGAAATCAGTCTAAGAAAATTACCCTGCAGAAATAAAAAAGAAAAGCCAGAGTTATTATTGCAGGGCCATGGATGACATTAAGAAAAATTTTTTTAGAAATTTAAATATTCGAAAATAGAAGAATGGGTAAATAAGTGAGTCCAGCTACCAGACCGAGCCCGTCCACATCTTGACCTGTGGTGAGGCCTCGGAGCACGTGGGAGACACTCCTCACTGCAGTTCTCAGTGAATAAAATAAACAAAATGCAAAACTGTGTCTGTACCCTGAGAGACATGAAGAAATAATTTACATTCTGAAAAATGATTTACATAAATGAGAACAATGGCCAGAAGGAAGTACGTGGTAGAAAAAAGTTACATTGATAGCAGTACGGACATTTTGTTTACCCAATTAAACAGTTGTTTATATAATGTAATATTTAAAGGAAACATGATATTGTTTAATAATAGCACAAAGAAACCACCCTCTTGTCAATTACAGGTAGTGGAAGGGTAAGAAAACTAATGGCCAAGAGTCAATTTAATGTAAAAAGTTTTTATGTAAAAGCTTTATGGCTGAAAGTTCAAAGTGCTCAAAAATCTTTTCCTCCTAACACAATCAGATTGCCTATCACAATTTTATAAGAGCCATTTTTCCTTATAATAAAACTCCACTTAGGTATAATTTCCCAACCCAAAAATGGATCAGCTCTGATGTAGAATGTCTTTCTTCATCCTTATCACTATACTTTCCACAATTAAGGAATTTTTTTCAACACATGCACCAAATTTCCAGAAAGCATGAAAATTAGATCAAGACCTCAGAGCGCAGAGGATGCCACAGCTGGATCACTGTGGACTCCTGAATGAACACTGTAATTACCAACCTCTTTCTCCAGCCAGTTGAAGAGTTCACAGAGGGCGACAGCATCTTTAATCTGTGCAAACAATTCAGACATGTTCGGCAGTTACTACTGAAGATCAGATGGCCACGTTCAGAGCCTAGTCTAACGGGACCCCACGAAGCCTGCAGCTATGGAGCCCCACTGTCAGCAAGCTGGGTTTTACATGTGGGCGTTCCCGGGGAGCCAGTCTGCAACAATTCCCACTATCAGGGAAAGGGCTCTTCTGCTCTTCAGCAGCTCTGGCACAACCCCAAAGGGCCCCCCCCTAGAGCACGGTAGCGCCCCACAGGGACAGGAAAGTCAGGTCAAGCTTTCTAGAACCACCTTTTGCCTCGAAACACAACCTGGACCTTTAAGGAGGCTCTGCTGTCATCACTCGTCACAATCATCTACACAAACATCACCAGAATCCTTCACGCTGCGTGGCACGCTTGGGGAAGATCTAATCCACTGAGTACCTTTTCCACTCTCTTACCAACTCTGGAAGGCCAGGTGACTCAGAGATCCCAACCTTGTGCAGGCCCAGGCCACACAGCAGGTGGAGCAGCTGGGCCCTCTACCTACTTCACACCCTGTCTTCCGCAAAGCGTGCTCTACTCACGTGAGCACGCCTCATGCCTTCGGACTCGGCTGAGTTCTTCACAGCTTTGGCAATGCAGATGGGGGTGTAAGGCATACAGCAGCGATGATCCTGGAGGCAAAGGGCAGAGGAATGGGGTGGGAACTCGAGCCTGCCTCACCCACCCTGGACTAAGACAAGCCCCTCTTGGCCCAACCAATTGCGCTTGAGACAAATTATACAAAGAATACCCACGCAGGCCCCTCCCAGCTGACCCCTGTGGCCTGAAATCGTGCCCTTTTGATTGATGACCCTGAACGTGATGAAAGGGGCTTGCACGCATGGCGAAAGAGTAAGTTCCTCAAACAAGGTCTCTCTCTCCCTCTCCTCCATTCCCACCCTGAGCTCTCTGAGACCGCCAGCCATCAGCAAGACACCGCTTTCCAAGCCTCTGTGGTTGTGGTCAGAGTTCACTAACTGCTCAAAGCCTGACTGAAATAACCCCACTCTAACTGCACAAAGGGGGCTTTTGGCCTGGTCTGGGGCGCACATGGCCTGTGATGGAGGCCTCCCGGCCCCAGGGGTCACATCGCAACTACTGCTAAGGGTCTGATCTTAAAGAGGTGGGGAAGACCCTGCCCAATTTGAGAGCAAACTCAAGTTTAGCCTAGAGTGATGAGAGAAAGGGGCCCTGTGCACACCTGGCACTTGCCCAGCACTTCTAAAGGACTTTCACTCTCTTCACTCTTCTTACTCTCCTCCCTCCCTCTCTCTCCCTCTCTCTCCCTCTCTCTCCCTCTCTCTCTCTCTCTCTCTCACACTCACACACACACACCCCTCTCATGAAACAGAGAAGGCACAAGTGATCCTCACTTGAGTGGCTTGCTGGAAGTCACTCACACCGTGGCAATGCCAGGGGTGCAATAGCCAGCCGGGTCTGGAGATCCAGGCCTGGACTCTTCCCAAAAGGGCCTAGTGCAAGGTGGAGAAGGCAGGAACCACTAAGTTTCTCAAAGGCCACTTGGCAGCCAGAAGCCCAGAGGGCAGCAAAAAAAATAAATAAATAAAAGGTTCCATCAAAAGAGGCAGGAGGGAGGCCAGCGCCATGGCTCACTAGGCTAATCCTCTACCTGCAGCACAGGCACCCCGGGTTCTAGTCCCGGTCGGGGCGCCAGTTCTGTCCCGGTTGTTCCTCTTCCTGTCCAGCTCTCTGCGTGGCCCGGGAGTGCAGTGGAGGATGGCCCAAGTGCTTGGGCCCTGCACCCACATGGGAGACCAGGAGGAAGCACCTGGCTCCTGGCTTCGGATTGGCACAGTGCACTGGCTGTAGCGGCCATTTTGGGGGTGAACCAACGGAAGGAAGACCTTTCTGTCTCTTTCTATAACTCTCTCTGTCTCTCCCTCTCACTGTCTAACTCTGCCTGTCAAAAAAAAAAAAAAAGGCAGGGATTCAGCCCTGCCCAGAGGACGCTAACTGAAAGGATGCAACAGGTGTCAGCTGCCTAACACCACCCAGCAGGGGCCCAGTACAGGGCAAAGCTGTCACTGTCCTTTGATCTCTGACAAATCCCTGATTTCCCAGCCTCTCTCGGCCTCAAGTCTCTGGACTTCTGGGGTGGGGGTGGGGGGACAGGGTCAACAGAACTAGTGCCCAGTTTTCAGGCATTCTCATCTCTCCTGCAGAGCTTCTAGCTGGTTTGATTCTTCTCTACCACACACTGAAAGCTGTCACACACACTTAAATAAACCTGAGTATTAATGGTGCCACCTAAGACCAGGCCTCATGGCACCCTCAGAAAACACAGAATTCCCAACCGGCTCCAGCGCTCAGGGCTCAGCCTGGGAGAGGAGCTGCAGGAACGGCCTCTGCTTTGAAGCTGAGCGAGAACGATGCCAGAGCTGGAAAGGGGCCCGCAGGTTTTCCGGGGCCAGCGTGGGGCCACCAACCTTGGGGATGGCCTCGCTCACGGCATAGCTGGCCTTGTCGCTGATCCACACCTTCTCCCGCGGCGACAGCTCGGCACACAGGGTCCTGAGCTCACTCAGGATGGACTTGTAGGGAAGCACCTGGATTCTGTACTCGGCCTCCAGGCCCAGGTCGAGAAGCAGGTGCTCCTTGACACTGGGGGCGTCTATGCGGTCCCCATCGATGAAGAGCCTGCAGAGGGACCACAGAGAGAGGGTGACAGAGGCAGCGGGCACCTGAGTGAGAGACACATGACACACTGGCCTCTACCTTCTGCCTACCCAGACCAAGCAGCTGTCCCTTCTTCCCACCCCTTTCCCAAATCCTGCTCTCCGAACCGGGTTCCCCGTCCTGGGAGTGCTGCCACTGTCTACCCTGTTCCCCATGCCAGAATCCCAAATCCTGCTTTCTGAACCGGGTTCCCCGTCCTGGGAGCGCTGCCACTGTCTACCCTGTTCCCCACACCAGAATCCCAAATCCTGCTTTCTGAACCGGGTTCCCCGTCCTGGGAGCGCTGCCACTGTCTACCCTGTTCCCCACGCCCGAATCCCAGGCATCTTCCTCTCCATGCTCCTCCTTCCTTCCATTAGGAACAGGGGGCCGAGACCCCACATCTCTACATCTGTCCAGCCGTCTGCAGCCTCACCCAGTCACCACGCAGGCTCAGGTCCCACCACCTCTCACCTGCGTTCACGCCAGACTCCCAAGACTCGCCTCATGCATCCTATTTTTCACAATCATGACATTCTTTATCATTTACCAGCCTAGTGTGTGGTTTTCTCTGAAAAATTCACTCTAGCTCCCTGGCATCCTGAGGTCAAGCACCCAAGCTCCTGGGCCTGGGGCCTTTCTTTACTCACTTTCTGGCCTCACATTCTGTGCTCCAAACACACGGAACCACTCCAGGTCCTCCCCACACCCACTGGCTCTCTTCCCCTGAGAGACCCCGATGCTGCTGTTCCCTTTGCTGCGACCCCACTCCTCCCTCGTCCTCAGCCCGCCACGCATCCAGCCGACTCACTTATCCTCAGTCTTTATTTCAGTATTACTTGCTCCAAGAGGCCCCTCTGAACCCCAGGGCCAGGCGATCCCCATCATGTGGCACCTACACCCATCCCATTGACAGGGACCCATGTATGTGCCCCGGGGAAAAGAGACATTCATCTGCCAGCTCTAACCTGGGTGCTGTCAGCACCTAATACAGGCCCCCAGCGCGTGGCAGAGACATGCTGTCTGAAGGGAGAAAGTCATCTGAATCGAACAGCAATGGCAGGGAGCCACAAGCTATGTTGGGGAAAGATGAACCGGAAACTCTACAAAGCACCATTCGGGGGTGTCCCACAGAATGTCTCACCTTCAAAATGACGAGGCTTCTCTGTTTGCACTGTGGACCCAGAATTACTTAACTGAAGCCATCTACCCTTTACGCTACTTGCTAGCTTGGAGTCAAATGCAAGGCCTGAACCAGACAATGTAGCAGGAACTCCACGAACTAAGCTTCGTCCTCACAGCCTCGCCTATTTGCTAATCCCATAGGACTACAGACACTCTCACAGGTTGCCAAGCATTTGGGGGGTTAAAAGAGAGGCCAGATACAAATAGATTCCTACTGGACAGGACAATAAGGGAAAGGAAAAGGGCAGGACAAAGGAAGCGCGTCAGCGCAATGTCAGCCTGTGCTGGGGGCTGGTTCCAGGTGTGGGGCCAACACTCACATGATCGTCTCCAGTCCTACGATTGCATAGGAGAAAAACACGGGATTGTGTTCCACATCTGATCCGCGGAGATTGAACAGCCCTAAAAGGGGAAAGCAGAGACCCTGTCACCTGGCGGCTCTGGGCTTTAAGAGGTCGTTTGCAGCGGAGGAAACAGCTTTGGCTCGCAGTTCAGCTGCTCGGAAAGGATTCGTGCATCTGCAGCAAAGCAGGGAGCCCGACCCAGGTTTCACTCTGAGCTGCACTTGCTCGTTTCCGCCACCAGATGGCACCAGAACTGCTCCTTAGGCGGCCACTTCGCCGTCCAGAGAGGGGACTAGAAGAGTCGGTGGGAAAACCTGGCGATGAAAAAACGAACCCCCCCCGCCCTGCCCCCAGGGCTGAAGAGCCCAGCTCGTGGTGTCCCGCCCTGCTCGCCGCAGACAAACCTCTGGCGCTCCCATATAAAGCGGAAGGAGCCAAGCACACTCTCCCTTCCAAGACAAATGGCTTTGGGGAGAAAAACGGAGACCCACCCACAAGGAGAGTCAGCAGCCCCGTGGAGGCGGAGAGACCCCACAGAGGCAGAGGAAAAGCAGTGAGTCACCCCGACGAGGCCCGCCCCTGCTCGGCGAGGGCTGGCCCTCAGCCAGGGGAGGGTCACTGAATGCCTGAGAAACCCCAGCTCCCCATGCTAGGTCAGAGGGCAAAGGGCCCTATTAAAAGTGCTGCTGTGGCCTAAGCCTTCGCCTGGGCACCGGTTAGTGTCCCAGCTGCTCCACTTCCGATCCAGCCTACGGCCTCGGAAAGCAGTGGAAGATGGCCCAGCATGGGAGACCCAGACAAAGGTCCTGGCTTCTGCCTTCGAGTGGGCTCATCCCCGCTGCTGCGGCCATTTGAGCAGTGAAGCAGTGGATGGAGAACCTCTCTCTCACCTCTCAAATAAAATCTTTAAAAAAAAAAAAAAAAAGCAGTGCTTTTTTAAAACAATGGCTTTCCAAAGAAAGCAATGAGGCACCATTTGGGGGCTGGCGAGATGAGCGTAGGTCTGTACCATCTTCCTAGCAGGTAAGCTGCCATACGAGGTCAAAGCCCTGCTACATACACACCCCGAACCCACAACACGACTCCCAAAGTCAGCCATATATGGGAAGAAAAAAATGGTCGGAAACTAAGATGCGGACTTATGAACCAAGATTTTGATGGCTGTAGTTTAATAAACTGGGAAACTGATTTCTCTAGGGAAATTAAGCAAATGAATGCATAACTATGATAGAGTATTTGATACCCATTTAAAATTATGCCTAGAGTATATCAATACATTGAAAAAAAATCCAGCTACAAAATGATCTATGCAAAGTATATTAACACTAATTAATGACTGGGTAAGAGGATTTTAGGTGACTTGTTTTTCTTTCTACTTCGTCTACATTTTCCAAGTTTTCCATAATCTGAGTATGTTTTTTGGAACTAGCTTTATATTTTTTTCTCTGACATTTAAGTTATTACATTAATGAAGGATACAAATCACTTTAACACTTAACAAAGTTTTGGGGGAAAATGAAATGAAAAAGGGGCCAGAACATTGAATTGCCAGTTCTGAGTCCTGGCTGCTCTGCTTCCAATCTGGCTCCCTACAAATATGCCTGAGAAGGCAGCACAAGATGGCTCAAGTACTTGGGTCCCTGTCACCCCTGTGGGAGACCAAAGGAGTTCCAGGCTTCTGGCTTTGAAGGCCAACTCCAATTGTTGCAGCCTTTTGGGGAGTGAACCAGAAAATGGAAGATCTGTTTCTCTCTGTATCTCCCTCCCTCTCTGTCACTCTCCCTTTCAAATAAATAAAACAAATCTTTAAGGAAAAAAAAAAAAAAAGGCCGGCGCCACAGCTCACTAGGCTAATCCTCCACCTGCGGCGCCGGCACACCGGGTTCTAGTCCCGGTTGGGGCACCGGTTCTGTCCCGGTTGCTCCTCTTCCAGGCCAGCTTTCTGTTGTGGCCTGGGAAAGCAGTGGAGGATGGCCCAAGTGCATGGGCCCTACACCCACATGGAAGACCAGGAGGAAGCACCTGGCTCCTGGCTTCAGATCGGCGCAGCGCTGGCCGTAGTGGCCATTTGGGGGGTGAACCAACGGAAGGAAGACCTTTCTCTCTGCCTCTCTCTCACTGTCTAACTCTGCCTGTCCAAAAAAAAAGAAAAAAAAAAAAAAAAGATAACATAGGGACTGAAGAGAGAAGATACTATGTAGTAGGGCACCTCTTTCCCTAGTGAGAAAGTTAAAAAATAAACCAGGGCCTCTTCTCAGCTTCCCTAGGTCAAATGCAGTCAGAAACCTAGGAGATGGGAACAAAGTTTCAACTAGATTCCTTCAGGTTTTAGAGGACAGAAAGTCCTGAACAAGAGGGTGGTTTAAAGTCTAAAGATTGAGAAACCACTACTGGATCAAAGGGCTTAGTACAGAACTTTCAGTTCCTGCATTTTCTGAGGTAGACATGTTTCTAGAACATTCTCACTGTAAAGACTTTGGGAAAACACAGGAAAGGTACAAAGGAAAAAAAGGATGCACAATCCCACTTCCACACCTAGAGAGGCAGACGCACAGCAGGGGTGTGCAGGAAATGTGCTTCATTTTCTACACTGCACAGATACCACAGTCCTGAGAACAGAATTGCCCACGGCCTCCCATGGGCCTCCCCAGGAGTTCCTTATCCTTCATCCTAACAGACAGCTCCTGTACTCATCTGGTGACACAGCCACTTGCTTAGTCCCTGGCCACGGAGAAAGCACAATGGCACGAACACACAGAGATCCGAAGGCAAGATCAGGTAACGCCCCAGCGGTGAAACCGCAGCACTCACACGCAATCTCATCCAGGGCAGTGACCACAAACCAGACGATGTTCCTCTCAGTCATTTTCAACCGAAGATCTGCAACCTTCTCCTTCCAGGAGATGCCTGCAAGAGACACATGTGCTTGTTAACCTGCTGTGGGCACAGGAAGCCATGTTAGTCAAGTGAAAGACCTCATTTCAAACCCTCTTACCCAGCACCCCCATCTTACAGGGAGCCAATGGGTCGCACAGGCAGGAGGCCTGCATCCCAGCCCTTCACCAGAGGCGTGACTCTGCCCAAGCCACGTTACTGTCACGGGACCTCACTGCCTCACCAGCAACATTCATGCATTTGTTCATCCCACAAATGCCTGGCAAGCACCAAGACTCGGTGAGTAACTGCCAGGCGCTATGCTGCTCACCAGTTACAACTCAGGGCTGGAAACATCTCCCTGCCCTCATGGTGCTTACACTCTAGCAAGAGAGACAACAAAAGGGGCTGGCGCTGTGGTGTAGCAGGCTAAGCTGCAGCGCTGGCATCCCATATGAGTGCCAGTTCGAGTCCCAGCTGCTCCACTTCCAATCCAGCTCTCTGCTATGGCCTGGGAAAGCAGTGGAAGATGGCTCAAGTGCTTGGGCGCCTGCTCCCATGTGGGAGACCCGGAAGAAGCTCCTGACTTCTGGCTTCGGATCGGCGCAGCTCCAGCTGTTGAGGCCATTTGGGGAGTGAACTAGCAGATGGAAGATCTCTCTGTGTCTCCCTCTCTATACCTCTGCCTTTCCTGCCTTTCAAATAAATAAATAAATCTTAAAGAAAGACAAAAAAAAAAAAAAAGAGCAATTACATAGACTTGTGCGACAGGGAACACAGGGAGCCATGTGAACACACCCCCCAGCAGACTCACCCAGAGAGGTCGGGCACTATCACCCACCAGCTGACAGCTGACATCCCGGCTGGCTCAAGACTTGCCTTTGCGTGCTGCCCTAGGAGTTCACTGTAGTCTGACTCGCTGTGACTGCCACTTCCAAATCACACGTGCGCTGTCACCCACAGCCTCCCTGCTGCTCCCCAGGATTAAACTGGGGCCCCCAGGAGAGCTCACCCCACCACCACCACAACCACCCCATCATGCAGCCACTTGTAACTCGGGTGACAGTCAGCTGTGAACAGGGGGACACCTGTCTTATTCCCCCAGCCCCTAGCACAGTGTCCTCCACACACAGTGGACACTCAAATGTTTGTGGAACAAGTTTTACCAGCCACATTTTCTCTACCCTCTCCTACAGCAACAGGCCAGGGCCTCTGCTTCACTAGGGAGGGGAAAAAAAATTCAAACCACGCGGCTGGAAAATGTGTAGCTGACCCTGGGTCACTCACGGGACCCATCCTCCCCAGTCTGCAATGCCCTGTGGTGAGGGTGTCACAGGAAAGCATGCTGTGGGCTGTCCTCCACAAGCATTCTGTGAAGACCAGCTCAGGACGCTGCCTGCAACGTGGCTCAGTCTGGGACGCACGGCTTTTTTCCCAGGACCCCTCTGGGCAATCTGCCTACATTCCACAGATATCCCCATCCACCTTTCTGTTTCTATAGCAAGGCCTCCTCCCCTGCGGCCCCACCTCTTTGGCCTCTCCTTCTTTCCCTTCCCCACTCCATAAATCCACTTTCAACTCCCATGAACGGTTTGCAGGACAAGCTCCTCACACCCACCACCATCACAGAGCCTAAAGAAATGCATCCCTATTCAAAGCCTCTAAAGCAGAAGGCACGAGATGGAGAGTGGGGGGCCTGGCAGCAAACCCACCAGTGTGGGAAACAAAAGAAAGGGAGTCTAGAAAGCCCAGGCTCTACTGCCACTACCAGACTTGAGAACGGCAGGCAGTGGCTGCGTGATTTAAAAAAAAAACAAAAAACTCTGTCCTCCCAGAAGCACCCAAAATTCCATGCAGAGATTTGCAATCACAAACTAGGCCAAAGTAAGTGGCAAGCAGGTGGAACCAGAAGCACCAAAACCACCCTACTTCACCCTGCTGAACCAAGTGGGACAAGTCCTCCAAGCAGTTCAGACTCAACTTCGACTCAAGGGACTGGCTGGAGGCAGAGGCGCGAGGTGGGCACAGCTGCGGCTCTGACCTGTGTAATCAAGGCCCAGTGTGAGCAGGGGCCTGCAGGGCCGCGCAGGACGGTCTGTCCAGATCTTGTCAACAAGGTTCTCCTTGACAGGAACGAGGTGGTGGCCAGCACTCCTCAGGACCTTGGCCATTTTCTTCCAGTAATCTAAGGAGACATGCAAGAAGCCCACAGTGAACTGACACCCATTTCAGCCCCCTCGGAAGTGATCCCCGCCATGGCCCACACTAAGTATGCCAGAGGGAGCTGTGAAAGGACGCCTCCACCAGGGCTGGGGCCGTGGCGTCCCAGCAGTGCCAGCATCCCATATAAGCACTGCTTCAGTGCTGTTCCACTTCCGATCCAGCTCCCTGCTGTGGCCTGGGAAAGCAGTGGAGGATGGCGCAGGTGCTTGGGCCCTGCACCCGTGTGGGAGACCTGGCTCTGGCTTCGGCCTGGCCCAGCCCTGGCAATTGTGGCCATTTGGGAATTCAATTTAGATTCAAATTTGTTCTCTCTCTCTCTCTCTCTCTCTCTCTCTCTCTCTTGTGGCCATTTGGGAATTCAATTTAGATTCAAATTTGTTCTCTCTCTCTCTCTCTCTCTCTCTCTCTCTCTCTCTCTCTGTAACTCTGACTTCCAAATAAATAAATCTTAAAAAAAAAAAAAAAAGAGGATACCTCCACCACTGATAGACCTCTCCTGCCTCTATTCCAGAAATTTCCTCACTCTGACCTTTACAGTGACAGAGTCCTTCTCAACCCCCAAATACTGCCAACAAGGAGCACAGAAGGCATCTAGAAGCTACTTTCTTACCCAAGTTGGAAGGGGTCAAACTCACTCACCTGTAGGAATGATCAGTGGGTCCACACCAACCCTGGATCCCTCAGGAAGCACACTCACTAGCCAGTCTTCCTGTGTCGGGGTGTCCTTCAGCCCTGCAGAGGGAAGAACCAACAGGAAACAATTCCCAGTGGGCCCAAGATCCTCACCCCACCCAGAAGAATGCAGTTCGCCAACAACATGTTAGCGGGGTCTTTATTAAGCACCTTTGTCACAGCAGACTGACAAGACTTGGAAAATCTGAACCACCCTTAGTGCCAGAAGGCTACAGAAAGAGGAAAAGCGTGAGATGCTGTGTAAGGGAAAAATAAGATAAGGGTAAGACATGATTGTCATTCAACCCTGAGAAAAACACCATCCTGAGGACTGCTGCCACAGAGACATGATGCCATCACAGAGGTCACCTCGTCAGCAAGCAGCCCCTTCCCCACAACTGCTCACCCAACAAGAATTTGGGTGGGTTTGGTAAAGGCTGGGAGCTGGGAACCTCCTCCATGTCACACGCCAAGGAAGGACACAACACGCCACCAGTGCTCTCCCTTCATCTACTAGACAGGGTCACAGAGGAGGCAGGAGACCAAGCACAAGTCTTGACAGCTAAGAAACTCCCCAGTGAATACAAGACCAGCACACAGAAGCCTGTTGTCAGAGCATGGCCCCTGAGCTTCCCCAAACATCAGTCAACTCTTTATTTATTTAGACCTGTGAAAGGCAGAGCAACAGGGAAAGGAGGTGAGACGGGGTAAGGAGGTGCAGAGAGATCCCTTCCATCGACTAGTTTACTTCCCTAGATGCCAGCAACAGCCAGGTGTGGGCCAGACTGAAGTCAGGATCAAGGAGCTCCACCCTGGTCTCTCACGTGGAGGCAGGGACCCAAGTACTTGAGCCATCATCTGCATTAGCAGGAAGCTGGATCAGAAGCAGAGCAGCCGGGACTCGACCCGGCACTTCTCTATGGGATGCTGGCATCATAGTGGCTTAACCCAAGGTACTACAATGCCAGTCCCCAAGACAGCCCTTTCTTGTTTCCAAGGCACTAGTCAGAATACACTGAGATAGGCTTCCAGAAAGGAACTAAAATGATTTTACAGTCCAGTTCTACTTTCATCCAAGCCAATATCTTTGGAATGTATGTTTTTTTAAACCAACCAGAAATTTGCTAAACAATTAACATCTTAGTAAAATATATGTGTATTTGAAGTAAAAAGTTTACATATTCCAAAACAGTACTTATCCTTACTATTTCCCCTATGGACTCCTGATAAAACCACATAACCTCAGAAAGGAAGTTCAAAGGTTTACAAAGAAATGAGTTTGAATCCCTGTTTTAAAAACCCGCCTAGAAGCTGGCATTGAGTTTAATTTTGCTAATTGATTATTTCCTATATAAACCAGTGACTCATTGACACAGTTTTTCTTAGTGCCCCTATCGTAAGTTTTGTAGGATGAAGTCATGTCATTTCTTAGCCAATAGTCCTTTGACAAAACCCCAAAGCTGCATCACTCACTGGCCAACCAAACCCATTAGCATCTCCCTACACAGGAGACACACCTGAGGAAAAGTAGGTTTAGAGAGAGAAAACTAGAAAGGGGTTTGGAAGGAGACAGTTTCTCACCACCACCCATGCTGCCTACTTGGAGAACAAGGGTACTCACTCCTCTGACACATAAGCCAAAGGGCTAACAGACCTGACAGCTGAGTCTGTGAGCCCCAAAGAGGGAGCTGGCACCTCGCAAGTACACTCAGTGACCCAATACATACAAGAATAAAGTCTCTAAACTTCTATTTGTATTTTTTTCAAAAAAAATAATAAATAAGTCTTTGCTAGTATTTGGAATACAGATGAACATGAGCACATAAACATGAGCACATATCAGGCTGAGGGTTCCTGATCCCACTAACAGATGCATGTGATCAAAATATTTCAAGGTCACTAAATGCCATTCACAGTAGCCTCAACTGCTTAGCTTGGAGTGTATGTGCCTATGAGAGACAGAGAGAAAATAACTGCAGCCACAATCCAGCAGCAGCTCTAATGTTTCTGTCTGAAAGGATTTTTGAGAAACAGAAACTTCAAATAATCTCACTGCCAGAATGAAAATCCCTCGCTAAGACAGACATCCCACATACATGCTCATGGGGCGTGTGTGCACGGGGCACACATACACGAGCACACACACTGCCCTCACTCAGCTAGCTGCCTGTGTCTCAGTGTCAAGGTCGAGGTCCCTGTTCCCTGTGAATCTGGTGACAATTTCCTTCCTCATCATTTCCTACAACAAATAATAAGCATCAGTATTTTGCCTCGTTTTCTCTTTTTCACCTGGCCCTGGTTGTCCTTTTGCTCCTTCCTTATCCTCTGTTCTCCAAGTTCAAAATTCAGGAGGGAATTTATGCAAACACTAAAGTTGTATGTCCAAATTCTATTAGAATGGTCAGGAAAAACAGACACGGCACAAACTTAAATGAAAAAGCACGGGCATACACACAACTACTAGGCAGGGAACACTGAGCTATGCACATTCTGCAAATGATCTCTTTAATCCTCACCACTTACAGGGTGCTTACTATGAAAGTCCCAGTGACAGATAAGGAAACTGAAGTACTGCAAGTGAAGGAACTTGCCCTAAAACCTCCAGGCCCGTGCTCCTGCCTTGTATATCGCTCTTCTCCAAAGCTGAGCAGCCAGAAACAAAACCAGGATCCTCAGAAACAGCCTGGGAAACCATTTCTGGGCTTCTGATGTCAATGGCCCATTGTCTTTGTCTCCCTGCGTCACAAAGCAGCACAAAGTAACAGGGAGGTCCCCATCATGTGCGTAAGATGCAGTGTGCACTTTCTGACCTGCAGCAAATCAACTGTCCTCTCTGGGCCTCCGTTTTCTCTTGAATCAGGACCCTCTGAAATTGAATGTGCACTGGTCTATATGAACGAGCATGACATTGTCTTCATTTTCCTTCAGTTTTCAAAAGGGTCTTTTGGAGCGGCACTGTGGTGTAGGGGGTAAAGTCACAGCCTGCAGTGCCGGCATCCCATATGGGCGCCTGTTTGAGTTTTGGCTGCTCTACTTCCGACCCAGCTCTCTGCTATGGCCTGGGAAAGCAGTAGAAGATGGTCCTAGTCCTTGGGCTCCTGCACCTGTGTGGGAGACCCAGAAGAAGCTCCTGGCTCCTGGCTTCAAATCAGCGCAGCTCTGACCATTGTAGCCATCTGGGGAGTGAACCAGTGGATGGAAGATCTCTCTCACTCTATCTCTCTCTGCCTCTGCCTCTCTGTAACTCTGCCTTTCAAGTGAATAAATAAACCTTTTAATAAAAAGGGGAGGGGTGCAGTCTCTAAAAGGGTTAAGATCCAGGAATCCTGAGGAATTCCAGGGTCCTGGCCCAGATCATGCTAACTAAAGCTGGATGGACCAGACCACTACCCACCCATCTTCATGAGTGTCCAGTTGCTGTCCATCTGCTTGGCAGCCTGAAGAAAGTAGCGTCCATCGGTCCACATGGCCGCATGCTCCTCTGTGATGATGGCTGTGCCTGGAACAGGGGAGCAAAGAAGAGAAAGGTTTCTGACAACTGCCCAGAAACTGCACAAAGCACCACAGGCCGGTGAGATAGTAAGAGACACCAGCTCCCAGTGCGGCTGATGGATCTTCAGCTCCAGGGAAACCTCCAAGCAAGAGACTGAGAATCAGGTGAAGTCAGGCTCTGAAAGAACCAGTCCTGAGACCCAGGCTGCCCAGACACTGCTCCCTGCACTGAAAGGACCCCCGGGTGCAGCAGGAGTCAAGGCCAATAGGACAGAGGATTACAGGCCTCCACAAAGTGGTCCATATCAATAAGACAGAGGCGGGGACAGTCCCTGATCTGGGGTTACTGCCATTCCTGTGCCTTGCCAGATACCCCAAAGGAGCTGTTTCACCTTTTGCAAAAACAGACCAAGCAGCCCTGCGAGTATTCTCGGTGACTCAATGATCACCAGCAGAGTCTGTGCCTCCTACCTCTCCCTGCTCTCAGTTCCCACAGGCCTGGCAGGGACTCGGGACCTGCTGCAGAGGTGTCAGCCAAAACCAGACTTCATGTGCCAACCGACACGTGTACCTCCTCCATAGGAAGCCTCGTGCTAACCACAAGGGCTGAGGGGCTCCCACCTCATCTAGCTTGCTTTAGGGGGATGGCACCTGAACAGGAGACCCCTAGCCCCAAAACTCAAGGGCATAACAGGTTTGGAAAAGATGAGACAGCTAATATTAGCCTTTGTTACTTAAGGCAAAAGTAAAAATGGAAACCAAAAGCCAAGCACTTGCAGAATTACTCAGGACCAATAAGTTAGGGCACAGGTCTGGGATGTTAATAAAATCTCACCCCTTATTTGGCGCACCCGTTACAGAAAGTATATTCAATTGAAATGATAAAATTTCCTATGCATACGTCACATTCCATAAACATTTCAAAAGCATTTTCTTATTGAAAATTTTGAAAGCAAAGGCCAAGAGAGAGCAAAGGGTCACTAAAAGGTAACCTTGGTGAGCTGAGACAGGCTGGAACCCACACCTTTCTGCAGAGGCTCTGTGGGGAATGTCTGTCTGCATTTCCCTCTTGGTTCTATACCACAGGCTGTGCAGCTATGTTTGGGAGATGAACAGAGGTACAGCAAGAACAGAGAACCGAGTCACTCACCTGCAGAGCCATCGAACCCAGACACAAAGGCCCGCCTGCAGTCACACGGAGCAATGTACTCACTCTGGAAAACAAAGATGACAACGAACTGCACCTCCCACCCAGTGGGCACCAAGTGCTTTCCTTGAGCTCAGCTCTGGGCAAGGCCCAGCAGGGACTATAAAGGTTGGGGAATCCTTGGAACTTGGCCTCTAGGAGCCATGGGGCTAGCTAAAAAGACAAGCTGAAAGTGTGAAAAACAATTAGAACATATTGCAGAAGACTAATTAAGGGCTGAAAGCTGTTCCCTTTAGCCTTCTTACTTCTTCATTTGGAAAATAAAGTAAGTCAAGAAAAACAGATAAAAATTGTTCTTGCCTCATGAGATCCTTTCCAAAAAACAAGCAAATAGCTTGCTCCCTCCTTACCACTGACATTCAGGCATCTGCTATTTTTCTGAAAAGCAAGGCTGACTTTCTTTTTTAAGCCCCAATAGTTCTCTGACCGAAGTCTCCTACAACATTACCTTGCTTCCTAACTTCCTGTTTGTTTCCCCCTCCAGGGTAGGGTCACCAGTCTCTCCCACGCAGGCCTTCTCCCTTCCTGCTAGGGAATCAACGGAAACGCTTCCTCCAAGCCAGGAAGCGTCCGCCAAAGAAAGTGTCATTCCAAAACCTGGTCCTTCCCAACTGATGGTCCCTGGCCTCTGCATGGAGGAGGTTAGCGAGCGAGGAAGAGGCTCTCCTATCCAGACAGAGAGTACAGGCCAGGATGCACAACAGCCAGTGAGGCACAGAGAGTTTAAGTAACTTGCTCAAAGTCACACAGCTAGACAGTAGCAGAAGCAGTATTTGAACCCAGGCAGTCAGCTCCAGAGCCTCTTCTCTGAAGCCCTAGCCACACCACCACCACAGGACACATTATCTCTCTTCCTGTGACTCTCTAGCATAAGGCCATGACAAATAAGAAAACGGGGGCTCAAAGAGAGACTGGTGAGGCAACCTGCCCGCTGACCAATGAATAGCAAGGGTCAAAGCAGCTCTCCTTCCACTGTTAGCACGTTTCTCCCAAGCCCAGTTCCCAGCAGGGTTAAGAATGCTTAGGGTGGGGCATGCAGCTACTGGCAGGATCCCAAGGCATTTTTAAGACAGTCAACAAGTACAGGAGAAAAGTTATTAATGTTCTCACTCTTGCCACGTAGGTGAGAAATGCCCCCATTCACCAGAGCAGCCCCAAAACCACCTTCCAGGGAGATGCTCGAAGGGCCAGGAGACAAAAGGACAATGGCAGGACCAGAGCACTCTTGGCCAAAACCTGCCTGTAGCCAAGGCTCAGCTCAGTGGTCTGCACCAAGTCCCAGCACCTCTCTCCGCCTCACTTCCCCATCTCTAAAACAAGTTATTTGAGAGAGCTAAACACAAACAACAGGCACGTGTTTCACCCCTAAGCAAAAAAGAACATTAAGCAGCAGCACTGTGGAAGCGGAAAGAAAGGACAGCAGCATCATTGGGAACCGCATCATCCACACTTGTTAACCCAGAAATCACTAGGGGCACGACTTTTAAAAAAAGCAAAAAGAAGCAACAACGTGGGGAGGTGACCTACCCCTCTTCCTGGACTGTGGTAAAGAATAGTTCATGTTTTAAAACTCACCAGAAGCCTGAAGGTGCTACCCATACTCAAAGGAAGAGATATTATTATCTCTTCCTCCTGCACAATGAGACAGCATGTGAGGAGCTGGGAAAGCTTAGTTAGCAAAAATGAGAAAGCATGCAAGGGGCTGGGAAAGCTAAGTGAACAAAAATAACTCTGGTGCTAAAAACCGCTGTGCACGACGGGAATACACAGCCAAGGGCGTTCTTGACCAACAACATGCTTCCTATCCGGAACACACAGTGAGGGTGTCAGCAAAGAGGACGCAGTTTTTTAGGGAGCCCCATCTGGGCAAGCATGGGAGGGAGGCCAGAGGACCCCAAGGGGTTTACCTGGAGGTCCACATCAGCAAGGCAGGAGGATTTCCACCAAGGGAGGTGAAATTAACAGCAGATGGACGTTTAGTCTGGGACTGAGACGAGGTTTGGGGCAAGAACCAGACATGATCTAAGTGGTCAACACGCCAGAGAAACATCCCTGAGCAAGGCTGGCTGCAGCCTCACCTTCTCACCAACAGGCTAAGCAGTGGCCAGACAAGCACTGGGCCTGGGCCTGCCTCTCTCCCCCAACCACAAAGCTGGCAAAGCCCAGGTACAGTCTCCCTAAAACTTAGCACAAGGCCTTAGCATGTGAGGGAAAAGGCACCACACAAAGAAGTACAGCTGTTGGCTTTTCCCGAAAACCACCTACTTCTCTCCAATTCCAGGAACAACACTCAGTCTAAGCATCCATCATCTCTACCTGGCCACTGCCCCTAAAACCCTCTCTGCACACACATACATGAGTGAGCTTTTTAAACAGTGAGTACTTATATTCATATAAATAAAGCACACGTGTATATACGATCATGTTAACATCTTCCTTAAAACCCTCCAGTGGCTTCTCACCATACATAAGATAAAATCCAGATCTCGGCCCAGACCCAAGGACACCAACTGACCCCGCCCTGCTGTTCTCTCAGAGCGCTCCTCCCACTTTCATTCCCACTTACAATGCTCCACACCAGTCTGCTTTCTCTGCGATACCGAATTCATTCCACCTCAAGGCTTTTGCACCCGTTTTCCCTTGAGCCTATGACGGGGGGTCATGAAATGGCTAGATCCTTACCATCCTAACATTTCAAATCAAATGTCACCTCCATCAAGAACCACCCACCTAATACAGCCATCCGGCCACTTTTAACTCTGTATAGCACACTTTTTTTTTTATGTTTTAGATGTTTCTTTTCTTAATGAACTTTTTACATTTTTATTGTATTGCTCCTCCCCAAAATGAGATCAAGGTGTCTGTGTTGTTTGTCACTGTCCCTGTGTTCATTTACAGAATAAATAAGCAAAAAGAGAAATGAACCTTTTTCCCTCTACCCAGTTCAATCAATATTTAACCATCTCAATGGGGAGGAGGAAAGGGCCATAAGCCAAGGAATGAAGGCAGTGCCTAGGAGCGAGAAAAGAAAATGGACCCTACCCTGGAGCCTCCTCCAGACCATGCCAACCCATTTGAGACCTTGGACCTCAAGAACTCCCCATTACAAATGTGTGTTGTTTTAGGCCACTACATGTGTTGTAATCTGTTACGGCAATGATTGGAAACTAATATATTATCTAATAGAAAAAGGATCAGAAGGAGTATAAATGGAGTTTCAAATTCAAATATTTCAGGGTATAGGGACTAAGACAGATGAGGACAGTGGAACAAGGAGGTGTCTTTTCTAAGGGAGCAGCTCTTAGCTCTGCTTCCTGTCACACTGGAATGCAGGTCCCATGTCATCAACCTTCAAGATTTCAGGAGAAGCTAGAAATACATGCGCTCATGAGCAATCACCTAATTTTTAGATGTTGGCATCTAAACTCAAATAACATAAATAAAACACAGCCAAATAAAGCACATCTGTAAACGACTAAAAAAAAAAAGAAAGAAAGAAAGCCTTAGTCATCTCTCAAAATCCAGCTCAAATGCACCCTCGCCCACAAAGCTTTCTGAGCCACTCCAGCCCAGGGGTCTCCCGCTTCTCTGACTGGTGCAGGACTATCCATGCTGCCCTCCACTCATACCCTGCCTTGGGTGATGCTAACAAGTAATACTGGCTAAGCTGTTTGGCTCAACATCTACCAGTTGCCAATAGCAACAGTGAATTCTAATTCTTATCACAACAGCAGCTCTGGAAGGCATCATCCTCCCCATCTACAAATGAAACCCAGAGAAGTAAACTAAGTACTTCCCCAAGGCACCAGGAATGTGAATAGCAGAGCCAACATCTGCACTCAAGGGAGACTCTTAAAAAGCCCACCTCCACGCCACGCTACCAGCAACAGAGATGGCGCACATCTCTGCTACACAACTGGACTGCAAACTCTGAGAGAACAAAGAACACAAAGTACACCCCGCACACACCTCCACCTTCGTCAACCATGCAACAGACATCTCTAACAATCGGAAGTCAGACCTACACTCAAGCTTAACTCCTTTGTTTATCAGCTAGGTAAACCGTGGGCTCAACTTCCTCATCTATAAAATGGGGATGATAAGAATGGCCACACTGGAGGGCTGAGGTGTAACATCAGCATATGCTAAACCTGATGAAGTGTACCTATACTGCACACTAGGCAATCAGCTAGACACTATGGAAAACATAAGAAAGTATCTTCTCAGCGTAGGCAATCCATCCAGCAAAGTAAGATATTCTATGAGACATTAGCTCTAATAAACAGCCATGTAAATTGTGCTGAATGTGCAAAAAACATTTGCTGTAGTTTCAAGAACACTCAGATCTGCCTTAAGTCCTCAGGCCAAGCTCAGAAGTCTAACCCGCGCCACCAGGGACAAGGAAGGAGGGATTCAGAATGGCAGGGCAGTCCAGAAAGAGGGCAAAGTATGAGAAGGCCCAGAAACAAGAGACCAGAGGTCTGTGGGGAGGCAGTGAGCCAATTACCCTGGTAACAGGGGGAGGAAGCTCAAAGGAGCAACAGCAGAGATCTCTGGGAAGGCTGTGTGAAGACAACTGGTCAAAGGCCTCACACATCATCCTAAAAAGCTTGAACTTTACCCAGAAAGCTCTAGAGAGACATCAGAAGTGGAAGAGAGGGTGGTGACATGACCAGAGTTTTAAGAGTGGTCAATATAGCCACACACAGACAAAACAGGGCCAGTAAGGCTATGGCTGCCTGCCCAGACAAGTGCAACTAAACTCACTATGGCCCAGGCTGGGGAGACATCTTTTTCCTTTTGACCCTCAACTCTCATAAGCCGTGAGCCAGGCGCAGTGGCTCAAACAAATCAGTTTCTCAACAAAAATGACACTGGGCGAGTAAACGGCTCTTCCCACAGGAAGTATCGGAGGTTTAATTGTGAATGGGGACAAAGGCTCCTTACTTCCAGATACTAAAGTAGCACCCAGTCTTTGGTACTTTTTCTTCTCTCCTAATAAATCAAGTCAAGGCGTGTGGGAAAAGCAGATGGTTATCCAAAGACTCACACCCCTTCCTTGAAGTAGAAGAGTCACTGGCAAGTGGCTGCCCAGCCAGGACTTCATTTCCCAGGGCCGCAGCAGCCAGGTGGCCACACCAATGGAATGTGAGCGGGAGAGGATGTCTTGAGATAGGACTGCCAAAAGTGATTCTGCTCTCCCCATACCTTTTTTTTTTTTTTTTTTTGACAGGCAGAGTGGACAATGAGAGAGACAGACAGAAAGGTCTTCCTTTGCTGTTGGTTCACCCTCCAATGGCCGCCGCGGCTGGCGCACTGCACTGATCCGAAGCCAGGAGCCAGGTGCTTCTCCTGGTCTCCCATGGGGTGCAGGGCCCAAGCACTTGGGCCATCCTCCACTGCCTTCCCAGGCCACAGCAGAGAGCTGGCCTGGAAGAGGGGCAACCGGGACAGAATCCGGTGCCCCAACCGGGACTAGAACCCGGTGTGCCGGCACCACAGGCGGAGGATTGGCCTATTGAGCCGTGGCGCCGGCAACCCTCCCCCATACTCTCCTACCAGCTGGAATAGTGGCAGCATAGGAAGGAAGGAGCTGAGACCACCCAATTATTTTATCTCCTTTATCTCACCAGGCAAGAACTACCACTCTGTACTGCTATGTGAACAGGATATAAGGCTTTACAGCAACAAACCACTGAGACTTGGAGATGGGTGACCATGGCTAGCATTACTCTAATCAGCACAGCTGGTTAAAATCACTACCCCCACAGTAGGAGAAAGCCTGTTTAAGAAACACAAAACAAAACAGGAAGCTGACTCCAGGAGAAATGGGGTAGGGTCCAAAAAAGTTTAGGAAACTCTGATTCATGTCTTCCCAAAGAGGAACCACAAACACAGCCAAAAACTCACATTGGCAGAGTCACCCCTGACAAAATACGACCCTTGGAAAATGGCAAGCCCCAGAGGGGAATATGGGGGCTTACAGATGAGGAGGATAAGGGACTGAGATGTCTAAAAAGCCGTGCTGGCACAGCTCTGGCCCCCAAACAAGGATTCTCCTGGCCTGGGGACATGGTACCCACAAATGCCAACATTGATGGTACATGAATGCATCCAGATTACCAGAGACAGTAGACAGTTCCTCACTGTAAAAATCTACCAGGCCCCAAATTCACAAAAACCATAATCCTTGTTCCAAATTTAAAAAGGAGAAACCCTGAGAGTTGCAGAGGACAGAGAAAGCAGGCCACTGGATCGCCAAGTCCTTGCGCAATTATACATTTGGGGTACATTTTCTCCCTAGCAGGGAATAGTGTGTGGGTGTGTGTATTTGTATTCTGAAAAGTATACAAAGGACAGAATTCAAGATTTTCCTTCACTTCTCCAACACCCTCCTTTCCCCACCCATCAACCCTGAATCGAGGCGGAGATGAAACACTTAGGAACAAGAGCTGCAGAGAATGGCAGCCTCTCTATTACGGAGGAGGGTGCTGCACTGGATTACACACAAAGCTGGCCCTGCCTCCTCATTCACACAGTCCCAGCAGGGCCCCAGAATCCCATGCAGTACATCCACCCTCCTCTCCAGAAGAAGTAAAATAAGGAGCCTGTCTCTTCCTGTTGCTGGCACCACAATACAACTCCCCACGTTTCTCCTTGTTGCTGGCACCACAATACAATTGCCCAGTCCCTCTGGCCAGCTGTCCACAAGGCCCATACTTAATCCAAGTTCTAGAGCTTCTCCACGGAATCCTTCCCCTCTTCCGTGCTGCAGACCCAAAGCCCCTTTCCCTTGACTCAATCCTGCAACGGCCTCCTTACAGGTTTTTCAATCATCAGTGCCTCTTTTCTTCTGCCAACACTAAGCCCTGATCTCTCTGATCATGACACGCTCTTGTTCAAAGACCCTCAATGGGTCTCCACTATCAAAAAGAAATCTAATGCTGGGGTCAAGGCCACCATGACCAGCCATGGGTGACCTGAAAGGCCCCTATTTTTCTTTTTTCTTCGAACTTATCATTAGGCACTTCCACCTACACCTGTAAATTTGCTCAGGAAACTGTGTGTGTCTCTGTCTCCAAGAATCCAAACTCTACTTGTTCACAGTCCTAATTTTTTTTTTTTTTTTTTAGGGGGAGACAGGAACAGAAAGCACTCTCATACACTGGTTCATTCCCCAAATGCCCAAACAGATGTGAATGGGCAGAAATCAAGACTGGAAGGCAGGGGACCTACACTGTGGCATAGCTGATAAAACTGCCACCTGTAGTGCCAACATCCCATATGAGTACCAGCTCAAGTCCCAGCTGCTCCACTTCTGATCTAGCTCTCTGCTATGGCCTGGGAAAGCAGTAGAAGATGGTCCAAGTCCTTGGGCCCCAGTACCCATGTGGGAGATCCAGAAGCAGCAGTTCCTGGCTTCTTACCCACCCAGCTCCAGCCATTGTGGCCATTTAGGGAGTGAACCAGCAGATGGAAAACTTCTCTCTCTCTCTGTTACTCTTTCAAATAAATAAATCTTTAAAAAAAAAAAAAAGATGGGGCCAGGGCTGTAGCATAGCAGGTAAAGCCACCATCTGCAGCGCCAGCATCCCATATGGGCGCCAGTTTGAGTCCCAAATGCTCCTCTTCTGATCCAGCTCTCTGCTTAGCTTGGGAAACCAGCAGAGGATGGCCCAAGTGCTTGGGCTCCTGCACCTGCATGGGAGACCCAGAAGAAGCTCCTGGCTCCTGGCTTCGAATCAGCCAAGCTCCAGCCATAGCGGCCATTTGGGGAGTAAACCAACAGATGGAAAACTCTCTCTCTGCCTCTCTATAACTCTGCCTTTCAAATACATAAGCAAACCTTTAAAAAAAAAAAAAAAGACTAGAAGGCAGGAATTAAACCCAGATCTTCCACATGGGTGGCAGGGACCCCTACCTGAGCCATCACTACTGCCTCCCAAGGTCCACACTAGGAAGACACTGGAGTAGAGCTGGAGGCAGGCATCCAACACAGAAACCCCAATAAACGACAAAGGTATCTGAACCACTAGGTCAAACATCCATCCCCATATTCCAATTTAAATGCCACTTCCTCCATGAATCCTTCCTTGATGCTAGCGCCTTAAAATATCTCCTCTTACCTATGAATTCAGTCCATACTTTATGAAAACCTAAGCTTATCTACTACAATGGCCACCAGGGAACATATGGCTAATTTGACTAAGAAACAGAAAATGTATTGTATTTCACTTTAATTAATTGATATATAATTTTAAAAACTGATACTCAAAATTCAGTTATTAGAAAACTTCTAAGGATGTTTAGAACAATTTAGGTGTTATGAGTTCACTTTTTCAACTATAGATTTTATGAAAGACCTATCAACAGATGAATGGGCAAAGAAAATGTGCTATCTACATAGAGTAGAATATTATTCAGCCTTAAAAATGAAACAGATTCTGTCATATGCTATAATATGAATGAACTCTGAGGACATTGTGCTGAGTCAAATAAGCAGTCACAAAAATATAAATACAGCTGCATGATTCCAATTTTATGAAGAATCTAAAGCAATCAAACTCTTAAAAACAGCAGAATCCTGTGGATGGAGCAGGGAGGTGGAAGGAAAATGGGAAGTTGCAATTTAATGAGTACAGATTTTTGGTTTTGCAAAATGAAATAGTTTGGAGCCGAGGTTATGGAGCAGTGGGTTAAGCCATCGCCTATTGCACCAGCATCCCAGATGGGCACCAGTTTGAGTCCCAGATACTCCACTTCCTATCCAGGTCTCTGCTAATGTACCTGGGAAAGCAGCAGAGGGTGGCCCAAGTGCTTGGACCCCTGCACCTACATGAAAGACCTGTATGAAGCTCCTGGCTCCTGGCTTCAATCTGGCCCAGCCCCAGCTGTTGCAGCCATCTGGGAAGTGAACCAGAATGAAAAATTTCTGTCTCTCTGTAATTCTGCCTCTTAAATAAGTAAAATATTTTTTAAAATAAAATAAAAAAGTTCTAGAGTCACTGCATAGCAATATATGCCTATAATTAACATCACAGTACTGTACATTTAAACATTGTTAAGACACTAAATTTCAGGTTACATTTTTTACCACTATTAAAAAAAAACAGTTCAGTTTATTTCATTATTTTCCTGACCAATGAAAATATTTTTTGCAGAATATCTTACAAGGCATACAAGAATGCTGTAGAACTGGTTTGGGGAATGCTGTTCTAAATATCACAGTATCTTCGACTTCATGCTGCTACCTCAAAATCATTTATGTATTCATTTCAGCCCCTTATTTGCTCTTAGAACTCCATGTCTGTAGGTAGAGGTCCAATCTTCACGCTACTCCCAAGTTAACAGAGGTCTGACATTGTCACAACCATGTGCGCTGGGACACTTGGAGAGGAACAGAAGGGAGGCCAGTTAAAGTGGACATTTTTTGGGATCTTTATTCAGCTTACAGTAATATCCTTATCTGTCACCTTATCTGTCATCCCCTGCACCATGGTGGACCTCCATCACTCATGGTTGTGCCACATGGTATCACACACACACACACACACACAAGTAAACAGGGCAAAGAATAAACACCAAACTACTTTGCCAATCAGGTTCTCACTCAGGACTCTAGTTTTGGGATTAACTTTCTAGCTCAATCTGTTAAATTGAGAGTAGAAATAAATAAATGCAACGCAGGAGTTGTCAGGTTTATCCCATCTACACTGTTGCCTGAGAAGGAAACTGATGTGCACCCAGAGCTGAAAACCCTTCCCCTCCAGCACTGAGGGCCGGCTGCCTTCCCAGCCTCAGGTTCCACAAGGACCCTACCTGAGGCCCAGGTGTGTGACACTGCAGAAGGCACAACTCACAACGTAGAGCCGCATCAGTGCAGTGGCTCCACCCCCTAAACCTTTATAAGGCATATTTACTGCTCAAGGTCTCTGAAGGCAGCTTCGGTCAGCTCCAACTGGAGAATCCTAGAACATCAATCCTATTTCCCACCATTGCTTTTCATGTCCCTGGGTTCTTGCCACATTGTTTCTGAAAAGTACTCAAAGCTTCCTGCTGCTTTGCCTTCACTCCTGTTAGTCCTCCTACCGCCAGTCACTTCCCTCCTCCTCCTCCTCTACTTGCTGCCTCTGTTTTTCCAAACTCTACCCCTTCTTTAAAGGTCCAGTCCAAATGCCTCCTCCCCCCACCCACCCATGAAATCCATTATCCTCCCCTCTCTTGCTCAAACATTCACAGCCCTCTGGCCAGATTCTCTTGATAGCATTTACCACATCCTGCCTGGCAAGACAGATGCACCTATGCACATCCTAACTCCATTACTAAACTGTGTATTCCTAGGCACCAGGAACAATCTTCATCTTTGAGGCATATATAAAACCTCAAGCAGTGCCCTGCACATAAGCAAAGGCTAAAAATATATATAACACTGTGAAAGAACAGCACTTTATACATCCAATCTTAAATTCGTCTTTGTAACCTTACCATGCCATGACCGTGGTGCAGGCACTCAAAAACTGCTGACTCATCCAACCGCAGAGTACTTCCTACAGTCCCTTCCTCCTGCCTTCAGGCTTATCACATGACATCTCTGCCTATCCAAATCCAACTCTTCCCAATTTCAGTAACTACTGTTCTCCAAGGGAAAGGAAACCTGCTAAGTTGCTTCTATCCAAGGTTATGATGGTTGGTGTCAGAGGAATTCAGGATTATCCCTAATACCAGCTAGAGTAAAAACTATGACAACTTTCTGGCTGTTCTTCTGGCCAGGCCTGAAGGATAGGGTAATATAGATGGGTAGAAAGGCAGACAATTATGCCAATGACAGGTTGTAGTGGAGGAGATGGGGTAGACAGTATCCGTAACAGAGAAGTCTAGGAGGTCTGCCCCTCAATTTTCCCACTAATTCTTAAAATTTACTCAAAGCTGGCTAGATTCATTGGAAAATAGGAAGCCAGGGCCTCTACAAGCATTTGGTGAAGAGGGCCCACTGGACACAAGTCCCTATATCAAGTCCAGGAAGACATTCTTGGTTACATGTTGACAGCTAGAACTCTACGAACACATTAAGTCTGGAGGGAAAGACTAAAAACAGAGGAGAGGCTGAGGAGTTTCCCCACCAGCCTATGTCCACGAGGTACCTGGTGGGCATCGCCTGACGGGATGATATAGGCCTGGATTGGTTCTGTCACGTACTCGGAGTTCCTCATGGCTTGTCTCAGCTGCCGAAGCAGCTCTGAAGTCACCTTTGGAGCCATTCTGCTATCTGCAACAAAAGGAGAGTTTGTTTCATCACCAGCCTGTTCCCTGCAATCCAATGACCAGTTCAAAACAAGCCACATTCTGCCCACGCCTTGCTGCATCTTCAAAGTGACCACCCCACCACCAGACCAAGTTCAAAGCTGCCAGCGATGCTAATAAAATACTACTTCCAAACAGCTATTATATGGCAAGAAAATTTTAGCAACTAATACTCAGTTTCAAATTGACTGGTTACCTTTTCTACTTTTAGGACTTTATTCTAAGGAGATAATTAAACAAGTGCACAAAAATGCAGGAGTTATCTTTGCTTACATTAGTAAAATAATGGGAAAAAATACATGACTAGTTAAATAAATTACAATACATACATTGATACACTATACAACCATTAAAAATTTCAAATCCCCCCCAAAAAAAACATAAACCTATATTTGACTTGGAAAGATACACAGATGACATTGGTGGGGGATTAAAAACAGATTCTAATACAACACACACAGATCATTCTCCCTTATTTCAAATTGGATATGCATTTATGCAGAGAGAGGTTACTAGAAGGAAATTACCCAAGTACTAATAGTGGTTACCTTTGGGTGGATAAGTTTGTTGTGATTATTATTTTGTTCTTCTTTTATGTTGGTCTGATTTTTAAGTTTTACTGCTTTAAAAAATTAAAAGTTTTTTTTTTTATAAATATCTTTTGTTAGATAGCCAACCACAGATTTAGAAGAGAAAGGTCAATCTCCTGGGAGTCAAAAGCCTTAAGTCTTGGACTCTAGTGAAGACCTGCTAAACTAGCTGTGTGGCCTCAGGGGGAAAGGGACCAGCGCCTCAGCACACTGTGTTCTCCTCTCTAAAACTGTGCTGGGGGTGGATTAAAGCCAGGGTTTTTAAAGTGAGTCCAAGACCCAGAGAAGCCTATCATTCCACTAAAACCAGAGCTGGATTTACCAGCTCTAGAAAATACCAAATAGGAATAGAAAGACAGAACTCATTCAAAAGGAAACGTTAAACATGATCCAAACTTTTACAAAAAAAATATATGTACTGAATATCTCTTATCTGAAATGGTTGGCATCAGAAGTATTAAATGTAGTCCTACTAGGAACACCTGTTTTTACAAATATATAAGTACAGGTTGAATATCCCTCATCCAAAATATTTAGGATCAGAAGTAGCTCAGATTTCATTTTTTCAATCTTAGAATATTTACATAGACAACTGGTTAACTATCCCTAATCTAAAAGTCAAAATGCTCCAAAATCCAAACTATTGGGGGTATCATGTAGATTGCTCAAAAAGCTTCCCACTTCGAAGCATTTCTGATTTCAGATTTTCAGTTTCACGATGATCAAACTGTGGTCAAAACCAAAACAGCACTGCCTCCCAGTGAATCCAAGGAGCTATTTCTATGTGTTAAAGGTACAGATGATGCAAGTTGATTAACCACTTGAGGAGGTTCTTCAAAAACATCTTTCCTTGGGGCAGGCGTACAGCACAGTAAAGATGCCACTGTATCAGAGTACCTGCTCGAGAGCTGACTACTCTGCTTCTGATCCAGCTAATGTACACATACTTGGGTCCCTGTCTCCCATGTGGGAGACCTGATTGAGTTCCAGCCTCCTGGTCTGGTGCCTGGCCCTGCCATAGCTATTGTGGGCATTTGGAGGGAGAACCAGCACTTCTACAAGGAATGAATGAGACTTCCTGTTGCTTCATAACCTCATGAGCAGTGTTTAATATTTTGTCAACTCATTTTTTAAACAAAAGACATTCTACTTAGCAAAAACATTCTAAAGCACGATGTATTACACTGAGGCAATCACACTCAGGTTATCTTCAAGGACTGACACCCTGACTAACTGTGGCTTATCCTCCCGCTCAGTATGAATCCTTTTTTGGTTCTTTTCTTTTAACATTCTCATTGCTTCTTCCTCTTCATCATAACCAGTACCTTGATCATTCATAACCTCAACTATTATGGTTACTTCCACTAGATTCCTCTATGAAGTACTATATTGACCTTGACACTCACTGAAAAAGTACCCCATTCATCAACTGTAGCAAGGGGTCAGAAGTCTTGAAAAGACAGAAGTACTCAAAGGAACAGTCACTGGAAACTTTCCTACTCACGATTCACACATGTCCTTGTTTCTTGCAATACAGCTACTTCTGAATACTGCTCAGAGGAACATCTTTATGTCTGATTTACTGAGCCTATAATTTCTCACCTATCAGAAAAAGAGGAATCAGAAACATCAGGTGTGACCTAAGTTAGTATGTCCATACCTCCATTGGGTTCAAAATGAAGCTTATTGTGACTTCATAAGATTACCAACATCTGAAAATTTCACTGATATTTTTAGGAGCTTCAGAATATATTTATCAAGTTTCCAAACCATATTTCTGAGTAAGTCAGCATTGTTAAAGAGTACAAAAAATGAAGACTTCCTTCAGAGCAGTATTTCAACTTCAGCTGCATATAAAGAACTGGGTAATTTGTGATTTAATTGCCCTGGACTACAGCCTGGGCATCTGGAATTTTAAAAGCAAATATATGACAGAGTCCAGTATACTTTCTTCCAAGACCATTAATTTCCTTATAGAGTTTAGCATCCATTTGGATACATTATGACTTAAGGACTTTACTGGTATGGCACTGACTGTGTGTTTTTATAGCATAACTGTAGTGCATCAACATTATCAGTCATGAATTTCATCAATAAAGTCAACATAATCAATGACAGCCAGAAAATCCTGAATAACAAACTGAAACCAGAGCCAGCACTGTGGCACAGTAGGTTAAGCCTCTGCCTGTGGCGCTGGCATCCTATGTGGGCACCAGTTGGAGTCCCAGCTGCTCTTTCAATCCAGCTCTCTGCTATGGCCTGGGAAAGCAGTGGAAGATGGCCCAAGCACTTGGGCCTCTGTACCCACATGGGAGACTTAGAAGAAGCTGCTGGCTCCTGGCTTCAGATGGAAGACCTCTTTCTCTGTCTCTCCCTCTCAGTCTGTAAGTCTGCCTCTCAAATAAATAAATAAATCTTAAAAAAAAAAAAAAAAAAGCTGAAAACCATCAAAGACCAAGTAGCCTAGTCAGATATCCTCCTGCTTCGGGGCAGGATAATCTGCCTCCCTGCAACTATGTTCTAAACTTCATCACCCTCCCCTCTCTCATCATCCCATTCCTCCTCTTGCCTGGCATATTAGGCCTCCTTAGAATCATCAGAATCATTGGCCCCACTCTACTTACTGGAACCTTCACACTTCCCTCCACAACTCTACCTGCCTCGTGACCACTCTTAATACTTCCTCTTCCTTCCTCCTCATCTTTCATGTCTACCTTATTTGGTCGATGCCCTTGGTCAAATGCATCTACTTCTTTATCACCTCTACCAGATGTGATGGAACTCCAAATACTATAAACAGCAGTTAGGATGTGGCAATGAGCAGTGTCAGCAACACTAAAAGTAAAGAGGGAAGAACACAAGCAAAGGCTGAGGCAATGGGCAATGACAGCTGGAGCAGAAGTGAACACAAAGACAAAATGCCTTGGAAATGACTGAATTGGTAGCAGGTGGAGCTGGGGGAAAGACAAAAGTGGCATAAACGTGAATCCCAGCCATTGAGGGGGCAGTAGCTGGAAAGGTAACCAGGATAGAGGAAGTAAAATTCATGGCTAGTGAATCTTGTTGTTGTTGTTACTATTATTTGTTTAAGAGAGAGAGAGTTTCCATTCAATGGTTCACTCCCCAAATGCTCGAAATGATCAGGACTGGGAGCCAGGAGCTCAATCCAGGTCTCCCATGTGGGTGGCAGGGAGCACATTAACTGAATCATCACCACTGCCCTCCAGGACCTACACCGGCAGGAAGATAGAATGGAAGCCAGAGTCAGGTATTGAACTCAGACAATCTAATACAGGATATAGGTATCATCACCAGCATCTTAACTGCTAGACTACATGTTCACTCCAGGGTAATTTTTATGATAATTGAGTTACTGATATAAAACACTTAGAAACTATACCTGTCACATTGCAAAAATTATGTATTTGCAAATGTTATAGTTCAGTACACAGCCAACAACAAATGCAAAGTGATAAATGGTTTAACAGGCATGTACGCTGCTTTCCCCACCTGGAAGCATCCCATCATTTCTGTATCCATGTATCTAACCCAGCACCTAACACATACATGTACTCACTCAAAGATGGTTGAGTGAATGTAACAACTTTGTGTCTATGATCTTTTCAGACTCAATGTAACAAATAGTAATGAATCTTCAATGAAAGAAGAAAGCTAGTATCTTAGAAAAGGCCATATTACAATGTCTGTTCATCCCATCCTACTGCTTTTCAGAAACGTTAGAAGCAGCCAAACGCTAAGCATAATGTGCAGGGAAGTAAGAAGCCAAGAAAAACAGGCCTGGCCCATGATGTAAAATTAGCCCATACACTGTCAGGTATTTTTAAATCATGTCTTAAAGAGAATGACTCACATAAAAGTGAGCCTTGCTTAAATGAGTCTGCTTTTAGCAATAAGCTCCCAAATCTTCAGCCTTGATCACAAACAAGACTTTTCACTGCTTGAACACGAACAGCACATCACATTTACCTCACTGGGTGGCAAGGAGAATTCAACATGATAATGCATGTGAAGGCACAATGCCCAGTATCTAATATACTTTAGAAGCTTAAGAAATCATTTTATCTGGAGCTAAACACCAGCTGGGATTCCTACACACCTTGTTTTAGGGCCTGAGGCACTGGTTTACTTCAATTTCACCATCCTAACACATGCACAGTTGTTCTTCCAGAATCAAGAACTTTACAGGTAGTAGTTTGTTTCTCTGTGCTTTCCATATATCAGTGGTTTATTCTCATAACATTCCTCCAAGGGAGGTTTCACGATTTCCATTTTTCACTTAAAAGGAATTAAAAAGGAGCTTAGTAGTCACCCAAGTCAGTCACACCACTGGGAACCAGGTCCACCCAACTCTCAATTCCATGCTCTGTTACACCATCTTGAGGACCAACAGAATCCAACAACCGGGCTCCAGTTTCCAGCGGGGATCTACAACCTCACACAGCTGAAGCTCCTGAACTTCTACTTCCTTGTACACAATGAAAAGACAGAGAAATCCTCTGCCAACTATAAATGTGCTTATTATACCATTTTCCCCTTTGTTTACTTGCTCTTTTTCCCACTCCTTCTTCCTCCTTCCTCTCTCACCTTCTAAAATGGCCCAAAAGGTATTGAATACATCTATGTTTTTTTAACAAAAGAGAGCCAAAATTGCATGCAATTATAGCACTGATCCTCCAAAGCAATTAGATAGTTACAGTTTCTCATGTGCCTCAAGGGGTCCATTTTTCAGTCAGCTACAAGGAAACACTGTTTCTCCTGGATGGTCCATGGAAAAACACTGGTTTATATGGGACAGAAATAAACTCACCACTTCTCAGAACTCTGGTTTCTGGCAACCCCATCAAAACAAGTTCTGGGGAGAAGGGTTGGTGATAGGAGTTTTTCCCAGAAAGATATTCCTAAATGTACACTCAATTTAAAGCACTATACGTTTTTTCTCACTTCCTAATCTGAAGAAAGTTGAAAGGTAACCTCTAAGGTAATCAATGAAAGACTGTAATAGTGACAGAAGATAAGTTTAAAAAAAACTAGGATGGTATATTTTCAATAATACCCTATCTTCACCACCATGACCATAGCCCTACAAGAATGAGAAACACCTAAAATCTTAGTTCTCTACTTATTACCTTAAAAAATGGTAATTATACAGAAACAGTAACCACCCACCCAGGAAACAAACCAAAGGACAAAATGGTTTTTAGTCACCAGCCCCTCGTTCCCAATCATGATCAGTTACTACTTCCTTACCCGCACTTCTCATTCAACTTAGGGTTGAGATAAGCAGTCCTAAAATTCTTCTGAAAGGCTCCATCTAATTTAAACACACAGTTATTACCTTTTTCTACTTCTGTGGCTTCTGAGTGTATCCCCTCGTTAGGCTCAATTATCCTCAAATTTCGCAGTTGAAAATCCTGGTGATTAGCCCTTAAAAAGAGAAGAATAGGATGTTGCAGACTTTGACCACAGTAAACGTGGCAAGACTCAGTCACAACATCAACTTGACCTAGCAGTTTTCTTAGGTGAGTCACGAGAACTCTCACCCCCAATAACCATGACAACACAAAAGCTTCCGCTAAAACATCCAGGTGCAAAATGTCACCAAACAGGCAAACGTTCTCAATTCTAGCTTCCAGTTCATGACTATTCATCAGCAATGATTGATCTATACAACTAGATTACGTGGGATCTTCAAATGCTTATGAAAAATATGTATTACAGTAAAACAATGCATGGGTTTCAAACCTTGTTGCACCAAAATACTCATCTTTTGATTCCATTCTCCAGTAACTTTTTGAAGCACTCTGACGAGATTTTCTTTTCTTTTTTTTTTTTTTAACAATTTATTTCATTTATTTGAAAGGCAGAGTTACAGAGAGGCGGAGGCAGAGAGAAAGAAGAAAGAGGTCTTCTATCTGCTGTTTCACTCCCCAAATGGCTACAACAGCCAGAACTGCACCAATCCAAAGCCAGGAGCCAAGAGCTTCTTCTGGGTCTCCCACGCGGGTGCAGGGGCCCAAGGACTTAAGCCATCTTCTACTGCCCTGCAGGCCACAGCAGAGAGCTGGATCAGAAGTGGAGCAGCCAGGACTTGAACCAGCAACCATATGGGATGCCGGCACCACAGGCGGCAGCCTCACCCGCTATACCACAGTGCCAGCCGCTTGGACAAGTTCTATTTGGCGTTTTCTCACAATTTCATATTCTCTGTACTATCCTATTCTTTTCACTCTGATTTCTACTCATATTTCTTCACCAAGAGTTTTAAACATTTTATGCCCTTATTTTATTTATAAATTTCTTTCAGACTTTCCATTAGAAAGTCTTGAGATAGTAATCCTCATTCATGTTTGCTAGGTTTGCTGCTTCTTTCTCATAAAGGCAATCATTCCATGTGTACTTTATCTCTTATTAAGAACTTATTTTCACAAGTGGGTATTTACCTTGAGGCTAAGACACCCACATCACATAACAGAATACCTGAGTTTAACACTTACTTCTGGCTCCTGACTCTAGTTTCCTGCTAACGAAGACCCTGGGAGGCATAGGTTGAAGACTCAAGTAATTGGGTTCCTGCCACCCATGTGGGAGATTCGGATCGTTCACTTTAGTTTCCCAGCTCCTGGCTTCATCCCAGCCATTGAAGGCATCTGAGTGAAGCCAGGACCGGGGGGGGGGGTGGGGGGGGGGGGGGTGGGGGGGGGTGGGGGGGTGGGAGGGGTGTCGGTTAAGGCATCTGTGTGTGTGTCTGTGTCGGTGAAAGCTTCTGAGTGAAGCAGGGATGGGGTGTGTGTCAGGATGGGAGAGGTGTGTGGGTGTGGGTGTGGGGGTGTGGGTGTTTTTGTCGGGATGGGAGAGGTTTGTGTGTGTGCGTGTATGTTGGGATGGGAAAGGGGTGTGTGTGTGTGTGTGTGTGTATGTGTGTGTCTTTCTGTCTCTGTGTATCACTGCCACTCAAGCAAATTAAAAAATTAAGTGCAATTTTTTTAAAAGAGCTTATCTTCAGTAGAAACTCTTTATTTATGAGAATGTGTCCTGGTATTTACACACTTAACTGTCACTGTTATTTGCTTCTGATACTAATTTTCACAACAATTTCTTAGCCAGAAAATATGCACACAAGTTTCCTGTCCCCCATATGGGAACAGTTTAATGCCATGGACCTCAGACAAGAAGCCCTCTATCTCAGTCTGATAATTTCCCAGGCTCAGCTTACTCATGTACCATTCAGGTTTTAAGGACCCTCTAAATTCCTGACGCATGAGGACTTCCCTTTCTTTCAAGTTCATTTGGTCAACAAATATTCACTGAGAATCTTCCATAATCAATACCCTAATATAAAAACCAAAGTGAACAAAACAGACAACAGTCCTGACTTCAAGAAATGTACATGGGGTAGGGTGGGAAGGTAGGAGAAAAATAGAAAAAAAGAAGCAACCGATACAAAACAAGTATCCAATCAGTTAATTTGTATATATTCTAAGAAAACAGGCAGAGCACAGGAAAATGAAGAAAGTGTCAGGGAGGTAACGTTATTTCATATGGAATAACCAAAGAAGGCCTCTCTGATAACAGATGACATTTGTCAGAGACCTAAAAAAAAAAATGGGGGTGGAAGAATGTGATTTTCTAGAATACTCCAGAAAAGAACAGAAAGCACAAAGGCCTACACAATGGATTTGTGTTGGGGGAGGGTGGTGTAAGTGGTAGGAGATAAGGTCAAACAGGCATCAGAGAATCCACTGTAGGTCACTGAAAGGATTTCAATTTTACTCAGCAATGAGCTTAAAGGTAATTAATTAAACCTTAACCACATTTTTGTGTGTTGGCGGAAGCGGAGAGATGCACATTACCTCAATCTATCACACGGCCAAAAGCAACAGACAGACACTTTCACCAAGCACTCCAGGCCTGCTCATATGGCAGCTATTTTAGCATCTCCAGACAGAATGAGATGTTCTTCACCGGAGGAACCACACATTCCCTCATAGAAAGTAAGACACCGCTCTACCTCTGATAACAACAAGCAGAGTCAACACAATCACAGCAAACTGAATCTACCAACAATATAAAAAGGATCACGCCCATTACCATGCGAGCTTTATTCTAAGAATACAAGGTTGGTTCAACATATGAAAACCAAGTAATGTAATATATCAGATAAATAAAGAACAAAAACCACATGATCATTTCAACAGACATAGCAAAAGCATGTGAAAAAATCCAACGTCCCTTCAACAAACTAGAAGAGAGATTCTTCAACCTGACAAATGGTTATTATAAAAGCCATAGCCAAATCATCCTTAATGTTGCAAGACTAAGAGCTTTCTCCTACAATCAGTAAGACAAGAATGTCAGCTCTCATCACCCCCGTTCAACACTGTACTATATCCAGGACAAAAAGGCAAGAAAATGAAACAAAAGAATCTAGATTAGAAAATAAGTGGAACTATCTCTATTTGCAAATGACATTTATCTTGAATACAAAAAACATCCTAGGGACTGGCGCTGCGGCGCAGCGGGTTAATGTGCTGGCCTGAAGAGCCGGCATCCCATATGGGTGCCGGTTCTAGTCCCAGCTGCTCCTCTTCCAATCCAGCTCTCTGCTATGGTCTGGGATAGCAGTGGAAGATGGCCCAAGTCCTTGGGACCCTGTGCCCATGTAGGAGACCTGGAAGAAGCTCCTGGGTCCTGGCTTCGGATCAGTGCAGCTCTGGCTGTTGCAGTCATCTGGGTAGTGAACCAGCAGATGGAAGACCTTTCTCTGTCTCTACCTCTCTCCGTAACTCTTTCAAATACATAAAATAAATCTTAAAAAAAAAAAATCCTAAAGAAACCATATGAGGGCTTCTGGAAGATGGTGGAATAGGGAGGGAGCTTACTGCTCTAGTCTAGGGGAAAGATAGTTTTTAAAAAATGGAGAGAGTGCAACCTCAGCGAAGAGTTAGGGAGAAAACTCCAGAGGAAACTCCATGCAAAGAGAGGAATACTGTGGAACTATGGGAAGGGTGGGGATGTGCACAACTCAGGACCCCAGCAGCCAAGAGCCCCAGCACTAGCCTTGGAGAGTGAGATGAGACCAGTCTGCAGCAGCCCAAGCCACTGGTGATAAAGCTGAGCATAGGAGCCTTGCATGAGGCCAGCTAGGAGCACTGTGGGATACAGCGTACCTGCCAACCTACAAGGAAAAAATGGGAGGCATGTTTCTCTCTCCCTAGATACCAGGCACTAGCATCCCATAACCAGCCAAGAGAGGGCAGGCACTATATAAGATATAGGGAACAACTGTGCCAACTTGTGTCTGCTCAATGAGCAACCAGCCAAGAGGAGACACAGTGAGTCTAACTGGGAGAATTGACAGGGGGCTTGGGTGCTAGTGACTTTTGAAGCCTTGTGTGCTGGGACTGAAAACATTGTGACTGCTTGGGAGGATGCAGGGTGTAGCTGGGACTTTGGGCAGTCATCGTGGGGAGCTCCACATGCTTGAGACTTCCTGATTCCCTGGTGAGGGGCATTGTTGCAGGATCCGAGCTCACACTGAGTGCTGCACGGATCCTTTGTGTGGTTCTTATGACAATTAGAATGAATACTGTACCAACTGGGACTAGCACCCAGGCATTAGTCTCCTAAGAGGAGAGGAGGTGAGTGTGAGACTATGCCAATAGAGTTGATCAAACCTCTCCTCTGATTGAAAAAAAGAGATTTACCATGCCCAACGTGGGTATCACCATGGATACTCCCTTTATCCTGTAGCACTGAACAGAGTTCCTGGGCCACAACCAGCACATACCTCAGGATATCCACAGAAAGAGCAAATACTCCACTAAGCCACAGAGGCATAGACCAAAGATAAAAGCCATCACATGGGGAGAAAAAAATATATCTCCACAAATGCCTGAAAATAAACGCAGCAATTCAAGAAACAAGAATGAGGAAAACAACATGACGCCCCCAAAGGAACACAACAACACTTCAATACTAGAATGTGAAGATGAAATTTTTTAAAAAGCCAGAAAGAGAATGCAAAAAATTGATCATAGGATTACTTAGTAATAATCAGAAGCAAATCCAAATTAAAGAAATCTATACATGACATGAATGAAAATTTTTCCCATGAAATTGAGATTTTAAAGAGAAATCACAATGAAATACTAGAAATGAAGAATTCAATAGATCAAATAAAAATGTGGTGAAAAGCTGTAAAAACAGACTTGGTGAGGCAGAAGAAAGAATATACAAGGTTAGAAGACAAACATCTGAAAATTTTACAGACAGAAAAAAAAAAAAAAAGGAGAAATTAGAAAACTAGGGGCCAGGACCATGGCATAGAGGGTAAAGCTGCCACCTGCAATGCCAGCAGCCCATACGGACACTAGTTCTAGTCCCAGCTGCTCCACTTCCAATCTAGCTCTCTGCTGTGGCCTGAGAAAGCAGAAGAAGATGACCCAAGTCCGTGGGCCCCTGCACCCATGTTGGGGACCCAAAAGAAGCTCCTAGCTCCTGGCTTCAGATCAGCTCAGTTCCAGCCATTGCAGCCATTTGGGGAGTGAACCAACAGATGGAAAACCTCCCTCTTCTCTCTCTCTGCCTCTGCCTCTCTGTAACACTGTCTTTCAAATAAAATAATTTTAAAAAAAAGAAATTAGAAAACTGAAAAACAATGATGGAGATTTAGGGGATACTATCAAATGACCCAACATGTAAGTTTTAGGAGTTTCTGAAGGTGTGGAAAAAGAGGACAGATTAGAAGGCCTTTTCAATGAAATAATTACAGAAAAGGTCCCTAATTTGGAGAAAGAAAGGGACGTTCAAGTACAGGAAGCACATAGAACTCCTAATAGACATGATCTGAAAAGATCTTCACCATGGCACATTGTAATCAAACTATCCACAATAAAACATAAAGAGAAGATTCTAAAATGTGCACGAGAGAAACGCAGGATTACTTTCAGAGGCTCTCCAATTAAAGCAACAGACTTTTTTTTTTTAAGATTTATTTATTTATTTGAAAGTCAGAGTTACACAGAGAAAGAGAAGGAGAGACAGAGAGAGAGAGAGAAGTCTTCCATCCGCTGATTCATTCCCCAACTGGCTGTAACAACCGGAGCTGCGCCAATCCGAAGCCAGGAGACAGGAGCTTCTTCCAGGTCTCCCAAGCAGATGCAGGGGGCCCAAGAACTTGGGCCATCTTCTACTGTTTTCCCAGGCCATAACAGAGAGCTGGATTGGAAGTGGAGCAGCCGAGTCACAAACCAGGGCCCATATGGGATGCTGGCACTGCAGGTGGCAGATTAACCCACTACACCACAGCACCAGCCTCAAGCAGTTAACTTCTCATCAGAAACCCTACAGGCTAGGAGAGAATGGTAAAATATAGTCCAAGTCTTAAGTGAAAAAAAATTGTCAACCCAGAATACTGTACCATGCAAAGCTCTCAGCTCCTGGCTCCTGGCTTCAGATCAGCACAGCTTCAGCTGTTGCAGCCATTTGGGGAGTGAACCAGCAGATGGAAGACCTCCCTGCCCTCTCATTTGGGGAGTGAACCAGCAGATGGAAGACTCTCTTTGTATACACAGACAATGTCATGGCTGAGAAAGAACTTTTAAGATCAGTACCATTAACAATAGCTCCAAAAACAATCAAATACCTTGGCATAAATTTAACCAAGGATGTCAAAGATCTTTACAATGAAAATTACAAAACCTTAAAGAAAAAGATAGAAGATGACACTAAGAAATGGAAAAATCTTCCATGTTCATGGATTAGAAGACTCAACATCATCAAAATGTCCATATTACCAAAAGCAATTTACAGATTCAGTGCAATCCCAATCAAAATATCAAATGACATTCTTTGCAGATCTGGAGAAAACTATGCTGAAATTCATATGGAAACACAAGAAACCCCAAGAGTTAAAGCAATTTTACACAACAAAAACAAAGCTGGAAGCATCACAATGCCTGAGTTCAAGACATACTACAGGGAAGTTATAATAAAAACAGCCTGCTACTGGCACAAAAACAAAATTATAGACCAATGGAATAGAATAAAAAACTCCAGAAATCAATCCATGCATTTACAGCCAACTTATCTTTAATAAAGGAGCTGAAACCAATCCATGGAACAGGGATATTCTCTTTAACAAATGGCACTGGAAAAACTGGATCTCCCAGTGCAAAAGTATGAAATTAGACCCTGACCTTACATCCTACACAAAAAATCCACTTAACATGGATCAAAGACCTAAATCTATGACCAGATACCATTAAATTATTAGAGAACATGGGGGAAACTCTACAAGACATTGGCATAGGTAAAGATTTCTTGGAAAAGATCCCAATCAAAGCCAAAACTGACAAATGAGATTTTATAAAATTGAGAAGCTTCTGCACTGCAAAAGAAAAACTCAGCAAAATCAAGAGGTAACCAATAGAATGGGAGAAAATATTTGCAAACTATGCAACTGATAAGGGATTAACATCCAGAATATATAAAGAGCTCAAGAAATTCAACAACAAAACAAGCAACCCAGACATTTTTCAAGAGAGAAAATTTGAACAGCCAACAGACAATTACAAAAATGCTCAGGATCACTAGCCATCAGGGAAATGTAAATCAAAACCACAATGAAGTTTCACCTCATCCTCATTAGAATGGCTTTCAAACAGAAATCAACAAACAACAAATGCTGGTGAGAATGTAGGGGAAAAAAGTAACCCTTATCCACTGTTGGTGGTAATGTAAACTGGTATAGCCACTGTGGAAGACAGTATGGAGATACCTCAGAAATCTAAATATAGACCTACCATATGATCCAGCCATCCCACTCCTGGGAATTTACCCAAAGAAAATGAAATCAGCATTGAAAGA
Organism: Sylvilagus floridanus; assembly: GCA_949820135.1. Taxonomy (NCBI): domain Eukaryota; kingdom Metazoa; phylum Chordata; class Mammalia; order Lagomorpha; family Leporidae; genus Sylvilagus; species Sylvilagus floridanus. The sequence goes on from OX463235.1 coordinate 61,322,220, forward strand.
TGTATCTGTACTCCCATGTTTACTGCAACTCAATTCACAATAGATATAGATATAGAACCAACCCAAATGCCCATCAACTGAAGACTGGATAAAGAAATTGTGGGATATGTACACCATGGAATACTACACAGCAGTTAAAAAAATGAAATCCTGTCATTTGCAACAAAATGGATGAACTGGAAAACATCATATTTAGTGGAATAAGCCAGTCCCAAAAAGACAAATACAGATATTCTCCCTGATCTGTGATAATAAAGCACCTAAAAGGTCATCTATGGACATGAAATTGGCACTTTGAGATGCAATGACTTTGAACAGCCCTTGTCTCTACTGTTGAGGAATAGGGTTTTTTCCCCATACTATTTCTTGAATTACTTACTTAGTATAAAGTTAATCATATGTGTATAAAGTTAATTGAAAATAGATTATAGTGGGCCGGCGCCGCAGCTCAAAAGGCTAATCCTCCACCTAGAGGCTCCAGCACACCGGGTTCCAGTTCCAGTCTCAGTCGGGGCGCCAGAGTCTGTCCCGGTTGCCCCTCTTCCAGGCCAGCTCTCTGCTGTGGCCTGGGAAAGCAGTGGAGGATGGCCCAAGTGCTTGGGCCCTGCACCTCATGGGAGACCAGGAGAAGCACCTGGCTCCTGCCTTCAGATCAGCGCAGTGCACCAGCCACAGCGCGCCAGCCGCAGTGGCCATTGGAGGGTAAACCAATGGCAAAAAGGAAGACCTTTCTCTCTCTCTCTCTCTCTCACTGTCCACTCTGCCTGTTTAAAAAAAAAAAAAAAAGATTATAGTAAAATATAAGAATGGGAATAGGAGAGGGAGGAGGAAGAAGGGTGGGAGGGTGGGTAGGGTGGAAAAAAATCACTATGTTCCTAAAGTTGTACTTATGAAATACATGAAGTTTGTATTCCTTAAATAAAAGGTTTCTGGGGAACAAAAAAAAAAAAAGAATCCATATTAAAAAAAAGGGGAGGGTTGCGGGTGGGAGGGAAGTTATGGGAGGGGAAGCCATTGTAATCTATAAGCTCTATTTTGGAAATTTATATTCTTTAAATAAAAGCGTTATAAAAAAACACCTAGAACTAAAAAATGAATTCAAAATGCAGCATACAAAATCAATATATGAAAATCAATTATTTCTGTGTCCTTTCAATTAACAATCCAGAAATGAATAAGAAAAGCCCACATAAAATAGCATTAAAAGTACTAAAATATCTAGGAATAAGTTTAGCAAAAGTGCAAAAAATATATATACTGTGAAAACTGCAAGAGACTGTTGAAGGAAATTAGAAAAGACCTAAATAAATGGAAAGACAGTCCATGTTCATGGATTGGAAGTTTTAATATTGTCAAGATTTCAATATTCCTCAAATTGATCTGCAGATTCAATGCATTACCTATCAAAATTCCAACTGGTTTGTATGCATAAATTGACAGTAGATCCTAAAACTCATTTGAAAAGCAAGGGACAGGGGCCAGCACTGTGGCACAGCAGGTAAAGCCACGTGCCAACACCCCATATGGGCACTGGTTCAAGTCCCCGCTGCTCCACTTCTGATCCAGTTCCTTGATAACGTGCCTGTGAAAGTCCCAGATGAAGCTCCTAGCTCCTGGTTTCTGCCTGGTCCAGCCCTGGCCACTGCAGCCATTTGGAAAGTGAACCAGCAGATCAAAGACCTCTCTCTCTCTCTTCTCTCTCTCTCTCTCTTGCTCCCCCCTCTCTATCTCTCTTTCTCTCTCTCTCTCTCTCTCCCCCTCCCTCTTTCTCTTTCTCTCTCTCGCTCTGCTTCTGACTCTCCTTCTATGTAACTCTGATAAATAAATTTTTAAAAAAGAAAGAAATGCAAGAGACAGGGAATAGCTAATCTTGAAATTCACTCTTCCTGATTCCAAAGTTAAATACAAAACTACAGTAATGTAGACACTGTGGTAACCAGCATTATGGTAACTGGCAGTTTCCGGCCAATACAGATCCCAGGAGGTATTGGTGATGGCTCCAATAATGAATTCCTGCTATCCATGTGGGAGACATGGATTGAGTTCCCAGTTCTCAACTATAGCCACAACTAGGAGCGACTGCAGGCACTTAGGTAGTGAAGCAGCAGATGCAGAGGCAGGAAGTCATATATGCTCTCTCACTCTCTCACTTCCCCATCCCACAAATAAATATTTTTTTAAAAAGAGAGTCAAAAAAAATAAAGCCTCACATTTACTATTAACTGGTTATTAACAAGGATGTCAAAACCATTCAATGCAGAAAGAATAGTCTCTTCAACAAACATTGCTGGGACAACTGAATAAGCACTTGCAAAAGAATGAAGTTTGGTACACCTCACGCCATTTACAAAAATTAACTCAAAATGGATCACAGACATAAATATAAGAACTAAGTTATAAAACTCTTAAGAGAAAATGTAGAGGCCAGAGCCATGGCGCAGCAGGTTACAGTCCTGGCCTGAAGCTCAGGCATCCCATATGGGCGCCGATTCTAGTCCCAGCTGCTCTTCTTCCAATCCAGCTCTGTATGGCCTGGGAAAGCAGTAGAAGATGGCCCAAGTGCTTGGGCCCCTGCCCCTGCATGGGAGACCCAGAAGAAGCTCCTGGCTCCTGGCTTCAGATCGCCTCAACTCCAGCCATTGCAGCCACCTGGGGAGTGAACCAGAGGATGAAAGATTTCTATCTTTGTCTCTACCTCTCTCTGTAACTCTTTCAAATAAATAAAATAAATCTTTAAAAAAAAAAAAAAAGATGGCCCAAGTCGTTGGACCCCTGCACCCACATGAGAAACCCAGAAGAAGCTCCAGGTTCCTGGCTTCGGATCAGCCCAACCCCGGCCATTGCAGCCACTTGGAGAGTGGACCAGGGGATAGAAGACCTTTCTACCTCTCTCTCTTTCTCTCTCTCTCTCTCCCTCTCTTCCTCTTTCCGTCTCTGCTTCTCTCCCTCTCTCTCTCTCTCTCTCTGCCTTTCAAATAAATAAATCTTTTTAAAAAAGAGAGAGAGAGAAAATATAGGCCTAAATATGCTTGACATTGTATTGGGCAATGATACAATATCAAAAGCAGAAAAAAAAAAAAAAAAGAAAAATAGATACACTGCACCTCATCAAAATTAAAAGCTATTTCAAAGGATACCATCAAGAAATTAGAAGGGGTCGACACTGTGTGTGCGAGGCAGGTAAAGCCACTGCCTCTGGCATCTGCATCCCATATGCACACCCGTTTGAGTCCCAGCTGCTCCACTTCTGATCCAGCTCCCTGCTGATACACCCAGGAAAGCAGAAGCCCTGGGGCCCATGCACCAAGGGGAGACCCAGAAGAGCTCCTGGCTTCGGATCTGCTCAGCTCCAGCTGCTGTAGCCATTTGGGGAGTGAATCAGTAGATGGAAGATCTATTTCTCTCTGTCTCTCTCTCTCTCTCTTTTTCTCTGTAACTCTGCCTTTCAAATAAATAAATAAATCTTCCAAAAAAAAAAAAAAAAGGAAGAAGAAGAAGGAAGGAAGGCAGAAAGACAACCCACAACCCACAAAATAGGAGAAAATATTTGAAGTCAGCATCTAGAATTTAGAAAGAATTATTACAACAACAAAAATAGTCCAGTTTTTAAATGGAGAAAATATTTGAATAGATATTCTTCAATAAAGATACATAAATGGTGAAGAAGCACATGAAAAAATGCAAACACCATTAATCATGGGGGAAATGTAAATCAAAACCACAATGATTCACATCTACTAGGAAGGGTATAATCTAAAAGACAGACAATAACAAGTATGGGTGAGGATGTGGAAAAACTAAAACCCACAGACATTGTTGGTGGGAATATAAAATGTAAGGGTTTTGGAAAACAGTCTGAAATACACAGAGTTACCACATAACTCAAGCTTAGTATATATTCCTACGCATGCACTCAATAGAATTAAAAATAAATAACCTTATAAAAACTTGTACACAAAAGTTTATAGCTATAATAGCCAAAAAATGAAATCAACCTAAGTGTCCATCAACTCATCAACTGATGAATGGATAAATGAAAACATTCTATCCTTCTAATGGAATATTATTTGACAATTTTAAAAATCACACCTACTGTGGTATATTAGGTTAAGCCTCTGTAGTGCCAGCATTCCATCTGGGGGCCAGTTTGTGTCCTAGCCACATCACTTCTGATCCAGCTCCCTGCTAATGACCCTGGAAAAGCAATGGAAGATGACTCAAGTACTTAAGCCCCTGCATAGGAGACCTGGATAGAGACCTGGATGAAGCTCCCAGCTCCTGGCTTTGGCCTGGCCCAGCTCCAGGCATTATGGCCATTTGGGGAGTGAACCCATGAATGCAAGATTCTCCCTCCCTCCCTCCGTCCCTCTTTCTCTCAACCCCCTTTTCTATCTCTGCCTTTCAAATAAATATTTTTTTATGAAGTCAGTTTTTTTTTTTTTTTTTTTGACAGGCAGAGTGGACAGTGAGAGAGAGAGAGAGAGAGAGACAGAGAGAAAGGTCCTCCTTTGCCGTTGGTTCACCCTCCAATGCCCGCCGCGGCTGGCGTGCTGCGGCCAGCGCACCGCACTGATCTGAAGGCAGGAGCCAGGTGCTTCTCCTGGTCTCCCATGGGGTGCAGGGCCCAAGCACTTGGGCCATCCTCCACTGCTTTCCCGGGCCACAGCAGAGAGCTGGCCTGGGAGAGGGACAACCGGGACAGAATCCGGCTCCCCCACCGGGACTAGAACCCAGTGTGCCGGCACCGCAAGGCGGAGGATTAGCCTATTGAGCCGCGGCGCTTGCTAAATAAATATTTTTTTAAAAGAAGACCTCTGTCACTTTCAAATAAATAAATCTATAAAAGCAGCAGCAGCAGACACAGTTCCAAGGAAGCCCAGAGGCTCTGCCTCACCATCCTTAGAGGGACAGAAGGGGCTGGGCAGTGGGACAGCCTCCCCATGTAGACACCTACAACATATATGAACCTTGATACTATGCTAAGGTAAACAAAGTCTGTCACAGAAAGACTACATAGTGCATGATTCCATTTATATAAAATGACCCAGAGAGGCAAATCTTCAGAGACAGCAAGTAGACTAGTAGCTCCCAAGGGCTAGTATAGAACTAATGAAAATAAGGAGGGATTGGCCGGCGCTGCGGCTCAATAGGCTAATCCTCTGCCTTGCGGTGCCGGCACACCGGGTTCTAGTCCTGGTCGCCCCTCTTCCAGGCCAGCTCTCTGCTGTGGCCCGGGAAAGCAGTGGAGGATGGCCCAAGTGCTTGGGCCCTGCACCTCATGGGAGACCAGGAGAAGCACCTGGCTCCTGCCATCGGATCAGCGTGGTGCGCCAGCCGCAGCGTGGTGGCCATTGGAGGGTGAACCAACGGCAAAAAGGAAGACCTTTCTCTCTGTCTCTCTCTCTCACTGTCCACTCTGCCTGTCAAAAAATAATAATAAATAAAAATAAAAAATAAAAGAAAGAAGGAGGGATTGATCATGGGTATAAGATTTCTCTTAGGGGTGATGAACATATCCTAAAATTGTGGTGATGGTTGTGCAACTCAGTGAATTTTTTAATTATACATTTCAATAGATGGAATGTATGATAATGAATTGTATCCCAAAAACACCACTACAAATTTTACAAAGATGCCTCTTTTTCTTTTGTAAAGATTTATTTATATATTTATTTATTTGAAAGGCAGAGTAACAAAAAAAAAAAAAGAGAGAGAGAGAGAGAGAGAAATATCTTTGATCTACTAGTTCACTCCCTAAATGGCCCTAATAAGCCAGGCTGGGCCAAGCCAAAGCCAGGAACTCCATCTGGGTCTCCCACATGGGAGAACTGAAGCACCTGAGTCACACATTAGCAGGAAGTTGGATCAGAAGTGGAGGAACCAGGACTTAAACCAGCACTCTGATATCGGACAACAGCATCCTAAGCAATAGCTTAACCTACTACACCACAGGACTTCCCTAACAGATCTCTTTTTCTTATATAAGAATACAAATTACATTCTCATTCAACTTCCCATGACTTCTTAGAGAGTTGACATGATGAGTCAAGGAAGTCAAATTTTCTGTATTATGCATGTATAAAACTAACTGGACCCAATAACTGGTTTAGACACATAGGGCTAAGCAGAGTAGTCCTATTCATTCACCTGACAAAAGAAATAAAGAGAACTTTCCATAGCCCATTCACTTTTGTACCTATAAAGTGAAGATCAGAAATCAGTTCTGCCAGGTGGGTTCAAGTTCTCTCTGTGACCACCACCACCCCCACCTCTCTGTCAAGATCACAAGAGCCATAAAAGCAGATAAATTTATTTCCCTTGCTCTTATAACCCCCTGGTCTCTGTAGTGTCAAACAGCCAACCTCCCCTCACTTTCTTGGACAGCTTCTGTCAAAGCAGGATTATCAATAAATGTTAACTCTACAAGAATGTACCTCAGAGACCATGTAAAGCAATTCCCTCCTCTGGACAAAGACGTTGAGAAACAGAGATCCAACGACTCGCTCAACACTTCAGTGCTATTTGGTGACAGAGCTAGAACTAGAACTCAGGCCTCCCAACTTCCAGCTCAGCACTCTTCCCCTTCCTGGGGCTTCTTCAGCCTACACCTTTCTCAATGTCATGATGAGCCACAAGGTGGGTAACAGTGGGGAAAAAAAAACCCTGCACACACCTCCTGGTTCAATCTTTATATAAGATCATTATGGCAGAAGTACTAAAGACCACGTTTTTCTTTCTCTTTGCAAAAGAAATCCCAGGAGAGCTCTGGATACCCATCCCTCTACCTCCCTCTCTACACCAGTCCATGATGAGAATCATACATGTCTATTACTCAGGACAGTGCAAAACAAAGATCAGCATGCTCAATCTACTTAGTAAGATGACACAAGGGTAAACTGGAACAAGTTCTAGAGGAGGAAGTAAGCCAAATTGTCTTATATACTCGGAATCCATCTCTCCTTTTTGGATAAGCACCCTGGTTTTTCCTTTGAGGCTGTTCCCCCTTGATTTCAGTCAAAGGGTTGGTATAAGTCTCATCCACTCACCCACTGGGTTCTGGGACCTAGGCCTGGCTAATCCATCCTTCTGGCTATAATCATTGATTCAGGGATGGACGATTATATAGAATCAAGTAAGCCAGAAGGGATTCACAGGAAAGAGGACTCTATTTCTGCTGGGGCTGTCAGCTAAACCTGCCCCTCCTTAAGGAGAAAGTCAGCCTGAGAACAAAACCAATGCTTAGGAAATCAGAGCCAAGAGTTGCAAAAGAGAGGCCAAGTCTGATGCCAGTGTTGGTGTCCCTGGGCTCAGTTAGCTCAACTCCACTTTACCAAGACAATTTTGAGTTTAATTCCTATCCCTGAAAGAAATCTTCACTTCACACAGAAGGCACTCAAAATCCTACCACCAGCAGAGTCACCTGGGACAAATGGCCTTCCCTCTCTCTGCCTTTCAGTGGACTCTGGTGCCAGGTAATTAGGCTGTAGTAACTGATATTGAAAGACCTTTCTGATCGTAAAGTACTGTGATTCTATGAATCCGGCAAAGGCTGCCTTGTCCTCAAAGATGATCTTTGGGCCTACAACCTCAACGCATTATTCACTTAGCTGACCCCATGTCCAGGACTCAGTTTACAAAAAGCTCCTTCCCCAAGGAGGTTTACCCCTGTTCCTACAGCCTTCCACGGGGCAACTCCCGTTCTCTGTTCACCTCTAACACACTCAGATGAAAATGGGCTTGAGACCAGTCAACTCACAAACACAAGCACAGGCCATGGCCTGCGTTCAGAAGTAAGCCTGCTCAAACTGCAAAGCGAGTTCACCCACCTCTCAACTGATTAGAGGGTGGGTGCCCCTACCCCCGGTGCGTTGCCAGGGAGAACTTAGCTTCGGGCCTCTGAATTCTGATCCTACCTCTCCATCTCTCACCTTGCTAGCTGCTCTGGTAAGTCTGCTCTAGTTATAGGGAGTTGGGGGAATAACACATGTTTAACGTGAGGTCAGGGGATTATCCCTCGCCCTTACCTATGCCCAGGGAGAAATTCCAGGCATATCCCTTAAGGTTATGCCAATATATTCACTCACACAGCTTCTGAAACCTTTTGGGTGGGGAGGGCCCCGCGGCTTCCCAGCTTCATGGCAGTAACAGATCAGTCGGGCAAAATGCAGGTGTCAGGACTGTAACTGGAGGACTGGACACCCAGACAGGGGCGAAGGTAGGGGGCTCGCACATCTCCCCAGACCCGAGGTGGAGCCAGGAGGAACCGACTTCCTGCAGTAACAGGGCCTTCCTGCGGGGCCTGGGGGCGGTGAGGGCCACCGCGCCCGGGCCGAGTACGGCAGGTCTTTGGGAACACTCGTCCCAAGGCCAGGATTGGGCTCCCCCAGCGTGCCCGAAGCTCCGCCGGAAACGAACCGGATCTCGCCCGGCTGCACGGCTCCGTCCCCCGGCTCCTACTCTCAGGGATCGGGCCAGCAGGGGCCCTAGCCCCACCGCGGCCCGCCCTCCGCCCCTCACTCGCTCGCCCCTGCCCTCCCGGCTGCAACACGCGCGATCGGGCAGGGTGGCCGCACACAGCGCGGGCGCCGGCTCCCCGGCAGGGTCCCCTCACCTTACTCGCGGTGCCTTTCTGGAGGCTGCCATTCGGCAGTGACGTGCCCCGGCCCACGTCAGGGGAGCGCAGACCAGCTGATCACCCGCGGCAGGGCAGGAGGGAGGGCGCCGCGCGCCGAGGCCGGCAGCCCGCGCGCCACGCCGGCCACGCCCCCCTCTGTGGCGTGCGCTCGCGCTTGGCCACGCCCACCCTCAGGCCCCGCCCGCCGGCCGCGCGTCCGGGCTTCGCTGAGGCGCCGCGAGGCTGTGAGGCTGTGAGGCCTGGGGCTGGACCCGGGTCCACGCATGCGGGCGTTGCCTGTCTCCCGGCCACGCCGTGCCGCAGGGCGCCCTTTCGTTCCTTCATTTTTCTCGCCATTCCCCTAACAAGAAAGAGAACGGCGTCGGCAGCTGGAGGGGTTGCGGTGCCAAGGATGTGTCCGCCTTTTTGAGGGCCGAGAGGAGGGGCGCGCGGCCGCTTCCGGAGGCGCCTCCACGGGGTCGTCGAGGCTTTGGAGCAGGGTTCCAGGTCCTGAGACTCTAGAGACGACCCCAGAATTATTTCCCCGGCTTGAAAATCCAGCTAGCAAATGGACCCCCCTCAACCCCAGCGTGCCCAAGTGGAGCTCCTGGACAAATGCGTCGAAAGAAAACGAAACCGTTCTCTCCCAAGCAATGGCTACCTCCATTCTTCATGGCCAAAAACCTTGGAGTCATCCCTGCCTCTTTCGCATCATGCTGTCGGCTGTGACTTCACCTTTGATCCCGAATCTGCCCACTCTGGTCCCCTTCACTTGCCACCCCTCTGGTGTGCACCACCTATGGGATTGCACTGGCCTCGGGTTGTCACCCTGCACCCACACAGTGCAGCCTGAACCCAGCAGCAGATCACTCCCTCCAAGCCGTCAATCAAACTAGCTCTCTGCTCAGTGCTTTCCAAGGATCCTCAGTTCGGATCGGCTGAGAATTCTCCGTGATCTGCACCTAACCATTTTCTACTGTTCCCACGCTGCTCACTCGGCTTCAGCTAAACTGGCCTCCTTGCTGTGCTTTGGGAAAGCTGTTCACACTCATGCCCCTGGGCCTTGGCGCTTGAGCTTTCCCCAAATATACAAGCTGCCTTCCTCTTTTTCCACCAGTCTTTGCTCAAGTATTACCTTCTCAATGCGACTTACCCTGACCACTCGATTTCAAACTGTAAACCCCTTCCAACATTCCTAATCCCCCCTTATCTTGTTTTTTTCCCTAGCATTGATCTATCACTTCTTAACATAATAAAATATTTACTTAAGTATATTGTACTCTGCCTCCCCCAAACACACACACATACATACACACAAAATATAACCATCAATACAGAGATTGTTCTGATTTAATGATGAACCATATCTAACATGTACTAAGTTCTCTTTATAAATTTTATTCAGGAGTGAATGTCCCCAGAATGTACACTCCTTAAGAGCATGGACAGAGCTCTCTTGTTCATTGTTGCTTAGAGCAACAACTGGAACTAAATGAAAAGTGACTACATTTTCAAATGGTGATCTTCAGTTCTTTCTGCTTTGACCTTGGTGAAGGCCTAATACAGATGTTTCAAGTAGATTCTGCTGCCTGCAAGAACTTGAAGTTCTAGTTAGTATTCAATAATCATTTAACCAAGTCAAATTAGACCCTGGAGGAAAAGCATCAGAGAACAAAAGATGTGGTACAACAGATGTCTGTTCCATTTCCCCAAATTTGTGAAGCCAAAAAAAGAGAAACTGTAAAATGACTGTTTCCAGCCCTCATCCGAAAGATGGTGGGAAAAACCAAGTTGTGAAGAAGAAAACGTAAGATAGTAGAAAGGGATGGATATGCGGACAAAGGGGACAGGCATTTCATAATCACATTGCCTGGGAGAAAACGACTTGGCTCAGAGTTCATGGCATCTGGCTTTAGGGGAGAGAAATACTTCATGTTTCTTCAACCGGATTTGAATTTCTATTTGATGGATGACAAAGCACCCTTCCCTCTGCTTGAGTTCTTTGCAGAGGGCCTTGGGGAGAAGGGTAACAGTGGGGTTTATGTCAGCCCTTCCCTGACATGTTTAAAGAGGAAAATAATCACACTGACTGACATTTCCTGAGCACTGTGTTTCTAGCCCAAAACAGCCCAGTGTGTGGAGGACCATTATCCTCATTTACTGATTGCAGAGACTGAGGTTTGCAGAGGTTAATTCCTTTGCCCAAAACCCTCACTCTAGCCTCAATTCCTTTGCCCAAAACCCTCACTCTAGCCTCACACCCAACCCTCTCACCAGCAAAAGGAAGGAGACAGCTGGTTTCACCATGAAGACTCAGACTGGATGGATCTGAAAGGTAGGCAGAAACAGTAACCATGTAGGGATGTGCTGGGGGAGCAAGCAATTCCAGCTTCCTACTAATGCACACTCTGGGAGACAGCAGGTGATGGCTCAGGTGGTTGGTCCCTACTACCTGCCTGGAAGGCCTAGATTGAGTGGATCCTGGCTTCAGTCTGGCCCAGCACCAATTGCTGCAGGCATTTGGGGAATGAACCAGCAAATAAGAAGAGAAGAGAGCTTTCTCTCTCTCTCTCTCTCTCTCTCTCTCTCTCTCTGGCTTTCAAGTAAAATACATTTTAAAATTTAAAAATAGAATTATGTTGGAGATATGATTAAAAATATGTTGTAAATATGTCCCCCAAAATTCATATATTTAAACCCTAACTCCCAGTACCTCAGAATGTAATCATATTTGGAAATAAGGTCATTACAGATGTAACTAATTAGATTGAGGTTCTATTAGAGTAGGGTGGATCCCTATTCCAGTAGGACTGATATATTTATTTTTTTAAAAAAGAAATTTGGAAACACCATGAACAAAGGGAAAACACCTTGAGAGCATGAAGACAGAGACTGGGATGTTACCTCTTTGTGTCAACGAACACTGACGAGTCCCAACAAACCTCCAGGAGCTAGGAGAGAGGCATGGAAGGGATTCTTAAACATAGCATCAGAAGAAACCAACTCCACGGATACCTTGATCTCAGACTTCCTGCCTCCAGAATGATGAGACAATCCATTTTTGCTTTTTAAAACACCCAGTGGTGGCACTTTGTAATTTAAGCCCAGGAAACCAGTACAAAGGAAGTATAAATGTCCAAATGTGTGAATTGTGGCTCTGTTGTTTTGATCACTCAATTGTTTTGACCACTCAGCATACATTCTCCCTCCAATGTACTCCTGTGGCCCAGGTCTTCCTCATCCCTTCCCTCCCTCATTCTCTGTCTGTGTCATCCTAGTAAAACACTTGGATTCCAGAGGCAAGTCATGTGACCTAAGCCACAGTTGATAGGCTCAAAGATTGTTACAGGACAATGAAGTTTTCATGGTAAATGCTGGAACAGGCCTTGCTCTTCTCTGCCAAGCAAAATCCTGGACACATGTGCTACAGAACTTCAGCCTCCACATGCAGCATATGAATAGCACCAAGACATCAGAAGGCAGAGCAAAGAGGAGAAAAGCAGACCTCATAACATTATTTGAGACCTGATTCCTACCACACCTTAAACCAGATCACTCACTGGACTTTTCAGATGTCAGTCAAAAAATTTCCTTTTGTGTTTAAATAAGTTTGATGTGAGTTTTCTGTTGTTTGTATTCAAGACTCTTTACTGAATCATTTTTTCATCTGTATAATTAATTTTATGCATGAGTAGCTATAGTTTTATTAACATAGACAACCATGAGTTAGCATAGAAAAAGATCACAATATAATACCCATTTCTATAATAATATGTCTACATATATAGATGACCATACTGATACAGATATATAGATGCATATATTTATTTTAAAGCAGAGTTACAGAGAGAGAGAGAGAGAGAGAGAGAAACAGAAACAGAGAGAGAAGGATCTCCCATTTGCTGGTACACTCCTCAAATGGCCACAACAGCTAGGGCTGGGCCAGGCCAAAGCCAGGAGCTTCCTCCAGGTCTCCCACATGAGTAAAGGGGCCCAAGCACTTGGACTATCTCCTGCTGCTTTCCCAGGCAAGTTAGCAGAAAGTTGGATTGGAAGTGGAGCAACTGGGACTGGAACCTAATCCCTTAAGGGGTGCCAGCATTGCAGGCAGGGGCCTAACCCACTACATCACAATGTTGGTTCCCAGATATTCATTAGAAGAAAAGAAAATTTCACAGTGATTTAATTTTGCCCTTTTTTTGAATGTGTTTTTTATTATTGTTAAAAAAGAAGCTCAAAGTACTCATCAATCATTTATCTGGCTTTTTCTTCTTGGAAGGCAGAGTGAAAAAAAAAATCTGTTCCAGCCTTCAAAACTGAGCACTACAGGCAATAATATTCCTCTAGTATTCATCTGGTTGATGGTCTACTTTGTGAGGAGTTGGGGGGGAGAGGGCAACATCCTTTTCAATAAACTCCCAGATGAGAGGACTAAAAAAATAGAAATGCTTACAGGAGATCAAACAGACTTACAGCTTCTGAGAAGGGTTTCAACCTTTTCAAACATTTCAATTTGTTCTAATAAAATTGATAGTCCAGGACCAATGATGAGTGTGGCTCTCATAAATTGTTATAATACGGCTGTATTTTTTGTAATGTTAACTAAAAGATAGGCTTGTGGTTACACCCTAGAAAGGAATGAAAGAAGAAAAGCCAACTTTCAGAATTGCAGAGGCTGCCAGAACAATGTACTGTAAATTAAGGGTGGGAGAATGCATTTGGCTCAGTTCAGAATCTACTCACCCTTTGTATTCAATGAAAACTGAACTCAGACCTTTTGATATCTGAGTTCCATTTACTCTTGGCAAAGTTCAGTTCTCTGCTTCAAATAAAAAAAAAAAATCTTAAAAAAAAAAACCTTTAAGAGGCCCATGGGGTTTCTCGGACATCAAATGGTTCTTGCACAAACAACATATTGATGAGCTAAGTGTAAATGAATCAGAAACAAACAGATGAAGATTGTCTGGAACATGCAGACCCACCCATGCTGCAAGAAAAAAGGCCCAGGGAAGCACTCTAGTTGTCTCTTCCTTTAAGGAGTATCCTATTTTTACCCTATTTTTCCCTTCCTCAAAAAGCCTTCAGGGGACCTTTGCAAAATGTAGGAAAAGGAAGAGAGCATATCCAGCTGTTCATCATGTTGATTTCTCAACATCCCTTCCTTGGCTATGCATTGAAAACTGGACTTTGGGTGGAAGCCATTTGGCCCAGAGGTCAATGTCAAGAGACAAGTACTGGCCCCGTGCCTACTACTAAATAGGTATTTGATTTTAGAATGGACAGAGTACCCTCCTCTCTATTTTCCTAAGGGGTCAGATTTGATGACCCCCTTCCAGGTTTGCTATACAGTGATCAAGTACTATGCAAAGAACTTGAAGATGACAGCCTGGAAAATAATATTTTGTGTGGGCCTCTCTGTATCCTTTTTTTAAATAACAGCTCTATTGAGATATAATTCACATACCATATAATTAGCCCATTTGAAATGTGCAATCCAGTGGTTTTTATTATATTCCCACAATTGCGCAACCATCACCACAGTATTAGAAGAGTTTGTTTGGGGCTGGCGCTGTGGCACAGTGGGTTAACCCCCTGGCCTGAAGCACTGGCATCCCATATGGGCACCGGTTCGAGACCCAGCTGCTTCACTTCCCATCCAGCTCTCAGCTATGGCCTGGGAAAACAGTAGAAGATGGCCCAAGTCCTTGGGCCCCTGCACCCATGTTGGAGACCTGGAAGAAGCTCCTGGCTCCTGGCTTTGGATTGGCGCAGCTCCAGCAGTTGTGGCCATCTGGGGAGTGAACCATCAGATGGAAGACCTCTCTCTCTTGCTCTGCCTCTCCTCTCTCTGCGTAACTCTGATTTCAAATAAATAAATAAATCTTTTTTTTAAATTTTTTTAATTTTTTGACAGGCAGAGTGGATAGTGAGAGAGAGAGAGACAAAGAGAAAGGTCTTCCTTTGCCGTTGGTTCACCCTCCAATGGCCGCTGTGGCTGGCGCACTGCGGCCAGCGTACCGCACTGATCCGATGGCAGGAGTTAGGTGCTTCTCCTGGTCTCCCATGGGGTGCAGGGACCAAGCACTTGGGCCATCGTCCACTGCACTCCTGGGCCACAGCAGAGAGCTGGCCTGGAAGAGGGGCAACCGGGACAGAATCCTGCGCCCTGACCGGGACTAGAACCTGGTGTGCCGGCGCCGCAAGGCAGAGGATTAGCCTAGTGAGCCACGGCACCAGCCAATAAATAAATCTTTTTTTTAAAAAAAGAGTTTCTTCACCCCAAAAAGAGATCTATACTCTTTAGAATTAGTTACTTCTCTCCTCCTACCCCAACCCTCCTCATCATAGGCAGCCACTCATCTCCTTCCTGTGTCTATAGTTTCACTTCTGGGCATTTCACACAAGTGGAGCCAGTGTTGTGGCATAGCAAGTTAAGCACCACCTACAACACTAGCATCCCAAATGGATGCCAGTTCTAGACCTGGCTGTTCCACTTTGGATCCAGCTCCCTGCTGATGCATCTGGGAAAGCAGTAGAAAATGGCCCTAGTGCTTGTGCCCCTGCTACCCACGTGGGAGACTCTGATGGAGTACCAGCCTCCTGGCTCTAGCCTGGCCGCCGTCCAGCCACTGTGGCCGTTTGGGAAGTGAACCAGTGGGTGGAAGTTCTCTCTCTCGCTCTCTCTCTTTCTGTGTGTGTATGTCTATATGTGTGTGTGTCTCCCTCTCTAAATTTGCCTTTCAAATAAATTAAAATATATCTTTAAATATAGATATAGATAGATGATCTGTTTTTAACTGGCCTCTTTCACTAAGCATAGCATCCTCAAGATTTATCCATGTTGTGGCATGCATCAGTACTTGATTTTTTTTATTGCCAAATATGAAAAATAATATTCCAGTGTCTAAAGTAGTATTATTGTTTTTCCACTGGTTGATGGACACTTGGGTGGCTCCCAGTTTTTGAATATTGTGAATATGACACCTATGAACATTCACGTACAAGTTTCTATGTGGACATGTGTTTTCAGTTTTGGTTTGTTATTTTTAAGATTTTTTTTTATTTGAAAGGCAGAGTGACACAGAAAGAGAGACAAATAGAGGGATCTTCCATCTGCTGCTTTACTCCCCCAAATGGCTGCATCAGCCATATCTGGGCCAGGTTTAAGCCAGGAGCCAGGAATTCAATGTAGGCCTCCCATGCGGGCAGCAGGGGCTGAAGCATTTGGACCATATTCCATGCCTTCCAGAAGCATTAGCAGGAAGCTGGATCAGAAGCAGAGCAGCAAGGACTCAAACCAGCATGCTGATATGTAGTACCAGCATTGTAGCAAGTAGCAGCCTAAGCCACTGCACCACAATGCCAGCCTGTTTTTTTGCTGTCTTGAGTATACACCTAGGAATGGGGATTGCTCAATCATGGGGTCATTCTATATTTAGCTCTGGAGGAACTGATGTACTGGTTCCCCCTGAGGCTCAATATTCTTCAATATTCTCACCAACGCTTATTACAATCTTTCTTTTCTATTTATTTATTTATTTATTTTTGACAGGCAGAGTGGACAGTGAGAGAGAGAGAGAGACAGAGAGAAAGGTCTTCCTTTGCCGTTGGTTCACCCTCCAATGGCCGCCGCGGACAGCGTGCTGCGGCCGGCGCACTGCACTCATCCGAGTGCAGGAGCCAGGTGCTAGGTGCTTTTTCCTGGTCTCCCATGGGGTGCAGGGCCCAAGCACCTGGGCCATCCTCCACTACACTCCCGGGCCACAGCAGAGGGCTGGCCTGGAAGAGGGGCAACCGGGACAGAATCCGGCGGACAGAATCCGGCGCCCCGACCGGGACTCGAACCCGATGTGCCGGCGCCGCAAGGCGGAGGATTAGCCTGTTGAGCCACAGCGCCGGCACAATCTTTCTTTTCTATTCTAGCCTCCCTAGTGGATATGAAATACTATCTCATTGTCATTTTGATTTCCACTACCCTGATGCTAATGATATTGAGCATCTTTTCATGTTTTTATTGGTCATTTATATATCTCTGTAGAAACATATGCTCTTTTCCTATTTCAAAATTGAGTTGTTTTCTTACTGAATTGTAAACATTCTTTATATATTATAGATGCAAATCTCTTACCAAATATATGATCTGCAAACATTTTCTACAATTCTATGGGTTGGTGCATTTTTTTATTCTAATTAGATGGCGACATTTAAAACTCTCTGTCTTTGGCTTTGTTGGAAAAATCAGAAGGCTGTTTGGCAACACTAATCCTTCTTTCTATACAGCAATAAGCAGCATAAACACAGCAGGGGCTCCAGTGAGATGCTGCAAAGAGCCCTCCGTCTGACCAAGTAGGCTCTTGTATTTTACCTGCCAGACCTGTGTTGATAAACGAATCTGTGACTCCTCCTCATAGAGAATCTGACAAAGCATGGCCCAGATTTCAACTCCACTGAAATTGCCTCTGATTGAGTAAAGTAACTACTTCTTGCCATAATGTTTTTACCTTTGCACTTAAACACAGAATCCCCTAAACTTAGCACCAACTAGCAAGTCCTCCACTCTTCTTGTTTTGCAATTTGGATTTTGCAAGGCATGGGGCAACTGACTGGGCTTGGCAGAGACCCCAGGATTTTGGCAGCTCTGTTGGTACTGATGTCATAAATATCTCTTGCCAAAATGCATCCTCATTACTAACTCAGACCAGCCAAACAAACAAACGGAGCTGAAAAACAAGAGTAACAGGCTGCCTGCACTTCAAACACTGCATAAAAATACTCAGAAAAACAACTTAGTGCTTAGGACCACATCCAAGAATGAAAATTACTAGTTCTCATTGTTAACCATCCCTTTCCTTTATCACAATTTGCGTGCTAAAAGTAGCCCCCTCTCAGAATAAATATCTCTAAAAAGATATTAGTAATATACTCTAGTCATATGACATTCTTTTCACACTCATCATTAACATTTGTTTAACTTTTCATTCATTCCTTTATTTAAATATTATCTCTATCCTTAATATTCCTTTTTAAACAGAATTGATGATATATACTTTATTTTTTTAAAAGGTTTATTTTATTTATTTGAATGAGTTACAGAGAGACGTGGAGACAGAGAGGTCGGTCTCTCATCCGCTGGTTCACTCCCCAGATGGCTGCAACAGCCGGAGCTGCACCGATCGCTGCACCGATCTGAAACCAGGAGCCAGGAGCTTCTTCCGGGTCTCCCACGCGGGTGCAGGGGCCCAAGGACTTGGGCCATCCTCCACTGCTATCCCAGGCCATAGCAGAGAGCTGTATTGGAAGAGGAGCAGCCAGGACCAGAACCGGTGCCCATATGGAATGCCAGTGCTTCAGGCCAGGGCTTTAACCCACTGCACCACAGCGCCAGCCCCAATGATGAAATATACTTTATATATTGCACAATTCACCTACCCAAATGTATAATCCAATGGATTTTAGTATATTCAGATTTGTGCAACAGTCATTACAATTTTAGGAGATTTTCATAATCCCAAAGGAAACTTCATGTCCCTTAGCATCACTCCTCATTTCTCCCATCCCCCCAAGCCCTAGGCAACCACTAATCTGATTCCTGTCTTTATAGAGTTGCCTCTTCTTACCATTTCATCCAGATTAAGTCATTCAATGTGTCATCTTCTGTGACTGGCTTCTTTTTACTTAGCATAGTGTTCTCAAGATTCATTCATGATGTTGTATGCATCAGAACTTCATTCTTTTCATTGAAGAATAATATTCATTGTGTGAATGTACCACATTGTATTTATCCATTCTAATGGATTTTAGGTTGCTTCCACTTCTTGGCTATGATAAATAATGCTGCTATGAACATTTGTGTAATGGTTTGTTTGTTTGTTTATAGATGTATATCTCCACTTCTCTTGAACATATACTTAGGAGTGGAGTTGCTGGGTCATGTGGTAACTCAATGTTTAATATCTTGAATCTTTTTTAAAGTGGCTGCACCATTTTACATTCCCACCAGCAGTGGATAAGAGTTTCACTCCTCCACTTTCTTGCCTATTCTTACTACTCTTTGTCAGTATATTTATCTTCCTTCCTCCATCAACCCTTCCCAGACTTCAAGTGAAAATCTTAATGGCTATTGCCTCTGGAAAAGTGCATAGCATTTAATTTCAGAGTAAATCTTTTCTTAGCCTCATCTTTTAGGGAATCTACCAGAAAAATCACATATCAAAGATGCTGTCACTCCTGTAAATCTGATTTGTTTCCACAGTGCAGCTTAATCCTGAGTCTCTAACTACTTGGACTACATATTCCAGTTACAAACAAAATAAAGGAATTTGATTATTTGAATTACAGCTATACACATAGAATTTTGAAACTGGAAAGAGCCCTAAGGATACCTTCAGCAATGCCTTCATTTTATAGATGAGGATGGTCAAACCAAACCAAGAAATTCACATGAGCAAGGTTACAGCTGTTTATTACAGAATCAGACTGGAACCTGAGTCTTCTTATTCCCTTCTATTCCTCTTATCAGTCTACCCTGCAACCTCTTAACCAGCTGGGCTTAGCACATACTAGGACGTTATAATTTCAAGAGTAAGGGCTGCACACACACACACACACACACACACACACACACACACACCACCACCACCACCATCACCACCAACAACGACAGCATAGTAAAGAGTTAGGTGATTTCCAGGTTTCTGTGGGCTAATTCTAGCTCCTAGATGTGTCTAATTTGCCCTACATAGTATTTTAAGATTTTTTTAAACAGTTAACCACTGTGGTTTGGATGTGGTATGTCCCAAAAAGGTTTATGTTCTGGAAGCTTGGTTCCCAATATGACAATATTTAGAAGCAGTGAGACCCTCAAAAGATGGAGCCTCGTGAGAGTTGGTTGTGTCACTGAGGGTGCTGCCCTTAGAAGAATTTCAGAGAGTTCTCTTGGGACCCTGAATTAGTTGTCATGAAAATGAGTTGTTGTAAAAGGTAGTGCCCGGCCCCTCCCAGCTTTCTAGCCTGCTATCTCCCCTTGTACTATCCCTGCTCACATGCACTCCCACCATTATGGTGTCAACCACTTTGAGCCTCCACCAGAGGCAAGCAGAGGCCAGTCAATGCCTTCAATATCCAGAACTGCAAGCTAAACAATTTATTTTCTTTATAAAGTACCCAGCCCCAGGCATTTTGTTACAGTAACAGAAAACTGATCAATACAATTACCAACTCATGAAAATGAAGAGCTTTTAATCCAAAATATCTTCTGATATTGAGTCCATGGTTCCTGCTTAAGTTTTGTAACAAACAAGTTAGAGTTGAATATTACCATCCAATTGAATAATACTCATCAAACTACCTGCTTCATTTCTGAAAGTATTTGAATTTTTAACCCTTAAGCCAGATAACTAAGACATATTTGAGGTGTTTGTGCATTTGTTGGTCCTGATTAAAACAGAGAGAGATGTCAGACAGACAAAAACGCTCATGAGAACTGAGGTCTTTGTAGTTAGCAGGACTTATCGTGGAAGCAGCAACGTGAAGAGAAGGCACTGGGGCCTCTGCAGGGTCTCCCTTTGGCCTAAGTTCACAAAATAAACAACAGATGCAGCAAGGCCTTAACAGATTCCAAAGAGAAATAGTGACAGTTTTTGCATCAGACCATACGTCCCCAGAAGAAAAGGTCTTGGAAGAGCATGCAGTCATGGAACTCAAGACTGTCACATCCCCAAGTGCCATGAGCTGGGCCTTCCTTGCTTCCAGAAAGCACCATCTAGTTCACTGTTGTGCAGCAAGCACATCAGCTCTCCTAACTGATTGCTGAGAGCCTGGACCATGGTAACCTACAAGCCTCAGTGGATCCCAGATCTACAGATCCTATAGAGCAAAACAGCCTACCAACTGAAGTCCTCTTTCAGCTGGTATCTTTGGACTCCTGAGGTGAGTGTGAAAAGCATCCTGCCAGGGCAGGCATTTGATGCAACAGTTAAGTGCTTCTTGGCACACCCACATACCATACTGGGGGTACCTGGGTGAGTCTTAGCTATTCCATTTCTAATTCAGCTTCCTAATGTGTACCCTAGCAGGTGGCAGACGATGGTACAAGTGTTTATATTACCTGCCTTCTACACCAGAAATCCAGACTGAGTTCCAGATTCCCAGCTTCAGCCTGGTTCAGCCATCTGGGGAGTGACCCAGCAGGTGAGAGAACTCTAACTCTCTGACTTAAAGAAAAAAGAAAAATAAGTAAATAAATAAAAATTTTAAAAAAAGAAAAAGGAAAGCACGCTGCCCATTTTTGGTTGTTGTAGAACTTGGAGGTGAGCAAAGCTTAGCCTGCCGCTGGGTAACAGAAAAGCAATTGAGTCACACCAGATGCCTTGATGTCAAGTGTTAGAGTACTTCAAAAGTTGGTGGAAATGGAATTAAAAGATAACTTTAGGGGAAGGTGATTGGCCTAGCAGTTAAGACACCTGTTAGAACATCTGCATCCCACATCAAAATTCCTGGTTCTGGGTCCTGACTCCAGTTCCCTGATGTGGACCCTGGGAGGCAGCAGCAATGAGTGAAGTAGTTGGGTTCCTGCCACAAATAGTGGGAGACCTGAGTACAGTTCCCAGCTCCTAGCTTCAACCTAGCCCAGTCTCAGCTGTTGTAAGCATTTGGGCAGTGAACCAGCAAAGGAGAGTTCCTGCCCGCTCTCTCTTTGTCTCTCACTCTTCTCTCTCTCTCTCTCCTCTTCCCAAGTAAATAAATAAGTTAATTTTGCTGCAAAAAAATTGAAATTCATGCATATGAAGGGTGTTCAAAAAGTTCACAGAAAATGCATATTATAAAAAACTGTGTGGGGTCAATGTTGTGGCGCTGTAGCAGGTGAAGCCACCACTTGCAGTGCCAGCATCCTGCATGGGCACCGGCTCCTCCACTTCCAATCCAGCTCTCTGCAATGGCCTGGGAAAGAAGTGGAGGATGGCCCAAGTGCTTGGGCCCCTGCACTCGCATGGGAGACCTGGAGGAAGCTCCTGGCTCCTGGCTTCAGATTGGCGCAGCTCCAGCCATTGTTGCCATTTGGAGAGTGAACCAATGATGGAGAACTCACTCTCTCTCTCTCTCTCTCTCTCTCTCTCTGCGTAGCTCTGACTGTCAAATAAATAAATCTTTAAAAAACTATGCATATATTTCAAAATTTTTGCACCAAAGTAAACATATCTTTAAAATCCATTTCCCACAAATTCTTTAAGGCCCCCTCACACCTGACTCAGACTATTCTAATGACTAAATGAAAACACACAGGAAGAGCTCTTTGCCCTGTGAAACACAGAAATAACAAAATAAATGTTGGCTCTTACCACAGCACATTTCAAAAATCTGATACCTACACATCTTCATAAAATCGCGAACTGCCAAAAGGAGAGCCTTGGGAGACTGTGTAGTTTACGAAACTTCTGAGAAAAGCAGTTTCCTCCTCCATAAGAAAAGGTGGTGGCCCTGACCAGCGTGTGGTCCCATCCATCTAGGTTTTGTCAATGCCTTTATTGTGTAGAGCAAGGCACACCTGCACACACTCCAGGAGATTTGCCCCTGGGGTAGGCCTGACTGTTATGCTAAAGAGTCACCTTTCCCACAGTTTTGGCTCAATACTTAATAGTCAGAGTTTAAGAGGTCCCAGGGTGAGACTCAGAGACAAACGAGCTGGGAATGTAGGTGGGCAGGCATGATTTACGTCCTGCCCCCTTCACCAGAGTCGCCAGTGTGTGAGGAGCAGGATGGACAGCTCTGGGACTGGAGTTCAGCACAGCTGTGAAAACAGCTTGTCCCCCTGGCTTCAGCCAGCCCTTTGGCACGAAGAGGCCTCCCAATGGCTTCAAGCAAAAGACGAGATGGTCTTAAACGAGGAGAGAGCAAAACAAAAAGTTGCTATTATATGATCTCATCTCCAACCAGGTCTTCCTGGCTTTCTTTGAAGTTAAGTGGGATTAGAATCTTGTGAGTGAATATAATGGGGAAAAAAGTAATACTGTCCACCATGACCACTGATTCCCAGGCCCTGTCAATGGCAAACAGTTTGAATATATGGACACAACCTAAGTGTCTGTTGATGGATGAGTGGCTGAAGAAACTGTAGTCATATAAATGGGGCTCTTTGGAAAGTTCCTTGGAAATGTGCATTATCGTTCAATCCCATGTGTTTATAAACTGAAGTGTGTGTACTCACATGAGCACATGGAATTAAAAGATAAATTGGGGCCAGTGCTGTGGCACAGCGGGTTAAAGCCCTGGCCTGAAGTGCCAGAATCCCATATGGGTGCCGGTTCGAGTCCCAGCTGCTCCTCTTCCTATCCAGCTCTCTGCTATGGCCCGGGAAAACAGTAAAAGAAAGATGTCCCAAGTCCTTGGGCCCCTGCACCCATGTGAGAGACCCAGAAGAAGCTCCTGGCTTCAGATCAGTGCCGCTTCAGCCATTGCAGCCATCTGGGGTGTAAACCAGTGGATGGAAGACCTTTCTCTCTTGTCTCTACCTCTCTCTGTAACTCTGTCTTTCAAATAAATAAAATAAATCTTTAAAAAAAAAATCAACTTATTTTGGTGCCAAAAAAGGTACTTTTAGGGGCAGGTATTGGAGTGAGGAGGTGTTGGAGCATAGCAAATTAAACTACCCTTTGGGACACCCACGTCCCACATAGGAATATCTGGATCAAGTCCTGGCCACTATGATTCCAATCCAGATCCCTGCTAATTCTCCTACTGGAAGGCAGAAGGTGATGGCTCAAGTACCTTGGTCCCTAATATCCACATGAGACTTGGATGGAGTCCTTGACCCCTAAATTTGTCCTGGCACAGGTGTTGCTGTACCTTTCAAAAAATAAAAATAAACTTTTTTTAAAAATTTTTAATTAAATCCATGCATCCCATATCGGAGCAAATGATAGCCCAAGTCCTTGGGGCCCTATCACCCATGCAGAAAATTCAGATGGAATTCCCAGGTCCTGGTTTTGGCCTGGCCCAACCCCATCTATTGCGGACATTTAGGGAATAAAACAGCAGATATGTGTGTGTGTCTCCCTTTCTCTGTTACTCTGCCTTTCAAATCAGTAATTCTTTTTTTTAAGATTTATTGATTTGAAAGACAAAGTTATAGAGACAGGGAGACACACAGAGAGAGAGAGAGAGAGAGAGAGAGAGAGATCTTCCATCATCAAATGGTTCACTCCTCAAATGGCTGCAATGGCCAGGGCTGAGCCAGGATAAAGCCAGGAGCCTGGAGCTTCTGAGTCTCCCAAGTGGGTGTAGGGGCCCATGTACATGGACCATCTTCCACTGTCTTCCCAGGCACATCAGCAGAGAGCTGGATTGGAAGTGGAGCAGCTGATGTGTCTAGATAGGATGCTGGCATTGCAGGCAACAGCTTCACACACTATGCCACAATGCCAGCCCCTAAATAAATAAATCCTTTTAAAAAAGAAAGCCAAGGAAAGTGGAGTGGAATAGAATCTATCTAGGACTATAGGAAAGGTCTCTCTGGAAGGCTAATAGCTAAAGGCAGTTGGATGGGTGTTGTGATACAGCTGGTTAAGCCACCACCTGGAATGCTCACATCCCATATCAAAATGCTTTTTACAATTCTGGCTCTTCTACTTCTCCTCCAGCTTTCCGCTAATGTGCCTGGGAATGGAATGGATGATAATCCAAGTGCTTGGGTCCCTGACACCAAGACCTGGTGGAATTTCTAGTTCCTAGTTCCTTGTTCCTGGCTTCAGCCTGACCAAGCCTCAGCTGTTGTGATCATCTGGGACTGAACCAGCAGACAGAAGATTTTTCCTTCTTTGTCTTTCCCTCTGTCACTGTGCCATTGAAATAAACAAATAGATACATTTTTTAAAAATAAAGTTGGTGAAGGAGAAGGTTCTCCCCATATTATCTTCGTAAGTTTAGCAGCATCAAGTTTCCAAAGTAACTGAACAGAAGAACTTCCATGGGTACAGTGTGCTACCCTCCTAAGACAGTCCCCGGCCCAGAGGACTCAGCCCACTCTAGTCAGCTTGCTTCTAAGCTGGGTTCACAGCATCTCTGCCCCATAATGCTGCTTCCCACATCAGCACCGCCCAGGAAACACAGCATTACAGCTGTGGACGTTATTAATCCAATGCTGGCCATTGGGAAGCACTTAGGTGATGGAGTCATATGCATTATTTCCAATAGTCAAGGGGCCAGGCAAGGAGAGGAGGTCCCTTATTACGCTGGACTATCCACCAGGTCCATACCACATGCCACACAGTCCTAGCAACCCCTAGAGAAGCTATGCTGAATATGAAAAGGAGGCACAGAGGAGTTTTGAAAGTCCACAGAAGACAAGAGTTAGAGTAGGAGCTGGAAACCAAGACACAGAGGTGTTCCGGGCTTTTAGAGAATGCTTCATTAAAAAAAAGAGGACACTTGAAACTGAGTCAAGAAAGCAACATTAAAAATGCCCCAAGAAAATCAAACACACAAAAAATAGAATGATATTCCTTGCTCATGGATTAGAAGAATCAATATCATTAAAATGTCTATGCTACCTAAAGCTATCTACAGAGTGCAATTCCTATGAAAATACCAGTGACATTCTTTACAAATTTAGAAAAAGCAACTCTAAGATTTATATGGAATCACAAAAGACCCAGAATGGCCACGGTGATCCTGAACAAGAAAAATCAAGCTGATGATATCACAATATCTGACTTCAAGGCATACTACAATGCTACAGTAATTAAAACAGCATGGTACCGGCATAAAAACCAACACGT
Source organism: Sylvilagus floridanus (assembly GCA_949820135.1). Taxonomy (NCBI): domain Eukaryota; kingdom Metazoa; phylum Chordata; class Mammalia; order Lagomorpha; family Leporidae; genus Sylvilagus; species Sylvilagus floridanus. The sequence continues at coordinate 61,347,606 of OX463235.1, forward strand.
AGATGAATGGAAAAAGAGAGAGAGCCCAAAAATTAGTCCAAGTACATATCACAACTGATTTCTGACAAAAGTGCTCAGATCATACAGTGGAGTAAGAATAATCACTTCAACAAAAGGTCTGGCAAAGCTTTTTATTTGTATATAGAAGAATGGAATTAGGCCGGCGCCGTGGCTCAACAGGCTAATCCTCCGCCTTGCGGCGCCGGCACACCGGGTTCTAGTCCCGGTCGGGGCACCAGATTCTGTCCCGGTTGCCCCTCTTCCAGGCCAGCCCTCTGCTGTGGCCCAGGAGTGCAGTGGAGGATGGCCCAGGTGCTTGGGCCCTGCACCCCATGGGGAGACCAGGAAAAGCACCTGGCTCCTGGCTCCTGCCATCGGAGGAGCGTGTTGCGCCGGCCGCAGCGCGCCGACTGCGGCAGCCATTGGAGGGTGAACCAATGGCAAAGGAAGACCTTTCTCTCTGTCTCTCTCTCTCACTGTCCACTCTGCCTGTAAAAAAAAAAAAAAAAAAGAAGAATGGAATTAGATCCATACATCTCATACAAAAACCAATTCAAGATGAATCAAAGACCTAAATTTAAGACCAGACTATGAAGTTACTGGAAGAAAATATAGAGAAAACATTCTAAGACATTGGTGTAGGAGACAACTTCTTAGACAAGAACCCCAAAGCACAGGGAACAAAAGCAAAACTAAGCAAATGGGATTATATCAAACTCAGAAGCTTCTGTGTGGCAAAGGAAACAATCAACCAAGTGAGGAGACATCCAACAGAATGGAAAAAAATATTTGTAAGCTACTTATTTGACAAAGGATTAATATCCAGAATATATCAGCAACTTTAAAAACTCAACAGCCAAAACAAAACAAAACAAAAAAAACCAGCCAATCCACTTAAGAAATGGGCAAAAGACCTCCAAAGACAATTCTCAAAAGAAGAAACAGAAATGGCCAACAAGTACATGAGAAAATGCTCAACATTGCTAGCCATCTGAGAAATGCAAATCAAAATCACAATGAGATATCACCCCACCCCTGCCAGAATGGCTAAAATCCAAAAAATGGGAAGTTATAAATGCTAGTGAGGATATAGAGAAAGAGGAACACTTGTACGCTGTTGATAGGAATGTAAATTAGTGTAATCACTGTGGAAAACAGCATGGAGAATTCTTAAAATACTAGAAATAGACTTGTCATACAATCATACAGTCCAGCAATCTCACTTCTGGATATACGCAAAAGACATGAACATGTTGTATCAAACCACCATGTTTATAGTAGCACTGATCACTGTAGCCAAAATTGGAATCAACCAAGGTGTCCATCATTGTGGTGGAATAAGAAGGCCATGCCAAGATGGCCGCTGTTAATGGAGCCTGCCTGGCAACAGGCTGTGATTGGATGGCTTCAGGAACCACATGACAACAGAGCCTGACTGACAACAGGCTGTGATTGGATGGCTTCGGAAACTGCCTGGCAACAGGCTGTGATTGGTTAGGGCATAGACCGCCCCTTGACCAGATTGGCTGCCTTGGCTATATAAGCTGCTGTACCAACTGAAATAAACGAGTCTGAAGGCTGCTGGCCTCTGGCTTGCTTTCACCTGGCTCTCGGGGTCTGTGTGATGACTCTTGCCCCCACCACGCTCCTCCTCTCAGAACGAATCCACCTCAACACATCATCAGATGTATGGATAAAGAAATGTGGTGTGTATACACAATGGAATATTATTCAGCTATAAAGGAGAACGAAATTCTACCATTTGCATCAAAACAGATGCAACTGGAGTACATCAAGTTGAGAGAAATAAGCTGGACAAGGAAAGACAAATACCATACATTCTCCCTTATATGTGGGAGCTAAAATTAAAAAAAAAAGAAAGAAAGAAATGCCTGTGTGTATCCGTATTGTTGCAAATATAGTTTTGTTAAACTTTGTTTTATATCTTTGTCAAACCAGTGGTTAAGAATGTTAGACTACTATAGTTTTAATAATCTGTGATTACTTTAAAATTTACTGTGTATGGGTGAAATGGTCATTTTTGCACTCAATTATTGTTTATATCCATTTTCTATATTCCCACTAAACTGGGTCTTTTTTGCCTTTTACTTGTTAAACGTCATCTTTTTTTCTTATTTGGTGAAGCATTAAGCTTTTCACTGTAATGTAAGTTTAAAATATGTTGTCTCAAAAACTAAAAAAAGAAAGAAAGGGAGAGGGAGGATGGGAGGAGAAAGGAGGGAGGGAGGGAGGGATAGAGGCAGGGAATACCATTATATTCTTAGAATTGCTATCTGTGAACTATATGGAATCTGTTAAAGACTAATTAAAGGCCGGCGCCGCGGCTCACTATGCTAATCCTCCACCTATGGTGCTGCCACCCCAGGTTCTAGTCCCGGTTGGGGCGCTGGATTCTGTCCCGGTTGTTCCTCTTCCAAGCCAGCTCTCTGCTGTGGCTCGGGAGGGCAGTGGAGGATGGCCCAAGTGTTTGGGCCCTGCACCCCATGGGAGACCAGGAGAAGCTCCTGGCTCCTGGCTTCAGATTGGCGCAGTGCGCCGGCCGCAGCAGCCATTTTGGGGGGTGAACCAACGGAAGGAAGACCTTTCTCTCTATCTCTCTTTCTCACTGTCTAACTCTGCCTGTCAAAAAAATAAATAAAAATAAAAGACTAATGAAAAAGTTTAAGAAAATTCAGACAAGTAAATAAATAAATGACGTAAGAGGCTGCAGATGCCTTAAAACAGCAGCTGTGCTCCAGATGGGGAATGAGAGGGGGAGGGTTGGAGGATAAGAGAGGGAGGGGGGTTGCCATGGAATTTGACAACTGACACACCCTCAGAGGTTCAGTAAGACACTCCTGGCCCCCAGGAGACCCCGTTCTGCCACATGTGAGCTGGGTGACCTCAGGCAGGCCCTTGCCCACACAGGGCCATAACCCCTTATCTGCACTAGAGTAGACAGATGTACCCACCTTTCTTCCTGCTGTAACATTTGGTGACTTTCTCTCCTAGTTCTTCCTCTCCTAGGCCTACACACCCAACAGAAGTACGCAAATATTCCCCCAAAAGGCACCTACAATTGCAGCACTGTTATATAGTCAAAAATTGGAAATTACCGAAATGTCCAAAAACAGTAGGATGGATAAATAAATTGGGGTATATTCATGCAACTGAATAGTATAAAGCCATGAGAATGAACAGCACACGATAATTCAGGCACAACTTGAATGAATCTTAGAAACAGCACCCTAAGAGCATATGCTGGGTGAATCCACCTTTATAAAGTTCAAAACCAATAAACTAATATGTGACACTGGGAGTCAGGTAGTGGTCACCCTGGCCAGGGGAGTTGTGAGTAATGGAGACTCCAGGGGGACTTTCCAGACATTCTTTCCTGAGTGGGGGCAGGTTACATAGATGTTTCTTGACAGTGAAAATTCAGGGAGTTGCACACATACCTTGTGCATTTTTCTGTGTCAATACTTAATAAAAATTTACTCAAACGCTTTTAGAAGAAAACAGTGCACTCTCTCTAAGATCATGGGGAAAGGAACATTTTTTTAATATAAAACAAACACAAAGTTGATTAAATCAATTACAGGAGAAAAAAAAAGATTTTTTTTTTTAAGATGAGAGGGAAGCAGGAACAATACCAACAATGAGCCTGCAAACAGCTTCAGGATAATAAGGAACAGCATTGTGAACAGGTTATAGTCATTTGGACACAAACTAAGGCAACTATCTTCTTAATATTATCCCATCAAAACCTTATAACTACCATGTGAGGTCAGCACTGTTATTATCCCTGCTTTGAAGACGGGTAAACTGAGATTTGGAAGAGTTAAAATGCTTACCTGAGGGCACTTGACAGGTGATTAGAAGAACCAGTGATTGTAGTCAGGTTGGTCTGATTTCTGAGCTTTTCATCATTCCCCAGTTAGCAAAGGAGGTTCAAAGGCCAGCCTGGGGACAGGGGAAGGTTAACTGGCCACAGGAGCAGATCCCTAGTAGTGTTTGCAGAGAGAATAGATAACTAGAGTTATGATGCCAACCTGCCACTACCCCAAGAGCAACCAAAACTTTCTCCTCCCAATGGGATAAAGTATGAAAATTGGTATCATGGCATTGAGAACTGAGAGGAGGAGGGTGGGCTTCTTCACCCCATTCCCTCTACCTGTCACCACTGGAGTGATGATGGCTCTCACATTTCCTCAAAAAGAATGCTCTGCTCCAGCTAGCCCTCCCCTGGGTGTTGGCCAACCATGCAAGGTTCATTCCAACCACTGAGCACTGCTTTTCCCACCTAGAAATCCCTTCCCCTCTTTTATGTAATTCTAGTATCCTTTCAGTCCCAGCTGGAGCCACACCTATACCTTGAAGTTGGCCTTTGTTACTCTAGGTCGACACTGTCCAGCAGGACTTTTTCATAGGGTGAATGCTAATTTCGTGCTGTCCAATAGGGTGGTCCCTAGCCACACCTGGCTACCGATCACCTAATATGCCTAGTACAACTGAGCAAGTGAATTTTTACTTTCATGCAGGTGTACTTAATTTACATCTAAATAGCTGCATATGGCTGGTATCTGCACCATTTTAGACTATCCTGATTCTTTATATTGCCTTGATCTTTTTCCTTCAAGAATTGAATTCAAAATTGATTGGTTCTCTAATTATTTTACATGCATTAGTCTTGTCTTTGGAGCTGCACCATTAGTATAAGAGAAGAAGGGAGTTAAAGATAGGAAAAAATCTACTTGTATGGCCCTAGGCCCCACTACCAGTACACAATGCTGAGCCCAGAGAAGCCCTGTCTCAATGAATTCCTGCTAAAATCTTTACAGACTCAAAATAGGCAGCAGGAGAAAACAATGCCTGGAGCCCTTGAAGCCTTAAGTAACTCATATTCACCATCCAAGTATGGGGTGGAGTCGGATTCCAAGGAAGAAGCTAAGAACTCCCCTGTTGCAGAAGTCATCACCTGGGGCTGGGATGAAGGCAGCCTTTAGTCCCGGCCAATTACTTACACTCCTCTGTGACCTTCCAGCCATTCACGGGAATCCTCTGATGTCTCAGAAATGGTTCAGAGCCCCAGAGTAGAGAGGGAGTGCAGAAATACCAGCCCTGCAGCAGGCCTCGGGGAGCAGGGGTCTGGGGGGCTCAGTGGAGGCATTCACTGTAACAATCCTGAGGACCCCTGAACTCTTGCTTTCCCTGACCACGCTGCAGAAACGCCCTCCCTGGAACTCTGAAGAAATGACTCAACAGCACAGGGTGAAAGAGAAGAATCCAGGCTGAGGGGCACCTTTAACATGGGCCCTGTCATACCTGTCGTCCTCAGCCTCTGCCCACCAGGCTAAGGTGTTTTCCATGGGGACAGGCAGTAAGGGAAGGGGTCAGTAGGGGCACTGTCAGCAACAGAGAGAAAGGAGAAAGCTCGTGGGTCCCTTGAGACAGGGAAACAAAGGGGCTAAGGCCTAATAAAGAATATTTAAGATCCAGGTCTTCACACAAGTGTAATATGGATTCTGGAACAGCTGAAAGTCACGCTGCAAGATGAAAATAGGAGTGACAGGGAGAGGCCTTGGGGAGCCCAAATACTGTGCCAAGTGTGCCAAGTAGTCCACACATTGGGCAGTCGGAGTTCCTTATATGGAGTTTGAATGGGCCCTAGAATCTTCCTGCAAGCTGAGGTGGGAGGTGCAGAGTAATGGAGATGGCTACTATCACCTAGGAGGCCCAAGATGCTGCTGCAAGATGCCCTTGGCTGGCTCAGGGCAGAAAGGCAGAGCAGGAAGGTGCCTGCATACCTGTTCACATTACAGATGCACACTGCGCAATCATATCCACCTTACCCTGTCTAGGAAGAAGTATCTGGGATCTTGATGCTGTGCTCCACATGAGTAATAGGTCATAGCCAGCACCTCCCATGCCCACACTAGCCCCTGCCCCATCCAGGGAGAGGAGCATCATCAGGTTAAGTGGTCTAGGACAAAGAGGACTTAGCCTCCTTGGGGTCCTTTGGGAAAAGTTAGCCTTTTCTTCTCTGAGTCCTGCCCTCTCCTCCTCGTCCCTTGGCCTTGAGAGATAGGGCACTGCAGGATGCGGCTCCCTGTCACTGCGGGGCCATCGCTTTCTGCTCACCTAACCAGCCACCAGTGACCCCTCAGTTGCCAAACTGAACACAGTGACGCCTCTGAGACAACTCCTCTCTCCTGCAGGCCCCCTCTCCTCCCCTGGTCTCCATGACACAGTGTTCTCTTCCCTTTTCTGAGCCCCTTGTCTCCCTCTGTTGCTCACCTTTGTAGACATCAAGGCTCCTTCTCACTTGCCCTGCGCTATCTACCCCGCCCTCAGCGGGGGTTGGGGGACTGCTCACCATGCACCTTCTCACCTCCTCTGTCATTGTTGTATCTACCAGATGTGTATCTCCAGTCCAAGCCTGGATTTCTGAAACCAGAGTCATTATTTTTGACTTTCCCTTCAACAGCCTTGCCCAGGTATTTTGCAAACACTTCAGATTCAATATGTCCAAAGTGAAAATGATTCTATCTTCTCACCTTGGAACTGATTCTCTTGTATTTATAAATATCGAGTACCGCCTTATTCAATAACAAAAGCCCAGCTCCTAATGAGTGTGTTTGTGCATTTACTCCCTTTCTTCCTTTTTAGAGTGTGTGGATATACATTCAGGCAAGACCACCCCTCCCCCCACCCACAGCCCATTTGCCTCGGAGGAAGAGGGTAGCAGGCATGGTCCTTGGCTATCAGCCTACCCCCACTTCCTAGCCACCAAGTTTCGTTAGGAATAAGTAGGACGTGGCACAGTTTGGACTGAGGGGATGTGAGGAAATGCTCCCTGGTAAAGAACTACTTCATGCTCATAAACTCCTTGCACAGCTGCTTTCTCATTCTGTATATAAATAAGGAAGCATGTAGCTCTCAGAACATTCTGGCAGCTACGCTGGGATCATGAGACGACAAATTTTGTGATGAAGCAGACACCCTGGAAGAGTAGGAAGAAAGACAAAATAAATAATAACTGGGTCTCTGGTGGCAACATTGGACTTCTGAATCAAGCCTCACCTGAAAGCCACATCACTGCTGGGATTGTCAGTAAATTCCTTTTATATATCAAGACTTTTGGAGCCAGGTTTGCTATTACTTGCCACAAAAAAGCACCCTAGATGATACAGCTAGAGTTATGTCCTCAATAACTATTTGTTGCATGGAACTGACTCCTAAAAATGCATTAATTACATATTGACCTCCAACTAAAATAATGCTTTGATCCAGTTAAGCTCATTCATTTTATTAAGATACCACTTCCATGGCAAAGAATGCTTGTTTTGCTTTGTTTGCAATGATATATTTATTTGTTTGAAAGTCAGAATTAGAGAGGAAGGGAGAGAGAGAGAGAAATCTTTCATCCACTGGTTCACCTCCCAGATGGCCATAACAGCCAGGACTGAACCAGGCTGAAGCCAGGAGTTCCTCCAGGTCTCCCAGGTCGGTAGCAGGGGCCCAGACACTTGAACCATCCTCCTTGCCTTTCCAGACCATCGGCAGGGAACTGGACCAGAAGTGGAGCAGCTGGGACACAAAACAGCACCCATATGGGATGCTGGTGTCCCAGGCAGCTGCTTTACCCCTTTATCCACTAAGCCACCACACCAGCCCCGAGACTGCCAGTTGTAGAGGTTTAAAGTATAGTAGCCCTCATAAAGTACTTCAAATCTCACCAAGGAGATAGCAGGCCATGCTGCCAGCCTCCTTAGCTTGATTCTTTATTTGTTTCCTTGCCTCTAAACTTACGTGCTGAAACTTATTCTTCCTTCTAGACCTCTGGATCAATGAAAAAGTTGAGAAATCAAAGGTGTTAAGTTCTATAAGGTTTTGTTTTTTTCAGCAAGAAGTACAAATGCCATATATGTAAAGAAAGTCCCTTACCTTTGCAGGGTCACTTTCTCCCCTGGGAAACTTGTGAGAAGCAGCCTTCAGTTGGTTTCTTACGTTGAGAAACTCTTTAATGAGGTGTCAAAATCACAAGCAAAACTTCAACTCATTAAGTCCAAAACAAACTTATCAAACACTAACATCTTTAAAATGAGAGGTTGAGCTAGATCAGAGGTTTTCGAACACACAGTTCTAACACAGTGGTAAATCACAACACGTTGGGAACATGATGTTATAAGTAATTGCTTACTAGTAATTGTTGAAGTATCAGGTTTACTACAATAAACATCTGTCTGTTGGTATTATCCCATTCAGCCTCCATTCATCTATTTTCTAGTAAGAGACCCTCAGTTTCCCTTTGGGAAATAACAAACACCCAACTTAACGCAGATGGTTCACATGTGGCTCATCCTACCTCTATCCCCTACGCTGAGAAAGTGAGAGAAGGAAGGGGGAGTGGAGAGAGAGAGAGAGAGAGAGTCAGTGCATGGCCGATCAGAATATCCCACTGCTCTTAACGTAGTGGCTAACCCAGGGACAAGGGGCAGTGATTCCAAGTTAGTCCAGTGAGTCTTAATTCTAGAATTACACTGAAACTATTGAGAAAAGAAAGCTCTCTTTTCACTACAAAGGCTAAGGTTTGAGGAGAAGAGCCTAAGAGGGTCTGCAGCGTCGATACTCGGGAAGAGACCACACAAAGCAAAGCAGAAACTAGAGATGGAGCACTAGTCCAGGTCCCCGTGAAGCCATCTGACCCACGACTGAAGCATCCACTCCTGAATAGTTATTTCACAAATCAATAGACTTAGTCTTTTGTTTAAGTCAATTTAGGTCAAGGTTTTGTTCACATATAAGAATCCCAAGTTTTCATTTTTGGAAAACAAATTAGAATGAAATCAAGGTTACCATTATAACCCTTAAAATAATATCTCTCTTATTTGCATTCTGATATAATTTTATTGAGTAAGTCATATAGAGAAAAAGTTCATGCCAACAGTATCATTTGACCTACCATTTAGGTGTCTCTTGAAGCGAGAGATAAAAAAATAGTCAGAGTCTGGGACTGGCGCTGTGGTGCAGCAGATTAAAGCCATGGCCTGCAGCACCAGCTATGAAATGGGCGCCAATTCGAGTCCCAGCTGCACCGCTTCTACCCAGCTCCCTACTATGTGCCTGGGAAAGCAGCAGAGGATGGCCCAAGCCCTTGGGCCCTTGCACCTGTGTGGGGGACCCAGAAGACACTCCTTGCTCCTAACTTCAGCCTGGCCCAGTCCTGGCCATTGCAGCCATTTGGGGAGTGAACCAGTGGATGAAGATAAGATTTCTCTCTCTCTCTCTCTCTCTCTCTCTCTCTCTCTCTCTCTGTGTGTGTGTGTGTGTGTGTGTAACCCTGCCTTTCAAATAAATCAGTATTTTTTTTTTTAAAGTCAGAGTCTACCAAAGTAATGTGTCCTGTTCTTACCCATGATTCATCTGTGGTCTTCCAAATAAAGGTTAAAAAAATCAGCCCGGCTCAACAGGCTAATCCTCCGCCTTGCGGCGCCGGCACACCGGTTCTAGTCCCGGTCGGGGTGCCGGATTCTGTCCCGGTTGCCCCTCCTCCAGGCCAGCCCTCTGCTGTGGCCCGGGAGTGCAGTGGAGGATGGCCCAAGTGCTTGGGCCCTGCACCCCATGGGAGACCAGGAAAAAGCACCTAGCACCTGGCTCCTGCCATCGGATGAGCGCGGTGCGCCGGCGCCATTGGAGGGTGAACCAACGGCAAAAGGAAGACCTTTCTCTCTGTCTCTCTCTCTCACTGTCCACTCTGCCTGTCAAAAAAAAAAAAAAACAACAACAAATAAATAAATCTCTTTATCGTGCTATTTCTTAAACTGCTTCCAGCTCTACAACTTCCAGAGTGTGTCAGTGGCTTTTATCACCATAGCACATTTCTTTCTATAGTTTTTATATTCCCCAAGGGACTTCCCCAACACACAGGCACATTTGCACCTTTACAAACAACCCTGAGAAGCCAGCAGCAATTGTTATACCATTTTACAGATGAAGAAACAGAGCCTGAAGAAAGTTGATGTGATGTGGCCAGCACAGAGGAGAGGAAACCCAGGTTTGCTTGTCCTAACCAGTTCCCTTTCCTCCTCCTATGAGGGCAAGATGAGATCATAAATAGGAAAACACTCTGGAAAGAAAGAAAGTCTATAGATGCCAGATGTATTATTGCAAAGCCAAACCTAAGTACGGGGTGACCTTGTTATCACCCCTGGAGGCCTGCTTCATCTCCTGTGCCCTGGGGAAAGTATCCAGGGCCAACTCCAGCAGGGTTACGTCTTCCATGTTCCTGACATCACTTTCTCCAGAGGACACCCATCAGGAAGGAAAGAGTGACATCCGCTTCATTCTTTCAAAACATCACCCTCTGATTATGCCCAGCCAGGCCAATCCAAGAGGCGCGGGGTAAGGGCTTAGGTGTCAAGCTTCACAATTTATAGACAGTGTGGACATATGTGATGGTTTGTTTGGGGAAATGGATTCGTCATGTGCAAGATCTATGGCAGCAGATAAAACATCCTGACAATATTACACACTTGGGGGATGGGGCACACGAACATATTATTTTGAAAGCACACTGTTAGGACATTTTAAAAATTCCAGAGTGAATGCTGAGCAGATCCAGAGGCTAATGCGAAGCTGGAACATGCAGCTGTACAGAATCATTTTAAAAATCACCCATTTTGCATCACAGAGTACGTTTTTCATTCTCTTCTCTCTCAAACCATGGAGTTCAGTGCCAGGGCATTTTAAGCAAATTTGATTTGAGTATGCAAGTATTTCAAAGAGTTTAATAGAAAAGAATAATGAAGACTCATTTTCTGAAAATTTTTGAAGGTCATGCAAGCAACTCTAAAATTAAAAATTTGTCCCAAATTGCAAAATTTTCCACTTGAAAGCCCAGCTAACTATAAACTTCACTATTCTCTTGCCAGCTGGCCAACACAAATGGTTGCCTTCATTTGCCAGGGGAAGTCTTGCATTGTAAGATTTGTTTGTTTTCTACTTACAAGAGTACTTCAAAATGTTCATGGAAAACTGAATTGAAAGATAGTTATTGGGGCTGGCATTGTGACTCAGCAGGTTGAGTCACTGCCCTGTGATGTCCCATATGCATGCCCATTTGCGTCCCAGCTGCTCCACTTCTGATCCAGCTTCCTGCTAAAGCACCTGGGAAGGGAGTGGATGATGGCTCAGGTACTTGGACCCTGCCACCCATATGGGAGACCACATGGAGTTGTTACCTCTTTTCCTCAGCCTGGCCCAGCCCTGTCCATTGTGGCCATTTGGGGAGTGAACCAGCGATGGCAGGTCTCTCTCTCTCTCTCTCTCTGTCTCTGATCGATACATCAATCTATCTCTCTGACTCTCTGTCACTCTTTCAATTAAATTAGTAAGTCTTGTAACAAATTAGTTGCTTTGGTGCCAAAAATGTGAAATCCATTTATAAAGTGGATATCTGAAAAGTTCATCAAAAATATGAACTACGAAAAACTGAGGGGCTGGCACTGTGGCATAGCGGTAAAGCTACCACCTGCAGTACTGGCATCCCATGTAGGTACTGGTTCAAGTCCTGACTGCTCCACTTCTGATCCAGTTCTCTGCTATTGCCTGGAAAAGCAGTAGAAGATGGCCCAAGTCCTTGGGCCCCTGCACTCATGTGGGAAACCCAGAAGAAGCTCTTGGTTCCTGCCTTCAGATTGGTGCAGTCCTGGCCATTGTGGCCATCTGGGGAGTGAACTGATGAATGGAAGACCTCTCTTGCTCTCTTTGCCTCTGCCTCCCTGTAACTCTGCCTTTCAAACAAATAAACGTTTAATTTTTTTATAAAAAAAGAAAAAAGATACATGGATTACAACTTTCACATTAAAATAAATTATGTTTTAATTCCATTTTCCGTGAACATTTTGAAGTATAGTTGTATGTGAAATTTTATAAAGTGCAGTACATATATAAAATGCAATATGCTTATACTCAGATGCAATTGGTGCTTTCATATCAGTTATAAGCTTTCACACAACTGTCTTTTTTAAAGATCAATTTATTTATTTGAAAGGCAGAGTGACAGAGTGCCACATGGGTGTCAGAGACCCAAGCACTTGGGCCATCATCCACTACTTTCCCAGGCACATTAGCAGGGGGCTGATTCAGAAGTGAAGTAACCTAGACTTAAACCAACACCCTGGTATGGAATGAGAGTGTCCCAAGTCACTGTTTAGCTGGCACCACAGCATTTGGCTGGTTCTACTTCAGCTATTATAAGCCTCACAGCAACTCTCACGGTTGGTAACATCAGTCATTTTACAGGGGAGAAAGTGGAGCCATAAAGAGCTCCTCTCAGACAAATGGTCCCAGGGTGCCTGCATCAAACCGGTGAGCCACAGATAGGAGCGAGGAGAGCTGTTTGATTTGGGCCTTGCTTTGGTTTTTTATCTTTTTGTATCACAATCCACACTTTTTTTTTTTTTTTTTTTTTACAGGCAGAGTGGACAGTGAGAGAGAGAGAGAGAGACAGAGAGAAAGGTCTGTTGGTTCACCCTCCAATGGCCGCCGCAGTCGGCGTGCTGCAGCCGGCGCACCACGCTCGTCCGATGGCAGGAGCCAGGAGCCAGGTGCTTTTCCTGGTCTCCCATATGGGTGCAGGGCCCAAGCACCTGGGCCATCCTCCACTGCACTCCCGGGCCACAGCAGAGGGCTGGCCTGGAAGAGGGGCAACCGGGACAGAATCCGGTGCCCCGACCGGGACTAGAACCCGGTGTGCCGGCGCCGCAAGGCAGAGGATTAGCCTGTTGAGCCACGGCGCCGGCCAATCCACACTTTATATACCAAAACCGCAAGAACACATAAATAATTAAACACAATTATACAAGGTGGTTTGTATGCTGTTAATTCCTAATCTTTTCATTTCATTTTTATGTTTTTTAAAAGCATGACTCATTAAATTGATTTTATAGCCCATTAATGAGTCATAGCTCACAGTTTGAAAAACATTGGCTTAGATTATATTCTATACTTCTTTTGTTTATGAGTTTTTTCCATCACTGGCTCTTAATAGTGTTTTATTTTGAGATATCCACCCTTCCTGGACAACCACTTCTCTGAAAACTGTTTCCTACTCCCCCCAGATGAACCCCTCAAAAAGAGTGAGCCTCTGGATTCATGTGTCTAGAACATGATGTTTCCAATCTGAGCATATCTGATTGGATAGGAGTGTGAACACCAGATTCAAATTTTTTTTGAATAACCAAATGTTTTCTCCTAAGAGTGTGGAATTAGACCCTTGAGATGATAGTTGGATGGTGGATGGTCCTTGAGACAGAGCCATAACATGGTTGCACAGGGCGTTAGTCTACTTCTTGTTACATTAAAATACCTGAGAGGAGCTTCTTGGGAAGGAAAGTGTTTATTTTGGCTTACAGTTTGGAGGTTCACAGTCCAAGATCAGGTGGCCCCATCAGTCTGACATCTGGTGGAAGCTGGCAATGGCACAGCAAGTGTGAAGGAACAGTCACACAATGATCCAGGAAACAGAGAGGAGCCTAACCAAACTCAGCTGAAATGACTGACACTGGGCTGGTGCTCACTAGGCTAATCCTCCACCTTGCAGCACCGCACACCGGGTTCTAGTCCCAGTCGGGGCACTGGATTCTGTCCTGGTTGCCCCTCTTTCAGGCCAGCTCTCTGCTGTGGCCAGGGAGTGCAGTGGAGGATGGCCCAAGTGCTTGGGCCCTGCACCCCATGGGAGACCAGGAGAAGCACCTGGCTCCTGCCATTGGATCAGCGCGGTGCGCACCAGCCACAGCGGCCATTGGAAGGTGAACCATCAGCAAAGGAAGACCTTTCTCTCTGTCTCGCTCTTTCACTGTCCACTCTGCCTGTCAAAAAAATAATAATAATAATAAAAAATAAAAATAAAAATAAATGACTGACACTGTAGCAAGCACTACATTCTAGGGGCAAAGTCTCAGTGACCTAATAGTCTCCTACCAGTCTCTTTTCCTGGCTGCCATAATTAGATCAAATCTCCACCCTAATCCATCAACCATTAGCATTACTCCATCAATCATTAACATAAAGCTTTGGGGTGTAAATGTCTGCATGTGTTTGGGGAGGCAAGCTCTACTGAATCCAGAACATACAGGTTGTGGTCTACACAACTTCGGGGATTACCAATCACATGGACTATAGCGTAAAATGTGCCTCCTAAAGTTGTTTATTGTACAACCATACATAACAACTCTGCGGGAGCTGGAGTCAACTTACTTCAGGGCTAAATTGATCTTATGCTGTCATATGCATGTAAAACAAGGTTTCAGAAAGTTCTAATGATATTACCAGCTGGAACCAGATTCATTTTAAACAAAGAATTACCTTTGTATGAGAAAGTGCCTTGATAACCTGCCCAGGCAATTCTTCAATAGCAAAGGTAAGTTTGTACCAAGACCTCAGAGGGGAAGGGAAGGTACTCTGCTTGAGACAAAGAAAAATTTTCTTGTCTTTTCTCCTAAAATGGAAAGAGAGGGAGATTTGCAAAATATTATTTTACAGGAAGTTGATATGACAGTATCTGGAATGCCAGGCTACAAGAAACAGTGAATCCACATTAGAATAATAAAAATGTCACTGAAAAAGAGAAATTTGAACTCAGAAGATTAAGGATGCATTTGTGATACTTTGATAAGCCACACAGGGTTGGGGTGATCTCCAGAGACGTGGTTGCATAAAAACAAATAATTGGTTTTAAACAACTTATAAGGAGGATGAATTGAGATCAACACAGCTTTGTTTTGCTTTATTTCACTTGAAAGGCACAAAGACACAAAGATAGAGGAGGCAAGCAAAGAGAGAGAGAGAGAGATCTCCTGTCCACTAATTTATTCTCCAAATGCCTGCAACAGCTAGGATTGGGCCAGGCCAAAGCCAAGAACTGGTAACTCAGTAGGGGTCTGCCATGTGGCTGGCAGGAACCCAAGTACTTAGCTTACATCTGCTGCCTCCCAGGGTGCACATTAGTAGGAAACTTGAATTGGGAGTGAGGCTGGGACTTGAACCCAGGCACTCTGAAATGAGCTGCTGGTGTCAAGAGACATCTCTACTGCTGCATCAAACCCCAGCATAGTTCTTCTGTTTTACTAGGTAAGGTATACATATCTGGGGCCCGGGATGAATTGCTCAGGATGATGGAGTAAAGGCTGAGTATGGTTTTCCACCTTTATTTTTCCTCCATACACCCCACTGCAGGATTCCACCTTCCTTCCTTAGAAGGAAGATTGTAAGTCATCTCAGGGCACCAACTTATTAACCTGTCCATAATATCCAAGGCTTTTGTCTACCTCTTGGTACAAGTTAAAGGGAAAAGAAAAATGGTAGAGGGTGGGGGAGGGGGAGAGAGGGAGAAGGAGAGGGAGAGGGAGAGAAGTGAAAATTGAGGAAACAAGGACTAAGTGACGTGAAGGGCCAGAGACACTCACCAGTAGTGGGTGATTTAAGATTGGTGACATCTACTGTTTTATTTGAGGTGTATGTTACTGTGCCTATAAGCTCTTCATTTCTTTCTCACCAATTTTTCAGTACAATCTCTAATTTTCATGAATAATTTGAGTGAATGAGAAGTGTATGTGTAACTCAAAAAAGGGGTGAAGGACTGAGTTTCATGTCTAGTCTCTGTGGCAAAGAACAGAGACAATATAAGCTGAAAATGTCAGAGGAAAGAGAATTCTTAAGGGAAGAAACTTTGCTGGAAATTCAGACATCTTGGGAGAGGCTTTGAGTTTCCATAGGACAGAGCACTAGGAAAACGGAAGCTCCAGCTAACATCTGGGTTACATGCAGAGGAGCAACAAAGGCCACTCTGCAGAGAGAGAAAGGGTTAAGCCATCACACAGAGAAACCAAGTTGTTCTTGAATTAATTAAGTAGGATGCTGCTGTGGGAACAAGGACACAAAATTTATAATTGATTAAAAACAATAGAAGTTTATTTTTCGCTCACCCAATAAACAGTCTGAAGACAGCTCTCCTCCACTGCATGATTCAGAGTCCAGGCTCCCAGCAGCGTGGGGCTACCCTGTCCCCTAGGATCTAGGGCCTCATCATTATCCATACCCGCCCAACAGCAGAGAAATGAGAGCAAAGAGGAGACATAGCAGCTTCTCTGCCTGGAAATAGCCCACATCCCCTCCCTCACAGTCTGTTGCAAGTACTCACTCATGTAACTGCCTGTACCACAGTCTAACCATGTGTTCAGGAAGAAGAAGAACTGGATTTTTAATAAGAAACCATCAGTCTATTGCAGACCACTCTTCTGGACACTCAGGGTCCACTTGCACCTGTGTTCCCACCTCCAGACAACATTCCAGCCTGCTCAAAGAAGACAACCCGACACCCCATTCAGTCCCCACATCCACGTCCAGATCCAGGACACTAGAGGACACAGTGTCTTTGCTCCATTGGTTCCTGATGGTCCAGCAATTTATTAACTAAAGGATCAATTTTCCTGCTTTTCTAACATGCATCCGCTATACCATGGCTTGAAAACTGCAGTCAACTCCCATTCAGAAAGAAAGAAAAAAAAAAAAGGAAGAATGGGAAAAACACAGCCCTTAGTGAATAGTATGATGGAATCCTGCTGCTTAGTTCCTTGCTTAGTCCATTAATCTGCTCTCTGGAAGAAATTCCTTGCCTATTCGCCTTTAAGATTCCTACTTGGCCTGCGTTGCGGCTCAATAGGCTAATCCTCCACGTTGGGACACCGGCACACGGGATTCTAGTCCCAGTTGGGGCGCCGGATTCTGTCCTGGTTGCCCCTCTTCCAGGCCAGCTCTCTGCTGTGGCCTGGAAAGGTAATGGAGGATGGCCCAAGTGCTTGGGCCCTGCACCCCATGGGAGACCAGGACAAGCACCTGGCTCCTGCCATTGGATCAGCGTGGTGCGCCGGCCGCAGCGTGGTGGCCATTGGAGGGTGAACCAACGGCAAAAGGAAGACCTTTCTCTCTGTCTCTCTCTCTCACTGTCCACTCTGCCTGTCAAAAAATAAATAATAAATAAATAAAATTTTTAAAAAAAGAATCCTACTTACCCTCCTTGTCCTTGTTGCTTTTTGATCACTTCAAGAGTGCTCTCCTAAAATAGACTGTACAGACTTTTAGCCCACTCACTTCCTAATCAAACAAATTTAGGACCAAAGGATAAGTTTTAAAAAATTAAAGGTTATTTCATCCAAGTTTGTGAATTTTTTTTTTTGGTAATACAGTTTTCTCAAAAACATTCATTTGCTTCCTATAAATGACAGGTGCTAGTGACCATACCCAAAGTTCTTCCTAGACCTAGTTCTGAAGCCTAAATTGTTTACCTCTTTTTTTTTTTTTTTAAGTTTTAACTACTTTATTCAGTGACAGAAATGCATAGGAGAGTGAGGGCTTTATGTAGGGGAGAAAGAAAAGTCTAGAAATTAAATTGGGAAGCTGGGTTCATACCAAGCAGAGAGCAGGCCAGGAGCGAGCACTACAGCAAGCATGCAGGCAGGAAAAGGGAGCAGGAAGCCTGAAGTGCCCTGAAGGCATGGGCAGCAAGGGCAACAAAAAGGGGAGGGGCCCACCAGGCTCCAGGCCTTTTATACATTTCCAAAGGGAAGTGGTTACATAGCCTGATTGGCAGGTGGGCATACAGGTGGTTCCGGTAGGGGTGTGAGATCACAAAGGGGCGTGGTGAAGGCGTGGTCTTCCAGCTCACAAATCTAATTGAATTTATCTTATCTGCCTGCCTACATCATCCCCCCCTCAGAGAGATTCCAGCCCTTAATCCTGAGGGCTTCTTTGTCTCCACAGTTATAAATGGCAGCTACCTTGAAGCTATCTTAACAATAGGTTTGAATGGAAAGGCTGCATTCTTTTGTTATTAAATCTATTTACTTGAGAGGCAGAGTTACCAACAGAGAAAGAGGGAGAGACAGAAGGTCTTCTATCCGCTGGTAACTGGCGTTAGCTGGAAGGGTTGAGCTGCATATCTAAGAACAATTAGTGGGATTTTCTCTCTAATTCTATATGGGTTTTTTTCTCAGTTTTCTCTCCAGTTTGGGATCCAGAATCAACAGGCTTGTCCAGATTTGGAAACTCTTCCTGCTCCCTTTCATTTTTGCTTATAAACTGGTCAATTATTGCCAGGGATCAAACTTTGTCTAATAGAGACTTGTGATACGTAGCAGGGAACTCAACTCAAACGCATGCTAACTTCTGTCTCTTTATCATGCCTTCCCTGACAGCCACAGGCTTAGCAGATACTTGCTCAGACTTCAGAATGATTGTGGACAATAGTTTCTAGAAATATTTTGCCACTGCCTAACATGAGTCATCATTTTTGTAGCCTACTCTGTTTTCTTGTCTCCCTTTCCACAGCCACTTAAGGCCACATATTTGGGGCATTTCATATGTCATACTCCTTTTCTTTCCTTTCCTGGTTTTTTTTTTTTTTGAGGTTTATTTATTTATCTGAAAGTCAGAGGGTTACAAAGAGAGAGGGAGAGACAAAGAGAGATCTTCCATCTGCTGGTTCACTCCCCAAGTGGCTGCAACAGCCAGGGTTGAGCCTGGCTGAGCCTGGATCAGAAGTAGGGCAGCAGGGACTTGAACTGGTACCCACGTGAGATGCCAGTGTTGCAGACAGTGACTTTACCTGCTATGCCACAACGCTGGCCCCACACCCCTTTTTCCAACATCAATTTCTGTGCCACTTAAGGTAGACAAGCAGTTGTGGCAAATAGAATGAAAATGTACAATGATTCAGACATGATGGGAATTTGCTTCCTAACTACATAACAGTCTGAAGCAGGTGCTGCTGGTCCTTGGGTGGCTCCCCTCCACACACTGATTCAGGAGTCAGATTTCTAGTAATGGCAGTAACTCTGTCATTACTAGAACTTCAACGCCATCGACATCCAGAAAGTGAAGAGAATAGGAAGGGGTCTACTTGCTCATTAAAAACTTTGAACCACAGAACACAGACAACTGTGAGTAGTCAGGAGAACTCAGTCATATGTGCAGAAAATGAGTGCCTGGCTCAGCAGCCATTTTCCAAACAACTCGATAGTTCCAGAGGTCAGCAAACTACAACCTGCAGAACAAATCTAGCCCATCACCTATTTTTGTAAATAAAGTTTTATTGAAACATGGCTTTGCTCATTCATTTACGTATCAAGTATAAGGGCTTTTGCTCTACAATAGTAAAGGTAATAGTTGTAACAGAAGCCATGTGGTCCACAAAGACTAAAATGATTCTCATCTGGCACCTTTATGAGGAAAAAAAATGTGCTGCCCCTGCTTTATTTCTTCTGTGGAGGCTGGAACTGCTGTAGCCATCTTTCCACCACAAAGGGAGTCCGGAAGAGCTGGCCCATCACCTGGAGGCTGAAAGTGAAGCCAACCCAACAGAAGGCACAGCCTCAGGCTGGAGAGAAACCAAGTCCTGATGACCTCATCAGAGCCAGGAAGCCAGCCACTCCTGGAGCCAGCCTAGCCTTGGGCTTCTTAGTTAGCTGGTTTCTTCCTCACTTCAATCCATTTGAATTGGGTTTTCTGTCTCAACAGATAGGACTCCAAGTAGTAACCTCTCCCACTCTAGCCATAGCAGGCAGTGGGAGAGAAAGTGATATTTTCTCTCTAACAAGACAAGGTGATGAAACTTTAATTTCATTTAGCACAGCAACGGATCAGACATGGACCATGGACAAGTGCTACTGAGGCGTAAAACCAACATGTGACGGTTCCCGAATGTAACCCTGCAATACACTGATGGCTGGGAGCTTCCAACAAATATTTCACTTCTCTATCTGAGTTTATCAGATTTCTTGAAGCGTGTGAGCTGAGTGAAAGACAGAGGTTCTAAGAGGCAGCTGCTTGATGGTCCCTAAGCCCTGGGAAACCGTGGATAAAACCTGGCCAGGAGACAAAGGCAAAGATTTTTTCAGTTCAGCCTGTCCTGGAAAGGCACTGTGTCATCTCCCACAATGAAACATAATAAGCAGTCTCTCTTCCCAGCCGAGTCCTCAAAGCTCTCTGCAGGTGCACTGGCAGAAAACAGAGAGGTTGGCAAAGGCCAGGTAGCTTTGTTCCCCCTGCTGCCTCCTCCTTAGAAGTTGCTCATTATGGAGCGAGACGGTGGTGTTATATAACACAAGCTCGGCCTGATTCCACTGGAGTGCAAGGGAGAGGAAAATGTCTAAATGTCTTAAACATACTGCAGACTGAGAGCCCATATATAGCACCCTGCAGACTTTGACAGACAGGCAATGCATTGAAGTTTTAAAATTTCCTAGACTTCCTCATAGGTGCCCTTATAAAGACAAACACTTGTTATAAGAGATTTCTAGAGAAGGGCCAACAACAGCAAGGCCAGTGTAGCTAATAATTCTTGGTAGTGACCAAGCAACCTCCTTCCATGGATTTTTCAAGAGCTTTGTAAACATTTTCTGTGCAATAACTTCACACACACACACACACACACACACACATACATGCATGCGTTCTATACTTACTTTCAAAAATCACCCTTGTGCATAAGTAAAAGGTGATTAGGCACACTTCCTTTGAATGAACAAACATGTCCTCCTGTAACCACATGTCTCCTGAGACATGAATAAGAAATACAACACTCAGGAGATGGAAATGAGCCCAACTGTTTCTTAACCCCTTATAAAAGCACAGGAACACTGTGTAAATAATGCGGTTTCTAGGCAGAAGCATGGCGAGAGAGACTGCTTTCAGCCACTGAAGCACAAAAAGGCAGAAGCCCTGGAGGCCATGCGCAAGTACACAGCAGTGCTTGTGCCTACCTGAGCTCAGGCACACCTGTCCAGGTCTTTCTGGATCTATCTGTGAGGTCTCAGCCTTGGCGACAAATCAGAGGAAGTTTTATTTGGGGACATAAACAGGAGCCAGGGCCAAAAAGAAAGTTTCAGTCATTGTCATCTAGGAGAAAACTTACAGGTCGGAACTAGAAATGGAGAGCTGAAAGGTGTGGCAAGTACAGATAAGCCAGAAGCTGAGACGGTCAGGTAAGGAGGTCAAGTGTAAGGTGAGTCAAGGCAAATAGCTCCAGCAAAGGCAATAAAGAGAGAGAGAGAGAGATTGATTTTTTAAAGCTGGCTCACGTGATGATGAGAACTGGCTAGTTTGAGATCCATAGGGCAGGCTAGCAGACTAGAAATTCAAACAGGAGCTAGTGTTGCAGGCTTGCATGGAAAAGATCAGAGTAGATGAACAGGATTTCAACTCAGGCAGAATTTCTATGTTGCAGTCTGGAGCAGAAAATTTCTCCTGCAGTAAACCTCAGTCTTCGCTCCTAGGGCCTTCAACTGATTGGACTAGGCCCACCACATCATGGAGGGAAATCTGTTTTCCTTAATGTCAACTGATTGTTAAGTATTAGCCACATCTACAGAATACCTTCACAGCAACATCTAGACAAGTCTGCTCCAATAATTGAGCACACAGCCTAGCCAACTTGATATTAGCCATGATGTGGTATTTAAAGATGCCCAACAGAATCAGATGTTTCCTACGTGGCCTATTCCTAGATCTAGAGCCTGGGGATACCCTAGAGATAAGGAATCCAAGAATCAGACACGGGTGAAAAGTGACACTTGAGTCACCCAAAAGGGAGACTAAGACTTAGGTCTCTGTTCTCTTAGACCTGCGCCTTCTGCAGCTCCAGATCTAGATATTCTTAGCCTCTGTGTGCCAAGTGCCACAGAGTTTCCTCTTGGATCAATCTTGATAGGGTGTAAAAACAGCCATGTACCTTTAAATGAGTGCTAGCTAGACCTCATTTTAATCATACGAATATCTATTTCTTCAATAACCTCAGGAGGAAGTTGAGGATAACAGAAGGCTAAGGACAACAACAAAATGCAAGAGCGTCCAAGAGACTGGAAAACACATGTGGTTTTTGAGCCTGGCCCTTGTGGGTTTTATTGCTCAGCCCTCCACATCTACCCAGTAATTACTTTGGGAATTCTCATTTGCACCTACGTTCTGCTATTTGCAAAATTGAGTAGCAGTAAGACTGGACTATATTTCAAACAGGGCGGCTCACTTTTCTTTTTGTTAGGCCTTACATGGTGAAATCCACTTGTTTCTGGCTTTTTTATGAATGAAGTGTTTGCTGTGTGGAACCATCTGCCGCACGCATAGCAAGGATTGTGCGCCTTAGACTCCGCCTGGCATTCCCTCCTCCCCAAGGTCAGAACCCTCCTAAGGCTGTGGTGGCTCCATGAAATGCTTAGAGCAACAAAAAGCTTGGCAAAAAGAATCTATCCACAAGAGCATCATGAATTCAAAAACTCTTCCCACAATAGAACAATTACCATACACGCCAGGCGCTTTTCTATGGGAACCAGGGTATACTTGAAGAAACTGCCTGGAGACCAAAGCAAAAAGAAACGACCCATTCTCATTCCTCCGAGCTTGGCCTGCTTCGATTTCTTTAAAACCCTGACTTGAAATGTGTGGGAGTTACCACTGTGCTGTTTTTCACCCCTAGCAGACTGACAACCAGGAACACCTCCACACTTCAATTGAGCACATATTTGTCGACTTGAGTGGTACACAGTGGAGAGTAACAATGGCTACGTGATCATTAATTGTGTGCCAAGGAATATTCTAACTCATGGATTCCTCATGACAATCCTATGAGATAGGTACCATTACTAATCACGTTTTTTTAAAATAGCAAGATGAAACAGAGAAACTAAATTTCAACAACAAATACCATAGCTCATGATTTTTAATACAAATTTTTGTCACATTTTAACAACTTGATAAAAAGAATGGGTCTTACAATGGATAGCATGGTATCATATTTGAATCAGCAACTATTTTTAATTTGGGTAAAATGGAGCAGTTTAGTCCTGGAATCTGCATTCTCAGACCATGTGATGAGAGATTCCCAGGTGCCACAGTAAGAAAGGGAGGAAAAAATAGGCTTTGATTTCAAGGGAGGGCGAGAGGAGCTCAGAAATTGCTATTGATGAGTAGAATTTCCAAGAAGACTTCACTACTTCCCTAATACTTAAATTAGTAATTAAGACTGTGCTGGTGGGGACAGTACTGTGGCATAGTGGGTAAAGCTGCCACGTGCAGTGCTGGCATCCCAGATGGGTTCAGTCCCAGCAGCTCCACTTCCCATCCAGCTCCCTGCTAATGCTCCTGGGAAAGCGGTGGGAGATGGGCCAAATCCTTGGGCCCCTGCCCCTGTGTGGGAGACCTGGAAGAAGCTCCTGGCTCCTGGTTCAGATCGGCTCAGCTCTGGCCATTGCGGCCATTTGGGGAGTGAACCCAGTGGATGGAAGACCTCTCTCTCTCTCTCTGTCTCTACCTGTCTCTGTAACTCTGTCTTTCAAATTAATAAAATGAATCTTTAAAACAAACAAATAAAAAACTATGCTGCTGACATCTCATATGAGTGCTGGTTCAAATCCCTGCCATTTCAATTCTGATCCAGCTCCCTGTTAATGCACCTGGGAAAGCAGCAGAAAACGGCCCAAGTGCTTGGGCCCCTGCACCCATGTGGGAGACCCAGATGCAGTTCCAAGATCCTGGCTTTGGCCTAGCCACACTCTGGAAGTTGCAGCCATTTGGGGAATGAACCATGAACCAGAAGATGAAAGATCTCTCACCCTCCATCTCTACTTCTCTGTAATTCTGCATTTCAACTAAATAAATCTTAAAAAAATATAACATTTTACTCAGCCATGTTTGAAATGAAAAAAAAAAAAAGCTAAGGCAGCTTAAGGAGGTTTCTTTATCTTTTTAAATTATTTTAATCCTCAATGTTTTTGGTAAAAAAAAATTCCATACTGATTCCATCCCTCTGACACCGCCAGGAATTCTGATTTGAAAACCCTACCATTAGCTCACTCAGAGTGAGACTATTTGGCCTGAAAACAGTTCAGAAAATGTTCTTGTTCCTGTACAATTCCTCACGGGATTTCATCCACCTTTCTCCTTTCTTATCGTTTCAAGCCTAATAACATTCACACAGCACTAAACTTAAAATTTTTAAAAAGAATGAGAGTGATTTCAAGAGCGAAGAGGGAGAGTTAGCTTTCGTGTTTATGTGCAGTATGTGTGTGAGAGTGTATGGTGTTTGGAATTGTTTTGTTCTGTTGTATAGTTGGTAAGGAATAAATTCCTATTTTCATAAGAAAAGAAATTCTGTAAATTGACTCAATTTATTATTCCTGGTTTTCCTATCAACAACCCATTGATTTTGTTGCCCAGGAAACTGGTGGAGGTTTCTGGAGAATTAATGACCTCATTCCAAACCAAGGGGTCACTAAATACTCTCCTTTCAGCTCTGTTTTTATATGAAACAAAGGCTATTCCTTGTAGCTCACCTGAGTCTCTCTAGAGTCTGAAACCTGAGCCACTTCTCATTCCTGGGATTTCGTACTTCCTGCTGCAAACCATATGTTAGGTTTTAAAGGGAAAACCCTACAGTTACAGTCGGGAAGGGTGGGGGGAGAAAGATGAGGTCACCAATCCCTGCAGGAGGCAATCACAGTTCTAACCCAAAGCTGCTAGAAAAACATGTTCCAATAAAGTAGATAGATTGTTTTCATAGCCCTTCAACTTCAACGCCTAGCTCTTTACAGTTTAAAGTGCTTTTCCCTCCACTAGATCCTAAATGGACTCCTATCTAGACTTCGGCAAAAGCTGTGACTACTAGCCTGCCCTGCCCTGGAATCGGCCTGGATTTTGTTCCCTGCCCCTGGAAAGTTTCTTTCATTACATGCACCTATGTATTCACTCCATTTTAATTTTCATCGACATACGAAATGTAGAGGACCTGAGAGAGATTGGGGCCTCTGGAGTCACTAACCCAGACTGCAGCCTCTCCTGGGCTTGTGTAGGGATGAAGATTCCCTAGCACTCCCACAAAGACTCCCTGAGAGCCCCAGGGGAGAATCTGCCCTCCAAGAACATGGAAATGGCCATGAAGTCCCAACAACACACTCCACTGCTGGAAGACAAGGACTTTGTTCCCAGGAGCATTCTGGGTAGCAGCCTGAGCCGGAAGACATCCATCACGGGGTGAGAACACAGTCACTGCCCCTAAGTGGAGGACAACAGAAGTGTGTTCTGAAAAATGACTGGCAGTGGGTAGGTGTTCACCCTGGTGGTTTAGACACCCCTTGGGATGCCCTGCACCCCATATCAGTGGGCGCCTGGGTTCAAGTCCCAGCTCTGCTCCCAGTTCCAGCATCCTTGCTGATGCAGATCCTGAGTAGAACAGGTGACAGCTCAAATTGCTAGGTCCCTGCCAGCCAGGTGGGAAACCTGGATTGAGCTCCTGGCTCCTGGCTTCTGCCTGGCCCAGTCATGGCAACTGCAGGTATTTAGGGAATGAACCAACAGAGGGGCACTCTGTCTGTCTCTCTGCTTCTCAATAAATAAATAACTAGCAGAAAACTCACATTAGGTTTGTGGAGGAAAAAGGGGCCAGGATCTGAAATCTGGAAGCATGAATTTGAATCCTGGCCCTGCCATTTGCTAGTGGGTGGCCTTCAGTGAACGACCTGGGCAGTCTGAACCTCTGCTTCCTCTTTTGTAACTCGGATATAAAATGGGAATACCAGGAGGATTAACTTGTGCTGTGTGTTTACAGAGCCGCGTAGTCTGTGACCATGTCTGCACGTGAACAGCATCTCCCCGAGACAGCAGTTACGCTCCCTTTTCTCCAACAAACTCAGACTTACCCTGTTCCTCAGCACACCTCTGCTTCCCTCTGGGGCCTAGTGGGCCTCAGAAGTTGGATCTGTGCTCATTCCACCTCCCCTAACAGAAGGAATGCGGAAGCCTCCAGCTCTGGAGGAATCGTGCTGCTTGGGCCAATCTAGGTTGAAGTCATGGGCAGCTTATTGTCCATGCACTTTCAAAATCAACTTAAAGTGGTATCATCTCTTTCTTCCAGCCCTGCTCCTACGAATTCATTTCCATAATAAACACATTTTAGAAGCCACGTAGTCAAATACTGCTTCTATTAGTCCTTTCTATAGCCTAGAAGCCTTTAAAATCCTCATTCTGCCAGACTGGAAAACCCCACCTCCTCTGAAAAGCCCTCTCTGGTTGTCCAGCACCCTTTGTGCCTCCCCTTTCAGAGCTCCTGCAACACTGCTAATCAACACCATATGGCTTAGCAGGGAACACTGCTCTTGCTCCGTGGTAGTATGCTCATCTCTCTTGATTACTGTTAAGTCCTTGACTAGGGCTGCCAGAGAAAACACAGGATGCCCGGTTACATTTGAATTTCAGATAAGCAACAAATAACTTCTTAGTGTAAGTGTGTCTCAAGTATCACCTCTCTTATTTTTATTTGCTAACCCTGGAAGCAGTAAGGCCAGACACTCATGCTTCTGCACCTGCACCAGGGCTCAGCATGGTGGTGAGACTGATCTGGGCCACATCAGAAACAATTCCTGATAAAAACAGCAATATAATGGCTAACATTTATCAAGCACTAAGCACATCTGCAAGATACTGTAATAAATACTTCATATCAACTATGTCAGGGAAAAGACACTGAAAGATACACCAAAACATGTCATTGGTCATGCAAAGTAGAACATCATTTAAACTTTTATTTATTTATTTTTTGACAGGCAGAGTGGACAGTGAGAGAGAGAGACAGAGAGAAAGGTCTTCCTTTTGCCATTGGTTCACCCTCCAATGGCTGCCGCGGATGGCGCGCTGCGGCCACGCTCATCTGGTGGCAGGAGCCAGGTGCTTCTCCTGGTCTCCCATGGGGTCCAGGGCCCAAGCACTTGGGCCATCCTCCACTGCACTCCCGGGACACAGCAGAGGGCTGGCCTGGAAGAGGGGCAACCGGGACAGAATCCGGCGCCCCGACCGGGACTAGAACCCTTTGTGCCGGCGCCGCAAGGCGGAGGATTAGCCTGTTGAGCCACGGCGCCGGCCGATTTAAACTTTTAAAAATTTCTTTGTCTGAGAGGCAGAGAGACAGAGAGCTCCCATCCACTGGTTCACTCCCCAGATACCTACAACAGCCAGGACTGGGCCAGGCTGACACCGGAAATCAAGAACCTAATCCATATCCACCATGTGGGTGACAGAAACCCAACAATTTGAACCATCACCATCCCCTGCCTGGAAGCTGGAGTCTGGAACCAGAGCAGGGAACTGAACCCAGGTACTTCAATACGGCACATAGGTGTCTAAACCCATGTCTTTGTTTTCGTTGTTGTTGTTGTTTTAAGATTTATTTATTTATTTGAAGGTCAGTTGCAGAGAGAGAAGAAAGAGAAAAAGATTTTCCATCCACTGGTTCACTCCCCAAATGGCTGCAGCAGCAGAGGCTGGGCCAGGCTGAAGCCCAGATCTCCCATGTGGGTGCAGGGGTCCAAGCAGTTGGGCCACTTTCCACTGCTTTCCTAAGCCATTAGCGGAAAGCTGGATCATAAGCGGAGCGGCCAGGATTTGGACCGGTGCTGCAGGCTGTGGCTTTTAACCCACTGCATCACAGTGCTGGCCCCTCAACCAGCATCTTAACACACCTACGGCTAGAATATGACTTTTATATGTCATTGTAGATAAAGGATGAAGGGAGATACTCAGAACCACATGGCCCAGTTCCATCATGTATTGTCTCTATTCGTTTCATTATTTGTTGTGGGCTAGGATGGGTCTAAATTTCTTTTCTTCTTCTTCTTCTTCTTTTTTTTTTTTTTTTTTTTTTTTTGACAGGCAGAGTGGACAGTGAGAGAGAGAGACAGAGAGAAAGGTCTTCCTTTGCCGTTGGTTCACCCTCCAATGGCCGCCGCAGCCGGCGTGCTGCGGCCGGGGCACCGCACTGATCCGAAGCCAGGAGCCAGGTGCTTTTCCTGGTCTCCCCATGGGGTGCAGGGCCCAAGCACTTGGGCCATCCTCCACTGCACTCCTGGGCCACAGCAGAGAGCTGGCCTGGAAGAGGGGCAACCGGGACAGAATCCGGCGCCCCGACCGGGACTAGAACCCGGTGTGCCGGCGCCGCAAGGCGGAGGATTAGCCTGTTGAGCCACGGCGCCAGCCGGGTCTAAATTTCTATTCCAGACTTTCGTCTTTTACTTAAAGAAGAATTCTAAATACAGTCAACAAACACGATGTGCAGTGCAACAGTATTTCTTTACAAACTGAAAGGTGAAGGGGACTTCATACCCTGCTCGCTGCGAGTCCGTGAGGAGAGAGAAGCCCGGCTTTTGCTTCATTCGACTTCTTATGAGCTTAGAAAACGGAAGTGTTCACATGGTACCATCCCCACGTTGCAGGTAAGGGGAAGTACTTCCTGGGGAAAGGGTCATCTGACTGACAGGTAGGAGGATAGGATCACACAGAGCAAGGGAGGTGTGGCTTCCAGCTCATGAACTTAAACTATCTAACTTATGCCATGTCACTCTAACCAAAATCCTTAAGAAAATCTATTTTGGGAAAGAAAAGGTTTATTTCAGCTGACACTTGGGGGTTGCAGGATTCAGTGGCTTCGTAGTCCAGCGTCTGGTGGAGACTGCTCACGGTGGGTATGAAGGCATGGGTTACATGGTAAGGTAGGAAAGGAGAGAGAAAGAACCTAGACTGAACCTGAAGTAAAATAAATCAAAATTTAACAAGAACCCCCCCTCCAAGGGCATACCCTCAGTAACTCAAAGACCTCCCATCTCATTAGACTAAGTCTGCACCCTTCATCAATCAACCATTAACATTAAGACATCAAAACTTAAATAGATGTCTGAGGGGCCGGCACTGTGGTATAGCGAGTAAAGCCGTCACCTGCAGTGACAGCATCCTATATGGGTGCCTAGTCCAGCCTCAGATGCCCCGCTTCCAATCCAGCTCTCTGCCGTAGCCTGGGAAGGCAGTAGAGGATGGCTCAAGTGCTTGGGCCCCTGTTCCCACATGGGAGACCTGGAAGAAACTCCAGGCTCCTGACTTTGGACCGGCCCGGCCAATGTAGCCGTTTGCGGAGTGAGCCAGTGGATAGAAGACCTCTCTCTCTGTCTCTGCCTTGTTGTAACACTTCCTTTCAAATAAATAATAAAAAAATCTTAAATATATATATATATATATATATATATATATATATATATAGCTGTCTGAGTTTTGTGGAGACATAATCTGTTGTATCCATATCCCTGTCTCTGTGATCTGGGTATTTACCTAATCTCTTCTTATTGCCTTCTTTTACGAAATGATGATGCTGGCCAGCGCCGTGGCTCAATAGGCTAATCCTCCACCTGGGGCGCCGGCACACCAGGTTCTAGTCCTGGTCAGGGCACCGGTTGTGTCCCGGTTGCCCCTCTTCCAGGCCAGCTCTCTGCTGTGTCCTGGGAGTGCAGTGGAGGATGGCCCAAGTGCTTGGGTCCTGCATCCCACGGGAGACCAGGAGAAGCACCTGGCTCCTGCCATTGGATCAGCGTGGTGCACCAGCCGCAGCACGCCAGCCACGGCAGCCATTGGAGAGTGAACCAATGGCAAAAGGAAGACCTTTCTCTCTGTCTCTCTCTCTCACTGTCCACTCTGCCTGTCAAGTAAATAAATAAATAAATAGATTTTTAAAATGATGATGCTAATCTCTCCTCCTGGAACTGCAGTAAAAATTAAATAAGATTGTACAGCATGGTGCTCGGCACATAGTGAGTCCTCAGGAAATGGTAAACATTATGTTGTTGGTGGTGGGAACTTAGGGAGAGGAGCTCGATGGTCTGAGTGGGTCAATACAGACTTCAAAGACTGATCAGTTTGACAAGTCAGAGGAAGTCCCCAGCACAGCAAGACAGTGACGGGCATCTTTAGGACATTGTGAATTGCCTTACCTAGCGGCTTCAGTTTGCATGGGATTCATTCAAAACCTCCTTAAGCATCAACATCTAAATAAACTTTTAAGTCCTCATAGCTAACAAATGAACTGTCTTGACTACAATGATTTGTAGTTCTAAGGATACAACTATAATCAGTGACAAGACTTAAAAAAAAAAAAGGAAGAAAGACATACCAGGTATGTTTGTGACACTTGATACCTGACATGCATTTTATTTCTATACTTATCAAGGCACTGAGATACTGATTGTAAACCTAGCAACTGATAACCAAGAGAGCAGGATTCTGGTAATGAATCCTGAGGAGCCTGTCCAAAAATTCGTTTTGACCCCTTCTCCGCCACAGGAGAACACAGGTCCAGAAGCATGGGTCCAGTTCTTTGGACATTTTGCTGGATCTGAGCTTCCTCTGAGGTTTCTGGATAGAGCTTGGGCTGTGGGAATGAAACCAGAGAGGGTGCCAGATGGCAGGGTGTGGGAAGTCTCGGGCTGGGAAGGGATGGCCAAGATAAACAAGCGACTGGAGGTCTGAAAAATGAATGGATAAACAACCAGACCAAAATCAACAGTGCCGGAGAATCCAGCCCGGTCTCCGCGGCTGGGGAGGTTCTGACACACGAGTTCAGTCTCAAGTCCTTGAAAGAACTTTTGTGCATCTGCTTTTTAAGCATCCCTGTCTTTGAAGAGGATTGGGAGCGGGAATCACACGGTTCCTATACCATTGCAGGAATTGTTAGATTTTTATCATCATGCCCTTCTCTATGATTTCTGCTGAAAAATCCATAAATGACTAGGTACTAACTGACATTAAAGTTTTGGTCATTTTTAAAGTATGATGGTAGCATTGGGTTTTTATTTGTGAAGGAATCTTTATCGCATAGAGCTATGTATTTAATATTTACAGAAGAAATGATAGGACATTGTAGATTTCCTGATGAATAACCATAAATTCAGTTAAGTTTGGAGAGTATTACATTATTCTGTTTGAAATTTTCCATGTTACAAATGTTTAAACAGAAGTTGTCAAAGATACAATTATTTTGTGTCTTAAGAAAAATTCAAATCAGGACCTAACAGAGTACCTGGGAGCTTTTGTCTGCAGTTTTCCTAATTTTTAGTTATTTTCATTTTCTTGGAAAGACAGAAGGAGACAGATGGAAAGATCCCCCATCTGCTGGTTTACTCTTCAAATACCTATATTAGCTAGGGCTGGGCTAGGTCAAAGCCAGTAGCCAAAAATTCAATCTGGGTCTCGCGTCTGAGTGGCAGGGACTGAAATACTTGAGCAATCACCTTCTCCTCCTAGAGTGAGCGTCAGCAGGAAGCTGAATCGGAAGCAGAGCCTAGACTTTACAAAGGCACAAGAGGTGTCCAAACCACTGCACCAAACACTAGCCCCAAGAATACAGTTTTAAAAATATATTTATTTATTTATTAGAAAGTCAGATTACAGAGAGAGAGAAGTCTTCCATCTGCTGATTCACTCTCCAGATGACCGCAATGGCCGAGGTTGGGCCAGACAGAAGCCAGGATCCAGGAGCTTCTTCCAGGCCTCTCACATGGGTGGCAGGGGCCAAACACCTGGGCCATCATCTGCTGGTTTTCCAGGCACATTAGCAGAGAGCTGGATTAGAAGTGGAGTAGGGGCTGGTGCTGTGGTGTAGCAGGTAAAGCCGCCACCTGCAGTTGTCAGCATCGCATATGGGCGCCAGATCCCGCTCCCTGCTATGGCCTGGGAAAGCAGTAGAAGATGGTCCAAGTCCTTGGACCCCTACACCTGCAGAAGAGAACTAGAGGAAGCTCCTGGCTCCTGGCTTTGGATCGGCACAGCTCCAGCTGTTGCGGCCAATTGGGGAGTGAACTAGCAGATGGAAGACCTCTCTCTCTTTCTCTCTCTTTCTCTCCTCTCTCTGTGTAACTCTGACTTTCAAATAAATTAATTAATATTAAAAAAAAAAAAAGAAGTGGAATACCCAGGACATGAACTGGTGCCCATATGGGATGCCAGCATCGCAGGCAAGCTACTCACTAAGGCACAACAACGGCCCCAAAACTACATTTTTAATAATGCATTTTATATAAAAGCATGAAAGATAATTCATGCAGGCCTGCATGGAACACAATGAAACAGAAAACAAGCCAAACTGAGTGGTTTGGAGCTAAGGAGTAAGCATCTTCTACAGTTGAGTATTTCATGACAATTTTCTAAGTCGTCGTATAAATGAACAGATAATAATGTACAGTATTCTCATTTCTCTGGATAACTGGATTGCATGGACCTAATCTCGGGAAACAAATCCCGCACCCAGAATCTATGGCATGGATCTAAGAGGCACTGCCGAGCAACAGCTAGGCCTTGGTTGGCCAGCGGCCCGTTTGCCGTTCAATGGGGTCTTGACACAGACTGGGGCAAGAGGAGGAAACTACTTGAAAGTAAGGAATCTACACACACTCACCAGAAGGCCCTGCTGGAATTCCCTGACTCCGTTCATTTCCTCCCTGCCTACTGGCACGCTGGAGTTTGTTTTGTTTTGTTGATTTGGTTTGTTTTTTGGATCCCTGATAAATTTGAATCATACTCACTTGATGGTGTGTGCTATGGAAAAAAACCAAAAAAGCCAACTGTTTAGAATCCTTGTTACACCGGAATAACGGATTCAACTTTAAGACTAATACATGATCTTGGTTCCTGACCAGCCAGAGAGCTCGAATCCCGCAAGACCCAGGAATTGGTCTTTATGCAACCACAATGCCTCAAGTGTGTTTGCTGCCATTGGGGGTGGGTGAAAATGCCCTGCAGTTTTTCTGAAATGTGATTGGCCCAGTCATTGACCACACAGTCTTCCTTAGTTTGCAAACGTTGTTAGCAGCCCAGCACATGTCATATCAGATTGTTTTTAATCCAGTAAAGAGTCAGAAGATACTGCACAGCTTCTCAGCACGGGAAGGTGGCGAGTAGGTCTGGCTGCGCTGCTGGCCAGTCCAAATCAATTATGCTCTAATCAAGACTGTTTCCGGAACTGGTCGGATTGAGGTTCAGAGTGAAAAGGAAAAATTGCTATTTTTCCCCCAGATCCTGTTTGCATTAGCAGACTCCATCTGCGACACATCCTGTCTGACCTCGGCTGTGGCGGGGGAGGGGAACAGTTCTGTTTGACTTTTGACTGTCCCAGATCTCAGGGTCTCCGCTTCTTGTTTTAGGAGAGGCTGGGATTAGTACTCACACTTAGGCAAGATCCTCAGTCTGTAAGGATATATCATCTGAGCTGTTCATGTTTCTCAAACAGCAGACCCTGGCTCATCAGAACTCCCAGGACATTTGTTTCAAAATGCAGATTTTGACATCTTCTGGGAAAATGCCGTTCTGACAAACAACCCAGGTAGTTCTGAAGTACAGCCAAGTTCAAGAGCTTGCAACAGGGTGAGAACTGCTCCAATCTCAGCTCCTAACATTAGGCCACTCACTCCAGGAAGGCCCCGCTCAGCTATTCATGTTCCAACGTTGGGAAAATTGTTTTGAATTTTGGGCACCTCAAAGGGACCACCAAAGGAAGATAGAGGTCCTAGCTTATCACTACAGGAATACATTAGGACGCCCACTCCACATATTCCTAGAGGTGTGGTTAGTCAGTGCCTGCTGTATACAGGGCTCAGCCTTAAGGCTACACTCACACCCTGACCAACCTCTCACAAAGACATGTCAGAAAGAGATAATAAGGGTAAAGTTAAGTTTATTGAATTATTTTGTGATTATGTTAGCCATATCTTCCTAGAGGTGTTCAAATATCTTTTCTTTCACAGATTTATTTTCAATATATTTATTAATTGAATAGTTAATACATGCTTTTTCTTGCACAAAATTCAGAATGTACAAAAGGTTCCTACATCATCTACATGGGAGGGTTCTCTCCCACCCTAGAGTTCTGATTCCCAAACTCAAAACTGTGACTTCACTCTTCTTATACTTCAAGAAATGCTCTCTGCATATACAAGCAGATACATTTGTAAAACCACATTTTGAGTACAGCAGGTAGCACCTTGCTTAACATTAATATTGTGAAGATAATTCCATATCAGTAGACTTAGGGAATTTTTTTTTCTAGTTGAAAGTCTAACACATTTTAATCTGACAATTTGCTTCATAAACTTGGTAAACTTCCATACATCAAATTTTAAACAAAATTTAAAAACAAGCAACAAGCTGGTTAAATATACACACTTATACAATTTTTGGGAAAAGGACTAAAATCTATAAGGGAATTTTTAAAATAAACGACACTGATGATATATTGTAGTTGAACATTTTTTAAAATGCCCTAAAGACTACATACACATTCAGACACACATTAGGTAGTCCTATATTGGGCTTTCTAAAATTTTTTAAAATTTAAATTTTTTTTCCATTCTTTGAAATCTGAAAGCTGAGAGCACTAGCAAAATAGTAACAAATCATAATTTAATGATTATAATACATTTTATAATAAAGAATAATTGCTTATCAAGGCCAGCACTGTGGTGCAGTGGGTTAAGCCGCCTGCAAAAGATATACATCATATCAGAGTGACCCAGCTCCTTACTAACACACCTGGGAAAGCAGGAGGAGATGGCCTGAGTACTTGGGTCCTTGCCACTCATGTGGGAGACTTGGATGGAATTCCAGGGTCTTGATTTTGGCCTGGCCCAGCCCGGGCTGTATCCAAATTGGGGAGTGTACCGAGAGATGGAAGATTTCTCTCTCTCTGACTTTCTTTTTTTTTTTTTTTTTTTGACAGGCAGAGTGGACAGTGAGAGAGAGAGAGAGAGAGAGAGAGACAGAGAGAAAGGTCTTCCTTTTGCCATTGGTTCACCCTCCAATGGCTGCCGCGGCCGGCTCATCCGATGGCAGGAGCCAGGTGCCAGGTGCTTTTCCCTGGTCTCCCATGGGGTGCAGGGCCCAAGCACTTGGGCCATCCTCCACTGCACTCCCGGGACACAGCAGAGGGCTGGCCTGGAAGAGGGGCAACCGGGACAGAATCCGGTGCCCCGACCGGGACTAGAACCCGGTATGCCGGTGCCGCAAGGCGGAGGATTAGCCTGTTGAGCCACGGCGCCGGCCCTCTCTCTGACTTTCAAACAAATAAAATAAATCTTTTAAAAAATAATGATGTATTTAATAACAAAGTTTCAGAATCAATAGGTCTGGGCTTAAATTCTAGTTCTGTTGCCTCACTCTAAGAGCTGAGATAGATTACTGACTTCTCTGAGTCAGTTTCCTTATTTAGCAAAACTGAAGGTGTGGTGGGAAATAAAACCTCCCTCCAGAAGTTGTGAGGATTGAATAAATAATTAATAGAAAGCACCTGGAACCTTGAACCTGAAGGATTATCAGTATGTGGGCCGTGCCTATAAAGAGTTGGCAACAGACAAGTGCTGCAGAGAGGTTACATAAGATAAGGCCTGGAAGTGTTCATTGACTTTGGAGTTGGAAGATCAATGAAGATTCAGCCACAGGGCTCAGGGGAGTGTTATGGGCCAAAATCAGAGCTGGCAGCAGGGATGGCCTGGCAGCTGGGGAGGAGAGAAGGAGGTTGGTGTTGAATTTGAGCATCTTTGTTGCAGCTGTACACAAAGTGGGCTAGTCTTAGAGTGGGCAAGGGCATTCTTAGTCAAAGAAACACTATCTGGCAACCAAAAAGAAGATGCTTTTTGGTCTTATTTGCATTTTCTTCTTCTTCTTCTTCTTCTTTTTAAGATTTATTTGAAACAGTGACAGGGAGAGAGACACACACACAGAGAGAGATCTCCCATCCGCTGCTTCACTTCCCAGATGGCCACAAGGGCTGGGCCTGGGCCAGACCAAAGCCAGGAGCCAGGAGCTTCTTCCAGGTCTCCCACATGGGCACAGGGGCCCAAGCACTTGGGCCATCCTCCACTGCTTTTCCCAGGCCATTAGCAGAGGGCGGGATGGTAAGTAGAGTGGCCAGGACATGAACCGGCGACTATGTGGGATGCCACTGTCGCAGGCAGCTGCCTTATCTGCTATGCCAAAATGCCAGCCCCATCTGCATTTTCTGAACATCATGAAAGGCTATACTCAGTGTTGGGGGATATTTCCTTAAAAGCGATTTCTTTCTTATTTACAGTAGTACTCCATTATCCATGGGGCATATATTTCAAGATCCCCATTGGATGCCTGGAACCATGGATGTATAGTAGTGAATCCTATTTTACACACATATACACACACATACACACATTTATACCATTTTCTTTCCTATACATAACTATAACAAAGTTAAATTTATCAATAAGGCATGGAAAGAGATTAACAATAATAATTAATAGTGAAATAGAATAATTACAACAGTTTACTACAGCAGAAGCTATGTAAATGTGCTCTGTCTCACCTGCAGGGGGCAGGTAGCGTACATAATGTGTACATACTGGGCAACAGAATGATTTATGTTCCAGGAAGGACAGAGTGGGATCGCGAGAGATTTCATCCTGCTACTCAGAACTTCAATTTCAAACCTACGACGTGGTGATTTCTGGGATTTTTCCATTCAGACAACAGTCAACCAGCCGAAGAAATCAAAACTGCCGATCAAGGGCAATAACTGTACTCTGCTCGTGTTCTGATGCTGGTCTTGTGTATCTCTCACTAAAATTGTCCTCTTCTATTTTCTCCAAAACTCTTCCTCAGTACTTAATGCACCTCTTCCTGCCTCTTCTACTTCCCCTCTGACTGTGTCTTAAGAAAGTCTGAAGAACCATTCTGTCTGGCAATGACAGAATCCTTCTCAGAGGACAAAATCAATTCACAAATACACAATCTTGTTGGGCTGTTCAGAGAGGGGAACGGGATAGGAATTCTGCAGGGCAGTAGTTTCTAATCCCTTTCCAAATGAGCGAGTGATGGATTAAACCAAAGCAAACCTTAGCTGAGCTGCAGAGACCCCTGGAATGTGCCAGGCGATACACCTGAGCAAAGCTATGAGGAGATCTAAGCACAGTATGTGCCGGTGAGAAATGAAACCCTGCGTTTAGCACAGATTAGGTGGTCACAGACAACTTACCAGGCCAGTAGGAGTGACATTTGTGGGGACAGAAGGTATTCTAGAATATTTCCATTTAAGGGAGCCAGTGCTCTTTGTGCATGTAGAACTGGTTTTCTTGAACCTGGACCATGCCCCATGCTGTACCACACTCCCTTTTTTCCATTTCTGAGTAAGTCATTCACAGCCAAAGCCCAGCTGGAAGTGCTGGGAGAACCCTGGGCATTGTGCCCAACAGGGCAAGGTAAGCATATGATGGGTAAGAGAAGACAGGAGCCAAGGGGAAGGGCGAATTTTTTAGCTCTGAAAGCATTCCAAGCTCCTTGGAAGGGAGGCCTCTCCGAATCCCCCCTCCCCTCCCCCTGCCTCAGGAAAACTAGGGCCCAATTTAACCAAGCAGAAATGAGGAAGGTTTGACCTTCTATTTAGCTTGGTTGCTTTCCAAATACTGCTGTCCTTTACTTAAACGTACCATGCAAATGACTGGGTTCACATGTGGCACCGATTCAAATGAAAGATGTGTGCCATTCTGAGAAAGTGACTCCTTTACAGAGAGAAACTCAGGCTTGGAGAGGTGAAACAATGCAACTGTGAAATTGCTGAGTCCAGTCCTTGGCATTAGACAGGTCTGACTTTTATCAGCTATCATTTATGTGACTATTGACAAGTTGCTTAATCCCTTTGAGCCACAGTTTCTGTATCTGTAAAATAAAGATAACTACACCTACTTCACAAAGTTGTTGTGACCATATGTCTAGGGCCTTGTGCCAACCAGAGTACTGTACATTAAATAGCTTCTATTGTCATTACTGAAGGTTCTTGGAGAACTGAACTTCCCAAATGTGCAAGAATTTTTAGCAAATTTTCTTTCTTTTCTTTCTTTCTTAGGCAGAGGAAGTACTCTGGTCACTGGTTCACTTCCCAAATGTCCACAATGACTAGGGCTGGGCTGAGGATAAAACCAGGAGCCAGGCACTCAATTCAGGTCTTTTACATGGGGCCAGGAATCCAAGTTCTTGAGCCACCACTCCTGCCTTCCAGGGTCAGCATTGACAAAAAGCTGGAGCCAGGAACTGGAGGCAGGAACTGAACCCAGACATTCCGATATGGGATGCAGGCAGCTTATTCACTGGGTCAAATGCCTTTCCCAAGAATTTTTTTAGTTAACTTTTAAATTGTGAAATAATTTTACATCTTTGGAATTTTTGCAGATATTCCAAAGAGTTTCCATGTATCCCCACCTCAAAGTTCTTTTTTTTTTTTTTTCAGTTTTTTAAATGTTAGCATTACCATGGCATATTTGCCAAAAACTAAAAGACAACTTTGATACATCACTATGACCTAACCTTGACATTTTATAAAGATTTCAATTCTTGTTCCAAGATACAATCTAGGATATTATAGTGCATTTAGAAGAATATTTTTACTTAGCACCAAAATCAACATTACTAATCAGTTACTGTCTCCCATTGTCAAACCTAAATGTTCCTTTCTAAAACAATCAAGGGATCTTGAAAAACCATTTATTCTCCTAAATTGCTATTTTACAAATTTGTTGGCCAATTCATTGGCATAGCAAATCCTTTATGCCTGAATAGTGAAATAGTCAAATACAAAGGCACTTCAAAGTTCATGGAAAATGAATTAAAAGATAAGTTTATTTTGGTGCAAAAAATTTTGAAATCCATTCATAATTCTTTCATAATATGCATTTCTATGAACTTTTTGAAGACCCTTTATAAGATTAGTATTTGCCTGAATTATCATCATTTCCAATTTATTTGTATCTGAAATTAATAAGATTTTACTTTCTATGTAAACTTGTCCCACAAGAAATGCAGTATCTGACACTTGGTAGGTGTTCAAAAAATGTGTGTTGCCCAGCTGAATGCAAAAGA
Source organism: Sylvilagus floridanus (assembly GCA_949820135.1). Taxonomy (NCBI): domain Eukaryota; kingdom Metazoa; phylum Chordata; class Mammalia; order Lagomorpha; family Leporidae; genus Sylvilagus; species Sylvilagus floridanus. Next base: position 61,386,396 of record OX463235.1, read on the forward strand.
GAATTCAGATCTCCTGACGTCTTCATTTGCTGGTGAGCAGTTAGGTGTAGTTTGCCATGAACTGGGTGTTGTTTTGAATGATCTCTTGGAGCTTAACTTTGCCTTTGCACATAGAACCTATTTGTACAAGGATATTCAGATTTTGAGCAAATAAGACTCACTATTTGGCAAACTACGAATTTCTCTATCATCTTTCACTCAGCCAGGATTGTCCCTTAGGGGGAATTGATTCTGATGATGATAATAAATCAGTTTTACTTTCATCTCTGAAGAAAAAATATTCATGTGTGCAAATTCAATTTCTGGGAAGTTGGCTGTGGTGGTTGCTGTTTTTAATAAACAGTATTAACCAGAGATGATGAGAATCACCAGGGTGGCTGTGGCAATGAGAAAGACAGAGATGAAGGTGTTCAGGCAACCATGAGCTTCATGATGTGAGCAGGCGGTCAACTGCAGCCCTGCTGAGACAGCAGGCTAAGTTAATACAGGACAGGTATGGTGAGGGCGTGGCTTCCTTCACCAGTGCTGAATGCAGTGTTCCATCCAATTCACTCATTTAACTGAAATTTAACTGATGAAAATTTTCATCAAGTGAAAATACTGATCAAGTGACAACTCTAGACCATTATTAGATTTCTGCTACTGAAAATAAGTCCAATGGAGCACCCATTTACCTGGGAGCTTGTTACAGAGGCAGAATTCAGACCCCCTCAGAGTCCCCTGAATTGCATTCCGCATGTTAACAAGATGCACAGGTGATTTTCATGCACACCAGTGTTTAAGAAACCCAATGCCAGATGATGGGGTAAGAGCCAAGATCCTGCCAGGAGAGAGATGATACATATATTGAAGACTATTAATAAAAGTCCAGCCGTAATTTTGGGAGGACACCAATAAGAAGTAGCAAAGCTACTTGGAATGAATACTAGCCAGAAATGTTACCATCCCAGCAAGAGCTGTAGCAGTGGGAGAGAGCTGTGCAATGGGACCAATGGACTTGGGTGGGAGGAAGTAGCCATTACCAAACAAGGAGTAAGCTAAGGGGATTGATACCCTAATGTTTCTCTCACTCTTCAGGATGTATCTGTCACCCCCATGCAAAATCAGAGGACAAGACGTACAAGTTGGTACTGTCTACAAAGGTCAGGCGCCCAGGGCAGGGAGCCAGCAGGGAAGGGTAATAAGGGTCTCTAGCAGGACCAATGCAGACAGCACACCATTAAGCACGGCCTTTACTTGCTGGAGAACCTACAAAGTGTAACTTGAGGATAAGAATAGCCCCTGTTGTCACATGGTATTCTAAGATTCTCCCAACACACTCTTTAAGGAGCCAACTGTATTTCTGAGCAATTATTATGTGAAAAGCACTCAACCGGGTACCAAGAAGAGACTGAAGCATTCACAAAAGTCATGATTTTAGGTAATCCCCTACCGAGAATTTAGGAGACAAGCTCAAACGTAAGCCAGAATCCAACGAAACAATATTTGGAGTTGAGACCCTGGAATCAGGTGAGTAGGTTTGGAACTGAGTCTGTACTCAAACTGGCTGTAAGACTGTGGATGTGCTGCCTAACTTCTCTGTATCTCTGTTGACCCCTCTGTGAAACTGGGATGAGAAAAATAATTTCCTGCCTCAAAGGGCTGGTGGGGTGGTGGTGAAGATTAAATGAGTTAGTACATGAAAAATGTTTTTGATGGTCCTCACCTAGCACATCATCAACACGGGGTGTGTTACTTATTGAAAACTAGGAAAGAACCATGCCCCCAGTGCCAGAGAGTCTAAAAGAGCAAAATATCAAACCTATGACATAAAATTTCCCTTTTAAATTTATTGGAATAAGTCAATTAAAAGAGAAAAACAATAGGCCAAAAAGTGTACAGTTGGAGCAAGGATAAGGAAGTATTGAAACCAGGGAGTTTTAGAAACCCTGACAGTTAGCTCTAGCCCCTAGACTCTATGCGATCCCTGTCTTGATGTCCTCAGAGGATTTCAAGAGTGTCTAAGGGAACAGGTTCCTGCAGAGCTTTCTGGTTTAAGGGGAAATGAAAAGTAAGCATCAAAAGAGGAGTGCTTTAAAAAACACACACACACACAGGGTGGTTGTGTATTCAAAATGAACTAAGAGTTTTACATGTGTGGGGGAATTATCTACTCTGGGTGCCAAATGTGCTATGCAGCTGTGCCTACATAAGTCACGTGTGCGTACTGTATCTGATGGCAGAAGTCAACTCCTGAAACTTTGATTACCTCTTTGTTAAGATTTCCAAAAATTCAAACTTCTTTTGTTAGATCCAGTGCTGAATTTTCTTTGCTTTTTGATGAACTTTTGACCCAAATTGCATTTCTAATCTCCAGTCATTGGGTGGAAGGCCATTAGTGACCGGTTAAACACATGCATATGTGTGCTCAAGCACACACACACATATTCACATATTACATTTCCAGACCAATTGAATTACAGAAGGAACCAATTTGAAAAGTTATTGAATTAAAACCCTAGAAGAGAACGACGGGTTTTATTATTCGTGGTTGGCATGACAACTTGATATGCTAGAGAGTAATATGTGATGAGTTCACATGGTTGGAGACTCTGACAAGTTCAAGGCTGGGGCTTTGCTTCTAAATCTTGTTGCCAAGGTAATGTAGTATAAGGCCAGAGTCCACTGAAATGAATACTTTTGACAGCTCATGCCAGCAGGGGCTATCTGATTAAAAGAGATCTTTTTAAAACAAGAAACAGTATTTTAACAAGAGCAGGAGAATGCAAAGATGGGATTTTGAAATATGGGCAGCAGAAAATCTGAAAGGAAAGCAGTCAGTAGATGCCAAAAAGTAACTAAATAATGGGGTCTGTTTTATTAGCAAGAGGTCGGTGATGTGTGAAGGTCTGCAGGCAGGGATTCCAGCCTGCTGGGCCATTTTGTCTGTGAAATGATACTGTCCCATTTTGGTTCCTTGGCTCAAGTTCAGCTGAAAGATTTCTTCTGATTGGTGGCCACCCTCCTCCCCACAGCAGACTTTAATTTGACAGATTTTCTTCTCTTATAATGCATTAAGGAAAATGGTTTCTGAGGGACTACATAAGTTACATACATTTCCCAAGATGAGAAGGGAATCCCCAGAAATCTGAACCCAAAATAGAGACCACCAAAATGTCACTGCCTACAATTACTAAAATGGGCTTTTGGATGTTCATGGGATTCAAGTCCCAGTGATTTACAGGATAATATTTGTAGGTTCATGGTCTTATGGGATCCTCACTTTCCTGGCTTTATATACCAGTTTATCTTGGATTAGTTCATGATAAAACTGTAGTCCCTGGGGGTTCTTATGCTCTAGGAATGGAAAAGAACAAGCCCTCAAGTACATGATCATATTTCCCACAGGGACTGACCCAGGCTCCACATGAGCCATCTCTGCTTTGCACATCCAGGGATTTAATGGGGATAATCAGTAAATGGACTTATGTGAGTAAAAGGTAGAATTTGGAAGGAATTCAGAAACCCATTTCAATGGTTCTAATTTAAAGTTTCTGTAAACTCAGATCCAAGTGTTACTGCATAGGCAACCATGGGAATGAAAATTTACTGTGTTTATCTTATCCTACATAAGTAGCTTACACAGTATAAGCTATAATGGGAAGTAAATTGGTCTTAGAATTACAGTCATCTTTTGGTATCCTTGGGGGAGACCTCCAAGGACACCAAAACCTGAGGATGCTCAGCCAGCTTACATAAAACGGCGCGGTGTTTGCACATAACCTAAACACAGCTTCCTGTCCACTTTAAATCATTTCTAGATTACTTATAATACCTAATACAATATAAATGCCGTGTAAATGATTGTTTTGCTATATTGTTTAGGGAGTGATGACAAGAAAAAAGTTCTGTGTAAGTTCAATACAGATACAATTTTCTTTCCAAATATTTTTGACCCATTTTTGGTTGAATTCACAATGTGGAACCTGCAGATACAGAGGGTCAACTGTATAGACAAAAATATAACTCTGGCCTCTGAAAATGATTTGCTGAATGACCTTAGCAAATTAGTTAATGTGCTTGATCTGTTTCTTAAGTTTTATAGCAAGGCAGATTATCCTGGCTTTCACCTGGAAAACTACTTCTCTACATGGAATGGACAGCCAAATCATGGTGCGACGTTCTAAGAAACTCAGATACCCTGGGCCCCACTCCAATCTCTATGAGTCAAAAATTTGTCCTTTTCAAAAGCTATATACATGATTCTGGTTTGCATCTTTAAGAATCATCAAATATTATGGATAATTTGCAAAGATGAACAGGCTAATACTTAGGAATTGTCATAAGCTCCTTAATCAAAGAAGAAGGGTACTGCTAAATTCAGCTTGTATTTTTTTCAGCCTATATATTTAATATTGAAAACAGGGCAAAGAAATGTGAGATGTAGGAAACTTGGCATATATAAAGCAGTTACATTTCCCTCTACCATTTGAAGTGTTTGGAGATATCCAAGCTTTAAATGAAAAGCTCTTTGAAGTCACTTTCTTTGTTCATGGTTTGCAATATTCCCTTCAGTCTTTATTGATCTGGACAGAAGGATAATGATACTTGTCTAATGCTTACTGGCACAAATTCCAAGTGCTTTGCGAGTGTTAGTTCATTCGATCTACCTCCTCCTACACATGCTGTGGAGAGATTGAGTAACCTGCCCAAGACCTCATGGATTCTGAGGTAGAAGTAAGCTTCATACCCCAGCACCTGACCTCAGAGCCCCACTTTTAACCACAATGCTACTCAACCACTCAATGGATCAGATGTTTCCAATGAATAAATTATTTGCTGCTTCATGTAAAAACAAAAGCCTATATACATACGTGTTTTTACTAAGTTTTCACACAAGATTCTTGAAACTGCAAGTCGCAGGAACCACTGCCAGACCCATGACACTAGAATCTCAGGGTGCATGCAAGTGGAGTATAGGAATTGACATTTAGAAAATTCTTGAGCTTGGTGAAGTTTAAGAACCACTGGCCTGGATCAACATTTGTAGGTCACCATTGTTGACAATGAGCATGGGTAAAACATCCTGAGAGCTGCAGGAATCAGAGCTGTTTTCCAGAAATCAGATATTGGGCAATGCCTGGAGCAGAATATTCAGTCAAGTGCCTAATGATTGTGCAGAGCACAGCTTCTGTCCAGGAATGACTAACTGGCTGTTATATCCTAGGAAGGGGAGGCAGGACAGTGTGGGCCTGCCTTCAGGGTCCAGATCTCATTCCCCTTCAAGGGTTTTCCTGAGCTTGTTGGTGGCTGGACAGGCACTGGTGTGGAACGTTGGTATTTTCCTCTTCACTATCCAGATGCCACGCAGGCTCTGTGTCACTGCACAGTCTCCAGCACAATAGCAGAGGCCAGGAGACGACTGTTTGGAATGCGGTCTGGCCCCATTGGGACTTAGAGTTGGGCCGGAACTTGTGTACTCTCAGGAGAGTTCATCATGGTGTCTCTTTCAGATGGACAAAGAAAACGGGCCAAGAAGCTGGCCAAGAGGGGGAGGGGCTTTGCATTTTGGAAGTTCATGATGGTTTTTTAAGAAATTGAAAAATTTTTTATTGAGACTTATAACTTACATGCAGAATTTCGTCCTTTCTGAGTGTATACTTTGATGGGTTTTAGAAGACAGCTGTATTCACCATAATAGCAATATGCATGCTTGATGAGTTTTGACTAATGTAAAAGGGCATTTCAAAATTCCACAGAAAAGGCATATTATAAAAAAAACCTTTGGATTCAAAAACTTTTTTCACCAAAATAAACAATCTTTAAAACTTTCAAAAATTATTTATTTGAAAGCGGAAAGACAGACAGAACTCCCATCTGCTGGTTCACACCCCAAATGCTTGCAATGGCCAGGAGTCAGGAGCACAACCCAGGTCACCCATGTGGGTGGTAGGAACCCAATTACGTGAGCCAGCACTGCTGCCTCCCAGGATCTGCAATAATATGAGACTGGAGGAGTCAGGAGCCAAGGATACTCCGACATGGGAAGCAGATGCCTTCACCAGTAGGCTAAATATCTGCTCTTAAACTTATTTTTTATTCCATGAACTTTTTGAATACAGTAAGGTTACTAACATCAAATATGAATAGAATGTTCCCATTACCCTAAAAACTTCCCTCATAAGCCTTTGTAACCAATCTTATCTTCTTCCCTAAGCCATTGGCTACTGCCAACATGATATCTGTGTTCTAGAATGCCATGTAAATAGACTATTGAGGGGCAGGCATTGTGGCAGAGCGGGTTAAGCAGCAGTTACCAGTTTGAGACCCAGCTGCTCCACTTCTGATCCAGCTCCCTGCTAATGCACATGGGAAAGCAATAGAGGATGGCCCAAGTCCCTGGGCCCCTGTACCCATGTGAGAGATTGTACCCATGTGAGAAACTCTGGGCTCCTGGCTTTGGTCTGGCCCAGCCCTGGCCATTTGGAGAGTGAACCAGTGGATGGACAATATCTCTCCCCTCTCCCCCTTGCCCCATAGCTCTGGCTTTCAAATAAACAAACAAATTAAAAAAAAAAATACAATGTTGTGATACACAGCCTTTTGTTGCTATGTATGTCAGTTATTTCCTTTCTATTACTAAATAGCATTCCATTGTACTGATGTGCTGAATTTGTTTACTGATTCACCAGTGATGAGCATTTGGGTTATATCCACTTTTTGGCAGGAATTAAAATTTAAATGAACACTAAGTCTGCAAGCATTTATTGAGCATGTAGTAGACTTTGGAAATAAGGTGATGTTTGTTTTCAGCTTCTGATAATAATTATAAACACACCTAAAGAAGAAAGAGCTTCATTAGGCCCTATAAACAGATACGAAGGGAGAGAATACCAATAAATGATATTGGCACAATGATTACAAGAGCAATTTATGCCCTTGGAAAGCCCTAATGTGATACTACCATGCTGAGACACATGAGGGCGCTCTAACTAGCCAGCAGGTTTTTTTTCTTGCTTACAAAGGTTGTTTGTTTTGTAATTTATTGGAACGCTTTGTTGAAAACCCTGGTGAATTCTCACTCCTACTCTTGTCTCGTTGGCCACTCTCGGATGATAGAAAAGAATTTGGCATTGAGTGAATCTGTCTTTGACTAGTCCTCGAGGGTTTATTGTACCCAACCACAGTTTTATGGCGAGGCTCCGGGGGGGCTTCCCTACTTTAACTCACATGAAAAGGCTTCCAAAGGAACTCTGGATGAGAACGCCTCATAGATCACAGAGAACTGGGATTGTCCCTAAAGTTCCTTTTTTGTTGCTGTTACTTTCAGGCCTTCCTAGAACACAGCGCAGAAATGTTACAAAATAATTACTGGGGAACATTCTAGAAAGTCTTGTGAGGTACTCCTTTCATGTGGGTCAGCAATTTGGCTGGCTGGCTGAGTTGTTCTTTCTTGTCAAAGGAACCACTGTGATCAATACAGAGGGACGCTATCTACAGCAAAGCAGCCGGGAGAGCTTAGGGTTACTGGTTTTGGCTTCTGAGTGTCTGCTCAAAACAAAAACTGGAAAAAAAAGTTCTGGATACATTTAAAATTTTTTGAAAATCAATGACTCATTTGTTAGAGGAAGCAAGTACAAAATAAAAGACATTTCATAAAATTGCATTAGAATGCTCTTGGGGGACAATAAATGAATTTAGTGCTGGGGTGCAAAACCTGGTAAAGCTTTGGAATCCCTCTCTTCAGGAAAGGGTTCGATTCCACTGCTTGTAATCATGTCTCTGCCAGCTCTTTCTACAATTCACTTAAAGTGCTCTCTCGGAGAAAGATGTCTTTTACTCAGTGAAACCTAGCCAACCGAAAACATGACTAATTGTTCAAAGCAGAAAATTACCTCTGGCTGTTGTATCAAAATTATACAACAGCCTGGTCTTAAAATTAGGAGAAAGATAGCGAGAAGATGACCACAAGGCCAGGGTTGGCCTTTGTCATCAGTTTCTCCCCTAACCTTGAACACACACTTGGTGTGTTCTTTCCATTTGGGTAAAATCCTGAACCTCTCAACCAGGGCCCTTTACGTAAACCCACTGTGGGCCCTCTCCATCATGCCTTTCATTTACCTCTTCTAGCCTTCCTTAACTCCTTGGATACCAAACTCATTGGCTGGCTGTATGAGTGTGGATTAGTGAGTCCTTGCTGGCTATGTGATGTTGAGTCAGTTCCTTAGGCTCTCTAAGCTTTCATTTCATCACTATAAAATAGAGATAATAGTATTTATTTCAGATACTATTAGAGTATATTTCTGAAAATAGATAATGCCACAATTGATAATACCATAATAGACCTAACATTGTTGAGAAGACTAAACAAGATAATGCACATGAAATAATAAACTCAGTATCTGACACATAGTAAACCCTCACTAGCGACTGACATTATTCTTATTATGATCACCATCATCAATAACAACATTATTATTAATTGCCAATTTGGCCCCTCTCACTATGATCTGACCCTCCCATGGTGGTAATACATCCTCAGAGCCCCATAGAAAGAACCTCCCTAGTCTATTAACCCTTATCCTTTCCTCTCCCTGTGTCTCCCTTGAGGATTGTCCCACTCTCCCTCCTGGGTTAAAAACACACTCAAAGCTAGTAATCCTATTTCATCACATACTAGAATTGTGCTAAGACTGCCAAGATTGGCCATCACTTTTGCTAACCATCAACTGTGTGGATTTACCTTTAATGTGGCACACACTCTATGCTATTAAAAATGACTGCATTATTCATCCATCCAGGGGAGAAACATGACTTAAGGAGCATATTCTGCCCATCAACGATGATCTTATTATAAATGAGATGCAGAAAGAGCATAATGTGAGTGGAAAGGTGCTCTGTTTCAGGAAGGGAAATGCTGTTTTTTTTTTTTTTTTATCATTCTGATGATGTCCAGCAATATAGCCAAGGCACAAAAATGACAATTATAGCTCTATGTCTTCAAGAGAAATACAACAGAGGAAAAGGAAATCCAAAGAGACAATGATCCCAGGTTTTCAAAACAGTCTCTAGAGATAAAGTCCCACTCAAGATGAATGAGGAGAAGCAAAATGCCTCAAAATAGATTTGTTAACATTTCCTTTGAATAACATGGAGGCTGTGGTATCTTACAGACAATTCAGAGTGACTTAGAAAAATAGATTGTATTTTAAACTATGTTTCTTAATTAGTTATGTAGTGCTTAGAAGTGTAGATTCTGGATCTAACTGTCTACATACTTTTACATATGTAAATGTCTACATATTTTCTATATGTAAAATGGAAATAACACTATTGTCTACTTCATAGTGTTGTCATTAGAATTAAATAAAATAGACCACTTATATTATTAAACACAGAACCTGGGAATGACAAAAGCAACAGGAGATGAAGGAGAAGAAAGTAATATACCAAGATTAAACAGAGAAAGCTGTTACTCAGATTAATGATGGAAGGATGTGTGAACATGAGTATGAGTAACTCAGTCCTATGCACCTGAGTTCCAAGCCATGAGGAGAAGGAGCTTTCACACATGGACTTTGATATTGTGTTGTCTGTTAGCATCTTTTGTCTTATTTCCTGTCTCCAATGGTGGAGATAGCCAAGTTCCAGAGCAAAGGAGTAATAAATGAAGAGAAGCTGAAACAATTATACCCACCCATAGAAGTAAATACACTTACTAAAGAAATTTTAGAGATTCTTTGAGTCGGCCCACGTGCTAGAGAGGTTAAGTGGTCTGTTCAAGCTTTGCACTGAGGAGTAGCTCAGCCAGGACCAGGCTCTGGAGGCTTCTTAGGGTCCTCCACAGTGCATCAGGCTGCAGGAAGAACTGAGATAATAATAACAATGCTACTTTATTTCATATCTCACACCCAGTGAAAAATGAAAGAGGAGCTTCTATGCAGGCATCTTTTAAAGTTCACTTCACAATAGGCCTTACACTTTAAATGGGTCACTCTTTATCACCATGGTGATTCTTTCAAATTTTCCTGGAATCATCAGCTGTTTTCTAATGAGGATCCTCCCAGAACTTGCAGCTCCACCAGATAAACATTTCCCAGTAGAAAACACTTAGCTCCTTAGGCAGCTTAGTCAGCAATTTTTTTCCTTCTCCACGTCTCAGGAAAACAGTCCCAAGCATACTCCTCATTTGCTTTAGATGTCACAGAGTTGAGTTCTTCCAAAGCCTCTTGATTCTACTGTTGACAAGGCTACTCTCCTAGATTTTGTGTAATTGATATATTGAGAAACATCTACCTTCTTGCTTTCTCTCTTTCTAACTGATAACAATGTAAATGCTTTAGGATAGTTTGGTGGCTCCTCAAAAAATTTAAAAAGAATTACTGCATGATGCAACAATTCCACTTCTGGCTATACATTCCCAAAGGGCTAAAAGCAGGGTCTCCAAGACATATTTGAACATCCATGTTCAGAGCAGCGTTGTTTGTTGTAGCCAGGAGGTGAAAGCCATTAAAATGTCTGTCAAAGGAAGGATAAACAAAATATGATATACATATATGTATACATGTGATATATAAACAAAATAATAAGCCAATTAGTCACACACACAAAAAAATACTGCATGATTCCACTTATATGAAGTACCTAAGTAGCCAAATTCACAGAAACAGAAAGTACTAATGGTTGTTGCCAGTGCCTGAGGGGACAAGGAAGTGAGGAGTTGTGGTTTTGAGGATATAGAGAGAGCTTCAGACTTGCAAGACAAAAAAAGTTCCTAAAAATAGGTTGCACAGCATGCGGGTATACTTAATGCTACTGAGCTCTATGCTTAAAAACAGTTACTATGATAAATTTTATGCTATGGGTGTTTTAATCACAGTTGAAAATTCTTTTTATTTAAAAAAAAATAAGAGAACAACAGGTATTTGGCCTACGAGTTAAGACATCTGGAAGGGGGCTGGCCTTGTGGTGCAGGGGTAAAGCCACCACCCGCAACACCAGCCTTGAGCTCCCTGCTAATGAACCTGGAAAAGCAATGGAGGATAGTCCAAGTGCTTGGACCCCTGACATTCACATGGGAGACCCGGATGGAGTTCCTGGCAAATAAATAAATAATTCTTTAAAAATTTTCTTTTTTTTTTTTTCGGGGGTGGGGGGCAGCGCTGTGGCGCAGTGGGTTAAAGCCCTGGCCTGAAAGCACCAGCATCCTATGTGGACGCCGGTTCTGCTCCCGGCTGCTCCTCTTCTGATCCAGCTCTCTGCTTTGGCCTGGGATGGCAATAGAGGATGGCCCAGGTCCTTGGGCCCCTGCACCCTCGTGGGAAACCTGGAGGAGGCTCCTGGCTCTTGGCTTCAGATCGGCGCAGCTCCCACCGTTGCAGGCATTTGGGGAGTGAACCAGCAGATGGAAGACCTCTCTCTCTGTCTCTGCTTCTCTCTGTAACTCTGTCTTTCAAATAAATAAAATTTAAAAAATTTTTCTTTTTGTTTTCACACAATTCATAAAGGAAATAATGAAAAGAAAAAAACTACTTTCTTCCTCCCTACCTGACCAGTCTCAAGGCAGCTCCAGAGAGGTAATATGCTAGAAAAGATTCATAGCTTCCAGAATGTTTGGTGTCATACATGCATGCATGTGATTTATGCATTTGTTTTAAGAAGATAACTGTAATCTAATAGTGCATGCTGTTCTGTAACTTATTTTCCATCAATTAATGACCTAGCCTGAAGAGCTTTCCATATCAGTATCCATAAGTGTATCTCTTTCCTTATGGATGCTCCTTAATTTATTTAACCAACTCATCAATAAAGACATTAGGATAGTTTCCAGTTTACTGATATTGCAATCAGCATGGACATGAACATCCTGCATTTGTATCTGAGCACTCATTGCACTATATCTAATTAAGTGTCTAGAATTATTCGGTCAAAGGGCACATTAATTTTACATTTATAGATATTTTCGATGAACTCAGACAAAGCTGGGGTTGTATACTCTGCCACTCACTAGCTATATTGCTCAAACAAGTTACTTTATTCAGTATCTACCTCGGTTTCCTTGGCTAGTAAAATGGATATCATTTGAAGTCTAGCTTGGAGTTGTTCATTCCTCCCTACCTGAACTAAACAGTATGTTTAGTTCATAAAGATTAGCAGGTCATAGAGGCTCATTCTTTCTCCTCTCTCTCTCTTTATTGTCTCTCTTCTAACTCCTCCTGATTTGCAAAGATTTGGCAAAGATCTCATATCATTTCATGTCAACAAATTTTTATTAGAACACCTAGCAAATGCAAGGTTTCACAAATGTTGAAGGGACTCTAATTTTTTTAAAGACCCAGTCCTTTTAGGAGCTTGCATTATTGCACAGGAGAAAAATATTGGCACAGCAGGTAATGCTGCCGCCTGTCGCACCAACATCCCCTATGAACAACAGTTCAAGCTGGATGCTTCACTGTGGATCCAGCTCCCTGCTAATGTGCCTGGGAAAGCAGCAGAAGATGGCCCAAGTGCTTGAGCCCACGTGGGAGATGCAGAAGAAACTCCTGGCTCCTGGGTTCAGCCTGGCTCAGCCAGGGCCGTTGCAGTCATTTGGGTCATGAACCAGTGGATGGAAGATCTCTGTCTCTCTCTTTGCCTCTGCTTCTCTGTAACACTGACTTTCAAATAAATAAATAAATCTTTGGGGAGGAAGGAAGGAAGGAAGGAAGGAAGGAAGGAAGGAAGGAAGGAAGGAAGGAAGGAAGGAAGAAAAACATCTTCCAGGTCCTAGTATTCAGTAGGCCCTTACTTAGCATTGTTGGAATGAATGGGTAAAGAAAGGAAGGAATGTTGTTAAATGAGTAACACCACTCAGTCTGGGATAGAACTCAGTGGAGGTCCTGGCAGCAGAGTAAAGCATGGAGTCAGAGTGATGGAGATGAGGCTTCCGAAAATTTCTCTGAATTTCACCTAATGGCAAGGGAAACAGCAGGGGTCCAGGCTGCACATACATTTGACTATACATACATTTGAAGTCTTGTGTTTTCTCTTGAAACTGCCCATAACAATTTGCATTCTAGTCTGTGATATGTTGCTTTCTTCCATATAAATGGCAGATTTCTCCCAATCCTAGGGCACAATGTATACTCCACAGTGATGCACTGTTTTATAGACTGGCTCAAGGTCTTCCCGGCATGCTTTCAGAGATGGGCATATCCAAGTTTGAGAAATGTGAGAATAGAGAGATGAAGAGAAATACTGAATGAGCCCTCACTTCCTGCTTCACCAGCCACCTCCCATTCTGTCTCTTCTACACACCCACCTCACTTTCTGCTAAAACTTTCCCTGACCCCTCTTATCTCCTCAATCCTGAGGGATCTTTTTTCTAAGTAAATTTGATGTTGAAATTCCACCGTTTAAAATACTTAAGAAAAATAACTAAACTGCAAAACTCTTCCAATAACGTTGAGGTCATGAGAGTCTCATGGGACACCGTTCATTTATCTACATGGCACTGGCCCCTTGGCCTGTCTCATCCTTGTCATCTGTGACAATGGACTCTTAGAAGGATGTAGCTTGTTTTATTTAAGTCTTGAAAAGCACCCAAACGAATGCCATGGTCAATTAATGTTGCTTGGGTTCTGAGCACTTAGTTCTGTGTTCTTCTCTGTGTTTGAATGAGGCTGCAAATGGAACATATGTTTCCAATTGCTTCCCCAGGGCCCTGATCAGTTTGCCCTGTCTCCATCCCCACTGCTTGAACTCTGAGCCAGGCCTTCATTCTCCGTTGCTTAGATTATTTGTCTCCTTCCCTCCATGAATCTCTTTGTCTTTCTACTCCACCCTCCTCAAAGCTGCTAGAGTGGTTTTTCCAGCACAGAAGGCAGTCCGTGCCTCTCCCCTATTTAAAACTTAGATGGTAACAATCCAAAACTAAATGCAAGGACATTAGGTTTCACTTATAAACACGAGTGAAAAGAAACCAATAACCATGTTAAATAAAGTGCAAAGTTAATCACTGGGGATAGAAGTCAGGGTAGTGGCAACACTTGACAGAAGTGGGGAGAACAAGAGACTGGCAAGGGGAATTTGATAGGTTTTTAATGTCCAGTTTCTTGATCTGGGTACCAGAAAATGGGTAGCTGCACACTTACATACCCTGGGCACTCTCCTCATGTCTATTTCTTCAGCAAAATTTAAAAAACAAGCAAAAATATTGGCTACTTCGCTTAGCCTGACACGTAGTTATTCACACACAGTCCACCTGCCTTCCCACCAATCATCTACCCTATGAACTGGGTACACTGGTTGGCTTGATATTCTTCAAACATGGCACACTTCCCAGTTTTTCTTGACGTGGCTCACTTTGGCATCAAGTCCTTCAGTGGAAAGTTGACATCCTTTGGGACCACCCCCACTCCCAGTAGCGCCTCATCTGTGAGACTTCTTCCTGACCACCCACTGCAAAACTAATGGTCCCCTTCTCTGCACTTCCACAATACTTTGTAATTCCTTGTTTATAGCAGGAGTGACTGTATTTTCCATATTAAAAAAATGGGATATACTGGTCTGAAAAGGTATGAGTTATCCTTACAGGGCAATAGGATAGAAAGCTGGAATTTGGAATGTTCCAGAAAATCCATGCTGGAGATAATACATTGTATTACTGAACAGTTACTTCTCCAGATTAGTATCCCCAGATGGACCAGATGCTCTTAATCATTTCTGTGCCATAAGCTCCTTTGGAAGATTGGTGAAGACTACTGGATCACCTTTTAAAAGAAAAAAAAATTTTTTTTTTTTTTTCACAGGCAGAGTGGACAGTGAGAGAGAGAGACAGAGAGAAAGGTCTTCCTTTTGCCGTTGGTTCACCCTCCAATGGCCACCGCAGCCGGCGCACTGCGGCCGGCGCACCGCGCTCATCCAATGGCAGGAGCCAGGAGCCAGGTGCTTTTCCTGGTCTCCCCATGGGGTGCAGGGCCCAAGCACCTGGGCCATCCTCCACTGCACTCCCGGGCTACAGCAGAGGGCTGGCCTGGAAGAGGGGCAACAGGGACAGAATCCGGCACCCCGACCGGGACTAGAACCCAGTGTGCCGGCGCCACAAGGCGGAGGATTAGCCTGTTGAGCCACGGCGCCGGCCTAAAAGAAAAATTTTTAATGAAGAACAACTATAAGTGAACAAATCATGGATGTATGACTTAGTGAATTTTGCACAAAGTGAACGCATTCATATGGCATCCAGCATCTGGATCAATAAAAAAGACATCGTAAAGCTTACCAGGAGCCGGCATTGTGTCGTAGTGGGTAAAGCCACCACCTGCAGTGCCACTATCCTTTATGGGCTCCAGTTTGAGTCCTGGCTGCTACACTTCCAATCCAGCTCTCTCTATGGCCTGGAAAAGCAGTGGATTTTGAGCCCCTGTCCTTGGGCCCCTGCACCCATTTGGGAGACCAGGAGGATTCTGCTGGCTCTTGGCTTCAGATTGGTGCAGCTCTGGCCATTGTTGCCATCTGGGGAGTGAACCAATGGATGGAAGACCTCTCTCTATTTTTCTCTGTCTCTGTCTTTCCCTTTGTCTCTCACTGCCTCTCCTCTCTGTGTGTAACTCTGACTTTCAAATAAATAAATACATCTTAAAAAAAAAAAAAAGCCTACCAGAGTCCTTCCTGTTGCCACTGCACACAACAGTAAACTATTATGGCTTCTAACACCGAAGATCAGTCCATTTGCAAATGTAGTATACATCGACGCACACGGCACGGTCCCCGCTGTGTCTGGTTTCTTTTGCTCAGCCTTAGGTTTTGAGATTCATCCGTGTTGCTGAATGTAGTGAGTGTTTATTCATTCTCATCTCTGAGTATTTCATTGTATGACTATACCACTGTTGATTTATTCATTCTCCAGTTGGTGGACATTTAGTCTGTTCACTTTCTTTAATTTAATGAATAGAGCTTTTATAAGCATCCTCATGCATGTAATGCATGTATGTGCTCCTTTAACTACTTTGATTTTTATTTATTTATTTATTTTATGGGAGGTGGAGAGAGGTAGAGAGCACACGAGAGCCCCTATATGCTGTTTTACTGCCAAATGGCCATATTGGTGTGGACACTGGAGCTGAGATAAGGTCGAAGTTGGAAACTAGGAACTCAATCCAGGTCTTCCACATGGGTGGCAGGAACCCATGGCATGGCTTTACCTAGTCAAAGAGTCACATGGTTTGATTTTTGATGGCTTATGGATAAACAAGAGAGGAGACATTTTGAAACTTCTGTTCCTAAAGAAACTTTTTATGAGGTTTCAGTGGATTGTGAGATCCACACCTCTGGATTATCTCACAGAATTCCTTTTACTCCAGTAAAGTGAACACGTTTTCTGTATTGTTATAATCTGTCCTCCCAAGGCATATTTTAGCTCCACTCAAACTATGCTGTATTTCAAGAAGCAAATTATTTAGCTGCAGCAAGATTCGGAATCCTCTCATGCTTCTAAGAAAAGGTTAAACTCCACCTCCACTGCAAGTTTTTTATTCCTAACTAGTCAGCGCATACATACCTACAACTTCATTAAACCCATGTTCAAGCTGACTTCTCCTTTTCTTTTCTTTGTTCTTTTTTTTTAGATTTATTTATTAATTTGAAAGGCAGAGTTACAGAGAGGCAGAGGCAAAGAGAGAGAGAGAGAGAGAGAGAGAGGTCTTCCATCTGCTGGTTCACTCCCCGGATGGCAGCAATGGCCGGAGCTGCGCCGATCCGAAGCCAGGAGCCAGGAGCTTCTTCCGGGTCTCCCACGTGGGTGCAGGGGCCCAAAAACTTGGGCCTTCTTCTACTGCTTTCCCAGGCCTTAGCAGAGAGCTAGATCATAAGTGGAGCAGCTGGTTCATGAACCAGCGCCCACATGAGATGCCGGCACTGCAGGCAGTGGCCTTACCCGCTATACCACAGTGCTGGCCCAAAAATCATCTGATTTTCTTTCTACTGTACAATGCAGTAGCATTGTTTGTCTTTTCATATGACTTGATGACTCAGAACTCCGTGCAAAGAGTCAGAACCAAGGAATAGAAGCATCGAGATCCCAAACTTGGCTCAGCATGAACAGCGTAAGGAAATGTGTGCCCTTTGATGGGAGGCTGGTTGATTGCTTATCTGTCAGCATTACTGTAGAAGAAATTTCTGTGGTGGATCAGATCAGCTCCATGTCTACAAATGTATAATCTTACTCCCACGCTCATATTATATACACAGAAAGAGAACTTCAGAATAATTGACTTTCTCAAGTCCACAGCTCACTAGCACAGAATCCAAGCTTTGTGATGACTCTTAAACTGACATTTCCACTAAAAGACACTTGCTACCAAATCTGTACATTTCTAATATCTTGTTTACATGATCTTAAATCCCTTTATTAATTTGAGGCTTTTGCTATCCCACGTTCTAATTTGATATTCTCTAACAATTATGTGATCAGGAACAGAGAGTACCCTCCTACCTCTTCCAAGAGAACAGGGACAAGGGGCGGTCTGGCAGAAGACCATTTGATATCAACCTACATATATTTTTAGTACTTTGAATTCCCAATCCAATAATAAAAGTATTGACACTGGTACTGGGGAAAGGGGGTTGGAATACTTCCAGAAAATATAAAAGCCCAGCCCAACCTCAGAGGCATCCTGTAAAAACTGGCCATCTTTTTAAAGGCAATCAGGAGTGTTTCAATTCTATTATCTGATTTCTTGGAAAACAAAAAAGAAACGAGACTAAGAGGGGTCTTTAAGAACCACCACTTTCTGGGCTGAGGCGTAGTGTGTCATGGCCAGGCCTCGGGGAGATGGCCTGGGAAAATCCATGCTGTATTTGAAGTGCCCTTGCATGTTTGAGGGAAGGAAGGCTCTTGAATTATGTGTTACCTTCACTCCGTATCCATGTCACTCCCAGGTACAAGTTCTCGTTGGCATCTCACAGAAGTGAAACCACCTCTCATAAAAAGAACCTGCTTTTCTGGGTGACATTTCCACCCCACCCCCCATCCTAAATTCAATATAACAAAGGAACCGAATTTGAAAATGGAGGGCCTTACTCATGCCTTTGGAGACTTGCCCGAGATTAGATTCTCCAACTATTACTACTTAATGTCAAATCTGGGTAAGAGCATTTTAGTGAAGGCTGCTAAAAAAGCTTACTGTTGAGTTAACAATTAACATCCAAGCAATTTGACTCCTGGAAAGTCTATTTATTTTGATCACTTGGCTCAGGTAGTTTTCAAAAAGTAGTTTTGAACATTCAAGTGAGGGTTAGAGGGTCTCAGGTACAGGCAGAAGGAACAGTCAGGTACTGTTTCACGAATTGGCCCAGCAATATTGGAACACAGTAAAATGAAGAGACTGAAATCCCAGTTTCTAGAGCCATTTGTTGCCTGTGTTCAAAACCCAACCTCTGCCATTTACCAGATTTTTGATCTTGAAAAAATCATTTAAATTCTCAATACATCTGTTTCCTTGTTTCTAAATAGACATAGTAGGGTAGTACCACAGAGTTGTAAGGATTAATTGAAATAACCTCCATTAAAAAGCAGTTAGAATAGTGTGTGGCACATAGCAAGTGCTAAACAAATGTTAGTCATATTTTTACATGTTTGAATGATAAGGATGGTAATTCCAACCTATCTGAAATGAAAATGACCAGCCACGCAAAATCAATATAGTTTTATAACCAGATTGTGATGTTCTGTTTAGATTTACAAATAGCAACCACTGGCAAAAATGAAAAAATTGAACAGCCTGTTTTTCACATTTAGTCTCTATATTGCATATAACCTGTGAGTGATTAGATTTCATTTTTATTACTCTGGTTAAACTGTAACGTGCTCATTATCTCTCCCTGGGTGTGGTCCACCCTCAGAATGCTGTTGGCTTTGTTCAGCATCCTATCTGTTGTTATTTAATTTCAGGAATCACTGCAAATGATTGTGAGAAACTTGTCCAGAAGATACTGTTCATAAGACATGCATTAAGTTATTAATTTCTTAGAGTCTTAAAAGTTGTAAGTTTTTTTTTTAATGGGGAAGAGGGGAGGAGGGAGGTCAGCAAATGACTAGAATTTAACCCAAATGATTAAAGGGACAGGACGTTCCTTTTTTTCCCATGGGGGCAACTGGAGGAAATGAGAACTAAATTTAATGTTATGAGTTCTCATGCTCATAAATTGATGTCTTAGGTTTATGTGTCCTAGTAATTGTGCCCTGCTTTGGGAAGGCTTACCCTGAAAGTTTAGTCTGAAGGTAGAAATTCAGTGGCTGGGAAGGCTGAGCAGAATCTGTGAAATAGATGTGTTGAGAGTTTCTTTCAAGGTATTTATTTCATGGTAAGCAGAGGGCAAATTTGTGAAGTGGGATTTGAGTGTCATTCCCTAGCCATCTTTCTCCTGCCTACCTCACTGGTGAGACTGATGTCAAGACAAGGGGTCCTTCACTCTGTCTGATGACACCAGCTGTCCAGGCTCTGCTGTCAGACACTTGAATTCTGTTTAAAATGTGGGTCAATGTGCTACTGCTCCCAAGAAGGATTTGTTTTACAAGCTTTGCATCTCCAATTGTAGGTTGCAAGGTTTTTATCACTGTGTCATAGATTATATTGCAAGCAACCGAGCCCATGTTGACTTAAGAAAAACAGGAAGTTACTGAAAAAATAAGGCTCATAGATCATGGAATTCATGGAAAAGCTGAAGCATCAGGTCTTGGAAAGGACAAAAGCCATACCGGTTCTGTGAGATCTTTGAAGTAGTATCTAATCACACTCTCTTCAGAGGCCTTGCCTGGGCAGACTCTGATCTTAAGTCTTTGTGTTGCCCTACTCAAGATTCAAAAGCTGGGGAAGGAGCATCTGGCTGGTCCAGCTTGAGGCTAACCCCTGTCTAGGGGAGAGCAGGTGCCAAAATTGCAACAATGGGATGAAAAACAACACCACAAAGGAATAGTGGGGCATTCTTGCTGGAAAGAGAATGATGCTGTGCAAAAGACGTACATTTTTCTACAATCAACAACTAAAGGAATTTCACACATTTGTAAATAGGACACTTTGGAGATACGATAAAGGAGAAGGATTCTCTTGGTGCCCTTGAAATCTTAGCACTGAAGGATGAGCATTTGACGCTGCAATTAATTTGCTGCTTGGGATGCCTTCACCCCACATCAGAGTAGCTGGGTTTGAGTCCCAGTTACATTAGGAATCCAGCTTCCCCTTAATGTGCACCCTGGAAGACAGCAGGTGGTGGCTCAAGTATTTGGGTCAGTCCCACCCAGGTGCAAAACCAAGAATGAGTTCCAGGCTTCTGACTTTGGCCTGCCCAACCCTGGTTGTTGCAGGCATTTGGGGAGTAAACCAGATGATGAGAGTTCACTCTCTCTCTGCCTTTCAAATACATTTTTAAAAATGAATTAAAATCAATCAACCAATAAAGGAGAATTATTCTTTAAGAGAGAAGGAAATCTCAGCTCCTTGGAAGCCATTTTTTTTTTTTTTTCACCTGACAGACATTTTCCTGGTCTGCAATGACAGCACATAAGTCAAATGAGATTGAAGGGACTCCTAGATTCTTTCACTGGTTTTCTCTCAAAAGCTTTCTTTTTTTTTCTTAAGTAGTTTATTTATTTATTTGAGAGGGAAAGACAAAGAGGAGAGTCTTCTATCTACTGGTTTACTCCCTACATGGTCCCAACAACAGAAGCTGTGCTGATCCGAAGCCAGCAGCCAGGAACTTCTTCTGAGTCTCCCAAGCGGGCGCAGGAGCCCAAGGACTTGGGCCATATTCTACTGCTTTCCCAGGCCATAGCAGAGAGCTGGATCAGAAGAGGAGCAGCTGGGACTTGAACACCATGGTGCCCATGTGGGATGCTGGTGCTGCAGGCAGAGGCTTAGCCTATTATACCACAGTGCCAGCCCCTCTCAAAAGCTTTTAATTCACACTTGATTGTATTTGAAAATACTACTGAATTTTTTTAATTTAAGATTTACTTATTTATTTGAAACTCAGAGTTAAAGAGAGGGAGAGAGAGAGAGAGAGAGAGAGAGAGAGAGCAAGTGAGCTTCCATCTGCTGGTTCACTCCCCAAGATGGCTGCAATGGCCCAGGCTGAGCCAGGCCAAAGCCAGTAGCTAGGAGCTTCTTCCAGGTATGCCACATGGATAGCAGCATCCATATGGGATGCTGGCATTATAGGCAGTCGCTTTACCTGCTGCACCGTAGCACCCACCCCTAAATTCTTAAAGCCATAATTTATGGTCTTTTGATATGTCAGTGAAATGTGGTTTCTAAGGAAAATGTTTGCATGGACATGCATATCTAAAGCACTGTTGTGGCTTGTAGTCTATTGCCTGTCTGCAGTGCTGGGGGAATACAGTTTTCTGAATGCAACTCTACACCTACTGTAAGCAGAGTTTGGAGGTATTGAGCATACACACATGCTCTGTGCCAGGCAGTTTTCTAGACACTAGGGATACAATAATAGGTTCAGTAATAGACAGGATAAAGCAAGATTCTTACTTTTTAAAGAATCTTACAGGGAAGGAAATTAATGATAAATACATGCAAAAATACTTAATGAGATAATTATGGAGTTGAATAAGCACTCTAAAGGAAAAAGAGAGGCTACTCTCAAGCTTAACAGAAGTGTTCGCTTTCATCTGTCACACTATTTCTTCTCAAGTCTTTTCTGACTCAGATAATGATGCCACCTGCCACCATCCTCCCAAACGCTCAGGTCAAAGACTTGGGGATCACTGGGGATTGATTCTTTTATTTATTTATTTATTTACTTATTTATTTATTTTTTGACAGGCAGAGTGGACAGTGAGAGAGAGAGACAGAGAGAAAGGTCTTCCTTTGCCATTGGTTCACCCTCCCATGGCCGCCGCGGTCGGCACGCTGCGGCCAGCGCACCGCACTCATCCGATGGCAGGAGCCAGGTGCTAGGTGCTTTTTCCTGGTCTCCCATGGGGTGCAGGGCCCAAGCACTTGGGCCATCCTCCACTGCACTCCCGGGCCACAGCAGAGGGCTGGCCTGGAAGAGGGGCAACCGGGACAGAATCCGGCGCCCCGACCGGGACTAGAACCCGGTGTGCCGGCGCCGCAAGGCGGAGGATTAGCCTGTTGAGCCACGGCGCTGGCGGATTGATTCTTTTCTATCTCTCTTTTCCCTCACCCATGCACTATATTAGTAAATCATGGTAGCCCCACCTCCAAAACATACCCCCAGCCCATTGACTTCTCATCCACTGGTGCCCTCACAACAAAGACCCATTTCCTCCTGTGAACATGGCTTTCATGCACTTCTTAAGGTTTCCTAGTCTCTAATCATGTTTCTCTAGATTCATTCTCCATACTGCAGCCAGAATAAATTTCAAGAAAGTAAATGGGATTATATTCCCCCGGGATTAAAATCTCACCCTCACCTACCAGACCTGCATGATCCAGGCCCCAGCCAGCTCTAGACTCATCTGGAACCCCTCTCTCTTTTATCCCAGGGCTCAACCACCATACCTTTCCCTCAGTCCTTCAGACACATCCAGCTTGCTCTGCCTCATGACCTCTGAACTTGCCTCTGCAACCGCCAATGGCAGATCATCCCAGATTTCAGCTCAAATGTCGCCTCTTCAAAGAGACGGTCTCCACCTATCCTAACGAAAGTCGTCCCCCACCCCCACCCCAGTCATTGTTAATGGTCTGTTTTCTTTTCTGTGTAGCCCTTAGAATCTCAAATGACCTTATTTATCAGTTTGTTTACACTTTGACATCTGTGTTTTCCCAGTACAATAAAAACTTCAGGAGTGCAGGGATTTTTGTCTGTTTTGTTTGCTATTCCATCCCCAGCATCCAGAAAAGTGAATGGCAAGTAGCAGCAGTTCAATCAATATTGTTGCCTCAACAAGTGAAAATAAATGACTGAATTAACAGAAAGTAACTGGAAGTGGGGCTGTTTCAACAGACTCTCAATAAATGAAGACTGAATGTCTCAGGACTATGGGTTTGAGGACTATATAAATTCTAACTTTGCCCTACATAAACTCTAACAGGTTTCCTTGCTGTTCTACCAATACATCTCATACTGTCCAAGGAAGACACCTAAGTGTTCACTATGAGCGTGGATCTTAGCAGATTTCTGTGGGATTTAGGAAGCTCCCAGGCATATCCTTACCCCTGCATCATCAAAAGGCCCTTCTCTTTCTCCCATTCAAATTCTGCTCTTCCTGCTCATGGACACTGTCCCTGTGTTCTTCAACAGGCAGGGCCTGTGAAAACTAGGATTGGAGCAGGTGTTGTGGCCCAGGTTAGGCCACCACTCAGGACACCCATTCCCATTTCGGAGCTCCTGGCCATGGAGTCCAGCCTCTGCTTCCTAACCAGATCCTTCTGATGTACCGCCGTGAAGGCAGCAGATGATGGCTCAACTACTTGAATACCTGAATGTGAAATCAGAGAAGACCCCCTAAAATCTACACTGAAAATGTGGCCCTTAAAGTTCCCTAGAAATGCTATCCAGGGTACCACACATGCTACCGGAATTTGGAGTGCCATACGATTTCACCACGGGCTTATTACTAAATCCCCGATATTAATAAGCTTAAGAGGGTTATTGCCTAATATTTAGAGAAGAATTCTAAATATCAGCACAGATAAACGAAGCAGCATGGTACATTTTACGCTTTTATTTAGTGAGAAAGATGCATAGGAGAGTGAGAGCTTTATTTAAGAGACAGAAGTGAATAGGGGTTCATACCAAACACCAGGAACCAGCCCCATGGATGAGCATCTAGGCCAGGAAGCCGGAGCACAAGGCCTGAAGGCCTTGTGCCCTGAGGCGCAGGGCTACAGCAAGCCCCCTCCTGCAAGAGGCCAGGGAAGAAGAGCGGGGCGGGCCACACCGTGTCCTGGCTTTTAATCCGCTTTTGAAGGTGAGTGGTTAATTATACTAATTGGCTGATGGGCACCCAGGTTTGGCCAGGTAGGGGAATGAGGCCACACAAGGGCGTGGCAAAGGCGTGGTCTTCCAGTCCACAAATCTAATCAATTTTAGCCTGTATGCCTGCCTACTTCAAATGGAGTTCCTGTCTCCAAACTTCTGTCTGGCCCAGCTCTGGCTGTTGGGGGCATTTAGGGAATGAATAAACAGATAGAAGATCTCCCTCGCTCTCTCCACCCCCAGCCCTGCCTTTTAAATAAATAAAAATAAACTTTAAAATAAAGCCGCTGCCTGCAGAGCCAGCATCCCATAAAGGCGCCAGTTAGCGTCCCAGCTGTTCTACTTTGATCCAGCTCTCTGCTATGACCTGGGAAAGCAGATGGCCCAAGTCCTTGGGCCCATGCATCCACGTGGGAGACCTGGAGGAAACTCCTGGCTCCTGACTTCAGATCAATCCAGCTCTGATTGGTGTGGCCCTTTGGAGAATGAATCAGCAAAGAGACCTCTCTCTCTCTCTCTCTCTCTCTCTGCCTCTGTGAAACTCTGCTTTTCAAATAAATAAATAGATCTTTAAAAAGAGAGAGAGAAAGAAAATGGTATTTTTTTTAAATTAGAGGAGAGTCTTAACGTAGTCCCCACTACAACAAATTATGCTGTTTCCCACATGTGTGAAATCGAAGGGGTCAGCACACCTGCAGTGCAATGGATGAGCCTCGCCCTGGGAGAACCACCTGGGTGATCATGGTGTCTCCCCTGCCAGGGAAGTATGTGCCATTTGTTTAAAAAATAAAATTAATGTTACTGATTTAGCAGGAATGATATTGTGACTAAATTTGTAATATATGAGGAGACCTCAAAAAGTGTGTGGAAAATGGAATTAAAAGATAAGTTTATATTGGTGAAAACATTTTTGAAATCCATGCATAGCTTTTCCTAATATGCAATTTCCATAAACTTTTTGAAAAAACCATAAGTATAAAACTCCAAGCAAAGTGCTTGGTACATTATTATTCATTGAATGGTAGCTATAACTATTGATATTTCTTTAGATTGCTAATAAAATTATAATTATGTCTTAATAATTATTAACATGGAAAGTAATATTATGTATATAAGGTCATTATTTATTGAATGTTTCCCTTTTGCTGGTAACTTTATATTTATCTTGCATGTGGTGATTTTGCAGTCTAACTGCTGAATGCATTCATTTTATTTCCCAGCTAGATGTTTAGTACATAGGCTATGTTTTAAAGGTTTTTTAAATAATCCTTCAGTGCCAGACTAATGTGTTTTTTGCAACAAATGCTCAAGAAGTATTTGTCACAAATAATATGATTAGTGGTAGCTCTGAGATTTAGTGACTTGTATTATGTCAGAACATAAGCTTATCAGGAAAATCAGATGAATCTAGGCTGCAATTTTTGTGTAAAAGTTAGGGGTTAGGCCGGTGCCGTGGCTCAATATCCTCCACCTTGCGGCGCCGGCACACTGGGTTCTAGTCCCAGCTGGGGCACCGGATTCTGTCCCAGTTGCCTCTCTTCCAGGCCAGCTCTCTGCTGTAGCCAGGGAGTGCAGTGGAGGATGGCCCAAGTCTTTGGGCCCTGCACCCGCATGGGAGACCAGGAGAAGCACCTGGCTCTTGGCTTCGGATCAGCACAGTGCACCAGCTGCGGCAGCCATTAGAGGGTGAACCAATGGCAAAAGGAAGACCTTTCTTTCGGTCTCTCTCTCTCTCACTGTCCACTCTGCCTGCCAAAAATTAAAAAAAAAAAAAGTTAGGGGTTAGATATGTCAGCTACTTAGTGTGCTGCCACAAGCTTTGCCTTCCATTCCTCCAGCAAATGCTTTGGAGCACCTACTATGTGCCACTTTCTGTTATGGGCAACTAGTAAAGGCTTCTGTCAATGTTCCTGGCATGTTTGTTTTGGAAGCTCCATTTCCCAAGCTGCTTATTCCTCTAGAGACTAGCTCATACATTGCCATCTAAGCACTAAGAAAATATACAGACCTACTGCTTAAAGAGCAGTTGGGATTTGGAGTCAGAAAGCCTGGGTTTGAATTCCAGTTCTGCTAACTCTCTGTATTGAGATCCTGGGCAAGTCACCTGCTTTCAGTAAGCTCCGTGCCTTCAATGTGAAATGAAACTAGTACTCAGGCAGGTATGAAACAAAATAATGCTCACAAAATTTTCAGTGTTGGTGTGTTTTAAGAACGCAATGTATTAGCCGTCATTAAATTACTAGTTCATGCTATTCTAGAATACTAAGAACACTGGACAAGAATGCACCTGGAAACCTATTTTTGAACAAAGAGTGAAGTATTGAATATACACTTAAGTTTTGTTATATGTGTGGCATTAGGATTGAAGCTCTCCATATGTTACGCCATTTCATCTCCACAACACTGTCAAGCAGGTGTTATCAGAGATGAGAATGGCAGGACTCGAGCTAAGCATCTTGGCCAAGTTTATACAGTAGAAAAGGTGCAGCTGAGTTTGTCCTTATCTAAATTCCTTTTATGTAAAAAAAAGGAGCCACCTGTATTTCACACACCATGTCTCTGAGATTCTACATACTTTGCATGGTTTCCAAGGATAGCAGTGCTCAAACTGGTAAAAATCACTTGGGGTGCTTAAAAATCCATCAATCCCGACTTCTCTCGCAAAAGATTCTAGTTTTGTGAATTTGGGATAGAGTACAGGAATCAGCATTTTAGAAATACTCTAAGTGATTCTGCTGCAAATGGTCCCTGGTGACATTCTACAAATAGTCAGAAGGATTAAAATACCTCATTTTAAGATTATGTCATATATATTCAAGATTAGCAGCTCAAGTATTAAGACAAATAACCATGTGATGAAAAGATACACAAGGTTGCTTCAGCAAATTTGTAGAATTAGAAGAATTTTGGGGTACCAAAACTTTTGAATTCCATGCAGAGTTTTTTCATAATACCCATTTCCATAAACTTTTTGAAGACCCATTTTATATTCACCTGCTGTATTTTAGGTTTTATAAAAGTTACATCCTTTGCATTCATTTCACAGTTTACGTAGAAACTGATGACTCTTGAATTGAGTTCCTATTAGTTTTTATGTCGTATCTATGAAATAATGAAGCAATTGTTTGCTTATTTAGTTATGATGATTTGTCACCATATAGAAAATGAATAAATGAGGATAAATACTTTTTAAAAAAAGAAAGGAAGATCCTAAGGGTGATATTTCATTAAAGTTACAAAATTTATGATACCTGATTACTTAAACAGTTGTATTAAGATTTAGCAGGTATTTAGCTGAGGTAATTCCTTTAAAAGAAACCATATAGGTCACACAGTGCTAATAAAATATGTTGATGAATCTTTGAGTATTGCCCTGATTATATTTCCTTGGGGAATGGAGAACTCATTAGCATGAGTTCCATGTCAGTTCTCCCTGCCTTGTTCCCCAAGTGCTTTCCAGACAGGCTTGGCATAAAAGGGTGATCAGAATGTACATAGCATGGCCAAGTTTCAGTGAACGGCTCATCTACCCTCACTGATTAAATACATGCCATGACATAGCATGAAAAGGGTGTTGTGCTTCATTGAGTTTACTTTTCTGTCTGAGAGCTTTAAAAAGGTGCATTTTGGGGAGTGTGTTAGGGAAGGAGAAGTTGTAAGAATTCTTGTGTCTCTGGATTAAACTGCAGATGCTGATTTCCCAGACCAGGAACCCTCAAAGCCGAGAATTTGTTAAACTGGGAGCACCTCTGTGTGTGTGTGTGTGTAGAGACAGAGAGAGAAACATGTTTGCTTTCTGAAACAATAAGTAGTAAAACAGGTTGTTTAGGGTAAAGTCCCTTGAACCAGATAACTGATTTAAAAATACATCTGCCACTAATAGTACCTTATGTTTACATTGTGCTTTGAAAAGTTCAAAGCATTTTCTTATTTATTGTCTTATTTGAACTTCACAACAATCCAATGAAATAGGCACAGCAGGTATTATAATCCAGCACCACTTAAAAGATGGCTCAACTGAGGCACATCAAGCATGTCAAGAAACCTGTTTAAGGCCACAGAACCAGGGACTGTCACCACTAGAATTAGAATGCCAGAATTTTGAACCATAAGCCTGCATTTCCTCTGCAGAAAGTGTCTCTGCCACTGCCTGATCTACCTAGAGCTCACGTGGAGATCTGTGGCTATAATTTAATTGGAGAATTCAAATCAGGCATTGCCCAAAGAGCTCTGCCAAAAGGAGATTGTTTCCTTTAGATCCCGACTGTGTTAGAAACCGGAGGTGGAGAATGGAGTCACTTGTTTTGGACAATACAAATTAAAAACAAACAAAAACACTTTGTAATCAGTTTCTGGATATTTTGGGGGTAATGCTTTCATCAAATCATGTTTTCATTTTTTAAAAGTATCCATTAAGTGCCTTAATAGTATCTATTAAGAGACTGCTCAGTACTTTGGGAAGATACAAAGAAATGCATTTAATTTTTTTTTGGAGGGGGTTGCTTTGAGTTATACAGATAATCACCATTTTATTCACTGTTTATTACCACCTGGTAGAAGAAATGAAAAGCCTTGCTTGCAGAGAAGCAAGATAAACAAAAACAGATGAAGGAACCTGGGCAACTAATTTCCTTCAATTCTCTCCCTGTAGGAGGCTTTAAAAAAAAAAAATCAAGGTGATAAATTGTCCTGCCAGGTACACAAGTTTGCTGTGTCACCTAATCCAACACAGATTTTAACCCTAAAGCTTCCTTGAGACCAGAGACATTAAGTTGAATGTCAGGTTCCCTCAGGAATACTGGGTTTAAGGAACACGTTAGTATCTAGCCCAAAGGTTTCAACATCCAAAAAGCAGCTCTGAAAGCTAGAAAGAAGTCTCAACAGTTCTTCCCCTGACTGGCTTCAAAATGGATTTTACCTCTTGGAAAGCACGCTCAGGGTGCAGACAAAAGTAAACAGAGGCAACAATGGAAGCAAGCAGTCAACAGAGTAGGTAAAGGCTTTGTCATTCGGGTAGAGGATAATCAAGAGTTCGCTGATGGGTGTTGAGGTGTTTTGGAAGTCGCCCTCCTGTTAAACATTTCCCTGGCGGCTGGTGTTGTGGTACAGTAACCTAAGCTGCCACCTGCAACAAACACCAGCATCCCACCTCGGAGCATTGATTGAGTTCCAGCTGCGCTCCACTTTTGATCCAGCTCCATGCTGATGCACCTGGGAGGGCAGCAGCAGATGGCCCAAGTGCTTGGATCTCATGAGCAATCCAGATGAAGCTCCAGGCTCTTGATTTTGGCCTGTACCAGTTGCGACCTTTTGGGGAGTGAACCAGTGGATGGAAGATCTCAAACTTTCTGTCTCTCTGTCTTTGTCACTCTCCTCTTCCAATAAATAAATTAATCGTTTAAAATTTCCCTGGTCAAATTTCTTCACTTTCTTTTTTTAAAGTTTGTTTATTTGAAAGTCAGAGTTACAGAGAGAGAGAGAGAGAGAGAGAGAGAGAGAGATCTTCTATCCACTGGTTCACTCCTCAATTGGCCACTATGGCTGGAGCTGGTTTGATCTGAAGCCAGGAGCCAGGAGCTTCCTCTGGTTCTCCCCCACGGGTGCAGGGGCCCAAGGACTTGGGCCATCTTCCATTGCTTTCCCAGACCATAGCAGAGAGCTAGATCGGAAGTGGAGCAGCCGGTTCTTGAACCTGCGCCCATATGGGATGCTGGCACTGCAGGCGGCGGCTTTACCCACTATGCAACAGTGCTGGCCCCAAATTTCTTTACTTTCTAGCACAAACACCTTTAAACCTGTGGGCAAATTTTGTCTTAATACTTGCACATATTTTAAGTGCTGAATTGATGTTTCTTTATATTATATGTACACAGATAATGTCATTGAGTGAAATACTCTTTTTATGTTGTGACAGGTTGGGCTCAGTCCCCAGAGTGGGTATGTGAAACAATGTGTATGTTCATAGATACAGCTTAGTTGTCTGTGTGTGTGTATGTATGTATGTAAATACTGGAGACTCAGACTTAACCCCAGCTCTGTCCATAACACTGTTCCCATTTTACTTCTCTGGGTTTTCATGTTTTCCACTTGTAAAAGTTATAGGACTGGGGCCAGCATTGTGTTGTGGTGGGTAAAGCTGATGCAGCAATTTGGTGAGCGAACCAGTAGATAGAAGAGCCCTCTTCTCTCTCTCTCTCTCTCCCTCCCTCCCTCTCTCTCTTCCTCTCTCTCTCTTCCCACAACCACCCCTGGAACTCTGCCTTTCAAATAAATAAATAAATCTTACAAAAATGATAGGCTGGACTAGACGAGATCTAAAACTTCTTTCAACTCTACCATCTGATGTTCCAGTGTTCAAAGATGCTTTAGCTATTATTTAACACATATTGTAGTACATCAGTCACTTAGTATCTCTGATTTGCAAAACAATTTCAGAATAGTGGAAATAATATAGTTTGGTAATGTTTTTAAAATAAAATACTTGCTTTTAAACCACATTTTCAAGAAACAAATTTAGTGTGGAACATGTTTGCATTATATAACAAATATAAACATGTGAATGTCATAAAATCACAGAATTAGGAAATTTTAATCCAACTTCCTCATTTTACAAAATAGGGAACTAAGGGCCAAATACAGTTAGTTACTTGCTCAAGATCACAAAGGTAATTAACAAAGTCTGTCCAAAGTAAATTAATGCCAGAATATTTTCCACAGTTTTCCCTATTAATATTTCAAGACCACACCTATGAACAAAAAACTCATAGTCATTCAGTGCTTAAATCAAAGAATATTAAAAATAAAATTTAAGGTCATAATGTGTCATGTGAACATATCACATTTTTAATAGTCTACTTCATAGATTCACATGCATTTAATTGTTAATCCACTTGAGTTTCTTAATTTTGCTGGTCATTGAATTGCCACTGAACTAGCACAGTACTCTGCTATCATTTTGTAGTTACTTTAGCTCTTTTTTGTCTCTTGATAAATGATATTGTGATTTTTATAACATATGAGTACATGTGTTCTAATACTGGCATTCACGGAAATTCTGCGAACTCTTAAAGGTTTTAGTAGGACTCAAATTGATTGGTCTCAGTGACATAAATTTTACTTTCTTATTCTTTTCACTCCTGTATTAAATATTAAAAGTCTTTCTTTTAAGTCACTGTGTACTCACATCTCATGAGGGATCTGTCCTTAATGTGTTGTCCAATGTGAAGTAATGCTATAACTAGTACTGAAACAGTATTTTTACACTTTGTTTTTCTGTGTGGATGCAAACTGATGAAATCTTTACTTAGTATATACTGAATCGATCTTCTGTATATAAAGATAACTGAAAATGATTTAAAAAAAACCCTTGGTGTTATATTGGAAATTGCATAGATAATTAATCAATTTTTTTAAAAAAAATCATGTAGGATCTCTGTCCTTAATGTGCTGTACATTGTGAATTAATACTATAACTAGTACTCCAACAGTATTTTTCACTTTGTGTCCCTATGTGAGGGCAAACTGTTGAGATCTTTACGTAATATGCACTAAACTGATCTTCTGTATATAAAGAGAATTGAAAAGGAATCTTGATGTGAATGGAAGGGGAGAGGGAGAGGGAAAGGGGAGGGTAGTGGGTGGGAGGGAAGTTATGGGGGGGAAGCCATTGTAATACATAAGCTGTACTTTGGAAATTTATATTCTTTAAATAAAAGCTTTATATAAAAAAGTCTTTCTTTATAAACTTATCATTTTAGTACAAAGGTTGGACATTAAATATTGTCACATATTACTAATCAGTTTCAAGACACACGATTTTATTTTTGCCATTGAGGTTGGGGCTCTTTAAAATTGTTGCTTCTAGCATCTCATTGACTCACACTAAAAACCAGAGCTTCAGTCCCTGGATCACCCAATTAATTTTAACCTTGACCTCCCACAGCTGTACTGCTTCTACACAGTCCAAAAAAAAAAAAAAAAGTCCCTGATTCCACCCTTTCTGCTTCTCGCGAAGCAACAGTGGAGAGGAAAAACAAAACCCATTCCTTTAAGAAAGATTCCGCCTCCTCTCCCCAGCAAGCGCCCAAGGGTAATCGTGGAGTCTCCACGAAGTCACACACTTTACTCCTGCGCCCCGGGAGAAGCCGCGCCGCCGCTGTGTGGGGCTGCAGCGGGTTCCTGTGCAGCACTGCAGACTGCACACCTCGACACCGAGACGCAGGCACGTCCGCCACCCTGGACTCCAGGAAGCCTTGGCTCTTCAGCGGGTGAGCAGATTCTGTATCCATTTTGTCCAGAAGCTGTGGGAGAGGGGACGATCGTGGAAACGCGGTTCGCCAGACATGCTTAAAATGAATTATGTGAATCTGCCTTCCTGGAGGGGGGGGGGTCTAGATTTGTGACCGGCAAATGCCCTGTACACTGGTGACTATTATCTGATGTGTGCCCTTAGCATACTTTTTTTTTTTGCAATTCATAAAGATCAACCTTAATGCATGCAAAGCTTTTTTTTTTTTTTTTTGGCTTTTAAATGCAAGAAAACATCCAGCCACTCCCAATCTCTCCCTCAAATACTGCAGATATTTTAAAACGCCAAATAAAATGACAGGCTGAGCATTTAAAAAATACTGTTTTCTTCCCAAAGCCGGGAAGCCGTATCCCTACCATTCTTAAGGAGTATTTCAAAATATGAAGGCATGGTTAGATTTTGAGCAAACGGCGAGATGACGGTAGACTAAAAATCTGTGCAGCCCCAGTCCGGGGGAGAGAGAAAGCGAGGATAAAAGGAATCACAGCTCGTGCCAAAATGAGATTCATTTTCCACACTTCCTATGTGGGAAGAGGAAACTACATTTTAATTAGCGCATTTTTTCGGGAGGAGACAGGGGATGAGGATGAGGGGGACGGCGAGAGGTATTCGAGGGGGTGAGGAAGGAAATGAAGTGGACGGTCGCCAGTGCCTTGGGAGCCACGGGAGATAAGGGTGGGGAGCGAAGTTTGCTGTGTGTTAGGGTGGGGTCGACCCAAGGGGCGTGAATCACTGGAATGGCGCTCGGAGGGGGTGTGCAGCGGCGCCTTCGTGCCCGCGGAGGACGTGCGTGCGGGAGGGCTGTGCAAGCCGTGGGTGGCGGCCGAAGGCGCGCGCCGCCGGGAGGGCTATTTCGAGAACAGGTTGGGGTGGGAAGCGCGCCCGGGCGGCGGCGGGTGGGCGGCCCGTGTCACCTGTGGATGCACCCCCCACCCCAGCCCCGCAGGCGTGAGTTGCAAAGTTTGCTCGGCCCGGGATTCGTCTCCCAGGCCGCTGCGGTCGGCGCCCGGTCCCTTCGCCTCCCCGAGGTCAGTTCTCGGAAGGTTACGAGGTGCGAGGGGCCGGAGCGCGAGCGAAGGTTTCCGACGGGTCCAAAGCGGGCAGAACTGGGGGCGCCCCTGCCCCGCTCCGCGGTGGAGGTGAGCTGAGACGGGGCGCCCCCCAAAGCAGCCCTGCCGAGCGGGAAACCCAGGCCCCTCCAATGCGGGGGGCGTGCGGAGTGTGTGGAACCTTGGCAGTGGCCTCCCCCCCAGAAGAGGCGGCAGCCCGTGTGGGCGGTGGAGCCTCAATCTGCAAGCCGCGACCCCAGCCTCCAGCTTGGTGGCGGGGCCCGGGATCCGAGCAGCGTAGGGCGGTAGACGTTTCCGAGGCGGCCCCCTCCCCCTCGCGGTCCGGTTTCCGTCGGGGTAGTTTCCCCCTCCGGCCCTCAGGGGACGCCACAGATCCGAGCCGCACAGCCGGAGGAGGACGTTGACGAGGCGCCAGGCAGCCGCCCCACTACAGGCCCTCCCGGCGGCCGGGGTCCGTAGGCCCCCACGCCTGGGCTTCAGCGAGGGAGAGTAGGGGGCCCAGGGGGCGGGACCGGGGTGCGCGGGGGCGGGGCCAAGGCGCGCGAGGGGCTGTGAGAGGCGGAACCACGAGGAGGCGGGGCCGCGACGTTCGGGGGCTGCGAGGGGCGGGCCTAGAGGGGGCGGGGCCAGGCGCTTGGGGCTCGGGGCGGGGCTTGGGGCGGGGCTGGGGCGGGGCCGAGGGACGCTCGGGGGAAGCTCGGCCAGTCCCGCCGGAGCGTGAGCCGCCAACCCGTAACGGTCGCCAGGGCGAGGGGCGGGAGGGGAAGGAGTGGGGTTTAAATCATATATTTCCAAAGCTGAGCGAAAGCGAGCGGCGCGGTGACCCAGGTGTCGCAGCTTCCTGCTGCTCGGGGCTCGGCGTCCAGGTCCCTCCCTCCTCACGCCCCCTCCCCTGCTCTCCCCTCCCCTTTGGAGCGGCGCGGCGCTTAAGAGGCGGCTGCGGCGGGTCGGGCGGCCGCTGCAGCCCCGGCGGCTGCGGAGCAAGAGGCAGGGAGGCACAAAGCCGGCTGCGCGCTGCGAGGTAATCCGGAGGGGACGGGAGGCGCGGCGTTGCGCCCCTGCTCCCGGCCGGGACGCGGCGCCCGCCCCGGGGCTGGCTTCGGGGACCCTTCCCCGGGGGTCGCGCGGGCGTGGGGACTTGGCGTGGGCCGTTCCCGCGCCTCAGGTGAGGGGCGCGTACCTGCGGGCTGGCTGCGGGGCGCGGGCGTGGGCCGGACGCTCTCGGGCGGCTGCGGCTTCCCCCTGCGGGGGCCGGGAGCTGTGTGAGACCCGGCTGCAGCCTGGGGGCCCCGGGGGTCCTTGAGCCCCGGAGGTGCGCTCCCCGAGGGTGGGAGGTTCCCGCGCACGGACTCGGTGGAGGAGAAAGGGAGGGAGGGCTGGCTTGTTCCGCTTCTCTCTTCCTCCTTTAAGCAAACTTGGGTCACAGGGTGAAAGTGTTGACCCCCCCCATCTGCGCCCCCATCCCCCCGGCGCGCGCGCGCACACACACACACACACACACACACACCACCCTCCAAACGTACACACGTTGGGTTGCGCTTCCTGCGCGGGGTGACAAACAGAGTTGGCCGCGGATCTGGTTCGCGGGTGGCTGGGGCAGGTCCAGCCCCTTCGGAGGAATGCTGCCAGAGCTGAGGCCAGGCCGCAGACAGGTAGGAGAAGCCACGAATGGCCTCAGATGCACTGTTTTGTCGTTGTGGAGACTAAATGGCCAGTAGGTAGGTGCCCGTTGAACAGGGAAAGTGTAAGGAAAAACCACTAGTATCCCTGCACATGTCCTGCTGGAGTTGACCTACTAGAGGGGTACGGGATTTAACTCCACCGAGAGGCTTGGAGTGGGGATTACTTGCAAGGTTGACGGAGGAATTGATAAGACTGTGTGGGATGGGACCAGCTACGTAATCGTGTGTGCATTTTTACGTTGAATTATGCGACTTCTTAGATTGAGCTGTAGGAAATGGTTGCTTTCTTTGAACGTATTCCATGTACCTGGTGCCAGGTACATCCTTTGGTGTTGGAAGACTTCTAATGGGACTGTTAATAAAGGGAATTACAGTAAGAGTACATTGTAATTTGTCGCTTTTAAATTAATGTGCTTGACCATTAAGGTTTGTAGTGACGATCTGGGACTGACTCGTGTGTACGGTTAAGTTACTTTTGGAGTATTCGTAGAAAGGTTTTAAATCTGTCTCCATTTCATTCTGCTTGCACAGAAACTCGTTTTCTTTTGCTAAAAGCCAGCAGAGTAATTTTGCAGAGGGAGGACCAGGAAAAAAAAAAAATGGCCACTTTTGCTGTATTTAACTCTTCGTGCGTCTAAAGAGCTCAGTCTATGCTAACTCTTAAAGTTGACCTAAATTGTTGGCATGTTGGTAATAGTTGCCTTTAAAGAAAAACAGTCGTGTTTCTATTTTGAACGTTAAATGTAACTGAAGGAGTTTTTGAGATAGGTCTGAGACTTTCCATGATGGCAGCTTTTGACATGTGTGATATCAGGAAATGTTTGGCAAACGTTTGACATGATGTAGGTGATCATGTTGCACTTAGGAAATCTGTATTTTGCATGGTAAGAGGATTATATTTTCATAATGTTGACTGAAAATGAGAAAATTATATTGTACACTTTGCTATTTCCAACCCCATTTTTCAATAATGTTATACTGGAATAAATGTGAGTTCTGCTCAATGATCTGGATTTGGTTTTTGAAAAACCAGAATGTGTTTTGAAACTTAGAGGACATAATACCAACACAGCTCACCACTCACACAATCCTAAAGCCTAAATACAAGGTGGTGTCCAACTTAGGAGGTTTGCAAGGTTTCCTGAAGTAGACTTATCATGACCGAGTGCTTTTGTCACAGGTAAGCTTACAGCTGGTTAGTCTCCCACATCTCAGATTAGTTGATGAGTAGTCCTTGGTGGCAGCATGTACATATATGATGAGGGAATGAGAAGTATTTCAGTGGAGGGAAGAAATGACATGAAAACATAGAAACCCAACTCTGAACAACTGAGTTCATAGAATGAAGAGCAATAATCCTGTCAACCACGTTGTGATATGTAATGTGCTTGACATAGAGTCTGTATCCAGTAAGTGCTTTTTTGTTTATCATCAGTATATAAAATGACATGTGTTTTGAAGGCAATTAGTTTTATCATGCTGCTCAGTGCATGAAGACTCAGCAAATATTTGTAACAGCCATTGTTTACTTGCTTTACCTCTGGCAGTATTTACCAGGCAATAGTCTAAGAGCCTTATATGATTTAATTTACTTAATCCTCTGAACAACCCAGTGATTTAACAGAGGCATGGACAGGCTAAGTATCTTGCTGTTTCTAAACCCAGAGTCAGGGCCTGTGTCACCACTGGAATTTGGAACTGTTTCACTCATGGTAATCTTTACAAATCAATGAAAGGTGTTTGTAGTATTCTGAAGTCTACCAGATGCACATAGCATTTAGCCACACCCTCTTGTATTAATACTACTGATTGTGTTTACATCAGAAGGTTTGTGTTTAATCTGTATTAAGTAGTCACCTTTTGACTTTGGAAGAAAGAAGATTGTTTTTTGATACACACAACATATGTTTTACTAAGATGCCAGAGTATGTTATCTGTTTAATTAGTGAAGATTAAAGTTTTTTTCATTTTAAGCTTGTCAGTTGAGTAGAGTTCCAAGTGGCCCAGGGGGGTACTAATGCCCATAGGAAATTCTGGTTCTGCCAGAAATCTGCAGAAATCTGCTCTTCCTTTTGGGTCCACATTAAACTGAGATGGATTTAGCCTAAATTTATTCTAAGTTAACTTTCCTTCTAAATTAAGTTTCTTCTAAATTAAATGAAAAAATATAACTTGTACCTTATACTTTGTCTCATTCCTTAAGGAGCTGTGTGTTACTGCTTCACTGTTTTAGTTGATATGTCAAGAAATTAATTATAATCTAAATTAGGAGTTGTTTTTAAATAGTGTTTAGAATTATTGTAGATAGCTGACATGTCTTCTGATGATTTAGTGAAATGTTACTATTAGAAAAAAGTTTGAATATAGGTATGTTGAATTAAGAAAGCACAGGTATATTGAAGACACGGTTGCTAACCTGCTTCTCACACTAAATTAACACTTCTTTATTTTTAAAATTTTATTTTATTTATTTGAAAGGCAGAGTTAGAGAGACAGACAGACTGACAAAGAGTCATGTTCTTCCTTTTAAACACAGACCAATTTGAAATCATTCAAACCAAATTTGAAATTCAGTGGTTATAGGCTGGCATGACATTGAGATTCAAAGTGAATGCCTGAATACTTTATTTCATATCTTCTGTGTTAATGCTCATCATTTGAACTTAGGACCCACACCACAATATTTATAGGTGAGATTGTATGAGATCCTTTGGGTTCTGCCAGAGATTAAATTCTACTGGCCAAAAGCCAGTAATGTAATATATACAACTCAAATGTAATGAGTTGTATATATCAAGGGTATTCTCTAAAGTACTTGTACAAATTAGAAGCCTTTCACTAAGACTTGGGGAAAAAAATGTCTGTTATCTGTTAGATGAATTTATGGTAGTCCTCACCCGCCCGCCCCTGCCATCCAAGGTTTTGTTTTCTTTGGTTTCAGTTACTGAGTCAACTGTGGTCTGAAAATATTAAATGTAGGGGCCAGCATTGTGGTGTAGTGGGTAAAGCCTGTGACACCAGCATCCCATATAGGTGCCGGTTCGAGTCCTGACTGCTCTACTTCCAACTGAACTCCCTGCCAATGTGCCTGGGAAAGCAGCAGAGGATGGCCCAGGTATTTGGGCCCTTGCACCCACATGGGAGAAATGGAAGAACCTCCTGGCTCCTGACTTTGGTATGGCCCAACCCTGGCCATTGTGGGAGTGAACACATCTGGGGAGTGAACCAGCAGATTGAAAATCTCTCTCTCTCTCTCTCTCTGTGTAACTCTTTTAAAGAAATAAATCTTTAAAAAAATTAAAGTATTAAATGGAAAGTTCCAGAAACAGTTCATAATTTTTGAATAACTTATTACAGTGTATTGTTGTAATTGTTCTATTTTATTATTGGTAATCTTTTATTGTGCCTATTTTATAAATTACTCTTTAGCATCGGTATCTATTTATAGAAAAAAACAGCATATTATGTGGTTTGATATTATCCATAGTTTCAGTCATCTATGAGGGGTTTTGGAACATATCTCCTGCAGTTTTGGGGGCCACAGAAAAAGGATAATTATTTTTCTTCTAGCAGTAGCTAATTATGGACACAGAGACACACACACACACACACACAAAATCATACTACTGGGAAGAGTTTCTTTCAGGGAAAGTTAAAAGTAATTCACCTGGCTTTTATTCAGTAAATAATTGTTGAGTATCAACAGTATTCATAGAGCAACGACTTTATCTGAAAATTGGGTAAAAAGAGGTTTGTGGACTTACTGTTTATTTTAGAGCATGTTTGATTTTAATAATGCATCTATTTATATCTGGATAAATCTCAAAATAAGATTAAAAATCAAATTAATTGTAGAAAAAGTTGCTTTACTTGTCCTAAAGCCTTAGGTTGCATAGATAATCAATCTCTGGTTTCCTTAAATTATTTTTGGTTGAATATCTTTGAAAAAGCTCTATTAATTTCTTTCAGGCTTCTAGGACATGACTTACTACATTTAAAGGAGCAGTTCAATGAAAAATATCCTGGAAACCTCAAAGAATGAATGTGGTTTACAGAGTTGTCCAGTATCCAGTATAATCCTAATAGTAGCATGAGTACCAAAAGGTATGAAACTAACCCTTGTTTTTTTTTTTTTTAAGATTTATTTATTTATTTAAAAGTCAGAGTTAAACAGAGAGAGAAAGAGAGGAAGACAGAGAGAGGGAGAGAAGTTTTCCAACCTCTGGTCCACTCCCCAACTGGCCACAATGGCTGGAGCTGTGCTGATCTGAAGCCAGGAGCCAGGAGCTTCTTCCAGATCTCCCACGTGGGTGCAGAGGCCCAAGGACTTGGGGCATCTTCCATTGCTTTCCCAGTCCACAGCAGAGAGCCAGACAGGAAGTGGAGCACCCAGGTCTCGAACCAGCACACACATGGGATGCCAGCACTGCAGGTGGCGGCTTTACCTGCTATGCCACAGCACCGGCCCCAACTCTTGGTTTTAAAAAACTTATCATTCGTATAAGTTTGCTTCTAATTTTTGTTTGTATGTGTGTTTAAATGTTTATTTATTTGAGAGGCAGAGAGTAAGAGCACATCTGCTTCTTACGTCCCCAAATGCCTATCCAGGCCAGAGCCAGGAATCAGGAACTCAATCCAGGTCCCACATATGGCTGGCATGGAATCCAACTACCTGCTGTCTCCTGGGCCCATGTTAGCAGGAAATCCAGAAGTAGCATTTAAATCTCTAAAATTGTTTCTTGAGAAGATAGTGTAGATTGTTTTTGCTATGCTAAAAGCAGAGCTGTTTTGTACATGACGTGTAGGCTACAGCATATGTTTATGTCTTTGGAATGAGGCCACATCTAAATTGAGCCTTTACCTGATGTCGTGCCACCATATACATTACACTTGCATTTTTTAAAAAGTTGGCTTTATTTAGATCTTAGTTGGAGATGGTAGGTCTTGCTGATGCAGGATGAACTTTGAAACCTCCTTGTTTCAAATTCCTTGAAACTAGGCCTGAAGATACTATGTGTAGGCAGTACATTAACCAGCCTTTAAGACTGCTGCCTCCTAAAATAAGGCTACAATTTGAATTTAGGGTTATGAAAATTTTTTCTGCAGTGGGCATGCATGATTTCCAAAAGGTAAAAATTTCCCGCAGCCAACTAAAGGATGAAACCACTTCTGTACTATATGTTTTGTTTTTTTTTTTAAATTTATTGAGAGAGAGAGAAAGTGTGAGAATTAGCTCCCATCTACTGGTTCACTCCCCCAAATACCTCCAAGGGCTGGGAGCTGGACTAGGCCAGACCAGGGGCCTAGAATGCCATCTGTGTTTCCCACGTCGGGGCAGGAGCCAAATTTTTGAGCCATCTTCACTGCCTCATGGGGTCTGCCTTGGAGAGAAGCTGGATTCAGGACCTGGAGCCAGGAGTCAAAACCGGGCACTCCAGTGGGAGGTACAGTGTTCCCAGCCTGAAGCTTGCTCCTATTTCTGAGAAATTTAAAGGCAGTAACATAATGTTCTTAAAATGAATGTCTCAGGAACTATACTGTGTATGTTAGTGAAACAAAATCGTTTTAATGCTCTCATTATACATTAAGGCAAACAGTGGATTAGACAAGACCACAACCTAACTCCAAGTGACACATATGAAATTGTTATTATTTTCACTATTTCTCATATCCCTGCTCTCTTATTCTTGTACTTTCTTACTCTGCCTCTTCCCCACCAAGGAAATGCTCACCTTGGATGGAAGGAGAAAGGACAGAACAGTATAGGTGTGAGTCACTCTGCCTGTATAACTTAGCCCCCCGGTGGTTGTTTATTGGTTGCCTCCCAGAGGAGCTACAGTTTCAACAATATAGAGGACAAGCAGGGGGCCAGTAAAGTTGCCGCCTGCAGTGCTGACATCCCATATGGGCACCAGTTCAAGTCCTCGCTTGTCCACTTCTCTGCTCCTGCTAATGCACCTGGGAAAGCAGCAGAACATGGTCCAAGTCCTTGGGCCCCTGCAGCCACATGGGAGACTTGGAAGAAACTCCTGGCTCCTGGCTTTGGATCAGCCCAGCTCCGGCCCTTGTGGCCTTTTGGAGAGCGAACCAGTGAATGGAAGATTCTCTTTCTTTGCCTCTGCCTCTAACTCTGCCTTTCAAATAAATAAATAAATCTTAAACAAACAAAGGAGACAAGCAGGTTGGAGAAGTGCTGAGTTGTTACTATCTTGGAGATTGGTGTATGTCTTTAATTTGTCACGAGTAGCAGTGTTTCTGTGAAGTTCTTTCTCAGTGACTCAGCTCATCCTGGGCAAGGACAACATTTTCTTTTCCATACAGTATTCTTATCCTGCCATCTTTTGATCTGCTGGAATGACTACTGTAGCAGAGAGATGGGTTGATTCAGAGTCCTCATGATAGAGATGATTAGACTTACTTGGTATATCTGAAGAAGTATATTTTAGGGCTTAAGGCCTCCTAAGGGACTCTTCAAGCCATTGTACTTTTTAATCCTTCAGAAGTTAGAGCCAGCAACTATTAGTTGCATTGTCATTTCTCTTCTCATTTATCTTCTTAAAACATGAGAAAAAGATTCTATAAAGTTAGCCTTTTAATATCTGAGAAAGTGGTTTAGGAAGGGCGTTGATTAGCTCTCAAGTAGAGTTGTGAATGGAGATGAGTGCTTCAGAGGAGTAGAATGCTTCCTTGCTGCTCTGCTTGAGTGGCATGTGAGAGGTGGAAAGGGGAAAGAGATAGGCATTTAGGTTGATACATTGTTTTTATTCTTTCTTCCCACTCCTAATCCTTTTAAAAAAAAGGAAAAAAAAACTTTAAAGCTCTGTTCCTCTTACCTTGCTTTTCTCTTTTGACTTACTGTGAAGGCTGAGTTCTCTCTCCAAGAGAAAGGTGGGTTTTTTTTTTTTTAAAGATTTATTTATTTAAGAGTTATGGAGAGGCAGAGAGGGGGAGAGAGAGAGAGAGAGAGAGAGAGAGAGAGAGAGAGTGAGAGAGTCAGAATCTTCCATTCACTGGTTCACTCTCCAAATGGCCGCAACAGCCAGAGCTGGGCTGATCAGAAGCCAGGATCCAGGAGTTTCTT
This sequence comes from Sylvilagus floridanus, assembly GCA_949820135.1. Taxonomy (NCBI): domain Eukaryota; kingdom Metazoa; phylum Chordata; class Mammalia; order Lagomorpha; family Leporidae; genus Sylvilagus; species Sylvilagus floridanus. Next base: position 61,428,450 of record OX463235.1, read on the forward strand.
TCAGGTCTCCCACATAGGTACAGGGGCCCAAGCACTTAGGCCATCTTGTACTGCCTTCCCAGGCCATAGCAGAGAGCTGGATCAGAAGTGGAGCATCTGGGACGTGAACTGGTGCCCAATTGGGATGCCAGCACTGCACGCAGTGGTTTACCCACTACGCCACAACACTGGCCCCCGAAAGGTGGAATTTTTAAGGTGATGTCTATCTGGTTGCTAAAAATTTAGGCTTGCAGTTGGAGATTGTGCTAGAAAGAATTTTCTTCTCTCTCCACACTGTCTGCCTTTTGAATTTCAAATAAATATCTCTGAAACAGACGTGAGAAACTTGATAGTTGGGAGCCATTATGTATTATGTATTTGTAAAATAATCTTATCAGTGGATCTGAAATTTATGCAGCATTAAACAATTTTTAGTCTTTTTTTCTCCCCAAAGCTAGCTTTGCAGTGATTTTTGATTAGAATGTTTGATTCTTTTTAGTGGGTCTCAGAAATGTTGAAAGTAATACATCTCATTTTCTGCCTTGGTGAATGTGGATAATGATAAAAATCATAATTCTGTGAATACTTCATTATTGTTAGATACCCTAATGAAATGTGTGATAGACAAGAACTTGGTCACTAACCGCTGAGAGTCTGGCACCACTATCACAGAATGGAATAGGGAAGGAACATATCATGCCTGAATGACAAGAGTGAATTTGCTTGATGTAGTGAAGGCTCTGAGAAGCTGATTACCTGGTAATCACCTGAGTTAGGTGATTTATATTATGTTTGATGTCTTTTTTTAAAAGATTTATTTACCTACTTGAAAGTCAGAGTTACATAGAGAAGGAGAGGCAGAGAGAGAGAGAGAGAGGTCTTCCGTCCGCTGGTTTACTCCCCAACTGGCTGCAACGGCCAGAGCTGCGCTGATCTGAAGCCAGGAGCCAGGAACCTCCTCCTTGGGCCATCTTCCACTGCTTTTCCAGGCCATAGCAAAGAACTGCATCAGAAGTGGAGCAGCTGGTACTCGAACTGGCACCCATAAGGGATGCTGGCACTGCAGGCGGCGGCTTTACCAGCTATGCCACAGCGCCGTCCCTGGTGTTTGATGTCTTAAAACCAAAATCTTGGGGCCCCTGCTGTGGCACAGCACATTAAGCTGCCATGTATAGTGCCAGCCTCTCATGGGTGCCGGTTCTAGTCCCTGCAGCTGTACTCCTTGCTAATGCTAATGAGCTGAGGATGGCTCAAGTCCTTGAGCCCCTGCACCCATGTGGGAGACCTGCAAGAAGCTCCTGGCTCCTCTTGTCTTCAGCCTGGCCCAGCCCTGGCCATTGTGGTACCAGCAGATGAAAGATCTCTCTCCATCTGTGACTTTCAAATAAATAAGAAGCAAACAAAAAGCAACGAAATCTCCTTAGGCTCTTTTAAAGTGGCTGGCTTGACCAATCTGCTTTTGACGCATGTGTTTCCAGAGAGATTGTGACTATCAGTTGAGTGCTTTGAACAAAGAATTCCCTGCTTTGTATTACACCCAAATGCCATATAGAAGATACTTCTGGACTTCATTTAATTTGGGCTCAAAGGGAGGAGTGCCATCTACTGAATAGCCAGCATCAAGTTGAGCAGCTCCTAAGTTTTCCTTGCAGAGCTCTCAGCCAGTTCCTGGAGAATCCAGGCCCAGACTCATTTGGAGGATTTGACAGGATCTCAGTACCAAGGGGGAATTGTTGCCTGCTCAAGTTTAATTATGTTTCTCAGCGTGAGGCCTAAACACATGATGAAGAACTAATTCAGCACTTGTTGGAATGCATGGGAAAGGTGAGGCCTTCAAAAGTTATTGGGACTTATATTAAAAGGAGTCTAGCAGTGGTGAAATCATTTTTAAATTCAATGATAAAGAAAATTGTTTTAATGAGACATCCTTCATTTAGTAAGTCTGGCTCCTTGCAGACAAAGATCTCAAGATATATTCGGACTGAAAATCAGCAAACAAATCATTTGCTTAAAATTGAGGTTTTAAGAGTTCTTGAGTATTTTGATAACTGTCTCAGTTTCTAAGGCAGTGATACCTATTTGATTGAAGTCACTCTTTCAGAGTGGGTTTTGTTCTGGTTTGGTCTGTGCAAGTGGTCTTCCGTTTTGTTGTTAAGAAACTGTCTGTGGTAGTAGCTGTGGGAGGAACTGGAGATAGTAGAACCACTTATAGGTCAGTGAAGGTTTGGAATAGGCCTGCCAGAGGCAGACAAGAAGGTACTTTGACAATATGAATTGAAAGAAAGTTTTGAAATTATTAATATAAAATATGCTAAACTGTTATGTCTATTATATATACTTATTTCATTAGTAACCATATTTTTTACTTCACTAACCCCCCAAGGATCATGTTAAGTACTTTACATAAATTATCTGAAGTTTAGTGAACTTCCCGAATATCATACAATTAATAAATGTTAGACAAGATTTGAGCTCAGAATTAATGCCCTTAAACACTGTGCAATACTGCTGATTTATTTAAGCTTATTATTGTTTTTTACTGCATAGACGATTTCAAGTAGAATTAGGACGGTATTTTTGCCTCTGCTGGAAAATACAAGTACTGTTTCTGTTTGGAAAAAGAAAGGAGGGGACAGGTGTTTGGTCACAGTAGTTACCACTTGGGACGCTTGCATCCCAAATCAGAGTGCCAGTTGGCATCCTTCTTTCACTTCCGATCCACCTTCCTGCTGATGCACGTTTTAAAAGGTAGCAGGTGATGGCTCAAGTACTCCCTGCTGCACGCAACGGAGACCCAGGTTGAGTTCTCAGCTTCTGGATGCTGTCTGGCCAAGCTTTGGCTGTTACAGGCATTTGAAGAGTGAACCAGTGATAGAAGGTCTCTCTGTCTCCCTTTTTTAAAGTTTATTGTTACGTGTGTGTATATACACACACACACACACACACACACACACCTTGCACTTGCAAATAAAATGAAAAGAAGTAAGTTTTTTTTTTTTTGACAGGCAGAGTGGACAGTGAGAGCGAGAGACAGAGAGAAAGGTCTTCCTTTGCCTTTGGTTCACCCTCCAATGGCTGCCGCGGCCGGCGCGCCGTGGCCGGCGCGCCGTGGCCGGCGCACCGCGCTCATCCGGTGGCAGGAGCCAGGTGCTAGGTGCTTTTCCTGTTCTCCCATGGGGTGCAGGGCCCAAGCACCTGGGCCATCCTCCACTGCACTCCCGGGCCACAGCAGAGAGCTGGCCTGGAAGAGGGGCAACCAGGACAGAATCCGACGCCCCGACCCAGACTAGAACCCGGTGTGCCGGCGCCGCAAGGCGGAGGATTAGCCTGTTGAGCCACGGCGCCGGCTTTATGAATAATTGAAGGGAGAGAGCTCTCATTTCACCCCTACAGATGTTCACCACAGGCAGGGGCTGGGCTAGGCCAGAGCCAGGAGCCAGAAACCAAATCTAAGATTCCTACATGGGTGACAGGAACCCATCCACTTGAGCCTCCCAGGGTTTGCTTCAGCAGGAGCTGGAGCCAGGCATTGAACTCTAGCACCAGATATGAAATGAGAGTACCCTAATGACCAGGCTGAAACTCACCCCCAGGTTTATTTTTTTGTGAGGGCAGGAGGTTGGGGATTTGTTAGTTACTTTTCTGTATTTTGCTTGGTCCTAAATATTTTTAAGTGGTTGTTCTTTTCAATATGGTAGTAATATTCCGTGTCCACAGTCCAATAAAATTTAATATGTACCGGTCTGAGGTCCTGGGAGAAACCCAACTTTCTGTGCATGTGAAACATGTTCTGACCATCAAATGGGCACCATACATCATATATATGCACTGATACTTTATTGAATGTATCCTTTCAATGAAGAGATATTTAATACCTGGCTCCTATTATGAGTTGTATTCTTGTTTGTTTTTAAACGTATTTTGATCTCAGAAGACATCCTTATTAGCTAAAAAGGAAAGGGTCTTTAGATTAGCTTGAAAGGTTGGGAATTGTTTTTGGTATAAAAAAACTCCTACTGTCTCAGTAGAATCTTGGTTAAGTTGTGTATTCTAAACCCATTCATCCTTTTTGGGCTTCTTGGCTTTTTTCCTTCCAATATAAATAAATCATACTTTACCTTAAACCTTCTATAAAACCTTATAGAGTATGAAATACACAACTCCTTGGGATTTTGGCTCCCATTTACTGTCAAACATAGGAAAGGTCAGCAACAAGCAAGATCATTGTATAAAGATGTTACTTGCCTACGTGTGATAAATGCCAAATGACAGGTAATAGGAAACAAATGCTGTGGTACTGGTCAGGAAAATAACACCATAGATGGAGTGGTTAGAAAAGGCCCCCAGGAAAGAGGAATAAAGTTGGGCCTTAAAGGGTAGGTTGGGGTTTCATTAAGTAGAGAGGATGGAAAATATTTTGGCCAGAAATTACTGTCCTTTAAATTACATTTTTTTTTCTGAAGTATGATGAAAGAGAGTTTGTAACAGTGGTTCACAGTCTCTTCCCAGTGTAAGGCACTTGAATGCTATAACATACACTTATTCTTAACAATGTCAAGGACTCAAGAGGAGATATGTTAGGGAGCATAGGAGATATATTAGAATACTGTGGTGGGGGGAGGGGGGCAGGGAAAGGTAGTGGTGGTCAAGAGCATGTACTTTAACAGTGTTCCCTCTGAACCTCACATGAACATTGTTGGTTCATAGGAACATCATTATAATGTTCTTTTGAAACTAGTAATGCTTAGGAAAGTGAATTTATCAAATGCTTAGGAAAGTGAATTTATCAAAAAGACCTTAAGAATCCTCGTCATTCCCAAAACTGGACAAGGAAAGTCTCCTTTTGGGAAGAAGTATATATATTTTTAAATGTGTATTTGTCCATCATTTACTTTGCTGAATGTTACAGTTCTGTTGATACTTCTGTTGTAATTTATTTTTTTTCTTTTTTTTTGACAGGCAGAGTTAGACAGTGAGAGAGAGAGAGACAGAGAGAAAGGTCTTCCTTTTAACATTGGTTTCCCCCCCAAGTGGCCGCTATGGCTGATGCTCTGCAGCTGGCGCGCTGCGCAGATCGGAAGCCAGGAGCCAGGTGCTTATCCTGGTCTCCCATGCAGGTGCAGGGCCCAAGGACTTGGGTCATCCTCCACTGCACTCCTGGGCCACAGCAGAGAGCTGGACTGGAAGAGGAGCTACCGGGACAGAATCCGGCACCCCAACCGGGACTAGAACCCGGGGTGCCGGTACCACAGGCGGAGGATTAGCCTAGTGAGCCGCGGCGCCGGCCACTTCTGTTGTAATTTCTAAATTTGATATGTGGATTACTGGGTGAAGAATATTATGGGGTATAATCACTTTTACTTAACATTGCGTTCAGATTTTAGAGGGTTTTTTGAAAGTGAATTATCATTTGCTCTTTGAAAAGTAATGTGACTGTTCAAAACATTTTGAATGACTTTATTTTTAAGATGTTATATACAAAATGAGAATTGGGATAAATCACGATTCATTTCAGCTAGAAGATACTATGTTTGTATGTTCAGAGGACAAAAATTTTTAGTTGGAAGTTGGCCGAGACACCTACGATTGTACTGTGGGAAGATACTTGGAATGAGTCTCATAGAAGGTAAAGACCATGAAAGTCCTTGGATCTGTGAACACGTGTAATTGAAAAAAGGACTTTGGAGCCAGCACTGTGATGTAGCAGGTGAAGTTGCCACCTGCAGTGCTGACATCCCAAGTGGGTGCTCGTTTAAGACCTGGCTATTCCACTTCCGATCCAGCTCTCTGCTATGGCCTGAGAAAGCAGTGGAGGATGGCCCAAGTCCTTGGGCCCCTGCACCCACGTGGGAGACCAGGAAGAAGCTTCTGGCTTTGGATTGGCACAGCTCCAGCTGTTGCAGCCAATTGGGGCGTGAACCATCAGATGGAACAACTCTCTCTCTCTCTTTCTCTCTCTCTCTCTCTCTCTCTCTCTCTCTCTCTCTCTGCCTCTCCTTCTATCTCTGTGTAACTCTGACTTTCAAATAAATAAAATCTTTAAAAAAGAAAAAAGGACATAATCACTTTCAGAATTTGTCAACTCCCAAAGGTTCAGTTCCTCAGAAGCTCAGGGCTCTTGGCAATGGACAGATCCCTTTCAACTACAATGGGAAGAGGTGGATTGCCAAGTTTTCCTAAAGCAAGCTGTAGAAACATTGTGGTGTATTTTTCCAGAATTGGTACTTTCCATTCCTATCATGACTTTATTATGTTTGCTAATGTTAGTTCCTCATACATATTTCTCTAACCTCTGTTTAGCCCTCTTTTTTTGAGCAACTTTGTTCTTCATTGATTCATTTATTCATTAAAAAATATTTATTGAGCATTTATTTGCCAGGCCCTATACTTAGTGCAGAGATGTGACATAATTTGGCATATATTTTAAGATGATTACTTTGTGTTTTGATACTACACCAACGGTGGACAAGTGTGGATACAGGGAGATTGCTTATCTGCAGTGATCTCACTGCAGTGATCTCAGTGAGAGATCATGTGGTAGAGGTGGTGGTGAGATTTGATTGGTTTATGGATATAGTTTTAAGATGGAGCCAATGGTATTTTCTAACTGTGGCAGAGGTATATGTGAGAGGAATGAAATTTGACATCAAGTTTGGGGCCTAGGCCAAAGTGTACAGGAGAAGTTTGGAGAGAATAGGAGTTTAGTTTGAGATATACTGAGTTTCACATGTATTTTATTTAAAATTTTTATTTTTTTAAAGATTTTTATTTACTTGAACGGCAAAGTTAGAAAGAGAGAAAGAGACAGGGAGATTGATTGATCTTCCATTCACTGGTTCACTCCCCAAATGACTGCAGTGGCAGTCAGCAGCCAAAAGCAGGAGCCCAAGCCTTTGGGTCAGCTTTTGCTGCTTTTCCAGGCACCTTAGCAGTCAGCTGGATTGCAAGTGGAATGACCATGAGTAGTGATGGAGCAGCACTCACATGGGATGCTGACTTTGCAGGGGGCAGCTTAACCTGACTGTGCCACAACACCCATCCCTCGCATGTCTTTTAGATATCTATTTGGAAGTTGCTGTGAGTTGAGATTAGTGCACAGTTACAGACTGACTATAAATTTGAGAGTTGTTATTTTCTTCTTTTTGTTAAACACATTTAATCCTTTGATCACTAGAATACACCTTACTTTGGTGAGAATTTAAGGTACTTCTATTTATCTTTATTCATTGAAGGTGTTTTTTGTCTTGTAAAATCTTGAATTAATTTTAATTTCTAAGAACACCTGTTCTTGGGCTAAGTGTGTGGCACAGTAGTGTAAGCTATTACTTGCCTGCATCCATACTGGAATGCCTAGGATCAAGTTCTGCCTTTTCTTCTAATCCAGCTTTCTGCTAATGTCTCCTGCTCTCTCTGTCACTGTGTCTTTCAAATAAGTAAATAAATAAATATAGCTTTTTTTAAAAAAAGATTTATTTACTTATTTGAGAGGAATAGTTACAGACAGAGAGAGGGAGAGACAGAAAATCTTTCACTGTGTTGTCATTTGGTTAACTCCCCAAATGGCCGCAATGGCCTGAACTGGACTGATCCAAAGCCAGGAATCAGGAGCTTCTTCCAGGTATCCCAAATGGGTGTAGGGGCCCAAGCACTTGAGCCATCTTCTGCCACTTTCCCAGGCATGTTAGCAATGAACTGGATCAGAAGTGGAGCAGCTGGGACTTGAACTGTCGCCCATCTGGGATGCTGGCACTGCAGGATGTAGTAGCTTTACCCACTATGCCACAACGCCAGCTCACAAATACAAGTTTTTAAGAAGAAGAAAAAAGAAAAATAACACTTGGTCCCAAAGGATGTATTTTCTTCAGGGATAAAATAATTTTCATGCTTTAAAAGATTTATTTTATTCATTTGTAAGAGTTACAGAGAGAGGTCGAGACAGAGAGAGAGGTCTTTGGTCTGCTGAGATTCACTCCCCAATGGCCACAGTGGCTGGAGCTGAGCCAGTCTGAAGCCAGGAGCCAGGAGCTTCTTCCAGGTCTCCCACGTGAGTGCAGGGGCTCAAGGACTTGAGCCATCCTCAGCTGCACATTAGCAGGCACATTAGCAGGAAAATGGATCAGAAGTGGAGCAGCGGGGGCTTTAACCTGCTGTGCCACAGCACTGGCCTCACAATTAGCATTTTTTAAAAAATATTTATTTATTTATTTGAAAGGTGGAGTGACAGAGCAAGAGTGAGAGAGAGAAAGGTCTTCCATCCTCTAGTTCACTCCCAAAATGGTGCAATGCCCAGACCAGACCATGCCAAAGCCTGGAGCCACAAACATGTGTCTCATGTGGGTGGCAGAGGCCAAGTGCTGGGCCATTTTCCATTGCCTTCCTAGGCGCATGAACAGTGAGCTGCGTTGGAAGTGGAGCAGCTGGATCTTGAACTGGCACTATGATATGGGATGCTGGCATCACAGTCAGCAGCTTAACTCATTTTGCCTCAGTACTGGCCCCAAAACAGTTTTCTTTTAATTAAAATGTGAAGATTAAAAAACGTGTTACTTTAAATAAAAAAAAATAATAAAAGTGTTACTGCCCTTTTAAAATGTGTGTGACTATATGTAAATAGAACAGTCTGGAGCAGAGTTAACATGATTTAAAACAGCAGCAGAGTTAGCATTGTGACACAGGCATTTTATTCCTTTGTGTATATATATATAAGAGAATTGAACACTTGTACACTAGTGTTAATAGCAGCATTATTCATAATAGCCGAAAATAGAATCAGCCTATATGTCTAGAAACTTATAAATAAATGCTATCTATCCGTACAGTTGAATGTTACTCATAGAAGGAATGAAATACTGATACATTCTAAACATGCTAAATACAAGAAGTCAGATGCAAAAGACCACATATTTTATGATTCCATTTATATGAAATGTCCAGAATAGGCAAATCTACATAGACAGGAGATTAGTGCCTACCAGAAGGTGGAGGAGGATGAAAATAGGGAGTGATGGCTTAATGGGTGTTGGGTTTCCTTTCAGGATGAAGAAAAAGTTCTGAGACAGATAGTGGTTATGGTTACACAACACCGTGAATATACTAAAACCATGAAAATGTACATTGTAAATGAATAAATTTTATGGTACATGGATTACTTCTCAATTTTAAAAAATACCGGGAAAAGGGTGTGTGCATATGCATATGATTATATAGACACAAGAACAACTAAAACAACGTATGTAGACCTTATTTCTAAAACAAAAGTGCTTTCTAAATAGGAAGTTAAATGAAGCAAGAATTACCACACCCAACCTGGTTGAGATTGAAATCAGGAGGTAGTTTTTGTTATCTTATGCTTGTTAAATCATTGGTGAATGTGTGTGTGTGTGTGTGTGTGTGTGTGTGTGTGTGTGTGTTTAATATGAATTACCTGAGGCCTGTACTGTGTTGTAGTGGGTAAAGCCGCTGCCTGCAGTGCCTACATTCCATATGGGTACCGGTATGAATCCTGGCTGCTCCAGTTCCAATCCAGCTCTCTGCTATGGCCCCAGAAAGCAGTAGGAGATGGCCCAAGTGCTTGGGCCCCTGCACCCATGTGGGAGACCTGGAAAGAAGCTCCTGGCTCCTGGCTTTAGATTGGCCCAGCTCCTGCCTTTGCGGCCACTTGGGGAGTGAACCAACAGATAGAAGACCTCTCTCTTTGCTTCTGCCTCTCTATAACTCTGCCTTCCAAATAAATAAATCAAAACAAAGTCAAATTACCCGTTTCATGGGGATGACCTGGGTATGCAAAAGCAAATAAACAGCAAAACAACAAAAAGCATTTATATGGATTTCAGAGAGCAAGAACCAGCTTATAAATGTTTGCAAGGACTTAATAAATAAAAATGATCCTCCCATCTTCCCCATACCTATACTTAAAAATATGGAACACTAATTTCCAATTTTTTTTTTAGCCAATCAAAGATGATTTTTACTTTCTTAAAAATATCACTGGAGCCAGCACTGTGGCATAAAGCCATCACTTGTAGTGCTGGCATCCCATATGGGTGCCATTTTGAGTCCCAGCTGTTCCACTTCTGATCCAGCTCTCTTATATGGTCTGAGAAAACAGTAGAAGGTGGCCCAAGTCCTTGGGCACCTGCACCTAAGTGGAAGACCCAGAGGGTGCTTCTGGCTCCTGGCTTTGGATCTGCACAGCTCTGGCAGTTGCAGTCAGTCGAGAAGTGAACCAGCAGTTGGAAGACCTCTGCTTCTCCTCTCGCTGTATTGACTTTGACTTTCAAGTAAATAAATCTTTTAAAAAAATTATCATCACAGATTTACCTGTTTAAGAAGAACATGAAAGGATTATGTTTACCTTTTGTATAGCACTTAACCTAATATTTTTAGGTCTTAATTTGTAGGACAGGGAGAAAGATCCCATCAACTGGTTCACTCCTTAAATACTGACCACTGCCAGGGCTGTGCTGAGGCTGAAGCTGGGAGCTGGAATTCAGTCCAGGTCTCCCACAGGGGTGACAGGAACCCAATTGCACGAACCATCATTACTGTTGTTCAGGATATGCATTGTCAAGAATTTGCAGTCAGGGGTAGAGCTGGTTGTTGAACCCATATACATGGGATGCAAACATATTAACTACTAGGCAAAATGTCCGCTCCTTGTTCGTTACTGTAATTCACGGGGCCAGTGCTGTGGCGTAGTGAGTAAAGCCACTGCCTGAAATGCTGGCATCTCATATGGGCGCCCGTTCGAGTCCCAGCTGCTTCACTTCCAATCCAGCTCTCGGCTATGGCTTGGAAAAGCAGTAGAAGATGGCCCAAGTCTTGGGACCCTACACCTGCATGGGAGACTCAGAAGAAGCTCCTGGATCCTGGCTTTGGATTGGTGCAGCTCTGGCTGTTGCGGCCATCTGGGGAGTGAACCAGTGGTTGGAAGACTTTCTCTCTCTCTCTCTCTCTGCCTCTCCCTCAATCTGTAACTCTGATTTTTAAAAAATAAGTACATCTTTAAAAAAAGGAGAGATTATAATTCACATAAAACTTACCCCTTATTTTATTTTGGGAAAGTGCAGGTATATATATTATTTCATTTATTAGAATGAAAACATCTAGGAAACAGAGGTCCATATTATTTGATTGACTGACATATGCATAGCTTGATCTGTTTTCAGCATTTTAAGAAAAGCATGTGTGAACCAGACAAGAAGTATGGTAGGGAAGATATATAACTGTCCAACACCAACGTAGGAGCTATGCATTCAGAAATGGTACGGCCATTAGTGGTGGGAACCAGTAGATGGAAGATCTCTCTCTCTCTCTCTCTCTCTCTCTCTCTCTCTTTGCCTCTGCCTTTCTCTGACTCTGCCTTTCAAATATATAAATAAATCTTGAAAAAAAAAATGCTTTAAAAAAGAGCAGCATATCATGCAAACCTTGGATATTATATTAAGACATTTAGATTTTATTCTGTTTCTCCTACTTTAATTGATGGGAGATATAACCAAATTTGTCTGTAATTTGGTGGTGTGAAGAATGTCCTGATGGAGAATGTTGGCCAAAAAAAAAAAAAAAAAAAAAAGGGGGAATTTAGAGATGCAAATAAGCTAAGACTTTTGATATTAGGAAATGTTTTAGATTGGTTGGATGTTTATTTCCTCCTCCAAAATTCATATGTTGAAACTGATTTCCCAGTGTGATGGGTTTTGGAAGTGGATCTTTGGGAAGTCGTGATCATAGGGACAGAGCCCTTTGAAATAGTATTGATGATTTATAAAGAGACCCCAAGGAGCTCCCAACCCCATTTTCCTTGAAAGGACACATCAAGAAGATGATCATCTATGAACAAGGAAGATAGCCCTCACCAGACACTGAATCACTATAGTCTTGATCTTGGACATCCCATCTTCCAGAAGTGTGAGAAATCAATGTTTTTAAGCCATCTGTTTAGGGTATTATGTTACACTAGGCTGAATGGACTAAGATGGGGAGGAATGAGACATTATGGAGGAAAATCCCATAAATCTTGCTGAACAGTGGAGAGTTTATCATTAGGGGTGGAGATTTAAAAGTTGGGGGCTGGTGTTGTGGTGCAGCGGGTAAAGCCACTGCCTGCGACAATGGCATCCATAAGGGGACCAAGTCATGTCCCAGCTGCTCCACTTCTGATCCAGCTCCCTGCTAATAACCTGGGAAAAGCAGTGGAAGATGAATCAAGTGTTTGGGCCACTGCCACCCACATGGGAGACCCGAATGAAGCTCCTGGGCACTGGCTGTTTGTGGCCATCTCTGGAAGTGAACCCATGGATAGAAAATTTCACTCTTTCAAATTCGTAACCCTTTCAAATTCATAAATCTTAAGAACATTTAAATTTTGCATTTTACTCAATTTTTACTACCATAAATTAGGCAGACTCAGCAGTTATTGGAGGTGTCTTTTCCTTTCTGTATGTAAAGATTTTAGACACTTGGACTCTTTCTTAATCTGTTTTATTGCTTGTCAACTCTTACCCGGTTTCCAGTCTTTGGATTTGTTTGCATTTGTATATTTGGAAATGGTTGAATAGTCATCATTTTGGCTAAAGAATAGTCTTTTTGTTTCCAAGTAAAACTGCTTCCCTATGCTGATTTTGTGTTTCATTTTAAATTTTTGTGCAGTGGAACATCAACAACAAAAAGAACTAATTGAAAGCATTGGGCATTGCAATATCAAATAATACATGCTGTTATTACATGAAGTCATTGTACCATTTTGAAGTGTCCCCTTAATAGCATTTAATGGTTTATCTTGGAACTTTATAAGTAAGCATATGGTAAGCACTTAAAGTTATTAGAAGTGTCTGAAAAAAGAACATGCAAAATTATTTTTTGGCTATGCAAATTTAGTGGAGAATCCAATCCAATAAGACTTTTTGCACATTTTCCTGGTGAAACAACTAATACGAGATTTGGCTCCTCTGCTGTGTTTTAAATTTTTTATTTAGTTAGTTTATTTGAAAGGCAGACAGAGGCAGATCTCCCATGCATTCACTCCCCCAAATGGCTGTAGCTGGGCCTGGATGAGGTGGAAGCCATGAACTCAATGCAGATCACCCACATGGGTGCCAGCAGCCCAGCTACTTGTTGAATACAGGCATCCCAAGCAGTGTCTTTTTTTTTTTGCCCATTTTTCTAATGATTTTTTTTTTTATTTGAGAGGTAGAGTTAGTGAGAGGGAGAGACAGAGAGGAAGGTCTTCCATCCACTGGTTTACTCTGCAACGGCCGGAGCTGAGCAGATCTGAAGCCAGGAGATTTTTCCAGGTCTCTCATGCAGGTGCAGGGGCCCAAGCGCTTGGACCATCTTCCATTGCTTTCCCAGGCCATAGCAGAGAGCTGGATCTTATGAGGAGCAGACAGAACTAGAACCAGTGCCCATATGGGATGCAGGCACCACAGGTGGAGGGTTAACCTACTGCGCCACAGCGCCAGCCCAACCAGTTAGTGTCTTAACTGCTATACCAGATGCTCACCTGGTCCTCTTTTGTTATTGTTGTTATTTTAAGATTTATTTTACTTACTTGAAAAGCAGAACAACAGAGTGGAGGTTGTGGGGAGGAGAGAATTTTCCGTTTGCTAGTTCACTCCCCAAATGGCCACAGTGGCCATGTCTGGGCCATACTGAAGCCAGGAGCCTGGAACTCCATCCTGCTCTCCCACATGGGTAGCATGGGCCAAACACTTGGGTCATCCTTTAATGCCTTCCCAGGGGCATTAGCAGGGAGCTGGATCAGAAGCAGAGCATCTAGGACTCAAACCAGCACTCTACTATAGGTTGCTAACGTTGCAAGTGTTGGCTTAACTAGCTGCACCGCAGTGTCAGCTCCTCTCACTGAGTTTTTTAAAACCAGGAATGATTTTATTAACTTGACTTCTAAATTAAATTTAATTGTTAGATTCAGATTTTTATAAAATCAATTGCATTTTTAAATATTTAAAATTAATTTTAGAGTAAGGAATATAAGTACATGAAACACCTAGGGCATAAGAGTGTTACAGTGAAAAGTAAATTTTCATCCTACCCCCAAGCCCCTCAGATCTCCCGTCTTGTACATTATTCCAGAAATGTTTTTCATTGTTTATTTTTAAATTCCTGTTTAGAGATTTTGCCTGTCTATGGCTGGTGCATTAATTGCTGCATAAGAAATATAACTTAAGGCTGAAACTAGCCTGAGGAAACAGCCAGCTATGTGGTTCTCTGATCCATTGTCTCTTTTTATTTGAATTAGTTTCCTTTCCTAGCTTCCCTTCTGCTTAAGGCAGAGATATGGCAAGAGGGAGGAGGTAGTTGTAATCATCTTTCACTTATAAATAATGCTCCTATATTTTTGATCCAGAAATTGTTTTAAAATGATTTTAGGTGAAAAAAAAATTTATTTCTATACCTAATCAAATTTGCAGCTCTGTTACAGTTGGGTATTTTACCCACAAAGGTTAGCTGTATAAAATTCAAACCCCTGGGGCCGATGCCATGGCACAGCAGGTTAATCTTCTTCCTGTGGCACTGGCATCCCATATGGGTGCCGGTTCTAGTCCTGCCTGCTACTCTTCCAGTCCAGCTCTCTGCTCTGGCCTGGGAAAACCAAGTGCTTGGGCCCCTACATCTGCATGGGAGACCTGGAAGAAGCTCCTGGCTCCTGGCTTCGGATCGGTGCAGCTCTGGCCATTGCGGCCAGTTGGGGAGTGAACCAAGGAAAGGAAGACCTTTCTCTCTGTCTCTCCCTCTCAGTGTCTGTAACTCTACCTCTCAAATAAATAAATAAATACAATCTTAAAAAAAAAAATCAAACCCCTGGAGTTGAGACAAAGGACTTAGAACCAGTAAACTTTGACCCATATATATTTTTAAAGATTTATTTAATTTATTTGAAAGAGTTAGAGAGGTAGAGACGTAGAGTCTTCCATCTGCTGGTTCACTCCCCAAATGCCCACAGTGGCTGGAGCTGTGCTGATCTGAAGCCAGGATCCAGGAGCCTCTTCTGGGTCTCCCATGCAGGTACAGGGGCCCAAGGACTTGGGGTCATCTTTCACTGCTATCCTAGGCCACAGGAGAGAGCTGGATTGGAAGAGGAGCAGCCAGGACTAGAACCGGCACCCATATGAGATGCTGGTACTTCAGGCCAGGGCTTTAACCCACTGCGCCACAGTGCTGGCCCCTGACCCATATTTTAAAGTGAAGAACTGTAGCCTTATTATAATTAGAGGGCACTGTGTCCCCAAACTATACAAGTTCTATAGTGGTGAAAGAGGGGAGCAGAGTTTGGTAATTATGGGAGAGGTGGGAATAGTTTTTTGTTTTCTTGAAAGGTAGAAAGCTGTAGTCTATTGGATCACCCCTCAAATATCCCAAACAGCTGGAGTTTGGTCAAGCTGAAGGCGGGAACCTGGAACTCAATCCATGCTTCTTATTTAGGTGGCAGGGAACCAAGTAGTTGCATCACCTGCTGCCTACCAGGGTGTGCCTTAACAGGTAGCAGTCAGGATTCATGGGCAGGGTCTCCAATATGCAATGTGGGCATCCCAAGCAGCAACTGAAATCTTGTGTCAAACATTTGCCCCAGAGGTAGTAATCTTCAAAACTGTAGTAGTTAACCTTTGCCTCCATGGCACAATCAGTCAGCAATTGCTCCAGTCATAGACGCAGGGGCTCCTCAGGCCTATGAGTTTCTTCAGATATTAAAATTGGGCCTTTGTGTGAATCATTTAGGCTTTCTGTTAAAATGGGTGGAAGCAAGAATCTCTGTAAACTTTTAAATTTGTAGTGACATATAGGAGTGAAGAGGGGGATGAAATCTAGATTCTGGATTTATAGTTTTAGAACCTGCACTGCATTTCTGAACCAAGGGCCTGGTCTGTTTGAGTGTAAGTGACACATATTCAAGGAGATATATTATTTGTGATAGATCTAGACTCAGAACTGAGATTTGTGATTCAGTCCAGTGCCTTTTCTCTTTTGTCAGATAACCAGCCTTTTAACCTTACTTATGTAATTTTGGCATGAGAGGTTTTGCCAGAATTCCACTTGACCTTCCCTAAAGTAGGGTGAGATCCAATCTGTTAATGGATTTGAGACTTCTTTTCAAGAAATAATGAGTACCTGTTTTTTTCTTTTACTTTTTTTTTTTTTAATCTGTTATTGAATTAGGGAAGGTTTGTGAAGTCTGAAAAAGAAACCTGGATTGTGTCATGAACTTTCTTATTTTCCTGACAAAAAGCTATGCTGATCTTCAGTATGTTGTTCCAATTTTAGCACGCTCACCACTGAAGCAAGTCATGTATATGGTAAATGTTTCTGACATGTTTCGGAACATTATATTGAAAATTCAAACTGCATATATTTGGCAGCCTTGACTTTTTTTTTTCCTATTGGAAAGGAACATATTTAAATGAGAAACAGCTCACCATTCCAATGAAAAGTAAAAGTTTTAGGTTACTTGTGTGAGTGAAATAGATTATAGACTTTATGACCCCAATTTTCCATCGCTTTCAGACAAGTGGGTCATTACATAAAGCACAGTAAAGGAGGAAATTTGTCATGTTAGAAAAGTTAGTATTTTAATTTGTTTTTATGATAAATCAGATCTATATGTTTAGCCATCAATAATGCATTTTATTTTATATTGTACCAAGGACATTGAATGAAATCTGGTTTTTTTTTTTTTTTTTTTTTGGACAGGCAGAATTAGACAGTGAGAGAGAGAGAGAGACAGAAAGGTCTTTCTTTTCCGTTTTTTTCCCCCCAAATGGCTGCTACAGCCAGCATGCTGGCCGATCTGAAGCCAAGAGCCACGTGCTTCCTTCTGGTCTCCATGTGGTTCAGGGTCCAAGCACCTGGGCCATCCTCCACTGCTTTCCCAGGCCACAGCAGAGAGCCGGACTGGAAGAGGAGCAACTGGGACAGAATCCGGTGCCCCAACCAGGACTGGAACCCCGGGGTGCCGGTGCCGCAGGGAGGCGGGGCGCTGGCCAAGATCTGCCATATTTACATTTTTCCCTGTGTTTTTTTCTATGACAATAACGTATAATTGCTTTTTTTACTGTGAGTATACAGCATCTTTCCATTCACATGCAAGTTCAAGGTACTGCTTGAGAACTTTGAATTCAGTGTTTAACCTGGTTGGAAACTGGCTGCTTTTTTTTCATGTTAAAAGTCAGCTTAGGGGCTGATGCTGTGTCGTAGAGGGTAAAGCCAATGCTGGCATTCCATATGGGTGCTGGTTCGAGTCTTGGCTGCTCTGCTTCTAATCCAGCTGTCTGCTGTGGCCTGGGAAAGCAGGAGAAGATGGCCTGGGTCCTTGTTCCCTGCATTCACGTGGGAGACCTGGAGGAAGCTCCTGGCTCTTGGCTCCTGGCTCCTGGCTCCTGGCTTCGGATCGGCCCAGCTCCAGCCATTGTGGGCATTTGGGGAGTGAACCTGCCTCTCATCTCTGTGCATCTCTGACTTTCAAATAAATAAGTCTTTTTTTAAAAAAAAAGTCAACTTATAGATCAGTTTTTAGGAAAACCATGTTATTTCTTTTACGTTACTGATTTTTTAAAAAAGCTTCTGCTAATGCCTTTTTCTGAAATTTTAGTCTGTTGAGGATAAATATTCATTAAGCAGTAACTTCATTTACCTGACATTCTTTCACTTGAATGAAAGAGAGCAAAATGATTATGGATACGGTTGGATTTCAGCGATATATTTGGAAGCAGTAACTTCTAGATGGGTCCTAAGGTTAGCACACATTGACTCCAATAATGTCTGCAGTCTGATATACTTACAGGCAGTGTTCAGAATGAATACTTGCCACATCTTAATTCACACTGGCCATATTTAAATAGTCAGTAGTCACACGTGACTGGTGGCTATCAAATTGAATAGCACTACCCTCAAGCATCTTTCTCTTTTGTCTCATCTCAGTGTTATTTTTGTGGACTAGAGTCCTGTCATTTCTTTGTATACTTTATAATTGAATAGAAAATGAACCACTTCAGAGAAAGAAAGAAAACATACTCAAGATGATTCTTCATTATGTTAGTTTTAATCGCTTTTTCCTTTATAGTAACCAAATACTAGTACTGCTAAATAAATGAAATTGTTATTGAATGAAAACTTCAGAGGGCAGGTTTGGTTGTTTATCCTTAGTGGGGAGACCCGTATTGGAAAGGCAAGAGTCTGTATTGGGTGGTATAAAGGGACAGGTTTTTTTTTTTTTTTTTTTTTTGACAGGCAGAGTGGACAGTGAGAGAGAGAAAGACAGACAGAAAGGTCTTCCTTTGCCGTTGGTTCACCCTCCAATGGCTACCGCGGATGGCGCGCTGCAGCCGGCGCACCGCGCTCATCCGGTGGCAGGAGCCAGGTGCTAGGTGCTTTTCCTGGTCTCCCATGGGGTGCAGGGCCCAAGCACTTGGGCCATCCTCCACTGCACTCCCGGGCCACAGCAGAGGGCTGGCCTGGAAGAGGGGCAACCGGGACAGAATCCGGCGCCCCGACCGGGACTAGAACCTGGTGTGCCGGCGCCGCAAGGCGGAGGATTAGCCTGTTGAGCCACGGCGCCGGCCAAGGGACAGGTTTTGACATCAGACAGATCTAACAGAATTTTGCTAGCCTAGCCTTGAACAAGTTACCTTCTCTGGTGTTTTTATTTTCTAAATATGTAGGTTTGGGATAAAAATATCTGTTTTAGTTGCTATTACAATGATGAGATGACATTTCTAAAATGTCATATGTTTAGTATCTGCTACATAGTAGGTACTTAGTAAATACATACTGAATAAACGTTTGCTGCCTGCTTATGTCCCTGACCTCCATTCCTGCTCTGAGAAAGGAATAAGGAGGCGAGCCTGAAATGAATGTAGGAATATATTAAAGAAACTTAGCCCATTCATTGGCTGGAATTCAGTATTTGGAACAAAGTAATCTATGGGCATTATGGTTGAGGTTTTCATTCAAGACTACAAGTTTATCTGCAAGGTTTAGAAAGAAATTATGTGGAATCATTGATACTCTACATTATTAGTAAAATGAATTTTGCTAATTTTATTTTGTATACTCATTTTTTAAAAAAGATTTATTTATTTTACTTGAAAGTCAGAGTTATACAGAAAGAGAAGGAGAGGCAGAGAGAGAGAGAGAGAGAGAGGTCTTCCATCCGCTGGTTCACTCCCTAATTGGTCGCAATGGCCGGAGCTGTGCCGATCTGAAGCCGGGAGCTTCTTCCTGATCTCCCACGCAGGTGCAGGGGCCCAAGGAGCTGGGCCATCCTCCACTGCCTTCCCAGGCCGTAGTAGAGAGCTGGATAGGAAGTGGAGCAGCCGGAACTCAAACCAGTTCCCATAAGGGATGCTGGCACTGCAGGTGGTGTCCTTACCTGCTACATCACAGTGCCGTCCCCTGTACTCATTCTTTTAATTACCATCTGTAAACGTACCTAAGTTCATTTCAGTTATTTAAGACAAAAGCCTCTTTTGTCAAATGTTTTATATTTTCTTAGA
The DNA here is from genome assembly GCA_949820135.1 of Sylvilagus floridanus. Classification (NCBI taxonomy): domain Eukaryota; kingdom Metazoa; phylum Chordata; class Mammalia; order Lagomorpha; family Leporidae; genus Sylvilagus; species Sylvilagus floridanus. Next base: position 61,447,937 of record OX463235.1, read on the forward strand.
TATACAAATACATTATTTTTTGTTTCTTTAAAAATTTTTCATAAATTTAGGTTTTTACATTTACATTGGAAAATTAAGATTATTCTGATGGTTACAAACTTGTGTCATAATTAGAACTAAGGTAAACTTTGCTAAATGGAGCAAGAACAGACACTTGGTGACTAAGCTTCACATTATAATGCAGATGGAATAGTGTTCCTTTACAGACACTCAAATCTATTTGATTCGTATTTTTAGGTGGAATGGAGACTCCCCCCCCCCCTTTTAGATTTATTTATTTATTTGAAAGTCAGAATTACAAAGAAAGGGAGAGATAGATATCTTCCATTTGGTGGTTTATTCCCCAAATGGCTATAATGGCCAGGGCTGGGCCAGGCCAAAGCCAGGAGCCAGGAGCTTCATCTGGTCTCCCACATGGGTGGCAGTGGCCCAAACACTTGGGCCATTTTCTGCAGCCTTTCCAGGTGCATTCCCAGGGAGCTGGATTGGAAGTGCAGCAGCTAGGACTGGAACCTGCACCCATATGAGACGTAGCGCTGCAGTTGGTTTCTTTACTCACAACAGTGCTGGTCCCAGAATGGCACATTAGTTGTATGACCTGTTTGAATCAGTGTAGGAGTGAGAAGTTTCAATCTTAAATATTTCTGGTTTGGTATGCATTTTGAGAAATTTATTTTTTTGAAAACTTGAAATGAAATGTGGGAAAGCATGGAGGATTCTGATTAGATGATTAGGTTAGATATGAGCTTTTCAAAGCTTTATGCTCACCAATGTGTAGACCTCATTTCTGCTAATGTTCTTGGAAATCAGTCATATTTGAAAATCCAGTTCTTAGCCAACAGCATCTGGTTGCACTTTACATGCTTTGAAAGTATTTTTTAAATTGTAGAAAAGCAAACCATATGACATAGGCTTTTCTTACCTGATTCAAAATGGTTTACAGTTTGTTTGAATAAACTTAAAACTAAATGAAAAACTATCCAAAGGCATGTAATATCATCTCACTTCAAAGAAAAATGATTCTTAGTTACCAGCTTTTAAAAATCATCAAATGTTTACATTATTTCAGTGGCCCCATTGAGGAGAGCTCCTTGTGGAATTTTGAAGGTGCTGACCTGATTGGAATAAACTCTTGTCAGTGGGTAGTCAAGAAATAGTATTGATTGATGTGATTGTCATTCCTCCACCAATTTATTACAGTTCCTGACAGCTGTTACTTGTTGTATACTTGCATATATGTCATAGCTGATTGTGTGAGTATTTGAATATCCAAGTGTCTCTTTATGGTAATCAGGCGACTAGATTGTTTTGGCAACAGAGAGAGAGAGAGAGAGTATGTGTCCATCTCTTGGTTCATTCCCTAAATGACCGCAATGGCTAGAGCTAAGGCGATCTGAAGCCAGGAGCTTCCTCCAGGTCTCTCACTTGGGTACAGGAACCCAAGGACTTGGATCATCTTCCACTGCTTTCCCAGGCCATAGCAGAGAGCTGGATCAGAAGATGAGCAGGCCAGGACGAGAACCGGTGCCCATATGGGATGCTGGTGCTGCAGGCTGGGGCTTTAACCCATTGCGCCACAGCACCAGCTCCAATCTGCCTGGTTCTATAACCAGTGTTTTTCCGGCACATGTCCTTCAGCATGGAGCAGAGTGCTATATATAAAGGGACCTCTCACCTCATGGTGTTGATGTAGGCTCTTTGAATTTTCATTCATCTTGGTGGATTACTGTGGTGCCCCTCCTCTCCTATCTGGAACCTAGTGAGTGGTCTGGATGTTAATGAAGAAACTTAAGCTTGTTCTTAAAAAATAATTTTGAGTTGACAGCTAAGCTTTGTATATCTCATGTACAATATAATGTTTTGAAAGATGTATGCATTGTGGAATGGCTAAATTCAGCTAATTAACATGTAGTGTACTTTGCATAGTTATTTTTTGTGCTCAGAACACTTAAAATTTGCTTTGCAATTTTCAGGAGAGACAAACTTATTTGACAGATCTAAAGGCTGTGAAAGAGCATCTTTCCCACCTTAAAAATCCATCAACAGAAAAGGTTTCAGACGCCCTTAGGAAGAGATAGGAGAAGAATCTTCTTATCTGAATGCCAGGAATATCAAATCTGAGACTTCAGAGACTGGCCGTATAAGGAGGGGGCTTTTTATAGACAAAGAGGCTTGAAGGAAAATAATGGGATAGAATAAACATTATTGAGCTGGATAAGTCTTGTCTAATCCTAGGTCATCTCTTAATGGCCATGTCATTGACATTGTTATATTAAGAATGAGAGCAAAGAGGAATAGTGTCAGTGTTTGCATGCTAGAAATGTCATTATACTTTGTGAGTGCTGTGAAAGGCTGGATGCTTCATTCACTCACCCACTGCTGCTTTTACTTGGCTCAAGCAAGTGGCAGTGACTTTGGAAAGATGAGAAGAGAAAAGAAAAAATAGATTCAAAAGTAAAATTGGACTGTGGAGATTGGTAGCAGGAAGGTATGGGCAAGTTCAAAGTGCAGAACAGTTTCATACATGTATATGTATGTTATATTAATACTAAGAACTATAGGAGCTGTAAAATACTATTTCAGGATAGAAACTGATATGCTAGAAGGAAAATAAAATTTCTCTTTTTTAGAGATGTGTTTTATTTATTTTAAAGGCAGAGTTAGAGAGAGAGAGAGAGAGAGAGAGAGAGAGAGAGAGAGAGAGAGAGAGAATCATCTCCCTAAAAGATTGCAACAGCTGGGGCTGGGCTAGCCTGAAGCCAGGAGCCAGAAGCTTCTTCCAGGTCTCCCACATGGGTGCAGGGGCCCAAGCGTTTGGGCCATGTTCCTCTGCTTTTCCTTGGCCAATTAGTAGGGAGCTGCTTTGAAAGAGGAGCAGCTAGGACTTGAACTTTTGCCCATATGGGATGCCAGCATTGCAGGTGGTGGCTTAATTGGGTACGCCACAACACTGGCCCCAGAAAATAAAATTTCTAACTAGATGATATAGATTTGGTTTTCCTAACTTTACCATTATCCTGACTCTGTAGCTTTAGGAAATTATAGAATCTAAAATAATCACTGTCTCTATTTCTCTGGACTTCCTTCATGATAAAATAAGAACATGGTAAGTCTGAAAACACTTTGTGTATGCTCATATGCTGTCTAAGTGCTATATTATAAAAGTTTTAGTACATTTAATTGTTTACTATTCATCTGAAATGTTGCCTACCCAAAACTTCAAGAGGAGAAAATAAGTACCCAGGAACACCCGCATTATGATTAAGAGAAGCGAGAGTTAAATGGCCAACTTAAATAGGGCCAATTTGGCTCTCATTCCTGGGCTTTATAAAAGAGACAGTGTAAGCCTTGTTGGTGAAGGGGATGTGGACCTAATTACTTATTTAATTTAATCATTCATCCCTTTAACCCCTTTAAAATGTGGCTTTTTTAGGTCAGTTATATAATGCCTGGATGCATAGTGTTTCTCTGAGTGAAAAGCCCTGTTTAATGATTTTTTTTTAAAAAAAGATTTTTACATATTCATAGTAATAAACTTAGTTTATATTTCCTTGAGCTTCATGGTCTTCCACTTCCTACCAAGTTAGTGAAGGGTTGCTATAACTACCAGATGGCAGTCTTTCCTAATTCAGTGTTAGATGCCAACAGACTAATAACAGATGGATACAGAATTCAAGCACACATTGGAAGTATTATTTAAACTGCTCATCTAGCAAATTTAATATAAAGAGGTTAAGTTGAGTACATTCATGTTATTGTACAATTGTTCGGCTCTCAGGGCAGTGCCACAATACATCTTTAAGTTTTGTTCCATGTAAAATGCTGGGTACAGGGATATTTTGCCAAGTGCTGGTTTGAAACTTGGGATCCGTCCAGTTGGCAGACCAGTTGTATTTAATCAGATGGGCCCAATTCTGAGGAATGGGATTTCATAGCAGGAGCAATGTTCTTGATGTGTAGTTATTTTAAAAATTGGTTAACTTTGGATTTTAAAATTCTCAAGTGCCACATGAGATAGGACAAACACTATGTTTATATTGCAAATACTCCATGAAATAATAATAGTGGGAACAAATTCATTGTAGTATACTCACTTCCTTTAATTTCTGTCTTTTTTTTTTTTTTAGATTTATTTATTTATTTGAGAGGCAGAGTTACAGAGAGAGGGAGAGAGAGAGGCCTTCTATATGCTGGTTCACTCCCCAAATGGCTGCAACAGCCGGAGCAGGGCTGTATCAGAAGCCAGGAGCTTCTTCTGGGTCTCCCACATGGGTGCAAGGACCCAAGGACTTGGGCCCTCTTCCACTGCTATCCCAGACCATTAGCAGGGAGCTAGATCAGAAAAGGAGCAGCCAGGTTATAAACCAGTGCCCATGCGGGATGCTGGTGGCATAGCCAGAGGCTTAGCCTACTACGCCACAATGCTGGCCCCTTTAATTTCTGTTTTGAGTTCCTTGATCATAACTTGCCTCCTACATTGTTGTCTGTGAATGAGGATGATACTGAAATGCAGCTGGGTTAAACCTAATAAACACTGCAGGCAATTAGCTTTCTGTGTAGAAAAAACTGTAAACTAATACTGTGTTAAAAGTAAGCAGGTCGATTGCCCAATTCAGTGACCACTTAGCACAAATGAAAAGAATCAGTAGATAAAAATTAGACCTAAAGAAATAAGAGTCTTTTTTAAACTTTAGGATCAAAGCTATGTAAGTGTAATACATTGTTATACCCACATGAAGAAATTTCATGCACAGAGTAGCACTTCCTATTGTATGTTCTGTAGATCTTTAGTTCTGAGATATTTCCCAGGAAGAGGATTTCCAAATATATTTTGGAAACTGCTTTCAGTACTCTTTCTTGAAGGTTCATATGCATGTATCTTAGCATAGCAAAGACTGAGAAGGACTCCTGTTAAGTGCTGGGTTTACCTTTTTTGTTAAAACTCAGTGTATCTCTATTTAAATATGTAGCTAGATCACAGAATCCAATCTCTCTTAGTAAAATAAGTCTTCATATTTTCATTTCTTAAAACTTCTGTTGTTTAGAACACAGGAGAAACAATGCTTAAAGTTATGCATTACCAGGTCTTTATTTTTATAATTACTCTTTAAAAATCATAATCAAAATTAAGTTTAATAGTTCCAAATACCTTGGTGTGGGGAAAATAATGCTTGTATTTAAAATTTGTGCTTTAAAAATCAATAGTTGGGGCTGATTCTGTGGCTTAATAGGTTAAGCTTCCGCCTTCGGTGCCAGTATCCCATATGTGCATTGGTTCCTGTCCTGGCTTCTCCTTTACCTACTCAGCTCTCTGCTAATGGCCTGGGAAAGCAGTGGAAGATAGCCCAGGTGCTTGGGACCCTGCATCCACGTGGGAGACCCGAAAAAGCTCCTGGCTCCTGGCTTTGGATAGAGCCTTGCTCTGGCTGTTGGGGCCATTTGGGGAGAGAACCAGCAGACAGAAGACCTCTCTTTGTCTCTCCCTCTCTGTATCTGTAAATCTGCCTCTCAAATAAATAAATCTTAAAAAAAAAAAAAAAAACCAAACCAATAGTTAATAACAACAGGAATGAGGAATGGTAATTTTTTTTTTTTTTTTTTAATTTGAAAGTCAGAGTTACACACAGAGAGAGGAGAGGCAGAGAGAGTGTGAGAGGTCTTCCATCCGTTGGTTCACTCTCCATATTGGCTGCAACAGCCCGGAGCTGCGCCAGACCAAAGCCAGGAGCCAAGAGCTTCCTCTAGTCTCCCATGTGGGTGCAGGTACCCAATGACTTGGGCCATCTTCTACTGTTTTGCCAGGCCATAGCAGAGAGCTGGATTGGAAGTGGAGCAGCTGGGTCTCGAACGGGCACCCATTATGGGATGCCGGTGCTTCAGGACAGGGCGTTAACCCACTGCACCACAGTGCCGGCCCCTTAAAGGTTTTTTTTTTTTTTTTTTAATTTAGGTAATTTCTGTAGTATGTCTTTGAATTGGTGATGACATATCTGTATCTTTTGGGGACATTTGATGCTTTTAATGAATGTAGTTTTCTTTTTGTTGAAAAAACATTTACTTTTTATTTTAATGTTTATTTATTTATTTGAAGGTAGAATTAGAGAAAGGCAGAGAGAAAGAGGTCTTCCATGCCTTGGTTCACTCCCCAATTGGCCGCAATGGCCTGAGCTGCATTGATCCGAAGCTAGGAGCCAGGAACTTCTTCTGAGTCTCCCACATGGGTGCAGGACTTGAGCCATCTTCTACTGCCTTCCCAGGCCATAGCAGAGAGCTGGATCGGAAGTGGAGCAGCCAGGACTCAAACCAGCGCCCATATGGGATGCTGGCACTGCAGACTGGGGCTTTAACCTGCTGTGCCACAGCGCCGGCCCCACATTCACTTTTGATAGACTAGATAACTTCTTTAGAAAGTTATTGTATAAAGAGCCTAGGGAGATTACTGATGCCGTAAACAAGAGTGTCAATTTGTTAAGTCAACAACAGGAGTCACTATGCACTTACTCCTCATGTAGGATCTCTGTCCTTAATGTGTTGTTCAATGTGAATTAATGCTATATCTAGTTCTCAAACAGTATTTTACACTTTATGTTCTGTGTGGGTGCAAACTGTTGAAATCTTTACTTAGTATATACTAAATTGTCATCTGTGTATAAAGATAATTGAAAATGAATCTTGATGTGAATGGAGTGGGAGAGGGAGCAGGAGTTGGGAGGGTTGTGGGCGGGAGGGAAGTTATGGGGAGGAGAAAGCCATTGTAATCCATAAGCTGTACTTCGGAAATTTATATTTGCTAAATAAAAGTTAAAAAAAGTTATTGTATAATTAAATTACATATTTCTTAAGAATAAAATGATATGTATTTACATATTTTAAGTAGTATTTTTAATAGAACTTATATTAAGTTCTATTAAAGCCATTACAAAGATCATATTTTTTAACTGTTAAAAATGTTTTGTTGATACTTAAGCTAGTCTGTTAATTGTTTTCGTTTGAACTGAAAGGAAAACCAAAGATTTCAGTAACCTAGGATACTGCCATGTAATTGAGATTTTGAGATGTCAGCTAGATCATGATACTCTGAGGGCAGCAAATGACTTCTCTGTACCAAAACTTACTATTTATATTCTCTAACCTAAATAAACATGAATGATTTTAGTCATTTCTTTGCTTTCTACAAATTGCTTAAAAATGATATCTGAGAATTTTTTTTTTTTCAAATGTTATAACTAAGCATGAGTCCTGAATCAGCCACAGGTTGGAAAATTGAGAATTGTGTCATTTTATGAGTGGTTGAAATTGCTAAGTATAGACAAGCTTTTAAGAGTAAGTCAGAGCATAAATTAAGTAAATTAAACCAAAAATGTTAACCAGCTGTGTTTCAGGTTTTGGAACGTGCAGTATATAAATTTAACCTTCTATCAGAAAATAACTAGTTCTCTTGCCATTAATGCCAAACCGAATCATGAGGCAGTATTTTATTTTCTGTTTTATTTGGAATACCATGTGTGTTAGCTTTGCCTTACCATTTGCTAAATAACTAAAAATGGCATCTTTAATATTAGCTAGTATTTATGGCTGATGAAAACATCAAATGAAATTTAAGGTAGAGATTATTTCAAACTGAAATACAAAATAAATATTCCCCCGCCCAGTGTTGTTAGATAGTCCTTAAGGTAATTATTTCATCCATACTATTTCTTCAGTCATCCATCCACTCAGTGCTTTTTTGCTGTTATCTCTTCATTGAAAGTCCCCTTCCACCTTCATCTCAAACCCCCACCCATCAGCGTCCCTTGTTTTAAAGGTTTACAGGTAATAGGGAGTAGACTCACTAAAAATAATTTTTGCTGTGAAGAATTTTGTTTGGTGAGGAAGCCTGCAGATTAGAATAGGAATTCCAATAGAAGGAATGGCCCAGCAACAGCAGTGGGATGAAAAGCTTTAAACCTAGCCTAGAGTAGTCAATGAAACAGAAGCTGCCCTGGTGGCTATCTGTGATTTGACCCTTTCTCCTTTCTGTTACCACTGATAGCATGAAACCGTGTGGACTAGTGGTTCTCAGACTTTTGCTTGTGGTAGAAACATCTGGAGTGCTTCTTGAAACAGTTTTCTTGGCCGTATTTCCACACTTTGTGATTCTTTAAGTGTGGAGTAAGGCCAAATAATTTACATTCTAATAAGTTTCCAAGTGATGCTGCTGGTCTGAGACCAGTTTTGAGATGTGCTGTCATTTTAGACCAGGAAATCTTTCTGAATCTTCTCTGATCCCTTCTGTCCTTCATGGCACCACCATCTCCATCAAAACCTATCATCCTCAGTTACAGACTCTCCCAGAAGCTCTCTTGTTAGCTTTGCCTGTATAGAATGTGTATTTATTTATTTAAGATTTATTTATTTATTTGAAAGGCGGAGTTATAGAGAGGCAGAGAGAGAGAGAGAGAGAGAGAGGTCTTCTACCTGCTGGTTCACTCCCCAAATGTCCTCAGCGGCCAGAGCTGAGCCAATCCAAAACCAGGAGCCAGGAGCTTCTTCTGGGTCTCCCGTGTGGGTTCAGGGGCCCAAGGACTTGGGCCATCCTCCATTGCTTTCCCAGGCCGTTAGCAGAGAGCTGGATCAGAAGAGGAAGAGCTGGGACTCAAACCAGCACCTATATATGATGCAGACGGAGGCTTAGCCTACTACGCCATGGAAATTTTTATACTGGCCCCATCGAAATTTTTATATTTTCTGTATAAATTTTATACTCCCATGTTAACATGCCCTTTCATAGTTTAGTACAATCTACATTTTTAAAAATAAAAACAAATTTCATTTTATTTGAAAGGCAGAGAGACGTGGACAGACATCTTCCATCTACTGGTTTACTTCCCTAATGCCCATAACAACCAGGGTGGAAGTTCCATCTAGATCTGATGAAACTGAAGCCAAGAGCCTGGAACTCTGTCTAGATCTCCCATGTGGATGGCAAGAGACCTAAGTACTTTAGCCATTATCTGCTACCTTCCAGGATGTGCGATAGCAATAGCTGTGTGGGAAGTGGAGTAGCCAGGACTTGAACAGGTACTCCCATGTTTCAACTTTTAAATAGGTGCTTTCACTCTCTGAAGTACTGTCATATATGTGATCTTCCAAATTCATAATGGCTTTTTAAGTTGTGAGGATAGAGCATTTCATGAGAGGTGAGAAGATCTGCATTCCCCAGCCATAGAAAGTGTTAAGACTAACCTCCTGGAACCAGAAATTAGATGAGAATAGTTCCTCTTCATTTCACTTACAAACAATACAGCTTTTTTTTGTTACCTGAGTCCCTACTTGGTGAATGGTTAGCCTGGCAAAGTTGATTGCTTCCCATAAAGAGTCAGATTCTGGCCGGCGCCGTGGCTCAACAGGCTAATCCTCCGCCTTGTGGCGCCGGCACACCGGGTTCTAGTCCCAGTCGGGGCGCCGGATTCTGTCCCGGTTGCCCCTCTTCCAGGCCAGCCCTCTGCTGTGGCCCGGGAGTGCAGTGGAGGATGGCCCAGGTGCTTGGGCCCTGCACCCCATGGGGAGACCAGGAAAAGCACCTGGCTCCTGGCTCCTGCCATCGGACGAGCACGGTGCGCCGGCCGCAGCGCGCCGACCGCGGCGGCCATTGGAGGGTGAACCAACGGCAAAAGGAAGCCCTTTCTCTCTGTCTCTCTCTCTCACTGTCCACTCTGCCTGTAAAAAAAAAAAAAGAGTCAGATTCTAAGTTCTGAGGATGAGCAGGAAGATTTTCTGGGAGGTAGTCACTTGAAAGTAAGAAAATGCTATTTGGAAAGAACAGTCCACAACTCTTAAAAGTCATTTCATTTATCTGTTATTTTATATGGTGGGTAATGGAACATGTCCTGGACTTGCTCAAGGCCTTTTTTTTTTTTAATGTTTATTTTGAAAATCAGAGCTACAGAGAGAGAGGGGAGAGACAGGAAAAGAGAGAGAGAGAGAGAGCGAGCTCTTCCATCTGCTGAATCACTTGCCCAGATAGTGGTAACAGCCAGCACTGGGCCAGGCTGAAGCCAGGAGCCAGGTGTTTCATCTGGTCCTCCCACATGGATGGCAGGGTCCTAACACTCGGTTCATCTTCCACTGCTTTTTCCAAGCCATTTTCAGGGAGCTGGATCAGAAGTGGAGCAGCTAAGACATGAAACCATCTCCCATATGGGATACTGGTGTCACAGCTGGCTTTAACCCTCTACGTCACCATGCCAGCCTCTTGCCCAAGGTCTTTTAGTCGTAATTCACTTGGCCACTGTTTCAGTCTTAGTTCAAAGCTTCTGCTTCTCTTTGACACTGGTGTGAAGGGAGATTTTTGGCACAGTCAGATAGTGATTAGCCACATGCTTCACCTTCTTACACAGTTACATACAGTATTTATTTTTTCATAATGGTTCTGGAGGTTTAAAATTTACATAAATTCAGAGACAGCACTGTTGTATAACATACTGTGTACATCAGCACTATTTTTAAAATGTTTGTTTCTAATTAAAAATAGCACTCAAAATATTTAGAAAATACAGAAACAAGTTAGTAAACAAAAATCAGAAGTAAACCACCACCCAGACATAGCCTGTTATTAGTGTAGGCTATCTGTGCTTACGAAGACTTTTAAAATATGGTAGATGGTGACTTAATGTGGTGATTTATTTTTCATATGTGTGCAGTTCAAGGTGAATTTAGGTGGAAGTAGAAAAGAGTTTGTTTTTCAGCCCAGGTTCATCCATCCAATGGCTCCCATCCCCCAGGGTCTTCAGATCCTGAACTGGATCTTGGATCTTTTGCAACTATCCAGTAAGTAGAAGATACAACTTAGAGAAATCATGCTAACTGTTAAGAACTAAAGCCTAAACCTGCTTTAGTAGTGTAGAAACAATTTCGTATCCTATTTTATTAAGGTAAAACTTTTGCTAAACTTTTTCTCTGGTCATTTTTACTGGAATATTATGCAGCTCTTCAAACTTTCATTGTTATTTTTAAACAGATGTGAAATGTAACCACTCTAGCTACTCTATTTTTTTTTTTTTTTGATAGAATTGCAGACAGTGAGAGAGACAGAGAGAAAAGTCTTCTTCCTGGTGATTCACTCCCCAAATGACCTCTATGGCTGGTGCTGCGCCGATCCGAAGCCAGGAGCTTCTTCCTGGTCTCCCATGCAGGTGCAGGGACCCAAGGACTTGCGCCACTTTCTGCTGCTTTCCTAGGCCATAGCAGAGAGCTGGATCAAAAGTGGAGCAACCAGGACTCGAACTGGTGCCCATATGGGATGCCGGCACTACAGGCGGCGGCGGCTTTACCCGCTATGCCATAGCACCGCCGCCTCTGGAGATTATTACTGATTAGTAATGACTGGGTCCTGCTGTTTTTCCATAAATATGTTGTTTGTGTTGGGTTTCCTTTGTACTTTTACTAGGAGATTTTCTGACTTCACACTCTGTTATGATGATGAGTATTTCTCTGTTTCTGTGTGTAGCACATCCTTAAATATAACTTTTAAGGCTGAACTAGTGATGACAAATTATTTCAGTTTTTATTTGTTTTGGAAGATGTTTATTTCACCTTAATTTGTAAATGAGAATTTTGCTTATTCAGTATTCTGGTTGACATTTTTTTTTTTCTTTTAGAATTGGGACTGTGTCTCTATTCTCATAGCCTGTAGGGTTTCTGATGAGAAATCAGCTGTCAGTCTAACTGGCGATCCTTTGAAGGTAATCTGGCATTTCTCTTGTGTGCATTTTAGACTTTTTTTTTAATGTTTTATTGTTGAAAGATGGACTAGAATGTGTTGAAGATCTTTCCTGATCATGTCTATTAGGAGTTCTGTGTGCTTCCTGTACTTTCTCTAAATTAGATAAATTTTCTACTGTTATTTCACTGAATAGGTTGTCTAGTCCATTCTCTGTTTCCACACCTTCAAGAACTCCTCTTTGTTTGTATCCCATAAATCTCAAATCCTTTTTTTTCCTATTTTTTCACGTGTGTGTGTGTATCTATCAGATATTTCTGAAGATTTGTCTTCTAGCTTGGGCATTCTTTGTTCTGCTTCACCAAGTCTGTTGTTAAGGCTTTCCACTGTACTTTTTATTTGAGATATTGAATTCTTCATTTCTAATATTTCAGTTTGATTTAAATATTTCTGTTTCTTAGCACAATTTTTCATTCATGCCATGTATGGGATTTTTTTTTTTTTTAATTTAGCTATTTATCTAAGAGGAAGAGTTATAGGGAGAGAGGGAGAGGGAGAGGGAGGGAGGGAGGGTTCACTCCACAAATGGCTGCAGTGGCCAGAGCTGTGTCAATCTGAAGCTAGGTGCTTCTTCTGGGTTTCTCACATGGATGCCAGGGCCCAAGCATTTGGCTCTCTTCTGCTACTTTCCCAGACAGTTAACAGAGAGCTGTATTGGAAGAGGAGCAACCAGGACATGAACTAGTGCCCATATGGGATGTCAGTGCTGCAGGTGGAGGCTTAGCCTACTATGCCACCAAACCAGCCCCGTGTGGATTTCTTTAACTCATGTATTTGCTTCTCTGTGTTTTGAGTAATCCTATGATCATTCTTTTGAATTTCTTTATTGAAGTATTGTGTTATTTTTGGGAGTCACATTATCTTATTCATGTTTCTTGTATTTCTATGTTTATTTTTAAGCGTTTGTGGAGACATCTGTTGGTTTTTTTCTTCTGAGGGCTTTTATCTTTGAAATGCCTCTGTGGATTAGTAGAGTGTCTGCTCCTTCAGTGGCTATCCAGAGGCGTATGCTGAGTAGGACTGGCAGCTCTGACCAATGCTCAAATATCAGGCAAGTTTCCAGGGTGACACCCAAGTAGGGCATGGTTAGATCTCTGCCTTCAGCGAAAAGTATATGATCACATTGGCTGGTGTGATCACGGTGTCGACCCCTCTCTGGGTGAACCGATCACCCAAGATGAACCCACAGCATCTAGCCACTCATCTACGCAGGCGCATGAAGTGCACAAAGGATCTGTGTGCTCTTCATTGTGAGCATGGAACCCTGAACCTCTGGAGCCGGATATCATGATTGCCCAGAGTCCCAGCCATGCACTATTGTATACTCCTAGTATCTCCACAGTCACAGGGAGCAAGGGATCCATTCTCAACCCCACGAGACTCCCATGTCTACAGAAAGAACTGTGGCATTCCCAGATCCAGTCGCCTAATCCACAGGGATTTGTTGGTCTTCTGCCATGGAAGTTGAGTCCTGGTGCCTTAATGGAGTGAGGTGAGGAAAGTGCTTCATGGGCTTAAGTGAGTGCCCTGCACTGCCCTCCCCACAACCGTACCTCCAGGCCAGACTCAGTCAGTGGAGACTGCAGATTTATCCCTCTGATAAAATTCCCCAGTCGCACGTGGATTGTAGCAGCTTCGACTTGACTTATGAATACGATGTTTACTTTGTGCTGGTTGCCAGATGCCTTATTCCAGGAAGATGGCATCTCCTCCAGCCACTGTGCAGTGGGAGTCACTGATAGTGTCCTGCTTGCTGCTTTGTGATTGTATTGTCCCTGTTGTTCCATGGTATCTCTCTTCTTTTTATAGCATTTCCACTACAAACTTCTCTCCAACTGTCCCCTGGGACTGCAGTTCTTCCACTTTTCTTCTTTTATGCTCCTGTGGTCAGAATCAGCTTTTTTTTTTTTTTTTTTTTTTTTTTTTTGCTATTCTGACATCTTATATCTCACCCTTGGGAATCTCTTAATATCCATGGACCTTATATTAAGAAACTCATTTTCTGGGCTTGCGCTATGGCTTAGTAGGTTAAGCCTCCACTTGTGGCACCAGCATCCCATATGGGCACCAGTTTGTATCCTGACTGCTTCTCTTCCAATCCAGTTCTCTGAAGATGTCCTGGGAAGGCAGTAGAAGATGGCCCAAGTGCCTGGGCCCCTACACCCATGTGGGAGACCTGTCAGAAGCTCATGGTCTTAAATTGGCCCAGCTCTGGTGTTGCAACCATCTGGGAATGAACTAGCAGATGGATGACCTCTCTCTCTTCGTATCCCTCCCTCTGTAACTCTGCCTCTCAAAAAAATAAATCTTAAAAAAAAAGAAAGAAATTCCTTTTCTAAGATAAATTCCCTTCCTAAAGATTTTATGATTTTATTTATTACAAAAGTAGGCCTCATTCTTCAGAAATATACTTTGTGATGTGATTAGAATATCATAGGTAAGGAATTCTATGTAGCTTTAAAATTAAATTGTGCTTTCTCTTAAAGGCCTTATTAGGATTGATGTCAGAGCTTCCCATAATTAGAAGATACCTGCCTATTATGTGGGCAGACCACAGCCACATTAAGAAAACCAATAAATTTTGGAGTACAGCCATATTAAAATAGGCACTAGATGTTTTAAAACAACATTCTGTTCTATCTTCTTGGGAGGGACAGCAATAAGGACAGAGGTAGTAAGGCAGTGAGAAGATGGCAGAGAGTTCAGACAGTCAGGCAGTGCAGCTTGTGCAACAAGTTTTGCCTGTTCATGTTTGTCAGTCTTGCCCAAGTGACTTGGAAATATTTATATTTTAGGTGAATAGAGAAATGATTTTCTAAAGATTTATTTATTTATTTGAAAGGCAGAGTTACAGAGAGAGAGAAAGAAAGAGAGAGAGATCTTCCATCCGCTGGTTCACTCCCTAGGAAGCCTCAACTGCCAGAGTTGTGCTGATCTGAAGCCAGGAGCTTCCTCTGGGTCTCCCACGAGGGTCCAGGGGCCCAAGGACTTGGGCCATCTTCTGCTACTTTCCCAGGCCATAGCAGAGAGCTGGATCAAAAGTGGGGCAGCCAGGACTCAAACCGGCACCCATATGGGATGCAGGCCTGCTACACCATAGCACAGGTCCCAAGAAGTAATTTTTAAATCTTTATATAAAAATAACATGTTTAAAAAATAGATTTCAATTCTAGTAATGCTATTTTTTAATTAAGTGGTCTGTAGTAACATGGAGTATGGATTTTGGTGTTAACTTGAAAAAAATAAAGTATTAATAACAGTCTTAATGACAGCTGGATTCTGTCTGGTACTCTTTTCATCCAAAGTCTTCTGATGATTGTGAATAAATACTACTTAAACCATTCTCCATGTAGTTATTTCAAGAGAAAGATTCCACTAGTGGTAAATCAATTTGATTTTGTTCTTTGTCTAAAATTATACAATACCAGAGAAATTTAAATCAGTTTTATTCTAAGCTAGTTACTAAAACGTTGAGGAGAAGTTGCCTGTTTTTCTGCTTCAAATTTTTTATGGGTCACATTTTTAATGAAGCATATATTTCAGCTTTTTAGAAAATTTGCATGCACTAGACCAGTAATGATTAATCCTGGCCCAGTGGGCAAGAATGTTAACTCAAAAACTTATTTCCAGGCTGTGAAATAGCCTAAGGAGGATTTAGTAATTTTGTTTATTTTAATTAAGTGCTAGAGTTGGTGTGTATGGTTGTTGGACTAGTCCAGTTTTCATTTGGACTACTTTCTCTTAGCAGGTGGAATCCTTTTCCTTTTATTCTTCTCTTTTTTCTCTTGTAGTGTAATTCTGTGTGAGGTTGTCTTGACCTTTAAATCCACCCGAGTTGCTTTTCCCTGAACTTACTTTATAAATTAGAAAAAATAGAGTTTTAAAGGATGGATTCCTAGTTGGAAACCAGTTTATAATGAAAAAATGAAAATTTGTGCAATCCTCATCTAAAGAGAAAAATTATATAGCATATATAAGTTTAGATTTCTTGGAACCAATGAATGCAAAAGCATGGTTTTCAAATCCTATTTAATATTATAATTTTGGAGAAGTTGCTAAATATACTTGAGTCTTGTTTTTCTCATCTACAAGATGGAAGTGATTGGGCCAGCACCGTGGCTCACTTGGTTAATCCTCCGCCTGTGGCGCCAGCATCCCATATGGGTACCAGGTTCTAGTCCTGGTTGCTCCTCTTCCAGTCCAGCTCTCTGCTGTGGCCCAAGAGGGCAGTGGAGGATGGCCCAAGTGTTTGGGCTCCTGTATCCGCGTGGGAGACCAAGAAGAAGCACCTAGCTCCCGGCTTCGGATTGGCACGGTGCCGGCCGTTTTGGCCATTTGGGGAGTGAATCAACAGAAGGAAGACCTTTCTCTCTGTCTCTGTCACTGTCTATAACTCCACCTGTCAAAAAAAAAAAAAAAAGATGAAAGTGATTGCCCATTTAAGTGATGAACATTCAATAAAATATGTATGTAAATCACTCGGTATAGTTTTTTACACATAATAAGTTATTTAAAAAGTAGCTGTGGAGCAGGTGGTGAGGAGCAGGAGGTTAAGCTGCAAGTTGGGATGCCTGCATGCCATATGGGAGAGCCAGTTGAAGTCCTAGCTACTTCACTTCCATTTCAGCTTCCTGCTAATGCATTGGGAGGTAATGAATAATGGCTTAAGTGCTTGAGCCCCTGCTACCCATGTGGTAGACTCAGATGAAGTTCTAGGCTCTAGCTTTTGCCTGGCACATCCCTGGCTATTTTGGGCATTTGGGGAGTGAACCAGCAGATAGAAGATCTCTCTGTATCTGACTCTCTTGCTCCACTTTTCAAGTAGGTGAAATAAAATAGAAAACTAAGTGAACATTTAAAAAATAATAGTTGTTAATGAGTCATAAAGTACTGGTTTGAAAATACTTGGTTGGCAGTTGAAAAAGAGTAATAATGTCATAATCCAGGGTAATTTTCTTCCTTTATAAATTTATTTTGTGTGAAGTTTATATTGAAACAGTGCTGAGGTCCAGTGTGATTCTGAAGTGATGTCTACAATAAGCCATCAGGTTTGTCAAGTAGGTCACAAATGGTAACTATTAAGATGAAGTACTTGCTACCCTAAAGACAGCAGAATAGAATTTTCACCAGGTTACTTTTTGTAATATGTATTTTAAAGACTATGCTTTTCAACTGTGCCCTAAATAATAGTGATAGCCAGTTCAAAATAGCTAAATAGATGTTATTTGTGATTTGTATTTGCCTTTAGGGCAGTTAAAAGAGCCTTGCTATTAATAGATCCTTTGTGTGTTTAAAATTGAATGATATAAATAACTTAAAATTTATGAAGTAGATTTACCAAATTAGCACACTTTTAGCAACCATATGAATAATGTTAGTCTTAGCATCAGGTTGCTCATCTATAAATACATTCTATAACACAGAATTGTTATTATGTGGGTTGTCATGATGGTGAAATGAGTTCCAGTGGTTCTTAAGCCAAAAAATGGATTAAAATCAGATGCCTAGCATTTTCCAATAAAATATATATAAACTTAAATATATATATATACGTATATATATATATATAAATATATATATATTAGGAAAATAAGAAAACATAGCCAAAGGGAAAGTTGGTTGAAAAATGAGAAGTGAAATAGTTTCTTAGAAGTAGAAATGGGCTGGCACTGCAGCTCACTTGGCTAATCCCCTGCCTGCAGCGCCAGCACCCGGGATTCTAGTCCCGGTTGGGGTGCCGGATTTTGTCCCAGTTGCTCCTCTTCCAGTCCAGCTCTCTGCTGTGGCCCTGGAGTGCAGTGGAGGATGGCCCAAGTGCTTGGGCCCTGCACCCGCATGGGAGACCAGGATAAGCACCTGGCTCCTGGCTTTGGATCAGCGCAGCGCGCTGGCCGTAGCGGCCACTTGGGGGGTGAACCAATGGAAAAAAAGGAAGACCTTTCTCTCTGTCTTTCTCTCTCACTGTCTACTTCTGCCTGTCCAAAAAAAAAAAAAAAAGTAGAAATGAAAAACTATAATTCCAGTGATTTCAGGGCCACCATTGTAGCACAGTGGGTCGAGCCACCACCTGCAATGCTGGCATCCCTTATGGGCACCAGATTTTGTCCCAGCTGCTCTGCTTCTGATCCAGGTCTCTGCTGATGCCTCTGGGAAATCAGTAGAAGGTGGCCCAAGTGCTTGGGCCCCCACCCATCTGGGAGACCCAGATGAAACTCCTGGCTGCTGATTTTGGCCTGACCTATCCTTGGCCTTGAGGCTATTTTGGGAGTGAACCAGTGGATGGAAGATCTCTCTCTGTCTCTGTACTGTGCCTCCGAAATAAAAATAAACACATCTTTTTCTAAAATTCCATTGATTTCTCACAGAAAAAAATTATTTCACATTTTCTCCAATATCTTGAGTTTTGGGGGTTCATAAGGTAAAAATAAGTATGTTTTAAAATCAAACACAACTAATAAGAACCACTGCCCCATAGAAACAAGTATTACTATACCTTTTTTTTTTTTTTTTTTTAGATTCATTCGTTTTATTTGGAAGAGTTACAGAGAGGGAGTGACAGAGGCAAAGAGAGAGAGAGATCTTCCACCTGCTGGTTCATTCCCCAAATGGTCACAATGACCAGGGTTGGGCCGGTCTGAAGCTAGAGTGTCATCTGGGTCTCCCACGTGGATGCAGGGGCCTAAGCTTTTGGGCCATCTTCCACCATTTTAGCAGGGAGCTAGAACTCGAACAGGCACCTATATGGTATGCTGATGCTGTAGGCATTGGCTTTACCCACTACATTACGGCGCCAGTCCCAGCATTACTGTATTTTAAAAAGGTTTATATGTCTAAAATGAAATGTGTCTTGTCTCTAGCTGTATTTCTCTTGAAAATGGTGTTTGATTTAGAAAATAGGTCCTCATACGTAAGTGGGACTGTAAGTTGATAACTTTCTTTGGAAGGCAATTTGGCAGTACTAAAATTAATATTGTCCCAGAAATTAACTCCTTAATGTACAGTCAGTTGAGGTTTTGTTTTAAAGACTTATTTATTTGAAAGTCATAGTTACAGAGAGAGAAGGAAGACAGATCTTCCATCCACTATTTCACTCTCCGTATGGCTGCAAAGGCTGGGGCTGGGCCAGGCTGAAGCCGGGAGCTGGGAGCTTCTTCCAGGTCTCCCATCTGGTGGCAGGGGCTCATACACTTGGGCCATCTTCTACTTTTTGCAGGCCATCATCAGCAGGGAGCTGGATCAAAAGCAGAGCAGCTGGGACATGAGCTGGTGCCCATATGGGATGCTGGGTGTTACAGATGGCAGCTTTATCCCCTATGGCACAATGGTGTCCCCAGCCAATTAAGTTTTGACAAGAATGTTAAACACCATTCAATGCAGAGAGGATAGATTTTTTTCAACAAATGAAGCTGATAGAACTAGATGTCCTTACACAAAACATCAACACCAAAATAAACTTAAATAGGACCCTTATACAATACACAGAATTAATTTAACCAGAGACCTAATTAAAGACCTAAAACTATGACTCTTAGATAAAACGTAGAGGAAAATCTGCATGAAGTTGTATCTGGGATGTTTTCTTGGATGAGTGACCAAAACACAGATAGAAAAAGGAAAAATAGATAATGTGGAATTTTGGACTTTACCAAAATTTTATATATATATTTTTTATATATATATATATATATATTTTTTTTTATATATATATTTTTCATATATATATGTGCATCACAGAACCCTATCAATAGAATTAATTAGTTATAGAATGGGATAAAATAATTGAAAATTATGTATCTATTGGAGAATTTATATCCAGAATGTAAAGAACTTGTAGAATTCAACAAAAACAACCTATTTCAAAAATGATTAAAAGATTCAAATAGGCATTTCTTCAAAGCATCTGTCTGAATGGCCAATAAACACATGAAAAGAAGCTCAACTTCATTAGTATTAGGGTAATGCAAATCAGAACCACAGTGAGATACCACTTCACACCTAAGATGGCTGTTATCCAAAAAATAGGAAATAAAAAGTATTATTGGTAAGCTTGTGGAGAAGCTGGAAATTGCTGGTGGAAGTGTGAAGTGGTGCAGCTGCTGTGGAAAACTTGTAATTTCTCAAAAAGTTAAGCATAGTCCAACTTTCTACAAATATGTTCAAAGAAGTACATGCAAATGCAGTTTTATAACTGAAATACTGGGACACTGTGGCGCAGCAGGTCAGAGGCCTGGCCTGCTGGGCTGGCATCTCATATAGGCTCCAGTTCAAGTCCTAGCTGCTCCATTTCCAATCCAGTTCTCTGCTAATGTATCTGGGAAAGCAGCAGAGGATGGCCCAAGTCTTGGGCCCCTGCATCCCATGAGGGAGACTTGGAAGAAGCTCCTGGCTTCCGATCAGCTGAGCTCCAGGTGTGGTGGCCATTTGGGGAGTAAACCAGTGGATGAAAGACCTCTCAATCTCCCTCTGTCTCTACCTCTCTCTATAACTCTTTCAAATATATAAAATAAATATTAAAAAATAATAATACATCCACACAGTGGAATATTATGTGACTTTTTGAAAGTCCTGAGATGAAAGTATATATTAAGAGGAATAAAGCAAGATGTAAACAGCTGCACATTTTACAGTTTTTGTAAAACACGTGGGAAAGAATCCCAAGTGGCAGAAATTCTTTCAGAATGGAGTTCAGGGTGGGGAGGAAGATAACTTTATTGTGCAGACTTTGTACATGTTGACTTCTTTGTATCTGAATTTTTAATGTATGTAAATATTATTTTATATTGAGAAAAAGTTCTAAATACACCAGTAATGTGCTTTGATAGCAGAGTCTTTGGTGGGTTAGAGGTGGGGCCCATCCCTCTTGAGAAAACACCTAAGAATGGTTGCTCAGCAGATGCCTTCCTTAAAGGGCAGACCCCTCCATGTGTGAACATGCCACAGTTATTTTGACAAATAGTTTATATCAAAGACAGAAATAAATGAATACATGACTAGTTTTCTTTCTAAACATGAAAACCACTACAGAGTTTATATATGCACATAAGGGTTCTCCAAAAAGTTCATGGAAAATGTATATTATATTTAAGGGTTTTTTTTGCATCAAAATTATCTTTTAATTCCATTCCTATCAATTTTTTGAAGTCCTCATGTGTGTGCATTTGATAGTACAGAAAATATCTAAGGCCAACTCAGAGACAGGATTGTTGGAGAAGTTGGAGTAGAAAGGGAAATTTTCTTAGAGCTTAAAGAAACCATTGTTCAAATAGAGTGCGGAAACAGCCAGATTTTAAGGAAGTATAAATACCATGTTCAGTTGAGTTCATGTTTAATGATAATGAGACCTTCAGTAGTCTGTTCCTAGGTATGCAAAATACGTTGTTTAGAAAATGAAAAAAGCACATGGGAATAAGTGCAAACACAATAGGAAAAATAGAGCTTTTACTTTTATTAGTAAATAAGTACAAGCCAGATGGCTGAGAACATAACAGAAGGGGGGAAATAAACTTAACATGGTAATCTTCCTACATTTTCACATTTACTGTACTAGTAATTAAAAAGATGCTCTTGGATTCACTTTTAAGTAGGTGAGTTTCAATAATGCCAGTTTCTGCTAGGTATAATGTGAATTTTTTCTTTTTTTGCTGCAATTGATAATGGGAAATGAAAGCACTTTCTCACTTTTCAATTAGTATTTCTCAATATATCATCCTTTTTATTTTATTTTTGACAGGCAGAGTTAGACAGTGAGAGAGAGAGACAGAGAGAAAGGTCTTCCTCCCGTTGGTTCACCCCTCAAATGGCCCCTACGGCCGGCACGCTGCAAAAATTTAGGATTAGCATCTAGTAAAAACCCAGCAATATTAACAGTTAATATAATGCTGCTGAACTCTTTCTTGATTGACAAGGTGTGAAACTGGAAAAAAATACCAGAACAAGAAAAAGGATGGCCGGCGCCGTGGCTCAACAGGCTAATCCTCCGCCTTGCGGCGCCGGCACACCGGGTTCTAGTCCCGGTCGGGGTGCCGGATTCTGTCCCGGTTGCCCCTCTTCCAGGCCAGCCCTCTGCTGTGGCCCAGGAGTGCAGTGGAGGATGGCCCAGGTGCTTGGGCCCTGCACCCCATGGGGAGACCAGGAAAAGCACCTGGCTCCTGGCTTCTGCCATCGGACGAGCGCGGTGCGCCGGCCGCAGCGCGCCGACCGCGGCGGCCATTGGAGTGTGAACCAACGGCAAAGGAAGACCTTTCTCTCTGTCTCTCTCTCTCACTGTCCACTCTGCCTGTAAAAAAAAAAAAAAAAAAAGAAAAAGAAAAAGGATAAACTATGATGATAAAGCATCTGGGCAGATGTATTCACAACATTTGATTGAACTGGTGACCATTTTGCCCAGGAGTTCTGAATTAATTTTGTATTGTGTGAACATAGAAAATTAGTGCTAAATCAATGTCTATACATAAACCACTCAGCTTATCACTAGATGGTGTTATCTAAGGATTAAAGTCTGATGAATTTTGGCCGGCGACACGGCTCAATAGGCTAATCCTCCGCCTTGCGGTGCCAGCACACTGGGTTCTAGTCCCAGTCAGGGCGCCGGATTCTATCCCGGTTGCCCCTCTTCCAGGCCAGCTCTCTGCTGTGGCCAGGGAGTGCAGTGGAGGATGACCCAAGTGCTTGGTCCCTGCACCCCATGGGAGACCAGGATAAGCACCTGGATCCTGGCTTCAAATCAGTGTGGTGCGCCGGCTGCAGTGTGCCGGCCGCACCGGCCATTGGAGGTGAACCAGCGGCAAAGGAAGACCTTTCTCTCTGTCTCTCTCTCTCTCACTGTCCACTCTGCCTGTCAAAAATAAATAAATAAATAAATAAATAAATAATCTGATGAATTTTATAATGCTAATGACTTACTATTTTTCATATTATAAATCAAAGAAAAGTGCAGATAAAAAAAAAAAAAAAAGGTGGGCATTTGACACCCTCATTCTGTGTCAAAATGCCTGGTTTGAGTTTTGGCTCTTCTGCTTCCAGTCCAACTTCCTGTAATGCATACCTTGGCAGGCAGCAGGTGATGGCTTGAGTGCTTGAGTCCTAGTCACCCTAATTGAATTCTAGGCTCCTGGCTTTGACCTTGTCCAATTCTGCCTGTTGTAGGCATTTGGTATGTGAACCAGCAAATGGAAAATTTCTTTGTTGTCTCTCTGCCTTTGGAATAAAATGGAAAAAAAAAAAATTTTTTTTTTTTTTGACAGGCAGAGTGGACAGTGAGAGAGAGAGACAGAGAGAAAGGTCTTCCTTTTGCCGTTGATCCACCATCCAATGGCCGCCGCGGATAGCGCGCTGCGGCCGGCGCACCGCGCTCGTCCGATGGCAGAAGCCAGGTGCCAGGTGCTTTTCCTGGTCTCCCCATGGGGTGCAGGGCCCAAGCACCTGGGCCATCCTCCACTGCACTCCCGGGCCACAGCAGAGGGCTGGCCTGGAAGAGGGGCAACCGGGACAGAATCCGGCGCCCCGACCGGGACTAGAACCCGGTGTGCCGGCGCCGCAAGGCGGAGGATTAGCCTGTTGAGCCACGGCGCCGGCCCAAAATTTTATAAAACAGACAAAAGTTTAAAAATACAAATAAACTAGAAGTGTAACTGAATAACATGTATTGTAAACTGGGAGGCATTATGTGGATAAAAAGAGCCATGTAATCTTTTCCTAATTTGGATTTTCTTTGCACAGTATGTTTTATTTTATTAGATGACATAAAAGCCCGTCATGCCAATTTTCTTAAAGCAATGAGACAGTAATAGTAAAATAACATTTATTGTAAATCCATGCTAACCACTATGAAATCTTTTGGTCTAACTAAACATGCAGACCAACATAGTGTCTATGGTAGTTTATACATGAGTTTATTTCCTGACAACTGTTGAATTGCAAACAGATTTTTTAAGTCAGCAAAGACAGGAATACAAAATCATGCCACAATTCCAAGTGTTCTTATTTTAAAAAATTCTGAATTTATTTGAAAAGGCAGAGTTAATGGAGACCGAGAGAAAGAGAGAGATATCTTCCATAGTCTGGTTCACTCCCCAAACAGTCACAACGACTGAGCCTGGGCCAGGCCGAAGCCAGGAGCCAGGAACTCTCTGTGTCTCCCACGTGCATGCAGGGGCCCAAGCACTTGGGCCGTCTTCCCTTGCTTTCCCAAGCGCATTAGCAGGGTGCTGTATTGGAAGTGGGGCAGCTAGGATTCAAACAGGTGCCCATATATGATACTGGCACAGCAGGCAGTGACTATGCCACAGTGCCAACCTCCCAAGTGTTATTAATGAGGAGGAGTTGGATCTGAAGTAGAGCAGCTGAGATTTGAACTGGTGCCCATATGGGATTCTGGCACCACAGACAGCAGTCTAACCTGGTTCACCACAACACTGGTCCCAAATTATTTAGTCTAGATCTCCCTTTATGTTGGAAATTAGAACAGTTTTGAAGATCACTGCCTTGATGAGGTGTTCACCTCACCATTGCAAAAGAAGACATAGTTTTTGGAAGTAGGAGAATATCTTTCCTTTTTGTTGGTGAATAATTTTTTTGCAAAATCCTGAAATTCCAGAATTTTGAGTAGAAAGTAAAAAATTAATTTTGTTTAGAGTTTTAATACATTCTGACCAAGAGCTAACAGAATGAAATAGGGGATAGATAAATCAAATTTTTTTTCTATTGAATAGATTGAATACTATTCTATTGAATAGTATTGAATAGATTAATGAAAGTGTTGAATTTGAAACCACTAGCACAAATTTAAATTCCAGAATCCCTCCCCCGTCTCTCCCAAGTGCTTAATGAAGTTTCTTTGTAGTCCACCTTCCTCAGGTGTATCCTCACCAAACATCTACAACAAAAGGTGGTCTTCAGCCTCCACAGGGACTGTTTTCTTGGGCAGTGGCCATATTAGTGGGAAGACAGGATTATAATTAGATTATTTTTGAGTCCTGTCAGACCCATGTCTTTATTACTAGGTTTGGATTCCTGTGGTCAGTGGTACAAGGAAACACTAGGTTATTAGCAGTTTCCAATGATTTCCTCAAGAGTTCCTTTGGTTGCATAATCTTTTGATGCTTTTGTAGATAAGACGTAGAGTGGAAGTAGTTACTCTCAGCTCATTTCTTGTGAAAGCAATGATATTCAGATACTCTTCCTTCATATCCTCAATTCTCTCTTTCTCAATGCCTTTTCCACTTTTCTCTATGCTTTTCTACTTGGTTATTATGTGGCAAGTGACTTTGTTAAATGTATGATTACATTGTTATTACTTATCCAAAAGTGATTGCCAGTAATGATTCCCTAATAGTTTCTCCAGTTTCCCTTTCTTTGAAAACATTTTTACTAACCAAGAATAGGTTTTAGTTTTTTTTGCCAACAGATCTTATATCATTCTGTTCATATATATATATATATATATATATTTTTTTTTTTTTGACGGGCAGAATGGAAAGTGAGAGAGAGAGACAGAGAAAGGTCTTCCTTTTGCCGCTGGTTCACCCTCCAATGGCCGCCACGGCCGGCATGCTACGGCCGGCGCACCACACACTGATCCGAAGGCAGGAGCCAGGCGCTTATCCTGGTCTCCCATGGGGTGCAGGACCCAGGTACTTGGGCCATCCTCCACTGCATTCCCTGGCCTCAGCAGAGAGCTGGCCTGGAAGAGGGGCAACAGGGACAGAATCCGGCACCCTGACCGGTACTAGAACCCCGTGTGCCAGTGCTGCAGGCGGAGGATTAGCCTGTTGAGCCACGGTGCCGGCCCAGTCTGTTCATATTTTTAGTAAGATACACTGAAAACTTAGAAGGTCTTCTTTGTAGCATGGGTTGAATTGTGTTTAATAAACAATGCATGTTCAGGGCTGGCGTTATGATGTAGTGGGTAAGGCCACCACCTGAAGTGCTCGCATCCCATATGGGCACCGGTTCAAGTCCTGGCTCCTCCACTTCTGATCCAGCTCTCTGCTATGGCCTGGGAAAGCAGTAGAAGATAGTCCAAGTCCTTGGGCCCCTGCACCTGCGTGGGAGACCTAGAAGAAGTTCCTGGCTCCTGGCTTTAGATTGGCGCAGGTCTGGCCTTTGCGGCCAGCAGATGGAAGACCTTTCTCACTCACTCTCTGCCTCTCCCTCTATCTCTCTCTCTGTAACTCTGACTTTCAAATAAATAAATAAATCTTAAAAAAAATAAACAATGCATGTTCAAAAGACATTTAATGTGTTATTTAATTAGCAGGCAGTATACCATAAAGAAGGCTCTGCATCTTAAACATGTGATTTCTGTTGCATGATGTTACTGTTCCATTAGGTTGTTTTAAAAATCATGCTATTACCAAGCAGTCTTGGGACACACTAATGAAATATACTTAAAACATTTAAAATATTCACTTTGAAAAGGAAAATATCTTGTAAAAACTGAATGGTAGTGGATGTTAAAACACATGGTATAAATATTGAGAAATGGTTGTTGAGAGGTGAGAACAACCAGAAAGGGATCAGTGACATGCTTGAAGGATTTGGTAATAAATCTTAGGGTATAGTGAACCAGAAGAGCACAAAGGTTCATAAAGTAGGAATGGCAGACTTGCATCTGCAACTTGTACCGTATCTTTAGGCATGCTCTCTAGAAAGATGATGCAGGTCTGGAATAGGAGCTCTTCGGAATTATAATAATCAACTTTTTATTTTTAATGAGATATTTAAATGCAGAGGGAAAATTCATTGTTCTAATTTGTTCTTACTAGTTGATTGAAATTGCCTTTTAAATAAACTGATCCATGGAAATCCAGAATTTAAAGGGACTATAATCCTGCTTTATAAAAATTTTTATTTTATTTATTTATTTTTGCTTCTGTCTCCTTTAATTCTTTTTTTAAAAGATTTATGTTTGTGGCCGCACCATGGCTCAATAGGCTAATCCTCCGCCTATGGCACCAGCACACCGGGTTCTAGTCCCGGTCGGGGTGCCAGATTCTGTCCCGGTTGCCCCTCTTCCAGGCTAGCTGTCTGCTGTGGCCAGGGAGTGCAGTGGAGGATGGCCCAGGTGCTTGGGCCCTGCACCCCATGGGGAGACCAGGAAAAAGCACCTGGCTCCTGGCTCCTGCCATCGGAGGAGCGCGGTGCGCCGGCCGCAGCGCGCCGACCGCGGCGGCCATTGGAGGGTGAACCAACGGTAAAGGAAGACCTTTCTCTCTGTCTCTCTCTCTCTCTCACTGTCCACTCTGCCTGTCAAAAAAAAAAAAAAAAAAGAGAGAGAGAGAGAGAGAGAGAGAGAGATTTGTTTTTATTTTATTTATTTGAAAGAGAGGGATAAGGGGAGAAGAGAGAGAGAGAGAGAGAGTCTTCCATCCATTGGTTCACTCCCCAAATAGCCGCAACAGCCAGAGCTGAGCGAATCTGAAGCCAGGAGCCAGGAGTTTCTTCTAGGTCTCCCACATAGGTGCAGGGGCCCAAACACTTGGGCCATCCCCAGCTGCTTTCCCAGGCACATTAGCTGGAAGCTGGATCAGAAGTAGATCAACTGGGACTCAAACTGATGCCCATATGGGATGCTGGCGCTGCAGGTCGGGGCTTTAACCTGCTGCACCACAGTACTGGCACCTGTCCCCTTTAATTCTACTGCATTATGAATAATACCTATTGGGATTGGTACAGTTCCTAATGATTTTGCCTGCTTTTTTTCCACTAAAACATAAACATTTCCATATGGAATTATTTTATTTTTCATAAGCATGTATTTGAGTAATGATGTCTAACCCTTTTTTGTTAATTAGGACAACAGTATGACTTTTTTTTATCTTAAAGCTAAAATAGCAGCATAGTAAACAAAAATTTAAAAACATTCTGGGGCATGCACTGGGGCAGCAGTTAAGATCCTGCTCGGAATATCTGTGATCCTGTATTGGGGCACTTGGTTAAGTCCTGGCTCCTCAGCTTCCCATCCAGCTTCCTGCTAATGCACATCCTGGAAGTCATCAGATGATGGCTCAGGTACTTGGATTATTGCTACCCACATAGAAGACCCAAATTGAATTCTGTACCCCTGGCTTCTGCCTGGCCCACCCCTGGCTGTTTTGCACATTTGGAGTTTGAACCAGCAGATAGAAAATCACTACACTCTCTGCCTTTCAAGTAAAATAAAATTTTTTTAAATTATAAATGTTGTTATGCTTTAATTTTATTGTAAAAGCACACTCTGCTTCATGTGTGCCAGCATATCCCATGATAGCTGTTCTGCTTTTGCTTTGTGTGCTTAAGATGCAAAAGCAGGAAGCAGAACTGGCAAGTTTGAGAACCCCTTCTCAGATTTTATTCTTTGAATTAGGGCAGTTAGATGCTGTCGTGGAAAATGAAAAACCACTAAGAAGATGGTCATGTATGCCCAGTGAATCTTCTTTCATTTGGTTGGTGGGATTTAGAGAAAGAAAGGAATCTTTCTAGGTGTTTTTTATTCTCTGTTTCTTCCTCATATTTGGGAAGTCATGTCTAAAATGGTAGGTTTTTTTTTTTTTTCCAGACACCTGGGAATCTTAAAATTTTCTAATATCTGGATCTCACTCCCAAGATTTTGATTTAAATGATGTGGGGTTCAGCCTGAGTATTGAGATTTTTTTTAAAGTGTCTCATTTGATTCCAATTTGCAATTAAATTTGGAAACCTCTGGCCGGCGCCGTGGCTCAACAGGCTAATCCTCCGCCTTGCGGCGCCGGCACACCGGGTTCTAGTCCTGGTCGGGGCACCGGATTCTGTCCCGGTTGCCCCTCTTCCAGGCCAGCCCTCTGCTGTGGCCCAGGAGTGCAGTGGAGGATGGCCCAGGTGCTTGGGCCCTGCACCCCATGGGGAGACCAGGAAAAGCACCTGGCTCCTGGCTCCTGCCATCGGATGAGCGCGGTGCGCCGGCCGCAGCGCGCCGTCCGCGGCGGCCATTGGAGGGTGAACCAACGGCAAGGGAAGACCTTTCTCTCTGTCTCTCTCTCTCACTGTCCACTCTGCCTGTAAAAAAAAAAAAAAAAATTTGGAAACCTCTGCTCTAGTCAGCGCTGTTCAACTAGGTACATCTCTATGAGGGCAAAGAGCTTGTTAATCACTGTGTCTCCAACTCATTGAATAGTACATTTTAGGCACTTAATACTTTTTGTTAAATGAAGGAATAAACATGCTAAGAATCAGTGTAATTTAAAGAATAAGCATCCCTTCTTTGAAATAATTTAACTGTAAGGGCAAGTGACAAATTAGTAATAAAATGTGGATTGTGAGCATGAGAAAGAGCAGCTTGAAGGCAAATAATCACTTTTCAAAAATCTATATATAGAAACCCCTGCATTGGCTGGCGCGTGGCTCAACAGGCTAATCCTCCGCCTTGCGGCACCGGCACACCGGTTCTAGTCCCAGTTGGGGCGCCAGATTCTGTCCTGGTTGCCCCTCTTCCAGGCCAGCCCTCTGCTGTGGCCCGGGAGTGCAGTGGAGGATGGCCGAAGTGCTTGGGCCCTGCACCCCAAAAGCACCTGGCACCTGGTTCCTGCCATCGGATGAGCGCGGTGCGCCGGCCGCAGCGCACCAGTCGCGGCAGCCATTGGAGGGTGAACCAACGGTAAAGGAAGATCTTTCTCTCTGTCTCTCTCTCTCTCACTGTCCACTCTGCCTGTCAAAAAAAAAAAAAAAAAAAAAAAAAGAAACCCCTGCATGAATATAAAGTCAAAATATATTGTTCCCCCTCAGCATCATATTTGCACTAGAGATAACCCACTGAGACAAAATGATTATCTCATAGAGGTTAATTCCTGCTATGAAACATTTCTTTGATTTGGTTATTGTCCTCTTTTTCTCTAAAAAAGATTTTTTTCTACTTTCCATATGATTGTTATTTTGCTGCTTTGTTTTGTTTTGTTTTAAATAAAGGCAATGTTCTGGGCCCGGCGCTGGGTGTAACAGGTAAAGCAGCCACCTACAGTGCCAGTATCCCATATGGGTGCTGGTTCAAGCCCCAGCTGCTCCACTTCCAATCCAGCTTTCTGCTATGGCCTGGGAAAACAGTAGAAGATGGCCCAAATTCTTGGTCCCCTGCACCAATGTGGAAGACCCAGAAGAAGCTCCTGGCTTCAGATCGGCACAACTCTGGCCGTTGCAGCCATCTAGGGAGTGAACCAGCTGATGGAAGACCTCTCTCTTTCTGCCTCTGTCTCTGCCTCTCTGTAACTCTGCCTTTCAAATAAATAAATAAATAGATCACTAGAAATAAATAAATAAAGAAATAAATGCAATGTTCTGTCTCCTTCCTTCAGGAAACACCTTTTTTCTGAGCGATGCAGTCAATTTTTGTCATTTCCACTTTAATTTGAACTAAGAAGTCATCCTCTTCCTGTGAAAAGGAAATTTCCCAGCTGTTCATAAATTGTGGAGCCTGCTGTGGGAGAGGGCAAAATCTCAGGAACCCTGAGTTCCTTCTCTCTTCATGTGTTCTTTTATTGCTTTTTCCATACTGATCTTTTCATTCTAATGTATGCCATCTAGCTGAAAATATGGTGACTTCCTGTTTGAAAATTAGGTCTATTTTTGTATTTTGGATCCGTGGTTGAGAGGACTTTGTGAGGACTAGGGCAACACTGCTGTGCCCACAGCTGATTTAAATGGTAAGCTGGGAAAAGAGAAGACATCGAAAGAGGTATTTTGAAGGTAATTCTATAGCATTTTCTTGGTTAAAATGCTCACCATTTTCTTTTTTTATATATCCATTTGAACATTTTTTTCTATTTCCTTTGTTTTGAGCCCCTCTTATTTATGTATGAAGAACTATGGTTTGTTGCTGATGCACCTGGGCACCTGTAATCAACATCTGTGTACCCAGCTAATCGATTATTTTCAGTATCACAAGTCCATTCTAAAGTGGAACTGTAGGAAGGATTTGCCATACTACTGTTAAATTATCATTGGTCCCAAGATATACTTGGCTTTTGCACATTGTTCCCAGTGCCTACAACACTTTCTTATTGCTTGTTTGCTCGACCCTATCCTTTTAAATTTTAGTTTATAAGCTATATATAATTTATATATCATGTATGAGTTACATGTTTACTCTGTTATAAGTGTTTCCTTTCCACTTCCATTGCCTTAAGCCTGAGTTAGATTCCTTATTGTGAGCTTGCTTAGTGTCCTATCTAGGATAGAAAAGGAAATTCTGAATTTGCGGTATTTTTTTAGTTATATTTTGGTGCCATGGAAACAACTTTCAGAAATGGGAAACTAACAAGTATGTATTTCTTAAGAGTCAAAGCTGGTTTGTTGTTTTTTGCTACAATCCATTCAGAAGAGTACAACCAACACCTTAGTCTCACAGGGTTTTTTATTTGGGGATATCATGATTAATGGTTATTCTGTGGACTCTCTAAATACCTGTCATCTATGGTCTTGCTGATACCTCATCTAGGCAGCTTGGTGGGTGTATTACTCAGACCTGTATGCATGCTGGAATGAATGCATACTGGAAATGTGAAGTGAAAGGAATAGAGTTGGGGCTTGGGAACATTTATATTTTTTAGATTGCTACTTCCTGTTCAGCTGAGAAGATAGTTCTGTAAGTTCGCTGTCAGCTAAAGAGATACTCTGTGAGCTTGAGAGATCACAGCTGTATCCTGTACTTTGTGTGAAAATTTATTTGCTTTTTCTCCTGTTCATTTAGTTTTTTTATAATTTCCTAATATATTAAAGTTTTTTTTCCAATGTTTTATGGAGCAAGAGGTTGGATGTGTGCCCAGATGAGAATGTGAACAATGACTAAATACTAGGTTGTAGGCAGTGTGAAGTAAATATGGGATATGTATGCTGCAAAAACTGAATGACATGGAGAAAACCCTCCTAATAAATTTTTAAAAGATCCCTATATCACTTGGATGTTTTAGTTTACTGTGTTAATTAAAGCAGTTGTCCCATTTCTTGTACAGATGACACAGTTCCTTTATAAAGAATCAAATGCTTGTTCTGTATTCTTATCTGTATACCATTTCATTGTCTCAGAGCTTTAGACCAGCTTCAGAATATTTCATCTCACATCCTAAAATTTTTTATTGCCATTGGAACATCATTAATACTTCCTTCCGGCCGGCGCCGTGGCTCAACAGGCTAATCCTCCGCCTTGCGGCGCCGGCACACCGGGTTCTAGTCCTGGTCAGGGTGCCGGAGTCTGTCCCGGTTGCCCCTCTTCCAGGCCAGCCCTCTGCTGTGGCCCGGGAGTGCAGTGGAGGATGACCCAGGTGCTTGGGCCCTGTACCCCATGGGAGACCAGGAAAAAGCACCTAGCACCTGGCTCCTGCCATTGGATGAGCGCGGTGTGCCGGTCGCAGCGCACCGGCCGCGGCAGCCATTGGAGGGTGAACCAACGGCAAAAGGAAGACCTTTCTCTCTGTCTCTCTTTCTCTCACTGTCCACTCTGCCTGTCAAAAAATAAATAAATAAACAAATAAATAAATAAAATAAAAAAAAATACTTCCTTCCGTGGGATTTTATTCTCTGTTGTCTGTTTAGGCCTAATATGTTAGTAAATTGTTCACGTCTGTACAAATTCATTTCTTGACATTTGGACAGACCTCAGAGAACTTAAAAATGTTTTTCCCATATCTCAGCTCAGTTATGTGGAATATTTCATTGGTAATATAGAGGAATGACAATTAACGTATTCTGTAGGAAGGCAGATTCAAATTTGTACATTCTTTTCTGAGAGACAACTTGAATTTTAATAAAGAGTACTGACCTGAAGTCAGGGCATATACATTCTGTGTAACTTTGGGCACCTCTGAATTCTTACTTCTGAATTTGGCCTTTAAGGTCCTTTCAACTATATTTGACATTCACTGAGCTAGAATAAAATGTAGTTGTTTCTTTGGTGCTCATTCTCCCAAAGACCCTCTGTATACTATGAAAGGTGAAAAGGAGGTAAGCCAGTTATGCTGTTTGATTTTGAAGGATGAAGCTGCAGTGTTCCAGATGGTAAAGCTCAGCTGACAGAGCCACTAACTGTAGCCAAAGTAGATGCAGGTAGTGCTGATAGCCTCCTGACAGGGCCTTAGGGATTGAATTATTCAATGAAACTCATATGGGTAGAATGCAGTCTAGAAAAGACTATCTGCTTTTTTCCTTCCTGCTGGTTGATCTTGGGAGGTCTAAGTGATAGAGGATTCACTGGTGTTAATTTTCCTTTTTCATATAAGGAAAGCATGTTCAAGAAGTACTTTTGTACGAGGTAAAGCAAAGGGTGCGGTATAGTGGATTAAGCCTCCATCTGCTGAGCTGGTATCCTATATGTGCACCAGTTCGGTCCCAGCTACTCCACTTCCAATCTAGCTCCCTGCTAATGTGCCTGAGAAAGCAGCAGAAAATGGCCCAAATGCTTGGGCCCCTCCACCCACATGGGAGACCTGGAAGAAGCTCCAGGTTCTTGGCTTCAGATTAGCTCAGCTCTGGCGGTTGTGGCCATTTGGGGACTGAACCAGTGGATGGGAGATCTTTTCCTCTCTCCATCTCTCCATCTCTCCCTCTCTCCTTTTCCTCTTTCTCTCTCTTCCTCTCTTCCTGTCTCCCTGTCTCCCTCTGTCTGTAACTGCCTTACAAATGAATAAAGAAATCTTAAAAAAAGTAAATAGATACTGGATGTATCACACATCCTTGTACATTATACATGGTAAACTCTTCCTACAGTGTACATAAATGCTGAAATATACCCATGAAACCCAGAAATCCAGGTGCTCAGTGTAGAGGAACTATGAATATCCGTTTGCATAGAGACCTCCTTCAACAAATGGAAAGGTGATGAAAAATTAAATATTTGTCTTTTCTTTTTGTGTTGCTATGTTTATCTGTATTGTATAATCATCTATGTAGATTTCCAATTTGAAATACCTTCTTTTCTAGACTGTTACACAGTATGAACATTGAAAGGATATCCAGTGTAGTCTTCTTATTTTCAGTTGAGAAACAAGGCCCCGAGAGACCCAATAACTTAGCCAAAAGCATGGTATGAGTTAGAGTCAGTTAGAACTGGAACCAGAACCTGGGTCTGCTCACTCCTAAATTTTTACTTTTTTAAAAAAAGAGCTATTTATTTATTTGAAAGTCAGAGTTACACGCAGAGAGAGAGACAGAGAGACATAGATTGCATCTACTGATTCACTCCCCAATTGGCCACAATGGCCAGAGCCACGCCAATCCGAAGCCAGGAGCCAGGAGCTTCTTCTGAGTCTTCCATGCAGGTGCAGGGCCATCTTCTGCTGCTTTCCCAGGCCATAGCAGAGAGCTGGATCGGAAGTGGAGCAGCCAGGACTCGAACTGGTGCCCATATGGGATGCTGGCACTCTAGGCTGCAGCTTAAGCCACTTGGCCACAGCACTGGCCCCTAAGTTCTACTGTTAAGAACACAAACCTGGGGCCTGTGTTGTGGTGCAGTGGGTTAAACTGCTCCCTGTAACACCTGCATCCCAAACGAGAAGCAGTTTGAATCCAGGATGTGCAGTTCAGATCCAGCTCGCTGCTAATGTGCCTGGAAAAGCAGCAGATGACAGCCCAAGTACTTGGGCCCCAGCCACGTATGTGGGAGAGCCCAGTGGAGTTTCAGGCTCCTGGTTTTGACTTGGCCTAGCCCTGGCCGTTGGGCCCCAGCCACGTATGTGGGAGAGCCCAGTGGAGTTTCAGGCTCCTGGTTTTGACTTGGCCTAGCCCTGGCCGTTGCAGCCATTTAGGGTGTAAACCAGCTGATGGAAGTGCTCTCTCTGTCTCTCTCTCTTTCTCTGTCTCTGTCTGTCTCTTTCCTTCTCTCCCTCTCTCCTCCCTTGCCCTCTCATTTTTCTCCCTCTGTAATTCTGCATTTCAAATAAATAAATCTTTTTTTTAAATAAAAGAACACAAACCTATCTTTTATGTTTGAAAGTATGCAATGTAGTAACCAGAGTTAGTGAATGAGATAGTCTGTTATTTTTTTCCAGAAATATTTCAGCATTTGCTCTTCCATAGCATATCAGAAAGTAGCATTCTGCCAGGCCAGCAGCTATATTTCTGTATGGTATTCTCTGCCAAGTTCTTGGACTATGATATGAAAGAGTGTTAGGCAAAGTAGGATAACATGAACATAAAGTTTCTATTAGAGTGAGAGCCCAGGAAATCCACTTTTTTCTCATTAAAAAGAAAACTTATTTATTTGAAAGGCAGAATTACAGAGAGCAGAGGCAGAAAGAGAGGAAAAAAGAGAGGTCTTCCATCTGCTGTTTCACTCCCCAAATGTCTGCAACAGTGGGACCTAAGCTGATCTGAAGCCAGGTCTCCCACACGAATGCAGAGGCCAAAGGACTTGGACAATCTTCTGCTGCTTTCCCAGGCCATTACAGAGAGCTGGATGGGAAGTGGAGCAGACAGGACTCAAACCAGTGCCCATTTGGGATGCCGGCAGTGCAGATGGCAGCTTTATCATCTTGCCACTGCACCAGCCCTGAAAATTCACTTTTGACAGAGCACAGTTGTGTAACATTGAAATGTATTGGTTTTGAACAGAAATTTCAGAATCAACCCAGCAAAGAAAATGTGGTATAGGGGGAAAAAATAATCCCTAGTTATTTGATATGGATTGGTGGTTAAATTCAGGTGTTTGTTCTTATTTTACATAGTTTAGTTTTGAACAGGAGCCAGGATCCTTCTCCATGTTTCCCATATGGGTGCAGGGGCCCAAGCACTTGGGCCATCTTTTATGTCTTAGTTTTTAAAAATGACTTAGAGGGACTGGCATTGGGACATATGGGTAATAATTTAAAGCCATCGCCTATAGTGCCAGCATTCAGTCTGGGCACTGGATCGAGTCCTGGCTGCTCCACTTCCAATCCAGCTCCCTGCTGATGTGCCTGGGAAAGTAGAAGAAGGTGGCCCATCAGCGTGGGAGACCCAGAAGAAGCTCCTGGCTTCAGATTGGTGCAGCTTTGGCCGTTGTGGCCATATGGGGAGTGAACCATAGAGGGAAGACCTCTCTCTCTCCACCAACCCCCACCCCGCCTCTATGTGACTCCACCTTTCAAATAAATAAAATCTTTAAAAAATGACTTTGAGATTTAATTTGATTTAAATATTTTAGGAATGCACTGGAAATATTTTAATCACTAAATATGGTAATCACTAAAATAACATAATGATTTTAGAAGAAGGTGTAAGACAATGGAATGTATTAATACTTCAACATTGCTGTTGGCTACAATGATTGAAAATTTTGATAATTTAAGCTACACTGTATGTTTCAATCAATTCATTGTTTCTTGATGTGAAGTAGCAGAATTTCTGGTATATTCATATGAGTCTTAAATTCATTGAGAATCTCTTAATTCATTATGCCTCCATGCTGAGTAGTTAAAATTATATCATCCACTTATATTTGGTTTTGTTGTTATAGAAAGTATACAGTGTAGTAAAAGAGCTGAAATTATTTCTCATAAGAGCTTGGATTATGAAAATGCATTGTTTTATGAGATGATTCAACAATGTCTCTGGAGAGGTAATTGAATGGAAAAGATGGTATCACATTAAAGTTCTTATTCTACAGAAAGCACAGAGTCTTTTCTGTCTTTTAAATATTCTTTAACTTCAGATATTCAATGTTTATTTATTTGGGAAGCAGAGAGATCAAGATGAAAAGAGAATGATGGAGAGCTGTCATCCACTCAGCCACTCCCTAAATGCCAGTAATGGCTAGGGCTGGGCCAAAGCTGAAGCCAGGAGTCGGGAATGCAATCTTTAGATCTCCAAGTGGGTAGCAGAAACCTAATCATTTGAGCTGTCACTGCTGCCTCTCAGGGTTTGGTTTTCAGGAAGCTGGGATCAGGAGCTAGAGATAGGTATGGAACCCAGGCATTCTGACATGAGATGTGAGCATCTCAACCAATAGCCCAAATGCCCATACCCAAATAAACTTTTATTTTATGTTTTTTTTTTTTTTTTTTTTACAGGCAGAGTGGACAGTGAGAGAGAGAGACAGAGAGAAAGGTCTTCCTTTGCCGTTGGTTCACCCTCCAATGGCCGCCGCGGTCGGCGTGCTGCGGCCGGCGCACCGCGCTCCTCCGATGGCAGGAGCCAGGAGCCAGGTGCTTTTCCTGGTCTCCCCATGGGGTGCAGGGCCCAAGCACCTGGGCCATCCTCCACTGCACTCCCGGGCCACAGCAGAGGGCTGGCCTGGAAGAGGGGCAACCGGGACAGAATCCGGTGCCCCGACCGGGACTAGAACCCGGTGTGCCGGCGCCGCAAGGCGGAGGATTAGCCTGTTGAGCCACGGCGCCGGCCTATTTTATGTTTTTTTTTAAAGATTTATTTATTTATTTATTTGAAAGACAAAGTTACAGAGAGGCAGAGAGAAGTCTTCCATCTGCTGGTTCACTCCCCAGATGGTTGCAATGGCTGGAGCTGCACAGATCCAAAGCCAGGAGCCAGAAGCTTCTTCCAAGTTTCCCACACAGGTGCAGGGGCCCAAGGACTTGGACCATCTTCTGTTACTTTCCCGGGCACATTAACAGGGAGCTGGATAAGAAGTGAAGCAGCTGGGACTCGAACCAGCGCCTATATGAGATGCTGGCACTGCAGGCAGCAGCCCCCCAGATAAACTTTTAAATATAAGATTAATATAAATATAGAAAAGGGTGTAAATCATAAAGTACAATATGATGAATATTTAAAAGGTGAACAACATATGTAACCTCAAATAAAATACGAGACAACATGATATGTCTTTCAGACATTTATTCCCTTCCCTGAAGGTAGTCATAATCCGGATATATAGGTAGCATTGCCTATTTCTGAATTTTGTGTGGATGGAATCGTTCCATGTACTCTTTTGTATCTGGATATTTTTGTCCAACATTTGGTTCTGGAAGATTCATCTATGTTGTTTAATAATAGTTCATTCCCATTATTGTATGTATTCTTTTTGTGAACATAAAATTTATTTTGCTAATGGAAATTTGGATTGTTACATTTTGGGCGCTATTAAAAATATTTCTCCCGTGAACACTTTTGTATGTTTTTTGTTGCTCATATGTAAACAGTGTGAATCCTTTTTAAAGATTTATTTATTTGAAATCTTTTTAAAGATTTCATAATCTTTATGAATAAATCTTTTTAATAAATAAATCTTTTTAATAAATCTTTTTAAAGATTTATTTATTTGAAAGGCTGAGTTAGAGAGAGCAGGATACAGAGAAAGAGAGATCTTCATCTACTGGTTCACTCCAAATGGGGAGGGCTGAGCCAAGCCATAACCAGAATCTAGGAGTTTAATCTGGGTCTCCCACGTGGGTACAGGGACTCAAGCACTTGGGCCATCTGCTTTCCTAGCTCCATGAGCTTGATCAAAAGCAGAGCAGCCAGAACTTGAACCAGCACTTACATGGGATTCTGTGTCACAGGCAGTGGCTTACCCTGCTGTACCACAGTGCCAGCCCCAGTATATGTGAATTTCTAAGAGAGAAGTGGTTGGATTACTGGGTGTGTGTGTCTCTGACTTTTGTAGATAATGCCCGTTTTGCAAAGTGTTATACTGATTGACACACTGACTGGTGGTGTTCTACAATTGTTCTGGTTGTTCCACATCCTGGCCACTTGATATTAGCAGAGTTTTTGTTTGTGTGTTTGTTTTTGCCTTCATTTTACTCACACTGGTAGGTAGGTGGTGGTATTGTGGTTTTAATTTTTATTTCCAGGGCGCGCACCATGACTCACTTGGTTAGTCCTCCGCCTGTGGCGCCAGTATCCCATATGGGTACAGAGTTCTAGTCTCTGCTGTGCCTCTTCAGTCCAGCTCTGTTGTGGCCCGGGAGGGCAGTAGAGGATGGCCCAAGTACCTGGGCCCCTGCACCTGCATGGGAGACTAGGAAGAAGCACCTGGCTCCTGGCTTCAGATGAGCACAGTGCCGCCTGTAGCAGCCATTTGGGGAGTGAACCAACAGAAGGAAGACCTTTCTCTCTTGTCTCTTGCTTACTGTGTATAACTACCTGTCAAATAAATAAATAATTTTTTTATTTCCCTGATAACTAATGATGATGGGTGGTATGTCTTCATGTGTTTATTAGTTATTTGGGTAGTCTTTTCCAAAGTGCCTATTCAGATCTTTCACTAACAGAAAATATTAGGGGCCAGCGCTGCGGCTCAATAGGCTAATCCTCTGCCTGTAGCGCCAGCACACCAGGTTCTAGTCCCAGTCCGGGCACCGGATTCTGTCCAGGTTGCCCCTCTTCCAGTCCAGCTTTCTGCTGTGGCCCGGGAGTGCAGTGGAGGATGGCCCAAGAGCCTGGGCCCTGCACCCCATGGGAGACCAGGATAAGCACCTGGCTCCTGGCTTCGGATTAGCGTGGTATGCTGGCCGCAGCGGCCTTTGGAGGGTGAACCAGTGGCAACGGAAGACCTTTCTCTTTGTCTCTCTCTCTCTCTCTCTCACTGTCTACTCTGCCTGTCAAAAAAAACAAAATTAGGTTATTTTATTATTGATTTTAGTAGTTTTAAAATATATATTTTGGATAATCATTTATAATTAGCCTTATAATGTTAAAATCCATGTTTAAAGTTCATAGTTAACAGTTTTCCCTTCCCTTCTTCTGAATGATGCAAAGATCTTAAAACTCTTTAACTCTCTTATTTTGCATTCTTATTTTGTATGAGATTGCTGACTAGGATTTATATACTATATATTTACATAGTATTTTAAATTATTTGTTTACTAGCTTGTTCACTCTCTTTTATCTATCTTAGCTTTTACATCCTGTTTTATCTTTCTTTGTAGAATTTATCCTTTAAAAGTTCCTTTAGTGAGTTTACAAAACTCTTTTAGTTAGACATTTTATTTTACTCTTGAGAATTTTGTTAGATATGCCATTGTAGGCTGATGTTGTGAAAGTTTTTTTTTAAAAATTCTGTTTGTTGAACTCTTTATTCAGTATAGAGTTAATCTTATGTGAATAAACTTAATTGAAAATAGATCTTGGGGCCGGCGCTGTGGCTTAGTGGGTAAAGCCACCACCTGCAGTGCTGGCATCCCATATGGGCACCGGTTCGAGTTCTGGTTGCTCCACTCCAGTCCAGCTCTCTGCTATGGCCTGGGGAAGCAGTGGAAGATGGCCCAGGTCCTTGGGCCCCTGCACCCATGTGGGAGACCCAGAAGAAGCTCCTGGCTCCTGGCTTCAGATCAGTGCAGCTCCGGCCATTGAGGCCATCTTGGGAGTGAACCAGCAGATGGCAGACCTCTCTCTGGAAGAAGCTCCTGGCTTCTGGTTCCAGCCTTTGAGGCCATTTCGGGAGTGAACCAGAGGATGGAAGATTCTCTCCCCCACCCCCGACTCTGCCTCTCTGTAATAACTCTGCCTTTCAAATAAATAAATAAATCTTAAAAGAAAAATAAAAAATAGATCTTAATAAAAAATAAGAATGAGTTAGGAAAAGGAGGAAGAAGGGTAGGAGTGCAGATGGGAGGGCAGGCAGGGTGGGTGGGAAGAATCACTGTGTTCCTTAAGTTGTATTTATGAAAAATGTGAAGTTTGTATACCTTAAATAAAGGTTTCTAGCAAAAAAGAAAAAACAATAAAAAAGGAAAAACAATTCTAGGCTGTCTTCTCCTAGCACTTTGAAAATATTTCTGCATCTAACTGCTTTTATTTATTTTTCTTTTGAAGTCTACTTTAATTGTGAGTGCTTTGTCGGTCTCTTGTTTCTGGACAACTTTGGAAAGTCTGTAGCCAGGATGTCCTTGAGTATGACATCTCCCCTGTCTTATTTCTCTCTTAAAGAATTCTGGTGTGTTGAACTTACTGTCATTAGTCTTTCTTTTGCATATTTCACTTTGTCTCTATGCTTCATTTTGGCTAGTTTTTTCAAATCTGTTCCCCCCCCCCTTTTTTTTCCCCAGGTGAGCCTAGTCTGCTGTTCATTAAGTTTTTTCAGTCATTTTGTAGTTTTTCTCAAAGGTGCTTGTCTTTATGACATCTCTTTGTCACATGATTTTATCTTTAAAGATAAGTGTAAAAATACTTATTTTATGTTGTATGTTTAATTATGCCATTGTCTGCTGTGCTTTAGCGGGAGTAGGGGCGATGTCAAATACTGTTCTGTTTTTCTTATTTAAGTTGCTAACTTTATTTAAGGTGGCTTGTTTCCTCATATGCTTTGTAATTCTGAATTTTGAAGTTAGCCTTATTCTGTCTGTGGTAGTCCTTAGGCAGTCTGTTTCGAGGGCACCCTGCTCCAGATAGGGTTTATGTTTCCTTTTTATCAGGTGTCTTGGGTTTCTGCTAACTTAAGACCATTTTGGCCGGCGCCACAGCTCAATAGGCTAATCCTCCGCCTTGCAGCGCTGGCACACCGGGTTCTAGTCCCTGTCGGGGCGCTGGATTCTGTCCTGGTTGCCCCTCTTCCAGGCCAGCTCTCTGCTATGGCCCGAGAGCGCAGTGGAGGATGGCCGAAGTGCCTGGGCCCTGCACCTGCATGGGAGACCAGAAGCACCTGGCTCCTGGCATTGGATCAGTGT
Organism: Sylvilagus floridanus; assembly: GCA_949820135.1. NCBI lineage: Eukaryota > Metazoa > Chordata > Mammalia > Lagomorpha > Leporidae > Sylvilagus > Sylvilagus floridanus. The sequence goes on from OX463235.1 coordinate 61,489,241, forward strand.
GGTGCGCCGGCCACTGTGCGCTGGCCATGGTGGCCATTGGAGGGTGAACCAATGGCAAAAGGAAGACCTTTCTCTCTGTCTCTCTCTCTCTCACTGTCCACTCTGTCTGTCAAAAAAAAAAAAAAAAAGACCATTTTGTATTTGTCTTTTGCCTTTTTTTTTTTTTAAATTCTTTTCTTTGTAGAATGAATTATTTATTTGAAAGAGAGTTTGTATGAGAGAGAGAGAGAGAGAGAGAGAGAGAGAGAGAGATCTTCCATCCACTAGTTCACTCCCCAGATGGCTGCAATGGCCATGGCTGAGCCAGTCCAAAACCAGGAGCCAGAAACATCTTCTGGGTCTCCCATGTGGGTGGCAGGGGTCCAAGGACTTGGATGATCTTTTTTTTTTTTTTTTTTTGACAGAGAGAGTGGACAGTGAGAGAGAGACAGAGAGAAAGGTCTTCCTTTGCCGTTGGTTCACCCTCCAATGGCTGCCGCGGTCGGTCGGCGCGCTGCGGCCGGCACACCGCGCTCATCCGATGGCAGGAGCCAGGTGCTAGGTGCTTTTTCCTGGTCTCCCATGGGGTGCAGGGCCCAAGCACTTGGGCCATCCTCCACTGCACTCCTGGGCCACAGCAGAGAGCTGGCCTGGAAGAGGGGCAACCGGGACAGAATCCGGCGCCCCGACCGGGACTAGAACCTGGTGTGCCGGCGCCGCAAGGCGGAGGATTAGCTCAGTGAGCCACGGCGCCGGCCTTGGATGATCTTACACTGCTTTCTTTTTTTTTTTTTTTTTTTTTTTTTGAGATTTTAAAAACACTTTATTTAATAAAAGTTAAACATACAAAACTAAAATTAACGCACAACCTAAAAATCATCTTCCATTAGTTAGAAGATCTTTTTTATGCTTTCTTTGGCACATTAGGGAGCTGGGTCTGAAGTGGAGCAAGTGGGACCTGAACCAGCACCCATATTGGATAGCAGTGTTGCAGCTGGTGGCTTTACCCACTACGCCATAACGCTGGCTCCTGCCTTGGGGTTTTCTGGACGATGCCGGCAAGTAAATTCAAATCACAAATCCTTGTGAGACCTGTTGATATAGATTCCCAGGACAAAATTTTTCTTCCATTCAGCATTCTGGAGTAAACTGGGGAGTGAACCACCAGATGGAAGATCGATCTCTCTTTCTCCCTCACTCTCAAGTCTGCCTTCTAGATAAATAAGTAAAAGATTGCATTCAAGATACATGAATATGAGTTACAGAGAGGGAGGGAGAGCGAGCGAGCGAGCAAGATACTTCGTTCATCTGGTTCACTGCCCAAATGGCCACAACAGCCAGAACTGGGCAATCAGGAGCCAGGAGCTTTCTCTGAGTCCAAGCACTTGGGCCATCTTCTGTTGCTCTCCTAGGCACATTAGCAAGGAGCTGGATAGAAAGTAAAGCAGCAGGGATTCAAACTGGCACCATATGGGATGCCAGCACTGCAGGCGGCGGCTTTACCCACTATGCCACAGTGCTGGCCCCGTAAATAAATCTTAGAAAAAAACTCCCTGTTAGTAAGCAGGTTTTCTTTCTTTCTTTCTTTTTTCCTCCTTTCTCTTCTCCCCTTCTCCCCCTTCTCCTTCCTTATTCCTTTCTTCTTTTTCTTCTCTGCCTTTTAACTTAAGATGTAACCTTCCAAGATCCTGGCTTTGTGTGTGGATTTTTCTAATAACTCCCCACCTTATAGAAAGAACCCTCTTTCTTTCCTAAAAAATTTACTTCTGTTTATTGACTATAGCTGTGATTCAGAAATTCCTCTGAAAGTTTTAAGCAGTGCTTTGAAATGTATGAGAGTTTCTTCAGAGGGTCATAGAAAATGAAAAGCTGTGTGTGAATTTCAAATTTTTTTTGCACCAGAGCAAACTTAATTTCATTTTTCTATGAATTTTTTGAAATACTTTCATAGCAAAGAGTCTAGAATTTTTAGAAATTACTGAAATAAGAATATTTTCCAAAAGTATTTTACTGATGATATGATCAGTATAATGATTTTGTATTGAAAAAGGTGTGCATGTTTACTACAAATTTATGTTTGTAATCTGACCAACCAAATTGTTAAAGCTCTACAGCTGGTTACTCTGTTCTGTCACTATTAAAAACATTGTACAAGATGCACTGGTTACTTTGATTTATCAGGTACATCTTGACTTTTGTATCATGGCAAAAGCAAACACTTCTTGAATGCAAGATGTCATTTTTCCAGTTTCTATAGAAAGGCATTAACAAGTAAAAGAACAAAGAGATTTGATAATGCACTAAATCATCTACACAAAACTTGAAGTATTTCACCTTTTTTCAATTTCATTTCTGAGAGTATAGCAGAATAGTAACTGTTAAACTCAAAATTGAAGAAAGCAGTTTGCTTCTGGCCAAGTCTTCCAGGATCTTTTCTGTAGATTCTAGCCACAAGATTGAAAAATGTAGTTGTAAGTATATATTCTTTCTTTCTTTCTTTCTTTCTTTCTTTCTTTCTTTCTTTCTTTCTTTCTTTCTTTCTTTCTTTTTCTTTTTCTTTTCTTTTCTTTTCTTTTCTTTTCTTTTCTTTTCTTTTCTTTTCTTTTCTTTTCTTTTCTTTTCTTTTCTTTTCTTTTTTTGACAGAGTGCACAGTGAGAGAGAGAGACAGAGAGAAAGGTCTTCCTTTGCCATTGGTTTACCCTCCAATGGCCGCCGCGGCCGGCACGCTGCAGCCAGGGCACCACACTGATCCGATGGCAGGAGCCAGGTGCTTCCCCTGGTCTCCCATGCGGGTGCAGGGCCCAAGCACTTGGGCTATCCTCCACTGCACTCCCTGGCCACAGTAGAGAGCTGGACTGGAAGAGGGGCAACCGGGACAGAATCCGGCGCCCCGACCAGGACTAGAACCCGGTGTGCCGGCGCCGCAAGGTGGAGGATTAGTCTAGTGAGCCTTGGCACTGGCCACTTACTACTTTCTATTTGCAGTTTTTAAAAAACTTAGAAGTAGCTGCAAAGGTCCTTGCTGGGCCTTTGTTCTCCCCACATCCTTTTTAATTTAAAGCATCATATCTTTAAATTTAAAGATTTATTTATTTATTTGAAAGTCAGAGTTACACAGACAGGGAAGGAGAGGCAGAGAGAGAGAGAGAGAGAGAGAGAGTTCTTCCATCTGCTGGTTCACTCCCCAGTTGGCTGCAACAGCTGGAGCTGTGCTGATCAGGAGCCAGGAGCCTCCTCCGAGACTCCCACGCGGGTACAGGGGCCCAAGGACTTGGGTCATTCTTCACTGCTTTCCAGGCCACAGGACAGATCGGAAGTGGAGCAGCCAGGACCTGAACCAGCACTCAGATGGGATGCTGGCACCACAGGCAGTGACCTTACCTGCTACACCACAGCACCGGCCCCACATCATATAATTTTTTATATTGGACGAGCAAGAATCAGTTTAAAGGGATTGAAAGCTGTTTCAGATTAATGACTTGGCAATTCAAAAAGCGCCCACAGGATTCACAGTCCTGCTTTTCTTGGAGTAATTGTTAAAAACCCAGGCATTGAGAATTGTTTCTATAAAGTGTCAGATTCATAGTTGAAACAAAGAAAAAACTTTACACTAATTCACAGACCCCAAAATTCTTTTTTTGCTTGTTTGTTTAAGATTTATTTATTTGGAAGGCAGAGTTTCAAAGAGGCAGAGAGAGAGAGGTCTTCCATCCATTGGTTCTCTCCCCAGATGACAGCAACTACTGGAGCTGGCTTGATCCAAAGCCAGGAACCTGGAGCTTCTTCCGGGTCTCCCACATGGGTGCAGGGGCCCAAGGACTTGGGCCATCTTCTACTACTCTCTCTCAGGCCATAGCAGAGAGCTGTATGGAAGTATAGCAGTGGGTACTCAAACTGGCACCTATATGGAATGTCGGCACTGAAGGTGGCAGCTTTACTCACTACTCCTCAACATCGACCCCCCAAAACTATTATAAACCTTATAGCATCTTGCAATTTGAAGAGTGGCATAGACAACAGGATTAAAAAACTATCACGGGCTGGAGCTGTGGTGTAGTAGGCTAAAGTTTTTACTCCGCCTGTGGCGCCAGCATGAAAATCTCATGGGCACCGGCTTGAGTCCTGGCTGCTCCACTTCCCATCCAGCTCTCTGCTATGGACTGGGAAAGCAGTAGAAGATGACCCAAGTCCTTAGGCCCCTGTACCCACTTCAGAGACCCGTAAGAAGCTCTGGGTTCCTGGCTTCGATCAGTCCAGCTCCAGCCACTGCGGCCATTTGGGGAGTAAACCAGTGGGTGGAATACCTCTCTATCTCTCCCTCTCTGTGTCTATAACTCTACTTCTCAAAATTAATAAGTAAAAAAATTTTTTAAAAACTTTATCATGTCATAAATATATTGTGTTTGGAGTTTGTTAGTTTTTTTCAAAGTTCTCAATTTTTCTTTTTCATGTATAGTGTGTACATATTACCTTTATAAAATACTAACAGTACCAGTATATTTTTGCTTTGATTCCCTTTATTATATTCCTACAATTTCATCATTACATCTCTTATTTTGCTTAATATTTTAAGGTGATAGCCATTTAACATACGCTAACTTTTTCTGTATTAGAAGAACACCCTTTCTTTTACTTCCCCTGTTTGTTAAGATTGTGCGATCTTTCAGTTAAACAAAACCAAAATTGTTCACTTGCTCAGTGTTCCACCCCCTTAAAATAAGCCACATAGCTCCCCATGGGTGTGGCTGGCCTTGACACTGCTACCAGTTATTTGATCTTATCTCATGTCACCCTTGGCTCTTTACAATGTCTCATCTGCTTTCTTAACTCCTTTCCCCTCTTCTGCAAGGTTTTGTATTGCAGTTGTCACCCCTTTCTCAGACTCAAGAAGCAGTTCATTTGAGGTTTTTTTTTTCTCTAAATATTCTTAAGAATTTACTTAAACACTGTTGAAAGATACGTATTTCACTGAGGAATTCGTAATTCAGGATAAAACTCAGTATGAACATATAGAAGGCAAGAGGGTTTTCTTTTTTGAGAGCTTAGATATTATATGTATGAATTTATGAATATGAAATGCAAATGGACCTTGCTTTATGTTAAATGCATGCTCCTAACAAGTTAGCTCTTTCCTAATACAATGTAGTTAAATGCAGGGGAGGTTACTTTTTAAAGAAAGAATCTTTAAAGAATTCACAAAAGCAACCTTACCTTTCTCCTTTTAGAAGGCTTTTTTCCTCTTAGGTTGTCATAATGGTATGTGCTATAAATATCTGTTTATTTTTAAAGATTTATATGTTTATGAATGTTAAAGGTAGAGAGGGAGGGGTGAGGGGAAGGGAGAGATGGATGTATCTTCCACCTACTGGTTTATTCCCTAAATGGTCCCAGTGGCCTGGTCTGGGTCAAGATCAAGTCAAGTACCAGGAACTCAATCTGGGTCTTACACGTGGTTGGTGGACATCCACCTACTTGGGCCATCATCTGCCTTCCCTGGTGCATTAGCAGGAAGCTGGATCACAAGTGGAGCAGCTGGGTCTCAAACTGGCTCTCCAGTATGGGATGCTGGCATCACTAGAAACGTTTAACCTGCTGCACAACACTTGCCTCAGTCTCCATATTCTTGGGGAAAAAAGGGAGATTTATTACATGTGTGTGCCTCAGTATATCTGAAATGTCAACATCATGACATATTCCCATCAATACATCACGATGGGTGATCTCAGCAACTTGACGTGTAATTCATCACTGTAACCCCTTTTTCCAATGCATGAAAGTAACCTCTCCTGATATCAACCTTTTCTTGGGCTAGTGAAATTGAGCACCTAATGAAGTGCTTGTGATCTTTTGGGGTTTTCTTTTTTCTTCCCACCTGCTCTTACTAAATCTCATACTTGATACCTTGAAGAAATTAAGCCCATAACATGTTGCATATTTGCGCCACATTGAGCATGTCTTCGTTTTCTGACCTTGTTTTTAACCTAGAACATTCTTATGCCTCTTTGAGTAATGATGTGGTAGCAGATTACTGGTTGACTGACTTTCAAGATAATTGGTCTTAATTATTTCTAAGTCATTGCTTAGTGCAGTGTGAGGACAAGCATTGTTTTAAGACAGGATATAAATGGCTTTTGAGTTCCTTTTCTTAGCATGCAAGCCTAAAGATTATAGTGAAAGCAAAGGGACATGACACAAAATTGTGTGGTTCACTAATAGTTTGTAGGCTTAAATTATACAAACCTATGTAAGCTGTCAACATGGGCCAATTTGAGTTTCCTTTTTCTATTGGTTGTAATCTCTGATACTTTTATTTCAAATAAAGCCATGTGTTAAAATACAGTTTTATTAAGAAGTATAATATCTTCGCATATCTTCCTTTCCCGCACTATACCTACTCTTTTTTTTTTTTTTTTTAGACCAAGCTCCGGAGTAACTTCCCTGAAACCCTTTGAATGGGTACTTTTCTCTGAATCTGTAATATGTCTACCACAACACAATAACATACCTTGCCATAATTGCTTAAGAAGCTATCTCTGTCTCTTGTCCTCTAACCTATAAAATTACTAGTATCTTAGGGGGCCAAGGACAATGTCTTTTGCATTTCTTATATTATCCACCATACCACCTGCTTAATTTTAGCATGTTATAGGCATAACATAAAGTTATTGTTGGTAGAATAAATCTAAGACAAAAATAAAATTATTTGTTCATGGATTGATTTACCAACTTAAAATTTAAATATAAATTTTTATCTAAAATCAGAGATAATACATGATTTGTACTATTATAGACTTAGTAAAAAACAAGTTGACACTCTTCAACTTTAGTAATAAATACATAGGGAACGAATATATGATACAGCAAATGGAAGTGCCTGTAATATAGAAAGAAGAGATATATTTATAGACCTATTTTGTGTTTGTTTTAATTAAACTACATGTCATGCTACCAGTTTTCTGAGTAAATGCCATTCTACCAAGCATGAAATGGAAAAACATATTAAGATAGCATTCACTGAAAGCGGACCGAGCTGTGCATGGATTGAAGAATGGACCTGGAGATGTAAGAGAGAAATGTCTGAACCTGTCTTTTGCGCTGTCATGGGAAAGGCTTAATGATAGAATTTAGCACATTAGTTTTATTTTTTAATTTATTTTCCTTTTTTCTTTTTAAAGATATATATTTATTTATATATACATACATATATATTAAAGATCTATTTATTTACCTGAAAGAGTAACACACAGAGAGAAGGAACAGCAGAGAGAGAGATCTTCCATCCTCTGGTTCACTCCCCAGTTGGCCACAATGGCTGGAGCTGTGCCAATCTGAAGCCAGGAGCCAAGAGCCTCCTCCAGGTCTCCCACGTGGGTGCAGGGGCCCAAGAACTTGGGCCATCTTCTGTTGCTTTCCCAGGCCACAGCAGAGAGCTGGATTGGAAGAGGTGTAGCTGGGACCCGAACCAGCACCCATATGGGATGCTGGCACTGCAGGTGGCGGCTTTACCCACTATGCCACAGTGCTGGCCCCAAGATATATTTTTTACTTAGAATTAGAGGTAGAGACAGAGGGAGATCTTCTATTACTGGTTCACTTCCCAATGGCTGTAACAGCCAGGGATCTGCTGTCTCAGGCCAAGGCCAGGAGCCCAAAGCTTCTTTCCTGTCTCCCATGTGGTCTGGTACTGATTTCCTACAAGTCTTAGTGTGGAGCTGGATCAGAAGTAGAGCAGCTGGGTCTCAAATTGGTGCCCATATGCTCTGCTACACTCCAATGCAGGCCCCAGAGCATTAGTTTTAGAGGATGGAATGTTGCTTTTGTCATGAATAGATAACTTGCTATCTTATAGCGATGTTTGAGACTGTTTGAATTTAATTTGGAGGAGAACCTTTAGAAACATCATTTATAAATAGGACTTAATTCCCCAAGATTAAGAAAATAATTTTTAATTGTTTTTATTTCCTTGAAAGGAAGAGATATATAGAGATAATGAGAGAAAGAGATATGGAGCGATCTCCCATATGCTGATTCACACTCTCATATGCCATCCACAGTTGGGACTGGACCAGGTCAAACCCAGGAGCTGGGAATTCAATGCAGGTCTCCCACATGTATGGCAAGGACCCCCAACTACTTGAGCCATCACATGATGCCTCCCAAGGTGCCCATGAGTAGGAAACTAGCATTGGAAGTAGAGCAAGTACTCAGAGCTGGGCCTACAAATGGCAATTTCATTGCTTCACCATAACTGCCTCTTAAGTATTTTTGATAGGGCTTTTATTGTGTTAAATACTTGAAATATAAAGCTCAGCTTTCCAATTAAAGAGTTTTTTTGTCTCAACAAGAGAAAAAACAGCAATTTTAAAATGCTTGTGTCGTCGCATACCCTTAGATGGAGCAGATTAAAGTAAAGGTACTATTTTTTTTTATTATTATTATTTGAAAGGTAGAGTTATAGACAGTGAGAGAGAGAGACAGAGAGAAAGGTCTTCCTTCCATTGATTCACTCCTCAAATGGCCAAAACGGCCAGTGCTGCGCCAATCCAAAGCCAGGAGCCAGGTGCTTCTTCCTGGTCTCCCTTGCGGGTGCAGGGCCTAAACACTTGGGCCATCCTCCACTGCCCTCCTGGGCCACAGCAGAGAGCTGGACTGGAAGAGGAGCAACTGGGACTAGAACCTGGTGCCCAAATGGAATGCCAGCACTGCAGGCGGAAGATTAACCAAGTGAGTCACGGCGCCAGACCCAGCAAAAGTACTATTTATAACAAAACATTGTGAGGCACACAGACCTATGATCAGCAATAATATATTGTACACTTAAAAATTGAAGAGAGGAGGGGCTGGTGCTGTGGTACTGCAGGTTAAAGACCCAGCCTGCAGGGCCAGCATCCTAAATGGTGCTAGTTCTAGTCCTGGCTGCTCCACTTCTGATCTAGCTCTCTGCTATGGCCTGGGAAGGCAATAGAAGATGTTCCAAGTCTTTGGGGCCTCTTCCCCCACTTGGGAGACCCAGAAGAAGCTCCTGGCTTCTGACTTTGAATCAGCTCAGCTCCGGCCATTCCAGCCATTTAGGAAGTGTACCAGTCGATGGCAGTGTACCAATAGATGACCTCTTTCTCTGTCTCTGCCTCTCTCTGTGGCTCTTTCTTTTTCTTTTTTTTTAAGATTTATTTATTTTTAATTGAAAGTCAGTTACAAAGAGAGGAGAGGGGGAGAGAGAGAGGTCCTCCATCCGATGGTTCACTCCCCAATTGGCCACAACAGCCGGAGCTGCGCCGATCAGGAGCCAGGAGCCTCCTCCAGGTCTCCCTCGCAGGTGTAGGGGCCCAAGAACCTGAGCCATCCTCCACCGCTTTCCCAGGCCACAGCAGAGAGCTGGCTTGGAAGTGGAGCAGCAGGGTCTCGAACCAGCGCCCATATGGGATGCCGGCGCTTCAGGCCAGGGCGTTAACCCGATGCACCACAGCGCCCGCCCCCTCTGTCTTTCAAATAAATAAAATACAGTCTTAAAAAAAAAAATTGAAAAGGAGAGATCTCAAAATAATATTCCTTGGTAAAGATTTAGAAAGTAAAATAAGAAATTGTGTGTCATGATTGTTTTATATGTTGTTACTAGATTGTTTTATTTTTTAATTATTTTCTATTCCATTTTGGACATTTCCTCAAAGCAGCAGAAATTATTCATGATTCCAAATATTTAAATGTCACATACATGTTTATTCTTATATTTTATTCTGTTTTCTTGTTAATATGGTCTTTTTTTTTTTTTTCATCTAAGAGAAAGTACATTGTTTTCGGAATTATTATGCCTTGGTACCATGACTCAAAGTCAATTTGTTTTTCCATCTCAAATTTGGCAACCTTGAAGATACAAAACAATTTCATCAAGTTGCTCAATTTCTGTTTTGTTTTTTTTTTAAAGACTGATTTTATTTACTTGAAAGAGTTACAGAGAGAGGCAGAGACAGAGAGAGACGTCTTCCATCTGTTGGTTCTCTCCCTAAATGTCTGCAACAGCTGGAGCTGTGCCAATCTGAAGCCAGGAGCTAGGAGCCTCTTCCAGGTCTCCCATGTGGGTGCAGGGGCCCAAGGACTTGGGCCATCTTCTACAGCTTTCCCAGGCCACAGCAGAGAGCTGGATTGGAAGAAGAGCAGACAGGACTAGAACTGGGGTCCATTTAGGATGCCTGCATTCAGGCCAGGGCTTTAACCTGCTGGACCACAGTGCCAGCCCCCAATTTCTGTTTTAAATGCAAATTTACCTAATCTTTAGAATTTATGGTTTACTGAATTTTATCCTAGTTTTAATAGGCTTAACTTGTTAATCATTGTAGGTTATATCGTATGCACTTTTATCCAGGAAAAATATTTTGGATATTAATCATATTTCACTTACCTCAGCTTTACCTTTTCTATAATTGTTCCCTCTTTAAATGCATGGTTGTCTCTTTCTAAAAAAAAAATTATTTATTTGAGGGGCAGAGCTACAGACAGAGAGAGGGAGAGACAGAGAGAGAGGTCTTCCATCCCATGGTTCACTCCCCAGATGGCCACCACAGCCAGAGCTGGGTTCATCTGAAGGGAGGAGCCAGAAGCTTCTCCAGGTCTTCCCTGTGGGTGTAGGGACCCAAACACTTGGGCCATCTTCCACTGTTTTCCCAGGCCATTAGCAAAGAGCTGGATTGGAAGAAGAGCAGCTGGGACATGAACTGGTGCCCATATGGGATGCCAGCACCACAGGTGTTGGCTTGGCCTGCTATGCCACAGCACTGGACCCTGGGTTACCTCTTTTAACAAAAACTAAAATCTGTCAGATATTTAATAGGCAAGGGACATTATTAACCTCATTAACAATATTGTTGAACTCCTCCTGTGCCAGGCCCTTTGCCTAGGTTTTGCAAGGCCTTGCCTTGAAGTGGCTCACCACACATGTGACAGGTGTAGTGGTAAACAGACTAGCATAAGTCTGTGTAAGCAGTGCTGTGGTAGCAATAAGTCAGAGGATTGTGGGACTTGAGGCTTTCAACTTCAGGGTGGAGGCTCATAGGAGGCTTTTCTTCACAAATTTGTCTTTGCAAGGAGGCAAAGCCAGGACATTCCAAACATGAGAAATGACAGATTGTAGCCAGAGATTCCTACAGATTAGAGTTGCATTTCACCATCTTGGAAAGGCCCTTGTCATCTTCCAAAGCATGAACACCATGATCAGCACTTTTATCAAGGAGTTATCCATGCTGTATCATCATTTCTGAAAACAGTTAGTTTGGGGATCAAATGTCATGAGAAAGTAAGAGCTGCTCGTGAGACCTCCTATAGTTCAGGAGCATCTCTGAGTTAGACTTTGTAACTTGAGGACGGCAGACTCTTCTATGAAGCAAACTCCTACATAGAATTCACATAGCTCTTACTGTCTTGGCTTTGGTTTACTTTTTGTCTAGTCTCCCCACCCCCAGCCTTGAGTTTTGCTCCCTCAGCTGAATCTCTTGTACAGATTGGTTGTTCCTATAATTTTCTTTTTTTAAAAAAGATTTATTTATTTCTTTGAAAGTCAGAGTTAAACAGAGGAGAGTCAGAGGTGATCTTCTGGGTAGATGAACTTTGAATTCTTGCTTGACAAATAAAAAAAGAACATGAAAGACAAGGGAGCTGTTCATACAAAGCTAGGTAAAGGTAAAAGTACATAAGGTGTAAGTGGCCCTTAAACACAAAAAGTCTGTGCTTCATCCCTCCCACTATTCCACTTCTGTGATTATATAAATAGGCAAAAAGAAAACAAGCAGCCTCTTTTTTTCCAAGTATTATTTCACTACTTATTGCTTAAAAATGAATATTACTTTATTTCTTGTCATTTGCTTTGCATATATTAAACAGGAACCCAAAGTGGGGGTAGCACAAAAGTTTAGAGAGATGTGAACATGCTAGTTCTTATTTATTTATGTGAAAGGCAGAGACAGAAACATAGAGATCCTTCCTCCATTTCTCATTCCCCAAATGCCCAAAACAGCCAAGGCTGGTCCAAAGCAAAGCCAGGAGACTGAAAGTCAATCCAGGTCTCCCACATGGATGGCAGAGACCCAAAGTACTTGAGCTATTACTACCACCTCACAGGGTGTGCATTAGCAGGAAGCTGTAACCGGAAATAGAGCCAGGACTCAAACCCAGGCACATCAATATGGGATACAAGTGTCCTAAGCAGTGTCTTCACTGCTGTGTGAATGTGCTAGTTCTAGAACCGTCTTTTTTTCCCCTCTACTTCCTGTGTTTCTTTCATTTAATCACCTTACTACATGCCAGACACTTCATAAAGTTTTGCTTAAGTCCTACAGCTTTATGAGTTAAGATTTCCCTTGTTTTACAATTGAGAAAACTGACTTAAAGTAGTTTTTAAAAACTCACAACCAAAAACTTGTTTAAGATACACAGCCAGTACTTGGGAGATCTCTTCCTCTGAGCCAGCTTATCACCAAAATTTTTGCTCCACTCATCTGCTCAAGAGTCTTAGATTACACCCTACCAATAAATGATCAGTCTGGTGACGTTAGATGGGCACCCAAAACTTTGTACATTTTGTTTCCTTCACCTGAGAAATTGGGTAATTGAAGTAGATGGGTATATACTTCCTTTTAGTTGTGATCTCTTCTTTGGTTCCTCCCATTTGTTTTGTTCATGTATGCCAATTTTCATTCTGTATATGACCAAGTATAAGATAATAGGATGTGGTGGAGCATATTCTAATGCAGAGATTGCAAAGGCATAAATATGTGGAGGTGTTAAATATAAATCGTGATTAACCCTGTGGAAGGGGGATTGGAATTGCCTAGGAAGAGGCATGAGGGAACTTTTTGGGTTAAAGATAGTGTTCAGGCTGGTGCTGCGGCTCACTAGGCTAATCCTGCCTGCAGCGCCAGCACCCCGGGTTCTAATTCCAGTTGGGGCACCCAATTCTGTCCCGGTTGGAGCGCCCGATTCTGTCCCGGTTGCTCCTCTTCCAGTCCAGCTCTCTGCTGTGATCCAGGAAGGCAGTGGAGGATGGCCCAAGTGCTTAGGCCCCTGAACCCGTATGGGAAACCAGGAGGAAGCACCTGGCTCCTGGCTTCAGATTGGCTCAGCGCGCTAGCTGTGGCAACCGTTTGGGGGGTGAACCAACGGAAGGAAGACCTTTCTCTCTGCCTCTCTCTCTCACTGTCTAACTCTGCCTGTCAAAAAAAAAAAAAAAAAAAAAAAAAGATAGTGTTCAGGGGCCGGTGCTGTGGTACAATGTGTTAATGGGCACTGGTTTCAGTCCTGGCTGCTCCACCTCCCATCTAGCTCCCTGTTAATGTGCCTGGGAAAGCAGCAGAGGATGGCCAAAGTCCTTGGGCCCATGCACTCAAATGGGAGACCTGGAAGAAACTCCTGTCACCTGGCTTTGGATCATCTCAGTTCTAGCCATTGTGGTCATTTGGGGAATGCACCAGCAAATGGAAGACCTCTCTCCTTCTGTCTCTACCTCTCTCTGTAACTCTGTCTTTTAAATAAAGAAAAAAAGGATAATTTTTTCTAAAACAAAGTTATTTATTTGAAAGAGTTACACACAGAGAGAAGGAGAAGCGGAGAAAGAGTTTCCATCAACTGGTTCACTCCCCAATTGGCTGCGGTCAGCCAGAGCTGCACTGATCCAAAGCCAGGAGCTTCTTCCGGGTCTCCAACGTGAGTGCAGGGCCCCAAGGACTTGGGCCATCTTCTACTGCTTTCCCAGGCCTCAGCAGAGAGCTGGATTGGAAGTGGAACAGCCAGGACTCGAACCGGTGCCCATATGGGATGCCGGCACTGCAGGCAGTGGCTCGACCTGCTATACCACAGTGCTGCTGGCCCCCAAAAAGATAATATTCAGTCTTAATAGGAGTGTACACATAGGTTGTTTATCTCATTCTATGTAAATTTTGTATCAAAAGTTCTAGCTAATAATATGCATGTTAAAGTGTGCTGATTGTATTTACCTTAGAAGACACTGCAAGCAGATTAATAGAGGAATGAATAGATAGAGAGATATGTGACAAAGCAAGAATAATGCAGTGTTTCAGTAGAACTTGATGGTGTTTATGGTTCTTATGAAAATCCAGTTTGCTGTATGATTGAAGTTTCTATAAAATCATAACTATTAAAAATGTTATTTATAATAAACTTTTTAAACTTTTAAAATAAATTTATTTATTTTTTAAAAGTTTTAATAAACTTTTTAAAAAAGATTTATTTTTTATTTATTTGAAAGGCAGAGTTACAGAGAGAGGAGGGGAGAGAGAGAGTTATTTTCCATCTGCTCGTTCACTCCCCTAATGGCTGCAACAGCCAGGGCTGAGCCAAGCCAAAGCCAGGAGCCCAGAGCTTCTTGCCATTGTCCCACGTAGGTGCAGGAGGCCAAGCACTTGGGCCATCTTCTGCTGCTTTCCAAGGGCACCAACAGAGAGCTGGATTGGAAGTGGAGCAGCTGAGTCTCCCGCCGGTGCCCATAATAGGGTGTGGGCATTACAGGCAGAGGCTTAACTTGCTTGTGCCACAATGCCAGCCTGGAAACTCACTTCCAATCGAGCTCTCTGCTATGGCCTGGGAAAGCAGTAGCAGATGGCTCAAGTCCTGGGCCCCTGCACCCATGTCGGAGACCTGGAAGAGGTTCCTGTCTCCTGGTTTTGAACATTTCTGGCTATTGTGGCCATTTGGGAAGTGAACCAGCAGATGGAAGATCTCTCTTTCTCTCTCTCTCTCTCTCCGTCTCCGCTCTGCCTCTCTGTAATGCTGCCTTTCAAATAAATATATAAATCTTTAAAAGTAAGTAAACAGCTCAGGCAGTCCCCCCCCCCCTTTTTTTCCTAGCCAGCCTTTTATGTGTGGGAAGTTCCTTAGACATTTAAGCTAGACTGAATGCCCCACAGAGCTAAAGCTTGCCAGGGTATGCTCATCCTTATGGCTATTTTAGTTGCTAATAGTTATACCATATTTGTAGAAATTAATGTCGCCATTAGTGAAAAATCAAATTTATCCTTCCTTCTCCCTCACACCCCAGATATATCCTTGACCAGAAAATGTGTGTTGGAAAGGAAAAAGCACTCTTTTTGGTTTGTGTTGTTTTGTTTTATGCTTTGTTTCTAATCTGCCACATTTGAAGTACCTTGTTATTTCTTTATAACAGATCACGCTTTCAGGATTCATAGCACTTAATTGGAGATAATCATTGTGTTGGTTTGTGTGCTGGCACTTGAGAGCATCTTCATTCAGAAGCTTATGGAGGCCGGCGCCGTGGCTCACTAGGCTAATCCTCCACCTGCGGCGCCAGCACACCGGGTTCTAGTCCCAGTCAGGGCGCCGGATTCTGTCCCGGTTGCCCCTCTTCCAGGCCAGCTCTCTGCTATGGCCCGGGAGTGCAGTGGAGGATGGCCCAAGTCTTTGGGCCCTGCACCCGCATGGGAGACCAGGAGAAGCACCTGGCTCCTGCCTTCAGATCAGTGTGGTACGCCGGCTGCAGTGCAGTGGCCCACTTGGGTGGTAAACCAATGTTAAAAGGAAGACCTTTCTCTCTGTCTGTCTGTCTCTCTCTTTCTCTCTCTCTCTCTCACTGTCTACTCTGCCTGTCAAAAAAAAAGAAGAAGAAGAAGAAGAAGCTTATGGAAATGACTGTCTCTTGCATCGAATAAACAGCTTGTCTTCTCCTCATGGTTAATAATCTTCTCTTAATGGCTAAGAACCAGACCTTTGTGGAGTCTAGAGTGAGTGTCCTGCCTGTGTTGTGTTAGATAATGGCTGGACATTAGGAGTGCATGATCTCTTGTGCAGCTGGTGTTGATTGGTGGGCAAAAGGGGAAGAAAAAGGTTTTTAGGACAGTGAATTCAGTGATGGGGATACCTAATTTCCTGTTTCAACAAAAAAAAAGCTGAAATATATTTTGAATTTTTTGCTCTAAAAACACCATCTATCCCTTTTTTATAACTTTTATAAGAATAATCACATCATTTTATGTAGTAAAAATACAGATCATTTAACATACTGAAAGTACAATATAATATGACATTTTACCAAATTTAAATGAAACAAATATTTGAAATAAGATTGGAGTTAGAAGAAAGGGAGGAAGGGAATGGAACACTTCTTGAGTTGCGCGTGAACCCATAGTATAGTTATTAAACCCTCTGATACTCAGTAGAAAATAGTTTTATTTAAAATCCAGAAAATTTAGGAGGAGAGGGAAGAAGAAATTTGATTGCTTGAAAGTTACCATAGGAGATTGGATCTGTAAATTTACTTTAATCCCTGAAACAGGTAGGTGCATGTGAGGGCCAAATAATGTCTGGACTAACCAAGAAAAACTTGATTTTCTGCTTAACTGTGGTGAGCATATTGGTTCCCAACACCTTTCGCATTTATAAAGATTTTTTAAAAGAGATTATGTATTGGAGAAGCAGCTATGTAGTAAAATACGTATTGTAAAAATGTTAAAATACTTATTGGCTGGATTTAACATACTCGAGTTGTGTGGATTCCTAAGAATGTCACACCTTGTCCATGCCAATAAATCAGTGTGTCTATTCTTGATATTAAATCTGCTGTTACTGGCAGATTTTCTTCTTTTTTAGAAGGGTGATATTCAGAAGGGAGGGTTGTTTTTTCCCCCATTCATTTTGCTCTCTCCATGATTAGTGTGTGTGTGTGTGTGTGTGTGTGTGTGTATGTGTATGTCTGTGTTAAGCTATGAAATAATACTGGCAAATCCCAAGAAAACTGGATCTGGATTTCATTTTGTCTCTTCAACTCTGTGTGATCTTGTGCACATTCCTGACATGTTACAAACAGCTTGTGTCTCTGAATGTGCGGTATCAATTTTCAGTGGTGAAAGCCCCAAAAGGAAACAGACTGATTCTTCCATGCACAAACAGCTGGGCAGTTGTGGATGGAATTAATTGCTGATATATATTGGCTCTGTTTTTGTTCTCTTGTCATTTCCTTTGCAGCTGTGAAAGTGAAGTTTGACTTGAAAACAGACATTTCCAGCAGTGCAAATCCAAAATATATCGAGATGGGATTCTTCTAATATAATATCCAAGTGGAATCTTTGTATTGTTCAGTTTGAGAGTGAGATGAGGAAGAGCAAAGGATGGCAACAGATATATATATATATATATATATATATATATATATTCTGAAAAATACTTAAATCAGGCACTTGGACTAAGAAAAGGGTGTTTTGGAATGGTTACTTTATCATATGGCAAGAATAACTTCATAATTCAGCAAAGGCTAGATTAACCAGTACCCCCTCCCAAAGATTCTGAAAGAGGGTATACAGGGCCATCTCTCAGACTATGGAAATATCCAATACTTTGAACTGACTTATTGTCTCAAAGGTTAGTGTGACAATATGCATCATTAAAAATATTTTCCTGTGGACCAGCTCTGTGGCTAAGTGGGTTAAGCTGCCATCTGCAGTGTCGGTATCCCACATGAGCATTCCTGTTCCGATCCAGCTCCCTGATAATGTTCCTGGGAAAGCAGTGAAAGAGGGCCCAAGTGCTTGGGTCCCTGCACCCACGTAGGAGACAAGCTCCTGGCTTTGGCCTGGCCCAACCCTTGCTGTTGCGGCTATTAGGGGAGTGAACTAGTAGATGGGTGATGTCTCACTCTGTCTCTCCCTCTTTCTCTGTAATTCTGACTTTCAAATAAATAAATAAATCTTTTAAAAAATATTATAGAACAGTACTTAATAAAACATATTTTCCTGTTTTTTTTCTCAAAGCTTTCTTCATTGTTTGTTTTAAATTCTGTGTAAGCAATTATATACTTTGGATCTTCACATGCTTGGATATTTTACTTAAACTTATTTTTTATTTCATGATTATAAGAATCCAATGTGAAATTACTTGTTTCTGGTTATGCATATACACAAATTAGTTAAAACCACTTTGAACAATAATCAGATGTTTAATAGTATTTATTACTGACAAACTATTTTAGATGCTATTAAAATTTTTTGATAGTATTTATGTATACTCTTATATCCTATGGAATACTGTACTGGGAAAAATGTCATAGAAATTTTTAATTAAATTTTCACTTTTATGTGTACATTCAATATCTTACCAAAGCAAGTTCAAAAATCGCATTCCTATTTTTCAAGGCAACTCTTCCCTAGTATTGTGTTCTAGTAGGAAAGTATTAAAGAGGACAGGAAGTAAGTAATTTGTCTTCATGTTCAGGCCCCCTGAAAACAGACTGAAGTAATCTAGAATAAGTGGTGTTTCTGACACCTTGAGATATGTAAAAGCTACTATTGCTAAACTTAGAAGTTGGCCAAGTTGGACTTCCTTTATAGTAGTCTACTTCCACCTAAAATTCTGTTGGTTGAACTGCGTGATTTATCTTGCCTTTTATCTTTGCTTTCTTCACAGAAGAGTCCATATAGTTCACTTAAAAGCATGAAAGCTGATGTGCAAACATAAACCTTCCCCTGTTTGGTTTAAGGGGGACTAACCAATTAATTTTGAAGCTGAGGCCCTGAGAATTGTTGCCGCAATATTAATGTGCAGTTTGCTCTCACTGCAGTCTGCCTGGGTGTGTTGTTTCCCCTAGAGTGGGCTCCACCCTTGCTCTAACCGCACAGAGTGTGGATATCTTAGTGTTTAAAACAAAGTTCATTTTTAGGGCAGCATTGCATCAGAATTGCCACACAAAAACCAGCTTAAGAAATGTACAGCAGCTTCATTTTTTGGTAAGTAATGGATTGTCTATTGTAAGACTGATGGCTAAAGCTTAGGGGAAGCATAGATAAGATAGATGGTTAATTTTTGTGCCAGCTGATAGTAATGTGTAGTATTCTTATTTTGGGGAGGAGGATCCTGTGGCTTTATCACTCAAGTAATTTTTCTTTTGGTTTGCTTGCCTACTTTATTTTTCTTTCTTAAGTAATTTACTTAATAGTTACTGTTTTTAAGTGTTTGAGGGATGACATTAATTATTAAGCAAAGTAAAATAATGCAAGTCTCCCAAATATGTGAATTATTTAATATAAAATATTTTAAGTAGTGTTTTATACTAAACTTACTGGACTGATTAATTCCATAATCTGGTAATTCTGCATTTCGAGACATCATGGCATGAACTTTGTGTGTAAGAGTGGGTTCATTGAATTAAAAAAAGGCAGCATCTAAAGAGCCTTTTATTTCTATCATAATGATGCTTTGTCCTGTTGCTGTTGGGTATTTGTCAGAAGAGTTGGGGCAGGCTCCAGCCCAAAGTACTGTTCCATGCCTCGTCATTTCTATACTTCTGTGTTCTTTCTGGAGTGTATGACATGAACAGTAAGTTGAACTATAGGAGAATTATTGTTAGTGAGGTCCATGTTCAGCAATTTTTTTCTGTGCAAAAGGGATCTGTCTGACCTGTTTTCTTTTTCCCTTCCCTTTTAAATGCCTTTGAAGTGCTTAATTATGCACTGGCCAAAGTGGACATGTAGAAGAGAGGCTGTGCTTGGTGATGTTTGTACTGACTGTTGCCTTCCTCTGGTGTGTGTTCGTTGTATACTGTTTCAGGCTAGACACAGCCATTTGGTGCAAGCAAGTTGAATAATCTCCGTCATTTAAAATCAAAGCTGAATGTTGAAAATGGCAGGTTTCTGTCAAGCTTGTAGGTGTGGTATTGTGTCATCCTTTTCGGACACAGACTTCCTAGCATCTCCTGCCTAACCTTCCTCTTTGGAACTCAGTAGTAAATGTATTTAACTGTATGTTCTAACTTCACAAGGGTGTAATAGTAAGTTAAAACCCTGGTATCATAGAAACATACTAACCAGGGAATTAAGAGGCTGTTTTCCTTCTTTGGACATCAGTTTCTTCACCTATAAAATTGGGAATTTTTGTAAGCCCTCTAAGATCTTTCCAGCCTAGAATACCCTAATTTTCTTTGTGAGAACACATCATTGTTCCAGAAATGTTGAAGATAATGTATTGGAATTGACTAAAAATGTTGAAATATTAACCTACATTCATTCTTCTTCTTCTTCTTTTTAATTTTTATTTTTACCACATTGGCTCCTCAGCCAAGCACATACACCAAATGTCTGAGCCTGCATTTCCTCTTGTACTGAGCAGGTATACCATGGCAATAACACATCAGCAGTAGGATAAAACTAACCTGTCTCACAACAGTCTAATCCCAGCTCACGTTCCCTATTAGAACCCACATTCATTCTTAAAAATGACATGAATACCAAAGCTTTACTTTAAACTTTGTGTCAGGAATTTTGGAAATGTTTTATTCTGAGTAGTGGAGCTAGACACATAAATCATCTCCACACCAAGAAAATAAATTTTCAGGTTGAAACTAGACCAACCTCTTGGCACAACTGTTGTGGAGAGCTTCGGTAAACATTGCCTATATTCGGTGTACAATTGTTAGATCTAGGATTAGGTAAGTGGCTTTCAAACTTTGTTTCAGTATGTCTTACAACACTGGGCGGTACATACATGCCACTTAATCTCTGAAATACATTTTTCTTACAACACAGGAAATACCCTACTTTCTATCCTGTTTTGTTTTTAAAAATGTTAGTTTCAGTCCACTGAGCTAGATGATCTCTACCATCCCCTTGAACTCTTAGAAAAGAACACATTTGGGCTTAAATGTGTGCCAAAGCAAAGCAGTCCAACCAGTTTGCATTAAATATGAACAGGTAGTATTTCCAGCAATACTCTTTCTTTCTTGTAATAATTACATAAAGTAGAGAAAAGGGAGTGCATAGTTTTTACCAAGTCTTCTCTTGTTTACTCCCATATGCTATATAAATTTTATCTAATTTATGCGTATCTTGTTAGTAATAACTAATAGTCATGACGTGAAAGAGTTGGGAAGTCTTCTTTAGAGGATTAGATGTAATATATCCAGAGTGTCAAATTGATAAATGCTTTGTGCCTGTTTTGTGGTACAGTGAGTTAAACTGCTGCCTACGATGTGAGCATCCCACATGAGCATTGGTTCAAGTCCTGGCTGTTCTACTTCTGATCCAGCTGTCTACTAATGTGCCTGGAAAAGCAGCAGAGGATGGTCCAATTGCTTGGGCCCCTGCCATCCATGTGGGAGACCTGGGTAGAGTTACAGGCTCCTGGCTTTGTCCTGGCCCAGCCCTGACCATTGTGGCCATTTGAGGAGTAAACCCAAATCTTGGATGCAAGATCTCTCTCTCTTTCCCCCTCCCCCTCCCCCTCTCCCTCTCCATCTCTCTCTAACTCTGTCTTTCAAATAAATAAAATACATAAAAATTGAGAAAAAAAATACCACAGAACCTTCTTTATCTTCTTCCCCAGAGAGTTGTCTCCCAGGACTCTGTAGAGGTTCCTTTCTGTGCTTTAACATACTTTTTAAAATATTAATTATATAATGCTAAAAATGCTTGAAGTAAAAAATGAAACAATACAAAAGGACATATGACAAATGTCTTTCTCATCTTGATTCCTGCAGCCTTAATCACTAGAGGAGAGATTCTTATTTTTCCGGAAAATTTCTGTGACTCTTCATGTGTGTATGTATTTTAGACATCTTTTTTAAAAAGATGTATAAATTATGCTGCCTATTCCATTATGTATCTACCTCATTCTTTTTTTTTTTAAAGGTATATTTACTTATTTGAAAGTCAGAGTTACACAGAGAGAGGAGAGGCAGAGAGAGAGAAAGAGGTCTTCTATCTGCTGGTTCACTCCCCAGATGGCCGCAACAGCTGGAGCTGCACCAATCCGAAGCCAGGTGCTTCTTCCTGGTCTCCCACGAGGTACAGGGGCCCAAGGACTTGGGCCATTTCTACTGCTTTCCCAGGCCTCAGCAGAGAGCTGGATCGGAAGTGGAGCAGCCAGGACTCAAACCGGCACCCATATGGGATGCCAACAGTTCAGGCAGCGGCTTTACCCACTACGCCACAGCACTGGCCCCCTACCTCATTCTTTTTAATGAGTACTGCAGTGTATGGATGGAACACTGTAACTTTATCATTCCTCTTTAATGGGTATCTATGATATTCCCATCTCCCCTCCATCAAATGTACTTAAACTTCAGTCTCTTCTCCTACTTCTACTATGTGATAGAACCCAGAACCCAAGTGCTTATAGGAAAGGAATGATAATGCTGTGTGGGAATGAAGAAATGCTTGACTCAGTTCTCCTTATCTGACTGGGGCATCAAGGATAGGCCCCACTCCCAGCAGTTCAAAGTGGATAAGAATTGCCCTGTAAGAGAGATATTTACCAGCAGATTAAAAGAATGTTGATTGCAAAGTCTGCTATCTTGAGTGAGAGGTTATGGAATTGTAGGCAAGTACCTAATCTCCATCCTCAGTTTTACTGTCTATAAAATGAGGGCTTGAAATAGGTGAATTTTAATGTCCTTTCCAGCTTTAATATTTACATAGTGTTTTTGTTGGAATATTGATATAAGCTGTCTAACCCAAATCATATGAAGTTTCTGTTAAATTAAAAACATCATTTGTATATATTGTGTGGTCTGTAATTTATTTGATCTGCCATATGGCGCAAGTTATTTGAAAGTTTAAGAATGTAAAAAAAAGCAAAATAGTCTTCTTTTGTGTAAACTATCCTTTTCTAAAAAATCAATTTTAAAAACTAAAATCCATTCCAGAAGTAAAAGCAGACCCTTTTATAAAACTTTAATACTTAAAGGGAAATATTGTGACACGATGTTTGGTTTTACAAATGGATCCTTATAATTTTCAATGGGTCCAGACATTCAGGATTAATCCTAAGGCTTGACTTAAGGCTTTTGGTTTAAACTGTTTTCACATTCTAGCCCTCTGATTCATCTGCTTGTTTCACTGAGTGTAGAAATTGATGTTACTTGCTTTCTGTAACTCAGGTTTTCTGATTTGGAGCTGAGGAAGCAGCCTTAGAGGTGAATTGTATCTTGTTATTTTGCCAGCAAAGTTATAAAGTTACACAGCAAAGTTATAAAGTAACAGAAGCAGGAATTTTTGCTGTATCACAGGTAGAATGTTTAGCATTGCCCATTTCACTAGTTCCAATTCAATCAAGTGTCAGCTGTTCTAAAAACAAAATGGTGTAAGAACTTTATTGTTTGATTTGTGTAATTATAACTGGAAGATAAAAAGACATTTTTCTTGGCCTCAAGTCAGGGAAATGTGTGCTAGTTTCCCTAGCTTCTTGGCTGAAGGCTTGATATACCTTAAATAAGTATACTTTTCAAAAATATGAGATATGACTTATTATCCAAGTAATGCTAGATAATTATTTTGCTTGTATTTCATGTTAATTTTGCCGTAAGTTGTTTGAGATATGATTCCATTTAACAAAAACGTATTAATGTTCTCCTGGGAGCAAAGTGCTGCCTTGAGGAGGAGGAGGACACAGAACACAGCTGACTGAGACAGTCTCACAGTGTCTACTGAAACAACAGCTGTTTTTATTCTCCCATTGTTGGAGTTCTCTGATATCCACTGATGATAAAGTTTTTTTAGTATATGAAAATATGTGCAAACAAACTATTTTCAGTCTTTAAAAAAAGAGGATCATGGGGCCAGCGCTGTGGTGCAGCAGGTTAACACCCTGACTGAAGCACCGGCGTCCCGTATGGGCACCGGTTCGAGACCAGGCTGCTCCACTTCCCATCCAGCTCTCTGCTGTGGCCTGGGAAAGCTGTAGAAGATGGCCCAAGTCTTTGGGCCCCTGCACCCACGTGGGAGACCCGGAAGAAGCTCTTGGTTCGTGGTTTCAGCTCTGGCCATTGCAGCCAGTTGGGGAGTGAACCATCGGGTGGAAGACACTCTCTCTTCCCGTCTCTCCCTCTCTCCATCCCTCTCTCTCTCCATCCCTCTCTGTGTAACTCTTTCAAATAAATAAATAAATCTTCACACATACAAAAAGAGGATCATAATGCCTTGTTTAAAAAAATAGAATCGTAATGCCTTTTTAGGGCATTGCCAATTACCATTTTTTATTTGTAAGTCTGCTAGTGACAATTTTTTCCTAATTGAATTCCAAATGAAATTATGCTGTGGTATTAGACTAATTAATTGAGCCTCAATTTTTTCCTACTAAAATATATCTGAGATAGAAAGCCTGTTATGATTATTGTACTTCATATGTGACTTTTAGACAAATTGATTGTATGAAACTAAACTTGAAAGTGGTCATGTTCAAGTCTTGATAACACATCCCAGTAGCTTCTCTGTGAAATTACCTATCCATTGTGGTATTTAAAACTGAAGAAATTCTCCATAGCTAAGAATATACAGGCGACTGTTGTCTACAGGATGTTGAACAAAAGTTTGTCTAAAATATTCAAAGCCATTTTAGGAAAACAGTCTTAGGATAGCAAAATCAGTCAAGTGGATTGCAGTTTGAGCCAAAACAGAAAGTCATTTTAAACTAGAGAAGAAAGTCTCATCATTACTCTGTTATACATTCTCAGAAGAGCTGCTATTTCTCCTTTGGAGCCCAGCATTTGGCTAGAGTCCTTTGACACACAGTGGGAATTCACTTCCTATCAGGAAATGCTGATTTTCAATGTATTATCTTGTTGAGACAACCACAGTGAACAATAGGCTATTAAGGTTTTAGAACAACAAGTGTCATAACTATGCCAATATTTGCTTTGTTTTGAGAGTTACTCTAAAAAAATGCTTTGGCTGAGCTTCAGAATACATTTGTCCATCAGTAACTGCTGGACGTAAAAGTCATAACAATTTTTAAAAGAACAAGGAAAAATGCTTTCATTAAAAACTTAATGATGAACTTTTGCAGATTTACTATATGTATTTCCTGTCCATAGAGAGAGACAAGAATAAAGTAAATGATTTCAAATACATCGTTTGGGTATGAAAAATATAAATTCAAAAAACCTATTCTGAATTTTGGAAGCCTTAATATAGAACTGGCAATAAGTAGCAAAAGCCTCAAACTTAGGTTCTATGACATATTGAGCCCTCTTACAAGATGTCATGTTTAGTTTTAGACATTTTATGTAAGATGTTTGGTGGGGCTGGTGCTATGGCGTAGCAAGTAAAGCCTCTGCCTGCAGCGCCTGCATCCCATATGGACACCAGTTTGAGTTTCGGCTGCTCCACTTCAAATCCAGTTCCCTGCTAATGCACTTGGGAAAGCAGTGGATGATGGCCCAGGTGCTTGTGCCCCTGTATCCACATGGGAGACCTGGAATACCCTGGCTTCAGATCGGCCCTGATCTGGCTGTTGTGGCCATTTGGGAAGTGAACCTTTGGGATAGAAGTTGTCTATCTGTCTGTTTCTCTCTCTCTCTCTGCCTTTCAAATAAATGAATAAATCTTAAAAAACGTGTGTGTGTGTGTGTGTGTGTGTGTGTGTGTATGCATATATTTGGTGAAACTGCTTGTTTGGGACAGGCAGCTTGTTAAAAAGCTGTTATTTTCATAGGAGAATGAAGAAGAAAGCTCCATTCAAATGGATGGGTCAGTTAATATCAAGTCACAGTTATAATTATGTGATAAAAGTACAATAAAATGTAAGCTAGAAGAGAGCCTAGAGATCATCTGGTCAACCTTCTCATTTTACATATGAAGGAATTTAAAGTTTAGTTCTTTTTTCTTAAGATTTATTTATTTATCTGGAAGTCAGAGAGAGGAGAGGCCTAAAGAGAGAGAGAGGTTTTCCATCTGCTGGTTCACTCCTCAGTGGGCTGTAATGTCTGGAGCTGTGCCAATCCGAAGCCAGGAGCTAGGAGCTTCTTCCCAGTTTCCCACGCGGGTGCAGGGGCCCAAGGACCTGGACCATCTTCTACTGCTTTCCCAGGCCATAGCAGAGAGCTGGATCGGAAGTGGAGCAGCCAGGTCTGGAACTGGATGCTGGCGCTTCAGGTCAGGGCGTTAACCCACTGCACACAGTGCCAGCCCCTAACGCTTACTTCTTCATGTAAATCTTCCTTCACCATCTTACTCTGAAGTTTTCTTTATCAGTAATTCTCAGCAGCTTTCGGATATCTTATATCCATCTATTTTGACAGTTGTCATAAACTGGTTTTTACCATCAGTTATATTTCTTTTTTTTTTTTTTTTTTAAGATTTATGTACTTGAAAGTCAGAGTTACGCAGAGAAAGAAGTAGAGGCAGAGAGACAGGGAGCTCTTCCATCCACTGGTTCACTCCCCAACTGGCCGCAATGGGAGCTGTGCCAATCCAAAGCCAGGAGCCAGGAGCTTCTTCCCAGTCTCTCACGCGGGTGCAGGGCCCAAGGACGTGGGCTATCTTCTACTGCTTTCCCAGGCTGGATGGGAAGTGGAGCAGCCGGGACTCAAACCGGCGCCCATATGGGATACCAGCACTACAGGTGGCAATTTTGCCCTCTATGCCACAGTGCCAGTCCCATCATCAGTTATATTTCTATATGAACATGCTTTAGTCCTCTCCATACATAAACTGGAAAGTCCATAACTAAAAATAGACCTGTGCCCAATATTTCTTTCTTTTTTTTTTTTCAAGGATTATTTTATTTCAAAGACAGAGTTACAGAGAGAGGTGGAGCCAGAGAGAGAGACGTCTTCCATTCCGTTCGTTCACTCCCCAAGTGACCGCAACAGCTAGAGCTGAGCTGATATGAAGCTAGGAGCCAGAGCTTCTTTCAGTTCTGCCACACGGGTACAGGAACCCACTGACTTGGGCCATCACCTAACGTTTTCCCATGTCATAGCAGAGAGCCAAATTGGAAGAGTAGCAGCTGGGATTCGAACCCGCACCCATGTGGTATACTGGCACTGCAGACTAGAGCTTTAACCCGCTGCACCACAGTGCCAGCCCCACCCTATATTTATTTACTCTTTGCCTGATAGCTGAATTAGTGTTTGCTGATTGATTGGGCAAGTAGTAGTTCTGTTTTGTTTTAATTTTATTGTTTGAAGATAAAATTTTTGTAGGATTTTTTTGTCTCTGGTCTGAAATCAAAGCATGGCATTAAGGACCTATGTATGTTTATAAAACTTGCAATTTTTATACCTTCACACATTTTTTGTGGTTACTTTTATTCAGTCAGCTTAAGAAAAGTCACAGTATACAAGTCACAATATTTATGACTAATCTTTAACTATCTTGGGTACCTGGCAAATCTGATCAAACCGCATATAACTCAGTTTTCAAAATTTACTTTAGAATCTCTAACCTGTTTTTTTTTTTTTCTTCCTAAGAAGAGAGTGGGACATTATGAGGCAGTAGCCCTCTTAGCCTCACTAAATTGATAAGCCCTTATTGAATAACCATAAGTAGATAGTAAAGGAGAAAGAAGTTGACCCAGTTGCTGAGAGGGGTCAGACATACTCGAATTTAATTTAAAAGCAATACAACTTATAACAAGTGCTTTAGGAGCTGTAAAGGGGAGGAGGAGATTAATTCTGAAGGAGGAGGTTGGGGAAGTCATCATGGAAGGAGCTGAATTACAGATAAGATCTCCTGTTGTGGATTACTATTTTGGTGGGTGGAGATCAGAGGGAAAATAGACCCTGTGTGTATGAAATATGGTGAACAAAGCAACCATCAAGGGGACAGCTTTTGTTTGGGATGGTCATTTCCTTCTAAATTGTTTGAAGGTAGTTTTTAAGTCCTTTCACCCTTTTTTCAGGGCCCTCATTTTAGAAGCCTCCAGGCTGATTTCTAAGCATGAGACTTGAGATCTTAAGAAGAGGAAGGGGACTAAGGAAATGATGTGTGGAAATAGGGTAGGTAGTTTTGTGCTTCTCAGTTGTAACAAAGAACCCCAAAGATTATAGGACTCCTACTACTTTTTTAGATGTTTAAAATAACACTTTCTAGCACTTTACAACTCTGTAGAACCTTTCCCTGACAATAGAGATCAAAAGTAGTCACAAAATATTTACCAAACTCTGAAGAGCTGCTTAACTTACTAAACTCCATGAAGATAGCTTTTTATTTGACAATAAAGTACTTGGTGGAGGCATTAAGTCCAGCTAAATAGGCACTATAGAACTAAGCTGTGAGACTAGTCTTTGTGAGCTTTAGAAAAACAAGAATCCTACTTCAAGCCTGAATTTAAAATATAGCAAGCAATTTAAGTGGATCCTTCAGGCATGTGTGAGTAGGCACAAAAAGCTGAGTCATAAAATTTACTCTAGTGAATTACCATGAAAGCTTCAAAGAAAGGCATTTTCATTATAAAAAATAGTATACATTGCTTTAAACTCTTACAACCCCCTCAAAAAAATCTGTTTTCTGTGTTGTTAACTGAACATGTAGTTTAAAACCTCTAAAAATCAAGAAATTGGGGAGCTGGCATTGTGGTGTCATGGGTAAAGCTGCCACCTTGCAGTGCAGACATCCCATATTGGGCACCTGTTCGAATCCTGGCTGCTCCGCTTCTTATCCGGCTCTCTGATATTGTGCCTGGAAAGCAGCAGAGGATGACCCAAGTCCTTGAGCCCCTACACCCACGTGGAAGACCAAAAGAGCTCCTGGCCTTTGGTCTGGCCCAGCCCTGGCCATTGCAGCCATTTGGGGAATAAACCAGTAGTTGGAAGATCTCTCTTTGTTTCGCTGTCTCTCTCTCTAACTCTGCCTTCCCAATAAATAAATCTTTTTTTACTATACTCTTTTTACATATCTTTTAAAAAAAATCAAGAAATTAGAACTGAACACATTTTTTTTTTTTTTCCGAAGAAGCTAAGCTTCTAAAACCTGGAGTTACAGGAGTTTTGTTACTGCAGTTCATATTTTAGATCTTTTTGTACTTCTACAGATCTTGTAGTCTGTAGTCTATATATTATATTCTAATCTAATGTGAAAGGTACCAAATAAGGTAAATTGAGAGACTTGGGCAAGTCACATTTTCTTGTAGGACTTGTGTTTCTTCATGTGGAAAAAATGAAAGAGAATAGGATAAGATTTAATAATACATCCTTTTAACTCTAACACCTTTAAATTCTAAGTGTGCTATTCCCCTGTTGGTTCTGATTGGGAAATAACAGGAAGGATTGGTATTTGGATTCATAAGTTAATATTTTCTCTATTATTCTTAGAAAGAAATGAAAGTTATTTTTTATCCTTTTAAAACTTGCATTTCTGTTTTTGATAAATCTTCCATACGATTAATTTGCCTCCCTTTTTATTCATTTATTTGGGAGAGATGGAGAACTCCCATCTGCTGGTTGATTCCCCAGATTGCTGCAGCAGCCTGGCTAGGGCAGGGCCAGGAGCAGAGATTGCAACCCAGGTATCCACATCGATGGAAGGAATCCAGCTACTTGAGCATCATCACGGATTCTCAGGGTCTGCGATAGCAGGAGCTGGTCCGAAGCCCAACCCACTCCAATGTGGCATGTAGCTGTCTTAACCATTAGGCTAAATGCCTGCTCCTAATGCCTTTTCTTTTTCCCTGAATTTGTTATTAGACATTTTAGGTCTTTCAGATTTTCTCACTTTTTATTATTTTTTTAAAGATTTATTTATTTATTTGACAGGTAGAGTTACAGACAGTGAGAGAGACAGAGAGAAAGGTCTTCCTTCAGTTGGTTCATTCCCCAAATGGCCACAACAGCCAGAACTACGTCAGTCTGAAGCCAGGAGCCAAGTGCCTCTTCCTGGCCTCCCATGAGGGTGCAGGAGCCCAAGCACTTGGGCCATCCTCCACTGCCCTCCCGGGCCACAGCAAAGAGCTGGACTGGAAGAGGAGCAGCCGGGACTAGAACCGGTGCCCATATGGGATGCTGGCCCCCTCACTTTTTATTAAGAGATTAATTTTCAGCCAAGAATTGGAGATTTGGGTTGTTGCCTGTTGTCTTCCTACTTATTGTCTACAGTCTCCTCACTGTATCTTCATTTCACAGATTCTCTCAATCTCTGTTCTCTTATATGAATTAATCAGATGCTATACAATATCAAAATTTATGCATACACTTTCAAACTTTTTATTCATGTGAACTAGGTTCTACTTTTCAAGGCTATAAACTATTTTCTTTTATCAGGACAAAACCTGGACCTGTTTGAATGAATCTGCAGCTTGTATGGCAACTAATGTCCAGTAAAGTTCTGATGAAATAAATGGGCACATATAATCTACTTATGAGGTTGTAGAGAGGCTCTTCCTCTTTCTAAAGCACAATTAAAATTGTACTTTCTGTTACACTTAGTGGAAGGTGGAGTTTAGTGGATAAGCAGGGGACTTACTATTACCATTGATTTGACAATGAAATTCTTAAGTGCTAGAACTTAGGCTTTATGCTTTTGTGTTCAGGTAAACTTCATGTTAAGAAAATCCAGTTTTTGTTTTTCCAAAAAGTTCACATTAGCAACGATAAATTTATTTGATAAATTTATTTGATAAATTTATTTGAAACTAGGGGAGGGGAGGGGTTGGAAAGATTTACCAAAACATCTTAACAGGTTTATGTTTGAAAGGACTCAAAATCAGAAATAATCATCAGGGTGAGGAGTCTAGATGTATAACATAGTGCTTGGTTAAAGAGTGCATTTCTGGAGCCTTGTCTACTTGAATTTGTAGCTTAGGTCCACACAGTTTTTGTGTGACCTTGGACAAGTTATTTCTCTGTGCTTCTTTCCTCATCTATAAAATGGAGATAGTAGCACCCACCCCTTGCAGGGGTATGAGGATTAAATGAGTTAAAACATGCTACATTCTTAAAACACTGTTAGACAGTAACGAGTGCTCAAGAAATTTTGGATGCTTCACTGGTGATTTCCTCCTGTCTACATAAAAATGTGCTCTCATGTAGTTTAATGAGACAATACAAGCTAGAATATTAAGGATGGTATCTGCAATGGATTTGGAGTGGCTAAACAAGCTGACAAACATTTAGAATCTAATTAAATTGTTGAGAGGAGGGCTGATTCCCAGGACCAGGTAATAGGAAAGAGCCCAGGTATGTGAACAATCTGTATGAGGGAAATTCAACAATAGATGTCAAACTCTGGCATATAGGTAGAGCTAGGTCAGAAGTAAGGACTTAAATTTTTTTTTTTTTTTTTTGACAGGCAGAGTGGACAGTGAGAGAGACAGAGAGAAAGGTCTTCCTTTGCCGTTGGTTTACCCTCCAATGGCCGCCGCGGATGGCGCGCTGCGCTGATCCAATGGCAGGAGCCAGGTGCCAGGTGCTTTTCCTGGTCTCCCATAAGGTGCAGGGCCCAAGCACTTGGGCCATCCTCCACTGCACTCCCGGGGCCACAGCAGAGGGCTGGCCTGGAAAAGGGGCAACCTGGACAGAATCTGGCGCCCCAACCAGGACTAGAACCCGGTGTGCGGCGCCGCAAGGCAGAGGATTAGCCTGTTGAGCCACGGCGCCGGCCTAGGACTTAAAATTTTTCAAACTCATTGCTGCACAAGTAGTTAAATAGACTTTAGTTCATGAAGTATGTGAGAGTTGATGTTTAAAGAAAAAAAGTTTTTTGCCCAGGACTACTAAAGAGCCAGAGATAAAAGATATCTCTAGAAATTGAAAGCAATGAATCTTTCTTTGAAAATCATAATCTCCAGTGATCCTCTTTTAAAAACCTCTCGTTTATCATATGCTGTCAAGTGTTGGATAGTTTCCTGGATCTCAGTCTTAAAAATTTCACTGATATCAGGAGACTCAGTAACAGAAACGAAGTATCTGAGAGGCACATTCAGGTAACCATCCTCTAGTCTCTGTGAACTGTTCTCTAGGTGAGGGTAGGGGAATCTCCTTTTGCTTTTTCTCAACCATTTCCAAAAACTCAATGTTAAAAAACAAATGTGATGGGGCCAGTGCTGTGGCACAGTAGGTTAATCCTCTGCCTACAGCGCTGGCATTCCATATGGGAGCTGGTTCTAGTCCTGGCTGCTGCTCTTCCAATCCAGCTCTCTGCTATGGCCTGGGAAAGCAGCAGAAGACAGCCAAGTCCTTGGGCCCCTGTGGGAGACCAGAAAGAAGCACCTGGCTCCTGGCTTCAGATTGGTGCAGCTCTGATCATTGTGGCCATTGAAGAGTGAGCCAATGGACAGAAGACCTTTCTCTCTGTTTCTCCCTCTCACTGTCTGTAACTCTACCTCTTAAATAAATAAATGAAATCTTTAAAAAATGGTGACTGGGAGAATATACATAGAATGTGCATTATATTATGTAAGAAAGAGAGTAAAGGCACCAATGCCATGTGGTTTTGGATTCAGTAAGGAACTTGAGTGACTGCATGTCTGAGGTTGTTTTACTCATCTTTACAAATATATACTATAGATTTTATATGTATAAATTTGATATTATATATAATTTTGTTTATATAAGAAATATCTTATGTATTCATGCACACACAATTTATTCCATACTTTTCTGAGTAATTTATATTAGGAGCAATTTGAGCTAACACTAGAAAATAATTAAGTTTTGACATTAAGAAAGATAAATTTTCTCTGAACTTTTGGTACATGCTTTAATAATATCTTTCATGGCCATTATGATTAGAAATTTAAACTAATTATAATAAAGATGTTTTTCAAGTTACCAGTGTATGTTATTTCCAATCTTCAAATATAGAAGTCTGAGTGGCTCACTAATAAAATATTCTGTATCAAGTATTGGTATGTTAGTGAGAAAGTGGTTAAATTCTGCATTGTCCAATTGTAAATATATTTCTTCTTTGGATCACCCTTTTGAATCAATGAATATATTGAGCTGGTGAGTACTCACTTGACATTTTTGTACTTATTGTTTTGAATAATGTGTATTATACTTTAATTTGTCGTAGATACCCAGTTACAGAGAGACTTTGTGTTTGCTAAAATAGTTTATCTTAATTAGAATTTTTATTTATAAAACAAAATTTGAAACACTTTCATAGTTATGCCTGTCAGTTGACAGTTTTCTTTTATCTTTTCTTTGTTTAGTTGAATGTTTAGGCAGCTGCCAGCTTCTCATTAAGTACAGGGCACTTAGTAGCATGATGGGTTGCTATTACTGTTACTAGTTTATTTTGTTATTGTACTGGAGGTTTTTTCCCCCCTTGACTTTAGAAGGATCAAACTGATGGTACTTTTTACTGAACAACTGTAGATTCTTTGTTTCCTAGATTTTATATTAAAGTTGAGAATTTAGTATACTCAACTGAAGTCATTTTAAAAAGACAAAATAGAAGCAGACATTTTTGCTAGTGGTTAAGTTCATGTCCCATATCTGAATACCTAGTTTTAATTCCCAGCAAAACTCCTGGCTCAACCTTCTTGCTACCACAGATCTGGGAGGCAACAGCAGTGGCTCAAGTAATTGAGTTCTTGCCACCAATGTGGGAGACCAGAATTGCACTCTCAGTTCCATCTATGGCTCCAGTATAGCCTCGGTTGATCAGGGTCTTTGAGGAGTAAACTAGTAGTTGTGGTGGAGAGAAATCTCCCATCCTCTCCCCTCCCCTCTGCTTCCCTCTTCACACCCCTCTCCCCTTTCTTTTCCCCTCTTCCCTCTCCCCCTCTCTGTCTCCCTCTCTCTCTTTCTCTTTGCCTCCCAAATTTAAAAACAGGGCAGGGAGAGTTGTCAGAATTTAAGAATGATTTGGATCAATGTGAAGATTCTGGTAATAGACCAAAGTTAAGTCTCTATATTTTAAAAAATATTTTTGTCTTTTTCTTTTAAAATATTTCAAATACAGAAAAGTATAAAGAAGAGTTCAATGAACATGCATAGATTTAGCAGTTTATATTTTACTATTTTTGCTTCATATGTTAACATATTTATATGAACATAAACACTATTTTTCTAAAGCAGGGGTAGATATATTGATATCACAAATGTGAAATTCATGAAAACAAATCATAAAATGAGGAGAGAAGGATATATTATATAAGGGGTATAATTCAGTGAAGACAACATTTATAAATATGTATATACCAAAGAATATGGCATCTACACATTTTAGCTATATCTTCCACAGTTGAGAGAAAACATGGATTTGTGTCAGGATTTCATTCTTTTCATGATTAACTAATATTCCATCATGTATATATACCACATTTTATTTACCCAGTCTTCCACTGATAGGTATTCAGGTTAATTCTGCATCTTTGCAATTGTGAAAAGATCTGCAAAAAGCATGAGAGTACAAGTGTCCCTTGCATATGCTGACTTCATTTCCCTTGGGTGTATTTCCAGAAGTGGGGTAGCTGAGTCATACGGTAAATCTGTTTTTAGCTTTTGAAGAATCTCCATTCTGTTTTGCATAATGGCTGTACTAATTTTCTCTTCTCCACAACCTCACCAGCATTCATGTTTTGACTTTTTGATACTAGCCATTCTAAGTGGAATGTGATGATACTTCATTGTGGTTTTATTGCTCTTTCCCTGATTGCTAGTGTTACTGAGTATTTTTTCAGGTGTTTCTTGGCCATTTGTATTTCATATTTTGAAAAATGTCTACTCAGATCCCTTGGCTTTTTCTTAACTATATTTGTTTTGTTTTTGAATTTCTTGAGTTTTGTATTCTAGATATTAATGTATCATCCTGCATGGTTTGCAAATATTTTGTCCCATTCTGTTGATTATTTCTATTGATTGTTCCCTTTGTGCAGAAGCCTCTTCTTTGATATAATTTCATTTGTCTATTTTTGCTTTTGTTGCCTGTGTTTTTTTTGTTTGTTTGTTTGTTTTTGTTTTTTTTTTTTGACAGGCAGAGTGGACAGTGAGAGAGAGAGAGACAGACAGAAAGGTCTTCCTTTTGCCGTTGGTTCACCCTCCAATGGCCGCCGCGGATGGCGCGCTGCGGCCGGCGCACCGCGCTCCTCCGATGGCAGGAGCCAGGAGCCAGGTGCTTTTTCCTGGTCTCCCCATGGGGTGCAGGGCCCAAGCACCTGGGCCATCCTCCACTGCACTCCCGGGCCACAGCAGAGGGCTGGCCTGGAAGAGGGGCAACCTGGACAGAATCCGGCGCCCCGACCGGGACTAGAACCCGGTGTGCCGGCGCCGCAAGGCGGAGGATTAGCCTGTTGAGCCACGGCGCCGGCCTGCCTGTGTTTTTTTTAAAGCTTTTATTTAATGAGTATAAATTTCCAAAGTACAGCTTATGGATTACAATGGCTCCCCCCCCCCCATAACTTCCCTTCACCTGCAACCCTCCCCTTTCCCACTCCCTCTCCTCTTCCATTCACATCAAGATTCATTTTCAATTATCTTTTTTTTTTTTTTTTTTTTTTACAGGCAGAGTGGACAGTGAGAGAGACAGACAGAGAGAAAGGTCTTCCTTTGCCGTTGGTTCACCCTCCAATGGCCGCCGCGGTTGGCGCGCTGCGGCCGGCGCACCGCGCTCGTCCGATGGCAGGAGCCAGGAGCCAGGTGCTTTTCCTGGTCTCCCCATGGGGTGCAGGGCCCAAGCACCTGGGCCATCCTCCACTGCACTCCCGGGCCACAGCAGAGGGCTGGCCTGGAAGAGGGGCAACCGGGACAGAATCCGGTGCCCCGACCGGGACTAGAACCCGGTGTGCCGGCGCCGCAAGGCGGAGGATTAGCCTGTTGAGCCACGGCGCCGGCCCAATTATCTTTATATACAGAAGATCAGTTTAGTATATATTAAGTAAAGATTTCAACAGTTTGCACCCACACAAAAACACAAAGTGAAAAATACTGTTGGAGTACTAGTTATAGTATTAATTCACAATGTACAGCACATTAAGGACAGAGATCCTACATGATTTTTTTAAAAAATTGATTAATTTTCTATGCAATTTCCAATTTAACACCAAGTTTTTTTTTTTCATTTTCAATTATCTTTATATACAGAAGATCGATTCAATATATACTAAGTCTTATCCAAAAAAATCCTTTCCTATGTCAATGTCTTAGAGTGTTCCCACTGTGTTTTCCTTTAATAGTTACAGGTCTTACATTTAGATCTCTGATCTATTTTGAGTTGATTTGTGTATAGGTTGTAAGGTAAGAGTCTTGTTTCAAACTTCTGCATGTGGAAATCCAGTTTCCCAATACTGTTTATTGTAGAGGCTGTCCTTTTTCCAGGGAGTGTTTATACCACCTTTTCCAAAGATAGGTTGTTTGTAGGTATGTGAATTTATTTATGGAGCTTCTTTTCTGTTTCATTGGTCTATGTGTATATTTTTATGCCAGTACCATGCTGTTTTGGTTGTAATAGCCCTGAGTATACCTTGAAATCTGGTGTTTGTGATACCTCTGGCTTTGTTCTTATTATTCAAGATTGTTGGCCGGCGCCGTGGCTCAACAGGCTAATCCTCTGCCTTGCGGCACCGGCACACCGGGTTCTAGTCCCGGTCGGGGCGCCGGATTCTGTCCCAGTTGCCCCTCTTCCAGGCCAGCCCTCTGCTGTGGCCCGGGAGTGCAGTGGAGGATGGCCCAGGTGCTTGGGCCCTGCACCCCATGGGGAGACCAGGAAAAGCACCTGGCTCCTGGCTCCTGCCATCAGACGAGCACGGTGCGCCGGCCGCAGCGCGCCGGCCGCGGCGGCCATTGGAGGGTGAACCAACGGCAAAAGGAAGACCTTTCTGTCTGTCTGTCTCTTTCTCACTGTCCACTCTGCCTGTCAAAAAAAAAAAAAAAAGAAAAAAAAGATTGTTTTGGCTTTTGTATTTTCACATGAATATTAGGATAGTTTTTTTTTTAATTTTGTGAGTAGTGTCATTGGTATTTTGATTGACTGCATTGATTCTACAGATCACCTTGAATAATGCAGATAGTTTTATAATATTTAAATTTTTCTAATCCATGAAAGTATAAGGTGTTTCCATTGTTTTGTCTCTTCTTCAGTTTCCACACTTATGCCAGTTTGATGGCCTACAAGACATTGTACAGGGGCTGGCTCTGTGGCACAGTGGGTTAAACAACCGCCTGCAATGCCAGCATCCCATTTGATCACTGGTTCATGTCCCGGCTGCTCTATGTCTGATCCAACTCCCTGCTGATGTGTCTGAGAAAGCAGTGGAAGATGATCCAAATGTTTGGGCCCCTGTTATCTATGTGGGAGACCTAGAAGAAGCTCCTGGCTCTTGGCTTTGGCCTAGCCCAGCCCTGACCAATACAGCCATTTGGGGAGTGATACAGTGGGCGGAAGATGTCTTCTTTATCTTTCAGTCTCCCCCTCTCTCTCTGTAATCTGCCTTTCAAATAAATAAGTAAATCTTTAAAAAAAGTTCAAATTTTGTTGCTGCTTTGAGAATATGTATCAATTTCTGTTTTGATGCTAAATATCCTGACCCCATGTTTCCAGTTTCCCCCAATAAAGACAGGCAGTAATCTAGGGTGTAATGTTGCATAGACCTTTAGGAAGTGACAATCTATGAGCCATACTATCTTTTTTAGCTAATCCTTCCACTCCTGTTAAGATTCATAACTGTGGATGATTCCTCATTTGGTGAAGAACATTGGTAATCTGAGGTAAATTATGAAATCTCAGGTTTTTTTTTTTTTCCCCACTGAATAGCATACTGGTATCTTCTTCAAGAGAAATAGTAAATTAGATAGCCTATCTAGGGACTGGCACTGTGGCTTAGTGGGTTAAGCTGTCGCCTGCAGTGCTGGCATCCCATGTGGGCACCAGTTCGAAACCCAGTTGCTCCACTTCCAACCCAACTCTCTGCTGTGGCCTGGGAAAGCAGTGGAAGATGGTCCAAGCCCCTGCACTACGTGGGAGACCCAGAGGAAGCTCCTGACTCCTGACTTCAGATCAGCACAGCTCCGGCCATTGCGGCCAATTGAGGAGTGAACCAGCAGATGGAAGACCTCTCTCTCTGTCTCTCCTTCTTTCTCTCTGTGTAACTCTGACTTTCAAATAAATAATCTTTAAAAAAAAAAGATAGTCTATCTAGTTCATAATAATTATACTTTTGTGATTGGTGAAAACATTATATTAAATTACTGATATGTTTAGAAATATATGTGTATACACACATTTTTATATTTTGTACCTCTCTTAGACCAATTTCTATCACCACTCCTTGAGTTGGTGTATTGTACTTAACATAACTTTTGAGATCCCAACATAATCGTTTCCCAAAGTTTGATGAATAATTAAAGGTACTCACCTCTTTCAAAATGATGCTAAATTAGCTTTAGAGATGAAAGTGAAACTTGAACACACTTTGTTATTACCCAGGCACAATTAATATCATTTTGTTGATAGCATCATCTGTCAGGTTAACAGTTTTTTTTTTTAGATTTAATTTTTAAATTTTTTTAGAAAACTTTTATTTAATGAATATAAATTTTGGAAGCACATCTTTTGGATTATAGCGTTTTTCCCCCATAACCAACCTCCCACCTGCAAACCATCCATCTCCTATTCCCTCTCTCTACCATTCTTCATTAAGATTCATTTTTAATTATCTTTATATACAGAAGATTAACGTAGTATATACTAAGTAAAGATTTCAACAGATTGCACCCACACAAACACACAAATTATAAAGTACTATTTAAATACTAGTTTTACCATTAATTCACATAGTACAGCACATTAAGGACAGAGATCCTACATTGGGGAGTAAGTGCACAGTGACACCTGTTATTGATTTAACAGTTGACACTGTCAGGTTAACAGTTGAAACTTCTAAAATACTATTGGTGCCCCTGTAGTTGTCTTTTAAGGTGGATTGAGCTAGTTTCAGGGTTCAGTTTATTTTTGCTTCACAGTCTTTTAAAATGTCAGTGAAAAGGCATACCCTTGACATATTGGTAAAATTAGTGGGAGCCACTTATTAATCTTTCATACTTTGGTTACTTAAGAAAACATGTTACTTCAGTATTTATGGAAGGCAGGCTGCCATTATACAACTACCTCACTCATACTCTATTCTATACATAGTAGACTGACCATCAAGTCCATTTATAAGCTCTAGAATGGCAGGCCTTCTATATAGTAATTCTTCTATATTTCATTAAAGAAGTAAATTTTGACCATGGGACATTTTGAGAATGATTTGGTAATAAGCATTGTGACTTTAGAAAAGTCACTCAATTGGATTGGCGCTGTGGCGTAGTGGGTAAAGCTACCACCTGCAGTTCCGGCATCCTGTGTGAGTGCTGGTTCGAGTCCCGACTGCTCCTCTTTTGATCTAGCTCTCCGCTTTAGCCTTGGATCACAGTAGAAGATGGCCCAAGTCCTTGGGCCCCTGCACCTGCTTGGGAGACCCATAAGAAGCTCCTCGGTCCTGGCTTCAGATCAGCATAGCTCCGGCTGTTGTGGCCATCTGAGGAGTGAACCAGCGGTTGGAAGACTGACCTCTCTCTCTATCTCTCTGACTCTGCTTTTCAAATAAATAAATAAATCTTTAAAAAAAAGAAAAGTCACTCAGTACCTCTGGGTGCAGTTTTCTCTCTTCTGTAAAATGTGATTATTCAATCTACTCTGAAATATCCCAAGACAGCTAAACATAGGGTCAATGCCCATTATAAACAATAAGATCCTAAAAATTTGTGAATTAACTAAATCTTGCTTCAATTAGAAAATGCCGTCTGTATTACTCAGTGCCAGGATGTTTTGTTAGTCATTTTTCTAGACTTGTATCTATTTCTAATTCAGTTTTCCAAAACCGTTGATTTCTATGTCAGTTGTATATAAAATTTTGGCTAACAGTTGAAAGTAGCCCCTGTTCTTTAGAAGTTGAGTAAAATTTCAGTGGTTGATCTGAGGATGTGACTTGTCATTATTTGTGCAGGGCCTAAGTTGTTTTTTAGAACTTTAAATATCTTCTCAATTTTATAGTTACTTTCATCAAGGAAACTCGTAACTCAATAAACTAGCATTTGTTGTTGTTTTTAACCAACTATGCTGCTTTGAAGTCTTAGCATATCTTTGATGATTGTTTTAAGTATGGAACAATGGGCCTGGTACTTGAAAGTACAACCATCTCTTTGCTTATTCTAGAGAAAGCTGTTAAAGCAGCCAAAAATTATAAGTTTGGAAAGACTTCTTATAAGTAATAACTTTTTAAAAGATTGTTTTACCATTCCCAGCCTAGAAATAATACAAACCAGATTGATTTGAAAAGAGTTATGATACAGTAAAATAATCCAATTCGGCCCCCATATATGGAGTACTCTGCCATTATGGGAACTACAAACATGGTCCCATCTCCAAGTTTACATGGTGGTCAGTAGCCTCTCAGGTTGTATTTTTTTAATAGCTTTATGGAGATGTATTTTGTGTATCTTATAATTTGCCATTTAAAGAATGCAATTCAGTGGTTTTAAAAAAATATAGTCAGAAAACAAGAGTGTCAAATTGTTAAATCAACAACAGGAGTCACTGTGTACTTGCTTCTCATGTGGGATCTGTCCTTAATGTGTTATCCAATGTGCCAATGTGCAATAATGCTATAACTCGTACTGAAACAGTATTTTTACACCTTGTGTTTCTGTGTGGGTGCAAACTGATGAAATCTTTACTTAGTATATACTGAATCGATCTTCTGTATATAAAGATAATTGAAAATGAAAAAAAAAAACTTGGTGTTAAATTGGAAATTGCATAGAAAATTAATCAATTTTTTTTAAAAAAAATCATATAGGATCTCTGTCCTTAATGTGCTGTACATTGTGATTTAATGCTATAACTAGTACTCAAACAGTATTTTTCACTTTGTGTTTCTATGTGCGTGCAAACTGTTGAAATCTTTACTTAACATATACTAAACCAATCTTCTGTATACAAAGAGAATTGAAAATGAATCTTGATACGAATGAAAGGCAAGAGGGAGTGGGTAAAGGGGGAGGGTTGTGGCTGGGTGGGAAGTTATGAGGGGGGGAATCATTGTAATCCATAAGATGTACCTTGGAAATTTATATGCTAAATAAAAGTTTAAAAAAATATAGTCAGAGTTGTATAGCTACCGTTGCAATCATTGTTGATCATTTTTGTCATTCTAAATTCCAAAAAGAAACCTCGTTAGTGGCCACTCCTCATTTTCCTTCAGTCCTAGGCAGCCAGTGATCTGTTTTCTGCCTATAGATCTTTTGCCTGTTCCGTTTCTTATACGTGGAATCACCCAATACAGTGCCCTTGATTACTGACTTGTTTCACTTACCATAATATTTCAGGGCACATCCATGTTGTTGCATGTGTCAGTATTTCATTTCTTGTTATTGCCATATTCCATTATATAGGTATACCATATTATGTTTATACATTCATCAGTTGATGTTTTGGATTGTTTCCGTATGTTTTTTGTTGTTGTTGTTAATATGAAACATAATGTTACAGTAATATCTGAAGACTGGAAATAACCCAGGTCTACTTCAGTGGGTGGATACAGCCATACCATGGAGGAATACTCAGTAATAAAAATGAATGAACTGGGGCTGGCACGGTGGGTTAAACCACTGCCTGCAGGGCCAGCATCCCATGTAAGCACTGGTTCAAGTCCCAGCTTCTCCACATTCGATCCAGCTTCCTGCTCTTGTGCCTGGGAAAGCAGCAATAGATGGCCCAAGTTCTTGGGCCCCTGCACCCATGGGGGTGACCCAGATGAACCTCCTGGCTTCAGCTGGGTCCAACCCCAGCCAAAACAGCCATCTGGGGAGTGAACCAGTGAATGGAAGATCTCTCCCTTCCCTACCCCTCCACCTCTCCCTCTCTATCTATAACTCTGCCTTTATTTATTTGAAAGACAGAGGCGGGGGGGGGGGGGGGGCTTTCATCTGCTGGTTCACTTCCCAGATGGCAGCAAAGACCAGAGCTGGGGTGATCCAAAGCTAGAAGCCAGGAGCTAATCCAGGTCTCCCACGTGGTTGCAGGGGTCCAAGGACTTGGGCCATCCTTTACCACTTTCCCAGGCCATAGCAAAGAGCTGAATCGGAAGTGGAGCAGCCGGGACCCGAACTGGCACCCACATGGGATTGGCATCGGCGCTGCAGGCGGCAGCCTTACCCGCTACACCATAGCACCAGGCCCTAAATAAATATATTTTTTTTAAATGAATGAACTACTGATGCAGTAGCCTCCAGTGAATTTTGCTAAGTAAAAACATGCCAAGGTTTTAAATTCATGTTTTCATGTGTATAACATTATTTAAATGATAAAATTATAGAAATAAAGAACAGATAGTAGTTGCTGCTAATAAAGATGGAATGGAAGTGTGCATTGCTGTTAAAGGGCAGCATGAGGAGGACTTGCAGTTATCTTGACTCTTGCTGCCAATGTCCTGGTTGTGATACAGTTTTTTTTTTTTTAAGATTTGTTTATTTATTTGAAAGAATTATAGAGAGTGTAAGAGAGAGAGATCGATCTCCTATTCACTGGTTTACTCCCCAGGTGGCCACAATGGCCAGGGCTAGACCACACTAAAGCTAGGAGTCAGGAGCTACTTCTGAGTCTCCCATGTGGGTGGCAGGGGCCAAACACTTGGGCCATCTTCTCCTTTTCCCAGGCCATAGGCAGGGAGCTAGATTAGAAGTGGAGCAGCTGAGACAAACTGCCACCTACATGGGATACCAGCATCACTGGTGGTGGCCTATCTCCAATATGCCACAGTGCTGGACCCCGTGATACAGTTTTACAAAGTGTTACCGTTGTAAAGAAGAGACCAAATAAAGGGCAGAAGAATTGCTGTATTATTTCTTAGAAGCAATTGTATCAAAATACATTTTAAAACCTTTAGTTGGCTCTTTCAACACCCTGCCTAGAAATTGCCTTAACTGGATCCCTGTTTCTTAACTATATTTTCTAGTTTTCATGTCAACGCGTACTTAGCAGCTTGTCACTACATAATGTCGCCATTTCTCCAGCCTGCAGTGGGAGTCTGCTCACTGCTGTGTCAGCCTTCCTACCGAAAAGATGATGCTACATATTTTCAGTTTTTGTTAGTGTACCACCCCACTTCTGGCCACCAATTTTGATTTCATCTATTGGCTATGTTTAAACCAAAAACAAAAAAAATTTTAAAAAACTTTGTATCTTAAGCAGTTTATGATTATTTTTCATGCTTCTCTATGTTGGCTGGCAGTTACTTATCCTGCTTTTGCCTGTGCCTCCATTCACTTTGCTGTATTTAACTGGTAGAGTCTGTCAGAATCTGGGCTTACTTGGGACTGCTAGGCCTCTTACTTCTCATGATTTTTCATGATGGGCTTCATCATCGTGTGGCAGTTCCAAGATGCAGAAGGGCCTAACTTTGGAAGTTATATAGCCCCACATCTGAAGCATTCTGTTAGTCACAGCAATTCACAAGGGAAGGTATTCTCCACTTCTTAATGGAATAAGTAGCAATGTTGCATCGTAAAGGAGCATGGGAGGAATTCTTATGGCCATCTTTCAAAACAGTCTACCCCTGAGCACCATATCAGGGATCCAACTTATTTAGAGGCTATTAATGGAACAGTATAGGTGGAAAAGGTTCTAGTCAAGAAACAGAATCAGTACAGGCAAACCAGATCACAGGATAAACAAGATGGCACTAGCAGTTGTTGGTGAGCACAGAAGGCAAAAAGAAGTATTTTACTCTGCTTGCTAGACTGAGATGACAGGAAGCCACAAAGCAAACAAGGATGTGATTCCTGAGATATGGAATTGTTTACTACTCACTGAAGGTGAATCACTTCAAATTATATGGTACTTTGTAACCTGTAAGTACTTAGAAAGAATTCATAAAACAAGGGTATTTCTTTTTTTACTTTTATCTTATAATTATTTCAGACTCCAAAAGAGTTGCAAAAATGATAGATGAATTCTCTCTGTCCTTCATCCAGAATAGTCTTTTATATATCAGGAAATTAACATTTATATAAATAATTATCATCAGATTTACCAGTTTTATTCAGATTTCACCAGTTGGCTCTTAAGGTCCTTTGCCTGGTGCAGGAATCAATCAAAAGATTGCATGTTGCATTTAGTTGTCATCCCTTCTTGATCTTTAACCTGCAAAAATTTCTCAGGCTGTATCTTTCATGATCTTGACATTATTGAAGAGTACTGGCCTGCTATTTTGTAGAATGATCCTCAGTTTGGGGCAGTTAATTTGAAGGAATAGAACTTTCTAGTACTATTTTTGTATGGTGGAATATGCTAAAGCATTTCAAAAATATGGCTTATCTGTGAATAGCAAACCTAGAGGCTGGATGAATGAGAGTAAATAAAAAATATAATTGCTGGCACTATCTTTAAGTGGCTTTATATTTAGAGTGCATATATTCTAAGTATTATTTAAACTCAGACTCTAAAAACTGCTTTCAGATGTAATTTGTAGAATCATAAACAACGTTTATAACAACGTTTCATAATACCCTCAGAGAACTTGAAAAATCTTTCATCTTCGCCAGTGCGGACCATCGACATGTATGAAATGAGCAGACATGGTGCTATCAGCAAATCCTTCTGTGTAAAGTAAGCAGATAGTTGTAACATTTTATCTAGATCTGGCTACTTAAAGTTCTTGTAACACTCATATTTCTCAATGCAAATTGTAAACTATTTGCGCTTCACACACAAAACTTTTTTTTTTTCTCAGAGTCCTTTTGGTCTCAGTTTCCGTATGCCTTTTCTCCTTCATAATTTGCTGCACTAAACCCTTTGTTTTGAAAACATAGCAGAAATATGTAATATCCTGCAGTAAGCATTTCTTCCAGTACTTCGTGTTTTCACACACACACACACACACACACACACACACACACAAATAGCCACACGTACTCACATCTGATGTATCTTCTTCCTTTTTGTTTTCCATTGGACCATAACTTTGAGTTTTCATACTGTGGATCATAACCTGTACGTG
This sequence comes from Sylvilagus floridanus, assembly GCA_949820135.1. Lineage (NCBI taxonomy): Eukaryota > Metazoa > Chordata > Mammalia > Lagomorpha > Leporidae > Sylvilagus > Sylvilagus floridanus. The sequence continues at coordinate 61,533,918 of OX463235.1, forward strand.
GATCATTAATCAATTTTACCAATACTTTTAAAAAATTTTTATTTATTTTCATTTTATTTGAAAGACAGAGATCTTCTGTCTTCTGGATTTGATTCACTCCCCAAATGCCCACAACAGCCAGGGTTGGGGCAAGCAGAATCCAAGAGCCATGACCCATCCAGGTCTCCCACGTGGGTAGTAGGCACCCAAGCATTTGAACCATCATCAGCTGCCTCCTATAATGTGCAGTAGCAAACAGATGAATTGGAAGTGGAGCAGCCAGCACTCAAACCAGGCACTTCAGTGTGACATGTAGGCATCCCAAGCAGTGGCATAAGCCAGTGCATCAAACACCTTCCCCAACCAATGTGTATATGTGTGTTTTTAATGAAATAATGTAGAATGCACTGGATTCTGTCCCGGTTGCTCCTCTTCCATTCCAGCTATCTGCTGTGGCCCGGGAAGGCAGTGGAGGATGGCTCAAGTGCTTGGGCGCCTGCACCTGCATGAGAGACCAGGAGGAAGCACCTGGCTCCTGGCTTCGGATTGGCACAGTGCACCAGTTGTAGCAGCCATTTGGGGGAGTGAACCAACGGAAGGAAAACCTTTTTCTCTCTCTCTCACTGTCTAACTCTGCCTGTCAAAATAAATAAATAATGTAGAAAATACCAGAATATACCACAGAATGAGGGAAAGTATACTATTAAGATTTTATTTCAGTTATATACCTCATGCATTTGTATATGACTGCTATATAAAATATATTTATTACTGTGGATTGCTCTTTTTAAATAGTTTGAGTGGCACTGTTTTACAGTGGTTTTTCTATTTGTGTCTTAAACCTAATGTTCTTTAAACATATGTGTTGGGTTGTTGCTGCATAAATATTTATATAAGATTTTTTAAAGCCAGAAATGTGTTTATGTTTCATATCTTGTTTCTAATCGACATGGTCAAACATTACATCAGAGGGAAACCCATAGTGTTGACAACAAGTTTTATAACACTACTTTTTAAAAGTTTTGTTCCTTATAACACTTCATTTCAAAGATGAGTGTCTACCTTATGGAGTTCATATTGGTTTGTACTAGTTTGTTTAGCTTTGAAGTACTAGAAAGCACTTCTGTGTATTTATGGTATTATACATGAGTGAAATTGACATCTTTTCAATTATTATTTATAGCCATTGCCTATATTACTGCTAAACTATGATCTTTTTACTTTTTTAACTCTTTTAATGGAGCATTAAGATTTGACTATAAAGTAAATTAAACATATATTATCTCAAACATTAAGAAGGGAAGGAAGGGACCCAGGAAGCAAGGCAGGGAGATAAAGAAGAAAGAAGTATCATTATATTCTTAGGAATTGTATCCATGAACTACATTAAAATGAGTGAATGAATGATTGACTAGAAATAATAGGGTTGGTCAATTTTAAAGAGAAGGCACCCTAGAGCTTAATTGGTTCAAGTATCTTGTTGGAGCTGAAATTGGCATTTGACAAGAAACTTACTAGCCACCCTTGGGTGTGGGTTGTGATTAAGATCATGGGCTTTTGAGCTCAGCAAATTTAGATTTATATCCCTGCCCACCCGTTGCTAGGTATTTGGCCTGACAAGGTATTGCCCAATTACTATTTCCTCATCTGTAAAATGGAGATAATACTTACCTCCTAGGATTATGAAGGTAAATGACCTAATGTAATGGATAGTTGTTTTTAGACCCCACTACTCAAGAAAGCTTGTTATTGTTAGAAAAGTCCCTAGCACTTATGAATAGTAGGCTAAATCCAAATTCCTTAAATACGTATTATGGATTTAGGTCAGAGGTCACTAATACGTCTATAGTAGGTACTCAGACACTTAGTGAATGAATGTTCCATTGCTGTCCTACACAGCAATTGGTATCAGTACAACAGCTGGAGTCCTAGTCTCTTTATCCCCACTCTGTACCATGCTGCTTTCTGGTTTAAAAAATTACATAGATTGACATTTTTACAATATATTTAAAAGTATTTTAGGGTAATAATCAAACTGTTATTTAACTAAGTGAAATTATCCCATGGAGAACAGTCATATCTAAAAGGACCTTGCCCACAGCAAGATTTTTTTTTAAAGTTCCTTAACAGAGCCAAGAGTTGAGTTAATATTTCTGTTTGCTGTATCTTCTGGCTTATAAAAACTAGTTCTAAAAGTTAAACTATGTCCAGTAAATGCTTTATTAAAATACTGTATTTTTATTTTCTCTCCCAGGGACTTCATATTTTAATTATGCTTAATTTAAGTGGTTACACAATCACATTTTCCAAAGCTACCCTGGACTGAGAAACATTTTACAAATACCAGTTAATGCTAACAGGATCCGTGCATTCTTATTCAAATACAACCTAGTTGTATTGACTGAACTGCTTTGAAATAGTGTCTGTAAATATCTAAAGATAATTACAATATAAGCTTTACCTCACTACAGAGCTGATCACATACTCATATCAAAGGGAAACTAGCAGTTTTGCTTTTTCCATTCTTATAAAAGGGCCTTTTATAACATTAAAAAACATTGTTTTTAGGGCTGGCGCCGTGGCTCACTTGGTTGATCCTCCACCTGCAGCACCGGCATCCCATATGGGCGCCAGATTCTAGTCCAGGCTGCTCCTCTTCCACAGCTCTCTGCTGTGGCCCGGGAGGGCAGTGGAGGATGGCCCAAGTGCTTGGGCCCCTGCACCCACATAGGAGACCAGGAAGAAGCACCTGGCTCCTGGCTTCGGATAGGTGCAGCGCCGGCCGTGGCGACTATTTAGGGAGTGAATCAACGGAAAGAAGATGTTTCTCTCTCTCTCTCTCTCTCTCTCTCTCTCTCTCTCTCTCTCTCTTTTTCACTGTCTATAACTCTACCTGTCAAATTAAAAAAAAAAAAACCTGTCTTTATGTAATTACAGATTCATATGTGCTTTTCTCTGTATACCCTTCACCCAGTTTCCCTTACTGGCAACAGCCTATGAAAGTATACTATAGTATCACAATTAGGATATTGACATTGATACCATACACTAATCTTACTCAGTTTTCCTAGTTTTGCCATTATTCATTTATATGTATATATTTCGGTCTGTGGGATTTTATCACATGTGTATGCCCATAGATCCACCTCTACAGTCAAGGTAGAGTAATTCCATCACTAGAAGTATCCTTAGTTTTATCCTTTAATAGCCAAACTTAACTTCCTCCTTCCTGAATTCATCTCTCTTTACTCTCAAACCCATCACTCCCTAAGCCCTGGCAACCACTAATCTGTTCTCCACTTCTAGAATTGTTGTCATTTGAAGAATATTAAATGAATTGAATCATATATTATGTAACCTTTTGGATTAGCTATTTACACCTTATATAATTCCCTGGAGGTTTGTTCAGGCTGCTGCGTGTACCAGTAATTCATCCCTTTTTATCGCCAAATAATATTCCACATTATGGATGCACCACAATTCAATGATTCACTTGTTGAACATCTGGTTTGTTTCTATTCTTTGGTTGTTATGAATAAAAGTACTATAAAGTTTTATATACTGATTTTATGTGAATATAAGTTTTCCTTTTCTCTGTGTTAAATGACCAAGAGTACAATTGCTGGCCATACAGTAGTTATATAGTGGAGTTTTCTTTTTTTTAAAAGAAAACTTTCTTTACCCCACTATCTTATTGTGGTTTTGTTTTGTCTAATTACTAAAGTTGTTGAACAGCTTTTTCTTTTTTTTTTTTTTTTTTGGTATGTGTATATCCTCTGTGATGAAATATCTACTCATGTCTTTTGCTCATTTCAAATTGAATTACTTGGTTTTTTTTTTTTAATTTATTTTATTTTATTTATTTGAAAGGCAATTACAGAGAGAGGTAGAGACAGTGAGAGAGAAAGATAGGTCTTCCATCCGCTCTTTCACTCCCCAAATAGCTGCAATGGCTGGAGCTGAAACAATCTGAAACCAGGAGCCAGGAGCTTCTTCTAGGTCTCTCACATGAGTACAGGGGCCCAAGGACTTGGGTCATCCTCTAACCAGCACCCGTATGGGATGCTGGTGCTGCAGGCTGGGTTTTTAACCTATCACACCACAGTTCCAGCCCCTATTGTTGAGTTTGGAGAATTCATTATACATTCTATATAGTAGGCCTTTATTGGATATATTATTTGCAGATATTTTCTTGTGGTCTGCAGCTTATCTCTTCATCCTTTTGCAGATCAACATTTTTAGTTTTAGTGAAGTTGTGTTTATTGTATGGGTCATGTTTTTGGTGTTGTTTAGAAACTCTGCCTTGTCATAGATCCCAAAGATCACTGATGTTTTTTCTGAAAGTCTTAAGTTTTACATTTTAAGTTCATGGTCCATTTTGAGTGTTTATAAATTCTAATAAAATACATTTAAGTTTGCCATTTAAGTCATTTTTAAGTGTACAATTCACTGGCATTAAGTGCATTCGCAGTATTGTACAGCCATCACCACTATCTTGATTCAGAACTTTTTCATCACCTCAAACAGAAACCCAGTACCCATTATACTATTCCTATTCTTCCCTCAAGCCCAGTCCCTGACAATCACCAATTCACCTTCTTCATGGATCTCCCTATTCTGAATATTTTAAATGAAATTATACAATAGGGGGCCTTTTGTGTCTCACTTCTTTCAGTTAGCATTACTTATTTATTACTTGAAAGGGGTGGGGTACATCTTCCATCTGCTGATTTACTCCTGAGATGCTCACATCCCATATCTGAGTTCAAATCCCTGCCATTCCACCTCAAATCCAGCTTCTCATGTATTCTTACCCTGGGAGGCAGCAGGTGATGGCTCAAGGATTTGAGCCTCTGCCATACACATGGGGGACCTAGATGGAGTTCTGGGCTCCTGACCTCAGTCTGGCTCATCCTTGGTTGTTGAGGGCATTGGGGCAATGAAACAGCATATGGAAGATAAAATAAATAAGTAAAAAAGTAAGTCTCCTTCTCTGCTAGCTTTAGGATCCTATTGTTAATGCTGTTTTTCTTGGTCAGCTTTTTTACTTATTTTCACATTAGTGGGTAACATGGGCTTGGTTTCTTAGTCTTTGTGAAACAGTTGAGCCTCATCACAAGGTACTACTATGAGAAAATCTCTGAGTAAACTCTTGGTGCAGGACAACAGAATACATGAGTTAAGAAATAATGATGACTGATACCTCTTTAAAATTTCACTTTGGAATCTCAGGTTTCCAAACACTTGATAGCTACAACCTGCTAACAAATGTTAAAAAGAAACTGCTTTGCTTGCCTTATAGGTTTATTAATAAGTTTGCATTGCCTACTAAGCAAGCATGGAATTCACCTCTTCTTTTTAAAACTTGTGTGATATTTTATTACAAAGAAAATTTATTATAGTGTTTTAAGTTACCAGTACGACTGCTTAAAATTTTAAAACCTAATTTTTAAGCAATATGGGTTCTCCATTATGTGATAAGTGTGGATACATATTTCCTAACTATGCTCCTTGGCACATTGTCACTTCCCTGGGTCTGTGCCTGCCTGAGAGTGAGGACATATGTGTCTTCTGGGAAACATCTCTTCTGGAAGATAGAAACATTGCCATGAACTTAACCTCTGAGCTAGACCAAGAGCTTCCTGAAGGATTTGATTCAACATTCCATCTGTACCTATAGAATAAGGTCTGACATGCAGTTGGATGCTCAACAAATACCCACTGACTATGAGTGCTTTGTATGGTAATCCATTTATCATATTTCAGACTGACTTAAGGATTTCCTCACTTATTTGGTAGAAGCTAATTTATCAGGTTGAGTAAAAATTCTTTGGTTTAATCCATTTAGTAGCATTATCTTCCAGAAAAGCATTTAGTGATGGAGATCCAGTGCATAACTGTAAACACTTGTCTCATTCATTTTGTTTCTTCATATTTTTTTTTCTGAATTCTTCTTATGTTCAGAGGATCTCATGAAAGCTAAATTTTTTCAAGGCTTGAAATAGTTCAGTTTATGGTAGCTGTGTGCAGAATTACAAATAATCACTTGTGCTATCATTGGCTTAGATTCTATATAAAACTCTTGATATTTAGTATCTATGTGTAGAACACCTACATGACAAGCTGCTGTTTCCATTCATTTTTTCTAAATGTTTCACATAAACTCCCAATTCTTAGTCTAAGAGCACAAAATTTGAAGCTTCTTATATTAAAAAGCATAGCTAAATAATAGGCTTTTGGAACTGTAAAAAAGTTAGAATATTTTGAGTCATTTTTTGTTTTATTTCCCTTTTTAGGGTCATTTCCTCATTTTGTAGAAGATTCTAAAGGCAGTAGTTTGAATTTTTCTATAGAATATAGGCTAAAATTCTCAAAATTTCTCAATCCTCCTTTGTTTTATAACAGGTGAAGTATCTTGAATATCATTACAAAGTAGACTAGGAAACAGAATTTTAGCCTTGAATATTATGACGTAAGCAATATGAATGTTGGCAGGATATTTAATCCAGTGGACCTTCAGCTTGCCTGTCTTTGTCTCATTGTCTAGTTTCAAAGATATAAGATAAGAGTTTGGCATGAAGTAGGAAATAGTGACATAATAAGTTGTGATTAAAATGAATGGCTAGGTTTATTTACTTGTTACTCTTCTAAAAATGTGTTCATCGTCAGGAGTTACTTCCAGGGCCCTTTTTACCAAGATAGCACCACAAGTGAAGAGGAAGTCTTTAGCCCTTCTAGAGCAGAAGCCAAAGCAAATGTCTTGAACTCCAAGGCAGTCTGCTGAAAGACATCCACAGTTCCCCCCAAAGAGGGAGAAGATCCACTCATCATCCATTCCCCGAAGACAGCCCAGATATCCTCAGAAAAGGTCCCCCAGGAGAGACAGTCTTGACCACTATGCCATCATCAAGTGTCCGCTGAGTTGGCCACAAAAAAGACAGTAGCAACATGCTTATCTCGTTGTGGCTGTCAAAACCAATAAGCGGGGCCAGTATAGTGGCATAGGGTTTTAAGCACCACCTGTGACACTAGCATCCCATATGGGTACTGGGTCAAGTCCTGGCTTCTGCACTTGGGATCCTGCTCCCTTCTAATGGCCTGGGTAAAGTAGAAGAGAATGGCCCAGATGCTTGGGCCCCTGCCATCCCCATGGGAGACTGGAAAAAGCTCCCGGCTTCAGCTTGGCTCAGACCTGGCCCTTGCAGCCATCTGGGGGGTGAACCAGCAGATGGAAGATTCTCTTTCTCTCTCTCTCTGTGCCCCCTCCTCCCTCCCTCTCTTCCACTCTCCCCACCCCCCGTGTAACCCTTTCAAATAAATATATCAGTCTTTTTTAAAAAGTCAGTAACCATGAGGGCACGCAGCTTGTGAAGAAGCTCTTAAGCACTGATGTGACCAATTTCAGCACAGATCTGGCCTAATGGAGAGAAGAAGGTGTATGTATGACTGGCCCTTGACTATGAAGCTTTGCATGTTGCTAACAAAATTAGATTCATCTGAACTGAGTCCAGTTAGCTAATTCTAAATATATGGATTTTTCATCATAAAAGAAAAGTTCAATCTGTAAGCTTCTGCTTACTCATCTTCCACTTGTCAGTTCCTTAAACCATTGCTGGTTTCCACCAACATAGTTCCTTACCTTTCTTTAACTGTCTTTTATATGATTACTTTATAAGCATCAGCAATTCAATTAGACACATTTATTTAACTCTGCTCTCCATGCTCTGGCTGAATAGTGCTTTTGTGGTTAAGGAATAAGTTAAATCCAGTTGAAGACCACATTAACAGATTATCATTTTAAAAAAATTAAGCCAGTAGCCTATCCTGGCAAACTAAAATAGAGTTGATTTCTTTCTTAAGTGATGTCTGAATTATTGAGTGCCCATTTAGACTGTAGTTGGCCATTAAAAGTTAGCATGAGATTCACTAGTAGATGTGAGTTTTTTTGCTTAAACCTTAATTCTTGAAATTGCTATCTGCTTGTAATAAACAGCTTTAAGCAGTTTGGGTAGGCTTATTATAAATGGCTTCTAAGAAAGTTAGGTTCCAAGGATTGGTTAGACCTCCAAACACCTGATAACAGAAAACTTTCTTAAAGTTGGTGCTATGTTTTTTGATGGGTTGGTAAGCAAGCTAAAAACAGTATGGTAAAAGCTGAATTTTGAAGTCTATTAAGTGACCAGGGTTTTTCTATAAGTCATGTATGTTATAAAAAAGAAAGAAAGAAAAAAAAAAAAAAAAACCTGGCCATTTATTTGGTGAAGAACACACATAATGACCAGACTTCTTTAGTTGAGTGTCTTCTCCCAACTCTTTAACGAATCTGAGTATGGAAGACTCAATTATATAAAAGCTCATTTTTCAGATTTCCTTCACGATTAATTGATTTCTAGTCACAAATCCAGAATTTCTTAAAATAAAAGGGCAATTTGTTTGAAATCATATTTCATGAATTTGTATAGTATATTAATTTAGGTAATGCAAAGAATGGTGAATATGAGATTTATATTGGCAAGTAGAATAAAACAGTTTTTTTAAAAAAGATTTGTTTATTTATTTGAAAGTCAGAGTTACAGAGAGGAGAGGCAGAGAGGGAGAGAGAGAGAGAGAGAGAGAGAGAGAGAGAGAGGTCTTCCAGCCGCTGGTTCACTCCCCAGTTGGCCGCAACGGCTGGAGCTGAGCTGATCCAAAGCTAGGAGTGAAGAACCAGGAGCCAGGAGCTTCTTCTGGATCTCCCACGTGGGTGCAGGGGCTCAAGGACTTGGGCCTCTTCTGCTTTCCCAGGCCACAGCAGAGAGCTGGGTCAGAAGTGGAGCAGCCAGGCCTTGAACCAGCACCCATATGGGATGCCTACACTCGAGGCAGTAGCTTTACCCACTACACCACAGTGCCAGCCCTGGAAAATAAGTCTTGACTGCATTTATCTCCCCTTATTTTGAAATGTTTATTCCCACTGGGAAACTAATCAGTGGAATAAATACCTTTGTGTAGTTAGAATGATTTTTCTGTTTCCCATCCATTATATAGGTTACATTTCAATTGAATTTTCCAGTACAGCTTAACACCTGTGGAAAAACTTTTTTTCAGCAAAACCATCTTTGCAATTTGTTTTTTCTTTTCTTTTTTTCTCCCTTGCTGCATATTCCCTTTTTGTATTTTCTACACCCAGCTTGAAAGAGCAACTAGGTTAAATGATATACTGATACCAATCAGTAGTCTTGCTTTCTCTACATTAAGGCTAATCCCATGTCACTTCTAAAAATTGGAAGAAGCACTTCTTCAGTTGGCAGGCTGTTATTAGCTCCTAAGTCAGTGCTGCTTAAAGGGTGATCTAGGATCCAGGAAGACTGTCTATGACCAGTCTGTGACAAGTAAAGAATAAAACATTCAGTGTTCATAAGCTTTACTTGCAGTTTTATATTGCCATGACATCTAAATACATTATTTTGTGTTTCCCAAAAATATTGGGTGACAGTGGATTGGAAAAAAAGTCTTTCACCATAGATGAATTGAGAAGCACTGAGCTAGATGACTCCATCAACTTGTAGCAGGTTGGATCTCAGTTGAGGGATGACAAAAGTTAAGTGACTGTCCTGCTGAAGTAAATATAATTGGTTAAGTGCTCAGCTCTAGCAAAGCATGAGTGAATTTGCTTCCCTACCAAAAAAGCAAAGATTATCCTTAGTGTCAGTACTAATCAGAAGTGAATTATGGCTCCATGTGATTTCTAAATACCTTTTTCTTGTTTCTAACTTGAAGATCTACTGAAGTTAAATAGTGTGGCAATTTTAACAAGTCTTGCATTTTCCTTGGGAAATTGTTGAATTATTTGAAAAGCTTAGAGTTTTCTTTCTTTCATATATTTGTAAATTACATTTGCTATACAATATAATGATCATTAACTACAGGAAACATTTGGTCCAATACAAAAAACATGATTTAGAGAGAAAAGAGAACCTCCCCTGACTGACACTACTTACTTGCCATCTCTAAGTGATGTTTTCCTTCTGGATGTTTTGTTACTCCCTTTTAAAAGTTCAGTTGGCAGTGATTGAATCATGAGTTTCCATTAGTTCTGAAAACAATAATTTCCAACTTAGTATTATAACTTTAGATACTTTTGCCACAATAAAAGTTGCTCTAATATTTCCTTTAGAAGCTATTTTTTTAAGAAAGTTGCATTTAGGGCTGAAATTGTGGGGTAATGTATTAAGCTGCCGCCTACAGTGCCAGCATCCCTTATGAGCACGGGTTCAAGTCCTGGCTGCTCCACTTCCAGTCCAGCTCCCTGCTAATGTGCCTGGGAAGGCAGCTGAAGATGGCTCAACTCATGTTGGAGCCACTCACATGGAACCCCTGGATGGAGTTCTAGGCTCCTGGCTTCAGCCTGGCCCAACCCTGGCCATCACAGCCAGGCAGTGAACTTGGAAAGTGAACCAGTGGATGGAAGATCTGTCTCTCTTTCTCTCTGTATCTCTCCCTTTTCTTCTCTTCCTCTCGGGTAACTCTGCTTTTCAAACAAACAAATAAATAAATATGTATAAAATAAAGTTGGAACTATTATTCTGGGGATAAACTAAAAAAGTTTTGCTTGTCTCATATAAAATTTAAATTTAATGGATTTTTCATGCATGTCCTTTTTTTCTTTGTGTTTATTAATATAGGTAACAAGGGGAATCCACAGACTTTAAACATGAGTTCAGATGTCAGCCAAGGCGTGATCACTACTCCTCCTCCTCCCAGCGTTCCTCACAAAGAGAGATATTTTGACCGTATCAATGAAAATGACCCAGAGTACATTCGGGAGAGGAACATGTCTCCCGATCTACGACAAGACTTCAATATGATGGAGCAGAGGAAACGTGTTACTCAGATCCTACAAAGTCCTGTGAGTCAAAATGATTAGAAGGCTATACTTGTTCTTCCTTTTTTGGAAACCTTGATATAATGAGGTAGAAGGTTTCTTTAACTGTCTTCATTTTACAGAGGGGTCTTTCAAAGAAGAAACAGGCACCTATTTTATGTATTTGATTTATAGAGCTTTAATAACAAACTAGTATTGTGTTTGGTTATAAATTTTCTTTGTGTGTTTTCTGGGTCTAATGCTTCATTAAAGGAGGACAAAAGATCTTACTGAACTCAAGGACATCCAATTCAGATTGAATATCTGTGAAGAAGATAAAGAAATAAGTCATAGGAGGAAAGAAATAAGTTAGGTATATCCCTTGTGCATATTTTCATCTTCTTTTGAGTACCTTTATATTTAGAGTAGCATAGGAAAACTTGAGGTTTTTGAGAAGGTCTGTGATTTGGTAGCCTACTATTACATACTGTCAGCACCTACCAAATTATCTAGATTAACAGTAAATTTTAAATTCAACCTGAACTAAAAATGCTGTCTACACAACCATATCCAGATCCTGTGAATCATTTTCAAGTGGTTAGTTTAAAAAAAAAACTCTTAATGGAATTGTACAGGTAATGCATAAGTGATGAAAAAATGAGAGACCAACTGTATAATTTTCTATTAAAAAGGAAAAACTAGAAGAAAATATTTTGGATATTTCCAACATAAATGTTACATGTTTGAGGAAATAGATAAATTTACTCTGATTAAACATTACACAATGTCTACATGTATAAAAACATCACAGAGTACCCAATAAATGCATATACAATTTTCCAAAAAATTTTAATGAAAAAAGGAGTACAGCTTGATTTAAAATGAAAAATGGGCTTATAACTTTATGCATAATGAAGCCCATAGGCCCCTTAAGTCAGAGTTCTGCACACATAGACACATGTGGCAGTGGGATGGGTTATGTCAGGTTTCCCCTAAAATAAGCACCAAGACATAGAAGCATCTGATATGGCCATGCTAAGTCATTTTGTTGTGGCCCACAGAAGTTGAGTCCAAAGCTGAAGGGAAATTCCACTCTGAATAATTCCCCATACCAGTGGCCTTGATGAAAGCGTTAAAATACAAGTTATATTAGCAGTGGAAGCTTTGAGGAATTTTAAAAATACAGCACCCAACTTAAAAAACCTTTTACAAATGAAAATGAAATTAACCACAGAAACCATGATGAGGGAGAAAATGTTCAGTGTCCTAATTTATGCAAACCTGAGTTTCTGTGTTTATAATTACATTAACTATTTATAGGGTTTTAAAAAAATATTATTTGAAAGGCAGAGAGACAAAGATGTCAGCAGAGTTCACATCCTACTGGTTCACTCCCCAAATGCTCACAGCAACTAGGGCTAGTCAGGCTAAAGGTGAGAATCAGGAACTTTTTTTTTAAGAGGTATTTATTTATTTCAGAGGCAGAGTTACAGACAGAGAAAGGGAGAGACATGATGAGAGATCTTCTATCCACTGTTTCACTCCCCAGGTGGCCAGAGCTGGGCTGATCTGAAGCCAGGAGCTTCTTCTGCAGGGGCCCAAGTATGTGGGCCGTCTTCTAGTGCTTTTCCAGGCCATTAGCAGAGAGCTGGATTGGAACTGGAGCAGCCGGGACTTGAACCAGTGTCCATAGGGGATGCTGGCACCACAGGTGAAGGCTTAACCTATTAAGCAACAGTGCTGGCCCCAGGAAGTCAAGAACTCAATCCAGGTTTCTGCATGTGGCTGATAGAGACCCATGTGAGCCATCACCACTGCTTCTCAGAGTCTGCATTTACAGGAAGCTGGGACTAGAGCCAAGTATCAAACCCAAATACTCTAATATAGAACATGAGTGTCGTAATTGCTAGGGCTAAAGCCACCCTGTATTACATATTTAGATAAGAATAAGTTTATTTCCTTCTCTTAAGAAACTCCATTTTTAAGGACTAACTGGGGCCAGCATTGTGGTACAAGTTTTACCACCACCTGTGACACTGGCATCCCATACAGGTACTGGTTGTGTCCTGGCTGTTCCATTTCAAATCCAGCTCTCTGCTAATGCACCTGGCAAGGAAGTGAGGGAGGATGGCCCTAGTGCTTGGGCCCCTGCCACCCACATGGGAAACCCGGGTTGGAGTTCCAGAGGCTCCTGGCTTAGGCCTGGCCAAACCCTATCCTTTGTAGCCATTTGGGGAGTAAGGCAGCTGATAGAAGATCTCTCCCTCTCCCAGTTTGCCTCCCTCTCTGACTCTCTCTTTCCACAGCTCTGCCTTTCAAATAAATAAATAAATCTTTAAAGAAAGAAAAAGAACTAACTTATTCCCCAAATGATTGTAGTAACAGTGTAATAGAAAGAGTGAGATGAAGTTTAGATTTTGTTCAAGGTAGTTAAATATTGAGGTTTTTTTGGAAAGTACCCCAAAGGGATCATTGAGTTCTAACTAAAGGTTGGGTGAATAAAAGATACTAAACTATCTTTCCATATCAACATGTTTGTGTTTTAGTTTACTCATTAAACTAAAGATGGCATAACTTTGAGTGCTTTGTTCTATTTTTTTAAACCTAGGTATTTTCTTTTGTGAATTAGCTTAAAAGTATCAATTTTACTTATGCCTTGGAGGACTTAATGAAATAATAGGAAAGGGCAGATATATGAATCTTCATTACCCTGTTCAGTTTACAAGAATGATCAATTTCTACACAGGGAGGGATGAAGATGGCTAATATCTTTGCCTAACAAATTTACATATTTGTTTGTGAAACACTTGGAAAAGTTTAAATGTTATCTTCCTGTCATATTTTAGGACAGTGATTTTCACATTTCTCTTTCTTCTTAAGTAGTTGTATTTACTTACTTTAGAGAGACAGACAGAGATCCTATCTGTTCACTCCCCAGATGCCCATAGCAGCTGGGACTGAGCTGGACCAAAATCTGGAACTCAGTCCAGGCCTCCCACATGGATATCAGGGGCCCAGGTGCATAAGCCAATACTACTGCCTCTTGAGGTCTTCTTTAGCAGGAACCTGGAATCAGGAGCCAGAGTTGGTAATCAAACCCAGGTGTTCAGTATGGGAGATGGGCATCTTAACTGCTAGACCAAACGCCTGCCCCTCACATGTCTTTTAATGCAAAAAGAAACTTTGTACCAAAGGAAGTGATACGTGGTGGCCTATATTATCTATTGCAAAATAACCACTTACCCCACAGTTTAGCTGATTAAACAATAAGCACTTATTATCTCACCTTTTCTTTGGGTCAGAAATTCAGAAACAATAACTGGGATGTTCTGGCTCAGGTTCTCACATGAATTTGCAGTCAGAATATCAACTGGGGTTGCTGATCATCTGAAGGCTTAACTGGAGTTAGGATCCACTCCAGATGGATAAAACACATGGCTGTTGATAAAAGACCACAGTTCCTTGTCACATGGGCCTTTCACTAAGGTTTCTAGTGTGCAGTTTCCCTGGGCACAGAGAGAGCAGCTTATAATGTTTTTAATGACCTAATCTCAGACTTTACACACCACTGACTTATTAGAAGTCAGTCACTAAATCAGTCTGTAGAGAGGGGTTGATATTTCCCCTTTTAAAACATTTTTTTCTATTTATTTGAGAGAGATATTTTTCATCCACTGGTTCACTCTCCAAATGTCCGCAGCAGCACATATTGGGCCAGGTGGAAGCCCAGAGCCTGGAACTCTAATTGGGTCTCCAGTATGGGTGGCAGGGATCCAAGTAGCTGGGCCATTACCCACTGCCTCACAGGGTGCGCATTATCAGGAAGCCAGAATGGGAAGTGGAGCCAGGACTTGAACTCAGAATCTCCAAAATGGAACATAGGACTCCAGGCGTCATCTTAACAGCTGTACCAAATACCTACCTCAGACTCCACCTTTTCAGAAGAAAATTATACATTTTCTGGTCTGCGTTTATTTTATTTTATTTTATTTTATTTTATTTTATTTTATTTTATTTTTTGTGACAGGCAGAGTGGACAGTGAGAGAGAGAGACAGAGAGAAAGGTCTTCCTTTTGCCGTTGGTGCACCCTCCAATGGCTGCCGCGGCCGGCGCGCTGCGGCCGGCGCACCGCGCTTATCCGATGGCAGGAGCCAGGTGTCAGGTGCTTTTTCCTGGTCTCCCATGGGGTGCAGGGCCCAAGCACCTGGGCCATCCTCCACTGCACTCCTGGGCCACAGCAGAGGGCTGGCCTGGAAGAGGGGCAACCGGGACAGAATCCGGCGCCCCGACCGGGACTAGAACCCGGTGTGCCGGCGCCACAAGGCGGAGGATTAGCCTGTTGAGCCACGGCGCCGGCCCCTGAGTTTATTTTAAAAGTACCACATTACTCCCATACACAAAATACATTCACCCTCTCCTAACATGCCCTTAAAAGTCTCATCTATTACAACATTAGTTTATATCCAGAATCTCACTATCTCGATTTTGTCTACATGCAAATAATCCTCCTCAGAGTATCATTTCTTAAATCCAGCTCCTCAAATATAGTTTCACTCAATATACTGTGAACTGAAGGGACAAGTTTTCTGTCCCAAATTTCCCGTTGTGGGACAGGCAAAATATAAATGTTACTGGCATTCCTATTTGAAAACAGAAAATTGGAGCATTCAAAGGAGTGACTGACCCAAAGCAATTGTGAAATCTGGCCTAATGTTTGGAAGTTCCTGAATGATTACTCAGTCCTACTGCTTGAGTATGTCCCCATGGCTCTTGACTCTACTCATTCCAAGGTCTAAATCACTTTTCCTTTTCCCTGAAAGGTAGCTTGTGCTTCTCCGTGTTTTGGATGCTTCTTTTTGGGGCCCAAAGACCACTTTAAATTTAATTATTTATTATTACTTAATTATGGCAGAGAGAGACAGGCAGTGACCTTCCATTTGCTGGTTCACATCCAAAATGCCCACAATAGCCAAAGCTGGTACAGGCCAAAGCCAGCTTGGAACTCATTCTGGGTCTTCCACCTAGGTGGAAGACTGGTCATTTGCTACTTGCCAGGTTGTACATTAGCAGGAAGTTTGAAAAAGAACCAGAATCCTAGCCCAGGCAACTCTGTGATACAGGCTATGGATGTCCCAAGCAGCATTTTAACCACTGTGCCAAACTTCCTTCCCCACCTTCCTAGGCCTCTTTACCCTCCGTACTGTGTGTGTTCCTTTTAGTTCAAGCTTGCAGTGTTTCTGCTACTAAAATTCTTTTAACATTTTTGTGGGTCTCCTGTGAGATAAAGTAAAACCTTGTTTCTAACTCTGTTAGATAAAATCTACAATCTGTTAAGATCAGAATCAAAGATATTATTAATTTTTGTTTGTAGATCAAAATTTACAAATTTTCTATTTAAAATTCTTAGTTCACTTGGAAAGAAAAGAAGATCAGGAGAGAAACTAATAAAAAGAAAACATAATAGTTTTTTGTTAAGCTCTTACTGTGTGCCAGTTACCAATTATATATTATGAAAATCATTAATACTCAAAGTATCTCAAAGAAATATTAATTCTCTAATTTATACATGAATCAACTGAAATTTAGAAATATTAAATAACCTACTATAGGTTTTACAGCTTAGTTAAATGGTGAGGTCACAACTTAAAGCACACTCAATCTATAAATAGTTATACTAGTTACAGCATCCAATAACAAAAAATTCCATACATATATTTTTTACTTTATTCATCTTCAGATTCTGTTGCTCAAGTTAATTCAGCCCAACTCAAGAACGGTTTTTAATCACAAAACATTTTGTTGCAAATGTAAATTGGCTGTCAAAAATAGCTCCTTATGCCTTGATTTAAGAAAACAAGAGAGGGTTTTTTTTTTTTTTAGATTTATTTATGGGGCAGTGCTGTGGCATAGTGGGTAAAGCCACCACCTGCAGTGCCAGCATCCCATATGAGTGCCAGTTCAAGTCCCGGCTGCTCCACTGCCAATCTAGCTCTCTGTTATGGCCTGGGAAAGCAGTAGAAGATGGCCCAAGTCGTTGGGCCCCTGCACCCGCGTGAGAGACCCAGAAGAGGCACCTGGCTCCTGGCTCTTGGCTTCGGATTCGCGCAGCTCCGGCTTTGCGGCCAGTTGGGGAGTGAACCAGTGGATGGAAGACCTCTCCTCCCCACCTCCCCCACCTCTGCTCTCTCTGTAACTCTCCCTTTCAAATAAATTAATCAGTCTTTTTTTAAAAAGGTTGATTTATTTATTTGAAAGGCAGAGTTACAAAAACAGAGAGAGACACACACATAGAGAGAGAGAGAGGGACAGAGAGACAGGCCAAAACCAGGAGCTTCTTCCAGGTCTCCCACAAGGGTGTAGGGGCCCAAGGATTTGAGCCATTCTATGCTGCTTTCTCAGACACCTTAGCACGGAGCTAGATTGGAAGTGGAGCAGCCACAACAGCATCTGGAGCCCATATGGGATGCCGATGTCACAAGCAATGGCTTCATCGAATTTAGAGAATCATGTGAGTTGAAAAACCAGTACATTGACCATAGTTGATAATATCAAGTAAATTCTGAATGCATGGGTAGGCTTTTGAGTCATTAAACACTTGAATGTTATCCAACAAGCTTCTACTGAGCTTGATTGCTTAACATATGCCCTTCAAATAAACATATAAATATTTTTTAAATACAAATATTCTTTATTTGTTAACATTTTTATTGTCAGCTTCAAAAAAAGCTAGCATTCTAACCTAATTTAGCTTCATATTAAGACTCAGATACAGGAGAAAGATTATGCAGAAGAAAATTCTGTTTATTTGTTTTTTCTCCTTTCAACAGGGCCAGTGATAATCTATTTCCAAATGAATACATTTCTTAATGGAGAATTTCTAAGTAAGTTTGTTATGCTCCTAATCCCTCTTCACAAGAGATCTAGTAACATAATTGCAGGGTACCTTGGGAGCTGCAAGTCTGTAATCGTGTTTTTGTGTTTTATGGGATTTTTTTGTCTTTTTTGCCACTATTTTCTTTTCCTAGTAATTATTACTAGGCAGAACATCCAGATGTGAATATTTCATGTCTCTGATATTTGTCAGTATTCTGTTTCCTGAGTTTTCTAGGTTAGATGTTACTGATAAATCAGCTTATGCAAATTGTTCACTGATTTTTAAATTTAATTTTTAAAAAAGATTAATTTATTTTGGAAGTCATAGTTACAGAGTGGAGGTGGGAGAGATTTTTGATTCTGTGGTTCACTCTCCAAATGGCCACAACAGCCAGCACTGGACCAGGTCAAAGCCAAGAGCTTGGTTAGGATCTTCCACATGGGTGGCAGGAGCCCAAGCACTTGGGCCTTCCTCTGCTGCTTTCCCAGGCAGTTAGCAGGAAGCTGAATGGGAAGTAGAGCAGCTGGCACTCAAATCCATATGGGATGCTGGCATCACAAGTGGTAGTTGCCAGTACTATGCCACAATGCCAGCCTGTAATGGTTTATTTTTACATTAACTAAAATGACTGTATCAGGTCCATTTCTTCTATCAAATTGGTATTTTCTGTGATTTAAAAAAAATGTAGCCAGTAACCTAAGAAATAGATCTTTAGAATCATTAAATCAGTCGATTGAGGTTCAGCTCTTTATTTATATTTAGGGAAATGAGAGGAAACATACTATTTTATTAATTAGGCAAGGAAAAACCTAAGAAAAAAACTAAAAATATTGAAATTCACAACCATCATAAATTATGGTGCAGTAGAGTAGGAAAAATAAATAATCACAATCATCGATATTTGAAGTGTAGTGTAGGCAAATAAGTAGGGTACAGAAGAGAAGAAACATGAAGATCCCTCTTTCCTGGGGAACAAGAAGGGACTAAAGGGTAAAGGTGGTATTTAAGATGAGTTAAGCAAAGGATAAGAATTCATTAGGAAGAACAACAGTGGGAGCCACTATTTCCCTTAGGTGAAATGGAATGAGCAATGATGAAGCAGTACAAGTTGTTACCAAAGATTGCTGGTGAACCTGGTAGGTAGAGCAGTTATGAGGCAGTAAGGGGGGGGGGGGGGGGCAGGGAGGGAGGGAGCCAAAAGATTACACAGTAGCAGATAATGAAGATCCTGGAGTACCACACTATTTTGACCTAAGTTCAATGGTTTTTTTTTTCTTTTAAAATTTAAGGCTTGTTAAATGTACATCAGTAATACAATTAAAGATATTTGAAAAAAATATAATTCCATTGACATCAGTTCATTAAATAATTTAAGCCAGATGACCTATCCTAAAAAATATTCCCTACAAAGACATATTTTTCAGAAAACTCCATTAATATCCAAGACCCTATGAATACAAAACGGTTGTAAGTTGTACATAAGGCAGATGAATGCTTTAATACCAATGAATAACGTGAGTATTTTTTATTATGTGTAAGCCTGAAAAGAAAAACAATCTTCCAGATATCCTCATTTATTTTTGTATAAACTATAGCATGTTCCTGGACACATGGCAATGGGCCAAGATCTCACAATTCAACTATGATCACAGTTGTTTTTTGTTTTTTACTCAACCTGCCTTATTAGCAGAAAACGTAGCATCTTCCTCTCGAAATTTCTGTTTTCCCAGGAATTATCCCAAGAACTTTACTGGTTTATGCAGTCCAAAAGAATTCATCAGTGGCCTGCATATTCACAATGTGGTGTCTGTACATGTATCTGTGCCTGTATGTGTGAGACAGAAACCGCAAAGTCTATTCAGCCCACCACTGCCTCTGTACTTCCCTGCCACATGAAGTGATGAAAACCAGTTTTAACGCTGTCTAACAGGAGCTACAGGTTCATTGTTGACCCAGATGATATGTGAGAGAGGATGACCCTCTTCCTGTGTCAGGCTCAGAATTTCCCATGATGCCCCATGGTTGAGCTCATAAAATTGCAGCTGTTAGAACCCATTTCCTAGGGCCAGCACTGTGTTGCAGGGGGTTAAAGCCTCGGCCTGCAGTGCTGGCATCCCATGTGGGTGCTGGTTGGGAATCCCAGCTGTTCCACTTCCGATCCAGCTCTCTGCTAATGCACCTGGGAAAGCAGTGGAGGGTGGCCCAAATCCTTGGGCCCTGCACCTATGTGAGGGACCCAGAAGAAGATCCTAGCTCCTGGCTTTGAATCAGCTCAGCTCCGGCTGTTGCAGCCATCTGGGGAATAAACCAGTGGATAGAAGACTTCTCTCCGTCTCTACCTCCCTCTGTAACTCTTTCAAATAAATAAAAATAAAATAAATCTTTTTTAAAAAAAAGCCATCTCTGTCTTTTTTTTTAAGTTTTATTTAAGGTATACAAATTTCATGTATTTCATATATACTCATTTAGGAACATAGTGATAGTTTCCACCCTTCCTTCCCACTTGCCTATGCTCCCACCCTTCCTCTTCCTCCAGTTCCCACTCTTAATTTTTACAAAGATCTATCTTCAGTTTACTTTATACTCATAAGATCAACCCCACACCAAGTAAAGAGTTCGTCAAATAGTATGGAAAAAAAAACAAAAACAACACTGCTCCTCAACAGTAGAGACAAGGGCTATAAATAATTATTGAATCTCAGAATGTCAATTTCAGTCCAATACATTACATTTTAGTACTCTATTAGTTACCACAGATCAGGGAAACATGGTATCTGTCTTGGGGACTGGATTATTCCACTAATTATAATGGTTTCCAGTTGCTTCCATTTTGTTGCAAAAGACATAATTTCTTTTTTTTTAACCGCTAAGTAGTATTCAATAGTGTGCATATACCATAATTTCTTTATCCATTCTTCAGTTGATACTGGGTTGAGACTGTTGAGCAAGGAGTGATTCTCTTTTTAAAGTAGTTCACATGTGATGCTCAAATGGCATGTTAATGACGGAGTTGTTTTATCTGTACCTGTCAAATGTGGATATTGTAATATCTCGTTTCCTTTGAGATAACTATCCTTATGATTTTTTTCTCCCCTAAAAGCAAGCTTCTTGCTGCCGCTTCTGGTGCTTTTATTATTTTGTCTTTTATATTTGCTTTTAAATAGTGGACAAAGGGGCTGGCACTGTGGTACAGTGGGTTAAAGCCCCGGTCTGCAGTGCTGGCATCCCATATAGGTGCTGGTTTGTGTCCTAGCTGCTCCACTTCCAATCTAGCTCTCTTCTATAGCCTGGGAAAGAAGTGGAAAATGGCCCAAGTCCTTCAGCCCCTGCACCTGTGTAGGAGACCTGGAAGAAGCTCCTGGCTTTGAATCAGCACCGCTCTGTCCGTTGCCATTTGGAGAGTGAACCAGCAGATGGAATACCTCTCTCTATCTTTACCTCGCTGTGTAACTCTGACTTTCAAATAAATAAAATGAAACTTTTTAAAAAAAAATAAAATAGTGGACATAAAACTATGCAAATGAAGGGTATGGGAAAGAATGATTATATCAGGGTGAGTGACATTTGGGTATTCTGTTCCAAATGAGGTGGATATGCTCAGTGGTTATTTTTGTGTATTACAGGCCTTTCGGGAAGATCTGGAATGCCTTATTCAAGAACAGATGAAGAAAGGCCACAACCCAACTGGATTACTGGCATTACAGCAGATTGCAGATTACGTCATGACCAACTCTCTCTCTGGCTTTTCTTCACCTCCTCTCAGTATGTCAGTTCCGGAGAATTTTTAAAGTTATAGTTCTATCTCTGCTTTGAAACACTGTGTCTCTTTAGAAACATATTATGCTCAAATTGAATCCTTAAGTTTATAACATTTAATACTTAGAGTAATACATTATTAGAATTTCTTACTTTTTCTTTTCAACCAGGCATTCCCTAGATTATGTGATGATTACAAAGAAGAGTAAGATGTGGTCCCCACCCTAGTTAAATGTGTATGTTAATTGACGACATACTGGGGATGCACAAAATACTAATATTACAACTTAAGAGGGAGAAATTACAAAGCAGCTCATAAAATACTGTCTAATGTCCTTTTAGAAGTCATCCTGCTTTCAGCTCTGATATGTAACTAATTATTATCTGTAATAGAAGATTTTATTGAAGAAGAAGAAAGGCCTGAACTAACCAGGCTTTAAAGGGTAGAACAATTACAACTTGGTATAAGAGAAAGAATTAGACGTTTTATTCATTTAACATCTCTTTAGTGATAGCACCAGTTTGTGAGCTGAACACTGTGAGGATACCAAGAATCCTAAGTTCTTAAGTTCCAGTACTTCACATATCTCAGTACTTTATATCTCAGTTGTGAGATATATACAGAAATCACTGCAAGGCAGGTGCACAAGAGTGCCAGAGAAAACTGACCAGGACTACTTGGAGTCAGGCTGAAGGGGTAAGGTAAGGGATTTGTTCTCTGTTTTTCTTTTTTTTTTAAGATTATTTATTTGAAAAGCAGAGTTACAGAGAGGCACACAGAGAGAGGTCTTCCATCCACTGGTTAACTCCCCAGATGGCTGCTATGGCCAGAGCTGAGTCAATCCAAAGCCAGGAGCCAGGCACTTCTTCCGGATCTCCCACATAAGTGCAGGGACCTAAGCACTTGGGCCATCTCCACTGCTTTCCCAGGCCACAGCAGAGAGCTGAGATGCTGGGACTTTAGCCCTCTGTACCACAGCCCTGGACCCATTCAATTTATCATTTCTTTTGTTGTCCCTTCTTTCCTCATTCTCTACTTTTATTTACTTATTTGTTAGAGATTTATAATTAGGATTTCAGTGAATTCAGGTGTTTTCCAAATAGAGGGAATAGCATAAGAAAAGATATGAATGTGCAAATATACAAGGTGAGGGTGTGTTTTAGAGACTCCAGGTGGATCATTATATTACCACATTAGTTGAGAATCTTGGTAGGAACCCAGGGTGAGAAGTTGGGTCTGAATGAAGAGAGCCGTCACTATTATCAGTATGGGTAGTGAAAAAAAACTTTGTGAAGAAAGTGTTGATAAGTGATAATTTCAGTGAGTGTCCCAAAGGGAGAAAGAATTAAAGTCAGAAAGATCAGTTAAAGAATCTTTGGACGACTCGCAGTATGAGGTATAAGTCCCTGAATTAGAGTAGTGGTTATGGGTAAAAAAAAGAAGAGGACAATGAGAAAGACTTAACCAAGGAGGAGTAGAGGGACTTAGTAACAGTTTCAGTGTATTTATAGAGAGAAAGGAGGATGAATTTTTTTTTTTTAAGATTTATTTTATTTAAAAGATTTACAGAGAGAGGTAGAGACAGAGAGAAAGGTCTTCCATCCACTGGTCCACTCCCCAGATGGCCACAACTGCCGGAGCTGTGTCAATCCGAAGCCAGGAGCCTCTTCCGGGTCTCCCGTGTGGGTGCAGGGGCCCAAGGACGGGGGCCATCTTCCACTGCTTTCCCAAGACACAGCAGAGAGCTGGATTGGAAGAGGAGCAGCCAGGACTAGAACTGGCGCCCATACGATTATCTTTATTTTTGCTTCCTGACTTCAGCTTCCTGCTGTTGCAGACCATGCAGAGCAGCTGTGATAGCTCAAGTAATTGGGTTCCTGCCTCTCTGTGGGAGACCTGGATTGAGTTCCCAGCTTCAGCCTCAGCCATTGTGGTCATTTGGAGATTTAGCTACCAGATTCCTACTTGTTTGCTCAAAAGCCAAGTTTCAGACCACTGTTTCTTTATTTTTTTTTAATATACTTTTTAAATTATTTATCTGAGAGGCAGCAAAAAAGCCATTCTGGCTTTCAAATGTCGGGAAGCAGAAATTGACCAGTTTGCCTGGAGTGTCTTAAAATGTGTTTTGAAAAGTGAGAATTGGAGGCCGGTGCTATGGCACAGCAGGTAGAGCCACTGCCTGCAGTGCTGCATCCCATATGGGCACTGGTTTGATTCCCATATGCTCCACTTCTAATCCAGCTCTCTGCTATGGCTGGGAAAGCAGCAGAGGATGGCCCAAGTCTTGGGCCCCTGCACCCACTTGGGAGACTGGAGGAGGCTCCCAGCTCCTGGCTTCAGATTGGCCTTGCAGCTATCTGGGGAGTAAACCAACAGATGGAAGACACTCACTCTCTCTCACTCTCTCTCTCTCTGCCTCTGCCTCTCTATAACTCTGCCTTTCGAATACAATAAATAAATCTTTAAAAAAAGAAAGAAAGAAAAGTGGAAGGATAGGGATAGAATAGGAGACAAGTTAAAGACTGACTCTAAAACTTTGTCAGAAATTGTACTATTTTGTATGGCTTATGTTTTGTTAAAAGGTTCTTTTTAAAAATGTCTTTGAATTAGTTCACAGCATTTTTTTTTAAAATATTTATTTGAAAGGCAGAGCTACAGACAGGGAGGGGGAAACAGAGGAAAGGGGTCTTCCATCCACTGGTTCACTCCCCAGATGGCCGCAAAGACCAGAGCTGAGCTGATCCAAAGCCAGGAGCAAATAGCTTCTTCTGGGTCTCCCACGCAGGTGCGGGGGCCCAAGTCGAACAGGTGCCCATATGGGATGCCAACACTGCAAGTGGCAGCTTTTACCTGCTACACCACAGCACCAGCCCCACACAGCATTTCAAAATTAGAAGATCTCACATTAAAATATTGATTTGGGGCTTCTCTTTGAATGTTCACACTGGACTCATTTTTAAAGCTGTGCTTCCAGAAACTTGGTCTGATAGCTATATGCAGAAAGGATTTACAAAGAGAAGGGTTACAGGCAAGAGCAAGAAGGAAGAGGGGCCAGCGCCATGGCACAGTAGGTTAATCCTCTTCCTGCAGCCAATAAGGGCGCTGGTTCTAGTTCCAGCTGCTCCACTTCCAGTCCAGCTCTCTGCTATGGTCAGGGAAAGCAATGGAAAATGGCCTAAGTCCTTGAGCCCTGCACCCACATGGAAGACTGGGAAGAAGCGCCTGGCTCCTAGCTTCAGATTGGCACAGCTTCAGCCATTGCAGCCATTTGGAGAGTGAACTTACAGAAGGAAGATCTTGCTCTCTGTCTCGCCCTCTCACTGTCTATGACTCTACCTCTCAAAATAAATAAAATCTTTAAAAAAAAAAGGAAAAGAGATCCACATGGGAGTTAAGGCTTGAACTGAAGTACAGAAGGACATTGTGAAGAAAAGATTGATGGGACATGGTGACAAACAGCATTTGGTGGACCAGGAAAGGTCAAGAGGTAAATGTTACTTAGGGTTTGAGCCTGCAGCAATTGTAATGCAAGTATCGTCAATATTAGGAGAAGAATAAAGAGAAGAGAGAAGGTAAAGAAAATTCAAGAGAGAAAATCACTTTGAGACCCTTTTAGTTTTTATTGTGTTGCAAGCAGTTAGAAATAGCGAGCTGAAGGGAGGGAGAACGACTTGGTCAGCAATAACAACTGAAGTGTCATCTGTGCAGAAATTGCAGTGGGAAGGCCTGGGAGTATAGGATATTTTCAGGGGTACAAAGTAAACCAAGTGAACATCAGGGAGGACTGAGCTTTGGGAAAGCCTCAGTTGGGGGAAGGAAGGAAAAGAAAACTTGTTGAATGAGAAAAAGCGGGTGGAAAGGGAACCAGAGGTCCGGGATAGGATTACATGAGCCTGGAGAAGGATCCTAGGAAAGAGGTGATGGTAAATGATGTCAAGCTATAAAGAAGTCAAGGAGAGTGAAGACCGAGTAGAAGTTGAACTTGGTAACATTTCAACTTGGCAGCTGGGTCCTTAGAGACTTTCAAGAGGGCAGAGAGCAGAAGCCATATTATTTTTATGCATTCTTTAACATCTTAATTTTTTGTGTGTTTGATTAAAGGTAAAAGCATTTGTTAGAAAAGTAGCTTACTCTTGAGATCTTTTCATCATAACATTAGCAATAACCTCAACATTTAATCACACTCAGTAGACTTCTGAAAGAGAGTCAGTAATAGAACATTGTATGTACTGATAGTTTTCTGATGATTTTTTTCAAGGCTGGGACTTTCCCAGATGCAGCACAGGCTACTTCCTGGCAACAAGTTTCCAAATAAGAGATTGCTTGACCTGAATTTCTCTCTACATTTTTTCCTTTTTTAGGTCTTGGCATGGTCACACCTATCAATGATCTTCCTGGTGCAGATACATCCTCCTATGTGAAGGGAGAGAAACTGACTCGTTGTAAACTTGCCAGCCTGTATAGACTTGCAGATTTGTTTGGATGGGCACACCTGGCAAATACCTATATTTCTGTGAGTTGTTTGGCTTTAAATTCCTTCTTAACAATTCCATCTGGTCTCTTCTCATCTTTATTTGGAAGTCCAGTTTTCTTATTTCATCCTCTGAATTTAGCATGCTAGATCATAATCCAACACTAAATTATCTCCAAGAGAGAGCCTGTAATTCTCTCAACTTTGTTTTCATTTTATTAATTGTTTTGCTCCTTTAATTCAGTAGAGTTGTAGAATCTCTCCAGAAAGAAACTCTTATGACAGAATTGTCCCTCTGTGTTAATTGTATCTAAACATCTGTAGAATTAAGCATCAGGGGCAAGGAAAATAGGGCCAGGAAAGTTTCGTCTCTCATTTCTGTTTTTTAAATATATTTTCCAATTCACATCATCTTGTTTTCATTTTGCCATGCTTGGAAGAAAGATGATATTTGACAGCAAAAAGTATTAAAATATCCTGTGTTGGAAATGGCATAGTTGATGGTGTAGTCTTCCTTCCCCCCTGGCCATTCCTCAGTTTCACCTTCAATCTCTACTTTTAATTCCTTTTAGGAAGAGATTCTATTCTCTTTTCATTGCCCATTTTTCTTTAATTTGAATGTTGTAAACTAAGGCTATAATCATTACTACATTGGGCTATTGCAATAATGTTGGCATTTGTTTTTCATGAGTGTGCTGACTAAGCCACCTTAGTACCTCAGAGTAACACTTTAGATAAGTCCGGTAAATGAGAAACTAAGGTCAGAATTCGTTAGCAAGTATCTGAGGGCTGAGGGAGAATTTCATGTTGCAGATCTTTCACTTTCCTTGTTGGTTTTTCCCCCAGATCTCTTACAACTTTTCATGGAAAATAAATACCTAGTTATTTTTATACTACAAAATAGGAATACTTCATGGTAACTCCCCATTGTTTTTTCTTTTTTTCAGGTAAGAATAAGTAAGGAACAAGACCACATTATAATAATTCCCAGAGGCCTATCTTTTTCTGAAGCCACTGCCTCCAATTTGGTATAAGTTTCATTCTTAATTTTATTTTTTCTGAACTTCTTTGTGGTTTTTATTTATTTTTTTTAACAGTTTTTAACTTTTAGCACAGACATGGAAGGGTGTAGATGGAGAAATATTTACTGTTGATCAGTGAAGAGTTTGAGAAATTACGTAATTTTTTTAATATTTTAAGATTCACAAAAAACAAGATTGTTAAAGATTGTTAAATTAATTGATCTTTCAGTTAACCTATTATTTTGAAGGGAATTTTTCTAATTTTTTCCTACTCTTTACACTCTGAAATTTGGGTTTTTCTTTTTAGGAAAAAAAAAATGTTTTTGGTGCTAGAGTTACATCTGCTAAAATTGGTTTTAGTATAAGATCTGACCCTCTGACATTTTGTTTTTTCCACAATTGTACTCTTTTTTTTTTTTTAAGATCCATTTTAATTTTTTGAAAGGCAGAGTGACAGAGGGAGAGACAAGAGAGAAAGAGGTCTTCTATCCACTGATTTACTCCCCAAATGGCTGAAACATCCAGGACTGGGTCAGACCAAAACAAGGAGCCAGGAGCCTTTTCCAGGTCTCTGATGTGGGTGCAGGGGCCCAAGAACTTGGGCCAGCCTCCGCTGCTTTCCCAGGCACATTAGCAGGGAGCTGGATCGGAACTGGAGTGGCCAGGACTCAAACCAGCACCCACATAGGATTATACTCTTAACCACTGCCATCAGCTTTAGAATAGCAAGTACTGGGAGCTGCAGTGTTAGCAAATGGAAATTTTCTTCTAGACTTGTCCAAACTTCCAGTGAGTAGCCTAAGTTACTTGGTTTCTTGGAAATTGTCCTTTTTGCTAAATATTGTTTTGTTGAAGACTATATTTTATTTATCATTTTTTAAAAGATTTATTTATTTTCTTCAAAAGGTAGAGTTACAGAGAGGGGAACAGACAGAGACCAAGAGATCTTCCATCCATTGGTCCACTCCCCAAATGGCCATGGTGGCCAGAGCTAGAGCTTCTTCCAGGAGCCCAGAGCTTCTTATAGGTCTCCCACATGGGTGCAGAAGCCCAAGCACTTGGGCTGCTTTCCCAGGCCATTACCCAGGAGTTGGATTGGAAGTGGAGCAGCCGAACACTCAAACTGGCTTTCAGAAGGGGACTCTGGTGCCTCAGGAGGAGGCTTAACCTACGGCACCACAACACCTGTTTTATAAAAAAAGTTTTTTAAAAACATTTTATTAAAATTCAGTATACACACCAAGAAATACATTTACATGTATAGATCATTGAGTTTTTTGTCATCTGATGACTCTCATAATCAACATGAAATTAAGAACAAACTATTTCTAGTACCCCAAGAGTCTTCACTATCCCCCCTCCATTTATTTTAACATATGAAATGAAAGTATGATTCATTGAAGCAATATTTATAACTATTTGCCAAATGATCTGGCATCAACACAGTTTTAATCCTCTATATATTAACTACAACAAGTAAATAGAAAACGTGATATTTGTCTTCTTGGGTCTGGCTTGTTTCACTTAGCATAATGAGCTCCTGCTAATCCATTTTGTTGCAGATGTCAGGATTTCATTCTTTTCTGTGGCTGAGTACTATTCAGTTATGTCATTTTTTTAATCTAGTCATCAGTCGATAGACATCCAGGTTGAATAAA
Organism: Sylvilagus floridanus; assembly: GCA_949820135.1. Classification (NCBI taxonomy): domain Eukaryota; kingdom Metazoa; phylum Chordata; class Mammalia; order Lagomorpha; family Leporidae; genus Sylvilagus; species Sylvilagus floridanus. Next base: position 61,562,523 of record OX463235.1, read on the forward strand.
TAAAGTTTTATGTGAACAGAAACATTTCTCTCACAAATTGTTTATGGCAACTTTCACACTGCAGTGACAGTTAAATAGTTTTAACAGAAGAATGCAAAATCCAAAGTATTTGCTATCTGGCCTTTATAAAAAAGTTTGCCACTTGGGGCTGGTGGTGTGGCACAGTGGGTTAACACGCTGGCCTGAAGCGCCAGCATCCCATATGGGCACCAATTCAAGACCTAGCTGTTCCATTTCTTTTACCTTTTATTTATTTTTATTATTATTATTATTATTTTTTTGACAGGCAGAGTGGATAGTGAGAGAGAGAGAGACAGAGAGAAAGGTCTTCCTTTGCCATTGGTTCACCCTTCAATCGCCGCCGCGGCCTGCACTCTGCGGCCGGCGCACCACACTGATCCGATGGCAGGAGCCAGGTGCTTCTCCTGGTCTCCCATGGGGTGCAGGGCCCAAGGACCTGGGCCATCCTCCACTGCACTCCCGGGCCACAGCAGAGAGCTGGCCTGGAAGAGGGGCAACCAGGACAGAATCTGGCGCCCCGACCGGGACTAGAACCTGGTGTGCTGGTGCCGCAAGGCGGAGGATTAGCCTATTGAGCCACGGCGCCGTTGCTGCTCCACTTCTGATCCAGCTCTCTGCTGTGGCCTGGGAAAGCAGTAGAAGATGGCCCAAGTCCTTGGGCCCCTGCACCCACGTGGGAGACCTGGAAGAGGCTCCTGGCTCCAGGCTTTGGTTCGGCACAGCTCCAGCCGTTGTGGCCAATTGGGGAATGAACCATCGGATGGAAGACTCTCTCTCTCTCTCTCTCTCTCTCTCTCTCTTCCTCTCCTATCTCTGTAACTCTGACTTAAAAAAAAAAAAAGTTTGCCATTCTCTTGTTTAGCTTGTGAAACAGAGAAACTAACACATTACCCATTAAATGTCTTTGTGATTTTTCCAGGTAAAAGTGAATATAATTGGAGAAGTGGTTGACCAGGGAAGTACTAATTTGAAAATTGACCATCCAGGATTCAGCCCCCATGCTGCAATCTATTCAACACGTCCTGATGTTAAGTGTGTGATACACATCCATACCCTTGCAACAGCAGCTGTAAGTCAAGGAGGGGCCAAAGCCAACAGTGACTCTGGATGTAATGCCTTACTCTCTGCATTCCTTCAGACCCTGCCATTCAAAATAATATAGAAGTAGGAACCCTCAGAACAACCAGAAAGCAAAGGCCCTTGAGATCAAATGCTACCATTCTGGAAAACAGCTCAAGAGATAACATTTGGATTTTAAAACTAATCTGTTTAATGAATGTGTCATTTTGAGTTTTTAGAAACAGTGCTGCTTTTTTTTTTAAAACAACACTTCTTACATAATATTTGGCACAGCATTAAATTGAGTTGTATCCCTAAGAACTTTTTTATTTATTTTTTTCTTTTCTTGAAGAAGCAAACAACTAAAGTGGGAAGTGAGTTAAGTGTAAACACAGTGAATAGGCCCAGTACTTCTTGAATCAGATCTAAACCTAAATGGACCTAAATAATTAGTTTCCTATGAAAATGTATTTAGTAACTAAATATGTTATCTTGCTATGGACCCAAATAGGTATCCTCCATGAAGTGTGGGATCCTTCCAATTTCTCAAGAGTCCCTTATCCTGGGAGATGTTGCCTATTATGACTACCAAGGGTCACTTGATGATCAAGAGGAGAGAATTCAGCTGCAGAAAGTTCTGGGACCAAGTTGTAAGGTTTGTAGTAGAGTTTCTATGTAAGGAGCTATTTTTGTTACTGCTGCTGTTGATGAAAACAGTGTGAGCTATGCTAGTTATTTAAAGTGATTGCTCTGGGGATTCTATTTTAGGTGCTGGTACTCAGAAATCATGGTGTGGTAGCACTTGGAGAAACAGTTGAAGAAGCTTTTCATTATATTTTTAATGTACAGATAGCCTGTGAGATTCAGGTAGGAAAATTATTCTCCCCCCACTTTCTATTGTTTCCTTATTTGCTTGTTTTGTTGGATTTTGTGTTTATTTCTGAAGCCCTATTGGTTAGTGATTTTTTGTTTTATGAGAAATCCTGCCCTACTTAAGCATAAAAAAGGTTGTCAACTTATCTTGAGGGGCCGACGCTGTGGCGTAGCGGATAAAGCTGCCATCTGCAGTGCCGGCACCCCATATGAGCACCAGTTCAAGTCCCAGCTGCTCCACTTCTGATCCAGCTCTCTACTATGGCCTGGGAAAGCAGTGGAAGATGGCCCAAGTCCTTGGGCCTCTGCCCCTGCGTGGGAGACCCAGAAGTAGCTCCTGACTCCTGGCTTCAGATCAGCACAGCTCCAGTCATTGTGTCCAATTAGGGAGTGATCCATCGGATGGAAGACCTCTCTCTCTCTTTGTCCTTCTCTCTCTCTCTGCCTCTGCCTCTCTGTAACTCTGCCTTTGAAATAAATGAATAAATCTTTAAAAAACAAACAAAAAAACTCTAATTGAAAATAGGGAGAGAAATTAAAATTCACACCCACATAGAACTGAACTATCTCATAAACATGATTTCTGCCTCCAACCTACATTTTAAGATAGTAACACTGTACACTTGTCTGTGTTGACCCTTTAATAGTGATGCTAATTGAGAAACAGAGGTGGCCACAAATCATCATGAATCAGATGTGTTCTGGCTGCTTTTGTAAGACTAGGGCCAGACATTGTATGAATTCATGCAATTTCCAACAATTCCATATTAGAATTATCACAGTAGTTTATTTATTAACCACTTTTTACTTCAGAGAAGTTGAATGTATTCAAAGGCCCTAATTTTCCTATTAAAGAAAATCAAGCATATTCTCTTGAAGCAAATGATATCTTAATGTATCAGAAAGGCCACAAGAAAGGGGGGAAAATGTTCTCTTTCAACTTTGTCTTAGCCTTTAACGGTCCTCTCTCTTCTCAATTAAGCTACGAAAAGCTCAATTAATTTGAGATAATGACTTGACAACTTCTGCATAAATATGCTAAAATCCAAAGTATAATGTTTGTAATCCATTAAAGTTATAATTTTCAGCCATAGTATTAACTGAATAATCATGGGGAAACTTCAAGAAGATAATTTTTAAATTTGGCAAGAGAATTCAGCTGCTTTGATGGGTGTTAGAATATATGACTGTAAATGTGTTTTCCATCAGGGAACTACGTAACCCCTAAAAGTACCCTTTCCAGGTAGATAGAAAAGATACTGGGGCTGGCGCTGTGGCATAGAAGGTTAAGCCTCTGCCTGTAGTGCCAGCATCCCATTTGGGCACAGATCGTGTCCCAGCTCCTCCACTTCCATCCAGCTCCCTGCTGATGGCCTGGGAAAGCAATGGAAGGTGACCTAAGTGCTTGGTCCTCTGCACACGTGTTAGAGACCTGGAGGAAGCTCCTGGCTCCTGGCTTCGAATCAGCCCAGCTTTGGCCATTGTGACCATCTGGGGAGTGAACCAGTGGATGGGAGATTCTCTTTCTCTTTCTCTCTCTCTGTCTCTCCCCCCGCCCCTTTTTCCCTCTCCCTCTCCCCCCTCCCTCAGTCTGTAACTGCCTCTCAAAAAGATAGATAAATCTTTTAAAAAAATAAAAAGATATTCAGCTGCTATCTGCACAACACTGTTGCCTTGTGTTCATAGTTGATAAACTGAACAAGTATTATGGATATTTGCCAAATTGGAATTATTGTACCTTTTTGAAAGTAAAATACTCATTACTGTCTGTATAGTTTTGGCTCTCTGTGTATTTTACCATTGACTACAGGTGCGGGCATTAGCTGGGGCAGGTGGAGTAGACAATCTCTTTGTACTGGATCTTCAGAAGTACAAACCTTTCACTTACACTGTAGCAGCATCTGGAGGAGGTGGTGTGAATATGGGTTCCCATCAAAAGTGGAAGGTTGGCGAGGTGGAGTTTGAGGGGCTGATGAGGACTCTGGACAACTTGGTACGTGAAAAAGTAAATATGATATTGAACATTGAGTCTGTCTTCCAATTTGAGCCAATAATTCCAGTTCCATAACCATAGTCATTATATTGTACTTATTATTTTACTAACACTTATACTCCTCCTATTCAACTAAAATTTTGCATACTTTGACCAGTATCTTCTCACTCCCACCCCGAATCCCTCTTAACAACTGTTTTACTGTCTGCCTCTAGGAGGTTAACTTTTTTAGATCCCACATACGAGTGAGATCATGAAGTATTTGTCTTTCTCTGCCTGGTTTATTTCATGTATGTCTTCCAGGTTCATCCATGTTGTTGAACATGACAGTTTTCCTTCTTTTTAAAGGCTGAATAATATTTCATTGTGCATGTGCAATGCACATGTGCAGCATATTTTTTACTTATCCATTCATCCATTGAAATACACTTAGGTTGATTACGTTTCTTGGCCATTTTGACTAACATGGGAGAACGGATAATCTCTGACATACGGATTTCACTTCCTTTGGATATATACCTAGTAGTGGGCTTGCTGGATCATTTGGTAGATGTATTTTTAGTTTTTTGAGGAACCTTCATCTGTTCCCCATAATGGCTGTATTAATTTACATTCCCATGAACAGTGTACACGGATTCCCTTTTCTCCACATCCTCTGCAATATTTATCACTCCCCATTTTAGCAGACATTCTAACAGGTGTGAGGTGGTATCTCCTTGTGGTTTCAATTTGCATTTCTCTGATGATTAGTGATGCGCTGAGCATTTTTTCATGTTCCTGTTGACCATCTGTATGTCTTTTATGAAATGTCTATTGAGATCCTTTGCTTCTTTTTTAATCAGATTATTTCCTTTCTTGGTATTTTGCAGTTTGAGCTCCTTTTACATTTTTTAATATTAGCCCTTTATCAGATGTCATCTGAAGATATTTATCATGTTCCATAAGGTGCCTTCTGACTTAGGAACAGAGTCTTAAGTGAGCCCTGGGACTTGATTCCCCCAAAATCATTTTATAGGCAGAAAATATTTCTGGTCAGCAGAAACAGTTTAGAAATTACCTTTGTTGGGAACAGTTGTGTGAGTGGAAATTGCAGTGTCAGCTGGAATCAGTTTTAACCAGATCATGATATTTGCTTAATTTCACTTTATTACTAGAGGTAATATAGGATTTCAAAGGATGTTTTCACATTTTTGTTTTTTAACAGAAGAGTCTGTTTGAATCATTGTTTAAAGAATTTTAATTGAAATGCTGTGTTGGTATATCTTTGATTGCTTCAACTGTAGTTTTTTCCTTGCCTCAGGGGTACAGAACAGGCTATGCTTACAGACACCCTCTGGTTCGAGAAAAGCCTAGGCACAAGAGTGATGTGGAGATCCCAGCAACTGTGACTGCTTTCTCCTTTGAAGACGATACAGTGCCACTCTCTCCTCTCAAATACATGGCACAGAGACAGCAGCGTGAGAAAACAAGATGGCTGAACTCACCAAATACTTACATGAAAGTGAATGTGCCTGAGGAGTCTCGGAATGGGGAGACCAGTCCCAGGACCAAAATCACAGTATGCCACTCTTTTACATAGTTTGTCTCTACTAACTATTTTGTCTAGTTACTCATGAATTAAATGTTCTGTATCAAAATTATTAGCAGGGTAGAATGTTAAAAATATCACTATCATTTAACAGATATTAACTTTGTGCAAGGCAGTGTTCTGAATGCATACATGAATTATCTGATTCAATTCTCCAAATATGAAATGAGTGCTATTTTTCTCTGTTGGGGAACATACTCATTTTTAATGGTGAAATCTGAATCTGAATGCAGACAGTCTAATTTAAGTCTAGTTCTTACCCACTATGTGATCCCAAATTTGTAGTTTACATTTAAGTAAACCTGTAAAAATTCCAACACTTAATTGTGCCAAAATGGCATGAATTAGTGTATATGGCTGCCATTAGGCAAGATATAAGTGGAGAACTGGATTATTTTATCTTTTTCAGAATTTTGCTTCAAATTTGGTAATTTGTTCTCCAGGTACTCAAAATTCATTCATCCTATCATAAATTCAGTATAAATAGTAGCCTTCTTGAAGGATTATAATGTGGGATAAATCATAATTACAAGTTATAAAGTCTTTCCAACCTTGGGATACTACTGTGCTATGTACCACTATATTATCCCTGTTATAAAATAGTGATTGAGGGCTTAGCCTTTTCTGTCAGCCAAAAATAAAAACAGAATCTGGAAGACTAAATCTTAAGAGATTCCTTAAAGGAGGTTTTGGTGATTTCTTGGCCGTATCATCATCTCATGAATGTGAGTTAATGTGAGATAATGCGTTATGTCTGTGCTTGAAATAGTTTTAGCATCTCAATTGCCAAGAAGAGAAAACTTAACCAGCAGTATAACCAAGTATTCAGGTGAATAGTAACAGCATTTGTGTTTTTTAAAAAGTGAATGCTGATTGTGAGACTTTCTAACTAGTATGAAATCTAAACTGATTGACCACTGAGATACAGCTTAGTGAAAGTCTTTAAAAGATTGACAGTATATTCTTCCTTGAGTGTGTAAACAATTATCAAGTACCTACTAATATTTCCTTAATACAAAGCTTCATTCCTGAATATTTTGTATCCTTTAGTGGATGAAAGCAGAGGACTCCTCTAAAGTTAGTAGTGGAACTCCTATCAAAATCGAAGATCCAAACCAGTTTGTTCCTTTAAACACAAACCCAAATGAAGTACTAGAAAAGAGAAATAAGGTAAGACATGGTCTTTTAGGCATGGAGAACATTTTAACTCTCTTTTATGTTTAAATCACTTGTGATTGAATCTGATTAATATCAGACTTGAAAGTTTGAATGCAGAAGAATTTGACATATAATTCATTATCATTTTAGCTTATATTGGATGTTTCTCTCCTTGTGCTGGCTATTGGTGCACAGGTTCCATGGAGAAATATTCAACATAGACCTGCCTTAAAGTGTTCTGGGGGTGGGGGTGGGGGTGGGGGTGGGGGAGTGGGATGCAGTTCTCTAATGATATAAGACAAAGAAGAAAGGAGATTAAAGTGAGCTTTAGGAGAGTGAAAGAGGGGGGAATTGAAGAGACTCTTACTCTGGAGTGGTCTAAATAGTAAGTTTTTAGAAAAAGAAAGCAAAGATCATCTCTATGGTTGCCTCCAAGAACCACTGTTACTGTGTTTCAATTCAGATCAGAGAACAAAACCGATATGACTTGAAAACAGCAGGACCACAGTCTCAGTTGCTTGCTGGAATTGTTGTGGATAAGCCTCCGTCTGTAAGTTTGAAGCAATATGACCTTTGTTTCTAATCTACCACATCATTTTCTTTGCTCCTTCAGTTTGAGTATTTTTACTAAGGTTAATATAAGCTCAAATTAAAGAGTCAAATACTCTACCCTCAGTTCTCAATTTCCAAGGATAAGAACTTTTCTGTTCCTTTCATCACTTATAGCACATACTTTTGTGTTTCTAAAGATTCTACTATTTTATAGTTTATCAGTTTTAGACCACAGTTATTTTATTCAATCTGTTATTGGTTATAAGAAGTACCATTACTTTATATATCACTAAGAGAGTTAAAAATTACCTCCTTTTTGCATTTTCAACTCTTCCTCTCCAGCACTTAGATGGTGCCTAATGCCTGTGACTTTCAAGTCTTATCAGACTTCCATAAGGCAGTGAGCATGCTTCCCAACTGCATCCTTTGTAGGACTGTCTTCACCATTGTCAGCTATGCCATCCACTCTTCCACCTGCTTTCCCTCTTCCAAAAATGTGTTAACATTTCTTATCCTCTGTTGTCTCCTCCCTTCTTTTGTCCTTAAAAGTATATAATTTTTTTCTGTTTCTTTACTATTACATTAGTAGGGTTTGGGACGGGATCAGAAACAAATGCATGGATTCAAACTTCTAGGTGAATTTCTTCCATGGAGAAAATAGCTACAAGTCTGTTTCCATAACATAACATTTAAAGAAGTTCTTTAGATACAGTTTCATTTTCTAAGTCTTTTTTTAACGTGTTTTTGAAATGATGCAATTCTTGGTTTTTCAAGATATTTCTTAGTTATGTAAAGCTTATTAGAACTTGATTTAGTTTTATTTTTTAAAAATTACTAAAGTTCACCTAAACGGGCTTATTAAGGAAACATCACTGGTAGTTTCAGTCCATTGGATCTGCAGTCCAGGTGAAATAATTCGGTAAGAATATTTTCATCAAGCCATGCTAACTTGTCATTTCTTGTGATTGTTGTAGAGAATCACAGTCATCATACTTATGTATGTTTTTTGCATGTGTTGTATGCGTGTGTAGATGGATACAAAATTCACAGTAATGAATTGTTTTTTTCACTTCAAGACTATGCAGTTTGAAGATGATGATCAAGGCCCACCAGCTCCTCCTAACCCATTCAGTCATCTCACAGAAGGAGAACTTGAAGAGTATAAGAAGACAGTAGAACGTAAACAACAAGGCCTGGAAGGTTAGTGAATTTTTGTATTAGGCCTAGGATAACCACAATGATGCAAAGCTTTGTGTAGGAGTTCCAAGCTCTGGGCTTTGACTTCACCCAGCCTCCATCACTGTGGCCATTTGGGAGGTGATAGCAGGCAGTCAATGTTTTTTTTTTAAATATTTGTTTCATACTCCGTTGTTCTAGGTCATCTGTCAGTTCTATACTGAGTATAGGTAGGGCTAAAATGCATAGAACTGCCACAAGCCATATACTTTTGGTTTTTTTTTTAGAAGTATAGTAAGTTTCTTATTTTTAAAAACAAATTTATTTATTTGAGAGAGTGGCACAGACAGAAAGAAGGTTCCCATCCCTTTTTTTACACCCCAGGTTCCTACAGTGGTTGCCAGGTTGGGGAATGAAACTGGGAGCCAGGAACTCAATCCAGAGCCAGAGCTAGGAATCACACACAGGCACTCCAAGGTGGGCTGTGAGCATAGCAACCAGTAGCTTAAGCACTAGGCTAAATATCTGCCAACCATGTATCTTAACATAGCGAAAAAGCTGTTCTTTCTCAGAGATCAGAATGAATGTTAGCTATTTTATAATAAAAGGTATAAAGTGAAGTTCTTAGATGAGAAAAAACTACTAGCCCAAATAGATGTGGATATACTAATAGATTTAACTATTTCAGAGTAGATGACTTTACAAACCTTCTGTTTTGAAATAATTATAGATTCATGAGTATGTGGTTTTACTATTTTGTAAAATCTTGTTTTGGGTGTCTCAAGGTACCAATATTACTGCAAAATCGAAATTTAAAATACACTGCTGGGGTGGGCATTTGGCGCAGCAGTTGAGATGCTGCTTACGATGCCTGGAGTACCTGGGTTTGAGTCCTGGCTTCGTTTCCAATTTTGGCTTCCTGCTAATGCACAGTCTGAGAGGCAGCAGATAATGGCGTAAGAATCTGGGTTACTGATACCCATGTGGGAGACCCAGATTGAGTTCTAGACTCCTGGCTCTGACCTGACCCAGGCCTGGTTGTTGCAGATGTTTTGGGGGGTGAACCAGTAGATGGAAGATCTGTGTGTGTGTTTGTGTATCTGTGTGTGTCTTTCAAATAAATAAATTTGTTTTAAATAAAATGCTAGAATTTTTATGTAACTTCCCTTAAGCACACGAGTACTATAATGAAATTTTTGAACCCTTAGTAATTTGGGGGGATTATATTTAAGAATTGCTGATGAAAGCATCCTAACCAATTGAATACTAGCTCCTTTCTTCTCTAGACAGAGATTCTTCTTTTCAACAAAGGTTCTTAGTCTTGAGCCTTAGAAAAGCTTCAGATCATCCATGAGCCACCTGGAAAACACATCTCTCATTGTATATGATACACATTTGGGGAAGAGAGGTTCAGGGTGGAGATAGAAAGTGTATGACATGGGCTGGCGCCGCAGCTCAATAGGCTAATCCTCCGCCTGCGGCGCCTGCACACCAGGTTCTAGTCCTGGTCAGGGCACAGATTCTGTCCCGGTTGCTCTTCTTCCAGTCCAGCTCTCTGCTGTGGCCTGGGTGTGCAGTGGAGGATGTCCCAAGTCCTTGGGCCCTGCACCCACATGGGAAACCAGGAGAAGCACCTGGCTCCTGGCTTCAGATCAGCATGGTGCGCCAGCCAAAGTGGCCATTGTGGGGTGAACCCACGGAAAAGGAAGACCTTTCTCTCTGTCTCTCTCTCACTGTCCACTCTGCCTGTCAAAAAAAAAAAAAGAAAAGAAAAGAAAAAGAAAGAAAGTGTATGACACAAAAGATTAAGAGCATCCATAACACAGAATTGAAATTTTCTACTTAAAGCCAACAAGTTCAAGAATTTTTGTTCATATTAAATATCATAAGATCATGTAGAAAGAACTGACGACATTTCAATCACCCAAGTAAGAGTTTTTATCAGGGTGTTAGTGCCTTTGTCACAAGAGGGATGAACTGGACTCATTAATACAGTCACACTAAACATTCTAAATGGTATTATTGAATTGTTTATTCTAACATAAGGTTGGAAGCTTTTGTGTTTTTTGTATTTTGTAAAATGTCCCTCTTTAATCTCTTTATTTTTTGAAAGCCTAAAGATGCCAGGTAACAAGCATTGCACTCCAGTACCATTGCGTTTGACGTATAACTTTGTAAATAGTTTCTTCCACATTCATTTGACCTTTGAATTGGCTCACTAATACTGCTGTGACAGGAATCACTAATTGAATATGGTCAACAATTCAGTGAAGCATTCAGCCTCATTAATGCAGCGTCATTGGCAAAGCTTCACGGTTCCTTTCATCTGGCTGCTTGGTGTATTTCGGTTTTCCAACACTAGCAGAAGCTAAATGCGTCTATATTATTTGCCTGGGCTGCCAGTGGCTGTGCTTCCTTTGTAACCCTGTATGTAAAATTACTGTTTGCAGCCAGAAACGTTAACCCATTAATCCCCTTAATGAATAAAGGGATAACTAGTAGCATGCTCAGCTCATTGCGGAAGAATTTATCATCTTTACATTTGCAGGCAATTGATATTTGCACTAATCTCCCTGAAATCTTAGGCTGCTTTGTTTTGTTTTGCATGGCTTTTAACTAAACTCTTATCCAACAGATGCTGAGCAGGATTTACTCTCAGATGACGCTTCATCTGTTTCACAAATTCAGTCTCAAACTCAATCACCGCAAAATGTCCCTGAAAAATTAGAAGGTATTCATTGTGATTTCCCAAACCATTCACTGGGTTACTTTTGAGAGTCTGCTCTCCACTCCCTCTCCCCCATCCCCCTTGTCATTTACTTTCATGTAAGGAAACTGAACGTTCTATCGCAGTAAGTTTGCCATTGGTTTTACTGAAATCTGTCAATAATTTTATATATTTTTTTAAATAAGGTGCTACATTTGTTCAACATTTATATTGATATACCTTAATGTGGATTTTGGCAACCCATAATTCTTAAGAATTTGTGGAATTAAAATTGATTAGTCATGTTTTCCAATCAGTAGCATGAAATCCTTTTCCATTTTCATTGCTAAATAACTCCAAAGCCAAAGAAAAGTACACGTTGTCTTCCTCATTTATTCTGACTTGATTTGCAATGATATGTCATGAACCTGGAATCATCAAGTTTTCACTTTTTTGGTTTAATGACTTCTTTCCCTTCCTCTTTATATCTTATAAGAAAATTAGCTTCATGCTAATAAATCCATAGTCCATTAAAGTAATGATCTATGTTTACTGAAATAAAAGTAATGCCTTCACACATTGCTGAAACTTCCAGTTTTATAAAATGCAGCAGAAATGTTAGTTATATAAAATAACCTTGTAACCCTCCCCTTTTGTAGAAAACCATGAGCTGTTTTCCAAGAGCTTCATGTCCATGGACGTGCCGGTCATGGTGGTAAATGGCAAGGATGACGTGCATGAAGTTGAAGACGAGCTTGCTCAGCAAGTGAGCCGATTAACTACAAGCACGACCATAGAAAACATCGAAATTACCATTAAGTCTCCAGAAAAAATTGAAGAAGTCCTCTCACCTGACGGCTCACCTTCAAAGTCACCGTCCAAGAAAAAGAAGAAATTCCGCACTCCTTCTTTTCTGAAAAAGAACAAAAAAAAGGAAAAAATTGAAGCCTGAGTGGAGTTTTTCTATAATTATTATTATTATTACAACGTGACATTGCACATTTAAATACCACGTTTAAGTTGATCATTAATATGCAGTGGTAGATCAGACTGGGGGTATGTAGCAAACTGGACTTAATGAACTGGAAAGATTTTACTTAAAGAAAAACATTATGACAATAGTTTTAAAATTCATCTCATTTTATATGTCCAAAATGGCCTTGAATTTTTAAACAATTGTAGTTTTAATTAGATCTGCCCTTATGAAGTATTATCAGTTCATCACAGATATCTGTCTGAATTACTTCAGGCTTTCTCAATAGTATCAGTCAGAAGGAAATTGCCAGTGAACAAATGAGAATTTTTCTTTCTCAACACCTGCTCACTTGGCATTCAGGTTATAATTTTTTTTATCATGATTGTTGACTATGTCTTTGGGTTCCCATTGTTTCAATGGGCATTAACAGAATGTTTTAAAAGCTTGTAAGACAAGAATCTATATAGCATTAGTATACACTGGCACATAATTTCTTTTTAAGGTTTTAAGAAAAGATTCATTTGGAATTTTATTCATAGTATAAAATTTCCTCACCTGAAGTAACTTTGTTTGCCAAAAAAAAAAAAAGTCATTTTAGTAAACTAATTTTTGAGAACTTCCTTTTGTATTAGTTTAGAAAGCCCCTTATTTTTTCAACAAAGGGGATTTTGTACACATAACATGGATTATTTAGTTTAACTCTGGCAAAAACAATTTTTATATGTTGAAATGTTTGTATACCATTCAGTATAAAAGTGTCAGAAGCATATTAGCCAATCATTTAATAGTAGAGCATATTTGAGGCTGCTTGGTACTGAGCATACTTAAATATAATTCAAGAATCCAGGGACTTGGTATCAGAAGGGGATTAGAGCATATAAAGATATATCTAGATTCTTATTTGAACCTTATAATGTATTTTTCTGTTAGTATTGCTAATGAACAAAGAAAATCTCATATGATAGCCAAATGAAAAGAGTGAAAGGGAAAGTGAAAAATTAAGGGAACAAGCGATGGGACATGAGAAAACTGTTAGCTTGATAATGACTCACATTTCTGCTAAGACGTAGAGTGTGATTTGTTGGAAACATGTCTCAAATTTATGAAATTCTGCTGTTCTGCCAAAATCAATGTCTTTCTGGGTTAATATTTGTGTTGTAAAAAGGTCAGAGCCTTGTAACTTGTGTATCCCTAGAGGGAAGCACTAGAAGAAGTCTAATCCCACCAGTGAGAAAACTACCACTATTGATTTTTTTAAGAAATTTTTAGTCTTTTAGTTAACTTACTTCTTAATGTACATACAAACTTAAACCTAAGCTTAATATAGTTTTGCCCCCTCTCACCCAAGTGATGTCACAAATCAATGTGAAATCAGTGATCCAAAATGGTCAGTGGGTAAAAATAACCCAAGGCGTTTTTGGAGGGTGAGTTGGCATGCAGAGGATTACATTGATTGCAGTGCGTGCTGGGGCTGGTTCTGTCAGACTGTGTGTGTACGGTGACGCAGAGCTGAGATGGAGCCTGGAGTGTCTTTCTGGATCTCACTAACTACTGGATCAGTGTTTTGTTCTCTTAGTGGAAACTTTCAGTTGCTTAACTCTGTATTTGAGCAATTTTTTTTAATGTTCTACATCATTTATGTTGTATTACAATGTATGTAGAAACAGTAACCTGTGAACTATGCTTTTCCATAACTTTTTAAATATATATATATCTAAATGAATGCCATGTGCATAAATATTTTTTAAACACAACAGTAAAACTATTGCACCTTTCGCTGATGCCTCTATTTACTGCTTTGGCATAATGAATGAGCCAGTGAACCTGTGTCCTGTGGAAAAATGTATAAATGTTATCTGATATTGCTCTTAGATGTAATGCTAATTAATGTTAAATCACAAATAAACAGTATTTTAAATATATGGATTTGGGATCATGATATTTCCTTTCAGGAGTCGTTGCTTAGCATGTTTGCTGAATTTTATACATCAGTGAAACTTTGAATAAGTAAGATTGATGCTTCTGAATAAGGTGAATAAGGAATGTCGTGAGAAATATATTTAAAGATTAGATGAAAATTAATGCTATGTGTGTAAACTTTCTTGTACCAACTCATATTGGAGGAAGTATTTCCTAAGGTGTATTTTTTTGTCTTGGTAAGATATGATGGCGTTGGCCGGCACCGCAGCTCACTAGGCTAATCCTCCTCCTGCGGCGCCGACACCCCGGGTTCTAGTCCCGGTTGGGGCACTGGATTCTGTCCCAGGTGCTTCTCTTCCAGAATTGTATTCAGATCTATCCAGGTAGAAGAAGAGACGTTGCAAGTTTTATACTGAGTTTGTACATTACTTCCCTCTGATGTTTTAATTTATTGTACAAATAGCAATGTATTACAGTAAAAAAAATAGAAAATAGCTTGCAATTTCACCGCATTTACACTTTTATTTCCCTTCCAGTCTTTGTCCAATTATATGTGTATTTTCTACATCTTGATAGTCATGGTGAGAGTGTAATTTTTATTCAGGGATATTTTTCTGCTTAATAAAGAATAACTCATAATAGATTTTCAAACTAAGTCCCTCACATAAATAAGTTCTTGAAATTTTTTTCACTTTGTAGAGTGCAAGAGAGAAAGTCATGTTAATTGAGGGTTCTGGTTAATCGAAGTCCTTACTATAATTACCCATTAGAAAAATGAGGGGCTTGGATAGAGAATAGATCTATAGTTTTGGGCATATTTAATTATTACCTTGGCTTGTAAATAACTGTGTGGTGAGATATGGCTGTTTTAGAAAGATGTTCATTTCAAAAATCCCTTCCATAAAGCAACAAAGGCAATTATCCTCAGTTTTCTCTCTACAGTAAATAATAGCTTGAAAAACAGAAGCTTTGCCTCTATTGAGTGTTTTCATTCATCAGAGCATAGAGAACCAAGAACTAAATGCATTAAACTCTGAAAGCACTGATTTCCTTTAGTATTTTTTTAGCATAGGCAGAAAGTATATCTGGTTATTTTTTAAACTTAAAGACGATGCATCACACATCTAAGTTGCAGTATTGGCCAAACTGGGATTTTAAAAAGAACAATCTTCTTTTTGGCCACTAGAGGGTGGAATAGACCTAACAATCCACTACATTTCCTGTCCCTGCACCCAACTTCCTTTTTCATGGTGTCTGTAGACACCATGTCTGTTGTGAAATACCCAAAACCTGGAAAAGACGACATTCCCTTGTTTACCATTCTCTTCACCAGATTGTTCTTAACTGTAATGTTCTATCCCATTGCACTAATAAAGATTGTCACACATGACAATCGTGAGGTCTACACAAAACCCACTGAAAAGAAACTGGTAGAAAGTGACTGTCAGAGGAGTTTGCATGCCTACAAGTGGCACTATATTGCTTATGTCAATAATTGAAAACTTTTTCATCGAGGGAATAATTTATGATACCTATATTTTTATATATAACTTATATGTGTCAAAGAGATGTTGATTTAACTCAACAGGGCTTTCCAGCATCCCAGCAAAGTAGCTGATATTATCCCCATTTTGCAGATAGTTAAAATAAGGCTTGAAAGAAGATGAAAAGGAGGTGTTCATATTTCACCCTTAGAGACTCAGATTTCTAAATTACTGATGTCATCTGTGTGCCGATCTCTCTGTGGCTCCAGTATACATTTTTGTGGTTTTTCAGGGAGAGGCAATCCCCTTTGTTTGGACAGCAAGGCCAGCAATGATGAACTCATATTTTGTTACAGGTAAGTTTTGATAAATTGTTGACTTGATTTGGATGACCTTTTCCCTAACAAGAACTCCAAGGAATGAAGAGATTGATACACACCTGAGAAGTGGATAGGATGGCCTGTGGGAATTGCATCTTTTAGGATAAAACAAGTTCTTGAACCTTGTGGGAAACCAGAATATTGATACCTTCGCTGAAGATGTACCAAAGACTTGGAATGAAACCCTTTGTCCTTCCTTTGTTTCTTTTTGATTTGCAATATTGGAAGCAGGAGAGACATTCTAAGGCAAGTTTTGTTTTAAATGTTTTGTTTATTTACTTGAAAAACAGAGTGACAGGTCTTTCATCCCACAGAGGTGGCAGAGGCCCAAGCACTTGAAGTGTCATCTGCTGCCCCTAGGAGGTGCTAACAGAAAGCTGGATTGGAAGCAGAGGAGCCCACTATGGACTGCAGGCCAACCAAGCGGCAGCCTAACCTGCACCACACTGCCCACCGTCACAAAAGTAGCTTTAAAGACCGGAAGTGTACTACATGAAATTACAGTTTTATTTAAATAAATATGGAGACCGTCTTTCTCTAGGGAAAACCAAATGTATAGTTACTAGAGATAAAAGCAAGAATAAGCCTTTGGGGGAACTTTTAATAGGAAAAATAAGTTTGCAAATTTAGCCGGATTGTTAAGTTTCACTTCTAAGAGATGACCATTAGGGGGCAATACTGGGTCCAAATTCAGTTTTAGTTAATTGAGGGAACTTAATATTTTCAAACTTGGATTTAGAACTTTTTTCTGATTATGCATTCCTAGGTCCTGTGTAAAGCTGAGAAAAGTTCATAGATACCAGATTATTTCATTCATTACTTACAGCCCAGTTATCTTGTTCTGACTTAAAGAGTCAGACATTCAGGAAGGTTGTGCTTGTCTGATGTCATATAGCTCATGAGGGTTAAGCTAGGATTTGAGCAAAAGTATTCAAAGTCTGCATTTCATGCTTTTCTATACAACAGTCACCCTTGGAAACCTATCACAACAGGAACAGAAAAATACAGAGTCAGCTAAAGTCGCCTGCAAATTGATATTTCAAAGTTTGTTTTGGGACTAGTTGAGAAATACTTTGCAAGACCAAGCCTGTATATTGTTTATCATACTTGTTTTCCTAAAAGTTCAAGTTGTTAGATACTCTGAGAGTTTTGAGTATTAACTTTCAAGTTAGGATGCTGATTGCCTTACTGTTAGAACCTATAGTAGTTTAAATAGCATGTGCACCTTAAATGACAAACTGGCACATTTTATTTAAAGATTTATTGCATTTATTTATTTACTTGAAAGAGGGAAAAAGAAGGAGAGAGATCTTCCATCTGCTGGTTTACTTCTCAAAGCCAAGAGCTTAGAACTCCTTCTAAGACTCCCATGTGACTGGCAGGGACCCAAAGTACTTGGGGCATCATCTGCTGCCTTCCCAGACACAGTAATAGGAAGCTGGGTTAGAAGGGGGGGGAGCTGAGACTCAGACCAGCATTCACATGTGAGATGTGATTGTCCTAAATGGCCAGACCAACCCATTGAACCACAGTGCCCACCCTGGCACAGTTGAATATTCTGTCTGTAGCAAAAATATTCATCTTATCTAGCAGAATAGTATAGGTGGATGTATCTCCAGTCCACAATTATCTTTGAGACCTACATAATTTCTGATCAGGTTGGTCTTAATGCAGAAGCTATTGTGAAGATTATTACTCTGGATTTTGTTTCTAGATTTTATTTCCTACTTTGAGGTATTGTCATTCTCCTGAGTCACTCTAGACCTTGCTTGTGATGGCAAGAAAATCCCTAGGTAATGCCTGTCCCTAGGCACAATGTTAGTTCCTTGCCAAACTCCATGCCTAAAATTAATACCATTGATTTTATTAATCTCATTTAGATTGCACTAAAGAGTATTAAATATCTGAGAAATCACTCTAGATTTGTTGAAGTGATTTTGAAATGGCAAATAAGAATCCATGTGTGATGCAAACCTGCGGCACCAGACGAAGGGGCCGATAGACAAGTTTCTTCCTTAGGTTTGTCAGTTTCATTAGATTCTGCCTCTCAAAAGGCTAGTAGACAGGTGAGCCCTGAAGAACACTTCGGAGTTGAATAATTGAATTCCTTACACCTGTGTCCCTTCAGGTTGATATTTTAGACTTGAAATTTTCAAGAAAAAAACTTGGCTTTCACAAACCAGTGTAACAGATATCCTAACAGTGGGATGGGACTGGGGAAGTGGTGCAATTATAAATTGCAGAGTGGAGAGGTCAACTTTTCAGTGAATTTCCCTCCTACCTCTTGACTTAAATTATCCTTTCTGGGCTTAAAAAAAAAAAAAAAAGGTAGCGATCATGGCATCATGGACCTGGGGCTGCAGGAATGCTAGACCCTTCTCCGTCCTTACTTAAAGGGAAAGCATTTTGGTCTGCGCACAGGCTCTCGTCTAATTGTTGTTTTCCCAAAGCGGCAGGTTCTGAGGCTTCTCGCTCAGCAGGAGCGCTGGAGGAAGTAGTTGCACTCTGTAGCTCACCCCTTTCCTGTTGAGTAATGCCTTACGGGTTGGGTTTCAGTGGTGACTGCTCCAATAGACTTGGACTTCAGGACAGATGACCTCCTTGGTTTTATGAGAGAACATGTAGATACAGCCAACTTGTTGGCAGGCATGGGCAAACCCTTCCAAAGGTGTTTACTGGACTAACGAGTTAAGGTTAAATATTACTTCTACCTGGTTTCTATTTTGGAACTGTTGGCTTCAGTTGTTTCAACTGAAATAAAAGTCATTTGAAACTAAGACACCCAAGAGTATCCCAGATATTATCTAGTGATATTTTTGAAGGGCAAGGGCATGGGGCGCCCTAGTATTTGAAGCCTGTTAAATTACTTAGCTTAAAATATATTGTGTGGTAAATGAGAAGTCTTGTTTTTGAAATATCTTTTAAATAGTTACATATTTTACAACCAGGTAGATGAAATGATTTTGTATGTAGGTATGACCCTGTGTCTCTGTTTTGACCTTTAGGTTAATATTGAGCAAGAGAGCATGCACATATACTTGCCAGAGTCAGGCTGAGCATGGCTCAATTAACTGCAGAAGAACAGGGCAGACTGGGTGGGGCAAGTTCTGGAATCCTTCCCACTCACTGAGCAAAGTCGTGTTCAGGAGAAGGCTTGAGCTGAAGAAGTTGGGAAGCCCAGCCCAGCAGATAAAACGTGGCACCTGGAGGATGTGGCAATCAACCCAAAGCTCAGTCTGGTAAGTGGCCTGCACCAGGGAAGCCAAAGTCTCCATCAGGAATCTGCAGCAGGAAAGCAGAGTGCTACAGGCGTGTAAGATGTGTGTGAGCCCCCGGCCTAGCTTCGAGAGCAGTGGCAAGATCAGAGCAGGACCTGAGGCTTAAGAAGCCCAAGTGCAGTTGGCACTTCTTCAAGACAGGAACTCAGATGTCTGGAAAATGACAGACGGGGATCCTGGCATCAAAGCTGAGGTATCTGATAATGCTCCGGATCCCGGGAACCAGGCAGTGCCCGGAGCCAGTACAAGGCCCCTGCTGGCCTAGTGACAGGCTGGACTTGATGCTGAATGACTTCCAGAGCCAGGCTCTTGTTGCTCCCCCCGTTCCTCCTGATTCCTCCAGCCTGGTCGGGACTGGCTGTGCAGATGACAGCCAGGTGGGCCGGTCAAGAGGCCCAGCTGTTGCAGAGGAGCCCTGTGGAGACCGGGGAGGGGCCTGGCTTGGCTCCGCACCAGGGAAGCAGCCTCCTGTGCTAACGAGACACAGCTGTGCGTGGGTGCAGCCGGCCAAGGAGCAGGCCATTCACACCAGAACCTACCTAGGTGGACCAGCAAACACTAGTGAACAAGGACAGGTGCTAGGAACACCAGCGGGGCAGATGGCCCTGTGCTCCTGGGGAACTGTCTTTCCATATTTGGAGGCACAGTTCCACCATAGAAATGTTTCCCTTCAGTGACAGCTGTGGACCCTTACTGGTGTCACTGTTGCTGGGTAGGGGAGAATCAGAGTGGTCCGTGTGTCCTCCCCCTCCAGGAGATGTGCTATGATTCTGTACCGGCAGAAGAGCTTTGATTCCGTGTGGGTTGAACTCCATAACCCTGTGGTTTGGGGAGCAGCCTCTTGTCGCTGTCAGAGGCCTCTCATTTGTCTCACCGCACTTGTCCAGATAAGAACCTCTCAGCTCACCCCTGCAGCCAACCACGTGAAAGAAGCGCTTCCTTGGGGCCTTCCCTGTACGAGCTCGGGTCTGTCTGCACCATCTGGAGGGCCCAGGGGGCTGCTGTAGGAGTCATCCACCCCCACACACACACTGCTGCAGTCATCCATAGAGGGCCTGGCCCTACCCACAGCAAGCAAGGTCTCTTTCACGCCACCTGCCCTAACCTGACTCCCCAGCAGGCTGCCTCCCTAGCTCTCCAGGCCCCTTCTCCACCTCGTCCCACTGATGATGTCGCCTTTCACAAAACACTTTACCAAGCGCCGTAGCACTCCCAAGTCATGCTGATCTTGGCGCGTCTGAAGCTCTTATTGATTGTGTTGCTGTGTCCTACAGGATTGTGAGCTGTGAGACGGCAAGGACTGTACCTCCTTCATCCCTTTGTCCTTCACCATACTGGCCAATAAGAGATTCTGCACTTTTGTTGCTCATCACGGGCACTGGGCATGTGGATGACATGTTGATATCAGGTGCACAGCAAGAAGACATGCAGGTGAGGAAGTGGTTTGGGGTGAAAATGCTACATGGAGCAATGCCTACTCCATATTGTGGTTATATTATCTCATTTAATCCGCAATCTTACACCATAGGGTGATTTCCACCGAAGGGAAACAGGTTTAGAGACTAAGAGGAATCGTGTCTCATTTCACCACCCAGAGCATGACAGATCCAGAATGTAAACTCCAGCTCTCTCACTGCTGTGCCAGAGTATTTACTGAATGCAAAGCCTTCCCCAACCTCTCTCTTTCACAGCTCAACTGACTTCTAGGTGAGGAATAAGGAAGAGTTTATTCCCAGGCAAATCTCCTGGGCAGTCCACCAGTACTCACTAATCCACAGCAGAGAGGGATTTCCTGAGCAAAAACACAAATTAGTTTCAGTTAGGAAGCCAAGGACAGCTTTGGGGATGTACAAAGGATAGGAGATGGCACTGGCCTTGCAAACCCCACCACAGAGATGCTAGCAAAACCAGTGATATGGGGGCAAGTATTTGGTGTAGTACTTAAGACACTACTTGGGGTGGCAGAGTGGAGGGCAAACAGCACCGTGGTGTAGTGGGTAAAGCCAACGCCTGCAGGGGCGACATCCAGTATGGGCACCAGTTTGAGTCCCAGAGCTTCACTTCCAATCCAGCTCTCTACTACGGCCTGGGAAAGCAGTAGAAGATGGCCCAAGTCCTTGGGCCCCTGCACCCACGTGGGAAACCCAGAAGAAGCTCCAGGCTCCTGGCTTCAGATCTGCACAGCTCCGGCCATTGCAGCCATT
Source organism: Sylvilagus floridanus (assembly GCA_949820135.1). Taxonomy (NCBI): domain Eukaryota; kingdom Metazoa; phylum Chordata; class Mammalia; order Lagomorpha; family Leporidae; genus Sylvilagus; species Sylvilagus floridanus. The sequence goes on from OX463235.1 coordinate 61,583,892, forward strand.
TGGGGAGTGAACCAGTGGATGGAAGACCTCTGTCTATCTTTTCCTGCCTCTGCCTCTGTAACTCCGCCTTGCAAATAAATAAATACATCTTAAGAAAAAAAAAAAAAAGCAGACACTATTTGGGATGCCCCCATCCCATAGCAGAGTGAGGTTCAGGCCTATCTCCACTAGATTGCAACTTCCTGCCAACGCACACCCTGAATGGCAGCAAGCGGGTGATGACTCCAGTGCTTGCCTCCCTGCCACCCAGGAGAGATGTGGGTTCAGTTCCAGTTCTCCTGGCTTTGCTGTGACCCAGCCCTAGCTGCTGTGGGCATTTGGAGGAAAAAAAGATGGAAGATTCTTCACTCTCTCCCTTTCAAATAAAATGAAAATAAGTTTTTAAAAAGTTTTTAAAACAGTGATATGGTTACTAAATCGTGATCAACAGTAACATTTTTGAATTCATGTATTGTTCATTATAAATTCACCAACTGTTCATTTAACTAAAGACTGCTGTCACTCATAGCAGATGGCATGTTATAATTCCATGGATAAAAGATGTTTATAATAGCTAGAATTTACTAAGCACTAAGTATTGTTTTTACTAAAAATTATTTTTAAGATATATTTATTTATTTGAAAGTCCAAGTTGCTCAGAGAGAGGAGAGGCAGAGAGAGAGAGGTCTTCCATCCGATGGTTCACTCCCTAATTGGCCACAATGGCTGGAGCTGTATTGATCCGAAGCCAGGAGCCTGGAGCTTCTTCTGGGTCCCCCACGTGGGTTCAGGGGCCCAAGAACTTGGGCCATCTTCTACTGCTTTCCCAAGCCATAGCAGAGAGATGGATTGAAAGTGGAGCAGCCGGGTCTCAAACCAGTGCTCATATGGGATGCCAGCACTTCAGGCCAGGACATTAACCTGCTGCGCTACAGTGCCAGCCCCACTAAAAATTATTTTTATGCTTTTTTAAAACATATTTTCAGGTTAAACTCTTTTTTAAAAAAAAATATTTATTTGAAACGCAGAGAGAGAGAGAGAATCTTCCATCCACTGGTTCACTCCCCATGGGTGCAACAACTGTGACTCAATCCAGGTCTCTTATGTGGTTGTCAGGGGCCCAAGCATTGGGGCCATCTTCTGCTGGTGTTATCAGGGAGCTGGATCAGAAGTGGAGCAGCCGGGACTCGAACCAGCGCGCATGGTTTTTATTTTATTTCTTGAATCAGATTTCCTAATGTTGAACAATCACATATTAGAAACTCAGAAAAAACAAAAATGGTGATAATTAGGGGAAGCATTTCTGTCACATCGATATTTCATAACAACCAACACTGGATAACAATGCATTCCCTTTGTGTAACAAAAGGGGGCAGGACAGTTTGTTATTTGCTTGTATATGAATATCCCTGAAAGTCTAAATGAAGAATCAGTCACACCGGGTTGTCCCTAGGACAGTGACCTGGCCTGTGTGGGGAGGGGGCGATTTGAGGTGGGTGGAATGGAGACTTCACCAAAATCTTTCTACCTGTTTTGTCTTCATCTAGACTTTTCACTGTGACCCTGGTATATATGTTACTTTTATCTGACACCTTTTTTATTTTTTGTTTGTAATCTATGGTAAAAGCTTAAATACAGTCTGTGTGTACAAATCTGTGTGTGTCTGTATATATTATATATTGGATCCCAAAAGTCCCTGAAAGCGGTCAGAAGGTACCTGCTGTCTGCACATTTCATACATGCTCAGCATAACCTACCAGAGGAACAGCGTCTGCCCGTGGCCATCCACCGACTGAGTGGTGCCATTTATCTAAAGGCCCACATGTCAAACATCTATTCTCACCCAGAGTCCCCACATACACCCCAAAAATGATGGCCTTAGCATGACACACCGTTTCCATATCTGCCCTGGCTAGCTTTGGCCTTCAGCCAGATTTTTTTTAGTCTCTTCCCAATGTCCACTTCATTACTTGACTCTTCTCTTTCCACTGTTGCTCCAAATCATCTTCCCACTTAGTTATAGCTTCACGTATATGCAGTTTTGAAAAGTTTTGGTGTTACTGATTGCTGTGTAACAAATCCCTCCAAAATACAGATGCATAAGACAACAATGTACACTCAAAATAGCTCACAGCTTCTTTGGGTCAGAAATTCTGGAGCCTTCTGAGTTGGAGCCCTGCGAGAGCTGCAGTTCAGACATCAGCCATGGCCACAGGCATGGGCGACTTGCGGGCTGAAGGATCTCACGGGTGACTGGCAAGTTGATGCTGGCCGCTGACAGGAGACCTCGGGTGCTCCCCACGTGGGCTCCTGCGCAGGGTGCTCAGCGTCCTGATGAGCAAGCAGGCTGAGGACAAAGTAGAAACCCAGAGCCTCTTACGACCTCGCCTCAGGAATCCCACACTTCCCTTCCGCCTCATTCTCTTCCTTAGAGGTGAGTCACGGGGCCAGTGCTGTGGTGTAGTGGGCTTGGGCTAATCCTCCGCCTCCTCCTCCAGCATCCCATATGGGCACCTGTTCGAGTCCTGGCTCCTCCTCTTCCGATCCAGCTCTCTGCTATGGCCTGGGAAACCAGTGGAAGATGGTCCAAATGCTTGGACCCCTGCATCCATGTTGGAGACTTGGAAGAAGCACCTGGCTCTTGGCTTCAGATCAGCTCAGCTCTGGCTATTGTGGCCATTTGGGGAGTGAACCAGCAGATGGAAGACTTCTCTCTCTCTCTCCCTCTCCCTCTCCCTCTTCCTCTCCCTCTCTCTGTCTATAACTCTGCCTCTCAAATAAACAAAATAAATCTTTTTTAAAAAAGTGAGTCACTCAAACTATTCAAGGGGCAGGACATTGGGTTCCACCTCTCAAAGAGGGGGAACGTCAGGTCATAATTTAGAACGGGCCTGCGCCACAGCTCACTAGGCTAATCCTCCGCCTTGCGGCGCTGGCACCCCAGGTTCTAGTCCCGGTTGGGGCGCCGGATTCTGTCCCGGTTGCCCCTCTTCCAGTCCAGCTCTCTGCTGTGGCCCGGGAGTGCAGTGGAGGATGGCCCAAGTGCTTGGGCCCTGCACCCCATGGGAGACCAGGAGAAGCACCTGGCTCCTGCCATCGGATCAGCGCGGTGCGCTGGCCGCAGCGCGCCGGCTGCAGCGGCCATTGGAGGGTGAACCAACGGCAAAGGAAGACCTTTCTCTCTGTCTCTCTCTCTCTCACTGTCCATTCTGCCTGTCAAAAAAAAAAATTTAGAACCACGACGGGGTATGATAAATAATCATCAGAATTAGTTAACATCAAGTCAGGCAGACAAGAAGGTAAAGACAAGAGCGATCCCGGGCAGGGCAGGAGGGTCTTAGAAGGACGGAGCACTTACTGAGCACCGTCTCTGTCCCAAGCTCTCGAAGAGCCTGGTTTTGCAGGCGAGGAAGCTGAGACTGTAAGAGGAGGTGTAGCTTGCCCAAGGTCACAATGTCAGGCACATGTCAGCCTGAGGTCACAGCTGTGCCACTGCCCTCTGCCAGGGGAAACAGGAGAGCATCCCCAGGTGTTTGCTTCCTTGACCTACTGAAGCCCTGGCCCTTTTGCTGCCAGGGAGAAATGCGACCGATACCCCGAAGTTGAGTGAATTCCGCCAGAGGTGTTTACTTTGTTCCTAAACGTGCTGGGACCAACAGCAATGAATTCTCCTTCAGCCACGCCTCCCCTGCCTTCCACCATTGCCAGGGGTATTTGCTGGGCTGGGCGGTGCCACACCTCCTCCTCCTCCTGGCTTTTGACAGCCTGCCAGCCCCTCTTGCCATTACAGATGGCTGTGGCAGGGAGGCCAGTGGGGTCAATGGAGTAGAGTGACACTGAGCACAGGGGTGTGTGAGGGCAAGGCCCTCGGTCGTGTGGGGACTGGGCCAAGCCCAGCAGGGAGGAGATAGGACACGGATCTGCCCTGGTGCCATGCTGGACTGTGGAGGCCTGATAAGGCCAGCACGCGCCCGCCCAACGCTGCTGTCCCCTTCCAGATCTACACTTCTCCCCACGCGGCTCTCCCTGAGGTTGGTCGTCACCTGCGTGCTTTCCTCTGTGGGTAGCTCTGGCCTAGCTTCTCCCCGCTAGGAAACAGCCTGATCAAGGGCAGCACCAGCTCTCACAGGTGATCGTTTGAGCAGCCAGGGGCTGTGGAAAAGTGAGTTGCACCTTTACTACCCTCATCCCCTCTGAGCATTGGCCAGTTCATCCCCCTCGGGAAACAAGCTGTTCTGATGCAGACTCTGGTCAGCACTGTCCTTCCTGCCGAGAACTGGCACACGGAGAACCGCTGGAATTCTGCTCCATCGGTGGTCTCAGCCCCCAGGGCACACTCCCCTGCACGGAGAATTCTGTCTCGGGCTGGAGGAATTTAGTGTTATCGTTGGAGCCAGAGCTGAAGGGAGACACAGGTCAACTGAGCTGTGAACCAAGGCCCCCTCTACAAGGCCATGACAACTGTCCCGATACAGGTGGGCAGAGGAATTCCGCCGAGGAAGTGGCCCAGCCGTGGTTGAAAGTCTGTGATGATGAAATATTTGACGTGGGGGAGCCATGGAGCCCTTGCGCATCAACTGATCACCAAATTGCAGATCTGGTTAACAGCAGCACTCCTTGCTGGGTGTGGCCTTTGTGCATGCAGCCTACTGGGGTTCCCACCCCACCCAGCTAGGTCCTCCACCCCTCCCCCATGTGGGCAACCCCCCAAGGGAAGGAATCACCCATACTAGGGGGTTATCAGCAGGCAGGGAAACCAAGCAGTCACTGGAGGAGACGGACCGTGGCCCGGGCTCCCCTTGGCTGGAGCAGCGAGTGTGTGAGGCCGACTGGCCTCTGAGCAGCGCCTGTGTGGGGTGGATCACAGCAGCCGACGGGACAGAGGGAGGAACTGGGAGGGAGTGAGCCCGGAAGCCACTGCTGGCCATCCAGATCCCCCTCAGACCTCCGTTTGGGCTTTAAGGCCCCCAGTTAGAGTGAAACGGTCCCCTTCCTTGTCGGCTGGCACCAATCCCTCCCTTAGAAGGCTCCGGGACCTCCAACATGGGTGAACAAAGCACAGTGACTCCACATCTGGCCTGGAGGGCAGCTGCGAGTCAGTGCCAGTGCACGTCACATACAGATGTAAAACAAAAAGCCCTGCCTAATGCCCCACTCCCTGGCGGCCATTAGCCCCAAGACCCCACAAGGGTGCAGCGTGGGCCCTGGCAGAGGTCAGCCTAATGGTGGGGTGATCAGCTCTGCCAGGCTTTCAGGTGCACCTGGCACATGAAGGCAGGTGCAGCAGGAGCTTCCGCGGACTGTCACGCCCCTCCCATGTCCCAGGAGGAGGCGCTGTGACCACCCAGGCAGTGTAATGAGTGAGAAACTGCGGGCACGTGGAAGCTACACAATTTGCCCGAGCCAGTAATTAGTAAGTGGAGCTCAGGATTCAAAGGCCGGTGTGGGGCTCCTGAGCCCTGGGGGCCACTCTGTCTCTCCCGAGAACGCAAGCCTTGGCCCTTCAGCTCTGCCCCGCCCCCTTCCTGAGTTCGGAGGCCGGCCCGGGCTCTGGGAAGCCCACGGGGAGGTGGCGCACAGGACGCCTGCAGCGAGCCAGGCTTTTCCAGAACAGATCGGGTGCCTGAAACCAGGCCCTGTGGGTCCTGCACGAAGCCAGAGCCCAGCCCAAGGAGAAGGCGCTGGATTCGGGGTGCTCTGACCATGGTAGGGGCCGGCACCTCCTACTCCGGAGCACGGGAGTGTGACGGGGCAGAGGCCTTGTGCCAGAAGACAGCAGGTGAACTTTGTGCCTGTGCCACGGCGGCCCAGCTGGGGGACTGCAAGCAGGGTGCTTCTTGGAGCTCAGCATTCTGGGCTATAGGGCAGGCCTGCATGTGTCTTCCTCGTGGAGCCGATGTTGAGGGGAAACAAGTGTTGGTCATGTGCCTGGCACCGGAGCTGGCCCGCCCCAGGCTTCCAGATACTGTCACTGCAGGGTACCTGAGGCTCCTCCTGGGCCCCTCCCCCTCTGTCCCCGCCACCAGGGCACTCTGTCTCCTTTCTCTTCCAGTTTCATTCTTCCTCTCCCTCTTCCTTCTACCTCACTAGAGGCCTCCAAGTGGCCAGAGACACGTGGCTGAGCCTCGTGCTCGCTCAGGGAGGAGTCCCGAGACACACCTGCTGGTGGCCTAGAACACTCCCAGCTGGAAAGCTGACCCAGGTCAGGCAAGAACGTGCGTCCCGTGACAGCCACACCCCAGGCCTGTGCCCTCCCCACCCACCTCTCACTCACAGACACCCGATCGCCCCCGATCTCCAGCACAGGCGCCCAGCTATGGCAGTCACGGTCACATTTAGCTGGAGGGGGGGGCTACAGACTGCCCTTCTCCCTCATCCCACTGCCCCAGCCCGAAAAGAGACGTGGGAGGGGGCGAGGGATTACCGCACTCGGCTGGCTGGCTTTCTGCGAGCACAGGGTATTGAGGCCACTTAATTGACAGTAAACAAGGATAAAGACCTGGGGCAGTGAAGAAGGGGGCTGGTGGGGGTAAGGCAGGCTGAGGCATCGGGCGGGCTGGGGGTGGAGGGTCTTGGGAGAAGACCAGATGGCTCCCTGCCATGTCCCCATCTGGGCCTCTGCTTACTTTGAGCCAAGTGAGCTGGGCCTGGTGCACAAAGGCTAATGTGCACATGAAGGGGGCCAAGGGAGGCAGGGCCTCGGGGGAGATGGCGGCCAGCTCCTCTGGCCCCAGGAGGAATGTCCAACCTCCCAACACAGGGACAAGGGGATCTTGTAGCATCTCACGCTGCTCCTGTGAGGGAGGCCCTGGGACAGCTCCACACTGAGGGCTCATTTTCCCTGTTGATGGCAGCGTGCAGGGAGAGGCCCCAGCTCACTCTGGGGCCTCGGCCACCAGCCCTGCAGCCCAGGCCACCCCTGCCCAGGACTGAGCTCCTGTAGCACAGGAGGGAGTAGAGCGCGGGTGGAGGGCGGGAGCTGCCAGACCCCCCAACAGGAGACAGCTGGATGTTGATCTCCACTCATTTTTGCTCCCAAGGCTTCCGCACCCTGAGAAAGACAGAAGGTGACAGCCAGCCCAGCTCCACTGGACAAATCCGCTCACCTGCACCCTCAGCCTTGGCTCTTCAGAGGCCTCCAAGGCCTCAGCCCGACCCATCTGAGTTCCAGCTGCTGCTCGCCCTGAAAAGGCAGCGTCTTCTGCCTGCTCCGCCCATCTGGGCTGTCCTGGGTGGGCAGGGCCGGCCCAGAGAGACGGAGAAGGGTCGCAGACGCAGGTGCACATGGCACCGCTGCTGTTCTGACTTGGGGTAGCTCACTTTCTTCCAGCATCTGTTTCCCTATCAGTGATTAGGAAAGGGGGTCCTTCCTCGCATGAGGATGTAACAGGGTGGGCTGGGGGCTGCCCTCCCTGCTGGCAGGTGCTCAGGGAGCTCCTCAGGCGTAACTCAGAGCCACGTGGCCACCATACCCCAGGGATACTACCTCCGAAACTTTCCGAGTCTAAGCACGTCGAGGCCACCTGAGTTCATGTGAACAATGAGCTCACTGCCCCTCACTGGTCTCTCCCCTTCAGCCCAGCCTCACTTTGCTGGAGAGGGAGCTCCTCACAACGCCCAGCCTGGTCTGGTCACTCCCTGCCTCGTTGCCTATGACTTAACAACAGATGAAACCTCATTTCCTTTGCAAGGCAGGCTCCGCTGGTGATCTGGTCCCGTGGGCCCCCTGGCTTTCCCGGTCCCCTCAGTTCAGCTGCTCACTTTCACACCGGGGCATGTACTCTTTGCTCAGCTTGACATGTCCTTAGCCAGCTCTTCAGAGAGCCAGCTCCCACTCCTATGGAGCAGAGGGACACCTCGTGCTAAGCATTTTATATGCACGGACTCATGCAGCAGATACACATGATAAAACCAAGTCTCAAGTGGTGAGATTTCAAACCTAGACTGATCGTGCTCCTCCATTGCAGTCATCCCCTGGCACCCAAGCCGCCTCCTTCAGGAAGCCTTCCCCCTCTCCTAGGACAGAGTTTGGAAATGAATTTCAGAGGAACACATAGTTTGTTTAGGGTAAGTGTATGATCAGTCCAACAAACATGGAGTCAGCAAGGGACGGGTTTGGGCACTGAATGGAGTTAGAAACTAATTGGGGGGGGGGGGCAGCGCTTTGGCACAGCAGGTTAACAACCTGGCCTGAGTGCTGGCATCCCATATGGGTGCCAGTTTGAGTCCTGGCTGCTCTACTTCCGATCCAGCTCTCTGATGTGGCCTGGGAAGGCAGTGGAGGATGGCCCAAGTCCTTGGGCCCCTGCATCCTCATGGGAGTCCAGGAGGAAGCTCCTGGCTCCTGGCTTTAGGTCGGCGCAGCTCCAGCCATTTCGGCCAATTGAGGAGTGAACCAGCAGATGGAAGACCTCTCTCTCTCTGTCTCTCCCTGTCTCTCTCTCTCTCTCTCTCTCTCTCTCTCTGCCTCTCCTCTCTCTGTGTAACTCTGACTTTCAAATAAATAAATCAATAAATCTTTTTTTTAAAAAAAAAAGAAACTAATTGGTGGACTATAACAAGTATTGGCAAGGATGGGGAGAACTCTGTCTTCACACATTGCTATGGGAATGCAAGATGGTTCAACCACTTTGGAAGGGGCAGTTCTTCAAAAAGTTACGCACAGAGTTACTGTGTGATAAAGCAGTTCCACTCCTTAACGTACACCCAAGAGAAATGAAGACATATATCCAAAGAAAAATTCTCATGGAAATATTCATAGCTGAAGTATTCATAACAGTCAAGAAGCGTCCATCACCTGATGAATGTATAAACACCATGACACACACATGCCATGGAATATTACTCAGCCCCAGCAAGGAAATGAAGGGCTGACATGCATTAGCGCATGGAGAGACCCATAAACAGTGATGAGAAGCTGCCAGGGCTGGGGTACCGGCCCTATGCAGGGTTTCTGTTGGAGTTAGTGAACTTGTTCTACAATTAGATCATAGTAGACGTTTCAGAACTCTGCATTTATTAAAAACCACTGAATGGGACCGTTTCAAAGGGTGAATTGTAGGGCATGTGAATTATATCTCACTAAAACTGTTTTTTTTTTTTTTTCAAAGAAACTGGATGTAGTTTAAATGTGCAATCCTAGGAGACTAAAAAAATGTGATACAATAGGTGGAATTCTCTGCCCTGTTTTTCAGCAAAATACTGATTTGAAAATGTTTTAAGATTGTTGAGTAGAGGGAAAAAAAGAGTATATTTGATTCCGTTCTGTGTGTGTGTGCTTGGGCAGGCAACTGTGCTAATAGAAAAATTAAAAGACCAACATGTTACAAGTCCCAGCGGACGACAGAGGAGCTTTCTCCTTGTGGGGGGTATGGGGAGATGGTGCATTTCCTGTTGTTCCCCCATAGGAAACGTGGCTTAGTTGTGTGTTAGTTCTCTAACAGGGTGCTGAGCACACCCTGCCCCTCCACGGTGGCAATCTAGACCATGCAGACATGGTTACGTCTTCCCGAGGGGCTCCGGGGAGACCTCCTGGAGAGGGTGGGGCTGGAAGAAACAAGAGGAGCAGAACCAGAGAGTGAGCCCTTGGCCTTTGATTCCCGGGAGATAACCAGGGAAAGGCAAAGAGCATGCCGCCTCCGCCTCCCCGGAGACCCCGTGCCCTGGGCGCCGGGCCGGCCCCGGAGCGGGCAGCGTAGTTCGGGAGTCTGTGCCTTCCACACCCCACAGCCACCGGGGAGAGAGGGCACCTCGTCAGAACCGGAGACCGGGCTGTGGTCCACGTGGGCCCGCAGCCCCTGCACAGGGTGTGGACAGGAGCTCACGGGGCAGCCACACTGCGGGGCGCGGGCGGCTGGGAACCCCCCAGCTCCCCAGCGAAGTGCGGCTGCAAAGCGGTGCACACGGGGCCTCCCCCCTGCTCTCGGGGCCGCGACCCCGGCGAAGCCTATGGAGTGGAGCCGCCCTGGAGACACAGGGGAAGCCGGGAGGCAAACCGCGAGGACGGTGGCTTTGCGGCGGGCGTGGGCTGGGCTGGGTGTTACTCTTAGTGGTCGTGGTGGTGATGGTGGTGGGGAATTGAGACCCGAAGCAGGAAGCGGGGTTTCCCAGCCACAGCCTTTGATGGTTTCCGGGCCGCTGTGTGATGGGCCAGCTCCCGGAGGCCGCCCGTGACCGTGGGTGAAGCACAACCCGCCTCGGGGCAGGCGCTCGCTCCCCGCAGCACCTCAGCGGCACGCCCCTGGGCACCGGGATAGGGAGGGTGATGGCGCCCGCGCCTTGGCCGCACCCCGACATCGCATGGCAGGTGCCAGGCACGGCTGCCCTGCTGCTGCCCCAGTGAGAATGCGCCTCAGAAAGCTCCAGAAGGTGGCCCCGCAGATGAAGATCAAGCTGTGTGTGTGTGTGTGTGTGTGTGTGTGTGTGTGTATACGCACGTGTGTGTGTGTGTGGGGGGAGGACGATGTCTTCCCTTGAAATAAATCTTAAAAAATAAAGACTGGCTGGTTTAAGGAAAAGGCACCAGACTGGGAGTGTCCTAATCCATTCCTGCTGCAGCAGCAAAATACCACGCGCCGGTGACCTGTCAGCAGACGCTGGCTCCCCACTCTTCCGTCGCTGGTCGCCCAGGGCGCCTTGCGAAGGCCGCCCCGTTGCGGGCCGGCCTGGGGCCTCTTCCGGAATCCAGGTGTGCGGGCTCTGCCCACGTGACCGGGTCACCTGCCGAAGGCTCCGCCTCCCCACACCCGGGAGAGCCGGGCTTCCACAGCCGAGTTTAGGGGAGCAGACCAAAACCCAGGCTGCCTCTCAGCGCCTTGTGCCGTGTGCTGTGGGCTCTTAGGCAAGTTGCTCAGTGTCTCTGAACCTCGGTTTCGTCGCGTGCAAATGCATCTGAATGAGGCGGAGCACCTGGCAGCCCCTTCTTCGGGGCTAAGAAATATTTGCCGTTTCTGGTCTCTCCGAGGGAGGGCGAGCACCCCGGGGGAAATAAGGCACGCGTGGGAGTGGCCCAGGTGAGAGGAGGCTCTGGAGGCAGCCACAGAACCAGATGCGGGCTTAGAAATTGCCCACAGTCCCTGCCACCAAGAAGCCCTTTCCTCTGGGTGACCCCTCGCCTCCGCCTCCCTGGTGTGTCACCCAGAGCCACTCCACACACCCCGCCGAGCAGCCTGCTCCAGCCTCCTGTCGAACATTCGAACCTGCGCCCTGCACCCCTGCCATGCAGAGTGCCTCAAGCTGGAAACATGGCCAATGGCCAAGAAGGGGCAAGAGTGCAGGGGAGTCAGAGACCGAGCATGGAGCCCTACCCCACTGAGCCACAGGACCTGGGGGAGACAATCCTCTGAGAGTCTTTTCTCATCTGTAAAGAAGGGATAATTAACAGGACCTTTCTCATAGGATGGCATTTTGGAAACTGAAATGTTGCTTGCAAAAATGGAGTACAGCAGTAGGAGCAGGCTCTGGTTTCTTCTTTCCCCTGGCCTGAGGAATCCCAGCACTGAGCAGCACCCTGGCTCCCAAAACTCAGCCTGATCTCACTGTTGCCCTCCCCACAAACCAGTCTTTCTAAAATCTGATCTTGTAAGGATTTGCTTGCTCGCTCTTCAATTTATTTGAGACAGAGCTTCCATCCGCAAGTTCACTACTCAGCCAGGATCCAGGAATTCAATCCATGTGTTCATCCACGCGGATGGCAGGAACCCAACCGCTTGAGTCATCACTGTAGCTTCCCGGGGTTTGCATTAACAGGAAGCTGGGATCAGCATCAGGGACGGAACTCAGGTGCTCTGAAGTGGCACAGGGCCTTCTAACTGTGTGGCCAAACACCTGCCCCCAGAATCTGCATTTTAAAACACTCAACAGACCATAAAACAAGCAGCCCACTTAAGAGATGGGCCAAGGACCTCAATAGACATTTTTCAAAAGAGGAAATCCAAATGGCCAACAGACACATGAAAAAATGTTCAGGATCACTAGCAATCAGGGAAATGCAAATCAAAACCACAATGAGGTTTCACCTCACCCCAGTCAGAATGGCTCACATACAGAAATCTACCAACAACAGATGCTGGTGAGGATGTGGGGAGAAAGGCACACTAACCCACTGTTGGTGGGAATGCAAACTGGTAAAGCCACTATGGAAGTCAGTCTGGCGATTCCTCAGAAACCTGCATATAATCCTACCATACAACCCAGCCATCCCACTCCTTGGAATTTACCCAAAGGAAATTAAATTGGCAAACAAAAAAGCTGTCTGCACCTTAATGTTTATTGCAGCTCAATTCGCGATAGCTAAGATCTGGAATCAACCTAAATGCCCATCAACAGAAGACTGGATAAAGAAACGATGGGATATGTACTCTATAGAATACTATAGAGCAGTTAAAAAAAAATGAAATTCGATTATTTGCAACAAAATGAAGGAATCTGGAAAATATCATCTGAGTGAATTAAGCCAGTCCCAAAGGGACAAATATCATATGTTCTCCCTGATCAGTAATAACTAACCGAGCACCAAAAAGGGAACCTATTGAAGTGAAATGGACACTATGAGAAACAGTGACTTGATCAGCCCTTGTCCTGACTGTTGAGGAACAACTTACTACTTTATTCCTTTTAGTATTTTTTGTTCTGCTTAATACTATTGATTGAACTCTGTAATTAACACATAATTATTCTTAGGTGTTTAAATTTAACTGAAAAGTGATCCCTGTTAAATATAAGAGTGGGAATAAGAGAGGGAGGAGATGTACAATTTGGGACATGCTCATTCAGACATGGTGGAATTAGAAATATGCCAGGGGATTCCAATTCAATCCTATCAAGGTAGCATGTACCAATGCTATCTCACTAGTCAAAATGATCAGTTTCAGTTCATAATTGATCATACTGATAGGATTAAGAGTCAAAGGGATCACATAAACAAGACTAGTGTCTGCTAATACTAACTGATAGAATTAAAAAGGAGAGAATGATCCAACATGGAAAGTGGGATACACAGCAGACTCATAGAAGGGCAGATGTCCTAAACAGCACTCTGGCCTCAGAATCAGCCCTTAAGGCATTTGGATCTGGATGAAGAGCCCACAAGAGTATTTCAGGCTTGGAAAGCCAAGACACTCTGGAAAAAAAAAAAAAAACTAAATAAAAGATCTCTATAAGTGAGATCCCAGCAGAAAGAACGGGTCATCAAAGAAGGAGGTACCTTTCTCTGAAGGGAGGAGAGAACTTCCACTTTGACTATGACCTTGTCTAAATAAGATCAGAGTTGGCGAACTCAAGAGGCTTCTGTAGCCTTGGCAGCTCATGACAAAAGCATCGGGTGATTTCTGATGCCATAAATAAGAGTGTCAATTGTTAAATCAACAAGAGGAGTCACTGTGCACCCCATGTAGGATCTCTGTTCTTAATGTGTTGTACTACGAGAATTAACGGTATGACTACTACTCAAACAGTACTTTACACCTTGTGTTTCTTTGTGGGTGCAAACTGTTGAAATCTTTACTTAGTATATACTAAGTTGATCTTCTGTATATAAAGATAATTAAAAATGAATTTTGATGTGAATGGGATAGGAGAGGGAGCAGGAGATGGGATTGTTGCGGGTGGGAGGAAGGTTATGGGGGGGAGGAGCTGCTATAATCCGAAAGTTGTACTTTGGAAGTTTATATTTATTAAATAAAAGTTAAAAACAAACAAAACACTCAACAGGTGACCCAGATAGAGCCAAGAGCTTACTATTTTGGAGGAAAACACTTCACTTCTGTAAAAGCTTCCTGTTAGCAAGGTTTGAACCACATTGTTCCATTCTTCGAAACATGAAACTGGTGGGAGCACAGCATGGTGCAGCCATTTTGGAATACGGTCCACTGCGTCCTCACAGTATTAACCATAGATGACTGTGGGCTCTAGCAGCACCACTCCTAGGTTACACCCAAGAGAAATGAAAACATACATCCGCACAAAAACATGCTCACGAACAGTCAGAGGAGCATTATTCATAATACCCCAGAAGTGGACACAATGCCAACGTCCATCAGCTGAGTGGATAAACAAAACGTGGTCTAACCATACAATGGAATGTCGTTTGGCAATGAAAGGAGATGAAGGGTGCATGTATAATATGACATGCATGAATTTTGAAAACATTGTGCTAAACAAAGAAGCTGGCACAGAGGGCCACATATATGATTCTACTTTTAAGTGAAATGTCCAGAACAGGTAAATCTGCAGAGACAGGAAGTAGATGAGTGATTCCCAAGGCTGAGGGATTAGGTTAGGAAAAATGGGCATTGACTGCTAATGAATGTGGACTTCTTTATGGGATGATAACATGTTGATTGGGATTATGGTTGCCAAACTCTTCGAATATACTAAAAACTATCTAAATGCACACTTTCACTGGATGAATTATATAGTATGTGATTTAGACCTCAGTAAATCTGTTTATTAAGAAAAACAACTCAGGGTCTGGAGTCTGACTCCCAGCTCTGCTCTTGGCTTGCTGGGCAATTTTGTACAAGAAATACAACTTTTCTGTGTCTTCCTTTCCTCATACGGTTGTGGTAAAGAGGATCTGATCTTTTAATTAATTGGTCTTTCAATCAATACAAAGGTATTTCAAGAAAATGAAATTAAAAGAGAAGTCTACTTTGATACCAAAATATTTTTAAATCCATGCATAGTTTATACATCACATGCATTTTCCAGGAACTTTTTGAAGTACCCTTGTACATGAAAAAGTTTACAAGAGTGCTTGGCTCATGGTAAGTGTTCAGTAAATATTAGTTATTGCTTCGAGCCAGGCATATTCTGCATCTGTGCTGTCCAATGTGGCTGCAAGTGGCACTTGAAGTTTTAGCTACTCTGAATTGAGATATGCTGAAAGTACAACAAACACACTAGGTTTCAAAGGTTTATATGCAAAGTAAAATATTAATAATTTTATAATAATTACACTAAAATATGGCCATATAAAATGTTGCTAGAAGTAATTTTGTCTTTTCCTTTTTTTAAAGTGGCTACTAGAATTACATAGTGCACAGCTAACATCATAACTAATGGGCAAAGACTGAAAGTTTCCCCAGGATCACAGACAAGACAAGGTTGTCTGTTCCTGTCTCGCTGCTCAACATCGTGTTGGAGCTTCTGTCCAGGGAAAGGAAACAAGAGAATGAAATAAAAGACATCCAGATTGGGAAGGAAAAAGTAAAACAATTTCTGTTAATGGACCATCTTTTTAAAAAAAAAAGGTTTATTTTATTTATTTGAAAGACAGTTACAGAGAAAAGTAGAGACACAGAGAGAGAGAGGTCTTCCATCTGCTGGGTCACTCTCCAGATGGCCACAACAGCTGAAGCTGAGCTGATTTGAAGCCAGGAGCCAGGAGCTTCTTCCAGGTCTCTCACGTGGGTGCAGAGGCCCAAGGACTTGGGCCACCCTCCACTGCTTTCCCAGGTGCATTAGCAGGAAGCTGGACTGGAAATGCAGCAGCCAGGATAGGAGCTGGTGCCCATATGGAATGTCGGTGCTTCACATCAGGGCTCTAACCCGCTGCACCACAGCGCCACCCCAACAAATAATCTTTTACACAGAAAATTCTAAGAACTCGACCCCCCAAAACGGTTATTAGAGCTGATAAGTGAGCTAATAATTAGAGCTAATACAAAATCCTCTGTAACGAAAAGTCCAGAAGTGAAATTTAGAGAACATTTTCACTTTCAATAGTATCAAAAAGAATAAAATATTTAGGAATACTTAAAATATTCAGAAGCAAATTGAATTTGTAGTGAACATGTAGATTTTTGTCATCATTACTCCCTGAACAATACAGTGTAACAGCTACTTACATAGCATGTACATTGTATTAGGTATTGTAAGTAGTCTAGAGATGACTTATTGTGTACAGGAGACTGTGCATAGCCTGTACACAAATGTTATGCCACTTCGTGTAAGGGACTTGAGCATCTGCAGACGTGAGTATCCTCAGGGGGTCCTGGAACCAACCCCCTTGGACACTAACAGATGACGGTGCAGGGAATGCTGGGAAGAGGCAAAGCTATAGGACAGAGAGTAGATTAGCAGTCGCCAGAGCATTGAGGCAAGGGGAGAATGAAAGGTGACTCTGTGCATGGGTAGCTGCTGCTTTTTGGAGTGAACGTGTCAGAGAAGTAAGTAATGGTGATGGCTGTATAACTTTTGGAATACACTAAAAGAACATTGAATTAGACACTTAAAATGTATATGCAATATTTATATGCCAATTTTTATTGGAAAAAATGGTGACTCACATTTATTAAGTTGTGTTTATTAAAAGGACTATCTTTTACAGCAGTTTTAGGCTCACAGAGAGTTTCTGCATACTCTGCCCCACACGTGCACAGCCTCCCCACTCTCCACAGCCGCCTTCGCCCTCAGAGTGGTGTACTGGCTGCAGTTGGTGCCCATGATGACGAAGGCTCACTCTCGGCGTCGTGCACGCTCTGTTGATGACATGGATACTCCACTGGACTATCACCACCTCAGAAAAATCTCCCAAGCTCTGCCTGTTCACTTCTCCTTATCTGGCAACAATTGATCTTTTCACTATCTCCAAACTTTTGTCTTTTCCAGAACGTTCCACAATTGGAATCATACAGCATGTGACCTTTTCATATTGGTTTCTTTCATTTAATAATATGCATTGAAGATTCCTCCCTTTTGTTTTTTTTTAAGATTTATTTATTTAAAAGCCAGAGTTACAGAGAGAGAGAGAGAGAGAGAGAGAGGTCTTCCATCTGCTGGTTCACTCCCCAATTGGGCACAATGGCACAATGGACATAGCTGCGCCTATCTGAAGCCAAGAGCCTGGAGCTTCTTCCAGGTCTCCCACATGGGTGCAGGAGCCCAAGCACTTGGGCCATCTTGTACTGCTTTCCCAGGCCATAGCAGAGAGCTGGATCAAAAGTGGAGCAGCCGGGTCTCGAACTGGTGCCTATATGGGATGTTGGTGCTTCAGGCCAGGGTGTTAACCTGCTGTGCCACAGTGCCGGCCCCTCCTCTCTATCTTTTCATGACTTGATAGCTCATTTCTTTTTAGTGCCAAATACTACTCCACTGTCTGGATGTACTCTAGTTTATTTTTCCAGTCACCTACTAAAGGACATCTTGATTGCTTCCATGTCTAGATGATACAAATAAAGCTGCTGTAAATATCTACATGCAGGTTTGGGTGTGGACATAAGCTTTCAAGGCATTTGGGGAAGTACCAAGGAAGGCTACTGCTAGATCATATGGCAAAGGGATGTTTTCTTCCTTTAGAGTCTGCCAGCCTGTCTTCCAAAGTGGCTACCCCATCTTGCATTCCCAGCAGCCATAACAGAGTGTTCCTGTGGCTCCACGTCCTGGCTAGCATGCAAATGTTCTGGATTTTCGCCATTCTAACAGTTGCATTGAGGGATCTCACTGTTGCTTTAGGACATTCTATTTTTATTGGACAGTGCTGCCCTGGACTGAGGTACAGCAGTAATGGAGACCCGTGCATCCCAGCCCACACGGAGAGTCTGTTTTTGTAGAAGGAGATAATAGGGGCAAGCCACACAGCTCAGATGACTGCCCCCGCAGAGCAAGCCCAGTGACCTAATCCTGACCAGCCCTTTCGCCGGTGAGAAAAGTCTTCAGCATGGGGACAAAACAGGGAGTAAGAGATGTTCAGAGGTGCCCTTGCCCACTGCTGGAAAACTGACCAAGAGCACACATCAGAGTCACAAAGAATAAGGAGCTGGCCTCTGTGTCGTGTGCTCCAGCACACTGATTTTATACAGGAAGTGAAAGAGTGGAGGCGTGTGACTTAACCCAAGGTCACACAGCTGACTTAACAGAGAAAACCTGGACCCTGGGTTTCCTGAGTCCAGAGTTGATGTATGAAACTGGCTGGAATGAAACACCCAACGAGAAAGGGAAACCCCTTGTGTCTTCCCGGGATTCCATCCGGCTAGACTGGAGCCCCATTCCCAACTGCAGAAGGGCCTGTATCTTGACTCAGCAATTCCACTTCCAGGACTTTATCCAACACGCACACTCATGTTTGTGCACAATAACTAAGGACCATGGTTCTCCACTGCAGCACTGCTCCTAAAGGAACGCACTGGAAGCAATCCATGTCCGTCACTGGGGAGCATCCACAAACAGCCATAACATGTCAAGGAGTGGAAAAAAATTAAGGAAGTGCTAACAAGGGCCAGTTTGAAATCAGAAAGTAAGGTGCAGGGAGAAGTGTTTGATGCCATGGTTGAGGTGCCCACATCCAATATCAGAATGCCTTGGTTGAAGTCCCAGCTCCACTCCCGATTCCAGCTTCCTGCCAAGGGGCACCCTAGGAAGAAAAAGGTGATTGCTCAAATACTTGAGTCCCTGCCATCCAGGTGAGAGACCTGATTAAGTTCCAGGCTCCTGACTTCAGCCCGGCCCAGGACTGGCTATTGCAGGTGAGAAGGCTCTCTCTGTATCTCAAATAAATTGAATGAATGAAGGTAAGGTGCAGACAGTGTGCAGAGTATGTTCAGTTGTGCTCAACATGTGGGTACACATGCACACGTGTGTGTGCAGAGGACATGCATACCTTTCCTTGCACACACGCAGATGTTAGAAACACATGCAATTGGACTACTCCAGGGAGGAATTGGGGGTGTTGTCAGCTGAGATAGGAGAGAAATGCTTTATTGCACCTGTTTCTCTTCTGCATCCAGAGAAATACGTGGCATATCCCCCCAAAATAAAGTGAACCAGCAGAGTTGTTTTGCAAACCTGGACTTGGGTTCCATGGTCAAGTTTGACCTGAGCCTCAACAGGAGCTGGAGCAGGTGGCAGATCCTTCCCCTGCAGAAGTGCTATGTGCATCACTGAACCTGTGCTCGGGCGTGGAGGGAGGAGGATGACAAGAGCCAGCTACTTTCTGAGCGGCTGAGCTGTGAATTCCTGGGACACATCATCCCTGAATTGGCCTCACCAAGCAGGTGTTTCCTCAGCCCCACAGGATAGGGGCTCTTCGGAGCTGTGGTGCTGCCCCTGGCTCCTGATGGAGAGGCAGGAGGCCTGGCTCTGGTCCCAGTTTGATGTGGGAGATCAGACAAGTAGGTGGATGGTCTGTTCTGACAGTCCTCCCATGGTACGCCCGGCTTCCCGGCCTGCAGGGGACAGGGTGAGGACCACAGAGGAGGTGGGAAGCAGGGAGGCTCTGGGTGGCTTCCAGAGAACAAACACGTGCATCCCTAGGAGGGAGGGAGTGGTTTTCTCCCAAAAATGGCTGTGTCCCCCCAATGAAACCAAACCAAACCAAACCGAACCACCGAGTGAACCAGGTCCTTCACTGCTGACCCTCGGAGACCCCGGAAACGTTCCCTGTGCTTTAACGTGTCGCCTGTGGTTAGGGCACGGATCATTTCCCAGTTGTCTTTGACCACAGAAGCCCGGTGGAGGAAAACACCCCTTGGAACAAAAGTCATCTAGGGAAGAGAGCGTGCGAAGTGCCAGTTAGGTGAGAGTAGGGCCAGCCCTCAACACCGCGCCAAGGCACGATGGTAGACAAGATGACCGCGACGTCAATCCCTGTCATCCAAGCCCAGTTTCCTAAACTGAGGAGCAGGAAAGGTCGGAGGGAAGGGGGACCAGCTCGGCGGCTTCCGGTCACCTGTGACGTAAGCGACTGTGGCTGGAGCAGGTGAACACAGGCTGACACACGCGCGCCGGGGTCTGAGGGGAGCGCGTTCTCACCGGAAGTTCCCAGGGCGCTCTTCTCCCGGGAGCGCTTTCCTCACTTTCCCTCTGAGCCTGTGGCCGGCTGCTGAGGGCAGATGTGAGGATTAGCGCTGTCGCCTCACCGGACCGGAGAACCACAGCGGCCCCTTTGTTACCCGCGTGGCCGCCATGGCTCCAGCCCGGGGCAGCGCGGTGGCCGGGCTCCACCTGGGCGTTCAGACGTGGCGCCCAAGGCCTTCCCGCTCACTCCGGCCTCACTCCGACTTTGGCCGCTGCTGACTTCTCTCTTGCTCCTGGATTCTTCTTCGTAAAACGTTGTGCCTCGGCCTAAGTCATCTCCTTGTTCTGGTTCTGATCCCTGTATGGGTGAGTATCGTTCAAACTTGGGGGCGTACATACCCCACATTCTCTCAAATGCCAGAGCTAGGCTAGCCCAAAACCAGGAGCCCAGAACCCAATCCAAGTTCCCCATGGGCGTAGCAGGGACCATGTACTTGCGCCATCACCTGCTGCCTCCCAAGGTGCACCTCGGCTGTGTCAGAGGCAGAAAAGCTGGAACTCAAACCAGGCACTGAGATAAAGGATGTGGGGGTCCCAAGTGCCGACTCCGCTGCTGCCACACATCCGCCCTTTGTCGGTTCTGGACCTGGAGGTGATCTGGTCCAGCAGTGTGTGTCTTTCAAAGGGACCTTCGGGGACTGGGAGCTGAGTTTTGCATATTCAGGGTGGTACCCAGGGCTCTCTGCCTAGACTTGCCAGTGTTCTGTCACCCCGGTGTCAGCTCTTTAGGGGGGCCCTTCTGAGCCCTGGGAGTGCACACGGGGCCTGCTGCAGGTGACCCTGACCTGCCTTCCCTGCAGGGTTTGCCCAGGACTTTGTCCTGCACTGAGAGGGCCCCACGCTGGGCAACCCCTTCATCCAGAGGAAACCAGGTCGGCCAGTCCCCCCACTTCCATTCCCCTACGGGGCCTCTGAGCCCCACCCAGCAGGAGGCACAGCCTCTCACCAGCAGTCCTCCCTCCCTGTATTCCGTCTTCCCACCTCTGGGCTGTGCCCTCGCTTCCTCATTCCCAGGTTCCAAACGCCTCTGCTGCGCCGACATCTCTCAGCTGACTTGTCCACCTTCTCAGCTAGACTGCGGGTCCCTGGAGGCCAGGCCTCGGTCTCGTCCTAGCAGATGCAGCCTTGTCTCTGTCAGCAGCTCTCACGGCTCAGAGCAGAGGCTCTGGAGAGGCCAGCAGCTATAGAAGGGGAGGGCAGACCTGCCACCGTCCAGGAGAGGCTGCCCAGCCTGCTCAGTCAGGGAGGCCAAAGATGCTTCCTCCCCACCTCCCTGCTCAACACTCAAACCCGGGGTGCTCCCTCCACTCTGGGGTTCTATCCTGGTGCCATTGCCCTGACACAAGGAGTACAACTAACCCAAGAGTTAATACAAGCATCTGCAGGATGGTCATGTGGACTCTGACCTCTGTGGTCAATGGGCCACATTATCGGGGACTCCTGTGACCCTTTTCAAAACACCAGTGGGTAGGCTCCGCCTCAGGTGTACTCAGAATCCCCGAGGGTGGGGCCCAGGAATCTACATTGGAACAGGTGCCTCTGATGGGAAGCAGAATTTTAGAAGCCACGATCAAGTTCTAGAACTCCCTTCACCTGCCCCATCCTGGCTCATGAGCTCCCAGCAGAGCAGCTGTGGGTCCCACAGTCTCTGGGAAAGGGGTCGGCAGTGTGAAAGGACAACGTGCTGAGACCTGACCCTCACTACAGCCTGGGATAGATCACAGGACCTGGAACTGGTGAAGGAGGGAAGTTGGCCCTGGAGCAGCCTGGCCAAAGGCCCCAGGTTTAGGTCTCTCCTCTTGGAGTGCCTTGTCTCCTGGACATGAGAAGCCGAATCTTCGAGTTTGACTTAAAAAAAAAAATCCAGGCCGCCGCCGCAGCTCACTAAGCTAATCCTCCGCCTGCAGCACTGGCACACCAGGTTCTAGTCCCAGTTGGGGCGCCGGATTCTGTCCTGGTTGCCTCTCTTCCAGTCCAGCTTTCTGCTGTGGCCTGGAAGGCAGTGGAGGATGGCCCAAGTGCTTGGGCCCTGCACCTCTTGGGAGACCAGGAGAAGCACCTGGCTCCTGGCTTCGGATCAGTGCAGTGCGGCCACAGTGCGCCGGCCGTGGAGGCCATTGGAGGGTGAACCAACGGTAAAGGAAGACCTTTCTCTCTGTCTCTCTCTCTCTCACTGTCCACTCTGCCTGTCAAAAAAAAAAATCCGTAAGTGTTGTTAACATAGAGCTGACCTCTCAAGAGGAATTAAATTACCCCAAACACAAGGAGACTTACCCTGAAGTTGAGCGCGTAGTTGTGCACACAGTTGTGTGTGTGTTTGCATGTATGTGAGCTCCACCCCCTCTAGACAAGGCAGTATATAATGGTGGGTAATGTAGACTGTGGAGTCAAACTCGCCAAGTTTGAAGCCTGACTCTGCCAGAGTACAGCCATCAACACAATTTCTCCACTGTTGTGAAGCTCTGTGAAATGGGGATAACAGAAATACGTACCTTATATGGTTGCTACTGGCCTTAAATGAATCAGTACAGGTAACACCTGGAACTTTATTTTTATTTTTTGACAGAGTGGACAGTGAGAGAGAGAGACAGAGAGAAAAGACTTCCTTTTGCCGTTGGTTCACCCTCCATTGGCCACCGAGGCTGGTGCACTGCGGCCAGCGCACCGTGCTGATCCGAAGCCAGGAGCCAGGTGCTTCTCCTGGTCTCCCATGAGGTGCAGGGCCCAAGCACTTGGGCCATCCTCCACTGCACTCCCGGGCCACAGCAGAGAGCTGGCCTGGAAGAGGGGCAACCAGGACAGAATCCGGCACCCCGACCGGGACTAGAACCTGGTGTGCCAGCGCCGCAAGGAGGAGTATTAGCCTATTGAGCCGCAGCGCCTGCCGGAACTTTAAATATTATACTGATCATTAATTGACTATGGTGTTTGACACATCTTTAAAATCAGCACTCAAAAAGGAGGTTAAGAAACATTGACATTTTCCTGGGACCTGAGAGGCAGCACGGTGGGGTAGTGACACCTGTATTTTCATGAGTGAGACCTCTGCCAGGAGCAGGCATTTGGCATAGTAGTTAGGATGCTGCTTGGGATGTCAGCATCCCACATAGGAGTGCCTGGGTTCAAGTTCTGACTCTGTTCCCAATTCCAGCTTCTCACCAGTGCACATCCTGGGAGGCAGCAGGTGATGGCTCCAGCCACTGGGTCCCTGCCACCCACAAAGGAGACCTAGATTGAGTTCCTAGCTCCCAGCTTCAGCCTGGCCCAGCCTTGGCTGTTGTGGGCATTTGGAGAGTGAAGCAACCGATGGGAGATGTCTGTCTGTCAGTATCTGTCTCTCTACCTGTCAAATAAAATAGACAAGTAAAAATTCTCAGCCAGTTTGTGTGGGGCTGGGCAAGAATGACTTCTCCCTGAGCCTGGTAACTCATCGTGGTACTCAGTTCACAAGCCTTTTAACTGAGGGGTGGCATCTGGGGTGTTCAGTATGGTTTCTGGCACAAAGCAAACACCAGAAAAAGCTCAGCAGCTTGATTTTGGTCCTCAGGTTCCCAGGAGATGGGACATCCGGTCACATCTCCCGCAGCCGCCCCAGGCAGGCAGGAAAATGATCCCTGGATCCGTCCCTTCCTCCGTCCACACTTTCTGCTAGGCGCTAACCTCTCCCCGAGAAGGGTCACACCAAGGGCCAGCTCAGGGACACACGCACCGAAACCCACTCCCCAACCCAAACTAGAAAGGAAAGCACCCCCTCCCCTCTCCCCTTTCACTTCTCAAACCTGGCTTGGCTCCTCCCAGCGCTGCTCCAGGTATCTCTGGGGCATCAGGGCGGCTCTGAAGACAGCTCAGGTGCCCTGGAGCCGTTGGAAGGTGCCAGAAAGTCTGACGCAGTGGCTCAGGAAGGACCTGCCTAAAAATAGACTTTCCAAATCTCAGGCCACACACTGAGAGCCCTAAAACAGCATGGGGCCCAGCTGCCTCTCAGAGCAGGACTCCCGAAAGCCAGGCTTCCCGGGCACACTTTGCAACTGCTGCGAACAGACAGGGGCCGGGGTTCCAGGGTGCTAAATGCCAGGGAGCATCTTGGATGATCCCTATGGCCAGAGAAATCACAGCAGCCCTTGAACACCTCTGGGGATGGGGAACTCACCACTGCCTCCCAGGGTTGCAGAAAGATGGAGGTAATGGTCAGGGCGTGCACTTTGCATCCATACGCGGGTAGGCGCCTCAGCTCTCCCAGGTGCTTGCTCAGCCACATTCACCTGATCACTCGGCTGCACAGGGCTTAATTCTCAGCTGTGACACAGGGACAGTCATTAATGGTGAGAATCTACTTCCTAGGTGGGCAGGAGGTGGACTTAAGCCAATGTAGATGAAAATGTCCAGTGTAATGCTTGGGCAGGACCCCCACTAGAATAACAGCAACAGGAGCCAGAAAAGACCCACAGCCTTTCTCGTCCTGAGCTGACAGCTGGCTCTCTGGCATCTGCACCCGTGGATCCTCTTTCTGCCCCGGGAGCCCCACTTCCTAATCTTTTTTCTGGGACCGTGCTGCCAGTGTCTGAGGCCAATGCTACACCTCACTTACTTCCCCCTCGCCACAGGGCCTTTGCTTCCCCTCGAATGTGAGAATCCTGGAGGCTGAGCAGCAACCTCCCAGGAAGAGGAAGAGACAGCGATGTCTCCTTCAGGCTGCCCTGGTGCCACAAGCCCCTGGCACTTCACATTTTTTTAAAAATTTTATTTATTTGAGATGTTCGCCTCCTGAATGCCTGCAATAGCCAGGGCAGGGCCAGGCCAAAGTCAAGAGCCCAGATCTCAATCCAGGTCTCCCACGTGGATGGTAGGGACCTGATTTTACTGGAGCCATTATGCAGCCTCCTGGGGCCTGTGCTGTCAGGAATTAAACCCAGATTCTCTGAAGTAGAATCTGCTTAACTGCTGGACCAGGTGCTCGCTCCCCCACGTTTTTTTTTTTTTTTAAAGATTTATTTTTTGTTTGAAAGGCAGAGTTACAGAGAGGCAGAGGTGGAGAGAGAGGGAGAGAGAGATTTTCTGTCCACCGGTTCACTCCCCACATGGCTGCTACGGCTGGAACTGCGCTGGGATGGAGGAGACAGCAGGTGTGGCAGTTCTGAGAACTGAAGTCTTGACGCAGTGAGGTCAGGCCCTGCAGCCACACTGCCTGGTGCTCACCTTGCCTCAACCTCTTCACCTCCCGAGCCTCTGCTGGCTCACAAAGGAGTAACCGCAGTACCCACCTGCTCTGGTCACCTTGACCAAGACTTCAGATAATGCATATGGAAGTGTCCAGCAGGCCAGCCACTGTCACTTAGAGTAATTGCTGGGCCACTTTTGAGTTGTGTGGGGACCACACAGCTGGGAGGATTCTTTTGTTCTGCTCTGCTGCGGTCTCACCAGCCACAGGCAGCCTCCTGTTTCCATTGCTGTGAAATATCCCCTCTACCATTCCGGGTGTCCAAGCCTCCCATGGGGTTCCTGAGAGCCTATGGGCTGGCTGGGGACCCTGAAGCAGCTACTTGTCCATGCGCCAGGTAAAATGATTCTGGCTCAAGGGCTTGGACTCTGCCAGCCACATCCCCAACCCAGAGCAACAGCTTGTGGGATGCAGTTGAAGGGATGGCCCTGGTGCTGGCCCTGGTCTGCCCTTGACCCCTTTGTGACCCCAGGCTCTGCCCATGGCTGCCACCCCAGGAAAGAGATGGTTCTTTTCTCTCGACGTGTGGTAGGATGCTTGGGGCAGGAGTGGCAGTGGCCTTGTGGAATGAGAAGTTTCCTAGTGGGGCTGACGCTGTGGCATAGTGAGTAAAGCTGCCGCTTGCGAAGCCAACATCCCACTTGAGCACCGGTTTGAATCCGTTTCTCCACTTCCGATCCAGCTCCCTGCTAATGCGCCTTAGAAAACAGTGGAGGATGGCCCAAGTGCTTGGGCCCCTGCACCCACGTGGGAGACCTGGAAGAAACTCCTGGCTCCTGGCTTCAGATCAGCCTAGCTCCAGCCAGCAGATGAAAATTCTCTCTCTCTCTGTAACTGCCTTTCAAATAAATAAATTAATTAAAAAAAAAAAAAAAGAGGAGGAGAAGAAAGAAGGAGTAGAAAGAAGAAAGTAGTTTCCTGGTGACCTGGGGCCTCGCAGCCTTGAGCCAGGCTTTGAAATAGCCCAAGGTGGATTTTCCTTCTGTTTGCATCTGGGCTACGGGAAATTCAGCCTGGTGTGTGGTCCTCCCAGGCCTTCCCGGAGAGGATCCTGCCTCCCTGCCTTCCTCCCCAGCCCATTTGTTGTGTAACCACTGTGGGCTGCTGGAGACATCAGTGGCTGAAAATATTTTTTTTTAATCTGCTAACAAAGAATACTTCCGGTGTCCCACACTGAGGAGCTGTAAGCTTTCTAGCAGAGATGGGCGATCAGGAATCCAAAGACGAAGCCAGGAATAAATCGCAGCCTCCTGGCAGTCCGCTTCCTGGGTGGGGTCATTGCAGCTCGCTCAGGGCGGGCAGGTCTGCCCTGGCTCTGCCTCCTCGTTGCAAGGCTAAGGTCCCTCTGGGAGAGCGAATCTGGCCTTTCCTTTGTGACCCAGCCACGCCAGCCTGAGGTTCTGGAAGCCTCCTCAAGGCTCTGAGCCTGGCGGGACGGCAGTGTCCCATGGGAGCCCAGCTCTGTTCCCATAGATGAGGAACCAGAAAGGAGGTGACTCACCCCAGGTCACAGCAGCATGAATCCTACCTTTCCGCACCCGGGAGGGGGAAACCCCACCTGTCGTTTCCAAGTGAGATGGCCTCGTGGGACGTGCCCAGCCATCCTGAGATCCGCGCCTGCACCGGCTGTGAGCATGAAGTCATCGCCTGCCCCCAAATCATTCTGTGTGCCCCGCCCACCCCACCCCCACGCAGACCTAGGTGTTAGTCACTCCCTGCTCTGTCCTGGCTCCCACAAAAGAGGTGCCTACTGCCCCGCACGTTTTTCATTATTTTATTAACTTTTCTGTCACGCTCTCTGTAAGGTAGGTATGAAGTCCTTGGCCTTCTTACATGGGAGGGGCTCTGCCCACCCCTCCTCAGTGTTCAGGCCTATTCCCTCCCTCCTGGCTCCTGTTTCTTCTTCAACGAATGAATGTGGGGGTGGGCACTTGGTGGAGTAGTTAAGAAGCTGGTTAAGACCCTCAGTATCCCTTGTCAGGTCCCTGGGTTCGAGTCTCAGCTCCACTCCTGACTCCAATGTTCTCCTAATATACACTGGGAGACAGCAGGTTAATGCTCAAGCAGTTGGGTTCCAACCACCCACACAGTGGATGTGGATTAAGTGTCTGGCTCTTGGCCTCCACCTGGCCCAGCTCTGGCATTGTGGGCACTCGGGGAGTGAACCAGTGGATGGGAAATTGTGTATGTGTGTGTGTGCATGTCTGTGTGTGTGTCTTTATCTCTCTGCCTCTCAAAAAAAAAAAAAAAAGGAAAGAAAGTGACCACATCAAGGGGCACATGGGGTAGGAGGGGTTGGCTTAGGGGTCCCATTTTGAAAGAAATCAAACTCTGATCTCAATGCTTCTCAAAGTACGGTTCTAGGACACAGGCCCTGGAATTACCTGACAAGTGGTTCATCATCTGAGGAAGAACCAAGGCGGGGGTGGGAGGAGGTCTTGATATCTGCATATTTATCAAACACTCAAAGTATGTGCAAACTCAGGTTTGAGAACAGAGAGGTTGAGTTCCAGCCTGTGCAGTTAACACCCGCAGTACTGGGTAGAGAAGGTGTTTAGATAAGACAGGTGCACTGGCCTCCCTTGGGCCTCCCTTGGCCTTCCTCACTGAGCTTCCTGAGACTACAACCTGGCTTCTTTTATTATTATTATTATTTATTTATTTTTGACAGGCAGAGTGGACAGTGAGAGAGAAAAACAGAGAGAAAGGTCTTCCTTTGCCGTTGGTTCATCCCCCAACGGCTGCTGTGGCCGGCACACTGTGCTGATCCGATGGCAGGAGCCAGGTGCTTCCTCCTGGTCTCCCATGGGGTGCAGGGCCCAAGCACTTGGGCCATCCTCCACTGCCTTCCTGGGCCACAGCAGAGAGCTGGCCTGGAAGAGGGGCAGCCGGGACAGAATCTGGCACCCCGACTGGGACTAGAACCCGGTGTGCCGGCACCACAGGTGGAGGATTTGCCTATTGAGCCGCGGTGCCGGCAACCTGGCTTCTGCACAGTGAGTTTAATATATAGTTCACCTTCTCAGTGCTCCTCCTTGTTCTTTCTCACTGGTGCATGATGTTTGGTGTTTATATTGTGAAACAACAAAGAAAAAAAATTTGTGAACACAGTGTAGGGACCAGTCTTATCCTGCAGTTGCTGAACGTCCTAGATCTGCTGTGATGCAGGCTCCAGAGGTCCTCCACGAGCCCTAATGGTCTCCCCAGCGTGCTGGTTCTCAGTCTGAAGTTTGATCGTAGGTGCTGATGTGCTTTCTGTCAGAGGAGCTTTGTACTTCTGGGGTCCCCAGAGATGACGCCAGGAGTTCCAGCTCAGTGTGGATCTCTCACCAAGCCTCTCGGAGGCCAACTTTTCCAGATCCGTTCCACCCCTGCACGCCGACCTTCTGATTTGTACTCTTGGTGTTTTGCATAGTTATTTTGAAAGACAGGTGGTGTGTGTGTGTGTGTCTCTTGTTGTCCCCGTGATTTTTCACTGCATATTAAGCAAACATCAGAAAATTATGCAGGGCTGGCACTGTGGCACAGCAGGTAAAGCCGCAGCCTGTCATGCTGGCATCCCATATGGGTGCCGGTTCAAGTCCCAGCTGTTCCATTTCCAATCCAGCTCTCTGCTATGGCTTGGGAAAGCAGTAGAAGATGGCCCAAGTCCTTGGGCCCCTGCACCTGTGTGAGAGACCTGGAAGAAGCTCCGGGCTCCTGGCTTCGGATCGGTGCAGCTCTGGCCCTGGTAGTCACCTGGGGAGTGAACCAGTGGATGGAAGACCTCTCTATCTTTCTGACTCTGCTTCTCTGTAACTCCGACTTTCAAATACATAAGTAAATCTTTAAAAAAGAAAACTACAGTATTGCTATATTCCTTAAAACAAATGCTGTTTTTATGTTATTGTGTCTGCCTACACTCATTATCCCTGTGCATATAAAATTTTACACAGGTCTAATCAAGGCTTGGAAACCATTTTCATTCTCATTTATCTCAAATTATTTCATCTGCAGTTTTCCATGGATCTACTTAAACTTCATTATGACCCTTCTTAATGGCAAAATAATATTCCATCACTTGTTTTTTTTTAAGAAGATTTATTTATTTATTTGAAAGTCAGAGGTACACACAGAGAGGAGAGGCAAAGAGAGAGAGAAGTCTTCCATCTGCTGGTTCGCTCACCAGTTGGCCACATGGGCTGGAGCTGCGCCAATCCGAAGCCAGGAGCCAGGAGCCAGGAGCCTCCGCCCAGTCTCCCACACAGGTGCAGGGGCCCAAGGATTTGGGCCATTGTCTGCTTTCCCAGGCCATAGCAGAGAGCTGGATCAGAAGTAGAGCAGCCGGGACTCAAACCAGCGCCCATATGGGATGCCAGCACTGCAGGCGGTGGCCTTACCTGCTGTGCCGTAGTGCCGGACCCCTTCCATCACTTTGATAAAGTGAAGTGTGCTTCACCCATCGTCTTTGGTAGGGCATTTGAACAATTTAGATTTTCATCACACTGGATCAATGTTGCTTTTTGTATCTTTAGACAAGTCAGTTTTCAACTTTTGACCAATTTCCCAGGATGGCTTCCCTAGAAGGGCATTTTCTGGGATCCAGTAGATTTTTTTTATTATTTTTATTTTGAGATGAGAGAGAGAGAAAGAAATGGATGGACAGACGGAGAGCTGCTACCCACTGGTTCACTCCCCAAATGCCTGCATTGCCCCCTGGCTGGGGCCAAAGCCAGAAGTAGTCAGGAATTCATCCAGGTCTCCCAAGTGGGTAGCAGGGACCTAAGTACTTCAGCCACCCCTGCTACCTCCACATTAGCAGGAAGCTGGAATGAGGAACCAAAGGCAAGACTTGAACCCAGGCACGATAATATGAGACACGGGCATCTTAGCCACTAGACCAAACGTGCACTCCCACTTGGACTTGGAACCCTTGGAGGGCGAGGACTGCACTTGCAGCTTCACAGACTCCTCCGCCCGCTGCTCTTCCCAGGACGGAAGTCTGCCCACCATGAGGGTCCTGCGCACGTGTGCGCTGACATTGTAGGAGCTGTCTGTCTAGACAGGGATTGGTGATCATTGCTCAGGAATAATCCTGTAGAGATTTGGCTACCAGGATGTGCCATCTGTGACGTCTGGGGCAGGTGCCTCTGTGCAGTAGGCTGGCTGCCCACATGCAGCCACAGTTTGATGTGGCTGGTGCTCGTGGAGGATATTGTGGGTCCTCATATTGCCTAGAGTGAGCATGGAAGACTGGACTGAGAAAGTCTAAGACTTGGATACTGAGCCAAGGTCAGATCTGACTTGTGTTTCCAGGACATTGGGAAAATTTCATTTTAAACTATATACATTCAATCTACAGGAAAGTTTATGCCCTCTTAATAGGGGTCCTCCAGGACCTCGGTGCTATAAGAATGGTATAATGCGGGCAGCATGGGCACCTGGAGTGCCCTCAGCCCCTCCTCCCACTCACTAGTTGTACATCAAAGGGCAAACCACTTGACCTCAATGATTTCCTTGGAGGCTATACAGGGCAGCTATGTTAAGACTTTGGAACTCCACAGTTACTGTGAAAGCGCTTCATAAATACAAAGCAAATACCGGAGTTCTCTCTTAGTGTTTGGGTTATCATCAGTGCCTATGCGAGAACGTTTGCTTTGCTCATTTGAATGGAAGCCATGACTTAATGGTTTCTCTATAGAGCATCAGGTGACTGAGATTAACAGGTCAACCTAGTCACATGTGGAAGCATTATTTCAATCATTACATATGGAATGCAATGTCATGGGTAAGACACTCATTCTCTATGGAAAGAGAAGAGAATTTCTGGCTGGGCACCAGACTCTTCCCTGTTCATGATTTCATTCAGTCTTTACTACAACCTTGCATGATAGATAATTTTTCCCATGTAATGAAACAGAAACTACTGAAGCCATGCCTCTGTGAGTGTTTGAACTCTGTCCCTGGAACTCTGGATGAGTAATGGGTAGAGATAGAGATAGGAGGTTCTATGGCAGGGAGGAAATACAGTAACAGCTTACTGTGTGCGTGAGTTAGCTATTGCTGCGTGACAAACCACCCCAAAAGGCACTGGTTTAAAATAATACATGTGTATTTAGCTCCCGAGTCCATGGATGACTTGTTGAGCTTGTTGGTCTTTCTGGTCCAGAACATCCTCACACAGCCTTCCGTGGTCAGCTGTGGGTCATCTCTGGGTTCACTTGTTGATCTTGGCTGGGCTTTCTTACAAGTCTAGGCCTCAGCTGGGACAACAAGGCTGACTCAGTTCTGCCTGCCTGAGTCTCTTATTGTTCAGCAGGCTGCCCAAGCTTGTTCTGCTGGTACCAGCAGTAGCCCGAGAGAGAGCAGAGGTGGATAAGACCTCTCAGGGCCTATGTTCAGAACTGGCCACTGTCACTCCTGCCCAAAGAGAGGAACAGTATTTTTCTTCTGCATACATGTAATCCTCAGAACACCTCTGTGAGGTCCAAACCACTCGTAGTTCCACTTTGCAGATGGGTATATTGAGGTCCAGAGGGGTTAAGCCAACATGCCCAAAGGGATGACAGTGCTTGGTGGCAGAGGCAAGATCAGAACCTACGACCCACTCTCTTGGCTGCTCATGCCTCACAGTGAGATGTTTCTGCAGTGTGGCCCTGGAGCAGGAGGAGATGGGACACACAGACCTGCATGGCTGCCTATGCCGCTCTGGCAGGTGAGGAGGTGCTAACGGATGGGGCTCTGCAGGATGGCAGAGCCCAGGCCGGGCCGCTGGCCCCCACGCCACTGGAAAGACTAGTTTGGCTGCATTTAATTTTTCAGAAAGGTCCCCTGGCTGGGACTTCCCATGTCTGGCTCGGTCAGAGAGCTGTTTGTCTGGGAAGAACTGGGAAGCCCTTGGACCCAGGACTGCCGTGTCAGCTCAGCATTGTCACAAAAATAGCCCTTCTGGGGAAGGCAGGTACTTCCTCTGGCTTCATTTCCCCCAGCCCCGCCTGGCCCTCAGAAGAAAAGACATAGACGCAACTGCTCACAGGATCACACCCGTGACTGGCGAGAGCGAGAGCGCTGGATGGGGGCTCACCAGTAACAAAGGGAGGAAATGAATATGCAGTATTGGTAATTATACTGTACGCGTCCCAATTTGTATTTCAATATGTCATTTCCATAATAAAACTGCCGAAGCGCGCAACTAATGACACGGACTCATGTCAGAGAGTTGAGAGGGGAGGAGGGACAGAGGCTCTTTTTCTCCTTAATAACAAAATTGCCTTCAGTGAGCTACTCTTTCATGGCAGGCTGGCTGTTCACAAGGCAGATGTGTTCCAGGAGATGAAGCTGCAGCCCACGCCTTTTCTGGAGAAAGAGTCAAGTTTGACCAGCCAAGGGCTGGAGCTCCTTGGGTTCCATCACTGTGTGGAGCTATTCTCCAGGCAGGGATGCAACCTTAGGCTGGACAGGAACAAATGGAGGTGCCGTGCCTCCAGCTTTGGAAAGCCCTTAAGACAAAAGTGTGAACTAGCCACGGTCTTGTGTATGTGGTCCATCCAAGGCCCCTGAACTTACCATACTACTAAAAAAACGCCCCTGCCTCTGCACGTGCTATTATTTCCACCCGGAGCGTGCTTTCCCTTTTCTTTGCCCGCCTACTTGTTGGCTCGTGTGAACGTGGCCTTGTGGGTACCTCCCTAGAAACCAGCCCTGACCATCAGGTTTGAGAGGGGGCTGCTCACTCCTGTCCCTGGGCTGATGCCTGCAGCGCTTGCCACACTACTGGCAGTTGTCATTGTACTTCTGTTCTCCTGCACTGGGCTATAAGCCCCCTGAAGGCAGAGGTGGTCAGTCAGGGGCCCTTCTGGGGAAGGGGAGGAGGATCAACTGCCAAGGCTTTCTCCCCCAACTCCTTGCATGGTCAGACCTGCCTGTCTGAAGCTCGCTCCCCCACTTACAGGTGGTATAGTGTGGTCCTTAGGAAAAAGAACACAATCAGTGTCTGGGCATGAAAAACTAATACTAGTGCCCCCAGAGGTGTCTGTGCTTTGCCCATCAGAGACCCCTTTGTGGATACTCTCAGCTGAGTCTCTCGTAATGACACCATGAAGTAAGCACCCAGCACTATACTTACTCCTGTTTCACAGTAGAGAAATCAAGGCTCCAAGAATAAGCAACTTGCCCAAGGTCACACCGTGTGACCATGGGTTGAACCTAATTCTTCGCGTCCAGCTCCAGGGCTCCTCCCACTGCGGTGGACGATGTCACAGGTGGTTTCCCGAAGTAAAGCTTTCATCAGGCTGAGACAGAACCAGAGGCACCCAGAGCTCCCGCTTGTTGAAGAAGGGAATACAGAAGGGTACAAAGTCATAGCACAAATTTGCCACCAAAGTGATGCTGGATGACCATTTTTTCAAAATACTCACTAGTAGATTTTGATTTTTGGAGTTGGAAGTTTTGGGCAAATGACAGGAAATAAGGAAGGTTCTCTGGCTGCGGGCCCCAGCACACATTTCTGAGTTCAGTCTTCGAATTCTTCAGACACTCCCCTCCATCCACCACCTGTCCCCAAGTCAAAGATTGCACATAAGCTTCACCAGCATAAAACAAAACTAAATCAGTCAACAAGCAAATAAGAAAACGCTTTCTTCAACCCCATCTTCCTTCTCTGTTCTGCACCAGACTTCTAGAAAGCACATCCTCGGGGTCTCCACGTTTTCTCCCCAGTCGGCTTGTCCGCTCCATCTCTCGATCCACCTGCTCCCTTGAGACCCTCCTTCCCAGTCCTGAGCAGTTGTGTCAGCCTCCTCAGGCAACTCTGTAGCTCCTCCTGACTCAGCTGGTACCCCCACAGTATACACAGGTCCCCAGGTTACACACTGGTCACTTGTCCTCTCTGCTGTGGGGTGACCAGCAGAAGGAACCTCACGTGGGCTGTTATCTGCTCCCTTAAATCTGAGTCCCCTGGCAAACTTTCTGAGGATGGAAGAAAGAAGAAAGGAGGTAGATGGGCATGGGCTGTATTTACTTATTTATTTTAAAATATTTATTTACTTATTTGAAAGGCAGAGTGACAGAGAGGCAGAGGTCGGGGGAGGGGAGGGATTCTTCCGTCTGCTGGCTTACTCCCCAGATGGCCGCAATGGCCAGAGCTGTGCTGATCTGAAGCCAGGATCCAGGAGCTTCCTCTGGGTCTCCCACATGGATGCAGAGGCCCAAGCACTTAGGCCATAGCAGAGAGCTGGATAGGAAGTGGAACAACCAGGACTCAAACATCCCATATGGGATGCTGGCACTGCAGGCGGTGGCTTTACCCGCTATGCCACGGTACCAGCCCCGGGCTGTATTTAAATCATAGACTGTCGACATGGATATGCATGTGTGTGCACAGAAGACCTCTGGAAGGGCACACAGGAAAGCAGGCGGCTGCGTGGTGGGACTCCAGCAGCAGGAGGGTGCTGTCCTTTGCATATTGAGTCACTGTTGGTCAGTGACAGTCACTGTTTTAGATACTGGAAATGCATCACTAGATAACACAGACACACTAACCCCCCACACTCCAGATTTTTTTCATGTGTGTATGTGCCCTTTTCCAAGGCAAAATAATCATTTTAATAATTAAAACAAGAGGGGGCAAAGCATATGATTCTGTTGAATGCCCTGAACCTGCTCAAAAGAATGAAAGGAGTATAAAGGTCTATTTTTATGTAGAAAAAAAGCCAAACAACTACATACATACATACATATGTGTATATATATATACATATATATATATATATACACTGTATTTTGTGTGTATGTGTAAGAAAAGTATACATTACAAAATTCCATATGTCTGTGTTTGCACCGATGAATGCAAACACATGAAGAAAAATCTGGAAGGATTGTAGTAAGTAGTGGAGGGTGTGTGATACAATGAATGAAAATTATACTTTTTACACTATTTCTAAATCATTGCAAGTATTTTTACCAAAGAAATGTAGGCTTTTTTTTTTTTTTAGATTAAAATGAGGACCCTGTGACCCCAAGGCCACTGCTGGTCCTGAAAGTCTGTCCTGGGGAAGGTGATGTTTGTGCCAGCCCCTGGCTTGGCCCTGGCAGCCCAAAGCTAGCCAGGGCCTAACAGCTTCTCTTCTCTGCAAATAAAGAAAGTCTGATGGCTTTGAAAACTGAGAATGCTGTACCTGAAGATAAGGCCGAAGCCCTGGGAAGGCTGGAGAGGGTGGGAGAGCCAGGGGCGCTGCGACAGACCACATTGTTGATGGTGTCATCCAGGCCTCTGCTCCAGGAAACAACAATGAAAAGATATTGGCAAGTTTGACATGGAGGAAATTGCTTTCTTCTGTAGGAAAGAGGAGTTCTGTTTTTGAGGACAAAAACCCACTTGCCCTGGCAAAATGCTTCATTAGGAGATAAGCCAGGCAGTGCAGGGAGGGGCGTTGCTGGCCGGGGGTCCTGTGTGCGGCTGCTGAGTCGGGGGTCAGAGCCGTGGCCGGCTGCTGGACGAGCAGTGAGCCATTATGGTCAGGGCTCTCTGGACAAGCCATCAGATCTGTCTGGACTTTGGTTTGCTCATCTGTGAACTAGGGACTGCAGTCTCCACCCCACTAGTGGGAAAGCAGGAAATGGGACTCAGCTTTTCAAGGTCTCTGTGCAATGCCCAGCACCAGCCCTGCCTGGTGACTACCGGCTGCAGTCGTCACTGGGTAAGTGGCTAAGGACAGGGGTTGGAGGGTACGATCACAGGCCACGATTCCCAGCTCCCCCAGGCAGCCTTCGTGGGACTTGAGCAATCTCATGACTTTTAAGTGCCTTAATCTACATCAGTAAAATGGGGATGCTACTAAAATCCCTGTGCAGATTAACTGAGGTACTACCCACTAAGTAACCAGTGCCCAGCCCAGAGCAGTTGGCACTTGGCACATGGGAGCAGCTCCTAAGGAGAGCAGTGATGACCAATGCGAGGCGAGCATGGCCAAGGACTCAAAGCTGTCTCTCTCATCAGCCAATCTCAATCCTGTTAGGTTGGAAGAGATACGGAACAGACTTCCCTTCTTCCTGCTGCCCAAACAGATAAACAGAGAAGAAAGAGCTGCTGCTCCCTGTCCTCTGCTGCTCCCGTAGGAGCGCTGGGCCCCAAGGCCCTCAGCTCCCTGGCTTTGGGACTAGTGCCTTTCCCCAGACGTGGCTCTAAGGCAGTCTACCCAGAGACCCCGTGATGTGGATTGAGAGCCCCCTTGCTGTATGGCCCAGGAAGGCCCCATTAGATGGAAGATGGTGAGGTGAGGCCTCTTCTGCGGAGGAGTGGGCTGGAAATTGTCCAGGGGATGCTGGGTGGGCTGGCGCCACTCAGGGTTACTCCTTGCCCAGTGGCGCCGGCGGTGGAGGGCTCCCTGCACACTGCCTTCCACTATGGTGGTGGTAATTAGGGCACCCAATATCTGAGTCCCTGATATCTGAGTGGAGTGGCCCATTAAAGGGGTCACCACAACCCCTTCTTAGGCACCCATGTCTAAGGTACAGACTGCCACGGGACAGGTAAGCTTAAGGTTAAGCCTAAACCTTAAGCGGTAACTACAAGCTCTTCAGGAACCAATTATCAGCTCCTTGAAAATTCAGACATCATCCAAGCAGTGGAAACCCTGTGTGTGTGCTGGTGGCTGGGGAGGGAAAGGGGCATTTTCATTCACAGCCAAGGGGACCAAATGATCTGAGGACTGTCTGACAAAACCTTTCTATGACTTTAAGATGTGCTAGCAAATGCCCAGCTATCCCCTTCTGGGAACGTATCCTCAGGAAATAATTAAGGATGTGGGCAAAGATTTTGTGACAGGATGTTTACTGGAACATTGTTTACGATGGGGGGGGGGCGGTTTGGAATATTTGAAAACGATCTAAATGTCTGTTGGGAGACTGGTAAAATAAGTGATGGTGCAACCATACAATTGGCAGTCGTTGAAATATTATAAAAGTTTATTTGTTGGCCTGGAAAGATATTCAGAATTGCTTGTTGAGTGAAAAAAGAAAAAGGTTAGAAAATAACCTGTTTTCAGGACCGGCATTGTGGCATAGCGGGTAAAGCCACCGCCTACAGTGCCGGCATCCCACATGGGCACTGGTTTGAGTCCCGGCTGCTCTACTTCCAATCCAGCTCTCTGTTGTGGCCTGGGAAAGCAGTAGAAGATGGCCCACGTCCTTGGGCCCTGCACCCATGTGGGAGACCAGGAAGAAGCTCCTGGCTCCTGGCTTCGGATCAGTGCAGCTCCGGTTGTTGCAGCCAGTTGGGGAGTGAACCAGAGGATGGAAGACCCGTCTCTTTCTCTCTCTGCCTCTCCCTCTCTCTCTCTGTAACTCTGACTTTCAAATAAATAAATAAATTTAAAAAAAAGAAAATAACTTTTTTATTAAAAATATTTAGAATGATAAAATAACTTGTATGTATATATGTATCACATACATATGTGTGTGTGTGTGTGTGTATATATATATATATATATATAAAATGCTAAGGAGAGCATTCCTTCTGGAAGGTCTTTGTTAGAGGGACAGGCAATGCAAGCTCTTATGCAGAAAGTTTCTGCAGGCTTTTGTTGTTTGTTTTCATTTTATTTTTACTTAATATGTTTTTACTTTACCCTGAAAGAGTGGAGAAAGACCTCAAATAGAAAATTAGGTGTGTCTGTGTATATATATCAACCAAAAGTGTTGTCAGTAGCAACTGAGGTTTGGATAATTTTTATTATCTTATTTCTTTTACCCTTACGTTTCTGTAATGAGTACTTCTTTGGAAAATTTTAGGTTTTTTTTTTTAGATTTATTTATTTGAAAGAGCAACACAGAGAGAGGGACAAAAGGAGAGCTACAGAGAGAGAGAGAGAGAGAGATCGATCTTCCATCTGCTGGTTCACTCCTTAAGTGGCTGCAACAGCCACATTTGGGCCAGGCCAAAGCTGGAAGCCAGAAATTCATCCTGGTCTCTCACATGAGTGGCAGGGGCCCAAGTACTTGGGCTTCATCTGCTGCTTCCCTGCGTGCACTAGCGGGTATCTGGATTGGAAGCACAGCAGGCTGGACTCAAACACTCCCGTTTGGGATGGATACAGGATACTGGCATTTCAAGCAGCGACTTAACCAGCTGCACCTCAGTGCCAGCCATTCGTTTTTTATTGTTATTTTTGTTGTTTCTTTTTCTTTCTTTCTTTGTTTTTAAAGACAGATAGAAATCCAAGTTAGATAACCAAAGGACAACATGAGCTGGAAGGGAGAAGGTGGAGTTGAGAGAGCTCCTAATCCCAGTTGGTTCAGAATTTCGCCTGCAGGCTCTCAGGAGCCAAAGGCCATGACCTTTCCAGGGACTTTCGTGGGCACTCTCCACCAACTGCCAGGCCCTCTTTTCTGTGAACATATCTCCTTAGCATGACGGGGTAGACGTGGGCTAGACTCTTTCTGGGCAGACTAGCTCTCTGCTACATGGTCACCCTTTTTTGGTGAGCCCCAGAAAAGATAATAAAACAAGGAAACCAAAACCACTGCTGTGCAGGAGAACTGTGAATGGGGATGGGGTGGTGCCACAGGTCCCGGGACCCACAGACGAGAGTGCCAACCCGAGATAGCATGCAGGAAAAAGAACTCCTGCTTGGGCTTTTGGATTTTTGTTTTTGTTTATATTTTCATTGCAACCATTATTTTATGAGAATTCCATTAAAGTAAATACAAAAAGTAATAAATATAAATATTTATAATATAATATAAATAATATATATTAATATATAATAAATATAAGTGTTTTATAAAGTGATGACTATTAGAATATAGCACAGTTTTTTTATACCAAATATTTATGTTAGAGGAGCTCTATGAAACACTAATCCAAGCTAGATCACAGGAAGATAATTGTAGAGACAGTGCTGCGGCATGGCGAGCTAAGCTGCTACCTGCAATACCAGCATCCCATATTGGAGTATCAGTTTGAGTCTCAGCTGCTCCACTTCTAACTGTGCTCCCTGCTGATCTACCTGGGAAGGCAGCAGAAGATGGCCCAAGTACTTGTGCCCCCTACCCATGTGGGAGACTGGGTGGAGTTCCAGGCTCCTGGTTTCAGTCTGGCCAAGCCCTGGCCATTATAGCCACTTGGGGAGTGACCCAGTGGATGGAAGGTATCTCTGTCTTTCTGTCACTCTCCCTTTCAAATAAGTCTTTATATATATATATATATATATATATATATATATATATATGCATATACACACATTAGCAGCACATATATCTGTTAGTAGCACATATATATGTATATATGTATATAAATATACATATATGTATATATAATTCTAACTCTTTTTGAGTCAGAGTCTACCCATGTTGAAGTAGAATGTTGTATACTTTTGCATACATATGCAGGACTTAGGAATGGGAGACATAGTTTCCAAGGATAATTCTGATTTCCATTTTCTTTCGATTTTCCCTTGACTTATTCTTTGTAATTACATAATTAAACTTCTTTTGTTTTGATATAATTGTAAATTATTTTTATATATATTTATATATATTATATAATTGTAAATTCTTTAATAGATTTTTTTAAAGATTTATTTATTTATTTGAAAGACAGAGTTACACAGAGAGAGAAGGAGAGGCAGAGAGAGAGAGAGGTCTTCCATCTGCTGGTTCACTCCCCAGTTGGCTGCAATGGTCAGAGCTGTGCTGATCTGAAGCCAAGAGCCAGGAGCTTCTTCTGGGTCTCCCATGCTGGTGCAGGGGCCCAAGGACTTGGGCCATCTTCTACTGCTTTCCCAGGCCATAGCAGAGAGCTGGATGGGAAGTGGAGTAGCAAGGACTTGAACCAGCACCCATATGGGATGCCAGCACTGCCAGTGGCGGCCTTACTCACTACACCACAGCGCTGGTCCCTATGCCTCTCATTTATTTAAGTTTTATTTCTGCAGAGGCATATGTGTAGTATTCAGCATACTAATCCTATACACATTTGTTATGTTTAGACATATTTCATTTTTTAATATATTTTTGTTTTTAAAAATTTATTCATGTGAAAGGCTGAGAGAAGAGAGAGAGACAGATAGAGAGAGAGATCATTCATCTCCCCAAATGCCTGCAAATCAGAGCTGAGCTAGGCTGAAGCTAAGCGCCCAGAACTCCTGCTGGGTCCCCCACATGGGTGGCGGGAACCTAAGCACTCCCACTGTCACTTGCTGTCTCCCAGGATGCGTTAGCAGGAAGACGGAACAGAAGCAGAAGAGCCAGGACTTGAAGTGGCACTCCAGGGTGGGTGTGGGCGGCCCTCGCAGAGGCCTGACCCACTGTGCCGCGCCCATCCCACTCCTGATTTTGATCATTTGTGTATT
Source organism: Sylvilagus floridanus (assembly GCA_949820135.1). NCBI lineage: Eukaryota > Metazoa > Chordata > Mammalia > Lagomorpha > Leporidae > Sylvilagus > Sylvilagus floridanus. The sequence goes on from OX463235.1 coordinate 61,624,212, forward strand.
TCTTTTTTCCTTTGTCATCCTTGCTAGAAATTTGTCAGTTTTGTTGATCTTTTTAAAGAAAAAACTCTACTTCCTTGATTTTCTTCATTGTTTTTAAATTTTGGTTGATTTCTGCCCTTTATTCTTCCTTTGCTTTGGGCTTCTTTTGTCTTCTACTACGTTCTTTTTTTTTTTTTTTTTAATTTAGTTAGTTATTTGAATAAGTCACAGAGAGAGAGAGGGAGAGACAGAGATCTTTGATTTGCTGCTTTACTCCCCAGCTGGCCTCAGCAGCCAGAGCTGGTCTGGTCTGAAGCCAGGAACCAGAGGTTTCTTCCAGGTCTCCCACCTGGGTACAGAGGCCCAAGGGCTTGGACCATCCTCCACTGCTTTCCCAGGCACATTAGCAGGGATCTGGCTTGGAAGTGGAGCAGCTAGGACTCAAACTGATGCCCATATGGGATACCAGTGCTGCAGGTGGCAGCTTTACACACTATGCCACAGTGCTAGTCCCTCTACTAGGTTCTTAAGGTAGATTAAGTTATTGATTTTGAGACTTTATATCTTTTCTGACATGTTCATTTAGAGCTATAAACTTCTTCCAGTTCTGTTTTAGCATTCTCCACAATTTTTGATGCGTTATATGTTAATTTTCATTGCATTAAATGTGTCAGTTTATTTCCCTCGTGTCATCCTCTTTGATCCAGGGATTATAAAGAACTGTGTTGTTTAGTTTGCAAATGTCTGAAGATTTTAGCATTACTTTACTTGAGAAGCAGAGAGAGATGGAAAAAGACAGAGAGCTTTTATTTACTTGGTTGCTCCCTAGATGCCCACAATGGCCAAGGCTGGGCTGGAGGCCTATGCCAGGAGCTCAAAACTCGATCCGGGTCTCCCACATGGATGGCAAGACCCTAATTATTTAAGCCATAATTGCTTCCTCCTAAAGTCTACAGTGGCAGGAAGCTGGAATCCGGAGCCAGAACAGGGATTGCACCCCAGGTACTCTGATGTGTGATGCTGGCCTCTTATCTGGTTGGCTAAATAATCACCCCTGTCTTTTTTTTTTTTTTTTTGAAGGTTTTTTAAATATTTATTTTATTTATTTCAAAGACAGAGTAACAGAGAGAGATAGAGACAGAGAGAGAGGTCTTCCATCCACTGATTCACTCCCCAGATGGCCACAATGGCCAGAGCTGTGCCAATCTGAAGCCAGGAGCCAGGAACTTCCTCCAGGTCTCCCACATGGGGCCCAAGGAGTTGATCCATCTTCTACTGCTTTCCCAGGCCATAGCAGAAAGCTGGATTGGAAGAGGGGCAGCCAGGAATAGAACTGGTGCCCATATGGGATGCCAGTGCGTCAGGTCAGGGCTTTAATCTGCTGCACCACAGCGCTGGCCCCATGAGGTTTTGATAAGTCTCTGGAAATGTGTATTATAGAAAACTGTAGTTTTAAATTTCTTTGCACCAAAATAAACCTATATTTACTTTTTTACTATTTTGTATGTTGTTGTCATACACATGTTGAAATATTTCCTTTCATAGTGTTGACTTTTTTTTTTTAATTTTATAACGCTTTTATTTAAAGAATATAAATTTCCAAAGTACAGCTTATGGATTACAATGGCTTCCCCCCCATAACTTCCCTCCCACCCGCAACCCTCCCTTTTCCCACTCCCTCTCCCCTTGCATTCACATCAAGATTCATTTTCAATCACCCCTGTCTTTGTACTATTGATTTCTAGTTTGAGTCTGTGATAGTTGAAGAACACAGTCTAGGATTTTAATTATTTTTGCAGTTGAAGTTTTGTTTTGCAGTCCAGTGTAAGGTCCATCCTGGTGCTTTTCATGGTCATGTAAAAAATGTATATTTGCTATAGTTGTGTAGAATGTTGGATAAATGTCAATTAGATCAATTCTTCTGTGTCCTCGCTGATTTTCTATGTAGTTATTCTGTCACCTATTGAGATCAAGTTGTTGAAGTCTCCACCTGTAACTGTGGACTTATCAATTTCTCTTTTCAGTTTTAACTTCGCATATTTTGCAGCATTTGTTGTTTAGTGAATATACATTAGAGTTACTACATCTTTATGTATTGATCCTTTTATCATATTGTTTTCCTCTCTGTCTCTTGTGGTGTTTTTTGCTTTGAGTTTACTCTGTCTTGTATTTCTATAGCTCTCTCAATGTCTCTTTAATTAATGTTTGCATAATTCATCATTTTATCTTTCTTTTGCCAATTTGACTATTTAAGTATATTTGAAGCAAATTTCGTGTAGATAGTGAGTATGGTCATGTTTTTTAATCCATTCTGTCAATCTCTATGTTGGTATGTTAGAACATTTACACTTAACATAATTATTAATAGGTTAGGATTGAGTCTGCCATTTTATTTTTTGTTTTCTGTTTGTCTACTTTCCTTTTCCTGACTACCTGTGGGTCATGTATAAGTTACATTTTTTTAGAATTCTATTTTGATTTCTCTGTTGCCTTTTCAATCTCTCTCTCTCTCTCTTTTTTTTTTTTTTTTTTTTGACAGGCAGAGTGGACAGTGAGAGAGAGAGAGACAGAGAGAAAGGTCTTCCTTTGCCGTTGGTTCACCCCCCCAATGGCCACCACAGCCGGCGCGCTGTGGCCAGCGCACTGCGCCAATCTGAAGCCAGGAGCCAGGTGCTTCTTCTGGTCTCCCATGCGGGTGCAGGTCCCAAGGACTTGGGCCATCCTCCACTGCACTCCTGGGCCACAGCAGAGAGCTGGCTTGGAAGAGGGGCAACTAGGACAGAATCCGGCGCCCCAACCGGGACTAGAACCCGGGATGTCCGCGCCGCAGGTAGAGGATTAGCCTAGTGAGTCACGGCGCCTGCCTCCAATATCTCTTTATATAACTTTTTAAGAAGTTGCCCTAGGCATTCTACTACATGTACATAACTCTTATTATCTACTCATATCATCATTTTACAAATTTGTATGAAGTGGGATATCTTTACCTCTCTTTACTTCTTAACTCCCCCCATTCAGAATATACTTAACAATTTCTCCGGTATGCATCTAGAAAAGGAAAACCTAATTTATTTTATCCATACTTTTGTTTACTGTGGTCTTTCTTCCTTCCTGATATCCCAAGGTTCCTTTTAAAAAAAAAAAAAAATCCTTTCTGGGGGCCAGCATTTAGTGCAATGGTTAAGCCACTGCTTGGGACACTCATGTCCCATGTTGGAGTGTCTGAGTTCAAGTCCTGATTTGCTCCTGATTCCTGGTTCTGCTTGTGCACATTCTGAGTGGTGGCAGGTGATGACTCAAGTACTTGGGTCACTGCCACCATGTGGAAGAGTTGGATTGAGTTCAAAGTTCCTGGCTTCATCATGGCCCAGACCTGCCCTGGGCTATTGCAGGCATTTGGGAAATGAACCAGCAGATAGAAGAACGGAAGGTCTCTCTCTCTCTCTCTCTCTCTCTCTCTCTCTCTCTTTCAACCTCCCTTTTCAAATAAAAAAGATAAATATTTAATTTTAAAAATTCTCTTGTTTAGAGAATTTTTAAGTTATTCTTTTAGGGTGTATCTACTGGTAATAAATTCTGTTAGTTTTTTGCTTCTCTAAGAATGCCTTGATAGTCCCTTCATCCTTGAAGGATATTTTCACTGGGTATAGGATTTTCAGGCAACAGTTCTTTAGGCACTTGAAGAAGATCATACCCCTTATTTATGGCCTTCATTGTTTATTTTTTTTTTAAGATTCATTTTATTTATTTGAAAGGCAGAGTTACAGAGAGAAAGAGGTAGAGAGAGAAAGAGATCTTCCACCTGCTAGTTTATTCTCCAGACAGCTTCAGTGGCCAGAGCTGGGCTGATCCTAAGCCTGGAACCAGGAGCTTCTTCCAGGTCTCCCACCTGCGTGCAGGAGCCCAAGGACTTAGGCCATTCTCTACTGCTTTCTTAGGTCATAGTAGAGAGATAGATCACAAGTGGAACAGCCAGGACTTGAACTGGCACCCATATTGGATACTGGCACTGCAGGCAGCAGCTTTACCTGCTATGCCATAGCGCTGGCCCCCTTCATTGTTTTTAGTAAGAAACATGCTGGGGCCTGCGCTGTGGCGCAGTGGGTTAACACCCTGGCCTGAGGCGCTGGCATCCTATGTGGGCACCAGTTCGAGGCCTGGCTGCTCCACTTCCAATGCAGCTCTCTGCTATGGCCTGGGAGGGCAGTAGGGGATGGCCTAAGTCCTTGGGCCCCTGCACCCACGTGGGAGACCAATAAGAGGCTCCTGGCTCCTGACCTTGGATCGGCATAGCTCCAGCTGTTACGACCATCTGGGGAGTGAATCAGCTGATGGGAGACCTCTCTTTCTGCCTCTGCCTCTCCTCTCTCTGTGTAACTCTGACTTTCAAATAAATAAATAAATCTTAAAAAAAAAAAAAAGATGCTGCCATTCATATATCTTCTTTTGAAGATAAAGCCTCATCTTTCTCTGACTACTTCCAAGACTTTGTTTTAATTTTCAGAAGTTTATTTATGGTGTTTCTTGGCATGGATTTCTTTGGATTGATCTTTTGGGGGGCTCACTATCTTCTTGCATCTGTAGGATACATCTCAGAATTTGGGAAGTTCTCAAGCCTTACTTCTCCAAGTACTCTTTTGGCCCATCCCTCTTGTTCCTCTCTTTCCAAAACTCCAATGTCGTGAATGTTAGATCATTTATTATAGTTCTGTGGTCTGGAAAACTGCTTATTTTTTTCAAACAACTTTCTTCCGGGTGTTGAGATTTGTTAATTTCTATTGTCTTCCAGTTCACTTACTCTTTTTTGTCTTTTCCATTCTGTTAAACCCATCCACTGAGATTTTTATTTTGGTTGATGTACTTTTCAGTACTAAAATTTCCATTTGAGGCCGGCACCATGGCTCAATAGGCTAATCCTCTGCCTAGCAGCGCAGGCACACAGGGTTCTAGTCCTGGTCAGGGTGCCGGATTCTGTCCCTGTTGCCCCTTTTCCAGGCCAGCTCTCTGCTGTGGCCCGGGAGGGCAGTGGAGGATGGCCCAGGTCCTTGGGCCCTGCACCCCATGGGAGACCAGGAGAAGCACCTGGCTCCTGGCTTCGGATCAGCGTGATGCGCCGGCTGCAGTGCACCGGCTGCAGCAGCCGTTGGAACCAATGGAAAAGGAAGACCCTTCTCTCTGTCTCTCTCTCACTGTCCACTCTGCCTGTCAAAATAAATAAATAAATAAAATTTCCATTTGATTCTTCTTTATATCGGCTATTTCTTTGGTGAGGTGTTTTAAAAATGTATTTCCAGCTTGTTTGTAATTGTGCACTGAAACATCTCTGTCATTTAGATTTTGACATCTATTTTTTAAAAAGATTTATTTTATTTATTTGAAAAAGTTACAGGGAGAAGTAGAGACAGAGAGAGAGAGAGAGAGGTCTTCCATCTGCTGGTTCACTCCCTAAATGGCCACAATGGCTGGAGCTGTGCTAATCTGAAGCCAGGAGCCAGGAGCTTCTTCTGAGTCTCCCATGCTAGTACAGGGGCCCAAGGACTTGGGCAACCTTCTACTGCTTTCCCAGGCACACTAGCAGGGAGCTGGATCAAAAGAGGAGCAGCCAGCACTCAAACCGGCGCCCATATCCAGTGCTGCAGTCTGGGGCATTAACCTGCTGTGCCACAGCACTAGTCCCAACATCTGTTTTTGAATCAATGCTTTAATTGACAAATAAAGCCTTATATGTGAATGATGCACAATATGATGTCTTGAAATATGTATAATTATGTATCATATATTTATCTTTTGTGGGTAGAACACAGTTTTCAAGTATTGTACATTGTTATTAACAATGGTCACCATGCTGTACAATATTCTTCCCAGCTAACTGCAATTTTGAAATTAAAAAGTCTATTTGAAACATAGAGACAGACAGACAGACAGACACACACACACACACAGAGGCAGATATAGAGCTCCCGTTTCATTTACTCCTCAAATGCACACAATAGCTGGGCCTGGGCCTAGTCCAGGAGCCAGGAACTCAAACTGGATCTCTCACCAGGGTGGTGGGGAGCCAACTATTTGAGCTGATCCCAGCTACCTCTGAGCATAAGCATTAGCAGGAAGCTGGAATGAGAAGTGGCGCCAGGACTCAAACTAAGTCACTCCCATGAGTGATGCAGATGTCCCAAGAAACAGCTGAGCCGCTGTCAGATGCTTGCCCTGCATGTTTGTTCCCTGTGATTGCTCTGCCACCGTTATGGCAGGGGACGTGGAGAGGCGGAGGGTGCTGCCTTTTCTTGCTGGATGTCCAAGTTCCTCTGTCAGCCTCTATTGACAACTGAGGAGAGCGCTTTGTTAAATGTGCAGAGATGGGGCTGGCACTGTGGTTTAGTTGGTAAAGCCACCACCTATGACACCAGCATCCCATACTGGTGCCAGTTTGTGTCCCAGCCGCTTCATTTCCAATCCAGCTCTCTGCTAATGACCTGGGAAAAGCAGTGGAAGATGGTTCAAGTGTCTAGGTCCCTGTCACCCACAAAGGGGGCCTGGATGAAATTCCTGGCTCGTGGCTTCAGCCTGGCCAGTGCTGGCCATTGTGGACATCTGGGGAGTGACCCAGCATGGAAAGTTCTCTCTCTTTCTCTCTCTGACTTTCAAGTAAATAAATAAATATTTAAGAAAATATGTCAGTAAATCTTTTAAAAGAAATGTGCAGAGATGAGAATTCCCCCTGTGGGCTCCACTGACTCACAGGGGAGGACTCTCGTGACCAGCTGGTAGAATGGACTGCCCAGCTCTCTGTCTGGCTCTCTGACATCACAAGCCAGAGGTGTGGGGAGCCTTGTCAGAGCCTGGCCAGGGTGGAGGTCTAAGCTCCCCACTTAGCTTTTCTGGTGAGAGTGTGGGTGAGGTCACAGTTTGTCTGTGGTGCTTGGCTGGAGTAGAGTGGTTATTATCTAAACATTTTTGTCATGCTGGGCTGTTCCTTTCCTGGTCCTTTGACTTGTGAAAACAGGCTTTTGTTGGCCTATTTTGTCTGTTTCTTGGTGTGTCCAGGTTGCTGGATTCTTCAGCTCCAAGTCTGGAACTTATGAGGTAAAAATAAAACCCAGAGAATTCACACTGTGTTGTTCCTTGGGTCTGAGATCCCCAGCCAATCTGTCCTCCTCTCTTTGCCTTTCAGCCTTCTGATGTTTGTTTTACACATAATGTCCAAAGTTTTGTGTTGTGTTTAGGAGGAACAGAGAAAAGTATGTCAACTCCCATCTTCCTGGAAGTAGAATTTCTTTCCTCTCTGTTTTTATTTATACCTCTTAACCATAGCAAAAAACAAAACAAAACAAAAACCCACTGGAATTTCAGTGCCATTCCAATGCTTAGCATAACTCACCAACATTTTCAAGTACTCAAAGTCCTTTGCTAAGAGAATGTCCTCGTGAGATATTTTGGGCCCATCTTTCCAGAAAGAACATCAAACCTGAAATATTCAAAGTGCCTCCTCTTTGGGTAAGTCTGTTCCCACAGTTAAATGAGCCCCATCAGATCTTGAGGGCTCTGTACTCAGAAGGGCTGTCCTAGACAACACCAACAGGACCAGCTGTGGGGTCCTGCTGTCCAATCCTCGACTGCTGGCTGATCATGTCCCCCAAATTAACTGTCTGCAGCATCCACCCCGACCTTTGGTCCCCTGGAGGTGCTGCCTAAATTCTAGCCTGGCTTCTTTACACAAGGCAAGTTACCAAGACCAAATCAGAAACAAGTCTCTGAATATTATAAATAAAGGAGGAGTTTCCTTTGAACCGGACTCCTTTAAACTGTGTTTTCCAGAAGTTTCCTGTGCAGCTTCAAAAGGAGTTCGTGACCACTTTGATTAGACTTTATCTCACGTCCTAACGAAGACGGCATTTTCTCAGAACACCCATCAGCGTGAACACCGGCCAGTTCTGTCTCCTTGAAAATGAAGCAACACAACTCCTCCTCGGTATCCCTGTAAACACCATGGCTTTCCCCACTAGGGGTGAGCGGCAGCTGTTTCTCCAGCTCTGGGCCCTGTTAGCAGAAAAATTTGTGCAAACCCAAAGAGGACTTTTCTGTAGGTTCCTAGTTTGCTTTTAGGTCCACCCTGATACTGAACAAACACAGTCAAAATGCTGTCTGTCACAACCAGACAAAATGTTGTCTTTTAGTGCACAATTGTTTTGATTGTTCAGGGATCTGGAGAAAGATAGTGGTGGTGGGGTGCATGTGTGTGTGTGGAGGGATGGATAATGGAGACAGATGGCCAATGCAATTATCACTAGAAAAACAGGTTTGTCCTTCAAAAATGACAACAGCAGTAGACTTTCAATGGCAGGTGAAATTTGAAAAAGGATTAGGAAAGGATTACCTAAAAGAAAAAGAACAGGTGCATCTGTGGTGCTCCAGTGGGGGGGGGGGGGCAGTGGCTCCAGCTTTTGAATGACACCCTCAGAATAGCCCTTTTGCATGTCAGTTCCATTTTCCACATGGATCTTGACAATGGTCAGTGTTAGTTAGGTTTGGGTCATCTGAAAGATGATCAAGAAGTGGAATGGACACCAAGATTTTCCTCCATTCCTTGGAGGGAAAGCGTAACTTAAAGAAAAGGGGCCTGGCATTGTGGCACAGTGGGCTAAACTCCTGCTTATGATGCTGGTATCCCATATTGGAGTGTCAATCCCAGTCTTGCTTCTGCTTCCTGCTAATGTGCCTGGAAAGGCAGTAGATGATGGCCCACGTTCTTGAGCCCCTGCCACCTATGAAGGAGACCAGGATGTAATTCCTGGCTTCTGGCTTTGCTCTGGCCCAGCCCTGGCTGTTGCAGCCATTTGAGGAATAAACCAGCAGGTGGAAGAGCTCGCTCACTCGCTCTCTCTCTCTGCCTCTCTTTCTGATGCTCTGCCTTTGAAATAAATACATTAAAAAAAAAAACAGTAGTATGCATTTTAGCAAAGCAGATGAACATCTGTTCCTGAAGACAAATCAGGAGACCCCCAATTTTCAAAGCTCTGCCACCTGGGTAAGCGCCTGTGCTCCACTCAGAACCCTGGGGATAGGCAAGAAAGGAATCTTAATTCACTAGGCAGGGCGGCTGTGCAGTCAAGGCCAGCCATTCAACAAGGAAACTGACCACAGCGCAGTACTGGTGGAGGCAGTCATCTGGCTTATACCCATTTTACAGATGAAGAAACTGAATCCTGAGAGGTGCAATGACCTGCCTAAGGTCATGACTAGCTACTGGCAGTCACAACTGGAATTCAGGGAGTCAGGTCCCTTTTGTCTGTCTTAGCCCCTTCCATTATGCTAATTATGCTATTAGTAATCCAATTTTAATAGGCTTGGCCTATATATTCTCCCTCAAAGCCTAAATGTGAGGACAGGGGGGTCTGCAGTCCTACCCCTTAGGGTCAGCAGCCTCAGCTCTCCTTTCACTGCCAAGTCTTGGGAGAGGAAGGTCTGCAGGGGGCTTCTAGAAAAAGCAGTTGTGCTGAAAGAATACCAGCTACTTATTAATGCTTCATCCAGACCAGGGACCACGCTAAGTGTTTTATGAGCATTATCCCATTTGATCCTCACAATAACTGTGTGAGGTCAGGATAATTATCATCCCCATTTTGCAGATAAAAACTGAGGTTTGGAGAGGTTATATGACTTGCCCGAGCATATGTACCAAAGTAAATGACAGAACTAGAATTTTAGCCCATCTCAACGTAGCTCCAGATCCCAAGTTCTTGACCCCTGGGTTGCATCACTTCTCAAGGGTGACTATTCACTCTGAGCTCCCCAGGAGAAATCTGGATTTGCTTCATTCAGGTCCAGAAGGGAATTAAATGTGACTTGTGCCGGTTTGGCTGTTACAGGATGGAAGTGGGGGGGGGGGGGGTGGCCGGGGTCCCCAGAGGGCACTGAATTCCCTAGAGATGGTGCTGGGTAGCCCACTGCGGCCCTGAGGGACAGTGCTTGGAACACAGCCTGGCCCTGCCAGGATTCTAACCAGCTAGGGCTCTGTGATGTGGCCCCGCAGAGCTCTGGGAGGCAGAACCTGGGGTCAGCGAGGTTTGTCACATGCCTCTAGCCCTTTCCCACCAGGCCTTCCGCATTCTTCTGTCCCTGCTCTGTCCACCAGATGGTGAGGTCCCCTCTGTCTATGGTTCCCAAGCACACAGTCCCATCTGAAGTGTACAGTTACTAGGATTTAGGTCCGATTTCCAAATCTTCTGAGTCTGGGTTAGGCTTCTCAACTAAGGTGCCAGATAATATACCCCATTCTCAATTAAGTTTGAATTCCAGATGATAACAAATAATTTTCAGCATGAACATGCCCCAAATATTGCATGGGTCATACTCATACTACAATATGATTTGTTTCTCATCTGAAAATCACACTAAGTGGCCATCTGGTATTTTCATTTGACAAATCCATGATCCCAGCTGCCAGGGACTCAAGTGCCTGATCCCCGGCTGAGCACCTACCCTTCCCCATGCACTGATGCACTGCTCTCAGCCTCCCAGCCTTGGTCCCAGTCCCCAGTGGCACCTGCAGGTGCCTTCCTGGAACTCTCTGTGGCGCCTGTCCTCTATGACAGCCGCGGTGCTAATAGTGTAAAGGGGAGGGCAGGCACCCTGGGAGGTCACTGTGGGTGCTGATGGGAGGTTGGTAAAGCCTGATAAATGACACTGGAGATGCTGCCTACTCTTGAGCTGGCCCTGGGTTTGGCAGGCCTGCGGGGAGAATGGGATGCTCTGGAAGAACTCACACCTGGGAAGGGAGAATCCAGGGGGTTTTTTACCATAAAAAAATGTCAGTCTACAAACTAGTGAGGATTTGGAACAAGCACCCTTATTATGTACTTAAACCCAATTAGCAAGACTGCATACACTAACAGCCAATCAGGAGCGGCTGGAGAGAACGGAGAGAAGGTCAGTGGACATGAACAAGAAAAGAGATGTCCTGCTGTGCCAGGCTGGAGCCCCAGCTCTGCCATTTACCAGCTGTGCCTTCTGGGTTAAGGTACTTATATTTCCTCAGTCTTCCTCATCTGTAGAATGGGAGATGATGGTAACACATAGTTCATGGAGTGATTATGAGGAGATGGATTTGGGCCTGGAATATTTGAAGCATTGTATTAATATTAGCTCTTAAGATTATGATATGTCTAAGCCAACACGGGGTCATTATATGTATTTGTAATGCACTCGAAAGTGTTCATGTCGTAAGAGTGTAGGATGAAAATTAAAAGGAGACATTTCCTTAACATCAGTTCAATATGAGATTTATAGAGCCCAGCTCTTCCAAGATTGAAATGTGAACCATGGGGGCTGGCGCTGTGGCTTAGCAGGTAAAGCCACTGCCTACAATGCCGGCATCCCATATGGGCGGGGGTTAAGTCCCGGCTGCTCCACTTCCAATCCAGCTCTCTGCTGTGGCCTGGGAAAGCAGCAAAGGATGGCCCAAGCCCTTGGACCCCTGCACCCACGTGGGAGACCAGGAAGAAGCTCCTGGCTCCTGGCTTCAGATTAGCCCAGCTCAGGCCAGGCCACTGTGGTCATTAGGGAAGTGAACCAGCAGATGGAAGACCTCTTTCTCTCTCTCTCTGCCTCTCCTCTCTCTGTATAACTCTGACTTTCAAATGAATAAATAAATCTTAAAAAAAAAAAAAAAGAAATGTGAACCAGAACCAGGAAATGGAGAATTTCCCAATTCCAGCCTCTGAATTTAGAATTTTCTATTCAATTCTAGTTTAACAATGATACAATTAAGTACTGAAAGTCTAAAGTGAATCCTTGTGACTGTTTGCCAACGTGTTACTCTCATGTGCCTGCCTGTCTGGGATGGGTGTTTTTAGGGTGTAGTTACATGGAAACAGCCTCTGATTAAGTTTCTGACTTTTCCAGGTAGGTTATAATTTCAGACAGTTGTTTTGACGTGACTCCTTGGCAAGGCACATGTATAACTGTGAAATCTTTTGACTTTTGTTAATTAGAATGACATTTGAAACTTTTAAAAGTTGGAATTCCTAGGGCCAGCACTGTGGCATAGTGGGCTAAGCCTCCGCTGTGGCACTGGAATACCATTTGGGCACCGGTTCAAGTCCCAGCTGCTCCTCTTCTGATCCAACTCTTTGCTGTGGCCTGGGAAAGCAGCGGGAAATGGCCCAGTTGCTTGGGGCCTTGCACCCACATGGGAAACCCAAAGAAGCTCCTGCCCCTGACTTCAGATTGGCCCAGCTCTGGCCGTTGTAACCATCTGGGGAGTGAACCATTGGATGGAAGACCTTTCTCTCTATAACTACCTCTCAAATAAATAAAATAAAATCTTTGAACAAAAAAAAGTTGGAACTCCTCTGACACGTAAGGTAGTGTGCCTTGCTGTTTCACAGCACTCTAGTGGTCAGTTGTATGCAGACAAGCATTAATTTCCTACGTAAACAACAGCAGAGAAAAGAGAGGAGACAAGGCTTCCTCACTCTTTTATGACTGCTCCCATAATGCACCAGACAGGGCTGGGGAGCCCTGCTTCTGCCAAGGGCTAAGTGGATGTTTATAACTCTGTTCGCAGGCCACACAAAATGATCAACTTAGAAATTAGCCTGCTCTAGGTTTGTTGAATTTCAAGTTCCACCTGAGGTCGACTTGGCAGGGTCAGACCAAATGATTGCGCTAGGCATTCCCCACCCTTTCCTTCTGTATGGGCCTCTGGACCCTGGCCCTGGCTCGGAGTTTACATTTGATTGTTGGAAGCCACAGGAGTTCTTGTCTTTGGGGACCTATGCCTGTATCTGCATGGACGTACTTCGGTAAGAAATCAACCTCGCTTGGATGGGAGCCCTGGGTGTGTCACTGCTGCGGTCCCTGCACCTAGAGCAAGCCTGGCACATGGAGGATTCTCTGTGTCTTCTGATGGAACAAATGGGAGCCGATGTTGGGGATGTGCTCGCACGTCTGCTGGCCTTCACGTATCTGCTGCCACTTGTGTGCTCAGCAGCTTCACCTGGGAGAACTGCACTTTCCACAGGAAAGGGAAAGGGACAACTTGCAGGCCCCTGGCATGAGAGAGAGGGAAACGAAGAAAGAGAAAATAAGCTCCACAAATGAGGAGAGAGGGGGTGGTAGGCAGGTGTCCAGGCAGGGGTCAGGAACTAGAAGCAGCAGATTTTGCATCTGAGGGGGTCTTCAAAAAGTTCGCAGAAAATGTGTTACTATAAAACTATGCACGGATTTCAATTTTTAAAAAGACTTATTTGTTAATTTGAAAGAGTTATACAGAGAGAGATGAAGAGAGAGAGAGAGAGAGGTCTTCCCTCCGTTGGTTCACTCCCCAGTTGGCTGCAACAGCCAGAGTTGTGCCTATCTGAAGTCAGGAGCCAGGGGCTTCTTCCAGGTCTCCCATGTGGCTGCAGGAGCCCAAGGACTTAGGCCATCTTATGCTTTCCCAGGCCATAGCAGAGAGCTTGATTGGAAGTGGAGCAGCCAAGGCTCGAATTGGCGCCCATATGGGATGCTGGCACTGCAGGTGGTGCCTTTACCTGCTATGCCACAGAGCTGGCCCCATGGATTTCAATTTTTGTTTTGCACTAAATGGAATTTTTTTTTGAGAGAGAAATGTGAGAACTTCACACCCACTGGTTCACTCCCCAGTGCTTGCAATAGCCGAAGCCAGGAGCCTCCAGCCAGGTCTGCCATGTGGGTGGCAGGAACCCAGTGTTTTGAGCCATCACCACGGCCTTCTGTGTTGGCAGGAAGCTGGAGTCAGGAGCTGGAGCCAGGTACCACAATGTGGGACACAGGCATCTTAATCAGGGTCTTAACCCCTAGGCCAAACACCTGCCCTGACTTGCCTTTTAAATTCTCTTTTCCAGGAACTTTCAAAATTACCCTCATATCCTCCAATGTGGGGAAGAGAGACTGTTTAGTCAGTCCAGTGGTTCATTAACTGGGGTCCCGGACCCCCAGGCCTTCTTAAATACAAAATTTTTCTTGTTTGTTTTCAAGAAAGAACCAATGGGATATGGACTTTTCACAGAGATAATGCAGATCCAATGACTTAATAAATCTGGTAAAAATATTTGTTTTCGGCTAGAATTCTACCAGCCCAGCGTGGTTACGCTGATTCCCCCATGCTGACCCAAAAGCCCCAGCGGGCAGGGACACCCTGATCTGAGCTGAATTATGGGGAATGACCATGTCTCTGCGCCAATGCAACCCTCCCTTCACAGGTGAGGACCCTGTCACCCCAGGTGGTAACATTATTTATCTCCAAATCACACAGGAGCACAGTAGAAGAGCTGGCCCAAAACTAGTCTTCTAACTCTTGTCCCCATCTTTTGGTCATTTCTTCCTTTTGTTTTTCTTGAAAATCTTCCAGGACTCTTGGCATAATATTTCATGACACAACACAGCTTCCAAAGTCCTTTTTATTTACCCACTTTGCAGATGAGAGCACTTAGGCTGTGAGAGGGTAAGTGGTTTATAGAAATTCAGCCAGGTGCCACTGCTGTGGCGTAGCTGGTAAAGCCACCGCCTGCAGCGCTGGCATCCCATATGGACGCTGGTTCGAGTCCCAGCTGCTCCACTTCTGATCCAGCTCTCTGCTGTGGCCTGGGAAAGTAGTGGAAGATGGCCCAAGTGCTTGGGCCCCTGCACTCTAATGAGAGACCTGGAAGAAACTCTTGGCTCCTGGCTTCAGATTGGTGCAGCTCCAGCCATTGTGGCCTTTGGGGAGTGAACCAGTGGATGGAAGACTCTCTCTCTCTCTCTCTCTGCCTCTGCCTCTCTGTAACTCTGCTTTTCAAATAAACAAATACATCTTTAAAAAAAAAAAAAAAAAAGTCCAGCCGGCTACTTATCAGGAAGCAGACCCTTTGTCACTTGCGAACTACCTTTCCCTTCACCTCCTAATGCCTGATGTCTCCTCCTTAGAAATGGGTTTCTTTAGCTTAAGGCAGCTCCCATCTTTTACTCCGGATGTCTGGGAAGAATCGTATTTAAGCTAGTGTCAGTCACTGATACCTCAGTGTGCTTCCATTTAGACTCTTTTGCTGAATTCATTTTTGAAATACGGAGATGCTAAAGAAACTGGGGCCTGGGGACTGAGACGGCACGCTAGAATAGGGAGGTGTGGTCTCAGGTCCCTGCCTTCAGCGCCTGGGGATTTCTGAAAATTCTCCATCAGAGGCATCCTGTTACAGAGGGGTCTGTATCGGCAGGATTTTGTCACCAGCAGTAAGGGCAGGGGGAAGGGTGGCCAAGTCGCGGTATGTTTTGGTAAGGGGACCTCAGCCATCTGGCTCAGTGGGTTTCTGGGTTCTCCACAGAGACAGCATTTAGATGGTTAATCTTTAATGTGAGTGATGCAGGAATCGTTCTTGGGGACCGTGTCAGATGCTTCTTGCCACAGCAGAGCAGCGCAGCCATGAAGGGACAGCTCCGAAGCTCCAGCCGGGCGCTTTGTGTCATGCATGTTCTGTGCTAGGTGCCAGGATCGAGATGCAAGGGGGAAGGAGGTGTGCCCCTGTCCTTGATGAGCTCATAGTCTAATGAACCCAGAGTTTGGAAAACCTAGGAATTGGCTCAGCCAGGAGGGGCTTGCCAGACTCAGCGGTCCAGGAGACAGGAGGGCCTAACCCAGGACAGCAGAGATAAAGCCCCAGGAGCAGGTGACTCCAGCGAGTTCCACCATGGGTGTGTGTGTGTGTGTGTGTGTGTGTGTATCCTCTGCCCATGGCTACAGCCACCGTGAGTGTGTGGGTGAGAGTGAGGGTGTGGGGAGTGATAGAAGCAGGCCTGGACAGCACGTTCAAGCCGAGAGAACAAGCAGAATCTTACAGTTCTTGCAGCAGCCATTCTGCTTCTATCCTGCATCTCCTGACCCACTGTTCCTCCTTTCTAATAGGTGAAGGCCAGATTAGGGCCCCCCAAAGAGAGGGGGCTGGGAGTCAGCTCTTCAGCTCCTAGATGAGGGCTGCCTTTCCCAAGAGAAGGGTACCTAGGGAAAGCATGGCTAGGAAAGCCCTGGGGTCTGGATCCGATGACAAGCCAGGGACGGGTCTCCATACAGTGTTTACCACATCTGAGTACAAAGACGACAGGGCAGAGTAGTGAAGACTGTCTGGGACACTCTGGCAAGATGCAAGGGAAAGCTAGGGATGGTGAGGGAAGAATGGACGAGGCAGGAAGGGCAGGGCTCCCGCCGGAAAGCCCAAACGATCCGTGACGGCCAGAAGAGCATCCCATCCGAGAGGGAAGATGGGGAGGTCTCCATGGCAGCCTTGCTGTTGCCTTCTCAGTAATTAACCAGCCTCTGTGTACATAAAGACTTAATTATAGGCAAAACAACTCCTTTGATGTAAGAGTATAGAATGTCTGGGGGGAAAGCGAGGTAAATAAAAGAGAGAACAATCTTGCTTTAATATGCAAACAAGGTCAATGGAAAAATATTACCAAACAAGCACGTGGGACACTCAGAAGGTTGGGAAACCTGAATGGCGTGCAAAGGCATTGGAGGCCGACCGACCAGGAGCATCCCGGCTGACACCACTGGGCATCTCTGCTTTTCCCTTGACGAGTTCACGGCTTCTCATCAGAGTAGCTGTGTTCTCATCCCCTACCTGTTCTCTGCAGAAATTCTCAGCAAGTTTCCAAAGAGGCCCGTTTACTTCTGGAATCAAAGCCCCAGAGAAAGGAGGGGTTGCAAAGGGTTTGAATGGCTCCTCCTGGGAAGCAAAGCGAATCGGGAATGGAGCTGAGCTTGTAATCCAGCATCCTGGATGCCTGTCCTGTGATAGAAGCCCCCAAACCCCACTCTTTATGTTGGGGCCAACTTTATTTGAGAAATCTGTTAATTGGGGGTGGAGAGGGAGGAGGGAGAGAGCAAGGCGATGCTAATGTGATTTAACACTGGATGGGCTCTGAAAAGGAAACAAGGAAGAGGCTCTGGGCTTCAGCTCAGCACATTTGTAGCTCCACATACGTGGTACCAACATGAGGGAGTGCAACTAAGCTATACGCACGACTCCCGGGCACAATGGCACAGACTTCGTGGAACAAAAAGGCATTTCTCCTGCCTCCACTGTGTCTCTTGTGGTGCCATTGTCTGGTGCTAAGAACTCACATAATAACAAAAAACAATGCCCCTACGATGGGGGGAAAACTTGATTTGGCACCAGCCGGGGTGTTTTCCATGGGAATGGTGGTGGGGGCTCTGGCCGACTGTGGGAATAGTGCAAATCAGCACTTTTTTGTAGATTTTTCTTCAAGCCATTGTTTATTTTGGCTTTGGTAGGATCCGTGGCCCAGCTTGAGGATTCCCACTGGGCTCTCTGAAGCTTACAGACCTAGGAGAGATGGAACAGGGATTAAATAAATAATTACCAAACACCCTTTCTCTGCCTTGGCACCATGTGTAGGGTGTGCCTCTCTCGGCGGGTATATATCCATACATGTGGGTTCCAGTGTCCTATACTTGATCCATCCCACCCATTACTGAGGAATTAGAGAAGCCAGAGTTCTCTCTGGGTTCATCGTCTCACTATCATCTTTCATTTAGGGCAGGGAGCGACAGTTTTTGCAAAATGACATTGGATTAAGCTTGTTTGAAGCTGCATAAGCTAGGCCTTCCCAAAGTCTGTGGACATTTGAACGCGAGTGGCTTAGGTTGTGTTCTGACAGAAGCAAAGGAGTCAGTAATTGTTTTGATAATGGAGGATGAACTCGCATCTCATGGCTTCTAGAAGCTTCTACTTTACTCTGGCCAAAGGACATGGAGCCCAACCATGCCAAATTTGTCCCAAGTTGGGAAGTGAACAAGGAGTATGTGTAGCATTATGTTGTAGCCCCAGATGTGAATACACTGGCTTTAAAGTGCCAAGTATCGATGCTTTCACTTGTACCAATCGCAAGCTATTATGGCTTTTAAATTGCACAGGGGCTTAAAGGCTCTGTGTATGTGTGTTGTGTGTGTGTGTGTGTGTGTGTGTGTGTGTGTGTTGGGGGGGCATGCTTAAACTTACTCTGATGTTTATACAGAAAGCATTTTACAAAGAAATGCACTTTCTGGGGCCGGCGCTGTAGCACAGCAGGTTGGCACCCTGGCCTGAAGTGCCAACATCCCAAATGGGTGCCAGTTCTAGTCTCAGCTGCTCCACTTCCGATCCAGCTCTCTGCTATGGTCTGGGAAAGCAGTGGAGGATGGCCCAAGTGCTTGGGCCCCTGTACCCGCATGGGAGAAGCACCTGGTTCCTGGCTTCGGATGGGCACAGCTCCAGCCTTGCGGCCATCTGGGGAGTAAACCAGTGGATGGAAGACCTTTCTCTCTGCCTCTACCTCTCTTGTAACTCTTTCAAATAAATAAAATAAATCTTAAAAAAAATGCACTTTCTCTCATTTTGTCAAAGTTCCCAGGGTGAGCACAGCACAACTCCAGGGGGCAGCACTCTCTGAGTCTGCTCTGTAAATGGTTCCCCTGGAGGAAGCCTCCTGTAGATGGGCTTGTGCAGAGAGGTTTCCCAGCGAAGTGCAGACACTGTATCCTGTTCCTGCCTTAGATGTGAGCTGCATCAGAGCAGGGGGCTGGACTGGAAGAAGAAACATTCCTATAGGCCAGAGTGTGGGAAGTGCAAATGCGGTTTAATCCGCACAAGCCTTTTATCAGAAGTTTCAAGGATGTGAAAACTTGGGTTGAGACAGGTTAAGGAGCTTGCCCAAGCTCAAAGTCTGTGTGCGGCAGCGCTGGGATCTGAACCCTTAACTATGGAGCTCCAGTACAGCCCTCACCTGTCCCCTGGACCCCCACTGCACGTCCCAGGGCTGGAAAACATCCCCGCTGGGGACTGCCTCGGCAGGGAAGCAATGTCAACTGGGGTAGGGGCTTGGGAGCCAGAAGGAGGAACTCAATTGGGGGGAGGGGAGGTGGCTCCCCGGCTGCCGCCCCTCCTCTCTGCCTCCCGCAAATCAAAGGGAGCCAGGTGTGGAGCACCCTGGTGTGAGCTTTGCACAGCTGGACCAGGGCTGGGGAGGAGTGTGGAGAGACATGCTTACATCTCCTCCCCCTTCCTGGAAAATAACTGCGTGAGAAGATCAAGGGAGCGAGTCAGTCTGTAACCGTGGGCGGCCCCAGGGTTTCGCTAGGCCACGTGGAGGCACACACAGGTGTGCATGTCCAAGTGTGTCCTCAGGAGCCTGTGTGTACAGAAGAGTGTATGTATGTAGAATTGTCTGTGTGTGTGTGTGTTTAGGAGTGTGGGGGGAATGCATGTGTGTAGATGTGTGTGGAGTCTGTGTGTGGTGTGTGTAGGAATGTGTGTGGTGTGTGTAGGTGTGTGTGCAGTATTATGGAGTATGTTGGAGTGTGTGTGTAGGAATGTGTGTGTGTGCAGTATTATGGAGTGTGTTGGGGTGTGCGTGTGTAGGAATGAGTGTGTTGTGTGTAAGTGTGTGTGCATATTATGGAGTATGTGTTGGAATGTGTGTAAAATGTGTGTGTGCATAGGAGTGTGTGGGGTGTGTAGGTATGTGTGGAGTGTGTATGGTGCATGTGGAGTGTATGTGTGGGAGTGTGTGTGGGAGTGTGTAAAGTGTGTGTGTAGGTATGTGGAGAGTGTGGTGTGTGGAGTGTTATGTGTGTGAGGGTAATGGAATATGTGCAGCGTATAAGAGTGTGTGATGTTTGTGTAGGAGTGTGTGTGTAAGAGTGCGTGGAGTGTGTGTGTAGGAGTGTGTATGCAGTGTGTGGAGTATGTAGGAATGTGTGTGTGGTGTGTGCGCAGTATGTGTGGGGGAGTGTGTGTAGGAATGTGTGTTGGGGACAACGAGTGTCAGGTTACATGTGATGGTTCAATTCTTCCTATTCGGATTGAGCTTTTATTTAAAAATAAAAATAATTTTAAAAAATATTAAGTGGTAGTTCCCATTATCAGGGAAAACCATGTGCCAGGCGTGTGCTGGGCGATTTTTTTTTTTTTTCTGGGAAGCAAAAACCCAGCCATCGCAGGAGTTTGCTCCTCTGCAGGTGCACTCCGAGCCGAGCGGCGGTGCGATCTGGGCAGAGGCGGGGGCGGGCAGGCTGCGCCGGTCTCCGCCTTCTGCTGTGGCCGCTCCGCCGGCGGCCGCCTCGCGCTAGGACCCAGCGCCGGAGCGCCTCCGTCCGTCCTGTAGGTTCATTCAATCTCCCATACACACAGACCCACAGCGAGACCGACACACACGCACACCCGCGCGCACACACAACTGCACGCCGCCAGCCTCCTCGGGAAGTCGGGCCGGCTCCTCGCCCCGGCGCCTCCTCCGCTCCAGCCCGCCGGCTCTCCCTGGGGGCCCGAGCTCGGCCGGGCCGCGAAGCCCCCCGAAGAGCAGGAGCCCGGCTGACCCCCAGCTCCTCCATGGGCAAACGCGGGCGGCCGCGCAAGGAGGCGCGCGGCGAGGGCGCGGGGCTGGCCCCCGCCGCGCCCCCGGCCATGCCCCCGGCCACGGCCGCGCCCCAGCCCCCGGCCCAGCCCGAGGAGCCCGCGGGGGCCAAGCCCAGGTGCCCCTTCTCGGACATTTTCAACACCAGCGAGAACTCGATGGAAAAGCACATCAACACTTTTCTGCAGAACGTGCAGATTCTGCTCGAGGCCGCCAGCTACCTGGAGCAGATCGAGAAAGAAAACAAAAGTAAGTTTGGGCCCCCCCCCCACGCCGCCTCGGTGCCTGGCTCCTGCTTCCTCGCCCACTTGGGCGACCCCTGTCGCCTGCTCGGCCTGCGCCCCCAACACACACACACTCACACACACACACACACACACACACGCAGCCCTCGGCGGTGCAGCCGGTGACACCGGGGAAAGGACACGCACGCACGCCCAGAGCTGCCGGAGATGTAACAAAGACGAGCGCGGGCAGCGGGGCCTGCGGTGCGTCCGTGTGTCCGTGGCGCGCGGTGCTGTTTGCTGACAACTGCGCCCCGAGCTCAGCTCTCCGAGGTCGCCTTTCTTCTTCTTCTTCTTTTTTTCTTTTTTTTTTTTTCTGTTTTTGTTTTTCTGGGAGCCTGCTCGGGTAGACAAGTGTTGTTTTCCCGTTCTCGTTCCTGGGTGGGGTGAGGATTAGAAGCCGAAAGTTGGACACCGTCGGCAGAGCTCAGGGCTTCCAGAAAGAAAACACACAGGCGCGCACCACAACAATAACAACCGCGGGCGGCACAGCCTCCACGGCGTGGGCGCGGGCTGCTCCCTCCCCTCCCGCAGCCGGGACTGGGCTCCGGCCCTCGCGTCCTCGGACCCAGGCCTCCGCGCGCGCCCTTCGTCCTGGGGTGCCACCGCGCCCCCTCCCCAAGAAACAGGCCCTGGGGCCGGGGAGCGCCGGCAGCTCGCCCGGGTCCCGCCGCCCTGCGCCGGAGAAACTTGGCGAGGGGGACGCGGCGAGAAGGAAACTTTGGGATCTAACAGAAACAATAGTTGGGGGAAGAAGGTGTGGGCTGTGGTGTGTGGTTTCTTTATTTTCCTGGAGACGGCTCCCGAGTGAGTGCGCAGGGCCAGCAAGGCGAACGCCTTCCCGGTCGGTGTCTCTCGCCCCCCCACCCCCAGATTCTGGTTGCAGAGCGATGCATGGGGGGGGGGGCAGCAGCGCCGGGAGCCCCACCCCGGCCTGGCTTCCTTTTTGTGTTTGTTTGTTTCATTTTTGCCCCTGCCAGCAGGGTCCCCCAGCCCTCCCCAGGCAATCGACTCGGCGCCCTAACGGGGGTGCGCGTGTGCGACGGCGTCTCGGGCACGATCCTTGGAATAATAGCTGTGGGCAGGAGGAAGGGGCCGGGCAGACAGACCGACAGACGGGGGAAACCAGGACGTTCAGGCAGTGCGAGCAAGTGGGACGATCGGTGGGACGGGGTGGGGGTAGAGAGAAATGCGATTGCAACGTGTCAGGTATCGCACCCCCCCCAACACAACAGCAGCAACCCTCAAACACAAAAACACCTTCGCAGAGCCACACGCAGGGCCTGCGCGGTGAAGGGAGCCAGCGTCGGCCACGCAATTGTGCGGGCGCTGTTAGGAGCACAACCAGGGCTGTTGTCGGGAGCCCGGCGGTGCGTTCCGTTCTTTCTCTTCTTGCCTGTTTTTCCCGGAGTGCCTGGGCTGCGGGAGCTGCGCGTCGCCGGCTGTGCGGTTATTCCTGCGGGGGGCAGGGGGTGGGCTGGGTGTGCACTGGCCTGGAGGGGAGTTTCTCAAAAAGCCCGAGCCGGCGGGGAGCTGGCCGAAGACGTGGTTTTGTTTGCTGTGTTTGCTTTTGATGCGGGGGGGGGGGGAGGGGCGCGATTCCTTTAGCAACCCCCCCCCCCCCGTCCCAGGTCTCCGGAGTCTTCCCGGCGGCGCTGGCTCTGAGCGGGGGTGCACCCGAGAGGGCACCTTGGCACTGCGTGGCCAGCCTGACCCCCCACCCCAGGAGGTCTATCACGGAGGCCGCTGGAGCTTCCTCCGCGTCCCGCACCCGCAGACAATTGGAGCCCTCCCCGCCCCACCCCCCGCCGCCCTGGCCGCCGCCACCTCCTTGTTTACCCCGTGCCGGGGCTCCGGCGTGGCCACCAGTCACGTAAGCAGAGAGCCGGGCGCGCCGGCCCGGGCTGCCCCGCGCGGGGCGGGCCCGCGGCGGCAGAGTAGGGCGCGAGAGGCTGGCGGAGCCGAGGGGTCCGCGCAGCAAACCCACCGGCCCGAGACAGGGGCTTGGGAAAGCCTGGGCGCCCCAAGTCAACTTCGTGTGCGTAATCAGCCCCCGGCCCTGCAGCCTCCCTCCTCCGGCCGGCTCCCCGCGGGACTGTTTTTAGCTCTCTTCGCCGCCGGCGTTTAGCTCTCAATGACGTGATGCCAACGACCCCCAGATTTCCCCCGAGAGCGTGGGTCGCTGCGCCGTGCCGGCCTCAGCACGGGAGACCCGGCTCCAGGCCCGCGCCCCCTCCCCAACAGCTTACGCAGCCGGGGGTGACCTCCAGCAAACTCTGTGCGACCATCCGCCCGGCCCCCGGTTCTGCCCCCTACAAACAGGAGCTCGGCCCACCAGGGCCGCGTGGGCTCCCCACTCTCCGGCCCGCCCCCCGCTCGGGCTGGGGCTCGCGCACGGAAAACGGCGGGCCCTGCGTCTGGTTTCACTGGGGGCGCTTCTTGGCGCTGGCGGCGCTCGCCGCTGTGTTCTGCTCGCTGCACACAATGCCCGCGCGTCACGGCGGCCCGCGTGTGCACAGCAATAACGCGAGTCGGGGGGCGGGTCGTGCGTGCGCCGGGCTCGGGCACTGCGGGTCGCTCCGCGCGCGCGGGGGCTTGTTTTGCTCCGGAGCTCCGCTTTCCGAAACGCTTACATCATTCGGTCGTTGGGGGAGGGAGAGGGAGCTGGGCGTTCCGATAGGATTCCAGCGTTTCCCAGGTCTCTGGGTTTTGGACCCTAGCAAGGACCCTAGCTTCTTCATCATTAGTGTGATGAGGGGGCTGCGGGGGCTCGGGTTGGGTTTGCTGTGCAAGTCTTTTTATTTTTATTTTTTAGGTCACTACTGCAAAGGGCAATGCTGACCGGCTCAGGTGCACAACCTCCCCGCCTTCATTTCGGCGAGTTCCCCTGTAATCGCTTGATCTCAGTTTCTCCGCCTCCTCCTCCTCCCCCTCCCAGCTAGAGACACATGGTTTCCACATGGAGACAAACTTCTTTCCTCCGACTGGACTTGACCTAGCTGCATCGTTCAGCCAATAGGCAGCGTCCGTTCTCTCTGACGTCACGCGTTGCTTAGGCCGGAGGCTAGGGGGTGGGACCAGGACTGGAGCCAGGCTATCTCTGGGAGCTGTCGTGCAGCCAGCTGGTCCAGTCCCTTCTTAAAGGGACGCTGTTCTCCCCGGAGACGAGTGTCGGGCCTCAGTGCTCCATTTCGGGTCCTGTGAAGCCTTCCCGAGACGCTCTGACAGGCAGGCAGGCGCACGTTCCGTTTTCCCTGCTGTTGGCGAAGCGCTCGCTTGACAGGAGTTTGCCTTATTTTCCATTGTAACCAGAACGGCTTTTCACTGCCCGCTGAGGTTTCCGTACTGGGAGTGTTCACCAAGTTGTGGTCACAGTGCTGAATTATTTCCAGTAGATGGGGTGAGTTTTCTTGGGGGAGGAAGGAGTTCGTGTTAAGCCACCCGGTGTTGGCAGCCCGCTGTGTGCAAAGCATGGGATTCCCTAGGAAATTGACTGATGTCGCAACATCGAAGGCCTCCAGAGAGATAGCAGTCATGGGGCTGTGGCCGTGGTATCACACTTCCAGAAACTAGAAGTCCCCTCGGATAGTATCCCCTGTATGCACTTGGAGAGGGGGTCAGGGTAAATGCAGACTGACTAATCACTGGAGAAAGACTTAGTCCCTGTTTTGGAAAAAGAACTGGAAGGGAAAAGGAGGCGCACTGAGGGCCGCTAGCTGGCTGGCAGGTGAGTGGAAGAGGCTGTGGTGGCGAGAAAGGTGTGCAGCCCAGAGACAGCCTTGTCCACGCGCAGGGGGAAGCTGGCTTTGGAGGCAGCGCCTGACACCGGGAAGCAGCCAGCTCTGCAGTGGCTTACCTGGGCTGGTGGGCGGGGTGTTTTCCTAGGGGCTGGGGCAGGCCAAGCAGCAGCCTCTTCCTCCTGCTGGAGGAAGCTGCTGTTGTGTGGTGTCACTGGGCCCCACCCTGCCTCCCTGCCCTAAGCTCTGCCCCACCGTGAAACCTGCGCTCCTGTCCAGCAGGTCCACCAGCCAGCCGGCCTCACAGTCATGCCTCTGTGCTTAACTCAGATCATCCCTCCGTCTAGATGCCCTCATTCTCTTCCTCCCTGGGGGTTATCTGTACTCGACTCCCTTAAAGACTTAGGTCAGCTCCCACCTCCTCCACCAAGCTTCCCCTGGCTATTTCAGCCCACTTGCCTCCGTTTCTTAAGTCAGAACAGTTGAGAGAATGTAGGCTTTGCAGTCACATGGAACAGGGGCCCAAATTCCTACTCCACTGCTTATTGGTCTTGTGACCCTGGACAGGAGTCACAGCGTCTCTGAGGTTCCCTTTTTGTTGTTGTTGTTTTTGGTTTTTCTGTAAAAGGGGTGTAATTTTAGAACCACCCTCATATCATTGCTGAATAATTAAATGAAGCACTGCATTGAAACATTTAAAGTATCTGAAATATAATAGGTGCTCAGTGAGAAGTGACTTCTCTGAGCTTTGATAAACAGTCCTTGCAAGTCGCTCCTGGCTTCCTGTGCAGTAGCTTTATCCTCACTGGGAGATTATTAGCATCGAAAGGGAGAATATCGTGTACAGCATTTCAGCATATGCCATGCTTGCATGTAGCATACCTCTGGCATACAATAGCCACTTGATATGAAGTGGGTACATTTGTAATTTGCTGGCTATGGCACCGTGATGAGATTTGGAAGCCAGGGGCCACATGGCCAATATTCCGATGGCTTGGAGGACAGTTGGTCTTACCGTTGAGTGGTAAGACCAGGACCTGCAAGGAGATAGTAGGTCAGGCTCCGAGAGCTGAAACTGTATTCTGTCTACTGCTATGACCCTATGACAAGCTACTGGCTCAGAAAGTAAGGGACTGGGGCAACTTATGCTAAAAGGGAAGATGGTTCCAGTGGGTCACGTTTCGGTGGTGAGAGCCATCCTGTGACGGCTGCAAGGATGTCTCAATCGTCTCCTATGTGCAGTTGTTCTCCCCCGACCCAAGTGTTGTGGGCTGATTGACAGCGGGGTGGAGTGGATGTTTGTTTTCAGTAGAGCTGTGTGAAGAACATTCTTAAGTCAGGCTTCTATTTCCTCTGCATCTTAAATTATGTTTCCCACATTCAACTTTTTTTGCAGTTTTAAATATGATCTCTGCTCGCTGGTAAATGCCAGCAGTAGGCTTTGAGGCTATCATTGTGGCTTTCAGAGACCCAGAACGCCCTGGGACTGGGCGCTCTATGAAGAGGATCCAGGGGAAGGACAGGTTTTAGGAAGCCAGAGAAGCTGGCGGGGCAGGGGAGGAAAGGGGCTGTATCACTTCCAGGCAATATAGTGTCTGCTTACCATCTCTGTCCTTGGTGCAGTCCCTCTCCCACTGCCACTCCCAGAAATGGGGATTATCATCTGGGGAGGGCTGGGGGAAATGAAGAGAGTGCCAGCAGTCAGCAGCAACCAATCGCATTGCATAAAGTCAGTACAGACTCCCATTTATTGAACATGACTGTATACAAAGTATAGGGCTCAGCGTGCATTATCTCCTCCGGTATTCACAACGATCCCAAGACGGAAGCCATTTTATTACTCCCATTCTGCAGACAGGATGACTGAGAAGCTGGGTCCCCAAAGGTCACATGGTTACTAAGTGGCAGAGCTGTGCTTCCCAGCTAGGTCTCTGACTCGCGTCTGCAATCTCAACCATATCCACGTGTACTCATTTTACAGCCCAGGAATGAAGTCCAGAGAGGTGACATGACTTGCTCAAGGTCACCAGCAACCTGAGGCACAGCTGGGATTTGAAACCCTGTGTTGATTGTCCAAGGTCTTCCTGCACACATCTTGCTCAGAAGAAATTTAGAACTGAGTTTGGAGACAGACTAGTCAAGCAGAGAGGTTTTTTTTTTTTTTTTTTTTTGTTTTTTTTTTGTTTTGTTTTTTCAGAGTTGTTCAACCCTCCTGGCCCTAACTCAAGTTTAAGGCTCCTAGGAAACACCACCCCCTCCTGCTGCCTTTCCCAAGTCTGTCCTCTGGGCATATTAGAGGACTTGGGGCTGTTGCTATGGCACCGGGGCCAACAGCAGGTTCATCAAAAGCCGGGTCTTTTGCTTTTTTTTTTCCTTAAAAAAAAAAAAAAAAAAGACTAGCCCTGCAGAAACGAATTGGCCACAAAGATTTGCATCAGTCATTGTGGCTTGTTCTGTTTTAGATCCCCCCTGCCTCCCCACCTCTCCCCCTCCCCCCGCCACTGCCACTTTCTATAAATACAGTTGGATAAATATTGATTTAAACTGGGTTTCTAGAAGAGAAGCACATGCTTGTCCTGGCATAGTCTTCACTTAGATACCACGAGTCTGTCGGGCCTGACACACCTAACCCCTGGCAGCTCTGGCTTCCAAATGACCCATTTTGGGGAGGTGAGTAGTGGTTTTGTGGCTTTTGAGTTTAAAAAAGGGGGGGGGGGTGAGGAGGGGAGACAAGTAAAAAAGCAACAACCCAGCCAGAAATGGGAATCTTCTTGCAGAATGAAGCCAGCAGTTTTGAGCAGGCCAGAATCTGGGGAGGTTGGTGGTAGTCTGGCCTTCTGGACTTCTCTCTCTCTCCTCCATTCTTTCTCCTCCACTTAGGTTTGGTTATCAAAGGAGGCAGGTGATGAGCCAGAAGGAACCCCAGGGGACACGGAGCATCCCTCACTAAAGGTGCAGGCTGAGGCCTAGAGAGGGACAGTGGCTTGCCCAACATGACATAGCAGAGGCACAACCAGGTCTCTCTGGGCTGGGTCGCAGGCAGAGCCCCAGACGGGGCTTTTGTTTTACAGGTCAGGTGCTCATAAAGTCAGCAGTTCTCAAGTCTGCTTTCCTGATCCTAGGGCGTGTCCAGTGATTGCAGAGGTCATTGCAACAGGCTCAGTAGTCTTTCAAAATGACGCTAATTTGAATTTGTCATACTTAAGAAAAATATTTCCCTTTACACTTTGGGGGTGGGTGGAGGAGCCTGAAGGTGGTGATAGTGATGAGATGGCTACCCCAAGCCCTAACCAAGGGGGAGGAATCCAAGTCTTGGGTGTGTGTTGGGGTGGAGGGTGGAGCTCCAGGCTCTCACTGCAGATGGAGGAGGAGAGGGGGAGCGGCTTCAGTTCCCCAGGGACAGACACCTGCTCCCTGACTCTACTGCTAAACTTCAGAGAAGCAGTTGTCTCTGATATTGCTGTCCTCCAGTGGCCTGGCTAGAGGTGTACAAGCTGTCAACAGCGGACTCGGCCTCTCTGGCCACAGGCCGTGGGCATTTGCCACCACCACCCCGAGCTGCAGGCTCCTGTGCTTCCTCATCTTGGCAGAATGCTCTGCTGGGTCCCTTGCTTGTGAAACATTTTGAAAATTCAGATGACTCTTGCTTTGAGCAATAAATCCCCAGGAAATGCGTATAAACAGAATCCCTTTTTAAAAGACAGAGACTGGAGAAAGCTCTTGACAAGGCCCTTGTGGCAACTTCACTGGTTAGGTGTGGAATTATGTTTTGTGCCACTCATTCTGCCTGAATTCATTAATTCATTTATTCATTAAACTGTTAGTTGAGGAGCACATCCTTGCTCTGGATTGGGCCTGTGCTAGATCCTATGAGTGCAGCGCGTGCCCTCACGGACTGTGCACCCTATTTCAGCGGCAGGTCTTAGAGATGTCTACAGTGAACCCCAGCAGTGTGAGATGGCATCCGACATGGGCTTTGTGTCTTCGGCTGCTAGTTGGGAGGACAGAAGAAGACACATTTGTCCTGAGCTTCCAAAAAGAGCACTTCCTTCCCTTTCTACTCCACCCCCCCACACACACACAGTGTTTAAAATCCTTTGTATTTTTTTGTTCTTGTGATTTTTACAGATCTGACTTAAAAAAAAAAAAAAAAAAAAAAAAAAAAAAAAAACCTCCTGAACTTAGGAAACCAAATACCTCACAAGCAGGCTTGTAAATAAACACATTCCACTCTGAGTTCTTTATAGGCGTGGCCTTCTACACGTGGAAGACTGTCCACACACACCAGCGTCCTACCAAGTGCACTGTCCCGCTCAGCATGCCCTCGGCCCCACACTGCTGGGATCCAACTGCAGTGTCTGCAATGGAAATTTAAACACAGCAATATTAGAAAGATAAACACAATGTCTGGAGGGAGAAGGAGACTGAGAAATTCAAACTAAAGCCAATAAAAGGGGATTTGGATTACCCACTATTTGACATATTTCACTCTGTATCTCTTTGCTATTTAGCAAGGATACTCAAATAAAGACAATCTGGGAGTAGACAGGCTACTGCCTGAAAGTGGAGGGGAGGCCCAGCGCTGTTGTTTCTCGCCATGGCAGGCAAGTGGGAGCTGGTGGGGTCTCATTTGTCATTTGTCCAGAGCCTAGAACTCTCTGTGGCCTCCCTTGTCGTCTCCTGTCCCTCCACCACAGCCTCAGCATCCCTGCCACGTTTCTCGGCTCCCAGGACGCTGAGGGTTGCATGCGACCTCCTTTCATTCTTTCTACCAGTTGTGAAAGTTTGCTCTCTTCCACGAATAGGTTATAAAATGTGCCAGGAGCCAAGCATTGTGCTCAGAGCTTCCACGATGAAGTCTATCAGGTCTCCAGTTCCCATTCTCCATTCCAGCTCAGGTGAGAGAGGAACAGAAACTCATAAACAGTCCCCATCTGTCTTCTGGGAGCCTGATACTGTGTCTGTAAGAGGACCACTGGCAAGTGCAGTGTGTTCTCTGTTTGCCACAGGAATGGTGACAATGGCCAGTTTTTACTGAACACTTATTATGTGCCAGCACAATGCTAAGTGCTTTATATTAAATCCTCACAAATATCCGCTAGGCTATAACATCCAATAGGGAGCTATCATTATCCTCATTTTATAGACGAGGAACGCCTTAGCCTTAGCAAGCCTGACTAACTCCCAAGGCCACACGCTAACAAATAGTGGAGCTCATTAGGACTGAAACCCAGGCTTTTGTTTTTCTGAGCAAGACCTTAGCACTCTGGGAGAACCCTCAGAGAGCAAGAAGTTAGTGAGATCCAAGACATGCAGTCTGCACTGTCAAGGGCAGGCTGAGGGCTCCCCTAGGATGCCTCCCTGGAGGGACTCCTTTTGTCCCTGCTCATCCTAGGGCAGGAAGTGGCAGCCAAGAAGCCAAAACCTTCCAGGGCTCTTAGGCTCCGGCGCTGAAGCCATAGAGGCCCCTTTCTCCGGAGGGTGATGGTCTAGGGTGTTGCTGCTTCATGTGCGCAGCACCCCTTGGGGAACTCACCCAACCAGTAAGACTCCAGTGGCTCTGTGCTCTGGGGTGTCAGGGGTGTGAATCCACACCCTGGCAGGCTGGAGGAGGCTTCCCGAAGGTGCCCCAGCTTGTAGGGCAACTGGGCTGTCCCATGCTTAGGGCCAAGGGCTTCTGCCAGGGAAGCCAGACAGGAGGCTAGGGTAGGCCGCAGACAAGCCCCAGTCCCTACATCCCATCAAGCCATGTAGGTCCAACCTCTTCCTGTCCTGATGGAGATCTAGGAAACAAGAATGATCTCAAGTAAAAGTAGGTTCACGTCACTCACCAGGTTAAAGCCCTTCAATAGTTTCTTTTGTGCCTCATTTAAAATCCAAACTCCTTACCATGGCCTTTACCTTTGCTGTTTAGAATGCGTGTAGACCGAGGCTGGACAGCCTTGGCATCTCAGGTGCTTGTCAGAAATGACACCTGCTGGGGCAGAATCTGCGTTTGGACAATTCCCTGGAGCTACGTGTGCTCCTTAAAGCTTGAAATATCCTAGGCAACTTTTGTGGTCTTCTCTGATTCCCCCCACTGACCTAAAGCCATCCCATTTTATAATTTATCCCTTCTATTTCTTACCATAATTTAGTTATTTTCCTTGCTTAGCACAGTCTGTTGGGCTAGAATGTAAGCCCCTTGAGGACAGGGTCCTTACGTTGTTTTGTTCATTCTGCTGTCTTCAGTATCTAGCTTAGCGTGCAACACAATGTAGATGCTTAAGGAATAGTTGTTGAACGAATAATGCGTTTTCTGACTTTAGCTTTCTGTTCTTGCATTTCTCATCGAGAAAGTGGTAGGAGTTCTTGTTCAGCCTAGTCTGGAATTAGCATCCTTGATTCCCAGGCATTGCTGACACTCAAAAACAATAACAAAAAGCCTCGCTCCTGCACCTCCTCCACCTCCCACACATTTCTGTAGCCTTTTAAAGCGATGGGATTGTCCTTAGTTGAGACCGTTGCCCTAACCGACCTTGTTTGATTTAATCTGATTGAATGCAACATGATGTATGCTGTGGAGTCCCAGAGTCAGAAACCCAAGGTTTGAATCTGTTCCTTGCCTGTGTATCCTTGGGCAAATCGCTGACCCTTTCTGGGCCCCGACTGCCAAACAGGAATCTCAGAGGTGTGCTGAGGATTAAATCAACTGACTGTAGAGGCAGCGAGTGGGCACGTGGTGCATGTTGTTCTAGGATCTCTGGAGGATCTGAGAGTCTTACTGTCAGGGTGGGAGAGATGGGGAGATCGCCTGTGTCTTCGGACAGGCAGAGCCTGGTGATCTGATTATCCATGCTGCCCGGGATGGAGAACTCAGACGCAGGAAGCAGGCTTGTGATTTAGTGTCCAGGGCCTGGCTGGGCCTCCCAGTGACCTCTACGAGTTTCTGCTCCTGGAAGGGAGTGGTGATGCCAGGGAGTGGGGGCAGGGCCTCTCCAGGCCAGCTACTGGCAGGGGGAAGGAGGGTAACCCAGGGCTGTGGCAAGAATGTGGGGCATCCTCTAAGCAGCAGAAGGCTGGCCTCTGGCGGTATTTTTTTTTTCCTCTCCAGGCTTTAAAATCAAGTTGCATCTAACTTTGAAAGAACAGAACATTGTAATACAGAAACCTGATAAATGCCACAAAATAGGATATTATAGTTTACTCGTGCTTTTGCTATAGATGCAAAAGTCATAGGCAAAATGTTAACCCACAGAATTGAGCAGAGCTTCAAAAGAATATTATACCGTGGCTGACCAGGTTAGGTGCCAAACATGGCAGAAAATCATGAAATCTCATGGATATGTGATGACACATACAAATTAAAGGAGAATAATACATGACTATAGCGACAGGTGGTAGTGAGTCTTTTGAAAAAGGTATTTGGAAGGGGTTCCCAATGAAGGCAACTACTTCAATACAGCACGCTGTTGATTTGTGGGGGTCTTTTAATTAAAGTGGGAGAGTGAGACTGGCCCATGGCCATCGCCAGCAGAGAGGGAGCTGCTTCTCCATCTCCTATCCTCGGGGAAGAGTAAGCCTGGAACCTGGAACCAAAGCAGCCTGGAGCCCTCTGCCATGTGACTTGATCGTGATATTTACAGGTTGAAAACTATCGGAAAGTGGAGCTCCACGTCTGTGTTTTTTTTAAACTGGGATTCACCTGCAGAAGAAATATGGAGGCAGATGAGTGCATAGGGCTGCGGGACTCAGTGCTAACCCTTGCTCCATCAGTTGAGAGACAGCTGTGTGGCCTTGAGCAAATCGCTATACCTCTCTGAGCCTCAGTTGTCTTAACAAATGGAGACTGAGAAATAAGCTTAATGATATAAACTCCTGTGACAGGAACCATGAAATGTTACTTGGGGGAACATTCACTTGTTATGGCCTTAGCCAAATCCCTCCAAATACCTAATCAGTTGCACCCCTGATCCCCTCAAGTGGGGAGCCCCAGGGTAAGCAAGCCACTTCGATGTGCATGTTAATTGAGTCCTGCAATGCAGATTTCTTCTTGGATCCAAGTCCGTGCAAAAAAGAAAGAAAAGGACATTTAAGAGAGTAGTGCATCCATTATAATCTCCAAAATAGGCTGCTGTAATAAGGGCCATTTAATAAAATGTGAGAAGCCCTTTTCTAAGAGGAAAGAGATGGGTCAGGATGGGAGTCAAGTGCAGCTGTTTGAGCCTTTGCCAATGGTCTGATCTCACCAGAAAAACTGGAGTTAAAAAACAACAAACTTCCAGATTCAGCGATCTCAGATTAACACCGCCTCCCCTGCTGTTCTCCCCAGCCCTTGTCCTTTCTTTCCCTCTCTCCCCAGCTGGGGCACCTGGGTCACCTGGAGGTGTCTGTGTGGTGGAGATGTCAGCCGGCAGTCCTGGCGACTGGAGCCCTGGGAGGCGGCAGCCACCTCTCGGGTTTAGCATTACGTCATCCCTTCTGGACCCAAATTTATCTCGGCTGCACACAGGCCCGCAGCTCGGAGCTGCCGCTGACTTGAGGAGAGCTTACGCATGAAGTTAGGCAGGGCTGACTCACTGGGCAGACAGAAGCGTTTTCTGCTGCTCTTCACGTTTCTGGGCCCTGGGGGAGAGATGGGAGGAGACTGGTAGGCATTTTGGGTGTGTGTGTGTTGGGGGCGGGGAGGGATGGGGAGATGTATAAATGTTATGATTCTCATTTAGGAGCTCCGAGCTTACCACCCCCTGCTCCCAACATGATTATTTGAAAGTAATCCTTAAAGATAATTGCAGAAAATCGTGCCCTACACAGTCAGCACTCTGCGTTTTCAGGGAAGTTCTTGTAAGCACCAGGTGTCACCAACACGGTGGCTTTGGACTTGCCACTTAGCCTCATGGCCTCTTCCCCTCTCTCCATCTCTTTCATCTGCAGAAAATGTGTATAACACATCACCCTCCACTGTTCATGAATCTGCAATAAATCACTTGGAAATTTGTGTGTAATAAACTGTGCCGGGAAAGGACCCCTAAGAATTGAGAGCTGTGCCTGGTCCCTACAGAAGGCAGATTGTTAGAGACCTGGAAGACTCTGGGGGACTTTTTCCATTTTCAAATGAAACTCCCGAGGGAGGTGAGAGAGGAGAGAGGAGAAAGGAGAGAGAGGAGAGGGAGAGAGAGACAGAGAGACAGAGAGGGAGATAAGATCCCAGGTTCTTTTGTCAGTAGACTCTGGAAGCCTTTTTTCCCAATTGCCTTTTGTCGTGCTAACTGAATTCATGTGAGCAAAAGGTGGCCCTGGCTGCACCTGGGTCCTATGGATAAAACCCTAAGCTTTGTGCTGGGGGGCGGCGCTTGTGGCCAGTGTCTAAGCATGGACTCCAGGAGACAGCCAGAGCAGGGAGAGGCTAGAAATATGTAGATAAACCACCCCTGAACACTGCCCACCATCACTAGTACCTTTCCTATTTTCAACATACCTGCATGTGGCTACTTTTCCATCTCTCCTCTCCCTCTTGGCCATGGCTTCAAATGGAGTGTTTAATATACCTGGATGTCGGCCGCTGCCTCCGCTCACTAGGCTAATCCTCCACCTTGCGGCGCTGGCACACCGGGTTCTAGTCCCAGTCGGGGCACCGGATTCTGTCCCGGTTGCCCCTCTTCCAGGCCAGCTCTCTGCTGTGGCCCGGGGGTGCAGTGGAGGATGGCCCAAGTGCTTGGGCCCTGCACCCCAGGGGAGACCAGGAGAAGCACCTGGCTCCTGCCTTTGTATCAGCGCAATGCGCCGGCTGCGGCAGCCACTGGAGGGTGAACCAACGGCAAAAGGAAGACCTTTCTCTCTGTCTCTGTCTCTTTCACACTGTCCACTCCGCCTGTCAAATATATATATATATATATATATATATATATATATATATATATATTTATACCTGGATGTCAACTATGGAATGCTGGGCATAGGCCCCAAGCATCAATCCAGTCTTCTTTTACCATCCTATTATGACTCTATGATCCATGGAATTAAACTCATATTGGATTCATGTATATTTTCAATTCACATCACTTTGCTTGATTGCATGTCACATGGGTTTAGCTGTCATGGGGTAAATATTTTTTTTGTTTAAGTTCCTGGTGTAGCCCTTGGCAATTTGGGATCTGAGTCTTGAAGGGGTCCTGCAAGTGTTGGAAACTTTCATCTAGGAATTTTTACCCTTGACTGACAGATGTTCTGAGTAAATGGTCTTTTCTTTTAAACAGTCCTGTCTCATCCCTACCCAACATATCCCTTATTGGGTGTGGATGGTAATTCTTACCATCACCCAGTGGTGAAACTCCGATCTGAAATGACCCAGCTAACATCTGAAAAAGTATAGCCCCTTTTCCAAAATCTTTACCCCCCCCAAAAAAAAAATCCCTCATGGCTTGTGAACTCCCATTTTGGGCCTCCCTGCATTTGATGGAACAGCTATTGGTTCCTAAATGTTATATCAACTGTAAGAGTTAAAAGGGCTGGCAAAATTTTGTAACTTATGACCTCACTGAACATTTTAGTCACTGCGCAAAACTAAAGGTTCAAGGCAGAGGGAGTTAAAGCAATGTGAAGCCCACACACATTTCTGAGAGGCTGAGATTTCTATTCCAAGCAGGTGCTTTTGGCAGTGGCCAAAGGAGTGGCCAAAGGGAAGGGACATTCTCCATTTACTGAGAGTTTCCTATTATTATTATTATTATCTATCAGCAAGTTAAATACGGGATACTTTTACATGGTTCCCAGCTCACTCCTAAACCATTCAACAGTTCCGGCCCACTTTCCCTAGACCACTTACTCTCAACTGGGGATGATTTTATGCCTCAGGAGACACCTGGCTGTGTCTGGAGGCAATTTAGGTTGTCATGCTTAAGGGGTGGTGAAGTGCTGCTGGCATCTGTTGGGTAGAGACCAGAGATGCTGCTAAGCATCCTACAATAGACAAACTGAACCCCCGTGCCAGAAAGGGAGGGTCTAGCCCAACTTGTTGGTGAGGCCAAGGTTGAGAAACCCTGGCCTAGGCTTTGGGGGCTGTTAGATGAAGGACTTGGAAAGACAGTGGTGGTCAGAGCAGCTGGAGTCAGTCTTTTAGTAGGCTGTGCTTTCTTTAGCCGCTGCTTTGTTACTGTCAACACAGGACACAATCAGCAGCACAGCTTTCCTTATTGAGTGCCTAGTGTATACTGAATGCTGGAATTATTTCATTTCATCTTCACAATAAGCCCTACTGAATGTATGTGCTCCTTGGGAGCAGGTCCCTGTTTCCCTCCTTACTGAACATGGTATTTCTAGTACAGTGCCTGGCACAAGGCAGGCCTTCAGTATCAAGGATAATGATCATATCTGTTTTATACAGGGTGACATGAGTTTTTTCTGGAGTCTAAAAGCACCACTGAAGGATTATGGAGAGGAGAAAATTTTTTTAAGATTTAGGGGCTTCTGTTTAGCAGAGGGGAGACACATGTCAGACTGAGTGTCTCGTCTGGAGTCCCCACTCTGCTTCTGAGCCAACCGCATGCTAGTGTACATCCTGGGAGGCAGCAGGTGATGGCTGAAGCAGCTGGGTCCATCCTGCATGCGGGAGACCGGGCTTGGGATCCTGCCTTGGGCTTGACTCAGCCCTGGCTGCTGGGGGCATCTGGGGAGTGAATCAGCAACTGGGAAAATCTCTCTCTGCCTTGCAAATAAAAATGCAAATAAGAAAATTTTAAAAATAAATAATAAGATTTTGAAAACTACTTGTGTGGGAGCTGAAGTGCAAGAAGGGCCTTCTGGAAGCCCTGCCTGGCTCTGACGAAATGTCCCCGTGTTTTGAGCAGCGACTGTGGCTTTTCGAGGGTTTCTGTGTCCTGCCGGTGCAAATGAGGACACGGGGGGCACAAAGTTTCGTGAGACCCTAGTAGTAGATAGCGGACGGGAAAATGGCATTTCGCATCAGAAATACTCCAGCCCCACGGCACCCGCGGGAAGCTGCTGAGAAACGACCCTCCCACGGTCGCGCAGAGCTTTCCCTCCCACGAGCGGGGGAGCCTCGGCAACCCTTCAGGCTTTCTGCCCTGGAGAGACTACAACTCCCAGCGCCCCTGCGGAGTCCCACAGGGCGCAGGCGCATCGGAGCGGCGCGCGTGTTACGCTTCCGGGCGTGCAGAGGGCGGGGGCGGGACTACACTTCCCAGGGGGCAGCGGAAGGGGCGGGAGGGGGCGGGCCACGGCGCTGCTCCCGCCCCTCCCCCGTGCTCGCGCCGAGAGGTAAACAAACCGCGCGCGGGCTGCCGGCGGGCGCGGCGCGGCGCGGCGGGGGCGGCGGGGGCGCCGGGGGCGGCGGAGAGCGCGCCGAGCCGCGGCCGGGCTGGCCGGCCGGCCCGCCGCACATGTCCGAGGGCGGCGCGGGACTGTAGCCACCTGCGGCGCCTCCTGTTGGCCGGGGAAGGCGGAGTGGAGAGGCCCCGGTGGCCACCCGCGGTGCCCATGGAGCGGGTGCGGATGATCAACGTGCAGCGCTTGCTGGAGGCGGCCGAGTTTTTGGAGCGCCGGGAGCGAGGTAACGGCTGGGGCGCCGCCGCCTGAGCCCGCGCCCTCCTGCCCCGCGCGCGGAGTGCGGTGCGGCGGGTGAGGGAGGGCGCGCCTGCGAGGGGAGTGCGTGTGCGTGTGTGGAGGTGCACGCGCGTGTGAGGGACGGTGCACGCGCTCGGGGGTGGGTGTGTGTGCCCGCGTGGGGAGGTGCGCGCGTGAGGCGAGTTGCACGCGTGTGTGGGGAGGTGCGCGTGTGAGGCGACTTGCACGCGTGAGGAGGCGCCGAGTGCGGGGCTGCCCCGAGGGGTGCGTGCGACCGTTTGGTGGCCGGTGGTGAGGGCAGCGGAGGCGACGCCTGGGCTGCAGGCGGAGGGCCGGGGGACCGCGGGGGACCGCGGGGTCCGAGAGGCCGGGCTGCGAGCGGGGGTGGGGGCGGAGCGGCCGCGGGGCTGGGGGCTTCTCGGCGGTGGAGACGCGGGAGAGGGCGGCCGCGCTGTCGGCAGGCAGGGTGCTGGCGAGGTGCGAAGCGCACGGACCCCGTGGGGCTTGCAGGCGCGTTCTCGGAGCGGCGAGAGGTTTGGGGCCAGGTGCACGCGCGGGTGGGAACGGTGGGCTCCGCCTCCGGAGTGGCCGTGGGGCGGCAGGGAGGCGTGCGGAGGGGAGTTCCTGGCGAGGGGGCGTGGGGCCACCTTGCAGCGGGGTCCGGGCGGGCACCGGGAGTTTCTTCTTTGGACCTGACTTCTGCTTTCAAACCCCATGACCCCAGGCACCCCCGACTTCACGGGTCCGTGGGTGATGGCGTGTCTGCATTCTGCTTACACCTCTCTCCCCCTTGCTCTCTGTAGAGTGTGAACATGGCTACGCCTCGTCGTTCCCCTCCATGCCGAGCCCCCGGCTGCAGCACTCCAAGCCCCCGCGGAGGTTGAGCCGGGCACAGAAACACAGCAGTGGGAGCGGCACCACCAGCACTGCCAACAGGTAGCCAGCTGCGAGGTTTGGGGTGGGAGTGGCGGGAGGGGCCTCCTGGTGGAAGGCTCGCCTTCCGTGCAGATCCCGGAGCCCCGGGGGGTTGGCTGAGACCGCCTGGAGAGCATCCCCTGGCCTTGCGTGCCAGGGAAGGAGTAGCCGCTGGGAGGGCAGCAGGAGGAGCCCTTGGGGGGGTTGTTGCTGGGGGGGTCTGTGGCTGAGAGCACGTGGCAGCCAGTGTCCCTGCACGCAGCCACACGTTAAAGCAACCTCGGGTGGGCTTGCTTTGCTCTTTCCAAGTGCAGGTTGATCCAAGGGTTGATTTTAAAAAATCAGACCTATCTGGCAGGATACAAGGCTGAATCAAAAGTTTTGTTAATGGAAAGAAGACATGTAGGTAGAGTAGGAAGTAGGGGGCATGGTTTATCTGTTGTTTAAGGAGGAAGGGGAAGACCACCCTGTAGAAGTTTCGCCTTCTATTTAAGGGTAAGAACGTGTAGGTTGGGGCTCTTAAGGCAAAAATAAAGGGAGAAGATCCTATCCTATAAGCAGAGCGGTTTCTGTAGGATATGCTTGGATACACCCACTTAGACATAGTTGGCTTCCATTTTTGAAAACTTGTGGTAGTGTCTAGCTGTCTTTCCAGTGTCTTTGTTCCAGGGGGCCAGTGAATTCCAAGGATTTGTCTCATACGAAGTTTTCAAAAGGTCTTTCTTAAAACATCAGCAGCTGCTGCCTTTCCCATTGAGAAGAGAACAGTAATGGACCCTTTATCCTGATTCTCTACACTCTGTCTAGGGATTTAATACAGTCATTCTGAAGAGGGCTGAACAAACCTTGGCTAGCTGTCGTCCCCTGAAGTCTGGGGGACAGGGGAGCTTCTGGGGAGGTAGCAGGGCCAGTGCTCTTGATGCAGGAAACCGGGGGCTCCTGTAGTTGAGAGAGGCTGACCTTCCCGTCCTGCAGACACTAAGGCGAAGGCTGGGATTCTCAGTTTGCTCTTTCATTTGTCTTTAGAGCTGCGTGTTTTCTGTTTTTGGCTTCTTTTCTTCATTAAGACTTTTGTAATTTTTCAACTTCATTTACATTTCTGTGCTGAGAGTTGACCCATGGTATCATAAATATCTATTCCCCCTTTTCCCTAAGCTTGGGAATCTTATTTTTGCTGAAGTACGATGGAGGGAAAAAAAAGTGATATTACAAATATGTACCTTGCAAATACTAGTAATTCTATCACTTGTGATCCTTCTAACTGACGGTTGGGAGGTGGGACTTGTAATATATAATTATTTTTTAAATGCATGCTTGATTTTACTGTAGTCTTGGTCATAGCCTTCTGGCACACCTCTAAAATCACCCTTGCTAAGATGTTACTGCTATTAGAGAACATAGGTATAATAGCTATCTGTTCTTTGGGGAACATCAAGATAAGCTCAGATTCTCAACTTCTGTACCTGTTTTATCTTACAACTGAAAAATACAAAGGTCTATCATTTTTAAAACTAAATGAGCAATGGCTTCAGTGTACCACTGATTTCTTCCTAAATATCTTTGGAATCTGCCTTATTTTCTTCTGCCTTTATTATTATCCCCTGGTTGTCAGTTACCATCATCTCTCACCTGGACACCTGTAATAACTGCTCCTATGTGGTATCCCTGCAATCACAATTCTCATGCATAATATTGGCTGACTTTGGATTCCTTCAGTGTATCACATTTCCTTCTACTTCAAGGTCTTTGCACATATTCTGTTTCCCACTGGAAATAATTTCTCTTCCCCATATGTCAAGTTAGCTTTATCTAATAACACTCTTCTTTCAGCTTAATCGTATCTTACCCATAGTGTGTCAGGTCTTCACATACTTCCTGCACCCCTACTTTTCCTTCGTAGTGTTTGTTGAACTTATAAAAATATAGTTATCTGATTGTTTCTTAAATTTATGTCCCATTCATTGGGCAGAAAATTCCGTGAGGACAGGGATTGTCTCTCTTTAAAAGAAAAAAAAAAGATTTATTTCAAAGGAAGAAAGAGAGAAACTGAGAGATCTTCCATCTGCTGGTTGACTACCAAAGTAGACACAACAGCCAGGACTGGTCTGGGCTAAGCCAGGAGCCAGGAACTTGATCGTGTTCTCTACGTGGGTGGTAAGAACCCAAGCACCTGCTACTTTCTCAGGCACTTTAGCAGGAAGCTGGATCAGGAGTGGAGCCCTTAGTGCTTGAATTGGCAGTCTGATATAGGATGCTGGGGGTGCAAGCAGTGGCTTAACCCACTGTGCCACAGTGTTGGCCCCAATATTGAGTCTGTTCTGCTTAAACATTTATTTCTCTAGTACCTATCATGGTGCCCTGTGTAGAATAGGTGCTTCTTAAGGAATGGAAGATTTTCACACTTCAGATACACTGTCTTAAATGGAAACAGAATGTTTTTTTGCAGAGTACCGCATTAGACTGAAAAGTTGGGAGAATATTAAAAAAGCGTACTTGACTATAGAATATTTCATTTAATTTTAGAAATTAATAATTTTTTATTTGAAAGCTAGGGGAACAGAGACTGAGACCTCCCATCTGCTGGTTCACTTCTCAAATGCCCACAACGAATGAATAGGGCCAAGACAGAGCCAGGACCTGGGAACTCACTCCAGGTCTTCCACTAGGTAGTAGGAACCCAAGTCCTTGAGCTGTCACGTGCTGCTTCCCATGGTATGCATTAGCAGGAAGCAGATTTGGGAGCAGAGCCAGGACTCTAAACCCAGGTGCTCTGATAGGGGATGTGGCCACCCCAAGCAGTGTCTTAACCACTATACCAAATGCCTATCCCTACATTTAATTAATATTATTATTTTTTATTTGAAAGGGACAGTTACAGAGAGAGGGAGAGGTAGAGAGATCTTTCATCTGCTGGTTCACTCTCCAAATGGCTGCAGTGGCTGGAGCAGGGCCAGGCTGAAGCCAGGAGCCAGAAGCTTCATCCGGGTCTGCCATGTGAGTGCACGCTTATGGGATGCCAGCATCACAGGTGGCAGCTTAACCTGTTATGCCACAATGCTGGCCGTCGACATTTAATTTTAAAGAATACTCAATATCATCCTGTCATGCAAATAAAATGATATTCAGACGAGTATGTTCCGGGCTGGTGTTGTGATGCAGTGGGGTTAGGCTACTGCTTGCAGTGCTGGCATCTCCTATGAGCACTGCTTTGAGTCCAGTATGCTCCGCTTCTGAACCAGCTCCCTGCTAGTGCACCTGGGAAACCAGTGGAAGCTGGTCCAAGTGCTTGGGCCCCTGCCGTCCACGTGGGAGACCTGTGAGTTCTGGCTTCTGGCTTCAGCCTGGCCCAGTCCTGACTGTTGCTGCCATTTGGAGAGTGAACCAGCAAATGAAGGATTTCTCTGTCTCTTGTTGTAACACTGCTTTTCAAATAGATAAATAAACCTTTAAAAACAAAATAACCAGAAGTCTGTCAAATATTGGCAGTAAATATTGGTATTAGCTATGACACATGCGGACTAATTGTTTTGAGTAACCAATTTATGCTTAAATTTCATGCTGATGTAAAATTTGTTCTGTCTTATGGACACTAAAGAATCTTACAACAGCAGTATTTCAGTTCCACCCATTAAGATTGAAGGCATTAAAAAAGCAAAAGTTGTTTCCTGTTACTCACAAGGCTTTAACTTTTATTAAACTGTAAAGAAATGTTTCCGTCTCATTAAAATTTTTTATTTATTTAATGTAGTTGAGAGGCAGAGAGATACACAGAGATCTCCCATTTGCTGATCATTCTCCAGGTGGGTACAGATATCCCAGGCAGCATCTTACCTGCTAAGCCATATGCCTGCCCCCAGTCTTATTTTGGGGGGAAGGATTGTGGTTTTATATTTTCAGCTTTATGTCCTTTTTGGCTTCTCCATGGGTTTTACATTTTTTTGGCGGGGTGAGATAGCAGTGAATTTTTTCTCTAGATTGTTGTAGAGGATTTTTTATTTGACATGTAATATCTTCTATTTTCATCCTTAAATTTGGACCTATTTGTTCATAGAAGAATTGAAGCCTTATTTTTATTTTTGTGAAGTTTCTTTCTACTGTGTTTTTCAAATTTTCTGTATTAAAAGAGTTTTGGGGGCTGGCGCTGTGGCATAGTAGGTTGAGCTGTAGCCTGCAGCAACAGCATCCCATTTGGGTCCTGGTTCGTATCCCAGCTGCCCCACTTCGATCCAGCTCCCTACTAGTGTGCCTCAGAAAGCAGTGGAAGATGGCCCAAGACCCTGGCCCCTGTACACTCATGGGAGACCTGAAAGAAGCTCCAGGCTTAGGCCTGGGCAAGACCCATCATTGAGGCCATTTGGGGAGTGAAAAAGTGGATGGAAAGTCTCTCTGTCTCTCCTCTCTCTTTGTAACTATCAAATAAATAAATCTTTCAATAAATAAAAAAGAATAAACAGTTTCTGAGTCTTTGTCTAATGTAAAACTTCTAAAGTTTCAAGACAAAAATGGGAATTAGTAGTACTTAAACTCTTAGTGGTTTTAGAACCAGTATTGTTTTTCAGTGTTTTTATATGCTGAGTGATTAACAGAATCCTTTGAGGTATCTTTCTGTGATATTCTGACTTCTACAAAACTGAGTTAAATGAAAAATTGTCAAAAATTATTTATATGCCTCACACTAAAACTCAGGCTTTCCATTAAATGCTTCGTTGCAGCATGTTTGGGTCTGCTGGGTTTCTTAAGCTTATATTCCTCTGTGGAAGTATTGTTGGAAGGAGACTGTGCATGATCATGTCTTGTAAGTCAGTCAACTTCTTTTATCCCATTTGATGAGAGGCCTTTTTGCCACAGTATTGAATATATGATGTGGAAGATGACAAGAGTAGAAAGAGAGTTTAGGTTTCATTGATAGAGTTCTCTGCCTATGCACGTGAGATGTTATCTGTCACTCATTTTATGATTAAAGCACATGTGGCCAGGAGATGGTAAGTGATTTTCTTAAGCCTTTAGCTATAGGTGGTGAGTTTGTTTTTTTTAGTACTAGCCTGAATTTTAAGCAGTATATGCATCATTTTAACCAGACAAGACTGTTGAATTAAAGCTTTCTCTTCTAGATCTCTCCTTTCAGATGAAACAGCATTGCCTCCTTTTTGATGCAGCATGATTTTTTTTGTCATTTCTTCTGTGAGGATAGTTCCTCGGATATTAATCTAATCAAATATTGGGTGGTGTGGTTTGATAAAATATATTTCTAGATTCTATTTTGATTGATATGTAGTGCTGATGTGATTTAAGCATGCATTTTGTTGTTATGTTTTAATTTTTTTAAATTTTGGTTTTTTAAATTTTGGTTTCCTATGTTTAAAAACACTGGCAGACTTTTTTTCTTGTGTGTGTATCTATATGTATTTTCTCCTCCCTCATGAAGCTTACATGCTAGGGAAGAAAGCACATGTTATCAAATAATCATATAAATACATTACTTCAAAATGACATGAACTTTTTGTGGGAAAACGAGAGGATCCTAGGTGGTGTGTAACCAAGTTTGATGCGTGACAGAAGGCTTCTTTGAATTGAAGGTTTTATAATCTTGTTTTCACTTTTCCTGAGCCCTTTTCTATGTTCATATTTAAGTTTCTGAATTTATTTCTAGTCACTACATGATACCGTTTCATGTGTGTTCCATAATTTATTAAGACAGTCATCCATTGATGACATTTAAGTTATTTTCAAAGGTTTTGTCTTTCTAGGCAGGGCTGCTGTGAGCATCATTGTACACATACCTTTGTATTTGTCCATCTAAATCCTTGGGTGAAAAATGAAGAATGAGAACTGTGTGTCAAAGGATAGATCCCATCTTTAATAATAACTTGGGTCTCACTTGGATTTCAGAACAGTTTTGTGAAGTAAAGTGAAGTTATTTTCCCTGTTTTTTTTTTTTTTAAACAAATTATTTATTTGAAAGGTAGAATTACACAGAGAAAGGGAGAGACAAAGGTCTTCCATCAGCTAGTTCACTCCCCAGATGGCTGTAACAGCTGGAACTGAGCTGATCTGAAGCCAGGAGTGAGGAGCTTCTTCCTGGTCTCCCATGAGGATGCAGGGCTCCAAGTACTTGGTCATCTTGTGCTGCTGTCCCCGGTGCATTAGCAGGGATCTGGATCGGAAGTAGAGCAGCCGGGACTTGAACTGGTGTCCATATGGGGTGCCAGTGCCACAAGTGGGGCTTAGCTTACTATGCCACGACATTCATTCTCTCTCTCTCTCTCTCTCTCTCTCTCTCTTTTTTTTTTTTTAATGAGGAAACTGAACTCGAGAACTAAGTAACTCATAGGTAGAACTAGAAGATAAGACAAATCCCTGGAATTTGTTTCTCTGGAATCACCAAACAATTTTCATTAATAATTTACTTAAAATCTAACACTTAGTGACCATAGCCTGAAATTTTGTAGTGTTGATGCTCTCTTTTTCTACTCTGTCAAGTGTTGAGCTGTGTGGTCGCTTTTAATGCCTTTTTACCACTGCTCTTTTTTAACTCTGCAGTTTGCTTCCATTTTTCACTAGGCACTTAGACAACTGTCCTGAAAGTAATTAGCAGCCAAATTAATTGAACTTCTCTAGAACTGTTGCTGTACTTGCTTCCCTCCCAGAGAGGGGCTCATGATTTATTTCAAACAGATGACATTTACATATAATGAAATGGTATATGGCACAAGGCAGTAAGATGCTGTAAACAGGGCCAT
The DNA here is from genome assembly GCA_949820135.1 of Sylvilagus floridanus. Taxonomy (NCBI): domain Eukaryota; kingdom Metazoa; phylum Chordata; class Mammalia; order Lagomorpha; family Leporidae; genus Sylvilagus; species Sylvilagus floridanus. The sequence goes on from OX463235.1 coordinate 61,668,834, forward strand.
TTTTATTTGTGTCCCATGTAAAATACAGAGTAAATTGTTTATAGGAAAAATTTACTACAGGTTATTGGAATGCTATAATTCATATATGCTTTTCTTTTGATTAATTTCTTTTTTCAGGTTTTATTTTATTTATTTGACAAGCAGAGTAACAGGGAGAAGGAGTGAGAGAGAGTTGGAGAGATCTTCCATTTGCTGGTTCACTCCGCAAATGGCCCCAATGGCCAGGGCTGGGCCAGGCTGAAGCCAGGAGACAAGAATTTCATCTGAATCTCCCGTGTTGGTGGCAGTAACTCCAGTTCTCTAGCCATCATCCGCCGATCCCAGGCACATTAACGGGGACTTGGATCGGAAGCGAAGTAGCCAGGACTCCTGGCAGTTTGATACTGGATGCTGGCTTCCTAAGTGGTGGCCTAACCTGCTGTGCCACAACCTGTCCCTGGATTTTCTTTATATTTAGTTTTATGACATTGGGTAAAACGGTTTCTATGTGGTGGTTAATTTCCTTGCCTTGTTCATTACAGGAAATATTTTTGATAGTCTTTTGATAACACTATGTAACATTGAAGGCTAAATGACCCAGAGCTTTGAAACCATTTGATAGGGACATTTCCAAGTTAATAGAATAATAAAATTTCAGTTACCAGTGAGTCATATTTTTTAAACTTTAAAAAAAAAGATTTATTCATTTATTTGAAAGGCAGAGTTAGAGAAGTAGAGGCAGAGAGAGAGAGAGAGAGAGAGCGAGCAAGAGAGCTTTCACCCACTGATTCATTCCCCAAATGGCTCCAATGGCCATGGCCAGGAGCTTCTTCCGGGTCTCCCACGTGGTTGCTGGGGCCCAAATACATGGGCTGTCTTCTGCTTTACCAAGCATACTAGCAGTAAACTGGTTTCGAAGTGAAGCAGCTGGGACTTGAACTCGTGCCCATATGGAATGCCAGTGTTTCAGGGAGCACCTTAACCCGCTATGCCACAACACTGGCCCCGAGTCATCTATTTTGATAAAGCAACCAATTTTCCATAATTCTGATTTTGATTAGTTAGGGACAATTTAGGATTGTTTTTGCTGAGAAGCTGTAAAGAATCTTTTGTATAATGAAAAAGACTAGAGCATAAAGTGTAATAAGTTTGCCTTGGTGTTTTTTTAAAGATTTATTTATTTATTTTTTAAAGGTTTATCCATTTACCCGAAAGAGTTACACAGAGAGAGGAGAGAGGAGAGAGAAAGAGAGAGAGATAGGTCTTCCATCCTCTGGCTAACTCCCTATCCAAAGCCGGGGGCTTCCTCCAGGTCTCCCACACGGGTGCAGGGGTCCAAGCACCTGGGCCATCCTCCACTGCTTTCCCAGGCCATAGCAGAGAGCTGGATCGGAAGAAGAGCAGCCAGGACTGTGGAAGACCCAGAGGAAGCACCTGGCTGCTGGCTTCAGATAGGCTCAGCACCGGCCATTGCAGCCAGTTGGAGAGTGAACCATCAGATGGAAGACCTCTCTCTCTCTCTCTGCCTCTCCTCTCTGTAACTCTGACTTTCAAATAAATAAATAAAAAACGTGAAATGAATGGTACCAGAAACAGAAGAGTATATACTATATGATTCCATTATAGGAAATTTATAGAAAAAGGCAAAACTGTAGAGACAGCAGATCATTCACTGGTGGCCTGTGGTTGGAAGGAGACTGCGACTGCCAGTGTACATGAGGAACATGAGTGATAGAAGTGTCCCCAAACTGGATTGGAGTGAAGGTTACACGGTGGTCCAAGTTGCCTAACAAACAGTCTTGAACATGTGACAAATGCTACGAACTAAAGGTAGGATGAGGGAATACATATTAAATAATGATTTGTTTAAAACTTGTAATCAACAGATACGGGGTGAGGAATAGGGAGCATAGCCAGTTGGAGATGGCACCTCCCCTGCCTCAGGGAGATTCAGCTGTCCCACCAAAATCACACAGCCACCAAAGCCAGTTAGGACATCAACTGTTTCCACTAACCTCAAAGTATTACTTCATGGCTCTAGACAGTCACTTTCTACTTTCTGCCTCTGGTCTCTGGCAACCTCTGATGTCTTAGTGCAGTTTTACCATTTCCGAAATTTCATATAAATGAAATCATGTAGCATATATTGCATTTATGTCTGACCTCTTTCATTTAGCATAATGTTTTCTGAGACTCATGGTATTCCAGGTACCAGCAGATCATTCCTTTTTGTTGCTCGGTAGTGCTCTATTCTATGGACCTCTCCCAATTTATTTACCCGTTCATCAGCTTGTAGACATTTGGGTTGCTTATGGTTTTTAGCTATGAGTAGATGTTATGAACCTTCATGAATTGGCTTTTTTGTGGGCATACATTTTCATTTCTCGGAAGTGGGATTGCTGGCTCTTGTATGTATTAAGTGTGTATTTATAAAGAAGCTTCCTATTTTCAAAGTTTCTATGCCATTTTACAGTCTGACTAGAAGTATTACAAAATTTGCAGTAGTTCCACATCTGGGATAGCACTTGGTATTGTCAGCCTTTTTAATTTTAACCAATCTTGTGACTTTGTCATGATGTCTTACTGTGTTACAATTTATATTTTCCTTATGATTATTCATCTTGAGCATTCTTATATGTGCTTATGTGCTATTGATATGTCTTCTTTGGTGAAATATGTTAAAATCTTTGTCTAATTTTTATTGAGTTATAAGAGTTCTTTGTACATTCTGGATACAATTCTGTATGTCTTTTTCAAATATGTTCTGCTTGGTGGTTTGGCTTTGTCCTTCTCTTAAGTGTCTTTTGAAGAAGAAGTCTGCATGCTTCAATAATAGTTTTTCTCTAAAATTCCTGTAGTTTTATAATATTAGGTTTTATAGTTAGATCTGAAATTTATTGAGACTTGATTTTTGTAAAAGAGGGAGGTTAGGGTTGAAGTTAATTTTTTTTCCAAGTAGACATTAGTTCCTGTACCATTTGTTGAAAATACTATACTTTCTGAACCAAAACCTTCACCAACCAAATGCTGCTACAGGGAAATACTCGCCTCCCTACCCAGAGATAGTGGCTTGAGACTTGCTGCCCCAGGTCAGCAGGAAGCAGCTATAGAAGACAGACCATAGCCCATTCCACCCTCCTGGACTTTTGGGCCAATGTAATCCCATACAGCACTTGATTTATAAAAAACAAAAAGGGGGAATGTTAGTAAAATGGTGCAGTCTTATCTGTGGTGCCATCTGTGCCTCAGATGCCATCTTAGGCTCTGGCACCCCATCGCCACATTGCACAATAGGCTTTGGTCCTAAGCTCCAAGGCCTAACCACTGGTGTCATCTCCATCCCCACCCTAATGGAATTCACTACTCCTGCTTACCTCCACCCCCACCCCCACCCCCGCAAAGGGTTAAAAGGACCTGTTCCCAAACACAGACTCTTGATCTCTCTCAGGCTCTTCTCCTCTTTCATTCCCTCACCTTTTTCCCTCACCCATTGGGCTTTTCCCACTGACAACAAATCTTTCCTCTTAAAAAAAAGAAAATACTATACTTTCTGCATACTTTTGTAAAAAGTCAGTTGACTATAGTATTTTGTAATTTTAACATAACCTTAAGTATTTGATACTATTGTAAATCGCAGTTCAATTTTTTTTTTATTTGACAAAGTTAGAGACAGAGAGAAAGGTCTTCCTTTTGCCTTTGGTTCACCCCCCAAATGACTGCTACGGCTGGCACGTTGCACTGATCCGAAGCAAGCAGCCAGGTGTTTCCTCCTGGTCTCCCGTGCGGGTGCAGGGCCCAAGCACTTGGGCCACCCTCTACTGCCCTCCCAGGCCACAGCAGAGAGCTGGCCTGGAAGAGGGGCACCCGGGATAGAATCTGGCGCCCCCAACCGGGACTAGAACCCGGGGTACCGGCGCCGCAGGCGGAGGATTAGCTTAGTAAGCCGCCACACCCGCTGCTAAGAGCATTTTTAAAAATTAATTAAATTAATTTGAAAGGCTGAGAGAGAGAAAGATCGAGATCTCTTATCTGCTGGTTCACTTCCCAAATGCCTGTGACAGCTGGAACTGGGGCAGGCCAAAGCCAGGAGTCAGGAAATCAGTCAGGGTCTCCCACATTGTGGACGAGGACCTGCAGTCAAGCTGTCACCACTGCCTCCCATGATGCACATCAGCAGGAAGCTGGAATTGGGAGTGGTGCCGGGATCCAGATCCAGGCGCTGTGGTAGAGGATGCAGGCCTCCCAAGTGGCCTCTCAACTGTTGTGCCGAATGACTGTCCTATTAAGAGTTTTTATCAAGTGCCTTTTCTGTATCTTTTGAGATGAGAAGATGGGGTTGCTGTATTTGGTAATATTGGAATACTGAAGCTAACCCCTGAGAGTTAGCAGAGACTTCACAAATTTAAGGATGCGCGTCTGACTCACTACAGATGCCAGCCACAAGCTTGGGCATCCCTAGGCTATTCTCACTTCTGACAGATTGGCTGCAAATTGAGGGGTCCCATAGCTCCCTCAAGTTTTATAATTGTGAGAACTCATAAACTTGGGGAAGTACTATATTTAAAAGTTTTATTATAAATGATACAATCAGGACCAGCTGAATAAAGAAACACTTAGGGTGACATGGAGCTTCTGTGCCTTCCCCATGGAATCAGGATGCATTATCCTGCAGCACATCAGGATGTCATCAGCCAGGAAACTCACATAAGCCTCAGGTTCTAAAGTTTTTCTTAGAATGTCATTAGGTAGGCATGATAGAATCAATGGCCATGTGGTTCAGCTCAGTCCCCAGCACCTCACTTCTCCCTGGACGGTAGGCTGATACCAGCGACTGAAAGCCCCAACACTCTGAGCGCAGGGTTGGTCTTTCCAGCACCACCAGCCTCTTCTGCGTTTCCTTCGCATAAATTCAGATGTGGTCCAAGAGCACACTATGAATAATGAGGATACTCATGCTAGCTGGGAAATTTCAAGGTTTTAGAAGCTCTATTCCAGGAACTGGGCACAAAACCAAGTTATTATAAAATAATAATGCTTTCTATATGTTGTTGGCTCAGCTTACCAATGTTAAGAATTTTTTCTACGTTAATAGGGAGATAACCATACATATTTCTTTGCTTTTTTGTTTGCTTTCTATGTAATTTTTTTGTTAGGTTTTGGTATCATTATGGCCTCATAAAATGAATTGTAAAGTGTTCTTTTTTGCTATATTTTTGAAAGGCTTTACATAGGATTAGTTTATTTATCACCTAAATGCTCAGTAAAATTTACTGATAAAGTCTTTTGACCTGGAATTTTCTTTGTGGAAAGGTTATTTTTATTATGAATTCAGATTTTAATAGATACAGAAGTATTTAGAGTTTCTGTTTCCTCTTTAGTCAGTTTTGACAATTTGTATCTTCCAATAAATTTTTTCATATATAAATGATCAAATTTAGATAATATTGGCATAATTTTAAATAATATTGGCATAAAATTACTTATAATATTCTCATCATTTTAATGTTGTTGAATCTGTAGTGATAACACATTCTCTTTTTAAAAAAGATTTTATTTTTCATTTTATTTGAAAGGCAGAGTTACAGAGAAGCAGAGGCAGAGAGACAGAGAGAGAGGTCTTCTATCCACTGGTCACTCCCCAGATGGCTGCAACAGCCGGAGTTGCATTGATCCGAAGCCAGGAGCCAGGAGCTTCTTCCGTGTCTCCCACATGGGTGCAGGGGCCCAAGGAGTTGGGCCATCTTCTACTGTCTTAAAAGTCAATTTTACTGATTTTTTGAAGTCAGCTTTTGGGGTGCCAGTGCTGTGGTGTAGTGTGTTAACTGTGGCGCTTGCATCCTGTGTGGGTAGCAGGTTCAAGTCCTGGATGCTCTACTTCCAATCCTGCTTCCTGCTAATGTGCTTGGGAAAGCAGCTGAAGATGGTCCAAGTCCCTGGGCCCCTGCACCCATGTTCGAGACCCAGATGAAGCTCCTGACTCCTGACTTCTCTCTGGCCCAGCCCTGACTATTATAGCCATTTTTTCCTGCCTATTAAAATAAAATACACATACAGAAAAATGTCCAGATCTTTTCTGCTGCTCAATGAATACTCACAAAAGTGAAGGAACAGTATGAACTCTTCTTAGAAACCACTGTCCCAAATCCTTCTGACCTCACTGAGGTAACCACTGTTATGACATTTTATACCAGATATGTATGTTGCCAGTTTTGAACTTTATATGAATGGTGTTATGCAGTATACATTTTTTTCTTTGTCTTGTCTTAAATTCAACATTATACTGAAATTGTGATTAATCTGTGTTATTATAGTTTTTTTTCATTTTCATTGCTGTATAGTGTTACGTGCATTTTTCATAATTCATCCGTTCTACTATTGGTGGATGTTTGAGTTCCCAGTTTTTAGATAGTATGAAGACAGCTATATGAGCATTCTTTTCTGTGTCTTTTGGTGAACAAATAGATGTAGTTTGGTATATGCCTGTAAGTGGAAATGCTGAGTCATAACATATGCATATGTTCAGCTTTGATATCTAAATTTTAAGGAAAAAAGTTATTGATTGTAATTATTCTTGGGCATCATTTTTAGACACTTGCTTTTTGTGGGCTTAATTCTTGTGGTGATTATGTGTTTGTCATTAAGGAAGAGGCGATATATTATGAGACATTTTTTCCCTAAAAGTAATATTCAAGTTTTACTGTATTCAGTAGATCTTGAAAATAAGACGTACCTTTTAATAGAAACAGATGTGGAAAAGTACCATTTTGGAACAATAATATCAGTAGAAGTTTTACTACTCTACCAATTCCTGTAGATTTTCCCATAGCTGAAATTTTCTATTTTATTGCCCTTTGAGAGTGTGTGTGTATGTGCATTTGTGTATAAATTTCAAACTTTAGGATACCAATTACAAGATATTCTTGTAGCTTCATAGAGCAACATCTAGTTGACTCTTGGGATTAAACACTAACACAAAAATTTTAACAAATTAGAGGTAGGCTTATTAATTCAAGGAAGATGGAGATCTTTTCTTTGGCTAGAAGATAGTGTTAATTCTAGGAATACAGGCTTTTCCTTTCCCTCCATGGTGGCACTATTTTTTTTAAAAAAATATTTATCTTTATTTATTTGAAAGACAGACTTGCAGAGAGAGGTAGGGACACACAGAGAGAGAGAGGTCTTCCATCTGCTGGTTCACTCCCCAAATGGCCGCAATGGCCAGACCTGAGCCGATCCGAAGCTGGAGCCAGGAGCTTCCTCTGGGTCTCCAACATGGGTGAAGGGGCCCAAAGATTTGGGCCATCTTCTACTGCTTTCTCAGGCCACAGCAGAGAGCTGGATTGGAAGTGGAGCAGCCAGGACTCAAACTGGTGCCCATATGGGATGCTGGTGCTGCAGGCCAGGGCTTTAACCCGCTGTGCCACAGCACTCGCCCCTGAGATGCATCTTTATTTCAGGAATGTTAAAATAGAAAAAAAAAAAAAAAACATTTGTTTGTGTTAAAATGTATGATTAGAGTACTATTGCCTTACATTTTATTTATTTATTTTTTTTTTAAGATTTCTTTATTTATTTGAGTGTCAGATTACAGAGCAGAGGCAGAAAGAGAGAGGTCTTCCATCCACTGGCTCACTTCCCACATGGCTGCAACAGCTGGAGCTGTGCTGATCCAAAGCCAGGAGCCAGGATCTTCCTCCGGGTCTCCCCTGAGTGTTTGGGCCATCTTTCACTGCTTTCCCAGGCCATCGCAGAGGGCTGGATGGGAAGTGGAGCAGCCAGGTCTCGAACCAGTGCCTACATGGGATGTCGACGCTGCAGGCTGGGGCTTTAACCCACTGTGCTGCAGCGCCAGTCCCAGCACTACTATTGAGTCATGCTGTACAGTTTTGTGAACTTCAATCTCTGCTTCATTTCATTGCCTCCAGACTACACCCTAAAGAATTAAAAGTTTTTGTTAGAGCTGTGTTGTAGTCAATGAAGAGTCACAGGTGACGTTGAGAGAATGGCTCCATTCAACTAAGGAATCCGTTAGGATGTCTCTCTCAAAGGTAGGTTATTTGTGAAAAAGAGTACCTGTGATGCAGTGGTAAAGTGACAGAAATGTCTTTGTCCTTGGAATTTTTAAGCATTCAAAATAGTAGCTAAAAGGAAGACAGTTCTTTAGTGTTTGCTCTCAGAGGTGCATTGTATTTGGAGAAGAAAAGTGGGCTAACCAGATGGACTCTTGAGAATAGCTCAGCCTTACAGGAAATTTATCATAATTGAGTATTTTGGTGGCACATTGTTGGAAGGGCTTCGTTAGACACATCAGCTCAGAGAAGCAAATGCATTGTTTCTGAGTGTCCTAGTGTGTGATTTGTTCATTTTCTCATATATTCCTGGTACTGTTTGGCTTATTATTTTCTCTGTGTACATATAGTTAGGCATCTTTCCATTTGTCATGTTCCTAAACCTTGCACAGCTGAGTAAATGATCAAGCGGCTTCCATCTTTTCTTGAGTTTCTGTTTCTTCTCACTGTGGTTGGTTGATTGCTTGTTTGCTTTATTTTCAGGACAATTCCAAATGTCATTGAGAACCTGCTGATTTGTTGTTCTGTGAAATATACCTAACAGTATTTTGGTATTTTTAGTCCTGTTATATACAATAAAGTTACTAGTGGTAGCTAACATTTATTGAGTACTTACTATGTTCTAGATGCTTTTATATAATTTTGGCTAATTCTCACAGTAACCCAGCTGAGACATGTGGTAATAGTTTTACAAATGAGGAAACTGTTAATCAGAGAGGTTAAATAATTTGTTCCTAAGTTATACAGCTGGTTTGAGTAGAGTGGCAGAGTTAATGTTTAGACTCAGGACTTCTACCTCTAACACCATGGGTCTTTGTGACCCTTATATGTTATTCCTTGGTTTTGCTTTGGACTTCACAACTCTGCTTATTTGGATAACTATCCCTTCCATTTGCCATTCCTTAGCATTCCAGACTGTTCTAGTAGCAGGAGTACCCATCACTTAAGCCCTATAGGCCAAATGCTATCTTTCTCCAAAAATTTCCCAAAGCCCCTTTTGGATGTCAGTTCTGCTTCCTTTAAGCCACCACAATACTTCATATATTTGTTTTACCATGAGTTATAATTATTCCGATACCTATCTTAATTTACCCACTGGAGACTGTTTGTGATCTCCTGCAGCCTACAATAACCTGGAACATAGAAGGTACTCATATTTGTTGACTTGATATTACAGGCAAAAATTTACCAACATAAAAATAAACATGGATGATATTTAAAAAAAAAAAGATTTATTTATTTATTTGAAAGTCAGAGTTTCATAGAGAAGGAAAGGTAGAGAGAAAGAGGGAGAATCTTCCATCCACTGGTTCACTCCCCAATTGGCTGCAATGGCTAGAGCTGTACTGATCCACAGCCAGGAGTGAGGAGCTTCTTCTGGGTCTCCCACGTGGGTGCAGGGGCCCAAGGACTTGGGCCATCTTATGCTTTCCCAGGCCATAGCAGAGAGCTGGATAGGAAGAGGAGCAACCGGGACTAGCACCGGCACCCATATGGGATGCCAGCACTGCAGGCGATGGCTTTACCTACTGCACCACAACGCCAGCCCCATGGATGGACATTGTAGAGCAACAGGTTAAGCCACTGATAGGGGAGCCCATATCCCATATCAGAGGGCCTGGAGTGGAGCCCCGCCCCTGCTTTTTCTTTCTTTTTAAATGTTTATTTATTTATTTGAAATTAAAAGGCAGAGATACAGAGAGTGAGAGAGAGAATCTTACATCCACTGATTCACTCCCTAAATGGCCATAACGGCTGGGGCTGAGCCAGGCTGATGCCAGGATTTCTTCTAGGTCTCCCTTTGGATGCAGGGGCCCAAGGACTTGGGCCATCTTCTGCTGCTTTTCCAAACACATTAGCTGGGAGCTCGATTGGAAGTGGAAAGCCGGGACTTGAACTGGCACTCACATGGGATGCTGGTGCTGCAGGCAGAGGCTTAACCCGCTATGCCACAGTGTCGGCCCGCATGTCTGCTTTCGATCCACTTTCCTACGAATGTCCTAGGAGGCAGTAGATGATGACTCAAGTACTTGAGTCTCTGCCATCCAGTGTAGGAGATCCAGATGGAGTTCCTGGCTCCTGCCTTTGGCTGTTGGAGGCATTTAAGGAGTCTCTCTCCGTGTTGCCATATGTTTCAAATGAATAAAAATAAATCTTAAAAGTGTGTATGCTTTTAAAAATAGGAATAAATACTACTGATGAATTTTTTTTTTTTTAGATTGGAAGAACATTGGAAATCTTATTAAATTTTGCTCATGGGATAGCTAAATATGACAGGTATTTCCAGGTCTAGGGGACGGGCTCATAGTCTTAGGCATCTTTCTTTTTTTCTTGAAAGGCAGAGAGAGAAAGATCTCCCCTCCACTGGTTCAGTCACCAAATGCCTGCAGTAGCCGGGGCTAGGCCAGGAAAGCTTGGAGTCAGCCTGAGTCCCCCATGTGGGTATCAAGGGCCCAACTTCTTGAGCCTTCATCTGTTGCCCTCCAGGATGCACATTAGCAGGATGTTGGATCAAGACTGGAGCTGGGACTCAAACTCAGGCACTTGCGTGTGGGATGTGGGCATTCCAAGTGGTGCCTTAAATACTATGCCAACCTCCTGTCCTCTTAGCTATCACTTTTTTTCCTTAAAAAAAATGAAGATAAATAATGAAAAGTCTGTTGAGGGAGATAGGAAGAAACTGTTGTTTTAATTTTGTTTACAACAGTGGATCAGATTTTGTTCTTTTATTGCTAGTTTTGATATAATAGGCTCAATATAATATTGGAATTCAATAATTGGCTATCACTGGGTATATTTTGCATTTATGACTATCAGCGGGATTGTTAGGCTTTTTAGAGCAAGTTTATGGTAAACAATCTACTCTTCTCTAAGTATATTATTTCTATTCATTATTTAGTATTTTATATGTGAATTGTCTTTTGTTTCACTTGTTCTTAGTTTTCTTCTTAGAGAAAGGCAATTAAACCAAATTTGTTCAGCAAGAGGGGCCGGGGAAAATATTAGTTATTAATTACCTATTTATATTTTGAAGAATTTTATTTTTATTTTTCAAAATTAATTTATTTGACTCGCAAAATTACAGAGAGAGGTAGAGACAGAGACAGAGAGAGCAAGAGAGAGGTCTTCCATCCAGTGGTTCACTCCTCAAATGGCTACAATGACTAGGGCTGGGCCAATTCAAAGCAAGGAGCCTGAAACTGTATCCAGGTCTCCCATATCAGTGGAAGGGGCCCAAGTACTTAGGGCATCTTCCTCTGCTTTCCCAAGTGCATTAGCAGGGAGTTGGATCAGAAGTGGAGCAGCTCAAACTTAAACTGGTGCCTGTGTTGCAGACTATGTCTTAACTAAGTGTAACAGTGCTGGCCCTCATATTTTTTATTTTAAATCTCTTTAAAATATACCCTTCCCCTCTTCTGACTTAATAATTAACCTTAACGGCCGGCGCCGTGGCTCAACAGGCTAATCCTCCGCCTTGCGGCGCCGGCACACCGGGTTCTAGTCCCGGTCGGGGCGCCGGATTCTGTCCCGTTTGCCCCTCTTCCAAGCCAGCCCTCTGCTGTGGCCCGTGAGTGCAGTGGAGGATGGCCCAAGTGCTTGGGCCCTGCACCCCATGGGAGACCAGGAGAAGCACCTGGCTCCTGCCTTCGGATCAGCACGGTGCGCCGGCCGCAGCAGCCATTGGAGGGGGAACCAACGGCAAAGGAAGACCTTTCTCTCTGTCTCTCTCTCTCACTGTCCACTCTGCCTGTCAAAAAAAAAAAAAAAAAATTAACCTTAACGTTTCATTTAAGCAAAAAAACTTAAAACTTTTAATAAATGCTTGTATCATGATAGTGGTTTTGTTATTTATTGAGTTTTGAGCTGAGTGTGTTGAACTACTGGTCATTTCATCTTTTTATAGTTTATCTGATCTGAATTGTATGTATATTTGCTATTAATTTTGACAAACTCTTGAAACAGCCTAAGATCCTTTTTACCTCCTTAAGGGAGAAGCCCTTTTGTTAAGATAAGCTCTTAAAATGAACTTTAGTATTTTTTATTACATGTCATTTGGACTTTACAAGTTACTAAGAAAGTAAAGAGTAGATAGGAGACTGTAACTCAAGAAATTTTTTGGTTCTTGAACTTAAACAGTGGTTAAATTTTTCCACAAATTATGAGGCTGCCAAAACCCTCTTGTTAGGATTTTGGAATCTGATTTACTAAATACCCATTGGGGAGAAAAAAATCACATTAAAGCAATCAGCAGTATAATATTCTGAAGGCATTCAACATTAACCAAAATATAGGAAATGGTTAAAATTTTAGTTCTAGTGATAGAAACCTGAATTCTTCATTATAAAATTTTAGTTTTTTTTTTAAGGATTTATTATGTATTTGAAAGGTAAAGTTTGAGGGAAACAGAGAGAGAGTCATCTTCCATCCTCTGGTTCACTCCCAGCATGGCTGCAACACCCAGGGTGGGGCCTGGCCAAAGCATGGAGCCTGGAACTCCATCCAAGTCACGTGGGTAAGGTAAGGGGCCTGAGCACTTGGGCCGTCTTCTGCTGCTTTGCCAGGCCCGTTAGTGGGGAGCTGGATCGGAAGTGGAGCAGCTGGGACGTGAACCAGCACCCACATAGGATGCTGGCATTGCAGGCAGGGTTTTACCTGCTATGCTACAGCACTAGCCCCTCCCATATACTTTAAATTTTTTCTGGATTACTTATAATAGTAAATACAAGGTAAAGTCTATGTAAATAGTTGTTGTACTATGATGACAAGAGAAGAGAGTCCGTACGTTTTCAGTATAGATGCAGTTTTTCCCCTAAATGGTTTTAATCTGCAGTTGATTGTGTGGATGTGGAACCTGCCAATATGGAAGGCTAACTGTACTGTTCCTGTTTCATAGACAAGAAAACTAAGCACAGATAAATGAGAAATGAAAGGACTTTACCAAGGCCACTCAGCATTAGAACCCACACAGTCTAGCTTTAGAGTCTGTGCCTTTAATCTTTGTTCACTACTGCTTTTCAACAGGAGGGTAAGAATTTGGGGTTTGGAATAAGACAGATCTTAACTCATGGCTATCACTTACAGTCTTGGGATGGAAGTATGTTTCTTGACCTCTCTGAGCCTCAGTATTCTTGTTTATAAAACGGGTTGTTTTAGGCATAAAATGAGATCTGTTAACTGCTTAGCACATTGTTCAGCAGGCACCATGCTTATTTGTTAGATGGTAGGCATCATCATAACAAAGACTGACATTTTCTGTGACCCTCAAGATCTAACGTATGACTTAATTTCTTTAAATTAAAAAGTCATCAAAATAATTTTAAAAACACAGATAGTGAAAAGCGAAATGAAAAGGTCACCAAAAGAAAACAACCATCAGCAACTTTTTATTTTAAAAGATTTATTTTATTTATTTGAAAGACAGAATTACAGAGAGAGGTAGGGACAGAGAAAGAGGGATCTTCCATCGCTGGTTCAATCCCCGATTGGCTGCAAAGGCTGGAGCTGAAACAATCAGGAGCTTCCTCTGAGTCTCTGAGTGGATGCAGGGACCCAAGCACTTGGGCCATCCTGCGCTGCTTTCCCAGGTGCATCAGCAGGGAGCTGGATCAGAAATGGAACAGCTGGGACTCAAACCGGTGCCCATATGGGATGCTGGTGCTGCAGGCTGGGACTTTAACCCACTGTGCCACAGCGCTGACCCTTTTGGTAGCATTTTGAATAAAATTCTTCCAGTCTTTTAAAATATTCCTTGATTTTATTAATATATCTTTTCTTAATGCATATTCACATCTTTTTTCCTTATATAAAATTTTCTTGTTTATGTTTTACCACAAAGGCGATTCAGTTTCTACATACTTTCTGTGTTTGGGAGTAGGTAGATAGAGGAAAATATGGAAGTACACACACTTTACTTTTTTCTTTCTAAATAAAATGAGATTATGTTTGAATTAATATTTCTGATATAATACCTACAAATCAGCATAATGCAGAATACTATAAGCAAGAGAACATGTGCAAGTATGTCATTAAAATAACAAACTGCGGTTTCAAATTTTGAGTTGTTAATGGAAAACCCTATATCTGAATGAACAATCCTCATGAATGCAGAATATTCCATCTTGATCAGAGAGATTTTAGAAGTCTGACCAGGGGCTGGTGCCGCGGCTCACTGGGCTAATCCTCTGCCTGTGGCGCTGGCATCCTGGGTTTTAGTCCCAGTTGGGGCGCCGGATTCTGTCCCGGTTGCCCCTCTTCCAGGCCAGTTCTCTGCTGTGGCCAGAGAGTGGTAGTGGAGGATGGCCCAAGTGCTTGGGCCCTGCACTCACCTGGGAGACCAGGAGAAGCACCTGGCTCCTGGCTTCGGATCAGCGGGGTGCGCTAGTCGCAGCGTGCTGGCTGCGACAGCCATTGGAGGATGAACCAATGGTAAAAGGAAGACCTTTGTTTCTGTCTCTCTCACTGTCCACTCTGCCTGTCAAAAAAAAAAAAGGAAGAAGAAGAAGAAGAAGAAGTCTGACCAGATACTGCATTTTTAAATAAATTCACTGGGTGGTATAGCAATAACTAATTCCTCCTTCTACAGCCTTCATAACAAGCATGTCTAATGCTCTTTTCTTTTTTTTTTTTCTTTTAGATCTACACACAATGAGCTGGAAAAGAATCGGTGAGTCAGTGACAAGGTGCAGCTTTCACTTACATTTAAAAAGCAAACTCACCATTTTACCTGTGAGAATAATGTAATAATAGTACATACGCAGTTGTAATGTTGCTTTTAAAAGTATATAACCTATCATGGTTCTGATGTATATATGCTTCCTCCCCCCAAAAAAACTAACTTAAGTAGTAGGCTTATAGTATGTATAAAATAGAAAAAGTAAATACGTTTTTGAGCTCATTAGAATTTTGTGTTTCTAATATAGCCTTCTTCATTTCTGTTTCTGAAGACAGGTTAATTGTGATAAATTTGTGGCTTAAATATGATCTTACTAAAGGGATAGGTTTCTGAAGAGTGGGTAATAACCGTGACAAACTGTTGAGCATTGAATTTTTCTTTGCAGTTTGTTCATTCCTTGTTCATGCATTCAGATATTTATCAAGTATGAATTATATGTCTGTGTCTGGTAGGCAGAATATTTACATAGGAAATATGAGTAGATTCTGTCATTAAGGAACTCAAAGTGTCGTAGATAGGTAATTCAGATACTGCACAGGGTCGGGCATTGTGGCACAATGGGTTAAACTCCTGCTCATGACAGGGTGCTGGTTGTAGTCCTGTCTGCTCTGCTTTTCATCCAGCTTCCTGGTGATGCACCTGGGAAGGCAGTGTAAGATGGCCCAAGGACCACATTTAGATGTGAAGGGATTACAAAAGCCATGTAGGGGCTGGCACCGAAGCCTAGTGGGTAAAGCTGCCACCTGCAATGCCAGCATCCATATGGGCGCTGGTTGAGTCCTGACTGTTCCACTTCCAATCCACTGGGAAAATAGTAGAAGATGGCCCAAGTGCTTGGGCCCCTACACCCATGTGGGTGACCTGGAGGAAGTTCCTGGCTCCTGGCTAGGGATAGACCCAGCTCCAGCTGTTGTGGCCATTTCGGGAGTGAACCAACGATGGAAGATCTCTCTCTTTCTCTTTTCCCTGTAACTCTGCCTTTCAAATAAATAAATAAATCTTAAAAAAAAAAAAAAAAAGCCATGTGGGAGACCAGGGTGGCATTCCTGGCTCCTGGCTTTGGCCTGGCAACCACTTGCAAAGTAAACCAGCAGATAGCAGATCAGTATCTCTCTTTCTGACTCTCCGCCTTTCAAGTAAATAAATCTTTTTTTTTTAAACTGGATAATATGATAAATATGGTAATGGATAAGCAGAGGGCGCTGAAAGATCATTGGGGAAGGTCACCTGATTTCCCTTTGAAGGTTATCTTGAAAGGCTCTGCAGAGGAATGGGCACTGTATGTTAAGGAAACTGCAAGGGGTTCAGGATGAAAATAAAAGGCTAGAGCATGAGGTAAGGTGGGCCAGATGTTGAAGAGGCTTGTCACCGTGTTGAAGAGTTTGTGCTTTTCCCGAGAGCAATAGGAAGCAGCAGCAATTGAGTGATGCTAAGATGGGTTGCCATATGATCGTATTTGTGTTTTGGAAAGATCACTTCAGATTCACCTGTCTGAATATGGTCCTTGGCCGTCTTCTGCCGTCCCAGGCACGTTTGCAGGAAGCTGAATTGGAAGTGGAGCAGATGGGCCTCCATCTGGTCCTTTGATAGGGGATGCTGTTACCACGAGGGGCAACTTAAGCTGCTGTACCACAGTGTTGGCCCCTATACAGTATTCTAGTCACATATCTGTCTCCCCTGTGAAGCACTGAGTTTCTTAATGACAGAAACTATCTTACACAACCTTGTATTTCCTGTGTAAATATTCTGCCTGCCAGAATCATTGGTTGGTTCAGTGAAGGAGTACCAGAGGCATGAAGGGCCCTTTGGAAAGGTTTTGTAGTAATATCAGTAAGAGATAATGGTGACCATAGTGATACAGGCAAACAAAATAGAGAATGGAGTCTAGTCAGTACAGCTCAGTGGTTAGGTGACTGTAGACAGTTTTAGATGGTATAGCCATTGACTGAAGAAAGGCATGTAGGAGGAAGACAAGTCTGGGAGAGAACATAAGAATTATAAAATATTCTCATTTTGGCCGGCGCCGTGGCTCAACAGGCTAATCCTCCGCCTTGCGGCGCCGGCACACCGGGTTCTAGTCCCGGTCGGGTCACCGGATTCTGTCCCGGTTGCCCCTCTTCCAGGCCAGCCCGCTGCTGTGGCCCGGGAGTGCAGTGGAGGATGGCCCAGGTGCTTGGGCCCTGCACCCCATGGGGAGACCAGGAAAAGCACCTGGCTCCTGGCTCCTGCCATCGGACAAGCGCGGTGCGCTGGCCACGGCAGCCATTGGAGGGTGAACCAACGGCAAAAGGAAGACCTTTCTCTCTGTCTCTCTCTCTCTCACTGTCCACTCTGCCTGTAAAAAAAAAAAAAAGAAAAAGAAAAAAAAAAAGAAATTAAAAAAAAATATATATATATATTCTCATTTTTGCACAGAGATTAGTTTAATAATAACAAACAGGGATTGTCTGCACCAGCCACTTTTGACAGAGATTAGATCTCAGACCATCAATTTTTTGTCAAGCCTTTTTTTTTTTTTAATTAAAGGGATATTACAGCCTGCCTGCCTCATTGCAGATCAGTTTATTTGTCAAATCCTTTGGTGTTGCATAGTTCAGCTTAACTAACTACTTTGTACAATGTTCTGTTCATCTCTGCTGGTGTAAGACTGTTAGATAGCATTGTAATTATTTGTTTATGTATCTCTTTCTGCCAAATGACTATGATTACCTTAAAGGCAAGGATTGTATTATGTTCAATTTTGTATCCTCAGTGCCTAGCATTTGACACATGTACAGTAGATGATGACTTTAATATTGGTTGAAGTATAAAACTAGAGCTTAAAGTTTAGTGGTCCAAAGGAATTTTGCTAGTTTGTGGCAAACAGTTCAGCAGAAGATCCTCTTTTTTTTTTTTTTTTAAGATTTATTTTATTTATTTGAAAGACAGAGTTACAGAGAGAGGTAAAGATAGAGAGAGAGGTCTTCCATCCGCAGGCTCACTCCTCAGATGGCTGCAACGGCCAGAGCTGCGCCGATCTGAAGCCAGGAGCCAGGAGCTTCTTCCATGTCGCCCACGTGGGTGCAGGGGCCAAGGACCTGGGCCATCTTCTACTGCTTTCCCAGGCCACAGCAGAGAGCTGAATCAGAAAAGGAGCAGCTGGGACGAGCACCGGCGCCCGTATGGGATGCCAGAGCTTCGGGCTAGGGCTTTAACCCACTGTGCCACAGCACCAGTTCCAGATCCTCTGTTTTTTTAAATTTTAGTTTTTTTTAATGTAAAGTATATTGATTTAAAAAACAATATAAACTACAAGTCTGTCCGTGTTTCTGGCCTTTCCTTGTTCTCTTGCTGAGATCCTCTGAAGAATCTCTCTTCTGCCTTATATTTTTGGTACACTAAAGGTATAGTGTTTTAAAGGAAGTATCTAGCTAGTGTACACATGGCAAAAAGCTCAAGAAATGACAGCCCTGAGGATTCTACAAATAAAACCTTACAGTACAGCATGTATATATTTTGGGCCCAGTTGCCATATACAAGGGTACTTCAGAAAGTTCGTGAAAAAATAGAATTAAAAGATTAGTTTATTTTGGGAACGGTGCTGTGGCAAAGCAGGTAAAGCTGCTGCCTGCAGTGCCAGCATCCCATATGGACGCTGGTTCGAGTCCTGGCTGCTCTACTCCTGATCCAGCTCTCTGCTGTGGCCTGGGAAAACAGTGGAAGATGGCCCAAGTGCCAGAGTCCCTGTAGCTGCATGGGAGACCCGGAAGAAGCTCCTGGCTCCTGGCTTCAGATTGCCGCAGCTCTGGCCCTTGCGGCCAATTGGAGAGTGAACCAGCAGATGGAAGACCTCCGTCTCTCCTCTCTGTAACTCTGACTTTCAAATAAGTAAAATAAATCTTTAAAAAATGAAATAAAAAGGTTAGTTTATTTTATTGCAAAAATATTTTGAAATGTGTGCATAGTTTTTTCATAGTATGCATTTTCCACTTACTTTTTGAGTATCTTACTAGCAAACATTGCTTTTGTAATTATTTCACTTATCTAAATGTGGTCCTTGAGACACCCCCATTGGAAACCTGGCAACAACTTTCATATAACACTGGAGTGAAAACTCTTTTTAATGACTGTTTGAGTGAAGTTTTAAAAATCCTTCAGTTAATTCTGTGTAATGCATTCTGCATATAATATTTGACTCATGAATAATCTTTTTAAAAAAACCCAGAGAAAATGATATATGTGCCACCTATAGTATTACTTTGACATTTCCTGTAAGTTGTTTAATCTAGTATATGTGGCATAGGTGTAACATGCATGATTTTTATATCTGGGTTGTATGCCATCTCCAGTGAAGGTCTTCTGTTTCTGTTTTATCTACTCAGGTCTAATACTTTCTGACATTTTTCCTACCATACCTCACTTAAGGCATGGTCCCCTCTTCTTCTGATTGCCTTAGAAAAAGCCAATAGGCTTTATTAACTCAGAAGGGCTAGTAGACATTCTTAATTTTCAAGGTACTCCTTGCCCTCTCTGCCTTCTCTTTTTGCTTTTTTCCCTCCCCTTCCCTCTTTGCCCTGAAGCCTCACTGAAAGGTGATACAGGATTCCAAGATTCGTTTTTAAAAGGGATTCTTATCAATGTAAAACTCTTAGTGTGTGCCAGAGTCAGTCCCAAAGGAAAAACCAAATTTAATCATCTGTACTCCACTTCTGAAAAGTAAACCAGCTTGTGATCTGTCAAAACGCCAAAATATTAGTAGGCACAAGAAGATTTAAAGATGAGCAGGTGTTTTAGCTGAATAGCAGGAGGATGGCACTGGAATATTTAAAAAATTTAAGCCTGTATCATTATTATAATTTTTAGGCCCTTGCCCAGGTCTGCTTAATAGTCTTTTTTAACCAACACACCATTTTTATTTGATGTGTTAAAAAAAATGTTAACCTTGGTGTTCTTTAAAAGAAAAAGAATTTTTACTTTACATTTCACTTGCCCTTGAGTGCATTCTTGTGTGAAGAACGTATAAAAAAGGTAAATCAGTTTCATCTTTCTGAAAAAGTTTCCTATAGTAATTCATATTTTTGCAATTTTGCCATTTTTTATATACTATGTTCATGTCAGAATTCACTTATTTTCTTTTTTATTGGTTCTAAAATCTTGCATATAAATCTGCTTGCATGTAAATCTGGGGCACATGCAGTGAGAATTAGAATAGGTGATTTTTATTTATTAGTGAATGGCAGAGTAATTCCAGATGGCTGTCTTAAGAGGTGCCCTCAGAGTGTTAGAGGCCTGGGGTCTGGGTTTGAGGAGACAATAGCCAGTAAATGTTCAGGTTCATGTTCTCAGACCCTTCAGAGGAAAGCCTAAAGGCAGAGATTTGGGGTTTTGTATACTCAGAGTAGTTTGCTCTGTGTCCACAATTACTCCAGGATGCCTACATCTCACTAGGGAGCATTCGATTTTTCAGGATTGTTAGAGAAAGTCATATTATTTCTTGCGTAGATCCTGGGGACAGATTTCTGCATGTTTTACTAATGGTTCAGAGTATTTGTTGTGTTTTCTCCCTGTCCCTCCTAGACTGAAAACAAGTCATAAGGTAGAGATAGAGGAAAAGCAGAATTCCTTTAGATGATCTGCATTCCTTGAACTTGTTCCAAGTTAAATTTAGTGGTCAGTTTAGTGAGTCTTTGAGATTGAAGAATTGAGTTTACTTCTCCCACTGGCCTACCTTATGAGTTGGGTCCTTTACCAGAGAAGAAGCTATTTAGTACAGAATCTTAGTCACTTCATTACTTTTAATTTTTTCAAATGGCTGATGATGCTTTTGATAGAGTCCGTAACTTCCGTAACTTGAACAGGACTTAACTGGTCAAGAAACTTAGTACTGACTGCAGGAGAGGCCATTCGTCCCAGATAGCTGCGATGCCTTTGAAAGAAAAGCCTGACCCATAATACAGCTTTGATAAAACTGGAAGGGCCGAATGAGAACCCTAGACTCAGTGCCTTCCCAGGCAAAGCAGAAGTGACTGTGATAGGAGAAGGACGCCCAGTGGAACAGCAGTGCGTGTTCCACATGTAGCTACTTTCACATGCTTCTGTGAAGCTGCCATTTGTGGAGTTCTTAACTGGAGTTTCCCCACTTTCCAAGGCTAGTAAATCATTCCATAAAGTAAGAAGGCAGAAAGTATGGGCCAGAGTGTCACTGGAAACTGGTCATTTTTGGTTGTCATTAACTACAACCTGAAATAAGATGGATATGAACATAGAGCAATCCTAATCGTGATCCTATTTGATCTTGAATATTATAACTGTTTCTCTTCAGTAATGATTAAGAAATACTGTACTTGGGGCCGGCACCCTGGCTCACTTGGCTAATCCTCTCTCTGCAGCACCAGCATCCCATATGGGCGCCAGGTTCTAGTCCTGGTTGCTCCTCTTCTAGTCCAGCTCTCTGCTGTGGCCCGGGAGGGCAGTGGAGGATGGCCCAAGTGCTTGGGCCCTGCACCCGCATGGGAGACCAGGAGGAAGCACCTGGCTCCTGCCATCGGATCAGCGCAGTGCGCTGGCTGTGGCGGCCATTTGGAGGGTGAACCAACAGAAGGAAGACCTTTCTCTCTTTCTCTCTCACTGTCTAATAATAAAAAAAAATACTGTACTTGGCATTGTGTATATAAAATATGATAACTGACCCTATCCTAAACTTACTAAGATTGTTATAATTTGGTATTTATAGGCTTCATCTTTAAATGTCATAATCTAGTTAAGTGACCCATAAATGTCCGGGAGATGCACTAATGGTGTTTTTCAAATTAAAAGCTGAAGCATGCATGGGTCATGCCATCATTTTTGTTAAGTCACTTTGTAAAAGAAAGATGATAAAATAGAAAAAACCAAAGTACATTGCATGAAGTAAACTTAAATATAGAACCCTGAAACTTGTGTATACTCTATAATGATATAAAATTCTGTGGGTTATAGTCAAACTACTGCTCTGTGTAGCCAAAGAAAATGTTTGCTGAGCTGTGAAGGAGAGATCGAATTTGAATATAAGAAAAGAATAAGGGCCGGCGCCGTGGCTCAACAGGCTAATCCTCCGCCTTGCGGCGCCGGCACACCAGGTTCTAGTCCCGGTCGGGGCACCGGATTCTGTCCCGGTTGCCCCTCTTCCAGGCCAGCCCGCTGCTGTGGCCCGGGAGTGCAGTGGAGGATGGCCCAGGTGCTTGGGCCCTGCACCCCATGGGGAGACCAGAAAAAGCACCTGGCTCCTGGATCCTGCCATCAGATGAGCGCGGTGCGCCGGCCGCAGCACGCCGGCCGTGGCAGCCATTGGAGGGTGAACCAACGGCAAAAAGGAAGACCTTTCTCTCTGTCTCTCCCTCTCTTTGTCCACTCTGCCTGTAAAAAAAAAAAAAAAAAAAAAAAAGAATAAGGAACGGTCGATGTGGGTAGAACTGTGGAAGCGGGAAAATGGCATCATAAACTGTTCAGAAAAAAGTGAGTAGACCATATTGAGTGGGATAGCTAGAGAATGGAAATGTGGTTTGGGATTAGTCGTATATTATTGAATTTGAAGGAATGTGGATATTATTTTGTTGGCAGTGCTGTTATTGAAACTTTTGAGGGGCTGGCACTGTGGCGCAGCGGGTTAAAGCCACAGCCTGCAGCGCTGGCATCCCATATGGGCGCTGGTTTGAGTCCCGGCTGCTCCTCTTCCCATCCAGCTCTCTGCTGTGGCCTGGGAAAGTAGTGGAAGATGATCCAACTCCTTGGGCCCCTTACACCCACGTGGGAGACCTGGAGGAAGCTCCTAGCTCCTGGCTTCAGATCAGCTCAGCTCTGGCGGTTGTGGTCATTTGGGGAGTGAACCAGTGTAATGTAAGACCCCCCCGCCCCCGGCTCTACTTTTCTCTGTAACTCTGTCTTTCAAATAAATGAAATAAATCTTTAAAAAAAAAACTTTTGAAACAGAGAAAAGTATGGTCAAAACATTAAAAAAAAAAAAGTACAGTCTAGCTATAGAATCAGAACAGTTTGGATGCTTTCGAAGTGGTTTGTGTGTTACAAGGTGGGAACCACCAGCCTGCAGGCTGGCCGTATATATTCCAGGAAATCATTTGGTCCGACCCTGCCAAGGCAACCACAGGTGGGACTCGAGATTCAATAAATCTATGGTAGGCGAATTTTTAAGGTGATAATTTTGTTTGTCCAGTGAATGGTGTTAGAAATATCCAAGTGGCCATTGGCAGAAAAAAGATTCGACACTCCTGATGTAGTAGAAGGATGTAAGAACCAGCACTCAAGCAATAGAATTTGGAATAGAAAGGAAGAGAGGGGATGAAGAAACACTGTGAGAAAGAATATCATTTTTTAAAGATTTATTTATTTATTGGAAAGACAGAGTTAGAGAGAGAGAGAGGGAGCAAGGTCTTCCATCTGCTGGTTCACTCCCCAAATGGCCACAATGGCCAGAGCTGTGCTGATCCAAAGCCAGCAGCTTCTTCAGGGTCTCCCACATGGGTGCAGGGGCCCAAGGACTTGGGCCATATTCCACTGCCTTCCTGGGCCATAGCAGAGAGCTGGATTGGAAGTGGAGCAGCTGGGACTTGAACCAGCATCCCACTGGCACTGCAGGTGGTGGCTTTACCCACTACACCACAGCACCAGCCCCAAGAAAGACTATTATTTTTTGTTAACTGCTATTACTCATTCCTCCTTAACTTTTCATTCTTCACCTAGCAGCAAGCTAGATGTTCTCAAAGGATATCATCGAATGGAGTGATTTCTCTGTGTGCAGTCCTCCTCGGGGTTCCCATAGTAATTAGATAGAAGCCGTGCCTACAAAGTCCTACCACTCTATCCAGTAGTCTTGCTGACACTGTTTTGTTTTTTCTCTTCTTTTTTCTCAAAACGCACCATGCTCATTCCCATCTTAGGGTTTTTGCTGTGCCTTCTGCGTGGAAAGCCCTTGCTCTAATTCAGCATTATTTAATTCTTAGCTCTCAGGTCATCTCCTTAGAGAATAGTAGTCACCTTCAGTCACTTTGTATTTCTTTGCCTTTTTTTTTTTTTAAGATTTATTTATCTATTTTAAAGTTATATAAAGAGAGAGACAGAGAGATCGTCCATCTGCTGTTTGACTTGCTGTTGACTCCCCAGATGGCTGTAACAGCCAGGATTGAGTCAGGCCAGAGCTGGAGGCAGGAGATCGTCCAGGTCTCCCACACAAGTGAAGGGACCCACGCATGTGGGCCATCTCCTGCTGCTTTCCCAGGCCATTTAACAGGGAGTTGAATCAGAAGTGGAGTAACTGGGACTCGAACCAGCACCCATTTGGGATGCCAGCGTCATAGGTAAAAGCCTTACCTGCTATGCCACAACACTGGCCCCTCCATTGCGTTTTATATCACCTTAACATTTATATCTGAATTATTCATTTATTTACTTATTTGTTATTTGATTGCTTTCACTGAAAAAGAAGTTTCAGGAAAGTAGAAACTCTGCCTAATTTTCCCTTAGCACATGGCAGTCATTCAGAAAATATTCACTGAATGAAACAATAATATGTGATATGTTGTAGATTTAAAATCAGCAACATCTGGGGCTGGCACTGTGGCTCACTTGGTTAATCCTTCACCTGCGGCGCCAGCATCCCATATGGGCGCCAGGTTCTAGTCCCGGTTGCTCCTGTTCCAGTCCCATTCTCTGCTGTGGTCCAGGAAGGCAGTGGAGGTTGGCCCAAATGCTTGGGCCCCTGCACCCGCATGGGAGACCAGGAGGAAGCACCTGGCTCCTGGCTTCAGATCAGTGCAGCGCGCCGGCCATTGGAATGAACCAATGGAAGGAAGACCTTTCTCTCTGTCTCTCTCACTGTCTAACTCTGCCTGTCAAAAAAAAAAAAAAAAGCAACATCTATTATCAAATTATAATAAAGTGAAAAGTCACAAAATATATAAAATACTCTTGAAGGTTCAAAGAACATATTAATAATAATGCCATAGGAGGGAGATGGGAAATTTAATTCTTAAAATGTAAATAGATGAGGAAACATTGATAACACTTGAAGAATTGTTACCTTGCAGAAGTTTAGCCTACTTATGAGAAGAGGATTAGTATCTTAGAAACAATTCTAGAGGCTGTCGCCTCTGTCAGTTCATTAGGGTATCATACAGTGTTCTGAGACAAGGACAGGTAGTTCTGTAAAGGGAGCAGTTACCTGATGTTGTTTATGATTTGTGAGAGCTTTATTTTTTCCTTATTCCACTACGTAAAAATTGTAAGCATTTTTATACAGAAAACATATATATATATATATATATATATATATATGGGGACTAGAATTCTATAAATTACTTCAAATCTGTTTTTGGTGTATCTTAGAATTTAAATTTTTTAGACTTTATTTTTTATTGTGAGAGCAAGAGAGTGTGAGCACTCCCATCCACTGATTCACTGAAATTCTCACTGAGTGGGCCAGGCTGGGCCTGTCCAAAGCTGGAAACCAGGATCTCCACCCTGATCTTCACGTGAGTGGCAGGGACCCAGCTACTTGATTGCTCTCCCAGGGTGCACATTAGCAGGAAGGTACAATCAGGAGCAGAGCCGGAACTCTAACCTAAGTACTTGGATATGGGATGTGGATGTCTCAAATAGCATTTTAACTGCTAGGCAAAATACTTGTCCCATGTGTTAGAACCTTTGATGTATTAATTATTTTATCCCAATTGTTTGGATGTGATAATGATTATTTTTTTCTTGATGATTTACCACGTCTCCATTTGACAAAGATATTTTGGGAGAGTGGTTGTTTTGGTCTGCCTTATCTTAGAACAGAACATAAGAGTAAAACTTTGGGCAACGGTTTCTTAGTATATCATCTGACTGCTTGGGATTTCTTGGTGCGAGGAACATATCTTAACTGGTTTTAGTTATGTGCTTGTATGATACTTGTTTAAAAAGAACATATAGGGGCAGGTGTTGTGGCTTAGCGGGTAAACAACCACCACCTGCAATGCTGCCAGCATCCAATGGGCCCCAGTTCATGTCTTGTCTGCTCCACTTTTTTTTTTTTTTAAACAGGCAGAGTTGGGGGGGGGGGGGTGTCTTCCTGTCATTGGTTCACCTCCCAAATGACTGCTATGACTGGCACGCTGCGCCAATCCAAAGCCAGGAGCCAGGTGCTTCCTCCTAGTCTCCCGTGTGGGTGTAGGGCCCAAGCACTTGGGCCATCCTCCACTGCCTTCCTGGGCCACAGCAGAGAGATGAACTGGAAGAGGAGCAACCGGGACAGAATCCAGTGCCCCAACTGGGACTAGAACCCGGGATGCCAGCGCTGCAGGTGGAGGATTAGCCAGGTGAGCCACAGCGCCAGCCTGTTCCACTTCTGATCCAGCTCTCTACTAATGGCCTGGGAAAAGTAGAGGAAAGTGGCCCAAATGGGCCCCTGCAACCCACATGGACTCAAATGAAGATCCTGGCTCCTGGCTTCACCCTGGCCATTGGTCTGGGGAGTGAACCAGTGGATGAAAGATATTTCTTTCTCTCTTTCTGTCTTCTCTGTAACTCTGATTTTCAAATAAATAAATCTTTTGGGAAAAAATACACTTTTATACACAGAGGGCACATTCCAGAAAACATGTACAATTGTTAAGAGGATAAAACAAGATTGATCTAGCAGAATTTTCATTGAAGCTCTTATTTCTCCTAATAGTACTAAAAGGTATTTGCTTGCATCAAAGATAGGTTAGAGAAACTAAACCTTTATTGTAGGTTTGAAATTAACCTATAACTATAACCAAATTAATAGTACAGTTTGGCTTTGGGTCTATAATACTAGAAAATTGAGTGAAAATCCCCTCTTAGACTTGGTTTACTGTTTAAATGAAAGGTATTAGCATGTCTCAGTATGAAAATACCTTACAGTAAAGGTATTTTAAAGTAATAAAGTGTACTAATTACAAGCCCACAGCTAATACAATGTGTAACAGTGAACGATGGGTGCTTCCTCCCTAAGATCAAGAAAGACATGGATTCCACCTCAAGACTGTACTGGAGATTCTATCCAGGCCAGTTAGGCAAGGAAAGCAAATAAAAGGTATCCAGATTGGAAAAAATAAAGCCATTTCTATTTGCAGATACCAATCTTATATATAGAAAAACTATTATAAAGTAAAACCTAATAAAACTCAAACACGAATTTATCAGAGTTACAAGATACAAGATGGAGAGACAAAATCCAAATGTGCCAGCGCCGCGGCTCACTAGGCTAATCCTCCGCCTTGCGGCGCCGGCACACCAGGTTCTAGTCCCGGTCGGGGCGCCGGATTCTGTCCCGGTTGCCCCTCTTCCAGGCCAGCTCTATGCTGTGGCCCGGGAGTGCAGTGGAGGATGGCCCAAGTGCCTGGGCCCTGCACCCCATGGGAGACCAGGAGAAGCACCTGGCTCCTGGCTTCGGATCAGCGCGGTGCGCCGGCCATTGGAGGGTGAACCAACGGCAAAAAGGAAGACCTTTCTCTCTGTCTCTCACTGTCCACTCTGCCTGTCAAAAAAAAAAAAAAATTCCAAATATTTCTTTTTTTTATTTTTTTTGACAGGCAGAGTGGACAGTGAGAGAGAGAGAGACAGAGAGAAAGGTCTTCCTTTGCTGTTGGTTCACCCTCCAATGGCCGCCATGGCCGGTGCGCTGCGGCCAGTACACCACGCTGATCCAAAGCCAGGAGCCAGGTGCTTCTCCTGGTCTCCCATGGGGTGCAGGGCCCAAGCACTTGGGCCATCCTCCACTGCACTCCCAGGCCACAGCAGCGAGCTGGACTGGAAGAGGGGCAAACGGGACAGAATCCGGCACCCCGACCGGGACTAGAACCTGGTGTGCCAGCGCCG
This sequence comes from Sylvilagus floridanus, assembly GCA_949820135.1. Taxonomy (NCBI): domain Eukaryota; kingdom Metazoa; phylum Chordata; class Mammalia; order Lagomorpha; family Leporidae; genus Sylvilagus; species Sylvilagus floridanus. The sequence continues at coordinate 61,696,410 of OX463235.1, forward strand.
CAAGGCGGAGGATTAGCCTATTGAGCCGCGGTGCGGGCCAAAATCCAAATGTTTATGTACAGCAGCAATAAGCAACATAAACATGGATTTAAAAAACAATTTGTTCTGCAGTTATGTCCGAAAGAATAAAATACCCAGCAATAAATTTAACCATGAAGACAAAAGATTTGTAAACTGAAAACTATAAAATACTGTTAAATTAAAAAGACCTCAGTAGATGGAAAGACTTATCTATGTTCATGGATTGCAACATTTAATATATAAAGATGGCAGAATCACCCATATTGTTCTACAGATTCAGTGCAAACCCTATCAAAGTTCCAGGTACATTTCTATCAGAAGTTAACAGGCTGATTCAGAAGTTCATGTGGAAGTGCAAGGTAACCAGAATAGCCAGAACAATCATGAAAAGAATAAAGTTGGAGGATCTGTACTTCTCAACTTCTTACCAAGCTGCAGTTACCAGGACAGTAGGAGTAGGTACTGGCCTGGGAGCAGACCTAGAGCTCAGTGAAATAGAGCTGGGAATCCAGAAATACTCCTTTTATTTGTGGTTAGCTAATTTTTGATAAGGGTCCCAAGACAATTCAGGGTCTTTTCAACAAATAGTGCTAATAAAATTGAATATCTACATAGAAGGATGAAGTTGGATCCCTACCTTATACCATACACAAAAGGAATCATGAAACTGAATTTAAGAGCCAAAAAAATTATAAAATTCTTAGAAGATATGAGAGCAAATTTTTGTGACTTTGAGTTAGGCAGTGATTTCTTATGCATGATTTCTTAAGCATGACTAAAAAAGAAAAAATAGATGCGTTAGGGTTTTTTTTTTTTTTTTTTAAAGAAGGTTTATTTATTTGAAAGGCAGAGTTACAGAGAGCGAGAAGTCTTCACTCACTGTTTCACTCCCAAAATGTCAGCAATGGCTGCAGCTGAGCCAGTCGGGAGCCAGGAGCTTCCTCTTAGTCTCCCATGTGGCCTGCCTCCCAGGTCATAGCCAGGAGCACGATCATAAGTGGAGCAGCCAGGACTCAAACCAGTGCCCATATGGGATGCCAGCACTGCAAGTGGCGGCTTTTCCTGCCTCGCCACAGTGCTAACCCCGATGTGTTAGGCTTCATCAAAATTAAAAACATTTATGTTTCGAAAAACATCGTCAAGAAAGTGAAAAGACACCTCTAGGGGCAGTGTTGTGGAATAGCATGTTGAGCCACCGCCTGCAGTGCCAGCCTCCCATATAGGTGCTGATTCGAGTCCCAGCTGCTTCACTTCTGATTCAGCTCCCTGATAATGTGCCTGGGGAAGCAGTAGAGGATGGCCCATGTACTTGGGCCCCTGCACCCTCTTGGGAGAGCAGGAAAAAGCTCCTGGCTTTGGTTTAGCCCAGCCCCCGTATTGCAGCCATTTGGGGAGTGAACCAGCAGACAGAGCTCTTCCCCTCCCTCTCTTTGTCTCTGTCTCTCACTCTCTAACTCTGCCTATCAAATAAGTAAATATTTTTAAAAGAAGAAATAAGAAAAAGAGACTGCAGAATGGAAGAAAACATTTGCAAAAAACATACCTAATAAGAGACCTAAATTCAAAATATACAAAAATTCTTTTTTCCCCACTTCTGTTTTTTTTAAATATTTATTTTAAAAAAAGATTTATATATTTATTTGAAAGCCAGAGTTACACAGAGAGAGATCTCTCTATCTTCCATCTACTGGTTTACTCCCAAAATGGCTGCAATGGCCAGGGCTGGGCTAGGCTGAAACTGGGAGCCAAGAGCACTTTATGGGTCTCCCACATGGGAGCAGGGGCCCAAGTACTTGGACCATCTCCCACTGCTTTCCCCTGACACATCAGCAGGAAGCTGGATGGGAAGTGGAGCAGCTGGGACACAAACTGTTGCCTGCATGGGGTGCAGGCACTGCAGAGGGTGGCTTAACCTGTTGGACCACAGCAGCAGCCCCTATAAAGGAATTCTTACAACTAAACAATGAAAACAAATCAGTCAAGCTAAAAATGGGCAATGAATCTGAATAGGTGAGTACCCAAAGAAAATACACACGTGTCCGAAAAGCCTCAACATCAGTAGTCATTATGAAAATGCAAATCACAGCGAGTTCCTACATCCCATCCACTGTGATGGCAAATGAGGGTTGCTTCCCAGCTTTGTAGTTGCCCATTCATCGTGCCAGTTACCACTGATGGAGGAAAGGTCCCAGAAAGACTACTGACATATAACTTAGCATTTAAGACTACCGATGGGGCCGGCGCTGTGGCGTAGTGGGTAAAGCCACCACCTGTAGTGCCGGCATCCCATGTGGTGCCAGTTCAAGTCCCAGCTGCTCCACTTCTGGTCTAGCTCTCTGCTATGGCCTGGGAAAGCAGGAGAAAATGGCCCAAGTCCTTGGGCCCCTGCATCTGTGTGGGAGACCCGGAAGAAGCTCCTGGCTCCTGGCTTCAGATCAGTGCAGCTCCCACCATTGTGGCCAATTGGGAAATGAACCATCAGGTGGAAGACCTCTCTCTCTCTTGCTGTCTTTACCTCTCCTCCTCTCTGTGTAACTCTTTCAAATAAATAAATAAATTAAAAAAAAAAGACTTACTGATGCCATCATTAGCTGATGACACTGCACAAATGAGTTATCACTTTACAATTACTGAACACATGTAACTAACCACAGATAAGTTTCTAATTTATATGGTGCCAAAAATGAATGCTGTGGCTTAGCAGGTAAAGCTGCCGCCTGCATTGCCAGCATCCCATATGGGTGCCGGCTCATGTCCCAGCTGCTCCACTTCCCATTCAACTCTCTGCTATGGCCTGGGAAAGCAGTGGAAGATGGGGCAAATCCTTGGGCTCCTGCACCCACATGGGAGACCCGGAGAAAGCTCCTGACTTCTGGCTTCGGATCGGCCCAGCTCCAGCCATTGCGGCCATCTGGGGAGTGAACCAGTGGATGGAAGACCTCTCTCTTTCTCTCTCTTTCTGCCTCTTCCTGCCTCTTCTCTCTCTCTCTCTAACTCTGACTTTCAAATAAAATAAATTTAAAAAAAAACACTGAATGGAGTGTAAATATTCAATAGTGAGGAAAGATTAGCCATCTATTTATATAAATAAGACAGTAAATTCAAAAGTATATTTAAAGGTTTTTAAGAACTTCTAATTAACAGCAACTTAATGAAATTAAGACCAGATATTGGAGCTGGTGCTATATGCAGTGAGTTAAACTGTTGCCTGTAGTGCCAGCATCCCATATGGTCACTGGGTCGGGCCAGCTGTGCCACTGCCAGTCCAGCTCCCTGCTAATGTGCCTGGGAAAGCATTGAAGGATGCCCAAGTCGTTGGGCCCCTGCACCAGTGTGAGAGACCCAGATGAAGCTCCTGGCTCCTGCTTTCGGAATGGCCCAGCCCTGGCTGTTGCAGCTGTGCAGAGAGAACCAGCAGATCAGAGATTTTCTCCCTGACCCCATAACTCTGCCTTTCAAATAAATACATCTTTTTTTAAATGGCCAAATATTGATAGAATGTAGTAATTTTTATCAGTTTCACTTAAGGTTTAATAAAATATAACAATTTATCATGCTTTGAACAACAAAATTAGTACAGTTGTTGAAGAAAGTAGAAACAGTATTGTCCAGTGCTTCTAGGACAGTGTCAGTACTGCTGCTTAGGCAAATGAAGATGATGGTTACTTCCCTTTTGTAGTCTAACGGTGGAAAACTAACACCCTTATTTTTAATTCATGTAAAAGTCTGAAAGAAGATAATTATATTCTTTGTACTTTTTTAGACAGTAGGAGTCCAGTTACAATACTGAGTTATGCAGGGTAAATGTAGACACTAAAATAGTAATATGTCTTGGAAAGAAGGGGTACACTCATTTGTAGAACCAGTTAAAGATATAAGTTAACATCAAGCAATATGAAGACATAATAACTTTCAAACAATTGGTGTATTTATTTTTGTATAGAAGTAGATGAATATTTTACTATATTTTATTGGGGAGGAATGTTGAAAATTGCAGACCAACTAAAAATAACTGTCAGAGTTCAGATAGGCATCTGTTAGAATTGAATGTTATGTGAGGGATGAAGTGATGGGCAGGTTTTGGAGATAAAATTTATGGTTAATAGAGGAAGTATAGCTAGGATAAAATTACACACCTAAAATGCAATCTATGCAATGATGTCATTGCAGTTGTGTCTAGATAGATTCACAGTTTCTATATTGACCTTTGTCAGAAATAGCTCATTAAGACTAAGCTTTCTACTCCCTGATCCAGGCTGCATATATGGCAAAGTGACAGAGGCTGCTCAGAAGCAAGGATTGCATTCTAGAAACTAAGTGTTCTCAGTACTTCAGCTGTCCAGTTCCCGAAGTTTAAAGTAATTCTACAACTGACACATGGGAAGAGATGAGGTTATGAGGTCTTAAAATTCTAAAATGATGTCTAGAAGTCAAGTCAGACATTGAATAACTGACATAGTGAATATTATAATAAACATAGTAGCTTTTTATCCAAGTGATTACTGAATATCATTCTCAGTGAAGAATGAATGTAGGGACCAGCACTGTGGCGCAGCGGGTTAACACCCTGGCCTGAAGCGCCGGCATCCCGTATGGGCGCTGGTTCTAGTCCTGGCTGCTCCTCTTCTAGTCCAGCTCTCTGCTATGGCCTGGGATAGTAGTCGAAGATGGTCCAAGTCCTTGGGCACCTGCACCCCGTGGGAGACCTGGAAGAAGCTCCTGGCTTCGGATTGTGCAGCTCCGGCTGTTGCAGTCATCTGGGGAGTGAACCATCGGATGGAACACCTCTCTCTCTCTCTACCTCTACCTCTACCTCTACCTCTACCTCTACCTCTCCTCTCTCTGAGAAACTCTGACTTTCAAATAAATAAATAAATAGATCTTTTAAAAAAAAAGAATGAATGAATGTAAATTCACTGAATTCATTCTCAGTGAATGAAATGTAACCTGTTTAAGAAAATATTTCCTCTAAAATTACAAAACTAAATTACAAATTTTTGAAAAAGGAAGAGTTTAATATATTTTCCTGAAATATTAGGTTATGTCATGTGAAAGCATTTTTTTATGAGCAACTTTGATGAATGTTTGATCCATAAAACTGTATCTTCAGTACTGAAGCTCATACAGCAGAATTCTAGATTTTAGGGCAATATGCTAATTTACTAAATCTGTTTGCTGTATATAGTAAGAAATTAATACAGTGAAAATAGTGTGTTAAATATTGGAATAATAGTAACCACAGTTCAAAGACTTTTTCTTAAACTAGTCTCTTCTGCATTTAAATAAATTTCTGTTCTGATACAAATGCTGGCCATTGAAGTGTTCAAAGAGGTACATCACTTTCTAGATGAGCAACTTCGTAAGTGTCTTGCATTTATCTTTTACATTTTTTAAAATTAATTTTTATTTCATTTGAAAGGCAGAAAGACACAGAGCTTATACATAATGGTTCACTCCCCAAATGCCCCCAACTGCCAGGGCTGACCCAGGCAGAAGCTGGGAACTCAGAACTCAGTCCAGTCCCATGTGCTTGGTCTGTCTTGTGTTCCTTTCCCAGGTGCATTAGGGAGCTGGATTGGAAGTGGAGCAGCCAGGACGTGAACTGGCACTCCAGTAAAGGACACAGGTGTCCCAGGCAGGGATATAACCACTGCATCACATGTCAGCCCCTTGAAATTATCTGTTTTCCCTACAATTTGTTTATTTGAAAGGCAGAGTGACAGTGGCAGAGAAAGAGATCTTTCTGCTGGGTTCACTCCCCAAATGGCCACTCTGGGTGGCCTGAGCTAGGATAGGCTGAAGCCAGAAACTAGGAACCCCATCCAGGTCTCCCAAGTACATAGGAAGGACATCTTCTACTGTTTTCCCAAAGGCACATTGGCAGGGAGCTGAATCAGAAGTGGAGCAGCTGGGACTTGAACCACACTGTGACCTGGGATGCTGAAGTTACAAGGGGCGGCTTACCCTGCTTTACCACGATACTGATCCTGCATCATTTATCTTTTAAAAGTGAAAAAGTTGATAGTCTTTTGACATGTTATAGCTGTTTTTGTGGGAAGAGAATAATCATTTTGTACTTATCTTTTTCTACTTAAGCTAGTGAATAATGTCAGTTGAAAGTCCCAGGAGTATTGTTAGTGAAAAACCTCAGATCTAAATAAAGATTCAGTAATGAAAACAGAATTTTCTCAATCTGATTACTTCCTAACCAGTTCTTGGAGACAGATTTGCCCAGAAAGTAGTTAATTCAGCTCTGGGACAAACACATGACATGTTGTTCGTGATCTTCAAATCGAGAAAAGTTGGAATTTAACTCCTAACTAAATGACTTCCTTGTTTGTTGTTGTTTTGGGGAAAGCCAGTAGAGGAAGAGAGGTTTTAATAATAAACATGGCACAAGAGCGCAGTTGTCAAAAAGGATAACAGGAATTTAAAAAAAGTGGGGCGGGGTGGGGGGCTTCTTTGTGAATATGTAATGCGTTGACATGAGAATGAGAGTGAAAGTTTGGAGAAAAATGCTCCAAGTTCAGTATTTATGGGTGTATTGGAAAGTTAATTGTTATTCTGCTCTTTGAAGCATTTTCCCTTAAATACATACATACATATGCGTTACCTATGTACATTTTTAACTCTCCAACACACACAGTTGAAAGAATAGGTTAACAAGTCAGCTTAAAATCTCACTTCATTTAAAATTTGGTACTTTAAAAAATATCTAAAGATAATTGTCATGCATGGTTCTGTAGTTATAATGATAAAGTCTTATTTCATAGTGACGTACTTTGATAAGTAGGAAATACTTGTACAAAACTAGAAGTTGCCCTAAGCAGCATATGTTTGTGTGAATATGCTATACACACATTCCTCAAAGCTGCATATAGATGTATACATAAACATAGATGAATATAGATATGAATTCTAAAATTTAAATTCAGGACCATGTCCTTTTAGAAAAACTGCTTATCACTGACTGGTAAGGAAAGTTAACAGGTTAAACTCTACGTCATTATTGTGACTCCTGGATACTTTGTAAGTGGAGGCATTGCTGCGTCTGATCAAGTCACTCTCATTGCCCCTGTGATCACGAGATGGGCTATGTGATAGCAGTCACACTGCTGCTGTTCAAAACAAGGAAAGACCGTTTAGCTCATGTACATATTTGTAAATAATCAGGTCAATATTTGAAATCTTTGTTCTTACTATATAGATAATAAAAGTGGCTTTTCAATAATGGTTTCATTGCTTTTTTTTGACAGTTTACCAAGCCCTTTCCTAATTCTGGGACATTTCCACTATTTTTTTCACTTTGAGAGTTGCTAAGGGTTATTGGAAATTAGAGCTGTTCTGACTGGTCCACTACAGATTTGTGTGGTTTTTAATTGCTACCTCATATGGATTGAGCATTCTCACTTCTTGTTGTTGTCTCCCTATTGCAGTTTTGTTTTTTATTTTTTTAGTGATTTTTATCAATTTTTTTTACCCTGCCAACAGTGTGGGGCAGAAGCACAAAGTCAGGGGTGTCACCAAAAGTTACATTATAGCTATGGATAGGGCTTTTAGTTCTGTAAGTAGGCAATAAGATTGATTTTTTAAAAACAGATTTATTTTTTATTTATTTGAAAGGCAGAGTTACAGAGAGGGAAGGAGAGAGAGAGAGAGAAAGAAAATAAAGTTTCCATCCACTGGTTCACTCCACAGCTAGCCCCAGTGACCAGGGTTGGGCCAGGCTGAAGCTAGGAGCCCAGAGCTTCTTACCGTTCTGCCATGTCGATGCAAGGGGCTCAAGCACTTGAGCCAAATTCCACTGCTTTCCCAGGTGCATTAGCAGGGAGCTGGATTGGAAATGTAGCAGCTGGGACTCAAACCAGCACCAGTAGGGGGTGCCAGCGTTAACAGGTGGAGGCTTAACCTTTGCACAATGCCAGTCCCTGATTGAGTGATTTTTAAGATTTCTTCTTGGCGTTGTGGGTAAAGCTGCCGCTGACAGTGCCAACACCCATATGGGCGCTGGTTCGAGTCACAGCTGCTCCACTTCCGGTCCAGCTCTCTGCTATAGCCTAGGAGAACAGTAGAAGATGGCCCAATTCCTTGGGCCCCTACACCTGTGTGGGAGACCTGGAAGAGGCTCCTGGCTCCTGGCTTCAGATCGGCACAGCTCTGGCCGTTGCGGCCATTGGGAGAGTGAACCAGCAGAAGGAAGATGTCTCTCACTCTCTGCCTCTCCTCCTTTCTCTGTGTAACTCTGACTTTCAAGTAAAAAATAAATATTAAAGAAAAAAAAAAAAACTTGCCAGTGCTGGTTCTTTAAAACAAACAAACAAAAGATTTCTTCTACTAAAAAAAAAAAAAAAAATCCCAAGATTTCAAAATCCCCCTTTTTATTCTCTGATCTAGCTTTTAAACTGAAGGGAAGGACTCATACTTCCTATCTCCTGCTCTAAAGGTATCAGTATGTTATTGTAACTCTTCATTTCTTTTTTTTTTTTTAATATTTATTTGAAAGTCAGAGTTACACAGAGAGAGGAGAGGCAGGGAAAGAGAGAGAGGTCCTTCATCCAATGGTACTCCCCAATTGGCCGCAAGTGCTGGAGCTGCGCCAATCTGAAGCCGGGAGCCTATTCCAGGTCTCCCACGTGGGTGCAGGAGTCCAAGGACTTGGGCCATCTTCCACTGCTTTCCCAGGCCATATTAGAGAGAGCTGGATCGCAAGTGGAGCAGCCGGGTCTCTGAGGCATTAACCCGCTGTGCCACAGTGCCGGCCCCTTAATTTCTTACTTTACTGAAAATGTGGATTTCTAGTTTGAGCTTTTTTTTCTTCCCCTATATTTTCTATCTTTAAACTTTTGACTCAGATTCAGTGACTATACTGTGTCCCCTTTTGAACTTCTAGTCATGCACAGAAAGGCATGAACAAGAATAACCAGTGTTATAAAAGCCAAAAATTAGAAGAAATCTGAATTTTTGTCAATAAGAGAACAGTTAAATAAATGACACATTGTACCTTGTAGCAGATAAAAAGAATAATGTAAGTTTGTGTACATATACGTGGAGAGAATTCCAAGACATGTTAAATTTAAAAAGCAAATTACAAAATAATGTTTTCAGGATGATCTCATTTGTGTTCAAAATAACAGATTGTATATTTCCATGTGTACAAAGTTGTGTATGTAAATGCATTGAGAAAGGTCAAAAAAGATGTGTCAGACTGATAAATTTGGGAGAAGAGAGATTCAAAGGCAAACTATGATGTTTATTTTATTTGCTGTAGCAAGAACATCTAGCTTATGGATTTATTAAATATTTTTAAAAGATAGTAAGTGAGGAGCTGGTGATGTGGCTTAGTAGGCTAAGCCTCTGCCTGCGGCACTCGCATCCCATATGGGTACCAGTTTGAGTCCTAGCTGCTCCACTTCCCAATCCATCCCTCTGCTATGGCCTGGGAAAGCAGTAGAAGATGGCCCATGTGCTTAGGCCCTTGCACCCACGTGGGAGACCTGGAGGATGCTCCTGGTTCCTGGCTTGGGGTTGACTCAGTTCCAACTGTTGTGGCCATTTGGGGAATGAACCAGCAGATAGAAGACCTTTGTCTCTCCCTCTCTCTGTAATTCTGCCTCTCAAATAAATAAATCTTAAAACAAAAAGTTATGTGGCACAGCAGGTTAACACTCTGGCCTGAAGCGTCGGCATCCCATATGGGCGCCAGTTCTAGTCCCAGCTCCTCCTCTTCTGATCCAGCTTTCTGCTATGGCCTGGGGAAGCAGTAGAAGATGGTCCAAGTCCTTGAGACCCTGCACCCATGTCGGAGATCTGGAGGAAGCTCTTGGCTCCTGGCTTCGGATTGGCACAGCTCCGGCCGTTGCAGCCAGTTGGGAAGTGAACCATCAGATGGAAGATTCTCTCTCTCTCTCTCTCTCTCTGTGAAACTCTTTAAAATAAATAAATAAAACCTTTAAAAATAAATAAATAAATACTTTTTTTAAAAAAAAGGGCATTAGAAAATCCAATATTCTAGTACTCAAAGCTAAGTCCTTCTGTGTTATGTGCTCCACAAAACTGGTAATAACAAAGCTGGGGCAAGAACTTTAGGTTTTCTGATTTCCAGACTAGAGCTTTTTTACAACACCTTCAAGGCACAGTTAAAATATGTATTTTTCACAAAGCCTTTCCTGATTATCCAAAGTGGTTTCTCCTTTAAATTCCTGAGACTCACTGTGTCCCTTACATGAATTTTTACCGACACTACACTGTGGTTTCTCTCTTTTCTGGATCATTTATATCCTTTCTAGATCCTGCACATTACTTGAAGACAGAGACTATAACTGCTCATCCTTGTATCTGACAGCCATGTAACAGTTACTCAGTTAGCAAGGAACATTTCGATGCAGGCCATATTTGCGCCTTTTGTAGATGAAGACAGAAAAGCTGAATGCCAAGACAAATAAATAGCTGTACTTTTTTTTTTTCTCTCATGAAACCTGTCTCTTGATAGAAAATACTTTAGGATGGCACATAGTGAGATATTCGCTACCTTGAAAATACCTTTGCTTTCCAAAGAAACTAGTTTTGTTCTCCATTCCTGTTCCAGAGAGAACAGTTTGTTCCCATAGGATATTCTAGGTAATATGACCCACTTAGGAAATACGGGGTGATCGTGCTACATAACGGAACCTCTGCTGGAGTTGTACCAAGGGAAGTTGCCTCTTGAGTGTATGGTTTTACAAGTAAAGGTACATTCTTTTCTGTATTTGAATTGGTACAGCAGACCAGGAAACTCCATTGTAACTTAAAATTTTACTTTAAGTACCATAGAAACTACGACAAGATCTTTTTTGTGATTATAAAAATTTTCTTCAAAATATTTGGAATTTGTGTGTTCTGCCTTTGATGTGTTCTCACCTATTCTTTCTGTGTAGTGGTATGATTTGATATTAACATCTTATTAAATTTGCACTGGCATCTGGAGTAGACTCCTCTGTGGCTTTGATCTGCAGTTTGTTAGTCCTATTTTGCTTTTCATTTTTTGTAACTTGGTTTATTCTTATAGCTATTTAATTTGTAATCATTAAAAAGCCTGTGGAATTTTTTAAACAAATAGTCTTTCTTTTTTTTAAAGATTTATTTTATTTATTTGAAAGACAGAGTTACAGAGAGAGATAGAGTCGGAGAGGTCTTCCATCCGCTGGTTCACCCCCCAGATGGCACCAATCCGAAGCCAAGAGCCAGGAGCTTCTTCCCAGTCTCCCACGTGTGTGCAGGGCCCTAAGGACTTGGGCCATCCACCACTGCTTTCCCAGGCCATAGCAGAGAGCTGGATCAGAAGTGGAGCAGCTGGGACTCAAACTGGCACCCATTAGGGATGCCGGCACTGCAGGTGGTAGCTTTTAGCCACTACATCACAGCACAGGCCCCATATGCATGAATTAAAAAAAAAAATTTTAATAGCACATCTTTTAATTCCATTTTCTATGAACTTTCGGAAGTACTCTCATACACTTTACTTTTTTTTTTTTTTTTTTGACAGGCAGAGTTAGACAGTGAGAGAAAGAAAGACAGAGAGGGCCGGCGCTGTGCTTACTTGCCTGATCCTCTGCCTGCAGCACCGGCACCCCAGGTTCTAGACCCAGTTGGGGGGTGAAGACCTTTCTCTCTGTCTCTCTCTCTGTCTACCTCTGCCTGTCAAAAAAAAAAAAAAAGAGAGAGAGAAAGGTCCCCCCACCCCCACCCCCACCCCACCCCATGCGGGTGCAGGGCCCAAGCACCTGAGCCATCCTTCACTGCCTTCCCCGGGCCACAGCAAAGAGCTGGACTGGAAGAGGAGCACTGGGACAGAATCCGGCACCCCAGCCAGGACTAGAACCGGGGTGCCTGCACTGCAGGTAGAGGATGAGCCAACTGAGCCATGGCACCCGCCACATCTTTACATTTTTACATACATGTTTACATACATGTCTAAAAAAGCAGTTATACGGCCGCGGCGGCCATTGGAGGGTGAACCAACGGCAAAAGGAAGACCTTTCTGTCTGTCTCTCTCTCTCACTGTCCACTCTGCCTGTCAAAAAAAAAAAAAAAAAAAAAGCAGTTATACAAGTTTGACTTATTTGAAAGCTGCAAAGTAACTGAGATAGAGATAACAAGAGTTTATTAAATAGGAAGTGATCTGTAACTATTTTAGTGAATTTATGATATACTGGAAGTTGTTCTTGCTCTGTTGAATATTTTATTAGCAATGTAGAGAATAGTCATTTAAGCAATTCTGACCTGCTGTGCATAGAAAGATATTGGTGGTTGATTTTTTTTCATTTTTCTTGATGACTTTTAATTTTTCATCTAAAGGAATATTTCTTAGGTAAATGAATTTACTCCTGATAGTTAATAGGAATTTGCCTATAAGTCTATGAATTTTATTTGGCCTTAGAGTTTGTTTTAATAAAATTCCTTTCATTTATAAATTGTAGTCAGCAGTCCTTAGTAATAATATTTGAATGGAATAGGAAAAAATGTGTTTTTTAAGCATTAGCTTAAAGTAATGCTGGTTAGTGTTTTAATTTAAACCCATTTTTAAATGGTGGTCCTCTAATATTAGAGAAACTTCTTTGGACATGGTCTAAGAACTATATTCTGCGCTACCTAGGATTTTTTAGATTGAGCATGGAAAAGTACTCCTGATTTGCAGAGTGGACCTGTCTCGGGCAGGAATCCAGTGCAGCCATTAAGATGCTGCATGGGAGCCCACGTCCCAGATTTGAGTTCTGATCCTAGCTTCCTGTTAAGGTGCACCCCGAGAAGCAGCAGGTGATGGCTCAAAGAATTAGGTCACTGCCGCCCATGTGGGAGACTCAGATGGTGTTGTAAGCTCCTGGTAGTCTAGACGAACCCCCGCTGTTGTGGGTGTTCGGGGAGTGAACTAGCAAATACAAGATCTCTTTCTCTTTGTCTCTGTCTCTTTGCCTTTCAAACAGAATAAGAAATATTATTTTTAAAAGCAGAGAATCTTAAAAGATGGACTTAGGCCGGCGCCGTGGCTCAATAGGCTAATTCTCCACCTTGTGGCACTGGCACACTGGGTTTTAGTCCCGGTCAGGGCGCCACATTCTGTCCCGGTTGCCCCTCTTCCAGTCCAGCTCTCTGCTATGGCCCGGGAGTGCAGTGGAGGATGGCCCAAGTGCTTGGGCCCTGTACCCCATGGGAGACCAGGAGATACACCTGGCTCCTGCCATCGGATCAGCGCATTGCGCCGGCCGCAGCAGCCATTGGAGGGTGAACCAACGGCAAAGGAAGAACTTTCTCTCTGTCTCTCTCTCTCACTGTCCACTCTGCCTGTCAAAAAAAAAAAAAAAAAAAGATGGACTTAGCCTTTTTGGCAAGTGAAGGTTAATCAAAGCTTACTCAGCATTTTTGATAGAGCTTTGAGCCTCAGAGGGATGCTAGCACAGGTCCAACAATGGTTAGGAATAAACAATAGTTAAGAATTATTCATCTTTTGGCAGCATTTTTACTTTTTCCAATAAAATATAATTTGGCCTTTCTTTCCTTTCCACCTATTGTTTCTCCCTGGCCCTTTGCATTTTTAGGTGCATTAACTAGGAAATGTGTTGAAAATTTATGTCTCAAATTTCTTTGATGGTTTGATCTTGAAAATTTGGGCTTTGTTTTGTACTTTCTTTGAATATTAGTGCAGGATTATTTATAAATAATGGGTAATGGTTAGATATATATGCTAGTGTGTTAAGATTTTGTTTATTTATTTGAGAGGTAGAGTTACAGACAGTGAGAAGGAGAGACAGAGAAAGGTCTTCCTTCCATTGGCTCACTCCCTAAATGGCTGCAATGGCTGAAGCTGCACCCATCCGAAGCCAGGTGCTTCTTCCCAGTCTCCCATGCAGGTGCAGAGGCCCAAGCACTAGGGCCATCCTCCACTGTTTTTCTGGGCCACAGCAGAGAGCTGGATTGGAAGAGGGACAGCTGGATCTAGAACCAGCGCCCATATGGGATGCTGGCACCACAGGTGGTTGATTAGCCTACGGAGCCACGCTGCTGGCCCCCTAATGTTTCTTAATAGTCTTATATACCATTAACCCCAAGAACATGTATTTTTTCTTTAGAAGATTTGCTGTTTTTCTTTGTCTCTCTCTTTTTTAAAAGATTTATTTATTTATTGAAAAGGCAGAGATACAGAGAGGCAGAGGCAGAAGCAGAGAGAGAGAGAGGGGTCTTCCATCTGATGGTTCATTCCCCAGAATGGCTGCGATGGTCAGAGCTGCGATGGCTGGACCTCCATGCACCCAGGAGCCAGGAGCTTCCTCCAGGTCTCCCACATGGGTACAGGGGCCCAAGGACTTGGGCCATCTTCTCCTGCTTTCCCAGTTGATAGCAGAGAGCTGGATCGGAAGTGGAGCAGCCAGGACTTAACTGGCGCTCATTTTAGATGCCGGCACTGCAGGTGGCGGCCTTACCCACTATACCACAGCACTGGCCCCTAAGAACATGTATTTTTTAAGTAAAATTATTTGAGAGGCAGAATGAGAGAGCAAGGGAGTGTAAGTGCACATGCATCAGACAGAGCTTCCACTTGTTGGTTGACTCTCCAGATGTCTAATAGCTGGAGCTGGGGCTGAGGCCAAAGCTGAGAGCTGGAAACACAATCCAGGTCTCCCCTGTGGGTTGCAGGAACCCAGTTACCTGAGTCATCACCTCTGCCTTCCAGGGTCTGCATTAGTTGGAAGGTAGATCAGGAGCCAGAGCTGGGAATTAGAGCCAGGTACTCTAATGTGGGATGTGGCATCTTCACTGTCAGGTTAGATGCCACCCCAGGATTGTGCTTTTTTATTTGAAATCTTTGATGGAAATGGGAGTCCATTTGAAGAGCTTAGTTCTGGCACTGACAAAGGAATCCTAAAGATATTTGCAAATTTTCTGACAAGTACTTATCAGACATCAACTGTGTGTTAGGCACTGGGGATTGGATGAAAGAAGCAGAAGTCCCAGACCCTGTTTTGGAGAGTGTACAGTCTAAGTAGGTAGAAGACAAAGGGTACTGTTATAAAGCCCCTATATGCAGTGTATAATTAAACGCCAAGTTGTGTGTGTCCTGGATGGAAGTTGAGGTAAACTCATTGCAGGCAGTTATCGTGGACTGAAGATAGTATGAACAGCTTAGTCATGAATGAACCTGTGATGGGCATGGTTCTTTGTAGCTTGCCAAAATTGGTTTTAACATATTTTCAGTAGGTTTGAGGGGGGATTTCAGGAAAAATGCTTCATCTGAATCTTTGTTTTTTTAGTCATTAAGTTTGCCAGTTATTCTGGGGTCAAAGCAAATTTGCAGTTTTGGGCATGGATGATATAGATAAGAGCCCACGAGCACATTAGAAACTGTGATACAGCCTTTGTACTCCTTTAATTTATAGTAGCTTTCCCAGTGTGTCTCACTGTCAGCTAGAATACAGTGTCCTTTTCATGACTGTGCCTCTCCTGTGAAGGACTGCTCACGGTGCTGCTCCATCTTTTTGTAGTGGTATTGTTGGTGAATGTTCCTTTCCTGTCTTGTGAAAACAGCCAAAAACTTCAGCTGGGACAGATCAGTCTGCACAGCTCCTGGGAAATCAGGATAGCTGGAAATTCTTTTCCTTGGTGCTCCAGAATGTCTTAGATTCCATTCTGGAGTACTGTTGTAGTTGTTAATTTTAATCTACAAAGACCTAGATGATAAAGAGCCTAGTAATTTCTGAAATCGTGGACTTCCGCTCATACTTCATATTTTATTTGAGTGCTTCTCAATTTATCCTTTAAAAAAGAACCCAAACAAGACGGTTGCATGGGAGGGGCTAGCATTGTGGTGTAGCGGGTTAAGCCAGTGATGCTTGAAACTCCAGCACCCCAAATCAGAGGACTGGTTTGAATCCTGGCTGCTTTCCTTCTCCTCAGCTCCCAACTGATGCACCACAGAAAACAGCAGAAGAGGGCCCAGTACAAGGGGTCCCTCCACCGTGTGGGAGATTGAGATGTAGCTTCAGCCTGGCCCTGCCTTGGTTGTTGCACTCATTTGCAGATGAACAGTCTTTCTCTCTATCTCTAACTCTGTCTCTCTCACTCTGCCTTTCAAGTAAAAAAAATTTTTAAAGGATGATTGGAGTCAGCGCTGCGGCTTAGCAGGTGAAGCTGCAGTCTGTGGTGCCAGCATCCCTTATGGGTGCTAGTCCTGGCTGCTCCACTTCCGATCCAGCTCCTCTGCTAATGTGCCTGGGAAAGCAGTGGAGAATGGGCCAAGTCCTTGGGCCCCTGCACTGACATTGGGGACCCAGAAGAAGCTGCAGGCTCCTGGCTTCAGATCGGCCCAGCTCCAGCTGTTGCGGCCATTTGGAGAGTGAACCAGTGGATGGAAGACCTCTCTCTCTGTCTCTACATCTGCCTCTCTGTAACTCTGCCTTTCAAATAAATGTCTTTTAAAAAAATTACCCCTCCTGAAAATTGAAATCACACCATCTTTTTTTTTTTTTAATTTACTTTTTTTTTTTGACAGGCAGAGTGGATAGTGAGAGAAAGAGAGACAGAGAGAAAGGTCTTCCTTTGCCGTTGGTTCACCCTCCAATGGCCGCCACGGCCGGCGCACTGCGGCCGGCGTACCACACTGATCTGATGGCAGGAGCCAGGTGCTTATCCTGGTCTCCCATGGGGTGCAGGGCCCAAGGACCTGGGCCATCCTCCACTGCACTCCTGGGCCACAGCAGAGAGCTGGCCTGGAAGAGGGGCAACCGTGACAGAATCCCGCCCTGACCGGGACTAGAACTCGGTGTGCTGGCGCCGCAAGGTGGAGGATTAGCCTAGTGAGCCATGGCGCCGGCCTCCCACCATCTTAAAAAAAAAAAAAAAAAAAAAGGTGATTACACGGGAAGTCTTATTTTTTAAAACTTTCGGCTAGTGCCACAGCCCGCTTAGCTAATCCTCCACCTGAGGTGTCGGCACCCCAGGTTCTGGTCCCGGTTGGGGCACTGGATTCTGTCCTGGTTGCTCCTCTTCCAGTCCAGCTCTCTGCTGTGGCCCGGGAAGCTAGTGGAGAATGGCCCAGGTGCTTGGACCCTGCACCTGTGTGGGAGATTGGGGGTGGGGGGAAGCACCTGGTTCCTGGCTTCGGATTAGCAGCGTGCTGGCTGTGGCGGCCATTTGGGGGGTGAACCAGCAGAGGGAAGACCTTTCTCTCTCTCTCTATTTCTCTCTCTAACTCTGTCAAAAAAAAAAAAATTTAAAAACTTTCTGCCAGCTCTAGGGTATCAGATTTTTTTTGATTTTTAAAAATTTCATCCCTGGCCAGCGCCGCGGCTCAATAGGCTAATCCTCCACCTTGTGGCACCAGCACACCTGGTTCTAGTCCCAGTAGGGGCACCGGATTCTGCCCCTCTTCCAGGCCAGCTCTCTTCTGTGGCCCGGGAAGGCAGTGGAGGATGGCTCAAGTGCTTGGGCCCTGCACCCGCATGGGGGACCAGGAGAAGCACCTGGCTCCTAGCTTCAGATCAGCGCGGTGCCCCGGCCACAGCAGCCATTGGAGGGTGAACCAACGGCAAAGGAAGACCTTTCTCTCTGTCTCTCTCTCTCACTGTCCACTCTGCCTGTCAAAAAAAAAAAAAAAAATTCATCCCTCATCCTGTTTTTTTGAGCTTCCCTAAAAACTGAAATTAAGGGGTGGATGTTTGGTCTCACGGTTAAAATGCCAGTATCCTACTTTGCAGTGCCTAGGTTTCATACCCAACTCTGCTCCTGCCTGCAGCTTCTTGCTAATGTAGACCAAGAGACAGTGGTGATGGCTCAAGTAATTGGATGACTGTTGCCCACGTGGGAGCCCTGCATTGAGTTCTGGGTCCCCAACTTGGGCCATGTTGTGGGCATTTGAGAAGTGAGCCAAGGGATAGAAGCTGTGTGTGTGTGTTATGTGTCTGCCTGCCATTCTCTTGGCTCCTCTCATCTCCCTTGCCTCTCAAAATAATTTTTAAAAACAACTAAAGTTGATAAAAGTATTTTAAGTCATAACATAGATCTTATTTTTCATAGAATGCCTTATTTCCCAATGCTTTTATCCTGAAGTAATTAGAGCAAAGCTGTCTTTGAAATAATCTGAAATTAAATGAGAAAGATATGGGCTTTCTCATCTGGAAAGGCAATGGCTAAATTAGGATAAGAGGGAAGATATGGAAATAAAGAAAAAGTACACTTAGATTTCTTTACCAAAATCATAATCACTAAAATTAGGAAGCGTGGCCCCCTTTGAAGCTTGAAGGAGAAATAGAAAAAAAAAAAAAAAGCCCTACTTAATACAATACATGTAGAAGGGACTTATTATTACTCTAATAAAAAAGGAAAAGAAAAACCAAGTTTAGTTCAGTTCTTTGATAATGTTGCTAATTAGGCTTAGTAAGAACATGTTGGAGTATGTTTCTGTAACATATAGGTCATTATCATGCAGGACAGCCATCAGTTTTCCTCAGCCATTCATTTAATGTCACTGAAAGAAGAACTCTGGCATCCGGACTATTGGTGTAACCAGTTGTGGCATTTAGCTCTGTAATTGTAAAGTCCATATGATTTTTCTGTCTTGATTTTCTTTATTCTACCCTGATTCACAATAATTCCTTTACAGAACAGCTTGTCTTTAGCAAAGCTGTAAAAAAAAAAAAAAAAGAAAAGAAAAAAAGAAAAAAAAAAGAAAGAAAGAAAAAAGAAAAATCCAGCCTCCTAAGCAAGACTCTTTTTAAATAGAAACTCCTTCTCTGCAGTTAAAACATTTGTAAACATAACACAATTTAGATAGAGCTGAACGACTTTGCAAAACTACTGTTTTTGTGACAGAGAAGACAATTTGATGATACTGATTTCTTAGAACTCTGGAGTATATTTCTACATGTATTAAGTGAGATGAATGAGGGAGTGTGGGTTTGCTGTCTTGCAGTGTTCAAGAAATATTGGTGTTTTTAGAAGAATTTATTGAGGGGTCGGTGCCAGGGCTCACTTGGCTAATCCTCCACCTGTGGCGCCGGCATCAAATATGGGCACCGGGTTCTAGTCCCGGCTGCTGCTCTTCCAGTCCAGCTCTCTGCCGTGGCCCGGGAAGGCAGTGGAGGATGGCCTGGGTTACTGGGCACCTGCACCTGCATGGGAGACCAGGAGGAAGCACCTGGCTTCCGATCAGCACAGCATCGGCCATGGCGGCCATTTGGGGTGAACCAATGGAAGGAAGACCTTTCTCTCTGTCTCTTTCTCACTG
Source organism: Sylvilagus floridanus (assembly GCA_949820135.1). NCBI lineage: Eukaryota > Metazoa > Chordata > Mammalia > Lagomorpha > Leporidae > Sylvilagus > Sylvilagus floridanus. The sequence goes on from OX463235.1 coordinate 61,715,683, forward strand.
TCTAATGCTACCTGTCAAATAAGTTAAAAAAAATCAGAAAAAAAAAAGAGAATATATTGAATATATGTTGGGTCTTGTTTCTTACCATTTCAAAGGATGTTCCTATATCTTGTTCTGTGAGATGTGAGTTGTTGGCGATCCTGAAAGAAGTTTCAGGACTTTTATCCTGTAGGATCTGGAAGGAAATGAAGCCAGGGCTAGCACACTTAACCTCCAGACTCTACTGGCTTCTTTAGTTGGAACACTGGTCGTTGTGTTCTTGTTAATAGAATGTACTCAGGCAAGAGAGCCACACAGCCTGCCCTGCAGAACAGTCGGGATTTTTACTGGTAATGGTAACAAAAGTGGAACGTGTTCCCTCAACCTGGGTCTTCCTTCTCAAGTCCATGGAACTATATATAAAATTTCAGGGATGCTTTCCTGACCTGTTGATGCAATCAAGGTGGGAATTTGTTAATTAAACAAATCAGTACAAAGGAAGAAGCATAACAGCACTGGTGTCGCACAGTGTCTGTCGGACAGAAATCTGTGCTGTATTCAGCTGCAATCATGTAAATACTCAAGCTATGTTTCCTCACTCATTTGATCTTTTCTGGCTTTTCCAGAGAAGAATAAAACTAAGATTTAGGCAAATAAAAATAGAAGTCAGTCACATAGTTGCAACATAGTCATAACTTGAACCCAGTCTTTTACTTGATAAAAATTCACCTTTTAGGAGATCAGCTGTAATTGTAGTTGATCTGTTGAACGCCTCTGCCTTTCCGGAAGGGTTTTAGAGGGTACAGCAGTTCTTAAGGCTCGTCCACTCTCTACCTGCCTGTGAGTGCTCAGCTGTCCGCACACTGCCATGGCCTGCACTCATTTCCGCTGTATCAGAGGAGAGCAGGCCAGGTGTTGTGTTACGTTAGGCTGCCTCCTAAAGTAACTCTCAAACTACTCTCAGTTGAGCCTGTTGTGCTCAGGATAATGAAAGACAAAGCCCAGAATAGTGAAGTAATTTAGAAATAAGAAGTATACCAAATATTAACTCTCTGTCATTATCAGGCCATGCCATATTTTAAATTCTGTGAATTTTGTTTTTCCAGAGGTTCCAAATGGCCTGTGAATGCCTCAGGGTTATTCACAATAGTCCCCTTCCCTCCCTCGGACCCCCAACACACAACACACAGAGCCAGCTACTGCTCTTTGTTACCCCCTTCTTGCCCCAATTCTATTCCTCTTCTCACCAAAAAAATCAAACAGTTAAAAACCTTGTATCTTGATTTTGGGAAAATTGTGCAGGAATTGGACTTTAAAAATAATTTCTGGCTGGCCTAATGGAATGGGCAGATGTCCAGCAATGCCAAACCGTTTGCCATCTGCCAGCAGAAAGCATGGTTACCACTTTTAATCATTTAGTTCACTATTTCAAGGTACTCTTACTCAGTACAAATTGTGAATATTGACCTTCCAGGGATGCATTAATTCTTAGGCCAGAGTGTTCTTGTTCCATTTCATAAAACACGTCTTTACTCCTAAGTGAATACACCCCTTTGAAATGAGCCATTATACTAATCAGATCTGATTAGTGGGGCCATTTTTAAAGGCACTTTGCCATTTTCATTTTGTGTTTTTAAATGAACAGTTACATTACAAAGCATTCTTCAAGGGTGCTGTTTGTGCTACGTAGGATCACCATTTTATTAGAGATCAGTAACAGCATTTCTTCATTTCCTTCTGCCATCTTGGACAATAATCTGTTATAATAAAACAGTCGAACTAGGCTTTGGGTAGAAGTGACACTGTGAAAGCCAAACTCTTGTAGAAGAATTTTTATTGTCTGTATTTTGCTTATAAAACTAGCATAATGTCTTACAGAATGTTATCACCGTGTCTGAAATCTGACTTGCCAGCACGTAGGAAGTTTGTTTTGGTTTCAAAATGTACTTTACCCCATGGTGGCTGGCAGGGTACAATACCATTGACATCACTGTGTTTCAAATAGAAAATTAACAAGTAGCTGCTGTTGTGGTTGCAGATCGCCTTCCCAGTCCCTGTGAGAGAATGCTCTTTCCTTTGGACAGCAACACTTCTCAGCCCCTTGGTACCACTAAGTCAGCCAGAACAGCGGCGAGCACCAGCAAAAGGCTAAAGAGTAGGAGAACTTAATAGGGCAAAAATCTTTAACCAGTTCCCAGATCGATGTGAAAGATTTTTTTTTTTTTAAATGCTCCTACCCACAGTTAAGTTTTGTCAGCAGTCCAGGTTCAGAGCCTGATCTCTCTAGAGAAGAGTATCCTTTCCTTCCACTCAGGCCCCTGGAGAGTTGCCAAAAGAAAATAAGCTATTTTGTATTTAGAACAAATTGCCACTGTTTTCTCCAGTGATGCAGCCCTATTTCCCAGACTTGTAAAACTTGGAATACAGAAAGTTCTTGTGTGACCAAAGAAATATGGTGAATGAATAAGTTAAAAAAAAAAAAGTCCTTATAAGCAGATAAGAGGGGGAGATGTATGCATAGAAACAAAGTTTATCCTAGAATGGACATTAAATGAGAAATTTCTGTTAAATCACTTTGGAGATTGGCTTCCCTGTGGAAGTTTCCTTGAAGAATCTTTGACTCTGTAATAAGAGATTTCCCCCTCCCCGCGCACTTCCCCTGTGCCCCTCCCCCCCAATCCCAGAAGAAGCTGTCAGAAGTGAAGTCTTCCTTAGAGAGCATGCAGGATAATGACAAAAATAGTTGTTCATGTGTTCTGCACTGCAGTCTTCAACAGTCAGTCCAGGGATCTTGTAAACCTGTGCATAACTAGTTTCTCATTTGTCAGATGGGATAAAAACTATTAATTTTTGTTTCTGTCTTGCATTGTGGAGTATTTCTTTTTAGACTTTTTCCTCGAATACTTGGGTTTTCCTAATTCTTTTTTTTCTATTTTCTCTGTACTGATTGCCTTCCTAACATTATATTTGTGATCACTATTTCCTGTACAACAACTGAAACTTAAATTACTTTAAGTTAGGTGAGATTTTCTACTTGCTAAGAGACCTCTTAATAAGGTCAGAAAGTTGAAATTGGTGATGTAAAAAAATTTGATTTGAATTTCATTTGGCATTATTGTCTTAGTCTTCCATCACTGTAAATAGTTCGATAAAGTCAATCTGTTACAATGCCCTCTACCTCACTATTTTTTGTAAAAATTTATTGATTTATTTGAAAGGCAGAGTTACAGAGAGAGAAGGACAGAAGTGAGAGAGATCTTCCATCTGCTGGTTCACTCCAAATGGCTGCAATGGCCAGGGTTGCGCCAGGCAAAAAGCCAGGAGCCCAGAGTTCCATCTGAATCTCTGTCATGGGTGGCAGAGGCCCAAGCACTTGGGCCATCTCCTGCTGCTTTCCCAAGCACATAAACAGAAAGCTGAGCAGCGGTTTGGTGTGGGATGCTGGCTTTGCAGGTAGTGACTTAAACCACTGCTCCACAACACCAGCACCTCAACTTCACTATTAAAAGAAAGGTTGACTCTAACCAACATTTAGGTTGGAGACTGTTGGTTACTTTATGTGTAGACAGCTGTGCTGGGGTATACCTCAACATTCAGTGCACCAAAAAAAAAAAAAAATTTAGAATTCTGGCAGTCATAGGCAAATGCCTGATGAATGCTGGCCTGGCAAGTGAATAAACTGTATTGATTGATACATCAACTTTGGTGAGTTAAAAAGCATCGATCGGGGCCAGTGCCACGGCTCACTAGGCTAATCCTCCGCCTGCGGCGCCAGCACCCAGGTTCTAGTCCCAGTTGGGGCACCGGATTCTGTCCCAGTTGCTCCTCTTCCAGTCCAGCTCTCTGCTGTGGCCCAGGAGTGCAGTGGAGGATGGCCCAAGTGCTTGAGCTCCTGCACCCGCATGAGAGACCAGGAGGAAGAACCTGGCTCCTGGCTTTGGATTGGCGCAGCGTGCCAGCCGTAGTGACCATTTGGGGGGTGAACCAACGGAGGGAAGACCTTTCTCTCTGTCTCTCTCACTGTCTAACTATGCTTGTCAAAATAAATAAATAAATAATATAAAGCATTGGAAATAACCACTAGAAATCATGTTATATATTTCATTTTAAAAGTTATATATTTACTTGAAAGGTGGAGTGACAGAGAGATGGAGGAACGTAGAAAGAGATCTTGCATCCTCTGTTTCACTTCCCAAATGCCCACAACAGCTGGGTTTGCCCAAGCTAACTCCTGGAGCCAGGAACTCCATCCAGGTCTTCCATGTGGGTAACAAGAACCCAAGTACTTGAGGGATCATCTGCTGCCTCCAGGCCATGCAATAGCAGGGAGCTGGACTGGAAGCGGAGGTGGGACTTGATCCCAGCACTCCAGTATGGGATGCAGGCATCCCAAGTGGCAGCTGAACCCTCTGCGCCACATCTGCCTCACGCTATGTCTCTTCACCACACTGTGCCATTTTGTTTGGTGTTGGAAAAACTGAAATGACTAAAAGTATGAATTCAACCTCAATTAAAATATAGTCTTTAGTGTAAAATTAAGTATCATCTCATAAATAAATAATAAATAAAATTAAGTATGGCAAAGGAAGGTCACATGGAATAAACAGTAGTTTGAGGGCTAAATAATGAGGTGGATGCCCATTGGGTGGACAGTGGAGAAACAGGCATTCTAAGTAGAGAATTGGCAAGTATAAAAAAACATTTGGGGTTTGGTGTTGAGCCCGGTGGTTGATACTGGTTAAGACACCCCCATCCCATGCCTATCCATGGGTCTGATACTTGGCCCTGGCTCCTGACTCCCGCTTCCTGCTAATGCGTCCCTGGGAGGCAGTGGTGATGGCTCGTGTCATTGGGTTCCTGCCACCCACAGGGGGCCTGGATTGAATTCCAGCCTCCTGGCTTCAACCCCAGCGCAGTCCCAGCTGTTGAAGACATTTGGAGAGTGAACCAGCAGGTAGGGGAGTGTACTCACTCTTACTCTCTCTCAAATTAAAAATAAAATGGTTGTGAAAGAGGTTGACAAGAGTATGAGTAGTGAGAAATGTGGCTAAAATAGTAGGCAAAGGGCCAAATTATAGTCCTCCAACAGGAAAAATTCCAAGTGGCGGCTCCTAAAATCTTTATGGCATCTCTTGCTCAGTGGTGTAATAGGGCAGGACTCATTGTTTACTGATGATCATTGTTACTGAGTGGCGCTTCCTGCTCTTCATATCTGAGTTGTAATGGCTAAATAAAATTTCAGCCTACATAAAATCTGTGTAGTTTGAGACACAGTGTTGTCATTGCTGATTTATTTATTTAAAGACTTACCTCATTTACTTGAAAGGCAGAGTTACAGAGAGGCAGAGGCAGCGAGTCAGACAGACAGACAGGTTTTCCATCTGCTGGTTCACTCCCAAGATGGCCGCAATGGCCAGAGCTGCGCCGATCTGAAGCCAGGAGCCAGGAGCTTCTTCTGGGCCTCCCACATGGGTACAGGGGCCCAAGGACGTGGGCCGTCTTCCACTGCTCTCCCAGGCCACAACAGAGAGCTGGATTGGAAGTGGAGCAGCCGGGACTAGAACCGTCACCCATATGGGATGCCGGCACTGCAAGCAGCGGGTTTACCCACTATGCCAGAGCACCAGCCCCCACTGATTTATTTATTTATCTGTTTTGTCATCACTGATTTATTAAGTATGAGGGCATTTTATTTATTTAAGATTTTTGTACTTACTTGAAAGCGTTAGAAGGAGACACACAGAGATACTTTACATTCACTGGTTGATTTTCCAGATGGCTGCAATGGCCAGGATAGAGCCACATGGAAGCCAGCAGCCAGGAACTGGTCTCCCACATGGGTGGAGGGGATCCAAACACTTCAGCCATCTTCCACTACTTTTTCCAGGTCATTAGCAGGGATCTGGATCGAAGTGGAGCAGCTGGGACTCAAGCCAGTTGCTCATATGGGATGCCAGCATCACAGGGGTGGCTTTACACACTGTGCCACAATGATGGCCTCATCTGAGAGCACTTTAGAAAGTTTGTAGGGGGCCCAGCACCATGGTGTAGTGGGTAAAGCTGGGTAAAGGAATGAGTAATAGCAGTTAACAGAAAATAATGTTCTTTCTTGGGGCTGGCGCTGTGGTGTAGCAGGTAAAGCCGCAGCCTACAGTGCCGGCATTCCATATGGGTGCTGGTTCAAGTCCCGGCTGCTCCACTTCTGATACCGCTCTGTGGTGTGGCCTAAGAAAGCAGAAGATGGCCCAAGAGCTTGGGCCTCTGCAACCACGTGGAAGACCTGGAGAAAGTTCCTGGCTCCTAGCTCTGGACTGGCGCCGCCATCTAGGGAGTGAACCATCAGATAGAACACCTCTCTCTTTCTACCTCTGCCTTTCAATTAAATAAATAAGTCTTTAAAAAAAGCAAAAGAAAAAATAAAGGTTGTTGGAAAAATGGAATTCAAAATTTAGGGGTGGGTGTTTGGCATGTAGTGATTAAAATACAATTTAGGGGTATCCACATCCCAAATTGGAGTGCTGGGTTTGAATCCTGGTTCTGTTCTGATTCCAGCATCTTGCTAACATGCACCCTGGGAAGCAGCACATGATGGTTCAAGTAGCTGGATCCCTGCCACCCACATAAAAGACATGGATTGAGTTCTAGGCTCCTGTCTTTGGCCTAGCCCTGCCTGTTTTCATCTTTTGGGGAATAAGCCAGCAGATGGAGGATCTCAACTCTCTATCTGCTTTTCAGATTAAATGAACTTTAAAAACAAAACATGCTTTTTTGGTGCAAAAATTGTTGGAACCCATTCAGTTTTAAAAAATAATATTTATTTTCAATGATTAAAAAATATTTATTTTATTTATTTGAAATAGAGCAGTAGAGCCAGAAAGAGAGAGAGGTCTTCCATCCATTGGTTCACTGCCTCAGCTCTGCAATGTAAGGGCTCCTGATCCAAAGCTAAGAGTCAGGATTTTCTTCCAGATCTACCGCGCGGGTGCAGGGGCCCAAGGACTTGGGCCATCTTCTACTGCTTTCCCAGGCCACAGCAGAGAGCTGGATTGGAAGAGCAGCAGCCAGGACTTGAACCAGCATCCATATGGGATGCGGCACTGCAGGCTGTGGCTTTAATCTATTGCACCACAGCGCTGGCCCCTCCATGGACTCTTTGAAGATCTCTGTGCTCAAGCATCTCCCCCTCTTTGTTTCCCCCTGTTTCTCATCTTTCCCTCCTATCCTTTCCTGTCCTTGCTTCCTTCTCTAAAATTCTGAGACATGATCTCAGCCGTGAATCAGAAACGATATTCTCAAGTTTCAAGGATTAATAGTATCTGTAATAATTAGCTCTAGCAATTTGAAGAGATTCCTGGAGTTCTGTGGAAAGTCTGGAATTTAGATGAAATGTGAAATTTATTTGAAGCTTCTCTTATTTAAAAGTACATTTTGCGGCCGGTGTTGTGGCTCGGTTGGCTAATCCTCCACCTGCGGCGCTGGCACCCTAGGTTCTAGTCCCAGTTAGGGTGCCGGGTGCTAGTCCCAGTTGCTCCTCTTCCAAGCCAGCTCTGCTGTGGCACAGGAGGGCAGCGGAGGATGGCCCAAGTGCCTGGATCCCTGCACCTGCATGGAAGACCGGGAGGAAGTACCCAGCTCTTGGCTTCGGATTAGATTAGCACAGCAGTGGCCATGGCGGCAATTAGGGGAGTGAACCAACGGAAGGAAGACCGTTCTCTCTCTCTCACTCACTTTCTGTCTATAACTCTCTGTCTCTCTCTCACTGTCTAACTCTGCCTGTCCCCCAAAAAAAAAAAAAAAAAAAAAGTACATTTTGCAGTATCTATGCTTCCTTATATAAAATAATATTTTCTTACTAATCTTCAAGAAAATGATAGCTTCTAGAAAATATCTGGGTAACCATGTTTAACCTTTTTGCATCAGATATCCTGTGTATCTGTGTTAACTCAGTGTTAAGTGCACCTTATGGCTTGCCCGAAGAATGCATAGATTTTATCAAAAGTTTTAAAAAGTTTTCCAAGATTGAGTATCATATATCCCAACTGATTTTATTTTTTATGTAGGTGAGCCCTTACATGCAGCGGTTGACAGTATGACAGAATAATTTGTGTTATATAATATATATGGTATTATATGATTTGCAATCTCATTATAAAACTTGGTGTTCCTATTATTTTACAAGGTACCAATTCAGAGGAATATTAAGTGAAAACAATTTCTTTTTGCAAAGTGCGAAGAGGGTCCTAGCTATTAAGTTCTTATTTATGTTCTCATGGAGTCCTGAGACTGCCACAATCATATCTGACACTAGGGAGATTGCTCTTGCCAAATTACTACCTGGGAGTTCATAGTCTGCTTATTTTTTGTGAAACAGATAATAGAAACAGTTGTAGGTAAAATGTAATTATCATGCCATTTTATAGGAAAAGATTGTCTAACTTTTGTATTTCAAAAACAAAATAAGCTGAACAACAGAATATGATCATAGATGTTTTAGTAAATGAAATTAATGAGCAACAATGTGTTTGATATATCCGGGTCCATCTTAAATGCCATTTTTTATATGAAAAGTTAGCAGATTTTTTTTTCCTTAGTAGCTTTGGAGATTTTTCTGAAAATTCTCAACAGATTAAATTTTGGGAAAACCTTTGAATGTAGAATGTGTGGGATTATGCAGCTAGCTGCTGTCATGTGCGGGAGTGTGTGTGGGGGTTGGGAAACCTGGCTACCAGCCACTGCAGCTTTGAAGTATATGGCTCATGGGAGAACTCGAAGTCCATTGCATAACATTAAACAGAAGAAAATACAAGCCCTGTGCCTATCACTTGATTTGTTTTCCATTTTGATTTAGTTAGTTGGCAAAGTCTTGGGACCCTGTAGTGGAGGAATGAAAGACAAGCCAGTTCCAATGAAGGACCATGCCTCCAAGGGCACCAGCCAGTGGATGGTTAGTAGGGCTGGGCAGGGGTTACATTTCTTATTGTTAGGCGAGGGGATTAGAGTTTTGAAAGACAACTTGAAAAACACCATTATGTGATACTTGCAGGTTTTTTCCTGACAGAGCATTCTTTGCCTCCCAAGTATGGGCTGTTTGTGTGTGATATGCCTATGCTTGAAAATACCTCAGCTACGAGGAGGGACTATTTTTCTAGCAAAATCATTTCCCTCCATCTTCTGTGGTATTTGAGTTTGGCAGCAAAGTTTACAGGGTTTGAAATCAAAAGCAGCATTGGTTTCTTCAGGGAAAAATGATCCCAATCTACCAAAATAAAAGCCAAACAGACCCTAATTGTTCTTTTTCCCACATGGGGCTTACCCTTTTTGAAGGTGTGGGTAATTATGATAGGGCCCTTCTTTCTGAAAGGGTTAGTGGCTGGGAATTGCCTTTTCCCCTGGGTAAAACTCACTTTTAAATCTCGTTTTAAAACAGACCTCAAAGTGTCTTTGAAAATAAAAAGTACTTTCCTCTCTCTCTCTCTCCAGCCTCCTCCCTTTCAGCAAGGAGACTTCAGTGCTCTCTCAGGGCACCTCCTGCTGCAGTGTCTAATCCTGACTTTACTTTAGTAATACCCGAATTTAGGATAGATTTCATCCTTAGGGTTTTTATCGAGCTACCAATGTGTGTGTGTGTGTGTGTGTGTGTGTGTGTGTGTGTGTAATATAAATAAATAAAAGTATCGATGTGTTCAACAAAAGTTAAGTAAATACTGACCAAGGGGCTAGAATTTTTATTATTTTCCATCAAGTCTAGTTCTGTAAGTTTTGCATTATCAGGTGCAAAACCATGCCTTTCATGAGTCTGTTTTCTTGGAAGTCTCCTACTTCTTGGAGACTTAGCATCATTATGATACTTGCAGTGTGTTCCTCAGTGAGTAAGGACTTTCAGATCAAACCAAGCCTTTTTCTTCTTTTGTCTCTCATCTTCCTTCCTACTTCCAAAGTCTTACAGCCCAGGATTTGGCAACTCCATACAAGAGGCCTCTGAGCCACCAGTCACATGAGAATGAAGGCAAGAAAAGAAAGGGCCAGATGGCATCAAAAGATACCTCTTTCTAGGTCGTTGGTGGTTAAGCTTGCAATCTGGTTACCAACAGGGAGACTATAGGGAGAAGGGATGGGGAGCACCCACCACTGTAAGGGAAGAATTTTGCCATGCAATTCTTGTTCCTTAAATTTCCTGGTGTGAAAACTTATGGAGGAAAATGGCTTTTCTGGTTTAAATGTTTCCAGTTTGTACTCACAGGGTGTCCATTGCTGTTGGAAGGGTGTGTTTACCTGAGTCGCACATACATGAGGAAACTATGTGCATTCTTCGGATGGGACTCGGAAGTATGGTTCCCTCTTGGTCAGCTGCTGTTCTGTGGCTGCCAGTACCCTTTGTTACTCTACCCTACAAATCCCTATTTCACTCACAAGTACAGAAGTAAAGGAAATGGTATTTTGCGTCCAGATTTACCTCTCCCACAAGAGAGCCACACACCACTCACTGCTTATCTTTCATACTAACAGCTGTTTTGGAGGCTGATATGAGGCTCCAAAAGTTCACAGCAGTGGGGAATGGGGAGAGGAGGGTAGGAAGTAGCTGTTTGGCCTAGCGTTTAAGACACTGGTTAAATAAACATGTCCCAATCAAGGGTACCTGGGTTTGAATCCAGATTCCTGCTAATGCAGACCCTGGGAGTCAGTGGTTAATATAACAAGTAGCTGGGCTTCTGCCACCATGTGGAAGACCTAAACTCTGCCTCATTTCTGGCTCTAGCCTGGCCTATTCCCAAGCCATTCTCCAGGAGTGAACTAACTGATGGGGGGGATGGGGCGGCAATCACATGGAGTTTTTCATAATATACATTTCCATGAACTTTATTAAGACATCATATGTGCATGGATTCAAAAGATGTTTTCCACCAAAAACATTTTACCTTTTAATTCTATTTCCACAAACTTTTTGAAGTACCCCCATTTTTATAAAACATGGAGAATGGCATCACTGGCCACTGGGACATTTTCTCATGGCATGTTTCATGGTGTAAGCTCTGTCTTGGAGATTTTTTATTACTGGACTGAAGAAATGTTCAACAGTGGCCAATAAAAGAATATCTGAGAGGAGATTTGGCCTCCTTGTTTACTTAGGCATTATTCAAACCTTGACTCCTTTGCTCTGGGTCACTGCTGATTTGACAGTGCTACTGCAGACCCCCAGCCTGCTGAGCTTAGAATGGTAATTCCTCACAGAATTTCAACTCAGTTTTCCCTTGAATGAAAGAAAAGAATCTATTTAATTTTAGTTTTGAAGTTGGCCCAATCTGTAAATTTAGGTCCTTTTACTCTTTTAAATTACCTGGAAAATCCTTGCTTTTTCACAAATTCAATATTCTTCAAATCCAAAGTCAGATTTCAGCCTCTCTTACAAGCCTGCCTCCTCCCCTTCCAGTCTGCATTTATTCAGAGTGTGTTGCCCTTGATACGTGTCAGATTCATTTCAGTATGGACCAAGTGAAACAAAATAGTGTTTCATCTGTAGCCTAGACTATAAACTCACAAAAATCCATTTCTTTACTTTTCCTACTCCAGCAAGTGTCTGGAACAGTGCTGAGTACACAAGTCCTATAATTAATATACTACTAAAGGCCGGCGCTGTGGCTCAACAGGCTAATCCTCCGCCTTGTGGCGCCGGCACACCGGGTTCTAGTCCCGGTCGGGGCGCCGGATTCTGTCCCGGTTGCCCCTCTTCCAGGCCAGCCCTCTGCTGTGGCCCAGGAGTGCAGTGGAGGATGGCCCAAGTGCTTGGGCCCTGCACCCCATGGGAGACCAGGAAAAAGCACCTGGCACCTGGCTCCTGCCATCGGATGAGCGCGGTGCGCCGGCCGCAGCGCGCCGACCGCGGCGGCCATTGGAGGGTGAACCAACGGCAAAGGAAGACCTTTCTCTCTGTCTCTCTCTCTCACTGTCCACTCTGCCTGTCAAAAAAAAAATATATATATATATATATATATATATATATACACACTACTAAATGATTTTTAAAAGAGAAGAAAAACAGTTTTATTTTCAGTCTAGGTTTTAGTAAATCTCACAAAAGAGGGAATGAACCCACCTTTTTCTTCCTTATCCTGAAACTAGTAAGGAATCATTTTAAAGTTCTTAGATTAAAATGTGAAAGATAATTCCTAAATATATTGTTTCTGCAGTTAAGTAACTCAAATTTCAGAAGCTGTTATTTGTACTAAGATACTTTTTTTTCTAATTTTCCTAGTTGCTTTATTAACTTTTAGAAAATAGTGACTTTAGAATTAGTAAACAATATTAAGGGCAATCCATTGGTGCACCTTTAGTTTTAGGAAAATAAGAACATTCCTTTATCCACACCAGGTATGTCAGATTTCAGCCTGGAGACAATTAAGTATTGAATTCAGTAAAGATATCTGAAATGGGAATAATAATACCTTAACAACAGCTGGCCTGGTGGGTGCTAAGAGTTTGGTAATTTGTCCTTGCTTGTGACATAATTGATTGCTTATCATCATCTCCTTCCACTCTTTGAAATTGGTAGTATTTGGGAATTCCACTTGACATTATTTCTTAAGACAAAGAAGTTTAGTGGATCAGTTTGTAAAACCATTTTGGTTTGCTTTAAGAAGAAAATGGAGGGTATGCTTTGTTTCTAGTGCAATCGACAGAGTTGCTGGAAGTTCAGTTACAGCTCTTTAAGGAGTATATGAACTTATTTTCTTGTTCAGATATACTGTTAAATGCTGGGTTACATTATGCCTGACAAAACACAAGACCAAAGATGTGGACTAGTACGAGGTATTTTAAGAAAGCTTGTCAAAAAAAAAAAAAAGGCCGGCGCTGCGGCTCACTAGGCTAATCCTCTGCCTTGCGGCGCCGGCACACCGGGTTCTAGTCCCGGTCAGGGCGCCAGATTCTGTCCCGGTTGCCCCTCTTCCAGGCCAGCTCTCTGCTGTGACCCAGGAGTGCAGTGGAGGATGGCCCAAGTGCTTGGGCCCTGCACCCCGTGGGATACCAGGAGAAGCACCTGGCTCCTGCCTTCAGATCAGCACGGCGCAGCAGCCATTGGAGGGTGAACCAATGGCAAATGAAGAGCTTTCTCTCTGTCTCTCTCTCTCTCTCTCTGTCCATTCTGCCTGTCCAAAAAAAAAAAATAAATAAAAAAAAAAATCCATAAATATATGGTCCAGAAATAAACAATGTTTTGCACTTAACCATCTTTTAATTCGAATTTTCCATGAACTTTCTGAAGTACCTTCACATGTTTCAAGATGAAAGAAGATGTACTCAGAACTCACTGTCCTCCCCACAACCTTAGTTCTTTTTAGAGCCCAGGAAAGGTAAATTCATGAGGCTGTCTGCTAACAATTCCATGAGAAATTTCCTCCCAACTTTACCACAAGATAGTGGACAAAAGACTATCCTGACTTTCAGTAAAAAATTTTATCACTTGTTTTCCTTGTGGAGAAAGCTGGAAGTATGTAGTGAGAGGAAGAAAGAAAATTTAAAATTAAGGTAAAGTCAGTACACTTAGCTAAGCAGGGGACAGTATTCTGGGCTGTCTCGTGGCTAGAATTGTAGATGAGGCTGCATATTCTGTCAGATTGGTTACAGAGTGTTGCTGTTTTTGTTGTGCTGGACCTTAGGAAATTGGCATTTTTATAGATGAGAAGTGATTGAATATCAAATTTCATGTAGCTTAACTTCATACACACATAACAACAGGAAACATTATTAAGATGGCTATTAATTGTGGGGATGTATGTGTGCAAGTAAAGAGTAGGAAGAAGGAAATGCAAACTTAGGAACATTTTTTAACTCTTTAGAGTGCCACCACTGAAAAGCCCTGTGCTACCCTGTGGTTATGGGCTTTCTAAATCAAACAGTTGGCTTAGTATATTTTCACACTTCCATATTAATAAAGTTGAGACAGTGGCACCCCTGTACACACACCTTGAAACTGAAGAATTAGGGTTCTAAAATGGGTATAGGCTGAATACCTGCAAAGTACTGTTTGTCTTAGAATAAGACTTTATCATGTTTCTACTGGAATACCCAGACTGCGCTAATTTGATTATTTCTTTGTCTTAGACGAGCTCATCTGCGCCTATGTTTAGAACGCTTAAAAGTTCTGATTCCTCTAGGACCAGACTGCACCAGGCATACAACACTTGGTTTGCTCAACAAAGCCAAAGCACACATCAAGGTGAGATTTTTTACTTTCAGATTTGTACATGATTCTCTGAGTCCTGGTTAAATTATTAGGAATGATTGCTACTCATACACATCAGCTAACCACTGTGCCCTCTTTAAATATCTCAAGAGAAATCTTTCTAAAAACTTACCAGCTAATCTGATGGGAGCAACATAACCTGATTAAGCTAAATTATTTTGACAGCGTAGCCATCTGAAGAGCTGGGAATGCTAGGAAAATAACAGTTACTCTCCTGATGCCCAGAAGGACAGCAGTTGTGCCCTCTGGTGGAGATGACTTCATTTGGTTAAGTTCCTTCAGTATTTTTCCATCAGATACCACCACTCAGATTACTGTAGAATCCTCGCTGCAGATGGCTTTTCAGAAGTCCTTATTGTTCAAGAAATGTAGTGTTCATGCACAAAAATGGAGAGAACTATGTTGATGCTTAAAAAATAGGCATTTATGTATGATTCATTTGTTTTCTCTGCCAGAAAATTTTCAGATGTTAGGTAGAAATCTGTTTGTATTGGACTGCACACAAATGTAAATAGCATTTTATCATTTTAGAAACTTGAAGAAGTTGAAAGGAAGAGCCAGCACCAGCTCGAGAACTTGGAGCGAGAACAGAGATTTCTGAAGCGGAGACTGGAACAGCTGCAGGGCCCCCAGGAGATGGAACGGATACGAATGGACAGCATTGGATCAACTATTTCTTCAGATCGTTCTGACTCAGAGCGAGGTATGCAGTACACCTCTTTCTTTACTGAGATACTGAGCGTCTGGGTTTGCGGAGGGCAGGTGGGGAAGTACTGATGGCTTTCTTTTTAACCAGTAGTGTAACATTCTAGGTTTTATGCAACTACAACATTATCTAGCAGTTTCTGTGGGACCTATAGAATTTTAATTTTTATATATGCTTTGTATTTTGAAATATTATTTATTAGATTTATTTATTTGAAAGGCAGAGCAATAGAGAGATTGTTCATCGCTGGTTCACTCCCCCAGATGGCTACAACAGCCAGGTTTAGGCCAGCTGGAAGCAAGGAACTCCAATCTGGTCATATGTGGCAGGGTTCCAAGTATTTACTCTATCTTCAGGTGCCTTCCCAGGTCCATTAGCAAAAAGCTGGATGGGACGCAGAGTAAATAGGGCTTGAACCAGCATTTGGCTACAGGCAACCTGCTGAGCTATTATGCCAGCCCCTTGAAATAATTTTAAATTTATAGAAAAGTTTTCAGAGTTCTCATCTGCTCTTCACCTAGCTTCCCCTAATGCTTGATTAACCACAGTAGTTATCAAATTAACCATAATAGCAGACCTCACTGAAATTTTACTAATTTTCTCACTAATGTCCATTATCTGCTCCAGGGTCCTATGTTAGACCTTGCTTTCATTGAATTTGGTGGTTCCTTGGTCTTTTTCTTTTCATTAACACTTTTGAAGAATTCTAGGCAATTATAAATATGATTTTATATACAAAATACAGTGTTCCTTAATTTGAGTCTGATGCTTTTAGGTAATGAGATTAAAGATAGGTGATGCATTTTTGGGCAAGAGATATCACAGAAGTGAGTTAGCTATGTATATTTTGAAGTACTACTATCCTTTATTTCTTTTCTCATCTATCCTGCAACAAGTATCTTTGGCAAAATTAAAGAACAAAAGCCAATCAAAAAAAAAGAAACGGTCTTTTACTGACCTGTTCATCTATAGCTGTCACCAGTGTCAGGGCTCATACCACAATGAAAGATTCCAGCAATGAACACTGATGACTTTAAGCCTTACATTTGGAAACTAGAGTTCATGAGACCTTGAGGATTATTAAATATTGGACAAGTGACACTCGGTTTTAAGCCTGAATTTTAGTTTTTGTTTTGAATTTTATAATGGAAATTTCCAAACATACTTAAAAGTAAAGAAAATAGAACAGTGAGCTCCCATGTATCCATCATCAGTTTGAACAGCCACCCACATTCTGTCATTCATTCTCTACCACTCTCACCCTTAATATTTTTTCTGGAATGTTTTAAATAAATCCCATACTTCAGTACATATCTTGAATAAATATGGAAGATTTCAAAAAGTTTGTGAAAAATGCATATTATGAAAAAACCAGGCATGAATTCCAAAATTTTTTTGCCCCGGAATAAACTTGTCTTTGAATTCCACTTTTCCTGCCATCTTTCTTAAGTACTCATGTAGAACTTTTAAAAATGTAATACCCCGCCAGCGCCGTGGCTCAACAGGCTAATCCTCCGCCTTGCGGCGCCGGCACACCGGGTTCTAGTCCCGGTTGGGGCACCAGATTCTGTCCCGGTTGCCCCTCTTCCAGGCCAGCTCTCTGCTGTGGCCCAGGAGTGCAGTGGAGGATGGCCCAAGTGCTTGGGCCCTGCACCCCATGGGAGACCAGGAAAAAGCACCTGGCACCTGGCTCCTGCCATCGGATGAGCACGGTGCGCCGGCCGCAGCGCGCCGGCCGTGGCAGCCATTGGAGGGTGAACCAACGGCAAAAGGAAGACCTTTCTCTCTGTCTCTCTCTCTCTCACTGTCCACTCTGCCTGTCAAAAAAAATAAAATAAAAAAAAAATAAAAAAATGTATTACCCCACAAAATAAAATCAGATATTTAATTGCCATCTAATAGCCAGTTTGTCTGTAATCAGTTTTCTCCAGTTGTCTCAAAAATAGCATTTAACCATGAGTATGTTTGAATCAGTATGCAAAATCTACAATGCATTTGAAAGAACTTTTAAGATACTTGCACTTTGCTACCTCCAAATTTCAAAGTGGGTGTATTTTCATCGTTAGATAAGCTCCTTTTTTTTGAAGTACTCCCAGTGGACTTGTTGGTACCTTACTACACATCATTCCAATCCTTAGCAGCCCTTTTATCCTCCACCAATGCAGGGATGTTTAGTAACATCTCTGGGCTATTTGTCCAGAGCAGTCTGTGGTTTTGTTTTGACTGAGTTGGGTAGGGTACCTTGCTATTATTTTCCAACTATAGACTGGATGAGTGTTCTATGATACTGGGAAACGTGGTATGGCTTCTGAAGATTTAATTGATATGAGGCACAGAATCATGAATTCATAGATTATTTGTACCGCTTGTTTGGATAGCTGCTTGCATTTCAAAACCAAACCTCTAGAACTTTTGAAAAACAAGGTCTTTTGAAAAGTATACTCTTTAAAATGATTTCACCCTGTCTTTTTTGGCCTCAGCAAGAAGCCACTTTTCAGAAGGTAGTGGTGAATAGCCTGTACTCATAAAGTCAGTGCCAGATTTGAGACCTCATGATGGCTTTATGTGAAGAAAACCGAACAATGTTGTTTCATCCTAGCTATTACAGAGGAAAACAATTTTTAACTGCCTATTGTTTTTTTAAAAAAAATGTTTTTTATATATTAATGATTAATTATTGTATTTGTATATTTAATAGTCATAACTGTATCTCATATATATATATTTAGGGTTTTTATGTTTGGCTTTCAAAACTAAATATCAACACCAAAATGCCTTGTGCATTATAATCCTGTAACTTAAGCTTCATGTCCTTATTTCAAGCTATATTTGATACAAGAAGATTAAATTGAAGATGAATCTACTTTATAATGAATTGTAGAAGTCTCATGAATTACAGAAATCTGTATAGCTGTACCAAGGTACCATCAAAGGCCTGGATGGATAAATATTCTAGTTTGCCTGTATTAACTTTGTGGGTTTTTTTTCCCCCTTTAAGGCAACCCTGATTAATAAACAGCACTGAGAATTAGTTTTTGGTTTAATGCAAAGCAGATGTTGTTAAACCACATGAGATCAGGATCTTTTAATATTAAGCACTAATTCCCAAATAGGCCTAGTGACTTTAGTGGGAGGTCCAGACGGACTGGCGTCAAGGGGTTTAGTAAACTTGCAGCCTAAATTAAGACCACCATTGTATACCAGAAATTCCCCTTTGCAAGAAATATTCTTGTCTCTTTTCACCTTAGAGTTCCCCGATAGCACACTTGTATAACTTAGACATCACTTTTCATGTCTTGTTTTTAAAGGTGCCCATGTACTAGATTATTAATGTTCTTTTTTTCCCCCTTTGGCAGAGGAGATTGAAGTGGATGTTGAAAGCACAGAGTTCTCCCATGGAGAAGTGGACAATATAAGCACCACCAGCATCAGTGACATTGATGACCACAGCAGCCTGCAGAGTATTGGGAGCGACGAGGGTTACTCCAGTGCCAGTGTCAAACTTTCGTTCACTTCCTAGAACCCAGCATGACAAAACAAGTGCAGGGCAAAATAATCACTGGGCCAACTCAGTACAATCTCTTTAAATTGGGTTCATGATGCAGTCTCCTCTTTAAAACTAAATGAAAGAATACTATACTTGAACAAAAGGGTCAGAAGACCTGTATTTAAGCAAATACTCAGCAAAAAGTGGGGCACAGCCTCTCCAGCAGAACAAATATTCCTAATATGCATATTGGAAAAATCACAATTTCTAACAGCAGCAGAAAAACCTGTCTGACATTTTCTTGATTTAGTGTTAAGGCAAAGAGGACATTACAGATTCTGTCCTCTTTTTCTGAGTTTGCTCATACCATGATGAGTAAACACACTGAAGAATGGGATTATGTTCCCATCCTGAGCTTTATGGCCCTAAAAACAAAATCAAACCTACAGTAATGAAAAGACGAGATAATCAGGCATTATTCTTGGATAGCTAGAGCTATGACAACTTAGCCTGGGACAGTTTATCATGAAGCCTGTGGATGATGAGTTCTTAAAAAAAAAAAAAAATAAAAAGCTCATTTCATGCTCTACAAAAGGAGAGACTCCCATGAAGCCTTTTGAAAGGGATCATCATGCAGCTCAGCTTTCTGTTGGATTCCATGCTAAGCAAGCTAACCTTTTCCCGCATCGTTAGCACTAGGGCACCCAAATGCCCGCTAGCCAGCCCACCGCCCCTAGGCCGCATGGGGGGCAGTCCATGCATGACAGCCTCTATCACACAGGCCTATGAGTATGGACTGGGGAGCCAGAAGGGAAAATCGTTCCACGTGCTTCTGTGTCCACATGGGTCCGAAGAGTTGTGCACACAGGTTGGCAGGCCAAGGTCTGAGCCACGGCAGCATTTTTATTTCAGATTTTGATAACTGTTTATATATGTTGAAAACCAAAATGACATCTTTTTAAAGCTTGTCCATTAAAAAAAAAGATGTCTTTTATAGTGGAAAAACACATGGGAAAAGAAATCATCTATTTTGATGCAGCATTTGATAACAATACAACACCTCACACCTCACTCTTCATAGTGCACAAGATGAATGAGGTCTGGGTTAAGTTTAAAAAAAAAAAGTCAATGCTGTTTTTGTTTTCTTTTGAATCATTACCTTTTACCAGCTTTTAACCATCTGGTATCTATAGTAGACACACTATCATAGTTAACATAGTTAAGTTCAGCACTTGTCTCATTTTCATGTTGAAATCTGCTTCCATTTCCCTACAGGCAGTCTCTCTCCTTCCTCACAATCCTATTGTGCAGGTGCTATTGTTGCTCTTATGAATATTTTCAGAAATGTTATTTTCTTCTAAGTGAAATTTCTAGCCTGCACTTTGATGTCATGTGTTCCCCTTGTCTTTCAAACTCCAAGGTTCGCTTCTGGCCCTTTCCCTTACCCTGGGAAGCCTTCTTGGAGACTTTACCCCTGGCTGTTTGGACTTTGTGTACTTTAAATAATTTAACTGCCCTTAATTACTTAAAAAAAGCTTTATGATTTTCATAACTTATTGCTGATTTTAATGGGTTGTTAATTTCAGTCCTATAGTTTTATTTTATGTTTAGATAGGGCTGGGCCAGGAAAAACAAAATAAAGACAACCATATTTAGCAGCGCAGTTGTGTGTTAATGTTAGACTATCCTTTTTTGAGTAGCACTTTTTTAACAGCATTCACTGCTTCTGTACACAAACTATACATGAACTGTATCATCTTGGACATAACATAAGGCCTCAGCATATACTCACTTGTTCTCGTGCTCTTCTGTGCCTCCAAAATTTTATCTTTTCCTTGATTATATGTTTGAGTGGAGGAAATTCTCTGAAGTAGATATGTATGAAAAACTGCATGCCTTTACAAGCCCAGTATTAGAACGTGCTACACTCCAGGTGCTGGGGACTTAAATGAAAAACATGACAAAAATTCATTTGTGTGGTCCAGGTAAATTATCTTTGATTTCATTCATAAGTACTCCTGGCCAGGTCAAGCTGTTGCTCTATATATTTGCTTACTTTTGACTTTCCCAAGTGAGACAGTTTAAAGACTGCTAATGACCATGGAAAGCAAATGAAAGCCAATGACTAAGGTCTCATTCTGTTACTCCCATGGCATTCAGTGGCATCATTTAGGGCTGCAGTTTGGGACTTCATTCAGGCAAACCTGAGGTGCTGCCATTTTGTTGTGTGCTTGTATGTACAGGATAATGGGCTGGGAAGCCTTTGTTACAAACCTATAGGTACATTATCTCAACTGCCCTGAATTACTTTCCTGATTTTGTTTTCTGGGGTGGGGGAGGGGAGGGAGGTGGAAGGTAGATGACAAAGTATTAATTTTTTAAAAGACAGATCGACTCTGAAGACCCAGAAGTTAACTGCAAGAAATAAAAACTGTGAATAAATGAAACCAGAGTTATTTTTGTACCACTCTTCTCTATGAAGGCACAAATATGGGTGAATATGCACACTTTAAGAGGCAACTAAAACATCTGTGTTGATATATTAGTCCAAAATTAATGGCCATCTGAATTACAGTTGTTACTGTTTTGTAATTTAGGTAGGTACTCGTAACTCCACCTAACCTCACTGCACATAATAAAAGATAATTGATAGATAATTGCTTCAAAGTAGGACACATCCATTTTTAATCTATTCTCTCACTTTTTAGGGCATCTCTTTTGGATATACCTTATAAACTGCAAAGTCTGGATTTCCATTGTAGTCCCTATTAAATTTATTTACCTGTTTGTAAAATGTCTGTGAATGATACAATCACAGATAAATCCTGTTCCAGTGTGATGCATTCTGACTATAGTGTTTGGATATAATAGGTTTGAGAACTACAGAATTGCCTTCTGTAGGCCTCATGACAATGTCTGCTTTTAACATTATGAAGGGATTTTAAAAGACAGGACTGTTAAAGCTAAGCTCTTAAGGTCACATTGCTTGCTGATTCATTTCTCCTATAGAAACTGTTCAGCCTTTTGGTTTTTTTTTTGGGGGGGGGGGGAATCTACTTTCAGTTCAAGAAGCAAATTTCTCCCACTTCCTATTATATCTCCTGAATCCCATACCTAAACCAAAGTCAGATTCCTAATGCACCTCCCGGAAACATCATAATGTGGGAAAAGCCAAGTTTTAATTACATCTTAATCCCAGCATCTGCCAGACCCTGGACAAGTTAATTTCTTCATAGAGTCTGTTTCCTCCTGAAAAGTTGTTATATATACTGCTTGTCTTGTAAGATTAACAATCTAAACTGATACAGTAAATTAGTCCCCTCTGCCCCCCAAATATGGCATCACAAGGAAATTAAGAAGTATGTACTTTTCTTCCCCAATGACTGCAGCCTTCCCTAACTGTATCATTCTTAATCTTGTAGTTTTTTGACTTTGCAGAAAAAGACTATTTCTAAATATTAGTTCATTTAAAAAAATGTTAAATCCACAGCAGGTACTTATTTGGAAGAAGTCAACTTGATGCCCTATACAATTTTTAAAATACAGGCTTTTGGGGCCGGTGCTGTGGTGTAGCAGGTAATGCCACTGCCTGCAGTGCTGGCATCCCATATGGGCTCCACTTCTGATCCAGCTCTCTTAACTATGGCCTGGGAAAGCAGAAGATGACCCAAGTCGTTGGGACCCTGCACCCACTTGGGAGACCTGGAAGAAGCTCCTGACTCTGGATTGGCCCAGCTCCGGCCATTGTAGCCAATTGGGGAGTGAACCAGCAAATGGAAGACCTCTCTCTTTCCCTCTCATTCTGTGTAACTTTCAAATAAATTAAAAAAACAAACAGGCTTTTTAGGATTACCATTTTAGTGATTATACAGACTTGCTTGAGAAGTGTGAGGTTGAACCTGTTTTGGTAATCCGGCATACCTGAGTGCTTTAGTGGAGTCTCTCATACTAATGGCCTAGCAGTTAAGATTCCTGCATGCCTTAGTAGAGCTAACTCCCAGTTCTACCATGCTGCCATTGCAGACCTGAGCAGCAGCTGGTGAGGGCTCAAGTAGTTGGATCCCTACCATCCAAATGGGAGATCTGGAGTTGTTTGGCAGACCTGGATGTTCCAGGCATTTGAGAAGTGAACCAGCAGATGGGATCCGTCTCTGCCTCTTGCATAAAAAGTAATATAGTTCAAAATAGATACACT
The DNA here is from genome assembly GCA_949820135.1 of Sylvilagus floridanus. NCBI lineage: Eukaryota > Metazoa > Chordata > Mammalia > Lagomorpha > Leporidae > Sylvilagus > Sylvilagus floridanus. The sequence continues at coordinate 61,738,289 of OX463235.1, forward strand.
AGCCAGCAATATCACATGTTGGTTCTGTTTCACCTTTCTATAGTCTGAAATTATTACAAGATGAACCACATGTAAAATACTACCAACTAATTTTGGAATTTTTCTATTTCTTCAAGCTCTTAGTTCTTTGCCATTGGAAAAGCTTAAACAATCGTGACTGGTAGGGCAGTAACTGGGATATTTATTTTAGATGTTCATACCATGGCACACAATAGCATTGTAAAAATATAACAAAAGCCATAAAGTATCTCTAAAATGTATATAAAAATATAAATTTAAGAGGTCAGTTGTTTGTAAATTAGCTTCATCACACTTACTCTGAAAGCTAGGCCAACTACAGCTGACAGTGCTTTTGGAGAGAAAAACTCCAGACAAAAGAACCAAAAGGATACTTACTCCTTCCAGCTACTTCTGAGCAATGAACAATTGGACAATTACCATCTATTAAAGACTAGCCTAGCTGCAGATCTCAGGCTTCAACTCTAGTTTTTCCAGGATATGGAGTCAAGTGTTTCCTCCAAGCCTGAATTCTTTGTTTCTCTGGTCAGAAATTCACTGCATCTTGCTAAAGTAAGTACAGGGCTTGAAAGGGGAAAAAGACAAAAGCACATCAATTTGTAAGAAAGGGAAATCATAAGCCAGAAAAATAACAACCATGATTTAGGGCCCCAATTTGAGAAAGTAGCTCAGTAGCTCTTCAAAATGTCATTTCTAAGTACAACCACTGCTCCTTTAGCTGTGCTCTTAAAAAAATAACTGGGCCAACATTGTGGCATAGCGAATTAAGGTGCCACCTGTTACGACAGCATCCCATATGGTCTGTGTCCCAGCTACAACACTTCCAATCCAGCTTCTTGCTAATGCACCTGGAAAGCAGCAGTATATGGCCCAAATACCTGGGCCCCTTCCACCCAACGGGGCAGCAGTGGCTCCTGGCTCCTAGCTTTGGCCTCGCCTAGCCCTGGCTGTCGCAGTCATTTGGGGAATGAACCAGCAGAAGGAAGATCTCTCTCCCCCACCACCCACCTCTAACTCAGTTGTCTGGGGAGTGAACCAGCAGATGGAAGATCTCTCTCCCTCCCTCTCTGTTAACTTTCAAATAAACCAATCATTAAAAAAAAAAAAAAATTCCCATGACTTTAGTCTGGAATGAACTGATAAGCGGCACAGTGGATATAAACTGCCAGCTTTTATTGCTGAAAACCGAAAGAAATTAAATACCAAAAACTGTATTTTTAACTAGTTCAGCAATCAACTCTTCACAAGCCCACTGATATTTCTGATCTACTTCACTCCACTCATAGCCACAAAACTATTTTTATGTAAAACTGAGAAGGCAAAAGAAAAACCTCAGAAATCTTAATACCATCTTCTTTTTAAAGCAAATCTTTAGAATACCCTTTGTATAACACTGGTTTCTGATCCTCTTAAGATGTTTCCTAAGAATTTATCTACACACATACATGGATGAAGTGTCAGCATCCCATATGGGCACCAGTTCGAGAACTGGCTACTCCACTTCCCATTCAGCTCTCTGCTATGGCCTGGAAAAGCAGTATAAGATAGGCCAAGTCAGGCCAGCGCTGTGGCTCACTTGGTTAATCCTCCACCTGCGGCGCCAGCATCCCATATGGGTGCCGGTTCTAGTCCCAGCTGCTCCTCTTCCAGTCCAGCTCTCTGCTGTGGCCTGGGAGGGCAGTGAGGATGGCTCAAGTGTTTGGGCCCCTGCACCCACATGGGAGGCCAGGAGGTAGCACCTGGCTCCTGGCTTCAGATCAGCATAGCTCTAGCTGTGGCAGCCACTTGGCGGGGGCGGTGAACCAATGGAAGGAAGAACTTTCTCTCTGTCTCTGTCAAAAAAAAAAAGATAGCCCAAGTCCTTGGGCCCTTGCACCCATGTGGGAGACCTCGGAGAAGCTCCTGGCTCCTGGTTTCAGATCGGCGCAGCCCCAGCCATTGTGGCCATATGGGGAGTGAACCATTGGATGGAAGACCTTTCTCTCTGCCTCTCCTCTGTGTAACTCTTTCAAATAAATAAATGTTTTTAAAAAAATGATAGGGTAAAGGGACTCTATTATTCCAAGTTTTTAATTGTTTAAACTATGGTATTACCTGTAATTTTGTCTGCTATGCTCTTCCTCTCCACTGCAGTAAAAATTCAGTTTAACTTGCAACTCAAAAATCCTAGATATAAAGAACGGTTACATTTACTGTTGAAAATTTGTATATTACCATTTATACTAATTGCCTCAGAGTATAATACAGATACTTAACACAATTCTGCATGTGTTTATTGAACCCTCTACACATTGTAACAAATATAAATCCTTGTTGGTTTTAATAATTTTCTATTTCAATTAACATCCAAGTTAAGGCAAAAAAAGTGCCCCAAATCAAAGCTTTAAATATAATTTTTGGATGAAATTACAATTGGCATGACTTTATAAAAGGTATAACTGTAATTATAAAATTACAATCCATAGACACAAGTCACAGCAGTTTTTTACCTGGTATTTCCCTTGGTATTTTCAAGGCAAACACATTCAGCTCTAAAATTACATAATACTGGAAACACAAACCCCCTTCATTTGTGACAAGAACAAGCATTTTTTAAAAAAATGAGTTATAATTAACTGGTACATTTTATCTTGGTTTGATGCCTAGACTTCATAGTTAGCCTAATAAAACTGCCAGTGAAGGTAATTTTTCTGAATTTCAAAAATCCAATTCCTTTTATAGTCCCCTAAAACATGATTCAGTCAAGGATGCTCATCAGAGTGGTGATGTCTGTCAACCAGACAGACCTAAGCCTGCATAAATGAGGGATAGGACCCAGACCTTCCTCAATTTTTAAACAAGCATTAGGAGTGGTTTTTAACCTGCACCACTTTCCTGTGAAGAACCATGCCCTAGTATGAAAATTTTAAACTTTCCTAGAATTTGCTTACTGTATTTTGTAACTGGCAATTTGATAACATTTTGGTAATCATTTTAATTAGGGGCTAATCATAAGTGAGCATTATACACTGTAATATTAACTGCTACTATTCAAGTTAAAGAGAAAAGATATTTACTACTGCCACTCTGCACAGTAACAGACAACATCTACAGCAGATACTCAACTAATAAGCTCTTTACCCAGATTAAATCAAACCTTAAACTCCAATTTATCAGATATTATTTCTATGGAAAGGAACAATGAGGTATCATCATTCACAGGGTAATAAATGGGGAGCCAGGATTCAAAACAGTCTTGAGAGTCCTGGCTCTTGCAACATGCTTTGAGGCATTGCTACATGCTAATTAAAGCAGTATTCATTATCTGATTACTATGAAATTAAACATTTTAGTTACTGAATTTTGGGGGTGTTAAGACTGTTCTTTCCCTGAAATGGTCAATAACAGCAAAGTATCAAGCACAGGTACTCACTCTCCAGGAGTCCTAACTTTCATTTTGGTCTAAATAGACCATCATCACCCTGACACTGGGGTTTCCCCAAGGGCCATGTCTAGGCTTTTGCCACAACCGCTCATCTCATGCTGTAATGCCATGATGGCCACTTTGATTTCTTTTCTCTCTACTACTGCAAAGTCTCCCAGAAAAAATTAACAAAAAAAAAAAAGGCCTACTGGGGCCAAGGCTCAAGTTAAGAATGGTCCTACATACAACCATCAGGTGAAATATTACTCTAAACATACCAAGGTAATCAACAAAACCCATTTTCTGGGTTCTCATAATTACCCGAGCCTTTTTAAAAAAAATCTTGTGACAGGTTTTGTGGTTTCTTCTGTTTGATAGACAGCATATTCTCATCTTGTGATTCATTCCCCAGTGGTCAGGGCCTGTACTGGAACTCAATGCAGGTCTCCTACACAGTGGCCAGGACCTTAGCCACTCAGTCATCCCTGTTGCCTCCTACGGTCTGCATCAGCAGGAAGTTGCAATCAGGAATCCTGCAGGGGTGGGTGTTGACAACAAGCACTCCTCTGTGGAACACAGGTGTCCCAACTGCTAGGCTAATCACCCGCCCTTCAGAGCTTCTTAATTCAAAGGATTTTCTTAGAATCCTTCAAAGATTATTGGTATGCTCTGAAGATGTTTGTTACAGTGCTGCTGCTTGCAACAACACTGGAATCCCCAGAGTGCAGGTTCAAGTCCTAGCCACTCTGCTTTTGATGCAGCAAATGTGCTTGGGAAGGCAACAGATGATGGCCCGAGTCCTCGGGTCCTTGCCATCCATGTGAGAGTCCCAGGCGGAGTTCGTGGCTCCTGGCTTTGGCCTGGCCAGCCATTTGGGGAGTGAATCAGTGAATGGAAATTTCTCTCTGTAGCTCACCTTTCAAATAAATAATTTAAAAAAAAAAAAAAAAAACTGCTTGTTACAGTAGTAACAAGATGAATATTAACATCGTAGTTGGAAAATTTCATGACTAGTTCTCTGCTTTGGCCCAGGAAGGCAGTGGAGGATGGCCCAAGTGCTTGGGCCCCTGCACCCACATGGGAGACCCAGAAGCAGCACCTGGCTCCTGGCTTCGGATCTGTGCAGCACCGGCCGTGGTGGCCATTTGGGGGGTGAACCAACGGAAGGAAGACCTTTCTGTCAAATTAAAAAAAAAAAAGAAAAAGAAAAATTTCAGGATTTACACAGCCCCTCTTCTACTTTATTTTGTCTTATATGTTTAGGAAGAAAATCTGATAGGCATTGAGGTGGAAGGCAGAGATGGAATACCCCTCATCACTATCCTAAGTTTCAACTTACCAAGAAGCAACATTCGTCAAATAAAAAATCCCCCCCCCCACCAAACCTATTCACAAATGTATACAATACACAGCAAAAGCCCTTAAAAATAAGACTAATTTTTCCCTTAGGACACAACTTCTATGTCTAATGGAAGGAATACTTAAGGATTTACTGAAACCTTTGTCATACACTTAATGTTCTTTCCCATACCAATCTATGAGCAAGTACAATGCTTTAGCACTAATCCCAGTGTATGCAGCTTGATTCATCTTTTTGTTAACACACCCTGGAGATTTTAAAAACACTTTATTTAATAAAAGTTAAACATACAAAACTAAAATTAACGCACAACCTAAAAATCATCTTCCATTAGTTAGAAGATCTTTTTTATGCATGTATTTGGCTTAAATTCAACTCAGGATTAACTGTGATGTTCACTTACACCAACAAATGCTGGCAACTTGATCTAGTTAACAAAATTACAAACTCAGCTACATGAACATAATATACAGGGAAATTATGGTCAGATTAATGCACAAGAAATACACGAAATTTTTATGATGAAACATTCAGTATTCTTGTTCATTAATTTAGCCTCAATTTTTTACAAAAATAGTATCTACACTGTATACAGGGCTATACATCAGCTTTTTGTTTTCCCATATAAACTTACACATCCAAAAAATGGTACTACCACAAGTGAAAAACTAACAAGAAAAAAAAGCCAACACACAAAAGAAACCCAAAAAAACAAAAACAAAACAAAACCAAAAACCCAACCAAACAAAAAACCTTACAAAAGGCAGCTCATCCTAAACATGCTTGGCTTCTCCCATAAAACGAAGTCTCCATGAATGAACACAAAAGATATCAGTTTTAGAGATGGCCTGACAGGCTTAGAAAACAGGTTATTGAAGGAAAAACCTCTAAACTGTCACTTATAAATTAACTCATATTTAGGCTTAACTGGACAATAGCCAGGTTTTAAAGTCGAAGATTAAAAAAAAAGAATGTATGTATGAAAAAATGTCTTTATCAGATTGTTATTTTGCCTTGATACTCCTAAGAACTGCCAGGATGTGTCAAGTTCAAAGCATATGAAAATTCTGTTATGATTCATAAAAAAATTATGTACCATCAGTGTAGTGGTGGCCTGATATTAAGATCTTAGTAATTCATATAAGAGCTGTCCTAGCAGCACTTATCTAGAAAAGTTGCTTTATTCAACAAACTTTGAGGGAACTGCGGTAGTAGTAATGAAAAAGTTAAACCAATAGCAGTTATCAAATGCAATTTCTTCAAGTCTCATTCTCATGAAGCAAACAATGACAATGGTATCTTCCTTACTCATCTAACAAATAATTTACCTTTAGAAAAATATAAGGATAAAAAGGTAAATGTAAAGCCCTGCAGAGATGAAATCCAACAGTTTTTCTGATTATTGAGGCATCAAATGCCTGACATTGTATTTAGAGGTATCTTGATATTGTGTCATAGGTTTATCAGCAATTCCACAAGTTCCTACTCCAACTTTGCCAGTTACACTTTCAGGTGAAGCAAAAATACTCCTCTTTACCTAGGGGAAAGGAAACAGAAACCATTCTGGGTTAGTTTTGGGGAAAAATAAATTTCAAATTTTACGTAATGTTCTAGTGTCAAAACCAGTATCAAATGGTCCTGCACTGAAACTCATTCACCCAACTTCTAAGTTGTAGAAAATATCACTACACTATTAACATTTCTAACAACTGCCTTCATAAGTCTCAAAATTCTCATTTTGGCAGCCCGAATTGTGGCTCGGGTTAAGCTATAGTGTACAATGCCAGCATTGTGCTTGAGTACTGTTCAAGTCCTGACTGTTCTCTTCTGATCCAGGTCTCAGCTGATGGACCTACGAAAGCAATGGAAGATAGTTAAGTACTTGAGCCCCTACCACCCACGTGGGAGACCCAGATGCAGCTCCAGGCTCCTATCTTTGGCGTGGCCCAGCTCCAGCTGTTGAGGTAATTTGGGAAGTGAACCAGCAGATGGAATATCTCTAATTCTGCCTTTAAGATAAAAAATTTTTTTAACAATTTATTTATTTATATGAAAGGCAGAGTTACGGAGAGGCAGATGCAGAGCCAGAGAGACAGAGACAAACGGAGAGGCAGATGCAGAGCCAGAGAGACAGAGACAAAGACAGAAAGAGAGAGAGAGAGGAGACAGAGAGAGAATCTTCCATCTATGGTTCACTCCCCAGATGGCCACAACAGCCGGAGCTGCACCAATCTGAAGCCTGCAGCCAGGAGCTTCTTCCAGGTCTCCCACACGGGTGCAGGGGCCCACAGACTTAGGCCATCTTCTGCTGCTTTCCCAGGTGATAGCAGTGAGATGGATTGGAAGTGGAACAGCCTGGACTCAAACCGGCACCCATATGGAATGCCAGCTCTGCAGGCAGTGGCTTTACCCGCTACGCCACAGCACCAGCCCCATGAAATCTTTTTTTTTTTTTTAAATTCTAGTTTTATAGATTCAAAGCATTATTTCAGCTCTGAGCAATCCATCCTAGCAGAGTTGAAACTGGCTGAACTGAAATTTACCGTGGGGTCTGCTGTAATGTTTAAATTGTGAAATCCTTTGGCTTTCATCTCAAATAAACACCTTATGAAAAGCACACCCTACTTTTCAGAAGCAGTGTCTACTACTGGAAGGGTTATCTTGACAGTCATGAAAAGCAAGAGTGAAGGCCAGGTTTATTCTTGCTCGTTCTGAACTTCCTATATGAATGTTAGGGTTAGTTTCTACCAAACACACCCTTAGAAAGCAAAGTGTATCAAGGAAACGTAAATGCTTTTTTCAACAGAAGCTGCCCACGATGCCTAGTGTAAAAGCATGCTAACAACACAGAGTCTCACAGTCTCTATACTGTAATTCCTGACACAGAGTCTATCATTATTCCTAATTTTTCAATTGTAGACAGTGGCTGAGAAATTTTTCAATAAGCCAAATTGAGGACTAATGATGATTCTGAATTCAAGATCTGGTTAATCATGTCCTTCTAAAATCTACATTTTCATTTTACTTTTACCTTCAAAGAAAACTGTACTTCCCAAATATACAAAGTATGATAAAAGATTTACCAACCTGGCCTTTTTTGTTTTTCGAATAGGCTCTGTTGTTGAATTGTTGCCATTTCACCTTCTGGTCCTCTCTTTCCTGTTCAAGCTCTTTTATTCTCTGTGCTTTTTTCAAAGCTTTCTTCTTTTTATATTCACGCTGCTGGGCAATCATTTCTTTTCTGAGTGGAAAAAAAGAAAGAGCTACACGCTAAACCTTAAGACTTAAAAGATGGTTTCCTTGTAGATATCAGCAACATACAAACACACACACAAATCCAATACTAGCTTCTCTCCGCGAATAAAGGCACTCACTTATTTTCATCACTGCCAATCATTCAGCACTACGAAAGGCTTTGTCCCCCTTCTTACGTGGCATCTTTGGAAACTTTCAAATGTAACTATCCATGACAAAATATTTCTTTTTTTTTTTTTAAAGCTTTTTTTTTTTGACAGGCAGAGTTAGACAGTGAGAGAGAGAGAGAGAAAAAGGTCTTCCTTTTTTTGTTGGTTCACCCAAGTGGCTACTTTGGCTGGTGCACTGTGGCTGGCGTGCTGCACCTATCCAAAGCCAGGAGCTTCCTCCTGGACTCCCATGCGGGTGCAGGGCCCAAGGACCTGGGCCATCCTCCACTGCCTTCCTGGGCCACAGCAGAGAGCTGGACTGGAAGAGGAGCAACCGGGACAGAACCAGCACCCCAACCGGGACTAGAACCCGGGGTGCCGGAGCCACAGGCGGAGGATTAGCCTAGTGAGCCACGGCGCCGGCCAAAATATTTCAACTATGACTTTTTATTTGATTTTTATACAGCTTCTGCCAGTTGTGTATTAAGAGTTTCACCATGAATGGTTATCTACACCTTCATCAACTTCCAATACATGTAAGTTAACATGTGTAATATGGAGCACCTGGAGAAAGTATATGGGAAACAACATCACCAAGTAAAGCAGAGCTGTTTACACAGGAGTCAGTCAAAAGACCTAAAACAGAGACTTCACGGTTTTATAAACCAGAGTTGCTTATGTTATTTTAATAAATGGTATTATTTTCTTAAAGTGAAATATAGTTATACAGCAACTTAGGTTTTAGAAGCTCTCAACAAACCCATAACAACAAATTGTGGCAAATACACAGTCAACCAAAATACTGTTAATATTGCTGCTTAAGTTCCTTTCAAAACTGTATACTTCTCCATCCCCACTGCAGCGTTTAGCCCATCATCATCTTACATCTGGATTATAGCAACTGCTATAATTTAGTAATTTAGTAATTCTAAAGCTCAAATCTGAACACATCATGTACCCTTTATTAAAAATGTTATCAGTGGCTTATAAGCATTTACAGTCTGGCCTCAGTTTCTCTAAATTTGTCAAATATCCACCTTCCAGTTCCAGCTTTTTACCACAGGAATCTGTTACCTCTGTGTTCCTCCGCATTCTCTTTTTTAAAAAAAAGAAGGAAACATTTATTAACCTATTACATGTCCAGGACTTTGTCAAGTCTCACTAATGGCTTAATCATTACAACGCAATAATTGAATTACTGTCCTTATTTTAAAGATGAAGTAACAGGTGTTAAACAGCTGTAGTTTTGGCATTTCTTTGTGCCCACACTACACCTATCTGTTAAGGTCTGCTGAGAACTTGTACATATTATTAAAGCAATTCTTTGTTTTTGCCTCTAGATAACAGGCAGCACCACGCCCAAGCTTAACTTCTAAGTGGGAACCCCAAGGACCCCAATTCACTTTCCCTAAGTATAAACAGTGTTGACTGTTTATCACTAACCTCTCACATCACAATCAAAGCTGTAGGTTTTCCTCTGCAGATTCCCTGAAATACACAAATGGGGAAGGGTACATCTAAAACGCTAAAGTCAAAGCCACTTACTTTGACATGGGTTTGTTGCCACTGTCCTCCTTCGCCCTCCTCCCTTCTTCCACAGGCTTGAGGTTCAACAGTGGTGTCACTTCAGCATTGCCATAACCAGCAAAGGTGACTGCAGCCGTGCCGTTTTCCTCATCTATCTCCTCAATCTCCGCTTCGTAACACCTGCAAAGATATCATGGCTGTAAGCAGGTGAGTAAAGGTTGAGTACTCAGCCTACAAGACTTATACTGCAGTGATTCAATCATTACATGTGTCTAAACTGAAACTTCTATAATCAAAATGCCCTTCTGGCCAAGACAACAAAAGAGTGTTTGGAGGTAGCCATCTGCTATTAAAAAAAAAAAAAAAAAAAAAAAAACAAAGAAAGTCCTAACGCAATACCGTCAGAAAAGTCGCTTACATACATTATGTATTCGCTGTGGATGTGCTTTAATCTGAGAAAAAATATTCTTTAAAGGAATGATTTCAGCATGTACACTTCACAAATATCTGAAATAATCAGCCATTCACTCTTTCAATTTGGAAAGAAAAAGATTTTAGAAAATATTCACTTATTTCCCTTTGCTTTCACTTTTCTTTCCTTTGAGTTCCAAGCTATTCTTTCCCCAAACTGAATCTAAAGCTAAAACTAAACTGTGGTAATCTCAACAACCCAAGAATCAAACTGGCTTTACCAATCACATGTCCTACATAGAAAAATTAAAATAGGATAGTGGGGCCAGCACTGTGGCATAGCAAGTAAAGCCGCTGCCTGAAGTGCCAGAATCCCACATGGATAAAGATTTGTTTGTTTATTTGAAAGGCAGAGTTACAGAGAGGCAGAGTCAGAGAGATCTTCTATCCACTGGTTCACTCCCTAAATGGCTGCAACAGCCGGAGCTGAGCCGATCCAGAGCCAGGAGCTTCTTCTGGGACTTCCACGTGGGTACAGGGGCTCAAGGACTTGAGCCATCCTCTGCTGTTTTCCCAGGCACATTAGCAGAGAACTGGACTGGAAGTGGAGGAGCCGAAACTGGAATCGGCACCCATATGGGATGCCAGCACTGCAGGTCGGGGCCTTAACCCACCATACCACAGCACCAGCCCCAATAAATCTTTTAACAAAAAAACAGGGTAGTTCAAACTGAATAAAAACATCTTACCATTGTATTTTATTATTTCATGTTATAGTTAGAAGTTTTTTTCTACACTTACTGTCCATCTTCACTCCAGATTGCCATACATTTGTCTCCTACTTTCCATGAATGAGTGGGCTGAGTAGAAGCAAAACTGTCTGAACTTGTAAGAGTTTCAGAAGGTTGAGTTGACAGAAGGTCTTTGGTTAGTTCTATGACTTCCTAAAACAAAAAGAAAAAATAAAACCATAATATTTACCTCACATCATCAACTACTTTGACGACAGCAGCTCTCACATTCATGGCACTTATTAAGTACGCTATAAGTGTTTATCTGTGTCACATTCAGAGCACTGTGATTATGCCCGTGTAGAAACAGATTTCTAATAAGTGTTGGAACTGTGATTTAAGCTCAGAGTTGTTTTTCAACTTAACCACAAACACTAACGAAAATAGAGTTGAGTTCATATCATGCATTATTTCTAAGTGCCTATTCTATTTTAACTGAACTGAGTTTTCTTAAGATGAGAAATAAAATATGAGGAACTGAGTTAACTTCAAAATCCTTTAACCTTTCATTTTTGTCCTGTGTTTCATATAACCATACTGTTTTATAGGGTATCACTTAGCAAATTCTTCCCCAAATTGCCAAACATTCCAAAGCAGTCTTATTAGTAACAACAATATTCCTACTCAGACATGTCTCTACTAAAATATTGTAAGCACATATACGAAACCATTAGTCCTATTCATTTATTTTAAAGTCTATCCATCTAGTAAAGCAAATGCAGCTTAATGTTAACCACATCAGCACAGCTTCACATTAGTAATGCCTGTGTGTGTGTTAAGTATTTTTTCTAACCCAGGCTTAACATTCATTGGCTTCATTCAAAGGTGTTTGGTAGGGATAACAGAAAACTTCAGAAATAGTAAATACTGATGATTTGGCTATCTCTCTGGTATACTTTTACTCTAATGAAGATCCATGCTATGCATTATGCTTTCTAATTTAAAAACCTGCATATCTGTTTCCAATTTTTGCACAAAAAAAATCTTTGGGGAAAAAATAAAGTTTACTGAGTTTCTTCTGGTTCCCACTGAAATAGTTTTGGTACAGTAGCCAAGAACGTTAAATGTTACCTCTACCTTAAAGATTAAATCTTCCTGGCTATTTCTGAAAAATCAGCATTTGGGCATTAAAAATACACAAATATATTAATTTCTGGAGTAAGGTCAATTTTGTGAGTAAAAAAACTAGAAAACTACTGAATTGAAATTTCAGTAGAATAGTATCTCCAAATGTTATGACTTGCCAAGTAGCCATCCAATTATTTTTTTTTAATTAGACAAGTCCTTTACATTTAAATACAGTAAAGAACTTCCAAAGACGGATCATGTAGTCAGAGGTAAAATTATCCTGTTTTGCTTGTAGTTAACCACTTTTAGGGCCAGGAATGTAATCTAGTAATCCTGACTCAAGAGTCTACAAAATCTACTACAAAATCTTAATCATACTTCCACATCTTCCTATGGATCAAACACTTAAACATGAATCCTGCACTTGTAGGTCTGAGACTTAGAACTGTGTTTCTTTTAGGACAGAACACTTTCTCACTGTACTTTTATAAGGAAATACATTTTTCATCAAAGAAAAGGGTTTTAAAAAGCTGTGCATGCTATAAAGAATTCTCAGAGCCTTGTGCTAAAATGACCTTTAAGAAAAATAAATCCAGAACATCTGCCTGGAGTCTTGTAACTTGGCCATGGTTTTATGCACCCTCCCCACAAACTACGAAGAATTTCCTAAAAATTTTTCTTCACATGTACGTATCAAAGGACTAAAGTATCAGAGAAACTATTTTATGTGTGAGGGAGTTCTTGAAGGTACATACCATTAATTACTTTTCCTCCCCCAAGTCTGAGTTCTGAAACTGCTCCTTCAATGACAGATGGGCAGCAGTTACAGTAATCGGCAATTCCAGGAAGCATCAGGTGTTGTGATCTACATATCAGCAGGTCAAAGGGGGTGCATTCAAGCACTCTGCTTACTGAAGGAAGGTGTTTCGGGGATGCAGAGAGCCACTGTAATATATGAGACAAGTGACTTGACCCCTGCCTCCTTTAGAACCAATTTATTCAGCAAAACAGCCTAAGAAATTGACTATTTTTGTGATTACACACTGCCTGGGGAGTTAATCTGCTAGCTAGCCTAGACTGTAATATACCTTCTTTTTAAGAGAAAAAAGAAAGGCAGTTAGGACTTCAGTAGATTAATTTGCTGCCTTCTGAGTAACATTATTCTACATGAAAGACAATACATATGAGAGAAACATGTAAACTTTACTGGAAAAATGGATGTCATTGAAGAAATATTCTGTCATAAATCAAAGGGCAAACAAATTAATAACCAGGATAAGGATCTAAGTTCCCAAGAGTACAAGAAAGCAGAAACCATAGGATGGTCTAAAAATATCCAAGTGAGGAGATCACAAATTTAGTTAACAGTCTGAACAGATTTTCCACCAAATTTAACAGGCAAAATTAAGTACCAACAGTATGATACCTCTCAGAAAAAGGGGGTGAGGAAGGGGTGGAGGGGGCCCACAGCAAAACAGAAGCTTAACTGTGGTATCTATCAATGGAGACAATCGCTAGGTGGAAGCATATAACCAAATCTTTTCCGGAACATTATCTAACCTGAAAAGATGTTCTCCATCTTAATTTTCAGTTCAGACCTGTAATTTAGTAATCAAATGAATTTATTTTCTCATAATGGAATTCAAGGGAAAGAAATTGTGATCAAAACTGGTCAGGAAAAACATTCTGTATTACAGAATATTTCCATCATCAAAGTTCTACTAGACAGACAGTACTGATGCAAATGGTTACAGAAAAGAGGATAATTTATATAGATAAATGACTTCCAGGTCACTAACTGAACCCTAGGTAAGCCCTTTAGGTGCCTACTACAATGTCTACCACCATAGTATCTCCCCATAACACTGTCCAGTACGCTCATGTCATCATAAGGCAGCTCTGCCGGATGCTAATGAGAATTTATTCTAGATATATTTTAAAAATCTGCTAGTAATGCTGTTTCAAACTCCACTCCCAACCTCTCCTCCCACTGACCAGGAAGCAATACACACTACACAGCATTGGCACACACTGTTTTGTTTTCTTCAAAGAAAAAAATGTACTGGTTTTTAAGCTGATGAAGGTAGATGGGGCACCTCTCTTTGAAGCAAGCAGAAAGTTAGTGCTTAACAGAGTATAAATATACAAAAGATCAACTACTCCTGTCACCCTATCTTCAGTGTATCCTCACAGAACATATGAGCATATTAGATGAATGGATAGGGAGAAAACAACCCACTGGGGTATCATTTCTGAAGGACCTGGAATAGAAGAAATTGCTCCTCAAAAAAATCTTTTTCTTATTGCCTGGCACCCTGATATACACAGGCCTGGCTTTAATATTCTGAAGAGGGTCCTGTTCATGTTAAAATTATCTTGGTATTTTCTGTTTTTAAAAATAACATGATTCCAACTTCATCACAAATCTAGAATTTGAACTTGAAAATATTCAACTCACCTTAATTATGCTCAGATAAGCTATTTCAGAATCCCAAATCTGGACCCCTTTTCAGATAAGTTTAATTTGTTTCCAGTCCTAATATTCCTAAAATATTAATACCTTTAATAGACAATGGGTTGATAAGGAGAGGGAAAGGATTCTTTAGATAGAATACAGATTCAAGTTTTGTACTGAATCAGTAAAGTGAGTTCATCTAATTACCATACCCTTGGAACTTTTTAAAACTCAGGTTTAGAATTTTAAGGAAGGCTGTAAAAAACACAGTAGTTGTACAATACAGTATTGACAAATTATTTATGATATTTTTCTTAACCTATCATACAGAGAATCAGATGCCATCATGGTTTTGTGTCTGTCTTGAGATCCTAGTGCCAGTTTAAAAAAAGGTTTTCTATCTACTGAACTATCCTGTGACAAATAAAGATCGCCTTCCACATCAGCTTCAACAAGTTATCAACAACTACACAGAGAACATTGGTCTCAGGCATTTTTCTATGTAAATAAAGGTGTACATCGCCTTGAAAAAAAAAACCATACATTTCATTTTCAAATAATCTTGTGTCATTACAAAGACTCTTATGATTTTATTCTTTAATATTAGTTTCCTTTTGAACTATGTCGTTAGCAGGTATGAAAAATAAAAGCTCTTCCCTTGTAAAGTTATAGAAGAGGTCTTTAAGAAGCTCATAAAAATGCTTTTAGGAAAAATTATACATGTATTTAAAACATCTTTGCACCAAAGTAAGCATCTTTTAATTCCATTTTCCACGAACTTTTTGAAATACTCTTGTATGTACTTCTCTGAAAAGTTTGACAGATATTTTCAAAATCAACTCTTATTTTCAAAAACTAAAGGAGCACAAGTTGTATATAACAAAGAACACTCCACTAGTTTGATGCCTATAAACTGAGAAAGTAACCCTATTCCTAAAGCCATGGTGTCCGTGCACATGTACATACATGTACACACGTGGTGGCTACCCCCTCTGGAGGGTACATTGGGTTACCTATGGTTTCTAAGCAACGAATCACGTGAAGAACAGAAACATGCTTTTCAAGCAATGCTAACTACAACTGGCCACCCATACTTACTTGTAAATCTTTCTTCAGTTTTAGCAAATCTTCATTTTCTCCGTTTCCAGACAACGCAGCTTCCACTTGCTGGAGTTGAGCTCTGTAGCTTGCCAGCTGCTTCGCTAGATCCTCGGACATCTGAGGGGAAACATAGAAGGGTCAAGCTAGAAAAACCAAACCCAAACTCCAACCGTGCGGAAGAATTTCTCTACCTCCCCGCATTAACCAGTTTTGCTTCTAACTCCTTATTGATGCTGCACCTTCATTCACCACCATTACGCAGTCCTGGTCGAAACAACTAAACCACAAGGATCAAGGCGACAGATGCTGGAAACCACAACCGTGGGAGATGAACTCCATAGACAAAGAAAAGCAGAAAAAGCAACAAGGAGGGAAATCTTTAAACTCCGCAAGGCACTGTTCGGGGCTCAATGGCAAGGCTGTGACAGCTTTGAATCGCGCGAGTCTCTGGAAAACCTCCGTAAACGGTGGGAAGAGAGTCTGTGCGCAGTACAGAAGGCTCCCAAGGCCACGTGACAAGGCTCCGCATCACACCTCTCCTCCACGGGGCGCCTCACCCGATCTTCCCCCAGGACTCTCGCCCACTTGAGTACGTGTCTGCACCTTCTTAGCAGAAAACAGCCCAAACACGGTGTGTTCTCGTGCTGTAGGGTCGCGCCTTCCGCCCACACAGCGCATTCTCCCCGACAGACACGAACCCACCCCTCCAAGATTCCTAAGCAAAGTCAGGGTGTGCAGGAGCCCTGCACGTTCTCAACACTCCCGTCCACGCGAGCCCGGGACGCGGGAAGGCCCCACGGGCTCGTGAAAGCGCGGCGGGCGGCTCTCCCCGCAGAGGCCAGCTCGGCCGACCGTGTCACTTCTCGGAGTCCAACGACAAACCAGCCGCCCGGGAGCCCGCCAGCGGCTCTGGGCGCCACCCTGCGTCGGAGGCAGCGGCTCGGCCCGCGCTCGCCGGCGCCCAGACCTCCGCGGCGAAGCCAGCGGCTCGGCCTCGGGCCTCCGCCGCCACTCGGGAGAGGCCGGGGCCGGCGCGGCCTAACTCTCCCGAACGGGGCTGGTTACCTTGTGTGGGGTGGGGACGGGGCGGCGGGAAGGGAAGGGGGCAAATGAGCCCAGTGATGGCGGCGACAGGAGCAGCAGCAGTAGGGAATATCTCCGCGACGACAACAAGGCCACTCGGTGTGAAAAGGAAGAACTCAGTCCGCAGAGAGGGGGAGGGGAGGAAAGCCGGGAGCTGGAAAGAGGAAAAGACAGAGGCAAATGAAGCCTCGCGAGACTTAGACACCCTCGCGAGATGGTCCTCTGCCCACGTGACTCCTCGCGCCCTCTAAGCGGCCCGCTTTACTCGCGGTGGGGACGTCTGGTAGGCGGAGCCAAGTGCAAAGGAAGTGGCGTCACTGAGGTGCGCCCGGCGCAGAATATACGTTAGTCTTACCTCAGTTCCGGCTGAAGCTAGAGTGTTTGGTGTGGGGCGCGGTTGGCGCTGTTGTGAGGTTTTTACTGAGTTCCCGGAACGGTAATCTCGTGTCTCCTGGGCCCGTGGTGGTGGGAGGTACGCTGCAGCCTTTACGCTGCTAATTGGCTCTCAAAGTGCCGGTCCCGAACTCGCCTCCTCTACTCCTCTGGGCGTTTGTTAGAAACGCAGATTCGCCGCCCCGGGCGGCCGGAGGCTGGAAGCTGGGGCGGGTGCAGCAGTCTGTGTTAACAAGCCCGTCAGCTGACCCAGCGTCCACTCAGGTTGAAACCACCGCTGTGTACAGTACGAAAGCGACAAACGTCTCAGTGGCAACTGACAGCTGTTTAGTGGCGGAACCTATGAGAGAAGAGGTTGGTTTATTTCGTAGGCCTATTTTCTTTCTTTTTTTTATAAGATTTATTTATATTGGAAAGGCAGAGTTACAGAGAGGAAGAGGCAGAGAGAGATCGGTCCATCCGCTGGTTCACTCTCCAAATGGCCACAGCGGCCGGAGCTGGCCCACTCGGAGCTCCCTCCAGGTCTCCCACGCTGACTGCTTCCCCGACCACAGCTGCGTCAGAGGTGGAGCCGCCGGGGCTCGGGCCCGCCCCCACAGGGGATGCTGGCACTGCAGGGGGCGCTGTACCCGCTACGCCACCGCACCAGCCGCCGTATTTGGCTTTAAATAATTAGTTTAATCTCCCCTCGGGAATGGTCTCCAAGTTGTAATCACAGAGGATAAGTAGAGTGATAGGAACATTTCTTTTTATTTTTAGGGGAAATGGGGAGGGGAGAGAAGAGGGGCAAAGAAAGAGGGCAAGAGAAAGATGAAGGAAGAAGAGAAAAGGAGAGAGAGGGTAATGGGGAGAGACTGCATTTATGTTTACAAAAGAAACTCATAGGTGCTGGCTTGTGGCCCCCTGGTTAAGCCTCTGCCTGCAGTGCCAACATCCCATCTGGGCCCCACGTTGAGTTCTGGCTGCGCTACTTCCAATCCAGCTCCCTGCTAATGGGTCTGGGAAAGTAGCAGAAAATGGCCCAAGTGCTTGGACCCCCGGACCCACAAGGGAGACCTGGATGGAGTTCCAGGAATCTGACTTAGCTTTGGCTGTTGTGGCCATCTGGGGAGTGAACCAAAGAATGAAGGATCTCCCTCTTTCTCCCTTCATTGTGACTCTACCTTTCAAATAAATAACAAAAGAAATGGGTGTGTGTATGTGTTAAGATTTATTTATTTGGGGGCTGGCACTGTGGTGTAGCCGGTAAAGCCACCGCCTGCAGTGCTGGCATCCCATATGGGTGCCGGTTTGAGACCCGGCTGCTCCACTTCCAATCCAGCTCTCTGCTGTAGCCTGGGGAAGCAGTGGAAGATGGCCCAAGTGCCTGGGCCCCTGCACCTGCTTGGAAGACCCCAAAGAAGCTTCTGGCTCCTGGCTTCGAATTGGCGCAGTTACAGCCAATTGGGGAGTGAACCAGTGGATGGAAGACCTCCCTCTCTTCTCTCCTCTCTCCTAACTCTTTCAAATAAATGAATAAATCTTTTTTGAAAGGCAGTGTTGCAGAGAGAAAGATCTCCCATCTGCTGGTTCACTCCACAAATGGCTACAAAGGCTGGAGCCAGGACTCCATCCAGGGTTCCCACGTGGGCGGCAGGGGCCCAAGCACTTAGACCATCTGCTGCTGCTTGTCGCAGGCCATTAGCAAGGAGCTAAATCTACAGCGGAGCAGCCTGGACTTGAACTGAGGCTCATACAGGATGCTGCTGATACAAGGTGCTGGCATCACAGTCTGTGGCTTAACCCACAGTGCCACGATTGCTGGCCTTCACGTGTGTGTTTTTAATAAGGCAGTTACATGAGTTCTACGTGGGTACACAAACCTGTCTAGGGGTTTAGAATGGAAGCCAAATGTTTTCACTGGTTACCATTTTTACTGTTTGCCCTTTTTTTTCTAACCATAAGTATAATTTTATTTCAATATTTTAAAAAAGCATAAAGGCCTGAGAGACAGTCTATATGGATGCCAGGAAGGAATCTTTCCTGGCATTTGGGAGCTCCTGCTAACCCATAGGAAGGTCCTCCTCTTGGGTGGATTCTCTGGAACTAGGGGCATCTTGCGTTAGTTTCTTCTGCCTACTTCTGAAGGCAACTTCTAGTCTCCATACACACACACACACACACACGTAAAGTCCTCACAGTGCCATACATAACCTATAGAGGCCAGGGTCAGATTTGCAAGTGTGGTTGGGATGGCAGTCAACAGGCAAGAGCTGACCAGGCTGCAGAGGGCAGCATTGTGAAGCTAGAATTAAAAAGGGGAGACAAACTGGAAGGGATGTACTTTCCCTTATTTGTATAAAATAAAATGTAGTTTTTGACAACTGCTCTTCTAGTTGTGTATTTATAAGAACTGATGTCAGGGATTCTACTTGAGTATAAAGTAAACTTTATAGTTCTATTCCTAAACCCCTTAGACCAGAAAATAGGGAAATATTTCTTATAAGTTCCAGTATAAATTTCTTATTTTTTTTTTTTTTGACAGGCAGAGTGGACAGTGAGAGAGAGAGACAGAGAGAAAGGTCTTCCTTTGCCGTTGGTTCACCCTCCAATGGCTGCCGCGGCCGGCGCACCGCGCTCATCCGATGGCAGGAGCCAGGTACTAGGTGCTTTTCCTGGTCTCCCATGGGGTGCAGGGCCCAAGCACTTGGGCCATCCTCCACTGCACTCCTGGGCCACAGCAGAGGGCTGGCCTGGAAGAGGGGCAACTGGGACAGAATCCGGCGCCCCAACCGGGACTAGAACCTGGTGTGCCGGCGCCGCAAGGCAGAGGATTAGCCTGTTGAGCCACGGCGCCAGCCCCAGTATAAATTTCTATACCATCTTGATAGTTTTGTTTCTAGGCTTGCTTTTTTTTTTTAAGATTGATTTATTTATTTGAAAGTCAGAGTTACACAGAGAGAGGAGAGGCAGAGAAAGAGAGAGAGAGGTCTTCCATCTGATGGTTCACTCCCCAGTTGACAATGGCTGGAGCTGCACTGAATCAAAGCCAGGAGCCAGGAGCTTCCCTCAGGTCTTCCACGTGGGTGCAGGGCCCAAGGACTTGGGCCATCCTCCACTGCTCTTCCAGGCCATAACAGAGAGCTGGATCGGAAGAGGAGCAGCCACGTCTATGAACCAGCACCCATATGGGATGCCAGTGCTTCAGGCCAGGGTGTTAACCTGCTGCTCCACAGCGCCGGCCCCTAGGCTTGCTTTTAATCTCCCCATCTAGGCATCTGATCTAGCTTCCTGTTTTTTTTTTTTTTTTAATTTATTTTTTTGACAGGCAGAGTGGACAGTGAGAGAGAGAGACAGAGAGAAAGGTCTTCCTTTGCCGTTGGTTCACCTTCCAATGGCTGCCACGGATGGCGCGCTGTGGCCGGCGCACCGTGCTCATCTGATGGCAGGAGCCAGGTGCTAGGTGCTTTTTCCTGGTCTCCCATGGGGTGCAGGGCCCAAGCACTTGGGCCATCCTCCACTGCACTCCTGGGCCACAGCAGAGGGCTGGCCTGGAAGAGGGGCAACCGGGACTAGAACCCGGTGTGCCGGCGCCGCAAGGCGGAGGATTAGCCTGTTGAGCCACGGCGCCGGCCATAGCTTCCTGTTAATGTGCGTGAAACGAGGTGGATGATGACCCAACTACTTGGGTTCCCCACCCACCCACATGGGAGTTCCTGGCTCCTAGCTTTGGCCTGGCCTAAACCTTGCTGTTGTGGGCTATTGAGTGAGTCAGTAAGATGGACAGTTTCTCTGTCCTCCCCACTCTGTCCCTCTGCCTTTCGAATAACCTTTTGCCTCGTTGCACTCCTGAAAGCAAGATAGGTCACTAGCAGCTCTACTGGAGCCACCCGTGAAAATTCAGCCAGGGTTCCCCTTCTTGCCACGTCTGCTCTAACCGGCACAGTCTGATCAGGAAATCCAGTCTCAACATGTTCCCCTAGTGTTTCCATCAGTACACGAAAGATATCAGCTTCATCAAGCTGGACTGAGTCATGCTCCTTGAATGGATTCTCCGAGATGTCAGCCCTATGGAAAGTCATGCTAGCTCTTTGGACATAAAATAAAGAACTTCAATTCAAATAAATAACTGAATCTTGAAAAAAAAATTACATTGCATTTTAATTCCTAGAAAGAAATGAAAACAGTTGTACATAGCAGATACCATTCTAAGCACTTTATAGGTATTCATTTCATTTTCATGATTCTTTGTGATATTAAAGACAACATGGAGCAAGAATAGTCTTTGAGTAGGAGTGTTACTTCAAATAGCACTTAGCACCTCACTTGAAGTCTCAAAATCCACCTTCGATGTCTTAATTTTCTTAAAACATTCACATTCAGACTTCATGGGTTATGCTTCAAAAGAGCAGTATCTAAAATTTCTACTTTAAACCTGGCATTTATTTTGTTGAACCCCAGCAATTAAATAAAAGGTTTAGACTCCAAATTGTCAGCAGAATATACAATTATTTCCTATCCCTACTGTAGCAAACTAAAGAACCACTAAGGAAAGGCAGAGATTCTGCCTTTGGCAATGTGCCAGCCCACTGAGGGGCACAGTGTTGTGCAGTAAATCAAACACGTTGGTCAACTAGGAGACTGCCTTCTTTAGCTTTGATTGCACTTGCCTTACTAAAAGTAGCCCCAAGGACTGTCACTGTGGCGCAGCAGGTTAATGCCCTGGCCTGAGGCGCCGGCATCCCATATAGGTGCCGGTTCTAGTCCCAGCTGCTCCTCTTCCGATCCAGCTCTCTGCTACGGCCTGAGAAAGCAGTAGAAAATGGCCCAGGTCCTAGGGCCCCTGCACCGATGTGGGAGACCCAGAAGCTTCTGGCTCCTGACTTTGGATTGGCGCAGCTCCTGCCCTTGCAGCCATCTAAGGAGTGAACCGGCGGATGGAAGACCTCTCTCTCTGTCTCTACCTCTCTTTGTAACTCTTTCAAATAAATAAAATAAAAATCTTAAAAAAAAAAAGACTAAAAGTAGCCCCAGATATGCCCACATTTTTTGCTATCTCAACAGATGGTTAAAGTGATGAATTAGAGTTGTATACATAGTCATAGCTGTTTATGTATTTTGCTTCCTTTACTCATAAGTATTTTAAATGTTTCATTGAGATTTGCTACTGAGCAAGCTACTTGCCTGTTTGTGCCTATTCAGTGTTTGTGTACAGTGCATCAAACATGTACATATATCCTGGGATGATACTTAGGTATCATCATCCATTTAATGTTGAAGAGAAAACAATCTTAAATGGATGTTGATCAACATACGTACTCACATATTCATCAGTCATAGCAATCCTGAATTGCCCTCTGAAATTTTGTATTGCCTTGCTAGACTTAGGATGTACATTTTCAGCTATTCTGTGTTATACATGCACCAGTATACCACCAAGGAGCAACAGCATGTCATACTAAAAAGCTTTGGGGTTTTGGAGGATTTGGGATTTCAGAGTTTCAGATTAGGGATGATCAGCTGTATTCTAATCATTCATTCTTAGTGGTATATATTTTGAAACAGACAAAAACCCTCAAACACAAAATTGTTGCTCATAGAACTATAATTTCAAAACTTTTATGTACTATACATAAACTATATATACATACACACACACACACATATATATATATAAACTCTAAAAGGAAAGAAATACAAGCATAAGAGCAGTTATGAGGGAACCCTCTGATGTTAAATTTGGGCTAGAATTTTCCAGACATGTTTTTGGAAGTTCTGTCACCCTATCAGAAGGTGTCCATATCTTGACACCTCAATACCATTCCTCACTAAAATGAAATAGCATTTCTTAGAGAAATGGCTGATTTTGGATCTCAAGCCCGGAAAGTATGAAGTTGAGCCTGAAATACCTTTCCAGAAAGCAAGGAGATGCCCCCAGAGTGATAGGTCAAGTCAAAACCCTCAGCAATCAGTTTTGGCAGGGGAGGAGACTCTACTGGCCAAATAGGAGTCAATTTGGCTGCTAAAAAGAGTAATAGGGGTGGGGCCGGCGCAGTGGTTCACTTGGTTAATCCTCCACCTGCAGTGCCAGCATCCCTTATGGGTACCTGGTTCTAGTCCCGGTTGTTCCTCTTCCAGTCCAGCTCTCTGCTGTAGCCCGAGAGGGCAGTGGAGGATGGCCCAAGTCCTAGGGCCCCTGTACCTGCATGGGAGACTGGAAAGAGGCACCTGGCTCCTGGCTTCAGATTGGCACAGCTCCAGCCGTGGCGGCCATTTGGGGAGTGAACCAATGGAATTAAGACTTTTCTCTGTCTGTCTCTCACTGTCTATAACTCTACTTGTCAAAAAAAGAAAAAAAAAAAGAGTAATAGGGGCAAGTGTTTGGCTCAGCCACTTGGAATGCCCACACCCCATCTAGACATGCCAGTTTCAAGCCCCGGCTACTTCACTTCCAAACCAGCTTCCTATTAATATGTAACCTGGAAGGTAGCAGATGTTGCTTTAAGCATTTTGTTTTTGTTGGGTTTTGTTTGTTTGTTTGTTTGTTTTTTTGACAGGCAGAGTGGACAGTGAGAGAGAGAGAGAGAGAGAGAAAGGTCTTCCTTTGCCATTGGTTCACCCTCCAATGGCCGGCGCACAGAGCTGATCCAAAGTCAGGAGCCAGGTGCTTCTCCTGGTCTCCCATGGGGTGCAGGGCCCAAGCACTTGGGCCATCCTCCTCTGCACTCCCAGACCACAGCAGAAAGCTGGCCTAGAAGAGGGACAACCGGGACAGAATCTGGTGCCCCGACCAGGACTAGATCCCAGGGTGCCGGCGCCACAGGCGGAGGATTAGCCTATTGAGCGGCAGCGCTGGCCCCTTGAATTACTTAACAATTACAAAGCAGAAAATATTCCTTACCATGAAGAAAATCAGTGTCACCAACTTAACCCTGTGACCAAATTTAACACTACAAATTTTGGAATAGCTTCTTGATTTGATGCAACTGAAGCAGCAGCATCACCTATGAAGGCACCTTGCTAAAAATGTGTAACCTGGATTTAACCAAGCCTTTGGACCTAACTGCTAGTTTACTGGAAATACAAGCACAGAATAACAAGTAGAATAACTAAGAGGGCTGAATCAGCTGCAGAATATGGTATATTCTATAAAGAAACTGGCCTAAATTATTGTTTTTTTAAACATTTTTAAATATTTTTGTTTTCATAACATTTGGGGGGGGAGAGAGAGAGATTTTCAATCAGCTGTTTGCTCTCTAAATACCTGCAACCTGCAACCGGTGGGTCTGAGTCAGGAGCACAGAACTCAAGCTGGGTCTCCCACGCGGATAACAGAAATGCAGCTACTTGAGCTGAGGTTGAAATCACGACCAGGACTCAAACCCAGGCACTTCATATGTGGGATGCGAATGTCCCAAGCAGCATCTTAATCACTGAGCCAAATGTCTGCCCCTGGCCCAAGTCCTTCAAAAAGTCAATGTCATTTTTAAAAACTAGGGAAAGGAGTTCTAGATTCAGAGACATAAAGATATAACGATTGAATGCAGTGAGCAAATCACGATTGATGACTTGGAAAAAATGAATCTATGAAAAGATTGGAAGGCAACTTGGAAGACTTGAATATGGACCCACTGTCAGATGATATTGAATTATTGTTACTATTACTAGGTCTGAAAATTATTTTATGGCTACTTATGAAATGTCTTTTTTTTAAAAAATGATTTATTTATTTGAAAGAGTTACAGAGAGAGAGAGAGAGAAATATCTTCCATTTGTTGGTTCGCTCCTGAAATCACTACACTGGCCAAGGCCAGAGCCTGGAACTCCATCTGTCTCCCACATGGACAGCAGCTGCCCAAGCACTTGGACCATTTTTCACTGCCTTCCCAGGTGCATTAGCAGGGAGCTGGATTGGAAGTGGAGCAGCCAGAACTGGATCCCATGCTCATATGGAATGCGGTGGTGGGTTGTCACTTAACCTGCTATGCCACACAGCGGCCTCAAGGATAGTGTCTTATGCTCAGTTGTTTAGATGTGAAGTGTCATAACATCTGTAACGTGCCTTCCAGTAGTCTGGTTAAAATATATAAAATGTTATAAAAGTCTTATGTGTATGTTTGTGTGACTATATATGTATACAGAAAAAGGAAAATGTAAAAGATGGAAAAATGTTAACAATCCTAAATGTCAAGTGAAGAAGTATTAATGTTCATTGTACTGTCTTTCAACTTTTTTGGTATATTACAATTTTTCAAAATAAAAAGATGGGGGAAGTATTCAGAGGCTGGCTAGAACACCTTCCAGAACGGCTTTGGGAGGTGGGACTTGTGTGTGTTGGGGGTTGGTGGGGAACTGTAGGGGTTGGCAGTGGCTTGGCAAACTCAGTAACATGGAGAAACAGAAGATAGTAGGCAGCCGGATGGTCAAAGCTTAGCAGGACAGATGTGGGCATGGAGGCTGAAGCAGTCACCGGGAGCTCTTAGAAGGCCCGAAAAAAAGCATGATTAACCTGAAAGAGCTGCTCTGACTTCCCCACACAAAGGCCGGAGAGTCCAGTGGGCCTTGCCTTCTGATGTGGTGACAGGCCTTGTTTGGCTTTCTTCGGCTTTCTTCGTACAACAGCCCCAGCAGCCTCCTCACGGTGATCTTTTAAACCTAGAGTGAATTGGATTCATCTGCCTCACAGCCACGAAAAGTACACGTTCATGGGGCCTACAGCTTATTGATCTCCTAAAAAGGATCAAACAGTCCACATCACGTTTACTGCACAGTGTATAATTGTCCACCACGTTTTGGTTTACAACCAAGGTGGCAATTACAGAGGGGGCAAAAGGCAATTGTTCAGTTGATTTTTTCCAGAAGCCAAAATGAGTCCTAGAGTTCTACCCAATCAAAACTAGAGGCCTGTAGTTTGATATTTAGCCATTTTATTGATATGTTGCCAGATAGAAAAAACAATAACTATGCAAGGGAGACCAACTAAGACCTATTAAGCACTAGCTCAAAGACTCCATTAGGTGGCAGTCAAGATACAGCATCCGTTGATGTCTCTTGTCCCCTCATGTGCACCCAAAACACACACACAAGTGATGAACCTTAGTGAAGCAACATTGCCAAGCATATTAGGGATAAGAGGAGAAAGAAAAAAAAAAAAAAACCCTAAGGCTTACATTATCTCCAAAGCCCTACAGATCACCTATGTGCTGTTGACACCTTTGTGTTCTTCATTTTATAGTCTAAGTAGGAAGTGTGGCCCCTTTTGTTCAAGACCCAGTACATTTAACCAGTACTTGTACAGTGCACCCTCATCCCCTGTAATTGCTGCTCTTGAAAGGCTTTGTGGACCTAGTGGGTTTTGCAGATTGGGTTTCCTGGGGGAAAAGATTCCGAAGTTTCTGTGCCAGAGTTGATTGGGGAGTACTCTGGGAGCATGCGCGCGTGGGGGGGGGGGGGGCCTGTACTGGGCAGAGAGGCAAGGCAAGCTGCTGTGTAGTGGCAATAGGGGCCTTTGCTAATCCTGCAGGAGTCTCTGGGGCTGGGATGACCATTCAGAGATGGCCCCTGTCCCATATCAAGCTGTCCAGAGCTTTAGATTCACTCATCCCTGATTGGTCCCTGTGAAGGGGGTGAAGGACGACTAGCCAGCAGCACGCCCCCTGCTGGAGAGCGGCAACTCAGTCCTGCAGGGGCTCTCGCAGATGCCATAGCAGCCACCACAGCAGCGAGGAAGGCATATTTTCCCTCACCACTTTTTTTTTTTTTTAAGATTTGTTTTATTTATTTGAGAGATAGGGTTACAGAGAGAGGTAGAGACAGAGAGAGGCCTTCCATCCGCTGGATCACTCTCACTCTCCAAATGGCCACAAGGCTGGAGCTGCGCCGATCCGAAGCCAGGAGCCAGGAGCTTCTTCCAGGTCTCCCACATGGGTGCAGGGGCCCAAGGTCCTGGGCCATTTTCTACTGCTTTCCCAGGCCATCACAGAGAGCTGGATCGGAAGTGGAGCAGCCGGGTCTCGAACTGGGTCCCATATGGGATGCCAGGCTTCAGGCCAGGGTGTTAACCCGCTGCACCACAGCACTGCCCCCCCTCCACTTCTATGTTGGGTATCTCTGATGTGCCTTGCGTGCAGAAGCGACTCGTATTAGAAGCTGCCTGGTAGAAACAATAGATGTATCTCTTTCTCTGTCCCTCTCTGTCTGTAACTCTGCCTTTCAAATAAATAAATAAATAAATCTTATAAAAATGTATTTCTTTCTTGTTTTCAAAGAGACAATTCAGTATAATTGAATAGTAACATTATTGATGATGTACTAGTGGCAGGCACACCTTTACCAGGTGTTGAAGAGGCAAAGAAGAACAGGATGTGATTCCTGTCTCTTGGATATGGTGCCCAGAGGATCCCAGTGCTAAACACCAATAGTCCATGATACTCTTAATAGACTCACAAACACTAAAGGGGCAGAAGAGGAAATCATGGAGTTCTATCTGTGAGTCTGGAGCTGTCACCATGTCCGTCTGAACCGTGTCTTCAAAGACATTCTTCTAGGCAGGAAAGTGAGGAAAGGCACGTGAGAGCAGACACGAGGGGGCAAAAGAAGTGAGGCAGAAGAAAGCAGGGCAGGTTTGCACATGCAGCATGTACCCAGCACGGGGCCATGGCCGTAGCACCACAGCCTTCTATTGAGCTAACGAGCCGGCTTTCAAAAACACAGGTGCATGCATAGGTTGGTGCTTCCAAACGATCAACCTGACAGCCAAGATTGAGGATGCGTTCCAAGGAAAGACTCCCCTTCTTAGGATGTTGCATTAGGGTAAGTGAGAAGTGATGCCAGCCTGGTCTGCAGCACAGTGGTGGATGAGAGGGGATTCAGCCAAGAAGTGATTTGGGGTCTTCAGAAGTAGTCAGGGACTCTAAGGGGGAAAGTGATTCCTTCAGCTGAAACTAGAAAAAAATTAGAGTGTTGGTGTCACAGAATACAAAAGAGGCCATGGTCAGGCAAGTATACATTGAAAGTTTCCTTTCTAAGTAGCCAATCATACATTTAATACCTTCAAAGAGGCAATTTTCAGAAAAATATCATTACCCCCAGACATACACAAACACACGTATTTTGGAGATTATTTACTTGAAGGAGTGACCTGGAGGGGAGAGAAGAGGGAGAGAGACAGAGAGAGAGAGAGAGAGAGAGAGAGAGAGATCTTCCACATACCGATTCACTTCCCAAATGGCTGCAATAGTGAGGTCTGGGCCAGTCCAAAGCCAGGAGCTAGGAACTCCATGTGGGTCTCCTCTGTGGGAGGCAGAGATTCAAGTACTTGGGCCATCTTCTGCTGCTTTCCCAGGTGCATTAGCAGGGGGCTGGATTGGAAGTGGAACAGCTGGGACTTGAACCAGTAATCATCTGGGATGTCGACATCACAGGTGGTGGCTTACACAGTTTGCCAGAAACCTGGCCCTGAAGCAAATTTTCTGTATCACTAAGCATTGTATTTGGCTTTGGTGAATATGCTAAAGACTTCTTGTAATCAGTGTTAATGATATTTTTCTAACATTTAGATACATGTCAACGTCTTCATAAGTTCATTACTACAGTGTGATATGAAGAGTTAATGTTTTAGGCATTTTCATCATGGAGACAACTTTGGATTGATCCTAATTATAGCCTGTCTCTTGCAGGCCTTTGAAAGTGATGTTTACACTCCTATATGTACTGCTAGGGATATAGATGTGAGAACAGCTTGATTATGAACAACTTAATCAACTTATCTCTAGTTTATTTTTTCAGTGCTACTGATGAGCTGCCCACGTCTGATGATTTCTCCACAGGCAAAAAAACAAAGTAGAGCCAATTAACCTGTCAGTCAGCAGAACAAATCTCATTGAACTGAGACACGAATGTGGCCATGGTGTGGATGAATATGTGCCCATTGATTTTGTGGTCCATGAAGCTACTGACCAAGGAACTGCTTTAAATTATTCTCTTTTGCTGTGACATGTAAAGTGACTTAACCCAAGTTAGTGTTCCATGGCAGGGTGGGGAGCGGAATAAGGATAATATGTTTCCTTCTAGCCTTCTAAGACAAATGGATGTGAATAGCTGCTTGATATATAATATTAATATATAATATATAATAGCTGCTTAATAGTGAATACAATAGCTACTTCTAACAGTTTCTGAGCCCAGATTTAACTGTCATGGGCTATTGGGGGGGCTGTGGATGTTCTATTTGGACATGTTTGCTCTTCTTTTGCATCACTCTGGATCTCTCTCTTATGATCTAAGGAAGAAGAGGCGTCAGCATTCCTGACTAGCTCACAAGACAGTTCTGGCGGGGATTCTGCTTCTCACTAGCTGTGAGACCTTCACAGGAGACCATAAGTTCAGTAGTCCCCCATTTCCTTATTTATGTCTCCTCGCAGCCCTCAGTCTGTGCTTCTAAAGTTGCCAGAATCTTCCCTGATGAGTCTGGTCCACAAATGATTACTCAATCCCACCCTTACACCTCTTCTTCCTCTGAGTTTTTTTCTTTTCTTTTTTAAAGATTTTTAATTTATTTTACTTCAAGGTCAGAGTTACACAGAGAGAGGAGAGGCAGAGAGAGAGAGAGGTCTTCCATCCGCCGGTTCACTCCCCAGATGGCCACAACGGCCGGAGCTGCGCCTATCTGAAGCCAGGAACTTCTTCCGGGTCTCTCACGTGGGTGCAGGGGCCCAAGGTCTTGGGCCATCCTCCACTGCTATCCCAGCCATAGCAGAGAGCTGGATCAGAAGAGGAACAGCCAGGACTAGAACTGGTGCCCATATGGGATGCTGGTGCTTCAGGCCAGGGTGTTAACCCACTGCGCCACAGCGCTGGCCTCTCCTCTGAGTTTTTCTTGCATTCTGTTCAGGTTACATAGTTTAACTCTTTTTTTTTTTTAAATATTTATTTAATTTTTACTTGAGAGAGTTACACAGAGAGAGGAGAGGCAGAGAGAGAGAGAGAGATCTTCCATCCGATGGTTCAGTCCCCAATTGGCCACAATAGCCGGAACTGCACTAATCTGAAATCAGGAGCCAGGAGTTTCTTCTGGGTCTCCCATGTGGGTGCAGGGGCCCAAGGACTTGGGCCATTTTCCACTGCTATCCCAGGCCACAGCAGAGAGCTGGATTGGAAGAGGAGCAATCAGGACTAGAACCGGCGCCCATATGGGATGCCGGCGCTCAGGCCAGGGTGTTAACCTGCTGCGCCACAGCACCAGCCCCAGTCTAACTCTTCTTAAGTGTATGTTCTAGGAAGGCAGAGTTACATGAAATCCCATCTCACTCTCCCTCACCTGCTCTGATGACCTGCACGTCTAGGCCTTTGGTGTGGACTGTTTTGATGCCAGCTGAAGGAGGACACTCAGGAACAATACAGTACCTCCTAAGAGTTGTCCTCCTCTCTCACTTCAGAGAGAAAAAGGAGGTCATTTGCCAAGAATTTCCTCACAGGCCGCCCCCTTCAAGCACACACACCTGAAAATTACTCATGCTGACTCATCCTTGAAACATTGAAAGAATCTGACTGCCGTGGAGTGAATGTTCCCACAAAATGCAGGCAGGAATTTAATCTTCCCTGCGAGGTGTTAGGAGGTGGGACTTAAAAAGGCAGTTAAATCATGAGGACCCAGCCATCATGACTAGAGCAATGGATTCATGGTCCAAGGTGCTGTCTTGAGAGTGCGTTTATTCCAGAAGCCAGCTCAGCTCTCTCTTGTTTGCCTTCCGCCCTCACCAGGTGTTGCCCTGCATGGCTTGGGTCCTCTGCAGAGTCCCCAACAGCAAGAAAGCTTTCACCAGGCATGGCCCTTTGACTCAAACCTCCCACGAGCCGGCGCCGCGGCTCAATAGGCTAATCCTCCGCCTGCAGCGCCAGTACACTGGGTTCTAGTCCCGGTCGGGGCACCGGATTCTGTCCCAGTTGCCCGTCTTCCAGCCAGCTCTCTGCAGTGCCCAGGGAGTGCAGTGGAGGATGGCCTAAGTGCTTGGGTCCTGTACCCCATGGGAGACCAGGAGAAGCACCTGGCTCCTGCCATCGGATCAGTGCGGTGCTCCAGCCTCAGCGGCCACTGGAGGGTGAACCAACGGCAAAGGGAGACCTTTCTCTCTCTCTCACTGTCTAACTCTGCCTGTCAAAAAAAAAAAAAAAAAAAAACCTCCCACGAGCTGAGCAAACTTTTATTCTTCGTTAATTACCCAGGTTGTGGGATTCAGTTACCCCAGCAGAAAACCAAGACAATGACTACATTAAAATCTACATCATGTGTGCAACCAAAGATATTATTAAAAAGTGAGACAAAATGGCCGGCGCCATGGCTCAACAGGCTAATCCTCCGCCTTGCAGCGCCGGCACACCGGGTTCTGTCCCGGTTGCCCCTCTTCCAGGCCAGCTCTCTGCTGTGGCCCGGGAGTGCAGTGGAGGATGGCCCAAGTTCTTGGGTCCTGCACCCCATGGGAGACCAGGAAAAGCACCTGGCACCTGGCTCCTGCCATCGGATCAGCGCGGTGCGCCAACTGCAGCGCACCAGCCACGACGGCCATTGGAGGGTGAACAAACGGCAAAGGAAGACCTTTCTCTCTGTCTCTCTCTCTCACTGTCCACTCTGCCTGTCAAAAAAAAAAAAAAAGTGAGACAAACTGCAGACCACGAGACAATAACTGCAATAAAGAATTAGTAGGGCTGGCACTGTGGCACAGTGGGTTAAAGCCCCAGCCTACAGTGCTGGCATCACCTATGGGCATCAGTTCGAGTCCCAGATGCTCTACTGATCCAGCTGCTTGCTAATGACCTGGGAAAAGCAGTGAAAGATGGTCTAAGTACTTGGGTCCCCGCACCCATGTGGGAGACCAGATGAAGTTGCTGGCTCCTGGTTTCGGCCTGGCTCAGCCCTAGCCATTGCAGCCATTGCAGCCATTGCAGCCATTTGGGGAGTGAACCAGCAGATGGAAGATCACTCTGCCTATGCCTTAGAAGCATATGCATCTTGGCTGGCGCCACAACTCACTAGGCTAATCTTCCACCTGCATTGGTACTCCAGGTTCTAGTCCCTCTTGGGGTGCCGGTTCTGTCCCAGTTGCTCCTCTTCCAGTCCAGCTCTCTGCTGTGGCCCGGGAGTGCAGTGGAGGATGGCCCAAGTTCTTGGGCCCTGCACCTGCATAGGAGATCAGGAGGAGGCACCTGGTTCCTGGCTTCGGATCGGCGCAGCTCCGGCCGTAGCAGCCATTTGTGGGGTGAACCAATGGAAGGAAGACATTTCTCTCTGTCTCTCTCTCTCTCACTGTCTATAACTCTACTTGTCAAAAGAAAAAAAAAAGAAGAAGAAGAAGCATATGTATCTCAAAAAATATGCTGGTTGTGTACAAGGCCCCTCCTGTAAACCTCAGAAGGCACCATGGATGTTACACTGCGAAACAGGCTCATCTCCCTCGGGGCAGACACAGCCTCCTGTCAAAGCTGGGATTTGGAGAACAGAGCGCCCCCTTTCAGCTGGGGGTCTGCGTGCAGGACACGCCAATACAACCATACGTAGTGGTCCTGACTGCATCAAACAAACCCATCTCCCCTCCCTTCCTGGCACCTCCAAGAGTGAGGTCTCCTTCCTCCAGCCCAAGGCACACTGCTCCAGCTGGGGTGAGCTCATCTCTTTTCCACTCTCCCCTCTTGTTTTCTAGCCTCGCAGCTTCAGCCTTGTTTCTCTTTTTGCCCTTCCTCCCAACCCCCATCTTTCTATTTGCTGCCACTCTGATCCCACTGTGGTCCGGTTTCTTCTTCCATTCATTACTGAAACTACTGTCTTCCACAAAGTCACCAAGGCCCTCCTAGCTCTCAGAGGCAGAGAGCGCTTCTGCGGCTCTCACCTCACTTGACCTTTGCCGTATTTGACATCTTCCTTGTGAAAATTCCCCTTGTGGCTTCTGTGACATTATTCACTCCTGGATTTTCTCGCTTTCGCTGCTGGGAACTTTGTCTATTCTCTACGCTCTTGTTCTACTACCAGCTCCGTGAATGTCAGTGTTTCTTCCTCATTCTTTCTTCTGCTGCTGCTTCTTGTTCTTTTTAAAAAGACTATCCATCAATTTGAAAGGCAGAGTTACAGAGAGGGAAAGACAGAGAGAGGTCTTCCATCCTCTGGTTCACTCCCCAAATGGCCACAGTGGCCAGGGCTGGGCCAGGCCAAAGCTAGGAGCCATGAGCTTCATTTGGGTCTCCCACATGCATTTAGGAGCCCAAGCACTTGAACCATTCTCTGCTGCTTCCCCAGGCACATTAGCAGGGAGCTGGATTGGAAGTGGAGAAACCAGCACTCAAACCATGGGATACCAGCATTGCAGGCAGAGGTTTAATCTGCTGTGCCTCAACACTGGCCCCTCTTTCTTTCTTCTTACTGTCTTCAGTAGTCATTTGACAAACATTTATTGAATACCCACTCCACACCAGGCTCTTTCCTCAGTTGTGGGAAGAAGGCAGTGAAAAGGCCCCGCCCTCCTGGGCCTTACACTCTGGTGTGGGGAGACAGACAGCAAGAACTTGAAAGTGGATCTGTGAGGTTGCATGATAAGTGCTCTGGAGAAAAAAGGGCGAGAAAGGAGATGGGTGGTGCAAACGGAGGGGATGGACTGTATTTGTGCTGTAGCAAATGGTTGGGAGAGCCTCCCTGAAGAACTGATCTGGGGACTAAGCCTTGCAGGGAGTAGGAGCTGTGAACCAAGTGGGTATGTGGGGGAAGATCTCCCCATGCAGAGGGAACAGCAAGTGCAAAGGTAGGAGTGTTCCCGTATGGGATGCATTGAGTTTGAAATGCCTCCTCTCTGAGAACATTCAAGGGGAAGTGTCGAGGCGATTGACTGCATGTGTATGTGGCTGTGTGTGTGTATTTGGGGAGGAGCAGATTTGCTGGAGGTGGTTGGGAGTAGAAGAGACACTCTGGGGTTTAGTTTAGTTTGGCCTAGATTAAGGATATGGTGTTTATCAGAATCAACCTGGAGGTATAAATTGGGTCCTTAAATTTATTCAAAAGGGGTCGGTGCTGTGGCAAAGGGGGTAAAGCCACTGCCTGCAGTGTCGACATCCCATATGGGTGCCGGTTCAAGTCCTGGCTGCTCTACTTCTGATCCAGCTCTTTGCTATGTCCTGGGAAAGCAGTAGAAGGTGGCTCAAGTGCTTGGGCCCCTGCATGCATGTAGGAGACCCAGAAGAAGCTCCTGGCTTTAGAGAGGAGTAGCTCCAGCCATTGTAGCCATCTAGGAAGTAAACCAGTGGATAGAAGTCCCCCTGCCCTGCTTCTGCCTCTCTGTGACTCTGCCTTTCAAATAAATATTTTTAAAAATTTATTCAAAAATATTTATTAAGTACCTGGAATTGTTTGCCACAGTAGTTCATACAGGATCAATCCTTTGCAAATAAAATTATGAACTCCTGAGAGGGAAAAATTACCTAAAGGTATTAAAGAGTGACCAAATTCAAAACTGGAAAAGAGTTGACAAAAGAAGGGAATGTCATGGACTGAGTCTCCTACTTGCTTTGATTTGAAATGACTTTTTAGGGGCTGACGTTGTAGCATAGCTGGTTAAGCCATTGCTTGAGATGTCAGCATCCTATGGGAGTTCCAGTTTGAGTCCTGACTATTGTGCTTCTAATCCAGCTTCCTGCCATTGACCCTGGGAAGGCGGTGGAAGATACCCCAAGCACATGGGCCCCTGCCATCCATGTGGGAGACCCAGATGGAGTTCCTGGCACCTGGTTTCAGCCTGGCCCAGACCTGTTGCAGCCATTTGGGGTATGAACCAGTGGACGGAAGATTTCTTTTTCACTTTCTCTGTTGTTCTCTCTGTGTCACTTTGCCTTTCAAATGAATAAATATCTATAAAATGTAGGGCAAGAAAGCATTTTTAAAATAATTTAAAAGTAAAAGGACTTTGAGGTCTTGCTGTGGCATAGTGGCTAAAGTTGCTGCCTGTAATGCCAGCATCCCATATGGGCACTGGTTCAAGTCCTGGCTGTTCCTCTTCTGATCCAACTCTTTGCTATGGCCTGGGAAAGCAACAGAATATGGCCCAAATCATAGGGCCCCTGCACTGCATGGCAGACCTGGAAGAATCTTTGGATCAGCCCAGCTCTGGCTGTTATAGCCATTTGGGGAGTGAACCAACAAATGGAAGACACACCCCCCCCCCAAGCCTTGTACTTATCTGAGAGGCAGAGAGAGGTGAGATAGAAAGAGATATGATCTGCTCTTTTACTCCTCAAATGCCTGTAATAACAAGGAGGTAGCAACTGATACCAGGAGCTATAAACTCAATCCAGATTTCCCACATGAATGGCAGAAACCCAGCTGTTTGAGCCACCACTATTGCCTCCTGGGATTTGCATTAGCAGGAAGCTGAAATCAGAGCCAGAGCCAGGACTCAAACCATGGCGTTCTGATGTGAAATGTGGGCATCCTAACGGGTGACTTAATTGCTAGGCCAAAAGCCTGCTCCCAGAATGGGGTTTTTTGTTTGGTTGGTTTTTGTTGTTTTTGGTTTAATTATTTGAAAGTCAGAGTTACAGAGAGAGAGGAAGTAACAGATCTTCCATTCACTGGTTCACTCCCCAGATGGCCAAGCCAAAGCCAGGAGCAGGAGCTTCTTCCAGGTCGCCCATGTGGGTAGCAGCAGCCCAAGCACTTGGGCCATCCTCCGCTGCTTTCCCAGGCAGATTAGCAGGGTGAGGGATCATAAGTGGAGCAGCCAGGACAAGAACCAACCCTATATGGGTTGCAGGCACTGCAGGCCGCAGCTTTTCCTGCTATGCAACAAAGCTAGCCTCCTAGAATGATTATTTTAAGGCCCAATTCTGATCTCGTCATTTCCCGTTAAAAATTTTTCCGTTGGCTTTTCCTTCCCTTTGGAAATAAAGATGCTGCACGCTAGCATGACCTAGGAAGTCCTTCCAGATCTGAGTTCTGCTGACATTTCCATCCCAAACCACTTGCAGGTCTCCACATGAGCCATGGTGTCACATCTCTGCTTTTACCAGTGCCAATCCTTCGTGCAAAGAGTCTTCTCTCATTTCTGTGGCTAGTCTGTACCCATCCTTCAACCCTCCACTCCAGGATCACCTCTTGGAAAATTACCCCCAACTCCATCCCCCCCACCCCGTGGACCAGGATGTCCTCCATGCTCCTCTTTTGTGATTCTGTGGTGCTTACCTCCATTATATCTGGGTATCCTGTGCTCTCATCACCAACTTTCCTTTAGAAGAAGGTCTTATTCAGAGTGTGGCAAATAGTATTTGCTGTTTGTTGAGTATGTGAATGCTTGAGTGAAACCGTTTCAACCAATTACCTATATGCAGCCCACCCATTTCTTAGCCACTGAGTCCTATTGCTATGCCCAACCTTCCCCAAGTTAAAATATACAGCTGAGAAAAATCAGAAAACAACCTGTGGCAAGGGCCCAATGAGAGGAACTTGGCACACCCACTAACGTAAAGGGACTGGATGGCATTGAGAACACTAGGCTTTTTTTCCCATGGAGGGGCTGAGCTGGGCTAAACAATTTACCTCCCTAACCGCCTATGATCAGTAGCACATGGGTAGACCAACAACTAGCCTAAACTAGGAGAGTGCTTTCTTAGAGTTTCATGTGATGGACTACACCTGGTAGATGGGCCATCTGCTTTGCTTTCTGTATCACTTTTTGTGGACTAGCACCAACACCCATCATTCACAATCCTAAGACCCTTTCTTCTAACCCCTAAGCAACCCATTTGTCAAAACAAGGCTCAGAGTCCTTCAAAATACTATTTTTTTCTTTTGCATTCCTTTTCAGCTCCTCAACAGTTTGATTGATTTCAGGTCTACCCTGAAGAGAAGGCTACAGAATTGACTCTAGGAAAACAACCATCACTGAACTTAGAGACCTGCTCAAAGCTTAAAGATGGGACCCACAGAAAGGTGTGGCTCTCCAATCTTTAACTCTGTCAGGAGGCCTCTGCTGCTCCATCACCCCACATCTGCTGCCCTCTTGCATGTTCCTGCTCTTGCTTCCGCTTCCCCTTCTGTCTTTCAAAGCTGGTTGAGCACAGGGCAGGGAACCAGGTGAACAAGCTAGTCCTAACCCTGACCTCAATGACTGCGCCAGTCTTCTCTGCAGCCTGGTGGTTGTCTTTCTGTCTTTCCTATGTCCTTTCTGGACTCTAACCATTCTCTTACTAAGATTACCTTATGACACCTACTTGAAAGGTGTGCACACATTGTGTTTATTTTCATTGCTGAAGCTAATTACTGAACTGGGACTTTCTGTAGATACAGCTGGACTAGAACTCACTTAAGAGGCAGCAGAGGTAGGGCTCTTGAAAGTCGGGAAAGATGCTCTTCCTCCCAAGTGTGCACTCCAAGCCACACACTGAGCATCCGCTGCCAGCTCTCTTTCTATTCTCAGGGAAACTCCTTGGGCATGAGGGGGACCCCTTCCGAGTTCACCACAAACAATTTAGAAGCAGCACCAACAAAGGCAAATCAAGAAAGGAAAGTAAGTTCTCAAAACAGTGAGTAATGGTGGCGTTCACAGAATCAGTACCCGTCTACATACTTCTATGCACGCAGTACATCCATCAGAGCGAGTGGCTGATGTTGGTGCCAGCCTGGCTGAGTGAGCCTAAGTTGGATGACTCACCTGCTGTGCTCTCAGCAGACCCCGAGCCTCTGCCTGGCAGTTAACCAACTCACTGAAGGAAGCTCTATCCTGAGTCTGTCACTAATTGAATCTGTGAAGGTAATCCACTTGCCAGCCAATTTACGAACTTCCTCCCCGTTCTCCAGGTTCTTGCCAACCTTCCTCCTAATCGCCTTTGCAGCCTAACAGAATGTGATTGGTTTTCTCTTTGTTTGCTCTGAGGAGGAATTGAAATGCATCTTTCTCTAAGAAGATGATCGTGTCTCCTTTGCACAGCCTGGGTAGAGCACAGAGGTGACCTCATAGGGTTTTTCCACCCACTGTATCTGATTTGGAAAAGATAAATACATGAAAACCCCAGTGTTGCCTCTTAAAATCCCCTTGGTGCTCAAAGAGGAAGCTTGGCGAAGAGTTTCAGCCTAGTATCAGGAATATCAGGTGGCACTGATTCACCAAGATCTGAAAACAAACCTCAGTTTCTCCAGTCCTTGGTTCAAGATGAGAAAACTTCCCTTTACTGTGGACTAATATGGCTCAAAGCAGAGATCATCCTGTCCTTTGACAAGGATGACACATGAGCTTGACAAATGTTCTCTGTCCCAGCCCCTACCCCCAAGGCTCCTGCTGTGCCCATCTGGCTATGGTGCTCCCCATGGTTCTCCACTCGGGTCTCACTCATCTTTGGAGGTCCTGTTCTCCCCCAGCAACCAGCCCCATAGTTCTGGCCTGTAGACAGCTCTTCTTCCCTTGAACTGCACCTCTGCATGATGGTCAGCATCTCTCCCTGGCCGTCTAGTACAGTTCTGCAGGGCAGGGACGCTCTGGATTCTAGTTGGTGCACCTCACAGCCCTGAAGCCCTGAAGAATTACACATGCCTGACTCCACCTGGACCTTTTCATCAGTCATCCAGGGTGATTGTGACCTGCCCTGGGAGGGGAACCGCTGAGTTAGGGTCACCAGAAGGATGCAATGCACTTCCAGATGACACTGTTAAAAAAACACACTTACATGGCAAATGCTAGCTCTAGTTTGTAGAGAGTGCTATGGCTGCTGCCTACGCCTGCCCCAGCCCCCTGGCTCCTGCTCCCTCCCTCAGAGGTTCTATTCAGAGGGCAGCCCCTTCTCCAGGCAGCCCCCTTGCTTCAGGGGAAGCTGACCCAACCCTCTGTGTCAAGTGAAGGTCTGATTCCAGGACTCAGGAATGGTTGTGTGACCCAGTTCTGCCCATTGAGGTCCCGGGGGAGAACTGCTGGGCTTCTGAGAAAGGTCTTCCTCCCTCTCATGGAGGCTTCCCACTCTCTCCTGCCATCGCCCTAGTTTTAACTGCAGCCTTCCTATGATCTCTCTCTCTCCCTCCCTTCTCCCCCTCTCCCAAAGGGAACACATGTTAGGAGGCTGTTTGAAGAAAACCTGCATAAATGTTCAGCCAGTGAGGGATGTTCCTGGACTGGGCCGTGAGATAGCCACGACCATGTTGCTCTTCACCCCAACACTAAAACAGCAGGTTGTATATGAGCTCTAGTTCAAGTCCCTGCTGATACACCTGGGAAAGCAGCAGCAGATGGCCCAAATACTTGGGCTCCTGCCAGTCACTTGGGAGGCCTGAATTGAGTTGCAGGCTCCTAGCTTTGACCTGGCCCATACCTAGCTCTTGTAGCCATTTGGGAAGTGAACCCAGTGGCTGGAAGATGTCTCTCTCCCTCTCCCCCTCCCCCTCCCTCTCTCCCTCCCTGTAACTCTGCCTTTCAAATAAATAAATAAATCTTTAAAATAACAGGTTCTTCTGGAACTGGTGAAGGTTTCAATAATATACTTTAGTTCTCCCCCCAAAAAACAAAGAGAAATGGGATGAACTCGTCTTTTGCCCAATTTTTGTCTCTCCCCTGACAACAGATAGCATTGTCATTTTCTCTGGAAAACTACCCCTCCTATGCATTCAGACCAGATCTTCGGGTGATGACAACCCTCAACCATGCTCTCAAATCTGGAAGTGGGCAAATGACATGAATGGGCTAATTAGCATACCCTACTTCTCTAGACTTGGTGATTGGTTTAGGGGTAGGGACACCATCCAGGTTGATCCAGGGGAAGTCAATTGTGAGATTTTTTTTGCTGAAACTGCTGGGGCTGCTGTCTTTCTGCTAAGGTTGCCATGTAGGAAGGAAGCCCAGGGCTGGCAGGAGTCACTGCATGAAGAGCACCAACTCAGAGCAAAGCGGAGCTGGCATGGGAATAGACTGAAAGACAACTCTAGCAATATAGTTTGAGTCTCTGGGACCAGCTGTGCCTGCTCCAGACATCTCAACTTGGCTTCTGTGACTGGCAACTTGGTGTCCTGCAATGGCAAAAAATGAGAAATGTTATGATAAATAATTGGCTTGGGGCTGGTATTGTGGTATATGTCGCTCCTTCGGCTGCAAAAGGAACGACGCTGCTCGCAGTTAATCAGTCTTCAGTAGACTTAGAACGAGTGGGAAAGAGTGGGGGACCGGGAGAAGGGAGAGATGGCGCACACGTTCCTTAAGGGGGAAAGCTGGCGTGCGTGCTCCTTCTCCCGTGGTCTGCTTATATACAGAATTCAACCAATCACAGTCGATCAATCACAGTCCATGCACAGAGTTCTCCAGTCCGGCACTTGATCATGCTCAGCTGTGGAGTCATGCAGCAGGCAGGGCATCAGCGCCATCTTGTTGTTTTCCACGATCCTCAGCTAGATGGAAAGTTCAATCAGCTGCTACATCCGCGTTACTGCTATAAGCCACGCCCACCATGGGGGGGGTTCCCATGGCAGGCCTATCCATGGCTAATCTGCCATCTGCAGTGCCAGCATCCCATATGGGCGCCAATTCAAGTCTCAGCTGCTCTACTTCTGATCCAGCTCTCTGCTATGGCCTGACTTAGCAGTAGAAGGAGGCCCAAGTGCTTGGTCCCCTGCACCCACGTGGGAAACCTGAAAGAAGCCCCTGGTTCCTGGCTTTTGGATCAGCCCAGCTCCAGCCATTACTGCCATTTGGGAACCAGTGGATGGAAGATCTCTCTCCCTCTCTTTCTTTCTGTAACTCTGCCTTTCAAATAAAATAAATCTTTAAAAAAGTAATAATAGGGGCCAGTAATGTGGTGCAGCCACAGCCCTGGGCTGAGGTGCCAGCATCCCATATGGGTGCCAGTTCTAGTCCCGGCTGCCTCCTCTTCCAATCCAGCTCTCTGCTATGGCCTGGGAAAGCAGTAGCACCCACATGGGAGACCCGGAAGAAGCTCCTGGCTCCTGGCTTCAGAATAGCACAGATCCAGCCGTTGCGGCCATCAGGGGTGTGAACCAGCAGATGGAAGCCCTTTTTCTCTGTCTCTACCTCTCTCTGTAACTGTCTTTCAAATAAATAAAATAGATCTTTTAAAAAAAGTAGTAATAACTTGGCATTCCTGTCTTTTCAGAGTTGATGAGATCCAGTGACCATAGCTTTCTGCAGTATTGTTTGTCGCCAGGTACTGCCCTAAGCAAACACAGAGAGAGGTCCCTGCCTTCCAGGGTCTCACATTCCAGCAGGAAGAGAAAGTCATGAAGCAAGTCAACAAGAAACACCTCAGGAAAACATAGGTCTAAAGTCTCCTAAGAATGAGCATGGTGATGAAAGAGGAGGCACCTGCTCTCAGGGCAGGGCTGGTCTTGGAGGAGAGGAGGCAAAGCCTGAGCTGAGATTACAATGACTTGATAAGAAAAGGAAGTTCAGGGAAGAGTGCCCCGAGCAGAAAGCAGTGCAAATAGAGAGTCTCTGAGACAGGAACAAGACTGGCCTGTTAAACCCACGGAAAGAAGGCTTGTGTGGCTACAGTGTCCTGAACTGTGAGGGGACCAGAAGATTCACAAGAGGCAAGTCCTCTCCACCTGTGAGAGTTTGCGTTTAATTCTAAATGCAGTGGGCCCTCACTGCGGTGTCATTTCAAAGCCATTAGCCTGGTTGTTGTGTGAAGGCTGGAATGAAGGAAGGCGAGAGGGAGATGAGATCTCTTAGGGGATAAGCAAGAGTCTGGGCAGGAGATGACGGAGGGCCTGGGAGCAGGGTTGGTGGAGCAGTGAAGGTGGACGTGGAGAAAGGTGGCTGTGTTTGGGACACATTTTGGAGGCAGAGCAAATGGGATGCGCTGTGAGTTAGAAGCAGGTGTGACTAAGTTATAGGCGGAGCAGTGGTGAGCAGTGCTGCCCACCACACCAAGAAAGGCCTGCTGGGGTAGGAGGGAATCCGCATTTGTGTCTCAGCTGTGTGAGACGTCTGGGTGGAGATGTCAAGAAGGTGGTAAGGTAGTGCAGGCTGGGGGTGCAGGGGAGATGTTTAAACTGAAGATCCTTGAAAATCATAGACAACTAGCTGTCCTGGATGAGCTACCCAGCTAAAGAGAGGAGAGAGGCCCAACACCAGAGCCTTGGGCTCTGCAGCATTCTGAGAAGGGGAGAAGGCACAGAGGAGAATGAGGAAGGCCAGTGAGGCGAGAAGGAAGCCAGGGAGATGAGGCATCAGGGATTCCCCAGTAAGTGTTTCAAGAACAAGAGAGCTGTCTTCTAGGTTGGATGCTGCCCCGGGGTGAATAAGATGAAGACCAAGAACTGCCCGTCCGCCTTGGCAAGATGAACCTGGTGATGAGGAGGGAAGCGCAGGTGGTGATGCTGGGCCTCCAGGCCAGGTGCAGCAGAGCCACTGAGGCGCGTGGGATAGGCTGATGCACCCTCATTAGGGATATGCTTGCTTG
This sequence comes from Sylvilagus floridanus, assembly GCA_949820135.1. Lineage (NCBI taxonomy): Eukaryota > Metazoa > Chordata > Mammalia > Lagomorpha > Leporidae > Sylvilagus > Sylvilagus floridanus. Next base: position 61,780,707 of record OX463235.1, read on the forward strand.
CTTTTTTTTTTTTTTCCTCTTTATAAAGATTTATTTGTTTACCTTGAAAATCAAAAAGAGGGAGAGGCTGAGAGAGAGAAAGAGAGAGGGGGGTTTTTCCATCTGCTGGTTCACTCCTCAAATGGCTGCAGTGGCCAGGCCTGGGCTAGGCCAAAGCCAGGTACCAGGAGCTTCTTCCCGGTCTCCTACATGGGTGCAGGGGCTTAAGCACTTGGGCCATCTTCTACTGCTTTCCTAGGCCATTAGCAGGGAGCTGGACTGGAGGTGGAACAGCTGGGACACAAATCATAAGTGATGCCTGGGTTGTAGGTTGTGGCTTTACCTGCTATACCACAATGCTGGCCCCTTTTTATTAAGAGTTGAATAGTTTTGTAGTTTGTTTTTAGCTTAAATCTGCATACAACGAAATGTACCTATCTTTACGTGGTAAGTTTTTTTTTTCCTAATGAGGTGAATCTCTCATAACGTAGAATTGACCACTTACAAGTGAACCATTCAGTGGCATTGAGAACATTCACAGGATTGTGCAGCCACCACCTGTATCTAGCTCTAAAACAAACCCTCACCCTCTGAGGAGACTCCAGATTCCTTGATGGGAATAGTTTCCTTTGGGGATGCTTTCTTAATAGACCATTTACTACACACTCCATGAAAAGTGAAGGCTCTTTTTTTAAGTCCATATAAAACAGCCCTTTATTCGCTGAACACTGGCCACGCCACGCGGATCTCTGCTGTTTGAAATCAGAGTAGTGGTTGCCTGGGAGGGTGAATGGGATGGTAAGCAAGGGAAGCACCAGGGAGCTGCCGGGAGCTTGAATTGGTGCATTCCCCACCTGGGCGAGAGTGATGTGACATGGACATGTGCATGCGGAGTGTCACGTAAGCCAAGGTAGGGAATATACACCTTTCTGTGTGTAGGCTTCAACTTAAAAGTGTTTAAATATGTGTTTATTTGAAAGGCAGAGAGAGAGATGTTCCATCTGTTGGTTCACTCCCCTAATGGCCGCAACAACTTCAGCTTGGCCGGGCTGAAACCCAGAGCCAGGAACTCCATCCAGGTCTCCCACGTGGGTGGCAGGAACTTGAGTACTTGAGCCATTACCTGCTGACCCCATGCACATTAGCAAGCAGCTGGATCGGGAGAACCAGGCACTCTCGGATGGGTTGAAGGCATCCCACGTAGCAGCTTAACCTACTGCACGACAGTGCTCCTCCCCCACCTTTTTTTTTTTTTTTTTTTGACAGGCAGAGTTAGAGAGAGACAGAAAGGTCTTCCTTCCCATTGGTTCACCCCCCCAAATGGCTGCTATGGCCACTGTGTTGCCCCAATCCGAAGCTAGGAGCCAGGTGCTTATCCTGGTCTCCCATGTGGGTGTAGAGCCCAAGCACCTGGTCCATCCTCCACTGCACTCCCAGGCCACAGCAGAGAGCTGGACTGGCAGAGGAGCAACCGGGACAGAACTGGCGTCCTGACTGGGACTAGAACCCAGTGTGCCAGCGCCACAGGCAGAGGATTAGCCTAGTGAGCTGCAGTGCCAGCCCCCCATCATTTTTTTTAATAACTAAGAAATCAGGAGGCTGGGGCTTCCATTCCAGCCCTTGAAGGTGACTAGCTGTGTGACCCTAGGCAAGTCATTTAACCTCTCTGGACCTCAAGTTTTCCAGAAGATCCCCAGAGTTCCATGATTTCAGGTGAAATGGGGTTGAAGGAAGCAAGAGGGGAAGAGGGGGTGCTCCATGTACAGATGCCCCTGTTTGAAGACAGGGACTTGTGCTAACCTTGGTCAATGGGGAGTCAGGCCTTTCTCATCCCACCCCTCTCAGCAATTAACAGTGCAGCTGGCATCATCACTGTGGTGTCTCCGTGGTACCACCAGTCACCGACAAGGCAGCTGTGAAGTTAGCGCAAATGAAAAGCCGCGCGTAATTAGGCGGCTGCATGTGCAAGCATTATTGCTATTTAAAAAAATCAATTAGCTGAATAAGAAAATGCCGTTGAGACAAACATCTCTTGTTCTCCTTATGAGTCCAGCTGGGTAGGAGGATAATGTGGCCCATTCCAGAGGGCAATCCAGCTTTCTGATACATGGGGACTGAATCTAGTTTTAAAAACTGTGTAGAGAGAGATGGAGGCTTCTAATGTTTAAGTCTCTGTAAGCGAGGGGAGGCATCACAGGATGACCTGGGATTTGTACCCCTGCTGCCTTATTAATAAGCCTCTCGCGCTGGCAATGACCGCACCTTCACTTCCTCCTTTCAGGAGGTGACGGGACACACCTCCAGGAAGCCTAGTTACTGCTCCCTAGTCCTGTCTCTGAGACAGGCGGCGGAGGGGCTATGAAGCGAAAGAAATGCAACTTTTCCAGTTCTTTTCTTGCTCTTTCTCCAAGTGACTGCATTGAACAAAGCAGGTATTCTGAGAAGGCTGTGGAGACTGACGGCCGTCTTCTGACAGCTGTCTGGGCCTGGGTCATGCATTAACCCCCAAATCCTGGGCAAGGGAATGAAGGAAGCTTCCTGAGCCTCAGTTTCCCTGTCTGTGAAAGGAGCTGATGTTTGTCCCCACCTCTGTGTGCACGCGCACACACGCGTGTGCATGTAAACTAGAAAACACAGCCCACTGACAATGCCTTGCTCAGCGCCTGGCATGCGACTGTCCCTCAGTAAACATCAGGAGGTGGTTCTTGTGCCTGGGGACGGGGCCAGTCTCCTGGGCAGCAGGTCCGTGCGCCCTCGGGAATCACTGAATCCCAGGGCTCTCCCACAGCCCCCAGCAGGGGTCTTTCAGAAACCTATGTGTCTCTCAGTTTCGGTCCCTGGCTGTTGTAGCCCAGGAGTGGGAGGAGTCAGATGTGCGCATCCTCCCCTGCTCCCGGGTGGGGACTACACCCCCTGCCGCCCACCTGGTGACACAGGCCTTTAGCGTAATGGAGGCCTTTGCAGATCTATTTTTCTCTCACTGGGTTACTCACCTCGCTCCTCCGTGTCACAAGGAAGGAGAGGGAAAAGCACAATCCACCACCAGGGATGAGTCCAATTCCAATAGTCTTTGCTGCTGTTGCTTACACATTCCCGAGATTCAGCCTGCAGAGCCAGGCCTTGCTTCTTCTTTCTTTCTCCTTTCTTTTTGGGGAAGGGTGGCGGGTGGAACTGCACTTTGACTGGGTTCTTTCCAGGATAGACAATGAGGGAAGTGGCACCCTCGGTGCTGGCTCCGGCCCCGGCTCAGCTCTGGCCTTCTCCTGAGACATCCCCTGTCCTTCCTTTCTGGGAGTGACCGTAGTGGCTGTGGGCTTGCTCCTTGCTCAGAGAACTGCTGCTTCTCTGAGCAGTGTGCCCCCACGGCCGTCTGAGCAGGTGCACAGCAGTTACGATGCTCCAGAGGCCGGTCCAGGTAGGTGCCGGTGCCTCCACCCATGGCTCCAGGCTCCTTACGAAGCTCCTTTCTTGGAGTGGCCTGAGGTCTCTACCCCTGGCAGGTATGCAGAGACAAAAATTTTAAAAGGAAAGAAGAGATACAATCAGCTTGATGATCATTTAGTGTTTAAGTGAAAGGGTTTTCCTTTAACTTATTTGCGTATCTCATTTCCATGACACAAAGCAATGGAAAGACTAGAAGGAATGTAAGATATGCTGTTAAGTTCAGGCTGTAGCACAGAGACAGCACAGCATTGCTGAGTTGACCGGCCTTCTCTCTACCTGAAGCATAGGACTATTTCGAGCATCTGCACAGGCTATAGGAAATAACATTGCAGAAAGCATTAATTTGAGCTCCATTGGCATACTAGAGGCAAGCAATTCCCAAACTTGGCTGCACATTAGAGTAATGGGGAGCTCTCCGATGAATCAAGTTCTGGGCCCTGTGCCCTGTGCCCTGTGCCAGAGAGCTCTAGGCCCCTGAGTCCCGGGGCAGACTCCTTATTTTAGAGGTTACCCAGGTGGGTCTGACGGCCAAGCAGGGTTACAGCTTCCAAGATGGGCCATGTTTTGGAAGGAGATGTTCCCATATCATCTAACGCCAACGAGGCAGCTCGGGCTTGTCTTTAACCTTCTTGTAGTGAAATATATACAGAAAAGCATTCAAAACAAACGTGCCTCAGGAACCGAACTCAGTGCAAACACCCATGGGTCCACCTTCAGTTAAGAAACACAATGTTGCCAACAGATGAGTTTTTCAGCCACTGAAGAAAATCCTAATGTTTTCCCCATTGAGAAACCATCGTAGCCCCCTGAATCAGGAGCCTGGGGTTTGAGGTGTGTCTTTGATCCTCCTGGGCTTTGTTCTGATTTAAGGAGCTGCATTTGCATCCTTCATAATCTTGCACTTGGATTTTATAATTAAACAGAAGTGAGTCAAAAGTCTCCAAATCCCAACTCCTCCACTCACATGCTGCGTGTTCTTGGGCACGTTATTGAGTATTTCTGGTCCTTGGGCTCCTCAGCCTTAAAATAAAAAGCATAACAATGTGTACTTCCTAGGATCGTGTGAGCAATGTGCCTGGCAAGCCCGCATGCAGCACGTTCCCATCAGGTCCCATTTTCACTTTGTTCTCCTGCTGAAGCCTCTTCCCAGCAATTACTCCCTCTCCCGTCTCCCCTGGGACCTCAGCCAGAGGCCAATGTCACTTCTGTGGTACACAGAAGGCTCTGTTACCTCTGCCTTCCGAGGCAGCAAGCAGACAAGAACCCTCCTTGACTCTGCATCTCCCTGCCATCACTTTATTTTCTGCTTCTTTATATGGTCAAACTTTTATAGTCACCGTGTCCTCTGCACACTTTGTCTTCTCCTCTATCCTCCAGCTCCGGCTTCTGTCTTCACTAAGCCATGGAGACCATAGCTGTCAGGATGACCAACTATGTCCGTGCTGCCCAAGTCCAAGTTCCTGCTCTATTCTGAGCTTCCTTGGCCTTGCAGCAGCATTTGACAGAGTTGGCCTTGCCACGGTTAGAGATGGGGCAATCTAGGCAGTGGGAGCTGCAGTGCAAAGGCCCTAGGGTAAGATCCAACTTAGTGGACTCGAGAAACAGGAAGGGAAAAAGAAAAAGAAGGTCGGTGTGGCTGGAGCTCAGAGCCGAGGACGCAGAAGTCTACTGGGCCACACCACATGGACTTTGTGAACTGGAGCAAAGCTTAAGCGCTGGGTCCAGAACAAATAGCTGTCCCATGTTGGCTATTCCCATTGTTTTTATTTTTTTTTTTTTTAAGATTTATTTATTTATCTGAAAGGTGGAGTTACAGAGGCAGAGAGAGGTCTTCCATCTGCTGGTTCACTCCCCGAGATGGCCATGATAGCAGGAGTTGGGCCTATCTGCGAGGAGCCAGGAGCTTCTTCTGGGTCTCCCACGCAGGTGCAGGAGCCCAAGTGCTTGGATCATCTTCTACTGCTTTCCCAGGCCATAGCAGAGAGCTGGATCAGAAGTGGAGTAGCTGGGACTTGAACGGGTGCCCATATGGGATGCTGGCACTGCAGGCAGTGACTTTACCCACTACGCTACAGCACCAGTCCCTATTCCCATTGTTTTTATTAAAAGCTTAACAGTGCCTTGTGGGGAACTGCAGGCTGGCCACCTGTGGGAACCTCCTCATTGCTCTGCCTCACCCTGCGGAGCAGAACAAAGTCAAGGAAATGCTGAACAAAAGACTTGCAAACAACCTGATGGGATGAGATACACCTTTGACCTGAGGCTACGCGTGCCCTTTAATCTGATTGGACTATTGGCTAGGGACTGCTGGGGGGGGGGGGTAAGAGACCGGGATAGGCTCAGCTTCCTCTCTCTCTCTCTCTTTCTCTCTCTCTCTCTCAGCTGCTTCTTCTTTTTCTTCTTCTTTTCCTCTTTTCCTTCTGCTGTGGCTGAAAATAAAGTTCCTTGAGAACCGATCAACAGCGGTCGTGTCGTGACTCCGTTGGACCCTTGCTGGTGAGGGGTTTTTTTTTTTTAATTTTTTTTTTTTTTAATTTTTTTTTGACAGGCAGAGTGGACAGTGAGAGAGAGAGAGACAGAGAGAAAGGTCTTCCTTTGCCATTGGTTCACCCTCCAATGGCCGCTGTGGTCGGCACACCGCGCTCATCCAATGGCAGGAGCCAGGAGCCAGGTGCTTTTTCCTGGTCTCCCATGGGGTGCAGGGCCCAAGCACTTGGGCCATCCTCCACTGCACTCCCGGGCCACAGCAGAGGGCTGGCCTGGAAGAGGTGCAACCAGGACAGAATCCGGTGCCCCGACCGTGACTAGAACCCCGTGTGCCGGCGCCGCAAGGCGGAGGATTAGCCTGTTGAGCCACGGCGCCGGCCGCTGGTGAGGGTTTGACAGTGCCATGTGTGAGAGAGCTGAGAAGGTGCTGGATCAGGAAACGAAGAGCAAAATCCCAGCTCTCAAGGAGCTTTCCATTAAGTCGAGGAGATTGCACCTGTTAGGACAAGAGACCTGCAAGCCAACTTGTTGTCATTGCCCTCCCTTGCCCTGCACAATTTCTTGGTGAATTGAGTCCCATCCAGTGATTGTCTCTGGATAATTAAGATTTACTTTTTAACTTGTGAATGGAGTGAAAGTGGCTGTGGGTGCCAGTGAAGAAAGATATGACTACAAAGATACCAGACATGTTGTCACAGCATAGACAGAGACCAGCGCTAGGACAGAGAACAGTCCTGGCGTGTTCCCTGCTTTTCCAGACTGCTCAGGATAATCCCTCCATGGGATTATCAGGGCTGGGCCCTTCCTTCTCATTTGTATCACAGCTGCCAACCAGACTCTGGAACAGCCCTTTGGATTCCTGACACCACACATGTAACCTAAAGGGGAGGGGAGGGGGTTAATCCCATTGGTGTGCCTGTCACACACATCCCTTTCACACTTGCAAGCACACATACACACATTCAACACACTTACACACTCAACACACATGTATATTAGCACACACTCAATAGCGCACAATGGCCAGATACCTAGTATACATAGGCTTTCTTTTTCTTTTTTTAAAGATTTATTTATTTATTTGAAAGGCAGAATTACAGAGAGGCAGAGAGAGAGAGAGAGAGAGAGAGAGGGGTCTCCCATCAGCTGGTTTACTCCCAGATGGCTGCAATGGCCAGAGCTGTGCCCATCAGAAGCCAAGAGCCAGGAGCTTCTTCCAGGTCTCCCACATGGGTACAGGGGCCCAAGGACTTGGGCCATCTTCCACTGCTTTCCCAGGCCATACCAGAGAGCTGGATTGGAAGAGGAGCAGCCAGGACTCCAACTGATAACCATACGTGATGTCGGCACTGCAGACAGTGGCTTTACCCGCTAAGCCAGAGTGCCGGCCCCCTACATAGGCTTTCAACACTCACACCTTCTCAGCACACATCTCAATACACACACACACGCACAACAGACACGCAAGACCATACACATGAGCACACCTACTGAACACATCCAAAGCACACACTCAACACATGTTCATCACTCTCACAGCCTACAGTCACATGGGCATTTATGGTGCTATAGGACCATTTCTTTGCTTTTAACACCCAGCAAACTGAAAATTGGATAGTGTGGAAAATTGGTGTGAGTCAGGAAGTCACCGCTTTCAATTACAGTTTTATGCCACTTATCTGCCAGATCAGAGTCTAGTGGAAAGGAGGTCAAGAAAAATAAGCAGGTGCCACTTACAAATGAAGACACAACTGCTGTAGAGTGCCCTCTTCCTCTGTGCATCTCTGACCCTCTCTCTTTAAATCTCTGATTCTATCTCTGGCACTGACTATGGTTACTCAGAAGAGTGCCATTTAGGAATGAACTCAACAAAAATCTAATGTGTAGGCTGGCTTTTCCAGGTTACCTGTTTGAAACACACAATGCTGAGTTAACTCCTACCGAACTGAAAAGTCTAAAGAACATTCCAGATACCAGCTGGGAAAAATGAATTGACGTTGGATAATATGAAATCAAAACTTCAACGAAGAATCCTGTGAACAAATGGCAAGAGAGGATCTCACCATATCTAAAATTAATTTGCTTTCATTTCCAAACTCTGACGCTGGAAGTATTCTTCCTCAAACTGACTAACCCACAGAGGATTCTGGGTAGGGGCATGTAAATGAGTAGGTTCACTGTGTTCTTTGCTTGAGAGTCTGGTCGACCATTTCATATGGCAAGAAATCTGCTAGGGTAGAATCTATTCCGTTCTTCGTCTGGTTGTTTTCAGACCTGTCTGCTTAGGGACATTTTGTCATTACCCCAGTGTCCTGGGGTTCCTCTTTGTCATGTCTGATAGCTCTATTTTCTTTTCTCTCTTGCTCCATTTTCGGCATTCTGGAGCTGTGTGGTATTTTTATCCTCTCCATTTCAGATTTTGAAGCATCTGTTGAGTGTCTAAATACGTCTGGCTCAATACAGGTGCTTTGCTTACAGAAAGCCTAATGGGGAGTTCAAAGCCAAAGTCACAGAAAAGGACTCAGTGTGATTTCCTAGGTAATTGTCTTAGTATCTTTTTTGTTTTATATTTGATAATCTTATTTTAGAACATCCTGGTATGCCGTTAATGGAAATAAAAGGAAAAAAACGGGTCCATCATTCACAGGTTGAGAAACGATGACACAGACAACACCAAAGTAAAAAAAAAAAAAAAAAAAAGACAAAGGATGAAAAATAAGCCGCAAAATGGGAGAGAGGTTGAAGCACACTAATTTTTTAGGAACTGTAAGGATCAAGTCAAATAAAAATGGGCAAGATCATGAAAGACACTATGTACGAGGAAATCCTAATGCCTGATGACCTCGTGAGAAATGTTTGACCGAACGTCCACCTGGAACCTGAATGTTCAAACCACAATGAAAGCATCAGAACTAGTAGGTCAACAGACACTAGAAAGTCTCACAATCCGAACTACACTGGACCGTAGGAGCTCCTGAACACGTGGGAAAGGAGCAGACAAGGAAAAACCCTCTAGAATATTCTGGCAGCATCCATGATTCTCAGGGTGGTCCTAGGAATAAGCAGCCACGTGGCCACAGAGCTGATGACTCAGATGGGCTAGGATGGGAACATTCATAGCGGCCTGACTGTTGACTTCTCAAAGCAGAATCAAGTGTGGTAAACAGCGGTGGAGGCCATCAAGCCGCAGGTCTGATCTTGTTCCCCCAACTGGAAATGCCCACTGTGGGGCATTTCAGGCAAGGGCTTCCCATGAATTTAGTAACATCGCAATGCCAGAGTTGTTCTTGCCTTCAGAGCCTACCCCGGCTTGGTGTCCAGATGTGGCAGCGGTGAGAGAGGGTCCCTGCAGGGGCCTTGAGTGACAGGAGCCTCCGGGCTCCCTGCTGGCTGCTTCGCCTCCGGTCATGGCTGCAGTTGTCTCTTTAACTGCCGTTGAGAGCGTTTGGTCTGCTGGTTCTGGAGCCACAGGAGCTTGTTCAGTCTGAATCTCTGAGCCCTGAGTGTGTCTTCACCCCTGCTGCCTGTTCCCTGCTGTGTGCCCTATGTTCCTGGTCCCCCATCCCGGGGGAGGGCCTGGGGATGCTGTGAGACACCCTGGATTCTTAGACTCCTGTGTCCTTCCTTCCTTTTTTCCTTCCTTCCCTGTGACCTTACTACATCAAAAAATTTTCTTTAGAGAGATATATATAGAGAGAGTGATGTGCCATCTTGCTAGTTCACTCTGCAAATGCCTACAGCAGTGAGGGCTAGTCCAGGCCAAAGCCAGGAGCTAGAAACAACCTAGATCTTTGATGTGGGTGGCAGGAATCCAACCACTTGAGCCGTCACCACTGCCTCCCAGGATCTGCATGAGTAGGAACCTGGAATCAGGAGCCAGAGCTGAGCATTGAACCCAGGCACTCTGATATGGGATATGGGTATGTTAGCCAGTACCCTAACTGAGCTGTTAACTGCCAGGCCAAATGCCACTCTGCGTCGTACATTTTACAATGGCCTTTGTCACATAGAATTCGTAAGCCACATGCTCTGTTCAGAATAAGGTCCCTAGAAGCCAGTCACGGCGCTGGCCTCTGCAGATGTGGCTCAGGCCGATGACTGAGTAGAAGCCACCCACCGATGGCGTTGTGAAGACGTTGAGTGAACGCACAGAGTGCTGAGGGACCTGCTTTGCCTCTTTTCCTTCCCAGCTGCAGACCCCTGAATTTCCTCTCCCATATCCCACCCCTTCCCCAATATTTCATCACTGTTTTCCTAATTGCTCTAGTAGCCTGTATGGCTTTTTCCTTTTAGGAGATTTCAGAACTGCCCCAGGCCTTCCTAAGATCAGCTGTCAGGTGGAACACGGCCCAGTTTCTGGAAAGAGCCAAATCACAAACCAGCTCTGGGTAAAAGCCCAGACCCTGGCCTTAGGAGCTCTGTGATGCTTCACGCTACAATGAGTATGTATGTTTTTGTAGTTGGTGTTTTTTTTTAATTAACGCTTACTTATTTTATTTGAAAGACTCAGTGACAGAGAGAGGAGAGACACAGAGATCTTCCATCCACTGGTTCACTCTCCACATGTCCATAGTAGCTGAGACTGGGCCAGGGAAAACCAATAGCCAGGAACTGCATATACATCTCCCACATGGGTGGCAGGTGCAGGCCATCTTCTGCTGCCTTCCCAGGTGCATTGGCAGGGATCTGGATTGGAAGTGGAGCAGCTGGGACTCCAACCACTGCTTTGATACTGGATGCCAGCATTGCAAGCAGCATCTTAACCCACTAAACCATAATGCCCACCGAACATAATTTAAAAATTCTGTTTTAAAAGTGAATTGATGTACTTATAAAACACGTAAATCATGCACATCACATCAGACAAAACTGAAAAGATGAACAGGTGTATGTGATGAAAGGAAATAACCTTGGTCACTCTCATTGTTGTCTCAGCCTCCTGGGCTCCTTCCAGAAGTAACGCTGTCATCAGTTTGTGGCAGAGACGTCTGCACAGATGCAAAGTCTTATGTATACGAAGCCTTTCATTTTTGCAAAACCTGCAGCTACCAGGGTTTGCCTTTTCATTTATGCTATTTCTTGGCAATTGTACCTTACAAGGACATTTAGCTTGGCTTTGCTAAAGGCTTCGTACTACTCTTCGGTACAGATCTTTCAGTGGATAGGCATTCTGAATTGCTATTGTCTGCTATTATGCATGAGGTGACAGTGAACAACACCCTCTGTGTCAACTGTACTTCTCCAGACAGTGTCTGGGGGTAGTCTTTAAAAGGTGTAACTGGGGATGGCATTGTGGCGCAGCGGGTTGCGCTGCTGCTTGGGACACTTGCATCTTGTATCAGAGTGCCTGGGGTGGAGTCCTGCCTGTGCTTCTGATCCAGCTTCCCGCTGCTATGCTCCCTGGGAGGCAGCAGGGGGTGGCACAGTAGTTGAGTCTACCATTCCATGTGGAAGTGGCACACAATTGAGTTCCTGGCTCCCAACTTCAACTTGACCCAACCCTGGCTATTGCAGGTATTTGAGGGGTGAACCACTGCTGGTGCACCTGGGAAAGCAGCAGAAGATGGTCCAAGTACTTGGGCCCCTGTACCCACATGGGAGACCCAGAGGAAACTCCTGGCTCCTGGCTTCTGCCTGTCCCAGCCTTGGTCGTTGTGCCATTTGGGGAGTGAACCAGCTGAAGGAAGGTTTCGCCTCTATCTCTGTCTCTCCCTCTCTCACTCTCTGTACTCTTTCAGTAAATGAATAAATCTTGGCGGGGGTGGGGGGAGATGTATGTTATTTTAAAGCCATAGTAGCAGAGAGACAGAAAGAGAGACAGAGAAATAAGAGATCTTCCATACAGTGGCTCATTCCCCAAATTCCACAGTGGCTGGAGCTGGGCCAGGCTGAAGCCAAGAGTCTGGACATCCATCTGGGTCTCCCACATGGGTCGTAGGGTCCCAAGTGCTTGGGTCAACTTCTGCTGCTCTCCCAAGTGCATTATCAGGGAGCTGCATCAGAAGCAGAGCAGTCAAGACTCTACTGGTGCCCCTATATGGCGTGTCAGCATCATGGGTGGTGGTCCAGTCTGCTGTGCCAAAATGCCAGCCCCTCAAATACATACGTACACACACTTCCCAGAACAGGTAGCTCTACTGCTCTGACACCTTGGGATGACTGTTAGGGGGAGGTGAGGTGGGGCAGCCTCTCAGCGAGACCTGAGTGAAAGGCTACAGCACTGCATTTGGGGCTTGCCATTCCCGAGCCTGTCACTCAAGGCTCTGGCTCACGCAGCTGTGTTCCCTGCAGGAAAATCTTTGCATTCTGTCGGGGAGGGGGAGCAGTAGAAATGAGCAGTTAGATGCCTGTGTCTGGCAAGAGAAGTGTTTATGTATTGCAATTGCCCTTACAAATATTTTTTCCTTTATGAGACAGAAGAAAACTCCTCCTCCTGCCAACTAAGGCGGTCTGCCTTACAAAGATCTGGCCAAATGAATTCAGTTTTTAATCCACATCGCAGGGGAAGCAAAAACAGGAAGGCTGGGGATCTTCCTTCTGCAACACTCGGAAGGGGTTAGGTGCTGGAAACTCCAGAACAGACATGGAAGGGCAGTCCACTCAGGGCAAAGAGGCAAAGCACCATCATCGTCTTGGCTCCAATACGTGCTTGCTTGTTAAATAAGTTCCTTCACGTATTTCCTACAGCACAGGGAGAGTGCAAGGGGTCCCCAAATAAGCTCCCACCTTCAGGCTCTGAAGTAGCCAGTAACGGGGCACAAGTAACACAAAACTGTTCGGAAATGACCCACAAGTAGGTCAACTGTGTAATTTTGTTTTCTCTGCTTATGAAGCCATCTCAGCTCATTTCTGCTTCAGCTTCTTTGTCTCTCCCACTCTACCTCACCCCCGAATCTTCACGTCTCACTGCGCACGGTGGCCCTCCTGTCTGCACCTGGGAGTGACCATGCAGGCCCCTTCCCATCGCCCCATTTTTCCTGCCCGTGACTCCACCTTGGGGGAGTCTGAAGTGACGGGACAGGGGAGTCCCTGAGGGCGAGTGAGAGGAGGCAGGGGCACCCACAGGGAGACAGATGAAGGGACAGCCACGGCAAGGACGCGGCACCAGCGGGACTGTCTCGATCCTTTTTCTGGCTCTACAGCCAAGACGTTTTCAGCTCTTTCCCCCATATTTCACTTCCAGGCAACTTGCTCTCTACAGTCAGGGGCCCCAAATTCTGCTGGTTTTGCTTTGTTTGGCCAGTAACAAGTTTTAACATATTTTATATTTCAGTACCTTTAGATGTAGCATATATGAGGGTACTTCAAAACATTTATCAAAAAATTATGTAAAGGGTAGATTTATTTTGGTACAAAAACAAAATGAAATCTGAGCATAGCTTTTTCATCGAGAGGCATCTCCCACGAAGAGTTTGATGTGCCCTTATCTATCCTATAGCTTTCCATGGTCCCCCCCTCCCTTTTGCTTTCACAGCTCTATTCTACTTCCCCTGCCTTTCTCTCTTCCTCTGAAAACAACATCCTCAAGTCAGGACTCTCAAGCTTGTGCTCTTTGTATCTCCAGCTCCTGGTACAACTCCATCACCGCACTTGTTGTAAGAGAGCAAGGCTATCAAGCACTTTAACCATTTTCTTGCCTTTTTTTTTTTTAAAGTTTTATTCATTTATTTTAAAAGCAGAGTGACAGAGAAAGAGAGAGAGAGAGAGAGAGAGAGAGAGAGAGAGAGAGAGAGTCTTCTAGCTGCTGGTTCACTCACCAAATGGCTACAATGGCCAGGACTAGGCCAGGCCAAAGCCAAGAGCCAGGAACTCTATCCAGGTCTCCCTATAGGCATCAGGGGCCCAAACACTCTGGCGATCTGCTGCTTTCTCAGGCATATTAGTAGGGAGCTGGATCGGAAGCATAGCAGCCAGGACTCAAACAGGTGCTCTGGCATGAGATGCCAGCACCATAAGCAGTGGTTTAACCTGCTCTGCCACAACACCAGCCCCTGATCGTTACATACTGATGCATGAGTGAGTGAAGGTAGAACGGGAAGGATGGCATCAGACTGAGATGGACAAGAGGGATATCTTGGGAGAAAGACAACATGGACAGAGGGCCCAGCAGTAAAACTCAGAGCACCTGCAGGGTCTGGTTAGAGTCCAGTTCATTTATGAAGACCCGCTCCTTGAGTGTGCCAGTCTTCTGCAGGGTGGCTTTCTACTGTCACTTCCCACCCACCTCCCCATGTCCCACATGCCCACCTTGTATAGGCAGAAGAGAGCCTTTTCCCTTGACCAGTAAGTCCCTCTTGGTACCATCACTGGCAAGCATTCCTCACCTTCTCTGTGCTGTTTAAACTCCTTGCCCCAGGCCTTTTCAAAGAAAAATCCTCTTGTTGAGAACTTCCCCAGTTTATCTTTCTCGGTATTGGCCCTTGGCAGTACTTATTTAGTTGTATGGCAAGGACATCGTTCCCAGGATAAATTTTTGTAAATTTTTGTGGTTTTACCTGATTTGTTTTTGTTTGAGTTTAAATAGATCCATCGATTTTTCTGACCCATTTGGGAACTTTGCTATTTTTAAGTAAAAGAGGGATATTTCATGTGATGGCAAGCCCACACCACCTCCACTGGTGAAATGACCTTCCAGAAGGGTCGATCAACTCTCAGAGGTCTGGCAAAGTCAGAGTAGAGGCTCCAGTCCAGGTGCAGGAGCTGTGGGTGCTGAGCCTGCCATAACGCCAGCCCTCTGTACCTCAGTGCCCTCCACCCCAATCAGGGGGCTGCTCAGGTGATCTTGAGCCTCTCTCTAACTCTGATGATTCCCCTGGGACCGCTGATCCCAGTATCATGGACAGAGGGCCCCAGCCCATAGAGGATACATGCTGATCCACGCTCAACACGTGGGGGCCTCAGGAGGCTTCCCTGTGTCATCGCGTCTGTTAGGTAGGTGCAGTCTATAAGAACAGGAGCACATCAGAAAAAGTGGCTCTTTCTGTGTTCTCTGAAGATTTCTAAGTGAGCCAGCCTCTCACTGCTTCCCACTGGGCCTGTGCTTGGGGAGTGGGCCTCATGGGGTCTCCCCATGTCCCTTCAAGGCCCCCACATTCCCTCCCTTGTCACCACCAAGTGGTGATCGGGGGACAGGTTTCCTCCTTCTCTCACTGCTGTCCCTACCAGAGCGGCACATTTTTCACCAAAGGGAACAAGGACCTGGGCAGTCAGGAGGTACTCCTCATCCTCTAGGGTCTACCATGCAGTGGGAGAGTCACTGGCTCAGAAACACTTGTGGCACAGATAGTTTGTAATATTTTTTATAAATGTTTGAAAGGCAGAGTTAGCAAGAGAGAGAGAGGGAGGGAGAGAGGGAGGGAGGGAGAAAGAGGTGTTTCATCTGCTAGCTCACTCCCACAAATGGCCACCATGGCCAGGGCTGGGCAAGGCCAAATCCAGGAGCCTGGAACTCTATCCAGGTCTCCCACATGGGTGGCAGGGGCCCAAGTACTTGAGCCATCTTCCACTGCCTTCCTATGTGCACTGGCAGGGAGCTGGCTTGGAAGTGGAGCAACCAGGACCTGAACTGGCCCTCAAATGGGATGCCAGCATCACAAGCTACAGCTTAACCCACTGTGCCACAATGCCATCCCCAACAGTTAATGATAAACACCAGGTTAATGCATCCCAAGACCAGCTCAACTAGGATCTGTTTATTCCCAAACCCCAGGAATCAATGTCAACCACTCAAAGGAACTCATAGCTCATGGAATGCTGAGTGTTGAGCATCAGAAGAGAATTGCAGGTAGAGGAAAACATGGGGCAAAGGCTTATGTGCCAAGAAGTATAGGCTCCGCCATCAGGTTTTGCTGCCATGCTCTTGCTTAGAAACTGAGATGAGGTTTGTATCGGCAGTGTCCAAGCCTAATAGGCCTTCACTCCAGAGCTGATATTCAAATCCTCCTACTCGACCTAAATGCCTTTCATTGGCCTTGCCCTGGTCATAAAATGTTGCTAAGTCTCTGGTTTCCTAAAGAAAAACAAATACAACCTCTGTGCCAGGCCCTTGCTCAGGCTGTTCTGGCCTTCCATGACGGATTCCCCCAGTGCTTTTTCCACTGCTATACTCCAGAAGCCATCTGGGCAGTAAATCACAAGTTTCCATGCCCACCCACTCACTTCTAGTCTGCTGTCTTCAGATCCATAGGGGGGGTCTGCTTTTTGAAGCCTCCCCTCTCCACCTGGTCTCCATGGGGCTCTGTTCTTCCTGCATTCTGCTGTAGTACTGCTACATAGTACATAGTACTGTGCATAGCTTGCACCTATGGATTATAAGATGCATGAAGGCAAGCACCGTGCCTGTTGTGTATTCTATCTATCTAATGTATTATATCTATTATTTAGGACAATAGCACAGAGTAGGCATCCCATAAACATTGATTGATTTAGTAATTCTTCTTTTTTGCTACTGTTTTTCTTGTTTCAGTATGCAATTTGGTTGCTCCAAGTAGACTACGTGATTTTCAAATCTTAACCCTGGTTCCATAACTCATAAAATCTTCATCTGTTGATGAAAGCGGACGTTAGAGCTCAGGGTGGTAGTTGCTGTGTAGGGCTGGGTAAGGTTGAATGTCTCTGCCAATGCTTTTTCTGGGCCACAATTTGATAACACAAATCAAGAACTGCGAAATTACCCATACCTCTTGATCTGCAAATAGACCTTCGATGAATCCATCCTAAGGAAATCAACAGAGAGGTCAGCAACATCAATACATCAAGAGTGCTGCAATTGACTAAGCACTTCTATGTGTGAACCCCTCTGCCACCGGTCACTTTACACATGCTCTTTCATCTGATCCTCTGAGTCACCCCATGACGTAAGTGTTATGATCCTCATTTTACAAATGAGAAAACGGAGGCTTAGAAAGGTTCCTGAAACTTGACTATGATCACATCGTGGTAAGTGGCTGAGGCAGAATTTGACCTGGGAACATCGACTCTAAATGCCATGCTACGCATCCTTGTGATAACTGTGGGCAATGTCCAACAAGAGGAAAATGCACTGAGATAATTATGATGTATCCACCATACAGAAGATTATGGGCCATCAAATATACGTTTTTGGAAGACTCTTCCATGGCATAGGAAATTTCTAAATACAGTGTTAAGTGGGGGAGGGGGGGCAGCAGTGTGGCAAAGCAGGTTAAACTACTGTATGCAGTGCCAGCATCCCATATGGGCACCAGTCTGAGTCCTGGCTGCTCCACTTCTACTCCAGCTCCCTGCTGATGTGCCTAGAAAAGCAGCAGAGGATAACCCAAGTCCTTGGGCCCCTGTGCCCATGTGAGAGACTTGGAAGAAGCTTCTGGCTCCTAGCTTTGGCCTGACCAAGCCCTGGCCTTTGTGGCTTATTTGGGGAGTGAACCAGAGGATGGAAGATCTCTCTTGCTCTCTCTGTCTCCCTCTCTCTCCTTCTCCCTCTCTGCAACTCTGGCTTTCAAATAAATAAATAAATAAAATCTTGTTTTTAAAAAAACCTTTAAAGGCCGGTGCCGCAGCTCAATAGGCTAATCCTCCGCCTTGTGGTGCCGGCACACCGGGTTCTAGTCCCGGTCGGGGCGCCGGATTCTGTCCCGGTTGCTCCTCTTCCAGGCCAGCCCTCTGCTGTGGCCAGGGAGTGCAGTGGAGGATGGCCCAAGTGCTTGGGCCCTGCACCCCATGGGAGACCAGGAGAAGTACCTGGCTCCTGCCATCGGATCCTGGCTGCAGTGCGCCAGCCGCAGCAGCCATTAGAGGGTGAACCAATGGCAAAGGAAGACCTTTCTCTCTTTCTCTCTCTCTCACTACTCCACTCTGCCTGTCAAAAAAAAAAAAAAAAAAAACCTTTAAGTAGAAAAGCAATAAGATACTGCAGTGGGTTGAATAATGGCATCTGAAGGATATAGTCACCTCCAAATCCTTGGAACCTGTGAATGTGAATTTAGTTGAAAAAAGGGTCTTTGCAGATGTAATTAAGGATCTTGAGATGAGATGATCCTGGATCACCCAGGTGAGTTCTAAAGCAAATGACAAATGTTGCCGAAGAGACTAAAGAAAAAGACAAAGAATTGGAGAAGGCAATGCAGAGATGGGGACAGAGATTGGAGCAACATGGCTACACGTCAGGGAGCACCAGCAACCACCAGAAGCTACAGGAGGCAAGAAACAGATTCTCCCTTAGAATGCCTAGAGGCAATATGGCCCTGCCAATACCTTGGTGGTAGACTCTGGCCCCCAGAACTGTGGCAGAATAGATTTCTGTTGCTTTAAGCCTCCATGTTTGTGAAATGAATCCAGATTTCTAGGCATACATGCCTGTAGACACCTTACTCCTGTCACCGCAATCCGACCCTGCCCTACCTCCTAGGTAGACGAGCAGTCTGCAATACTGTCCTTTCTCTCCTAGGCCCATGACCGTGGAGTTCTCCAGCCAAGGAAAACGTGTGCATGTATAGACTTGAACTAACATGTGTGATACACGAATCTGTACTCAAGGCCATCGCTGGGATTTGGCACAGTCGACGCTGACAGAGCTGCAAGCACTGTGCTGGGCCATGGAGATCCACTTCCACACTGAGGTGCTTTCATGTTGGCAAGTGACATCTACGTGCACTGGTCTATTTGATCCTCAAGCTGCCCTATAAGATAAGTAAGGCAAAAAGTTTATACCAATGTATGGGCAGACTGGAGATCGAGAGATCTCTGGTGCTTTGCTCCAAGTTACAGCAGAGGCAGAGTTTAAACCTAGATTTTCTGCATATTCTCTCCAGGGTACTAAGCTCCCTCCAAACCCTGTGCTTTGCAAGTCCAGAGAGAGGAAGAAGAAATCTCTCAGGACGGATCTGGGCAGGCTTCTTAGAAGAGATTCCAGCAGTCCTGTACAATGAATTTCAGTAGTTCAGGTGTTGGTAAAACACTGGCTAAATCTGGCCAACCTCCTGTTTTTGTAAATGAAGTTTTTTGTTTTTTTTTTTTTTTTTTTTTTTTTTTATAAAGCTTTTATTTAAAGAATATAAATTTCCAAAGAACAGCTCATGGACCACAATGGCTCCCCCCCCACACAACTTCCCTCCCTCCCCCCACCCTCCCCTTTCCCGCTCCCTCTCCCCTTCTGTTCACATCAAGATTCATTTTCAATTCTCTTTATACACAGAAGATCAATTTAGTACATATTACGTAAAGATTTCAACGGTTTGCCCTCGCATAGAGACACAAAATGATAATACTGTTGGAGTACTAGTTATAGTATTAATTCACAATGTACAGCACATTAAGGACAGAGATCCTACATGATTTTTTTTTTAAAAAAATTGATTAATTGTCTATGCAATTTCCAATTTAACACCAAGATTTTTTAATCATTTGCAATTATCTTTATATAAAGAAGATCGATTCAATATATACTATGTAAGGATTTCATCAGTTTGCACCCACTCAGAAACACAAAGTGTAAAAATACTGTTTCAGTACTAGTAATAGCATCACTTCACATTGGATAACACATTAAGGACAGATCCCTCATGAGACGCAAGTACACAGTGACTCCTGATGTTGATTTAACAATTTGACACTCTTGTTTATGGCGTCAGTAATCTCCCTAGGCTCTGGTCATGAGTTGCCGAGGCTATGGAAGACTTTAGGGTTCGCCGACTTCGATCTTATTCCCACAGGGCCATAGTCAAAGTGGAAGTTCCCTCCTCCCTTCAGAGAAAGGTACCTCCTTCTTTGATGGCCCCGTTCTTTCCACTGGGATCTCACTCGCAGAGATCTTTCATTTAGGTCTTCTGTTTTTTCCAGAGTGTCTTAGCTTTCCATGCCTAAAATATTCTCATGGGCTCTTCAGCCAGATCCAAATGCCTTAAGGGCTGATTCTGAGGCCAGAGTGCTATTTAGGACATCTGCCATTCTATGAGTCTGCTGTGTATCCTGCTTCCCATGTTGGATCATTCTCTCCCTTTTTCATTCTATCAGTTAGTATTAGCAGACACTAGTCTTGTTTGTGTGATCCCTTTGACTCTTAGACCTATCAGTGTGATCAATTGTGAGCTGAAATTGATCACTTGGACTAATGAGATGGCCTTGGTACATGCCACCTTGATGGGATTGTATTGGAAACCCCTGGCACAATTCTAACTCCATCATTTGGGGCCGTTCCGATTGAACATGTCCCAAATTTTACATCTCCTCCCTCTCTTATTCCCACTCTTATATTTCACAGAGATCACTTTTCGGTTAAAATTTAAACACCTAAGTATAATTGTGTGTTAATTACAGAGTTCAACCACTAGTACTAGGATAAAGAGAAAAAAAAAAATACTACCATGGATAAAGTATTACATTGTACAACAACAGTCAGCACAAGAGCTGATCGAGTCACTGTTTCTCATAGTGTCCATTTCACTTCTACAGGTTTCCCCTTTGGTGCTCAGTTAGTCATCGCCAATCAAGGGAAACAAATGATATTTGTCTCTTTGGGACTGACTTAATTCACTCAGCATGATGTTTTCTAGATTCCTCCATTTTGTTGCAAGTGACCGGATTTCATTGTTTTTGACTGCTGTATAGTATTCTGTAGAGTACATGTCCCATAATTTCCTAATCCAGTCTACTGTTGAAGGGCATTTGGGTTGGTTCCAAGTCTTAGCTATTGTGAATTGAGCCGCAATAAACATTGCTGTGCAGACGGCTTTTTTGTTTGCCAATTTAATTTCCTTTGGGTAAATTCCAAGGAGTGGGATGGCTGGGTTGAATGGTAGGGTTATATTCAGGTTTCTGAGGAATCTCCAGACTGACTTCCATAGTGGCTTCACCAGTTTGCATTCCCACCAACAGTGGATTAGTGTCCCTTTTTCCCCACATCCTCTCCAGCATCTATTGTTGGTGGATTTCTGAATGTGAGCCATTCTCACCGGGGTGAGGTGAAACCTCATTGTGGTTTTGATTTGCATTTCCCTGATTGCTAGGGATCTTGAACATTTTTTCATGTGTCTGTTGGCCATTTGGATTTCCTCTTTGGAAAAATGTCTGTTGAGGTCCTTGGCCCATCTCTTAAGTGGGTTGTTTGTTTTGATGTTGTGGAGTTTCTTAATTTCTTTGTAGATTCTGGTTATCAACCCTTTATCTGTTGCATAGTTTGCAAATATATTTTCCCATTCTGTCGGTTTCCTATTCACTTTCCTGACTGTTTCTTTTGCAGTACAGAAACTTTTCAATTTGATGCAATCCCAGTAGTTAATTTTGGTTTTCAGTGCCTGTGCTTCTGGGGTCTTTTCCAAGAAGTCTTTGCCAGTACCTATGTCTTGCAGGGTTTCTCCTATGCTCTCCAGTAATTTGATGGTGTCGGGTCGTAGGTTTAAATTTTTAATCCATGTTGAATGAATTTTTGTGTAAGGTGAAAGGTAGGGGTCTTGCTTCATGGTTCTGCATGTGGAAATCCAGTTTTCCCAGCACCATTTATTAAACAGACTGACCTTACTCCAGGGATTGGTTTTGGATCGTTGATCAAATATAAGTTGGCTGTAGGTGTTTGGATTGATTTCTGGAGTTTCTATTCTGTTCCATTGGTCTATCCATCTGTTTCTGTACCAGTACCATGCTGTTTTGATAACAACTGCCCTGTAGTATGTCCTGAAATCTGGTATTGTTATGCCTCCGGCTTTGTTTTTGTTGTACAAGATTGCTTTAGCTATTCGAGGTCTCCTGTGTCTCCATATGAATTTCACCATCATTTTTTCCAGATCTGAGAAGAATGTCCTCGGTATCTTGATTGGTATTGCGTTGAATCTGTAAATTGCTTTTGGGAGAATGGACATTTTGATGATATTGATTCTTCCAATCCATGAGCATGGGAGATTTCTCCATTTTTTGGTATCCTCTTCTATTTCTTTCTTTAAGGTTTTGTAATTTTCATTGTAGAGATCTTTAATGTCCTTAGTTAAATTTATTCCAAGGTATTTGATTGTTTTTGTAGCTATTGTGAATGGGATTGATCTTAGCAGTTCTTCCTCAGCCGTGGCATTGTCTGTGTATACAAAGGCTGTTGATTTTTGTGCATTGATTTTATATCCTGCTACTTTGCCAAACTCTTCTATGAGTTCCAATAGTCTCTTAGTAGAGTTCTTTGGGTCCCCTAAATAAAGAATCATGTCGTCTGCAAAGAGGGATAGTTTGAGTTCTTCCTTCCCAACTTGTATCCCTTTAATTTCTTTTTCTTGCCTAATAGCTCTGGCTAAGACTTCCAGCACTATATTGAATAGCAGTGGTGAGAGTGGGCATCCCTGTCTGGTACCAGATCTCAGTGGAAATGCTTCCAACTTTTCCCCATTCAATAGGATATTGGCCGTGGGTTTTTCATAAATTGCTTTGATTGTATTGAGGAATGTGCCTTCTATACCCAGTTTGCTTAGGGTTTTCATCATGAAAGGGTGTTGAATTTTATCGAATGCTTTCTCTGCGTCTAGTGAGATAATCATATGGTTTTTCTTCTGCAGCCTGTTAATGTGGTGTATCACGTTGATTGTTTTGCGAATATTGAACCATCCCTGCATACCAGGGATGAATCCCACTTGGTCTGGGTGGATGATCTTTCTGATGTGTTGTTGCAGTCTATTGGCCAGAATTTTGTTGAGGATTTTTGCATCTATGTTCATGAGGGATATTGGTCTGTAATTCTCTTTCAATGCTGCATCTTTTTCTGGCTTAGGAATTAAGGTGATGCTGGCTTCATAGAAGGAATTTGGGAGAATTCCCTCTTTTTCGATTGTTCTGAATAGTTTGAGAAGAATTGGGGTTAGTTCTTCTTTAAATGTCTGGTAGAATTCAGCAGTGAATCCATCTGGTCCTGGGCTTTTCTTTGTTGGGAGGGCCGTTATTACTGATTCAATTTCTGACTCACTTATGGGTCTGTTTAGGTTTTCTATGTCTTCCTGGTTCAATTTAGGTAGGTTGCATGTGTCCAGGAATCTATCCATTTCTGATAGGTTTCCCTGTTTGCTGGCATACAAGTCCTTGTAGTAATTTCTGATGATTCTTTTGATTTCTGTGGTGTCTGTTGTTATATTTCCTTTTTCATCTCTGATTTTACTGATTTGGGTCTTTTCTCTTCTTTTTTTAGTTAGTTGGGCCAATGGGGTGTCAATCTTGTTTATTTTTTCAAAAAACCAGCTCCTCGTTTGGCTGATTTTTTGTAATGTTTTTTTGGATTCAATCCTGTTGATTTCTTCTCTGATTTTGATTATTTCTCTTTTTCTACTAGATTTGGGTCTAGTTTGCTGCAAATTTTCTAGATCCTTGAGATGCATTGAAAGCTCATCTATTTGGTGCCTTTCCAGTTTCTTGATGTAGGCACCTATTGATATAAACTTTCCTCTTAACACTGCTTTTGCTGTATCCCATAAGTTTTGGTATGTTGTGCTGTTATCCTCATTTACTTCCAGAAAATTTTTGATTTCTCTTTTGATTTCTTCAGTGACCCATTGTTCATTCAGGAGCATGTTGTTCAATCTCCATGTGTTTGCATATGCTCTAGAGATTCCTGAGTTGCTAATTTCCAACTTCACTCCCTCATGGTCTGAGAAGTTGCATGGTATGATTCTAATTCTTTTGAATTTGCTGAGACTTGCTTTATGGCCTAATATGTGATCAATCCTAGAGTAGGTTCCATGTACTGCTGAGAAGAATGTGAATGCATTACTTGTAGGATGAAAAGTTCTGTAGATATCTGTTAGATCCATTTGGGCTATAGTGTTGTTTAAATCTACTGTCTCCTTGTTGATCTTCTGTCCTGTCGATCTGTCAATATCTGTGAGTGAAGTATTGAAGTCCCCCAGTACTATTGTGTTGGGGTCTAAGTCTCCCTTTAAGTTTCTTAACAAATTTTTTAAATAAACCTGTGGCCTGTAATTAGGTGCATATACATTGAGAATTGTTATATCTTCCTGTAGTATTGATCCCTTAATCATTATATAGTGCCCCTCTTTGTCTCTCTTAACAGTTTTTGTGTTAAAGTTTATGTAGTCCGATATTAAGATGGTTACACCCGCTCTTTTTTCATTTCTGTTGGCATGGTATATCTTGTTCCATCCTTTTATTTTCAGTCTGTATGGATCTTCGTTGGAAAGATGTGTTTCTTGTAGGCAGCAAATAGATGGTTTTTGTTCCTTAACCCAATCAGCCAATCTCTGTCTTTTAACAGGACAGTTTAGACCTTTAACGTTCAATGTGACTATTGATAAGTGGTAAGTTTGCCCTGCCATTTGCCAGATATTTTCTAATGTATGCTTTGAATTCCCTGTGATCTTTTGCCGTGAGGTTCCCTTCGTTTACCTTCTTTCATGTTGATGGTCGTGTTTCTGTGTTTCTGTGTGTAACACGTCTTTAAGTATCTTTTGCAGGGCTGGACGAGTGGCAACAAATTCTTTCAATTTTTGTTTGTTATGAAAGGTCTTTATTTCACCTTCATTCACAAATGAGAGCTTTGCAGGGTATAATATTCTGGGCTGGCAGTTTTTCTCTCTAAGTACCTGGGCTATGTCTCGCCATTCCCTTCTAGCTTGTAGGGTTTCTGTTGAGAAGTCAGCTGTAAGTCTAATTGGAGATCCTCTGAGAGTAATCTGACGTTTCTCTCTTGCACATTTTAGGATCTTTTCTTTTTGCTTCACTGTGGTGAGTTTAATTACAATATGTCGTGCAGAGGATCTCTTTTGGTCATGTTTATTAGGGGTTCTATGAGCTTCCTGGATTAGGATTTCTCTGTCTTTCTCCAAGCCTGGAAAGTTTTCTGCTAGTATCTCCCTAAAAAGGCCTTCTAATCCTTTCTCCCTCTCCATACCTTCAGGAACACCTAGAACCCGAATGTTGGGTTTTTTAATAGTATCCTGTAAATTCCCGACAATATCTTTTAGTTTTCTAATTTCCTCTTCTTGTCTTTGGTTTGACTGTTTCCTCTCCTGTTCTCTGTCTTCTAGGTCCGATATTCTCTCCTCTGCTTCACCCATTCTGGTTTTAAGGCCCTCAAGATTGCTTGTCACTTGATCTATTGAATTCTTCAATTCATTAAGATTTTTTGTCACTCTCGTAGCTTCTTGTTCTACTAGTTGTTTCATTTCGTTTTGATTTCTCCGTAGTGCTTCATTCTCGCGAGAGAGATTTTCTATCTTATCCATTAAAGATTTCTGTAGTTCAAGAATTTGTTTTTGAGAACTTCTTAATGTTCTTATCAATTCTTTGAGATCTGCTTCTTGCATTTCTTCTATCTCATTATCTTCACAATCCTGACTTGGGGTGTCTTTTCCGTTTGGGGTCATCATAGCGTCTTCCTTGATCTTGCTCCCTCGGAATCTGTTTTTATTTGGCATTTTTTTTTTTCCCCACACTCTTTCTCTGGGTTGTCAAGGTAACGGAGTTTGTGTGCGCGGTGTGTTCCCAGTTTTTGGATCCCCTTCAGGTTTCTACAGCCTCGGGTTTTTGGTTCCGTCTGCCTCAGTGATGGGCGGGCGGGCGGGCGGGCGGGCGCGCCTTGTCCCACTGCGTTTAATCTAGCTCGAATTAGCAGGGTGGGTGACGAGAGAGACTAGTGTCCGTGCAGGCTCGCCTCAATTGTGCTGTTTCCCCCCTGGCGTCTGCTTCCCCCCGCCAGTGTCTCGGGATCCCTGTATCGGCCCCCGTTCAAGCGCTCAGTTCCAATGGCGACTGTGTTCCGCCCGGCTTCCGGTTCAGCCGGCGGGCGCGCCGTCCCACTGCGTTCAGTCCAGCTAGAATTAGCAGGGTGGGCAACGAAAGAGGCTTGTGTCCGTGTGGGCTCGCCTCAATTGTGCTGTTTCCCCCGTGGCGTCTGCTTCCCCCCGCCAGTGTCTCGGGATCCCTGTATCGGCTCCCGTTTAAGCGCTCGAATCCAATGGCGACTGTGTTCCGTCCGGTTCCCGTCCCTCCCGGCAGCTCCCGTGCCACTAAGGCACGATTTGCCATTCGCAAACTTACTTTCCCCTAGGTCCTCTGCGTCTCATTCACTGGGTCCGGAAGAATTTCCACTGCATTTTTTTCCGTGAGATTTTTCCTGAGGCTACAGTAACTCTGTTTTTATTAAACTATCTTTTTGCGGACTGCTAGTGCGCGTCCTCACTATTCTGCCATCTTGGCTCCGCCCCGTAAATGAAGTTTTATTAGAACATGGTCTCGCTTATTTATTTACATACGGCCTCTGGCTGCTTTCACACAACAGCAGGGTTGAGGAGTTGTGATAGAAACCCTGTGGCCTGCAAAGTGTGAAATATTTATTATTTCATCCTTTACAGAAAAGCATGCTCACCCCTGCAACAGATAGTTCCGTGTATGGGGGAGGAACATGTGGGGCTGGGGACAGTGCATGCCTCCCAGATAAGAAAATCTCCGGCACTATGATGCTGGCATCATAGACAGTGGCTTAGATGTCTTTTGTAGTTTCTGTCATCTATATAATTATAGTAAACATATGGTGCTTACTGCGTACCGCAGTATCTTAAACTTCTGACAGGTGTAAGTCTACTGTTATCATCATCCCCATTGTATAGGGGAGAAAATGGAGATTCAGAGAGATCAAGTAGCATGCCAGAGCTGGCACAGCTGGCAGGTGGCAGAGCTGGTGTTGCACCAGGAAGTTCAGCATGAGCCGGGCAGCACAGTGTGAGCTGAGGCTGTGTGCAGAAGCCCTGCAGGTGCACTCCCGGGCTCCCGGGCATTCACTCATTGGTTGAGAAGAAGGAACGAAGCCCTATTGCACCTAAGGCTGTTGCTTGCCCTTAGGCGTTTCCTTGCCATTTTTCCTCCCAACAGTGTGTGATGCCTGCCACTCATCTGGGAGCAGAAGAGCTAATTGCAGGATGGTGACTCTCTTTTGATGCACTGGCCTTGGGAGGTCAGGGAAGCTATGACAGAGCAAAGACTTTTCCGGAACAGAGACAAAGCGCTAAAGCCATGATGCAGTGATCTAAGACAGAGTCACCAGTTGAGTAAGGCAGGGAGGGAGGAGGTGGGGCCATCAGGACACTCAGAGACGAGTCAGCCCAGCCTTGAGGACGTCTCTCGTCCTCTGAGGCTGCAGGGTTCGCACTCTGCTGGAAACCAGGTCGTGATGAAGTGGAGAGGATCAGAGGATCAGTGGCAACTGCACCCCACCCCCACCTCCACCCCGTCAGCACCAATCAGCTCTAGGCAGCTGCCTAAACACCCTATCGTGGCTTACTTCTCACCCCCCCTGTGAAGGTGATTGGCTCAAGAAAATAAAAAAAAAATAATCTCATGCTAATGATTTCATCTGAGGATGGAAGAAGGAGGCTGCTCTATTGAGTGTGTTTAAGAGGAAGCAAGGAGCAACCCTACCTGCCTAGGGAATTCACCTGGCCCTGGCCCCCCTGCCGATCCTGGGCACCTGAGGTCAGAGTCCACCCCCGGCTGCTGGGAGCTGGGGGTGCAGGTGGGCATGGGGGCGGGAGCTGATTGTTCAGGGGAGCTGGTCCACCGGCGCTCTCCACCCACAAGCCTTGCTCCCCCGGCAGCAAGCTGGGAGCAGAAAAACAGGTTGTGCCTCAGTGCTTCTTAGTCACATAAGCCCGTCCCCTCCCCACCCCACTGGCTCAGCAAGGAGAAGAAAATAATTGATCAGGGCTCCCTGGCTCTGGGGAGGCAGTCACACACAGCATCCGACATGGAGCCGTGGGTGTCACATTGAAAAAAGAAAGACAGGCTCGACTCTACCCCAAACTAAATGGAATGAAAGAATACTCTGGATGAATAACAGGCTGCCCTCTCAAGAGGTTCCATTACCGGGAGGCGAGCCCAGCGGGCAGGAGAGCTAGCTGCTTCTGAGCTTCTTAGTCATCCCTGCGCATGCATCCCTCAGGGGACACCCATCTCAGCCTCTGCACCCAACCTTGGCTGACAGTGCCTACCACAGTTGCCGGTGGACAGCCGGCTAGGGGCTTGGAGGACCCTCACAGCTCAAATGGGCTCTGAGAAAAGGGTGGGGGCTTATTTTAAGGATACACCCAGGCCCGTGCAGTTAAAGCCACTGCCTATGATGCCAGCATCCCCATATGGGTCCCGGTTTGAGTCCTGGATGCTCCACTTCCCACCCAGCTCCCTGATAGTGTGCCTGGGAAAGCAGCAGACAGTGGCCCAAGTCCTTGGGCCCCTGAACACACATGGGAGACCCAGAAGAAGCTCCTGGTTCCTGGCTCTGGTCTGGCCCAGCTCTGGCTGTTGAGGCCATCTGGAGAGTGAACCAGCTTGCAGGTCTGTACCTGCTTGCCTGGTGCCTCTGCTCAGGGCACTGCTCACCTGCCCCTTGTGCTAGCTCCCAGCTGCTACAGCCCTGGCCAGGATCTCAGGATTGAGCTGGCCAGCAGGCGTATGTTCCAGGTGCCTCATTCCCAACCACCTGCTGCTGCTGTTCATTTAACTCAGCCAGTGATTACAGAGAGCGCTCCGTCTGGTAGGGCCCACACACCAAAGACCTAAACCCCGCCCACGAGGGGCTGGATATCTGGTTGGGGCACATGGATGAACCTATAACAAATAAATGTGAAACTGTGAATGACTCTCTGTGCTGAGAAGAGCTGTGTGCTGAGGAGGGGGGGCCCAGGAGATCCAAGTTAGTGGAGGGCTCACAGGAAGTGTCAAGGCAGCTGAGTGGGAGGTGGGTGGGAGGTGGGGCAGCTGTGCAGGCAGAAGAAAGCACACACCCACCAGGCACACAGCTTGGGGCAAGAGGGGAGAGAGTAGGAGAGAGGCAGGGGCTCCCATGGGGCCAATCAAATGTGGCTGGTACTGGGATTTCCCCAGGCTCAGGTCTCCAGGTACCAAACAGAGCAGCCACAAGTCCTTTCTCAGGCAGTTTGCATGTTATTTGCTGTTCTCTGTCTCTCTCTCTGGCCCCCCCTCCCCATTTTCTCACTATTTCCTCACTACTGCTCACATGCTGCAGCAGCCTCTTCTTACCCGTCTGAGTCCGTGTTCAGATGCCATCACGGCTGCCTTCTTGGAGCTACATTAGGCAAAAGTACGTCCTTGGGAAAGAGGCCAGAAGATACGGGAGAGACCCTCCGAGGGGCCTGAACGTGGGGTCTGCTTGCTTGGAGACCCCACCCTGATCTGTGCTGAGGCAGACCCATCACGGTAGAGGGCCGCGGGGAGACAGGGGCCGACTCCCAGTCGTGACTGCCCGAAGTGACCGCACTGACTTGAGCAAGGCACTCACCCATCTGGGATGCTACTGCCTCACCTAGGAAGTGCGTGGACTGCGCTGGCTCTGGGGTTCCCCACCTGGGAGCCACAGGTAGGCCTTAGGGGGTCCCAGATGCTCTGAAATTGCAGGCAAAATTTCCTGGACTCGAGTGTCTGCGTGTTCTCCTGGGAAAGCGTCCATGGCTCTGAGTCAGTTCTCAAAGGGGACCAGGACCTCGCTAAAGGTTAGCAACACCCCCTCCCCCCACAGCTGCTGCTCAGAAGCCCCCAGCGCTCAGGTTTGCTGACTGGTCCTCTGGCTAACACCACGCGGCTCCCAGGCCCTGAGAGAGCAGGGGCGTGCAAGGAATGTTCTAGGAGGGGGAGGGCAGCCGGCTGACGCACAAGGCAGCGTGGCTGTGGGCACGGTTCCGGTTTGCTGTCCCCAGGGGTCGGGAACAAAGCGGCCTGGGTCTGCAGGGCACTAGTAGAGCCCTGGGCTTTTCCTCCCCCTCCTTCTACATGAACACCCACTTTTGTCCCGAATTTTGTGTTGTTTGCATTGAGGAGCCCCAATTGTAAGACTCTGGACCTCATACAATCTAGGTTTAGTCCTGGCCCTTGATATCAACAGGCTAAGAGGATCCAATGGGCAGGAGTGCTGGTCAGGCTGCCTAACTGGGCTGGTTAGCCATCCTGGTCTTTCTTTCTTCACCTCCCCTCCCCCCCCCCACCGCCATGTGGATGCCAGGGAGCAGCTGGGCTCCGTGGGACAGGGGCAGATGTTGTTAACGTCGCAGTGGGGTCTGCTCGGACTGGCGGGGACAGGTCCAGAGACACCGCCTCCTTCTGAGTTTACAGGCAGCCCAGCTGCGTTCGTTGTGACCCAGTCGGACACCTCTCACTTCCTCTGTGAACGGAACTTGGTGTCTGGATGACGTGCAAGGCGAGTTGGTTGAGCAAAACAGCACAACGGCCCCTTTGACCTCCTACCCCAACCCCCGGGACCTAAATAAAGAATCGAAACAGAAAACGGCGACACCTGGAAGGAACTGGGCTTCCCGCAGAGACTTACAGGAGCCACAAGGGCCACCCTGGGGACCGAGGGAGCCCCTTGGGACCTCAGATCCGGGCTACCTGGCTGTGTGACCCAGCCCAGTTTACTTAACATCTCTTGAGTCCAGGTTCTCCATCCTGGTTCACCTTTCCGTGCTGGCAATGCCTCCTGCCAGCACCTTCTTCCCGCACTTGGGAGAGACTGGAGTCCATGCTGTCAGCTGCAGCCCATTCCCCAAGGGCCCAACCCCTCCGAGCCAGAGGTGAGTGCGAGGCCCCAGCTTCCCCACTTGACAGCACGCACAGGAAACAGATGTTCCGGGCTCTGAGTCGGCTGTTTCCTCCCTGCTCGAAGGCTCTGTAGCCAGACCATGACAGGTGGATGAGCAAATCCTCCAGGAATGGTGCTCCTTTGAAGTTCTTGGCTGAGTTAAAATAAGCAAAAAGGGAACGATCTCGAAGTCACATGAGGCGATGGCGGCTGGTGGCATCTGATGTACCCGCAGGTTTCTTGTCCCTGGCCAAGGCTCAGCGCTGCCCTGCCCGTCTGTGGTCTGAAGCCAGCAGAGGATAAACAGGCAGTGTGGTGAAGAATCAGTGCCAGGGATCCAGAGCCTGCACTCCGGGGCTGTGCGACCTTGGACGAGCTGCTAGGGCTCTCTGGACCTCAGCTTGCTGTTTGGTCACTGGTGGCAGTGGTGGGGCTTTGTTATGCACTCCAGAGATATGCCTTCAGAGTTAAGTGAATGCTGCCTGGCATAGTGCCAGCCGCACAGTAGGGGCTCAACACACATGCACAGTAGGGGCTCAACACACATGTGTAGTTTTCCACTCACCATCTCTCTAAGTCCCTTCGGCTTCCCCTGGCATTGCTGTCTCTGACAGTGAGGGCTGCCAGCCAGAGCTGGGCACCGTCTGAGGCCTCCCTGGCAGCCCCAGCACCTGCGCAGCCATGGCGGCCTGCAGGCTCCGCACCTGTGCCCTGCCCTGCCCTGTTCCTGCTGCCCAGGTGCTCCTACATCACTCTGCGCTCCGGCACCCCCCTCAGTCCAGACCGGAGCTCTCGTGTCCGGCCTGCCCACTCCCATCCCCTCCCTGTACTGCTCCTGGCCTTGAGGACCCTGGGGTTAAGTCCCTGGACCCCACTCCAGCCTCCCCTCTCCTGACCTCATCCTGGACTCTGGTGAATGCAAACGGTTCCTTTTGGTCCTCCAGCCTCTGCCCCACCTCCTAGCCTTTGTCCATCCCCTCCTTGCCCCCCACCAACAATTCAGATTTTTTTTTAAAGATCTATTTTATTTACTTGAAAGGCGGAGTAACAGAGACAGAGATCCTCCATCTGCTGGTTCACTCCCCAAATGGCCACAACGACCAGGGCTGAATCAGGCCAGAGCCAGGAGCCAAGAATTCCATCTGGGTCTCCCACACGGGTGCCGGGGCCCGAACACTTGGCCCTCTCCTCCTGCTTTGCTTGCATTGGAATCCCAACAGCCAGGGCTCAAACCAGCACTCGTATGGGACACTGGTGTTGTAGGCTGTGGCTTAACCAACACTACACCACAACGCAGGCCCCAGCAACTCAACTTCAAGGCATGGTTTGGAGCCTTTACTGAGCACCACACAACCCCTTCCACATTGACCACTCCTCTTTTGTTCCCTCCTGATCACCTGACTCCATCTTGGTGGCACCCGGAGGAGCTTTACACTGAACCAACACTAAGACTGCTCCAAGGCCACCCTGTTCTAAATGCCCCCCACACACACACACACTCACTTAACTCATTTAATCCTCACAAAACTCGGCCTCTGAGGCAGGTGCAGTTCTCCCTCACCCTCCATGGATGCCTGAAACCAGAGAACCCCAAAACCTGTATACACGCTCTTGTTTCTTTTTTCCTTTTTTCTTTTCTGTTTTTTTGAAGCACCTCTGCTTTCACCTCCAGCTCTCAGGACTTGGTTCTTGTTGCAGAGTTGGGTTTTTCCGTTATGGAGTGGAGTGTTCATGCTTATTTTTTTTAGATGCATTTATTTATTTGAAAGGCAGAGTTACAGAGAGAGAAAGAGAGAGAGGGAAAGAGAGCATCCATCCACTGGTTCACTCCCCAAATGGCCACAGCAGCTGGAGCTAGGCTGATCTGAAGTCAGGGGCCAGGAGCGTCTTCTGAGTTTTCCACATGGATTCAGGGGCCCAAGCACTTGAGCCATCATCCACTGCTTTCCCAGGTGAACTAGCAGGAGCTGGATCAGAAGTGGAGCAGCTGGGACTTGAACTGGCACCCATATGAGATGACGGCCTTGTAGGCAGCGGCTTAACCTACCACGCCACAACACAAAACCCTGATATATTTTTAAACATATGTGTCTATGGTAAGATTTACTTCATGAATAAGGCACAGTAAGAGCTTAACAACAAAAACGAATAATGAAATCAGATAATTGTAGCAATACTTTATAATAAGAATTATTTAAAATGTATGAATAGTTTATTTTTAGAATTTTCCAATTAATATTTTTGGAACATGGTTGGCTGTAGGTAATGAAGTCTATGGACACTGGAGCTGAAGATCAGAGGGAGTCTGTTGGATGATTCTCCACAGTTTAGCAGGTGAGGGTGCTCAGGGAAGAGAGGTTAGGTGACTCGTCCACGGTCACATAGCTGCCAGGGGGCAGGACTCTTAGGCATGGTGGTTCTGAGCTCTGAGCTGCGATGCTATTCGGTCAGCTCGAGGGCTTTGTCTGCTTTGTGCACATGCAAGAGCTCTGCAGTGTCCTTCCAGCTCAGAACCTGCAGGCCCAGCAGGTGCCACTGAAAATTCCCAAGCTGAAGGCTCCATCCTCCGTCCACCTGCCCATCAGGACCGGGATGCTCCAGGAGTCCTCAGTTAAATCATAGGTGAATATGGTTTTATGTTTTTTTTTAAATACCAAATTACCTGGGGCTGGTGCTGTGGTGTAACGGGTAAAGCTGCCGCCTGCAGCACTGGCATCCCATGTGAGTGCTGGTTCAGGTCCCAGCTGCTCCACTTCCAATCCAGCCTCCTGCTAATGCACCTTGGAAAGCAACAGAAGATGGGCCAAGTGCAGGCTTGAGCCCCTGCACCCATGTGGGAGACCCTGAAGAAGCTCCTGGTTGCTGGCTTCAGATTGTCCCAGCTAAAGCCATTATGTCCATTTGGGGCAACAGATGGAAGATATCTCCCTCTCTCTTTCTCATTCTCTCTCTCTCTCTGCCTCTGCCTCTTTGTAACTCTGCCTTTCAAATAAACAAATGAGTCCTTTAAAAAAAAAAAAAAAGGTCAGCTAACTCCCTACCCCCAACTCATAAGAAGGAGGAAGGGGAGGAGGAGGAGGAGGGTCACAGTTTTTGGAAGTCTGCTCCTGGGGTGTTCTGCTGGAAGGAGCAAGTTCTGTCTTTGGGGATTTCGTGTACAAGACCTGGGGTGGAGTGGGCTCTCCCAGCAGCCTCCATCCTCGGCCCACCCCCTCCCCAATGCTCTCTGCCTGGAGATGGTCAGGAGCCCAGGGACATTTCTCCTTGCACCCTGCAGTGCTGTCAGCTGGAGTGTGCATCCCACAATGCCCTCCCAGCCTGCCCGAGCTCTGTCTCCCACTGACACGGAGGAATGTCACTGGAATGCAGCCTCCAGGACACCCGGGCTGCTGTCTCCCTCCCAGCTGCCAGGCTGGCCTAGTTAGCTCACCTGGTGGATGATGCGACTTGCCAGGTATGGCGCCAAGGCCCGTGGTGAGTCAGCCACACTCTCCCAGTGGGCATGTCTCCAAAGGCAGCCCAGGTTACGAACATAAGCTGTGGCTCGGAAGGATATAACGATGACAGCAACAGAGAGCAGCAGCTAGTCTGGACAGTGCTGTGTCCTATCTGCTGTCTCAGAGCCAGGCACAGCCCGTGCTGGGGCCAGGAAGATGGGAAACTTTGCAGATGAGAAAGCCGAGGCTCCGTGATAGAGAGACCTGCCCAGCGCCACACAGTGGTGGGAGTCTGCGAGTCGCCTGGCGCGTGTTCTTCCAGCCCCTGAGCTCTGCTGCCTCTGGGAAATGCAGTGGAGCTGTTCAGAGCCCACACGGTGGTTTGGGATAGCAGATTGAATGCACCGCGCGACAGTGCATTGAGCAAGGCGGCTGGCAATCCTCGGAGGGATTCCCCTCCGCCAGGACTGCAGGCGGAAAAACAAACGGTAGGGACCACAGCACTCGGGGCCTGCTCCTCCCAGCTCTTTCCCCTCCCACATGTTTTCCACCCTCCCACCAGCTTCCCATGTCTGCTGAAGGGAGGAGAGAAACGTGGGGTACCTACTATGTCAGTTCTCTCCATCATTCATTTAATCCTCGACCTGGCCCTTTGAAGTCAGTGGTGTTCTTCCCATTTTATAGGTAGAAAATCTGAGGCTCCAAGAAGGAGAGAAACTTACTATCAACTCCTTGGCTGAACCAGGATTGGAACAAAGTTAAATCTGAACTGGAGCCTAGACTCGGTGTGCCAGGCCACAGAACACAGGACAGCACATCAGAAATACCGGAAAGGACTTCAGAACCTTGGAGAGAAGGGCGGAGCCTAGCTGAGAAGTGGTGTTCTGGAGAGGAGAGGTGTGGCCTCCTCCGGCAGTGCCCTGCCCGCTCCTATCCTGCACCAGCCAGCTAATGGTCAGCCCCCTGCCAGTGAGAAGGAGGATCTGGGCCTCTAGCCCATGAGTGTCTGCAGGTCGGGCCACCCATCTCCCACCTCCTCTGTGATACACTGGACAAGGCATCTGGACGCACCGGACCAAGAGGACAGTATCTAGATGCTGCCACTCCACAGGAAAGCCCAGCCACGAGGTTGCACACTCTGTTCATCAGGCTCCCTACAGCTCAGCTGGCCCAGCAGAGGTTCCCACAGTCGGGAGCCAGGCTGGCCTCTGGGACCCCTCCTTGTCTTGCCTAGAGTCACAATGACCACAGGTGCACACGCCCACTGCCTCTCGCCGTGGAGCAGAGGTGGGCAGGGGCAGGTAGAGTGTGCTAGGCTTGAGAAACTTCACAGCCACGGAGCCAGCCAGCCCTGGCTTAAATCCCAGTGCCTCATCTCATTAGTCGGATGACTTTAGGCAAGCTGCCTCACCTTTCTAAGCCTCAGTGTTCACATCTGTAAAGAGATTATCAATCATACCCCTTCCGTAGTTTCGATCAGAGAATTTATGTAGGTGTTCTAGTCCTGCATGCACATTAGGGTCTCTTGAAGTTAAAGTTTCCCATCTCTATTGTGATATTGAATGTCTCCAAAGTCACACACTTGGGAAGCTCTCCAGAGTCATCCCAAGTAATGGAGCAACAAAGCCACTGCTGAAGGGCAGTTGTTTGGTCTCGAAGGAAGAGGTGATGATGTCAGAGGAGAAAAAGGACAGAGTCTCCATCAACAGCTGTGCTTGTACCCTAGTGAGAGTGTGTGTGTGAGCACACCTGTGCATGTGTGTGTGAGAAAGAGACGGGACACAAGCAATAGACCAAAATCAAGTCCCCACCCTCAAGGGATTTACATAGAACCATAAAAAAAAAAAGATGTCAAAGTCAGGGCTGGCATTGTGGCACAGTGGGCTGAGCTGCTGTTATGACACCAGCATCCTATATGAGCCCTGGTTTGAGTCCCGGCTGCCCTGCGTCCAGTCCAGCTCCCTGTTAATTCAGCTGGGTTTGCAATGGAAGATGGCCCAGGTGCGTGGGTCCCTGCCGCCCACAGTGGGAGAACCAGATGGAGTTCCGGATTCCAGGCTCTGGCCTGGCCCAGACCCGGCCATGGTGGCCATGTGGGGAGTGAACCAGTGGGTGGAAGATAAGTCTGTCTCTTTCTCTCTATAACTCTCTGCTTTTCAAGTAAATAAATATCCTTTTTAAAGTTTCAAAGTCAATATGTGGGAGACATAAAGCCCTATTGGAGCACCATAGAGACAAGAGAATTTGCTTCCAGCTCACGTGTTGTCTTGAGAGACCTGCAATGCTTCCTGGAGCAGGTGCTCTTGGAGGTAACCGAAGGGCGGGTGAGATTTTGACAGGTTGTAGGGGAGCGAGGTGCAGAGAGCTGTTGAGAAAAGCCAGGAAACAGAGAAAGCACAATGTGCTCAGTGAATCATGGGTAACATGGAAAAAGAATCCAAATATGGAAAATATTCTTACCTCCATGTGGTAGGATTATGGTTGATTGATATTTCCTAAATTCTTTAAACTGAGCATGGATGATTTTTATATACAAGAAAAAAATCATATTTTAAAAGTCAGCATCAATAGCAAAATCAGCAAAAAGACCCCTTTTGAGGCTGGAGGGAAGGAGGGAAGAATGTTTGAAATTCCAGATTAGAGTGCAGCAGAGAAGAGGGGGGTCTCACCTCAGCCCTACTAGCTTTTGGACTGACTCTGTGGAGGGGCTGCCTGTGCCTGCAGCCTGTACTGGAGAGATGCAGCAGAATCCCCATCCCCACCCCTGCCTGTGGGCACAACCAAAACTGTCCCCAAGGGGCCAGATTGCCCCTGGGTGAGAACTTCCACTCTGAGGCTGGGGCTGGCGACCTTGACATGAAGGAAAGGTCCCCCCTATACGGTTCCCTGCATGCAGAGCATGGAACCCCTTCACCACGGCTGTGCCCTCCCAGGATGTCTCCCTCTTTCATCCATTTGCACCCAAATCCAGGAGGCAGCAAGCCTGAAATAAGGTCCCAAGTCTTTTTTGAAAAAGACATGTATTGATTTGAAAGCCAGAGTGGTAGAGAGAGACGTTTTGTCCTCTGGTTCACTCCCCAAATGGCTGCAGTGGCTACTTGGGCCTCCCACTTTGGTGACAGGAACCCAGGTCCCTGGGTCATCTTCCCCTGCTTTCCCAGTTACATTAATGGGGAGGTGGATCAGAGCAGAGCCGCTGGGACTTGAACTGGTGCTCCCATGTGAGATGCTGGTGTCACAAATGGTAGATTAACCCACTCTTCTACAATGCTGGCCCCAAGGTACCAAGTCTTTTTTTTTTTCTTTTTTAAGATTTATTCTTTTACTTGAGAGGCCAGACAGAAAGAGGGAAAGATGGAGAGAGAGGTGTTCCATCTGCTGGTTCACTCCTCAAATGGCTGCCAAAGCCGATCCGAAGCCAGGAGCCAGAAGCCTCCTCCGGGTCCTCCACTTAGGTGCAGGAACCCAAGCCCTTGGGGCCAGCCATCTTCTACTGCTTTCCCAGGCCATCAGCAGAGAGCTGGGTCAAAAGTGCAGCAGCCAGGGCTCAAACTAGCATCCAGATGGGATTCCAGCGCCCCAGACGGATGCTTGGCCCACTACCCCACAGCGCCTGCCTCGTGCTCCCGTCTTAACACCACTTAGCTACATGCTTTCATGAGTTGTGGCCACCCGGGGCTCATTTTACTTCTCAGGGAGAGGATAGGTAGACCAGATGAGCTCGAAGACGCTATGAGCCTTTATGTCAAAGCCAAGCCCCTTATTTTGTGTCCCAGGACACTTTCTGTTGCTATGACAAAATATCTGAGGCTGGGTAATTTGTAAGGCAAAGACGCTTACGTGGCCCATGAATCTGGCGG
Organism: Sylvilagus floridanus; assembly: GCA_949820135.1. Classification (NCBI taxonomy): domain Eukaryota; kingdom Metazoa; phylum Chordata; class Mammalia; order Lagomorpha; family Leporidae; genus Sylvilagus; species Sylvilagus floridanus. Next base: position 61,818,455 of record OX463235.1, read on the forward strand.
CTGAAGCTCCAAACAGCATGGCACCCGTGTCCTGATGAGGGCCCCTTGCCTAGAAATGGAGCAGGAATGGGATGTATACAGAAGGCACCAGCTTGTAGGGTGGCCTCACTGGGTAAGAATCCTCTCTCTGGAGCACTCAGTCTAGGGTGGGAGTGGGGGTGTCCCATTAACCCTTTCCTGGAGCAGGGCCCCCCTATGTCTTTACCACCTGCTGCCAGTCCTCACATCTTAAAGGTTCCAGCCCCCAACACTGCTATGCTGGGACCAAGCTCCAGAACGTGTACCTTTGGGAGACATGCTTACGCCATAGCAAAACTACAGCATTAAGTGAAGACAGGGCTTTTGGAAATGTATGGGTTTGCCCCAGGTCACAAGCCTGACCATCAGCAGAGCCAGGCTGAAACCAGGTCTCCTGATGCCTGTGTACAACCCCCTCCCACCCTGTATTCTTCTGTGGTCTCCTTGGGTTAGAAGCCGTGTTTCTAGGGGATCAGCACTGTGGTGCAGCAGGTTAAGCTGCCTCCGGCAGTGCCAGGTCTCAGCGGCTCCACTTCCAATTGGCTCCAGGCTAATGGCCTGGGAAAGCAGCCAAAGATGGCCCAAGTGCTTGGGCCCCTGCTAATGTTGGGGGAGACTTGGATGGAGCTCCAGGCTCCTGGCTTCAGCCGGGCCCAGCCTTGGACTCTGTTAACAGCCATTTGGGGAGTGAATCAGCAGATGGAAGATCTTTGTCTCTCCCTCTCTATGTGTAACTGTCTTTCAAATAAATAAACAAACCTCAAAAAATATTTAGTCTTGGCCGGCGCCGTGGCTCAACAGGCTAATCCTCCGCCTTGCGGCGCCAGCACACCGGGTTCTAGTCCCGATCAGGGCACTGGATTCTGTCCCGGTTGCCCCTCTTCCAGGCCAGCCCTCTGCTGTGGCCCAGGAGTGCAGTGGAGGATGGCCCAGGTGCTTGGGCCCTGCACCCCATGGGAGACCAGGATAAGCACCTAGCACCTGGCTCCTGCCATCGGATGAGCGCGGTGCGCCGGCCGCAGCGCGCCATCCGCGGCAGCCATTGGAGGGTGAACCAACGGCAAAGGAAGACCTTTCTCTCTGTCTCTCTCTGTCACTGTCCACTCTGCCTGTCAAAAAATAAATAAATAAATAAAATAAAATAAAATAAAAATATTTAGTCTTTATACATGCAGCTGAGAGATTACAGCCACACAGAAACCTCCTATCCACCAATGGCACGTCTTCCCAAAGGAAGCCTCAGCCACTCTGACACACAGGCTCTCGGGCTCTGAGACAAGAGAACCAGAGGGTGATGAAGTGCAGGCTCTTCAGGGGCTGGCTGCCGAGACACAGGCTGCGAATGCCACTCCGGGGATGCATTACTGAAGGCTGCGCGTGCAGAACACAGGAGGCGATTATTCTGGTCTGCCTGGCACCGGGTCCTCCTGGCAGGAGAGCTGCCCGCAGGCTTGGAAGGAGTTCAGCGGAAAGTTCACTGAGAAAGCCAGATGGAGAAGGAACAGGACTGGCAGTGTGGCTCAGCTGTCGTCCACCAGACCGAGGCTCGTCTCTGCGTCTTCCTTATCCTGGAGGACGTGAGGAGGCGGTGTTGCGGTGGGCGGAAGAGGAAGAGACTTCAGATGGCGGTGTAAAGCAATCTGGGCAGCTTCCTGCTTGCATGGAAGCTGCTGTCTGCTAACTCTGCAGACTCTGGAGCTGCCTTCCCCGCGGGGCCTGGAGGGGCTATGAAGCCCGGGTAACCGGACTCTTGCTGAGACAAAACAGGGCCAGGGCAGGAAGGCAGATCCGTGTGCCCCACTTCAGGGGCTGGCCTGGCCTCTGTCTCCCAGATTCGGCCGGCGGGAAACACTCTTAGGGGAGAACCCGAAGGGTCTCCCCTCTCCTGTGCGGGGCTGGCTCTCTTAGTGGAACTGTCCAGGCAAATCTGCTCCCCGACGCTCCTAGATCAGGTGACGTCAGGTTACAATAATATCAAGGGCAGTTGTGCTGGATGGCTGAGTCACCAGGACTGAAGGTGCGTAGGTGGCCACGAAGTGGGTCCCACACATTTCCCAGGGCACTGCAGGGGGCGGGAGCAGGCTGGGGAGCCTGTGGAGGGCCGTGTGAACCCCCGGGCCCTAGCCCGCCTCCACCTGCTGGCGTTTCCAGGCCGGGGGTGGGGGGGCCCTTCTGCCTCCCTGCGTCTTGCTGGCTGCCTCGGTGAGTCACGAAGGCCCGCCGAGCTCTGCGTGGGCCCCTGGCACCCGGCTGCACGCCTCCCTCCTCTGGTCCCGCCCAGGAGCTCGTGTCCTGGGCTCAGTGACGCCTCATCTCAGGCCTGGTTACCTGGTGAGCAGAGCCGCGCAGGAGCCGCGCCAGGTGGAGGTGCAGTGTGCAGCACGGGAGAGAAAGGAGTCTTCTGGGGCTGTTATCGGTGACAGAGGCACCATGGCGGGCTGGAAGCCAAGTCGTCCCAGGACCACTGGCCACAGAAACCCTGCCCTGGCCACCTGTGCGTGCGGACAGCTAGAGCCCCAGGGATTTCAGAGCAGCTGTCAGAGGTTGGGGGACACCCCCACATTGAAGTCACGCCAGACCCTTGGCGCTTCACAGACCCTTCTGCTGCGCGGGTTGCCTTCTTCCACTATTTTAATGGATTTTTTTTTTTTTTGTACTACAGAACCTTTTTTTTTTTTTTTTTTTTTTTTGGACAGGCAGAGTTAGAGAGAGAGAGAGAGGGAGAGAGACAGAAAGGTCTTCCTTCCGTAGGTTCACCCCCCAAATGGCTGCTACAGAGCCAGGAGCCAGGTGCTTCTCCTGGTCTCCCATGCGGGTGCAGGGCCCAAGGACCTGGGCCATCCTCCTCTGCACTCCCGGGCCACAGCAGAGAGCTGGACTGGAAGAGGAGCAACCAGGACAGAATCCGGCACCCCAACCGGGACTAGAACCTGGAGTACTGGCGGTGCAGGCGGAGGATTAGCCTAGTGAGCTGCGGCGCCAGCCATTACAGAACCTTAAAAAAAAAATTTTTATTTGTTTACATGAGAGGTAGAGTTTCAGAGAGAGGGTGAGAGACAGAGAAAGAATCCATCCACTGGTTCACTCCTCAAATGGCTGTAACGGCCGGAGCTGAGCTGATCCAAAGCCAGGAGCCAGGAGCCAGGAGCTTCTTCCACGTCTTCCATGATGGTGCAGGGGTCCAAGCACTGGGGCTATCTTCCACAGCTTTCCCAGGCCATCTGCAGGGAGCCGGATGGGAAGTGGAGCAGCTAGGACACAAACCTGCGTCCATATGAGACGCTGGCGCCCCAGGCGGATGCTAAGCCTACAAAGCCAAGGTGCCAGCCCCCCCCCAGGGGGGCCTTCTTGGTGCATGCCCCGCCCCTCCTCACTCCTCCAGGCCGGTGGGGGGCGGGCGATGCCGCTTGGTGCAGGGGATCAGAGCCGAGGCAGGCGCCCTCCCGCGGTTCTGATTCAGGAAGGCAGGCAGGGCCTAGGACTGCATTTGGGTCAAACATCCAGGGGAATTCGCAGACAGGCGCTTCCTGGACTCCACTGTGAGAGCCCTGGTGTTGTGGCTGAGCGCACAGCCTCCAAAGGCAAACCCGAATTAAGTCTGGCGCTGCCATTTAGCTGCTGAAGGACCTCTCGGCCTCACTACCCTCAGCTGCAGAGTGGGAATGCTGACGTTGCCGTCTTGATTTACACGTGGGCCCCGCGGACTGCCCGGGAGCGTGAGCACTGCCCACGTGTGAGTTATTACTCCGGCCCACGAGACTGTGGCTCTGACTCAGAGGGGAGAGGATGCGGGGGCTTTGGAGATGATCTCCTCATTCTTCTGCCTCCCCCAGGGGATGACCCTGTCTGCCCACCCCAAAAATGGATGAAGATCCTCTGTCTGGCCATTTTATCATGGAGCAAAGAAATGCAGGCCTCTCCCCTTAGCACCTTCTGGCCCGCCAGCCTGAGTGCTGGAAGTGCCTGCCACAGCTTGGTGTCTTCCGGGGGCTCTGAAAAGGAAACCGAAGGCTGTCTGTGAACAGGACTCACCGGACAGGGCGCTGAGGGAACGGGCTGGGCCCCTGCTGGGAACCTGGTAAGGAAGACGAGGTTGTCCACAAGGGGGGCTGTCGGCAGCCGGGCCCCACCCGAGTGCTGGCTGCTCAGGCCCAGGCTGCCCTGGCTTACACAGAGGGAGCTAGCGTGGCCTGGCCTGGCCTGGTCAGGCCAGTGTTTGCCTCCTGCAGGAGACTTAAAGACCCAGAATATAGATTATGTCCAGAAAAGAGCTGACAGACTGAGCAGAGTGATGGCCGGGGGAGACGGGGTCACGAGGGCTGGCGACTGCGTCTGTGAGGGGCTCGTGGTTCCCGGTGGAGGCGGGGTCCCTCTGGGCTGCAGCCAGTTCCCTTCTGCGCAGCTGGTGTCCTGTGGTCTCGCGAGCACCTTCTATCTGAGGGCACCCGCAAGTTGTCAGAGTCCCGCGGGACACGTGATTCTGTGGGGACCGCCCCACTCGGCGTGGAGAGGTTGGCTGCCATTCCCACTGTCACACACAGGGATGTCGGTGGTGGTCAGGCCATCTTCAGCCACCAGCACTTCTGCTAAGAGCGCCCCCACTTTGCTTTGGGGAACCCCCTTCCCCTCTGGGTTGTCCTGAGGGACTTCCCTCCAGTGTCCTCCACCCTCTCTTGGTCTAAGGCTGATCATATGACCTGGGTAAGGCCAAGCAGACTCTTCCTAGGATCTCAGTCTTGCCAGGGGTGACAGTAATTTAAAGGAGTTGGGGCTTCCCATGTGACTCAGCAACTCCACTTCTAGGTATGTACACGGAAGAATTGAAAGCATGGGTTTGTCCAGAGATTTGCACACCCACATTCAGAGCAGCCGCATTCACAACAGTCGAACAGCAGAAGCAACTCAAATGTCCATTAACAGACGAAGGGATAAAGGGTGATCAATACGCACCGGGGAATCTTGTGATGAACCTTGAAGCCATGCTAAGTGAAATAAGCCAGCCATAAAAGGACGAATATTATGGTTCCACTTACATGAGACATCTAGACTAGTGAGATTCCTGGATACAGAAAGCAGAATAGAGGCTTAGAAGAGGAGGAAACAGAGTTGTTGGTTAATAGGCATGGCGTTTGCATTTGGGATAATTAAAAAGTTCTGGAAATGGATAGTAGTGACATTGACACAACTTTGGAAATGCAATTAAAGCCACTGAGTTGCACACTTAGAAAAGGGTAAAGTGGCACACTTGATGTTATGTATATTTTACAATTTCAAAAATACAAACAGGGTGGACAGGAAGAGTTTAAAAAAAACAAAACAAACTGGTTGAGGCTGATTCGCCCCCGAAGAGACTTTCCGTTTGTTTCTGTAACCCGGACACTCAGGTTTCCCTTATTCCTGCTCTAGGTTGGAATCTTGGCTTCACCTCGCGCCAGCCCTGTGACCCTGAGCAAGCTGCTTCGCGTCTTTGTGCCTCTGCTCTCTTATCTGTGAGTAAGGATGATAGCCACCAGTGCACAGAGTGGCTGGGTTCCAGGGAAGATGCATGTTGTGTGCTTGGCACAGAGACACGTGCCCAGGACGCGTGGATAGATGGGAGGCGCCTTGTTCCGAGGCTCGGCAAGGAGCTTCTGGGGGCTAAACCCACATTCACGCCACGGTCAGCCACAGGACTCCTCCAGGCTTGAGGGCAGCGGAAGTGGGTGAGGAGGTCCTGGCTCCCAGGGGACCAGAGAGTTCCTCTATCAGCTCTTTTGACATCCTGTCTCTGAGGCTTTCTCAGTCGAGAAAGCTCTTTGCTCCCAACCATTCTTGTTCAGCCATGAAGATACTTGTGCGGGGGAGAGTTTGTTTCAACAGGAAATGGTAGAGGGGAGTCAGGGAAACCCTACACCCAAAGGTGCCCTTGAATCAACTTTCTTGGAGCTTTTCTTGAGCTACGGCTTCCCACAGTAATGGATTTTTATAAACCCTGACTTGGTCCCTGGCACATAGTAAGGACTCCAGAAGTCTAATTGTCATCATTGTGGTGACTGATGGCCCAGTGATGTGACTGCAAGGCTCTGTGAATGGCCATCAACCCCCATCCACTCCAAATGCTGCCCCTGCCAGCTCCTGGGGTCTGAGATTCCTCTAAGACGACACAAATCCCTGTCTTTCCTAGTTAGAGACGTGGCTGATGGTGCCAAGCAAAGGAGGAAGGGAGGGAGGTGGGAAAAGCATTGCCTTGGAGCTGGAGCAGAGTTGGCTGGGGACCCTGGGGGCTGCCCTCCAGTTTCTGAGCTATGTACCCTCTTCCTAAAACCCCGTGCATGTTCCCAGCATCCCTAGTTTCTGAAGATGGTCTAAGCTGAGAAGTAGCCAGGGCATTGGGTAACAGAGAGGAGAATCCCTCAGCCCCCTTGGGGGGAAAGGCAGGAGACTGGGGAAGAGTCTGTTAGCTGGAGGCCCCAGCATCACTTAGGTTCTGGATCCCCTGGTGTCCTGATCAGTGGACATCCAAGCACTTGCCAGAAAGACAAAGACAGGTAGAGCAGAGTTCCTGCTGTGCAGGGTTCCAGAGAGTTCACTGTGCCTGCACCATAACTGGAGCCCTTCCTGTTTTCAGCCACGGTGCGCGGACAGCGCCCAGCAGGCCTGCCCAGTTCATGCCCCTTGGTAGCTCACACCAGTGGGCCCAGAGCCAGCAAGTACCTGCAGCAGCCTGCTCCCTCCAGTGCTGCCTGGAGAGCTGAGCCCCCGTTTCCCCCAGGGCCATTTTGGTTACACTGCCTTCTGTGGGCTTTTCCTCCTTTCTTGACTCACTTCCCACCTGTGACTCCCAGGACCACCTTCTGCATGAAGGCTCGCGTCCACGTCCTCGCTCAAGCTGTGTCTGCAGGAATCTGATCTAAGGTAGACTCCTCATCTACATTCAGGGTGATGCATTCGAAATCAAGACCAAGACAGGAGCAGGAGGTGGCACACACAACCCTCCCCCAGGTGGTGACCTTTGACCTGAGTCTAAAGGCTGAGAAGTTTGGCTGAAGGTCTCTTCCTCCCTCTGTTGCCAACCCAGCGCCTCCAAGATCCCTGAGAGCTGGCACGACTTCCGTCCACAACCCACAGGGGAAAGCAGGCCCTAACGGATCCGGACAGAGGGCAGGCCCACCCCTCACCCCCGCGCACCCCACAATAGTAGCCTTCATTCAGCGTTTCCTCTGGGCTAAAGTACTTTACATGTGTTAAGTCCTTTCTTCCTCCCAGTACCACAATAGCATTATTATCTTCATTGAGCAGATGAGGGCACTGAGGCAGAGAGAGGCGGAGGAGGCAGCCCAAGATGACCACACGCTGCAGAGTGGTGGCAGGGAGCCCTTTAGGCCTCCTGAGCCAGGGCAGCAAGCTGCCCGTTCCCACACTTGGGGTTCTCTGGGCCTGTGTGGAGGGAGAGGCACCGGAAGAGGCCCCTGTGGGAGTGCAGCTTGAGGGAAGGCAAAAGCCTGGGTGGTAAGAGTATGCGTAACACAGAGGCCGCTACTGCGCCCCTCCTGTGTCCGGGGCCTGGGGCTCCACCTGTGGCTTCGCTCTCACCCGCTCTGGGAAGAGGCAGGCGTCATTGACGCCGACCCTGAGAGAAGGAGTTCATTCATGTCTCTAACCGTCTGTTCCCTCCCCCATTCCCAGAGCTCACACGGAGCCCTTGTCCCTGATGCCCCGTGAGACCAGCGCTGCCTTGGCCAAGGCCCCTGGGAAGACGGCCTTTGCGGCCGCGCTCAGGCCCACACCTGGGTGTCCGCCTGAGTGTCCTCCTCTGTCCTCCCGGGATCAGCCCGTGCTGCCTGCCGAGCACCGCCGTCAGTGCCCACCCCGAGGACTGGCACCCTGGCGGGGCAAGACCCCCAGCCTGCACGTGCCCGAGGCCTGGGGAGACCCCAGCACCTGAGCAGCAGCTCAGCCCTCACCCTGCCCCCTGCCCCCGCCCCAGGGCTCGGTGTCCAGGTGTCCATGCAGGAAGTCTGTTCTTCCTCCCAGGAAACTTGGCCTTGGACAGGGAGCATCCCAGAGTGTGATTTCCGCCCAGCTTTGTCTCCTGACCACTGTGCCATGGAAACGCCACCCTCTGCTCCCCTCCCGCTCCCGGCGCCACCTCAAGGCCACTTCCCATGTGACCTTCATGCTCCTGGGAGCAGAGCCGTTCCCACACGGGCCAGGCCAGGGCCGCCCCCTCTCCCTCCCACTCTCCGGAAGGGAAGCAGGTCTGTCACCAGGCCCCAGGATTGATTAATGGCCCCGCTTTCACTGATAATTCCAGCCCGAGGGCCGCAGCCCAAAGCTTTGAGTAAACAGTGATTTTCCTTAAACAAACATCCTCCCTGCATATTGGGTGACCCAGAGGCCAGCAGACCCCTGTGTACCCTGCTTCTCTCTGGGCCTCTACCCCATGGCAAGTGTGTGTGGGGACAACTTGGGGATCAGAATTCCCTGTGGGCCCATGGCTTCCACCCTTCCTTAGCCACAGCTGTTCTAGGCCCCCTTTAGCCTGGGGAAGCTCTGCCTCTGACCCCCATCCCCACTGGCCCCTACAGCTCCTTGTCAGGCCCTCGGGCTGACCGCTCTTGGTCTCTGCTACCACTGACCCTTTCCATGGCTCCAGCGACCCAAGCCAGACCAGACCCGCCTCCTGCTCTTCCTTCGTGATCTTGATCTGCTGCTCTTGGTCGTCCTCTTGGCTCTCCTGGACTTGAGAGAACAGACGTTCTGGTCTCTGATCTCCCACTCTGGCTTCTTAGTGTGTGTCCAGACCCACTCTCCTGCCTGTACCTTTGTGCCCCCCCCCCCCGTCCTGTGCCTCGCTTTGGGGAGGGGTGGTGGCTTGGGAGCCTGCACATTGCAGGATTGGATGCCTCTAGGACAGGTCCTGCAGAGGGCAGAGTCTTCTGCACCTGCTTGTTGACGACTCGACTATCGAGGGTCTCAGAACTGGAGGATGGAGCACTCTTGGGCCTGTGCTTCTCGGAGGGGAGGAGTGGGCCCGCCACCCGGTGGCCTCTGGTCCTAAATGGATCCCTGGCATCAGGTGCCGTGGTCATTGTAAGGCTGGATACTCTGGAGCACTGAATTTTTTTTTTCTTCTCCGTGTGAAATCTCCTTTCCTTTCTGCTGTTCAAACAGGAGGACTTGAAAGCCTTCCTGGGTCTTTGCTCAAAGGTCAAGGACAACTGAGGGAGTTGTGGAGAAGATAAACAGAGATTTGCTGGGATGGGCAAACTACCCCAGGGGAGCAAGTGCCCAGTGTCGCCTGCTCTGAGACTAGACAGCTGCTTCAGCAGGGGAGGGGATGGGGGGCCCCCAGGACAGCATCCCCGGCCGCAGCTCCCGGCAGGGCTGTGGTGACAGCAGCACCCCCAGGAGGAGTGATCCCCACATTCATCAGCCTTGGGTTCCTGGCCCTCACAAAGACTCTAGCCCAGAGGCAAGGAGAATCCGTGAGAAGGACAGGGACATCTCTAGGCTAAGCCCTGGAGGCTGGTGGCTGACCCCATGACTTGGTGCGGTGCAGAATCTTGTACCATCTCACAAACCTAGAAAACCCAGGAATGGTGGGTGACATTTTCTGGGGGAAATGACACCCAGAGTCAGATATGAATTTCACTTCCAACGAATGGCACCTGAGTCTGCACCAAGGGTCATACCCCAACGACTGGAGGACTTGTCGTTGGCAGTGCCTGCCACAGCACTTCCTGTCTCTGTGCTGGACCTTTGCCTGTGCTGTGCCCACTGCCCAGTAGGTCCTTCCTCCCCATAATCACTTGCTGACTCCCAGCGGCTCTTTAACACCAGGCTCAGATGGTGCCTTCTGTGCAGGGAACTTCCCCACAGAGGCATAGCTGTGTGCTGCTTCTCCCTATGTTGTCATATATGTCTCTCTTTTTTCTGTTTATTGAGATATAAGTCACACACTATAACAGCACATTTTTGAAATGCACAGTTCACTGTTGTTTAGCATGTTCATAAAATTATGTAATCATTGGGCCGGCGCCGTGGCTCAACAGGCTAATCCTCCACCTTGCGGCGCCGGCACACCAGGTTCTAGTCCCGGTCGGGGCGCCAGATTCTGTCCCGGCTGCCCCTCTTCCAGGCCAGCTCTCTGCTGTGGCCCGGGGGAGTGCAGTGGAGGATGGCCCAGGTGCTTGGGCCCTGCACCCCATGGGAGACCAGGAGAAGCACCTGGCTCCTGCCATCGAATCAGCGCAGTGCTCCAGCCACAGCGCGCCAGCCACAGCGGCCATTGGAGGGTGAACCAACGGCAAAGGAAGACCTTTCTCTCTGTCTCTCACTGTCCACTCTGCCTGTCAAAAAAAAAAAAAAAAAAAAAGCGCAGAGGTGCTGGCACGTGAACCAGAACACTTGTGTGATGCCGGTGTCCAAGTGCTGCCTTAACCTGCTATGCGGACCACACTGTCCCTCTTGTTTTTATTTGAGAGGCAGAGAGACAGAAAGATAGACAAACAGGGTTCCCATCCACTGGTTTACTCCCCAGAACCCTACAACGGCCAGGGTTGGGCCCGGCCAAAGCTAGAAGCCAGAAACTCAATTATTATACAGGTCTCCCACGCAGGTGACAGGGACCCAAATACTCGAGTCATCACCTCCTGCCCCGTAAGGTGCCCATCAGCAGGAAGCTGACGTGAGGAGCAGAGGCAGGACGCCAAGCCAGGTACTCTGCTGTTGGAAGTGCATCTCAACTGCCAGGCCAAACGTGTCCCCCTGTACCATTCTATATGCTCAGCAACAGTGTATGAGGGTTACTGTTTCCCTGTGCCCTTTTCAACACCCGTCATCTTTTTTATTAGAGCCACTTATTCAGCGTGAAGTGGTATTTTGTTATGATTTCTCTCTAACAACCAGCAATGTTGAATGTCTTTTTTATGTTCTTCTTGGTCATTTGTATATGTTCTTTGGAGAAATGTCTGTTGGGGTCTTTTTTTTTTTTTTTTTTTTTGACAGGCAGAGTGGACAGTGAGAGAGAGAGAGACAGACAGAAAGGTCTTCCTTTTGCCGTTGGTTCACCCTCCAATGGCCGCCGCGGCCGGCGCGCTGCGGCCGGCGCACCGCGTTCCTCCGATGGCAGGAGCCAGGAGCCAGGTGCTTTTCCTGGTCTCCCATGGGGTGCAGGGCCCAAGCACCTGGGCCATCCTCCACTGCACTCCCGGGCCACAGCAGAGGGCTGGCCTGGAAGAGGGGCAACCGGGACAGAATCCGGCGCCCCGACCGGGACTAGAACCCGGTGTGCCGGCGCCGCAAGGCGGAGGATTAGCCTGTTGAGCCACGGCGCCGGCCATCTGTTGGGGTCTTTTGCATGCTTTTCGAGTGGTATTGTGTTTCCCGTGTTGAGTTGTATATGTGTACATTTCCACTAGCACACTTCCGTAGTGTCTTGTGACCCGTGTTTGCATTCTAAGTTCCCTATTAGTCTGTGACCAAGTGTGTGCAGGCTCTGTGCCTGGTTCAAATCCCTGCTCTCCTCGTGGGCACAGGGCCAGGTATGTGACAGTACTTGCTGAAGGCATGGAGCGTGGTAACCCAGCAGGCCCTTCAGGGTGTTCTGTGGTCTCCTCCAACGTAGTTCCTCCTCCTGTATTTGTAGGCTCCCTACATGTAGAGCCCCGAGGTGGGTCTGGGTCCTTCTTGGGAAGCAGGGGTTAAGGTCAGAGATCTGAGTTTTGCAATATACTGCTACACTGCCTCAGGCGGGGTTCCCACAACATGAACCTTCCTCTCGTGCCTGCTCTTTTTTTTATTTTTATTTTTTATTTTCCTTGTTTCTCTTTTCTCTGGTGGAGGTGTTGGGGAGGAACCAGGACAGACATCACCCTGTGTGAATGTTAAGTAACAGAAGAAAATCTCTCAGTTTGTGCCACGGAGATCCCAGACACCCTGGTCTTGAGGCCATGCCTAGTGGGTCTGTTAATCCTGCCGTGGCTGGTATACTGGGGACCTGCAGTTCGCTCCTTAGTGTCTGGCTTCCAGCTGGAATTGGCCAGCGGGACACCAGCTGGAGACTGGATGGAGGAGGGAGGCTGGGGCCGGTTAGTCCCTCCCAGCAGGGTCACTGCTTGGTCCCTCCACTGAAGGCCTCAGTCCCTGTTGGGAAGCCCCTCCACATAGCCCACTGGTCTCAGGTTCTGGCCCTCCCTCTGGCCTTCCAGCCCAGGAGTGCTGTGCGTGTGGCTGGTACCAGCCAGGGGTCCTGTATTCTCCACTCTGGCTTTCCTAGACCCGGCTTACCCCTTTGTAGAGCCCTCTATTCACTCACTTCCTCGAATTACCCAATTTGTGCTCCATGGCCTGCTGGACCTAGGCTCAGGCAGGCAGCTGGGGACTGTCAAGTACAGTAGCCAAGAGTCAGGGTATTGGTCTCAGACTGCCACACATGAGCTCCATTAATTTGGTCAAGTTACTTAAGTGGTCAAGCCTCAACTTCTTCATCTGCAAAGTGGACACCATACTAGTTCCCTTGGTAGAGTTGATGTGAGAAGGAAATGAAGCATTGGCTGTTAACCAGCACAGACCTAGGTGCCAACGGCTGGTGGATAGATTTGGCAGGATGATGAGAGCTTTGGGGACATCCGGGGGGTAAGCGACTCTTTTCCTTGCTCACTTGGCCCCATCCCACCTGAGGTTAGCTGCTGAAGAGCTGTTGGGTCAGTGGCTGAAACCGGGGCCGGGGCAGAACAAGTTAGGCAGCACCTGTCCCTCACTGCGGGAGGGCACGGACGTCTGAGAGAGGATCCCACACTCAGGGAGTCAGCCACAGAGTGGTGAGCCCGAGGGGCTCCAGGGAGTCAGGGCCAGAGAGGATCCATGGACCTGGGATAGCTGAAGACTTGACCAGCCAGATGCTTGAGCCTGCTGCGCTGGGGCAGTGGTATGGATTTATTCTGCTGGGTTCAGGGATCGGGGGGCAGAGCTGTAGCAGAAAATGATGTTGTTCCCAGTCCTAGATCCTGTGCAGTTCCCAGCTGGTACAAGTGAACCGCATTCGGATTCATCCTGGAGGCTGCCTGGATTAGGACAGAAAGTGCGCTGGCTCTGGGGGCTGCCAAGACCTGCTGGCTGGCTGGGGCCCCAGGCAGGTCACATGACCCCTCGGAACCTTGATTTCATCATTTGTGTTGAACACACACAGCAGCATGGCCCAAAGGGAGTGTGGTCACTTGAACTTTAAAAGAGAAACCAAGCAATGCAGGGAGAGTAAGAGGGAGGGGTGGGAGCCAGGAGTGCTTCCGCTGAGCTGACGGCCTGGTGAGGGCATCGAGGATGGAAACTCATCCAGGGCAGAGGCTGGGGGTCCGGTCGGTCGGGAGTCCACCCTGCAGCGGGAGGAGCAGAGTGGCTGCTGTGAGGCAGCGGGAATGCGACTGGAGACACTGGTGACATCCCATCCCACCCCCCTTTCCTGCTGTGCTCCCGGGCTGGGCAGTGGGCAGGTGTGCTGGGCAGACAGGAGGCTTGGAGACCAAGAGCCAGCAGCACAGTGGAGCTCCAGACTGCTCATTCTTTCATGTGCTCAACAACATCCAAGGGACGCTCTTCTTTGCCTGTGACATTTCAGCTCTGTGTCAGACGCAGGGAGGAGGCACAGCAGGAGATGGCTCGAGATCCTGGCCTTAGATGTGATCTCTCGGATGTGGGTACGCCGGGCTCACTTGGAAAGGCCCAGGGCTATCTAGTGAGTGCTGTGATCCGGGCACATGACTCGTGTTTCTTGGACCTTTCTCTAATCCGTAGGGAGAGTGACTCCACTTCCTCACGGGGCTGATTGGGGGAGTAAGCATGTGTGAGATTACAATGGAAAATACTTGACATTCTCCCCATGCCTTACTGATACTTGTTCATGTACGCACATAATCCTAATGAGTAAGTGGAAGTTTTCCTAAGGAGACACTTCTACGTGTGCCCTAGGAGGCATTTTTACTGAATTTCCTGTAATAGCCAAATATGGAAAACTGTGTCCAGTATCTGTCTTAGTCTGTTCAGGCTACTGTAGCAAAATATTGTTGATCAACAACAGAGTTCGTTACTCAGGGTTCTGGAGGCTGGAAAGACCATGGCCAAGGGGCCGGCTGACTCGGTGTTGGGTAAGAACTTGCTCTCTGCTTCGTGCTGTGTCTTCCCGTGGCGGACAGGGAACAAGCTCCCTGGGCCTCACTCGAGAGGGTGCTAACCTCAGGCCAGGTCTTCCCCGTGTGTGATGGGGACCCACGCGCTGGGGCTATCACCTGCCTCTCCCCAGAGTGCATGTGCACATATTCACAGGAAGCTGGGGTCTGTAACAGAGCTAGGAGTCAAACCCAGAGATTCCGAAATGGGATGTGGATGTCCCAGCCTGGTGTCTTAGCTGCCAGGCCAAAGACTGTGTTGCTTAATTCAAGAGTACCTGCTACATCTGCAGTATCAGCTGACTTGGGGAAGGGCTTTGTTGTTTTTTTTTTTTTTTTTTTCATTTCTCTGGGTTTCAGTTTACTTCTTTGCAAAATGAGAGCTTTACACTAAGAGATGTTTCATGCTCTTTCCACTCATCTTTTACTGTGAGAAAAATATATATCATAACATTGATGATTTTAACCATTGTCAGCATTCAGTTCTGTGATACCACATTCCTGTTGTTGTATAACCATCACCATCTTCTGTCTCCAGAACTTTTTCATCATCTCCAGGGAAAATCTAGACTCATTAAGCAATAACTAGCTGTCTCCTCCACGCTCCACTGTGCCCCTGGTAACTGCTATTCCACTTTCTGTCTGAACTGAACTCTTCTGGACTCCTCGAAAACGTGGAATCATACAGTATCTCATCTCCTATGTCTGGTTCATTTTACTTAGCATGTTTTCAAGGTTCACGTATGTTGTCGTGCGAAACAGAATCGCTTCCTTTTTCACAGACTGCTATTCCGGGGTGTGTAGATGCCTCACTGTGTTTATCCATTCCTTGTCCGTGGACAGTGGGTTGCTCCCACCCTACCTGTTGGGAATAAAGCTGCAGCATCTGTAGTCTTTGGTCCTTGTTCCTGGCAGGCCTGACCTCACCTGTGCTAGGGACCACTCAGCCCAGGAGCACAGCCCAGGAGAGGCCATGTGGGGGTCCTGGCAAGCCTGTGTGCAGACCACTGTGGCCCTGGGGTTTCCCGGAGCTCTGTGACCCTGGGGGTGGGTGAGCAGGCACAGAGGCTGGAGGTTCTCGGTTAGAAAACCGTGAGCGCGCTCACCCATTGCTGTCAGCTTCCTTAACTGCAGGCCACGGTTTCGAGACAGCATCTGTCTCTCAGACCTTTGCTCCCATCAATCACTCACCTTTCTTTTGTCACCTGGAGGATTTTGTTTTTCTGCTCTGATCCTGTAAATAATTGTGCCTACAGCAGACTGAACAAAGCCAAGGGAAAAAACAAGCCAGCAGCCCAGCGTCCAGCCATGCTGACTGCTGCCATTCATTGAGTGCGGCCTGGGGCCTGGAACCTGGGGCCTGGGACCCTGGGCCATTCAGGGAAGGGGCATTCGGGCTCAGCTCTGATTTGGCTGTACCCAGAGCCCATTTCACCTCATCTCCATTCCTTCACTTGATGTGTGCACTTATTTTTTCCAGCATGGAAAGTACTTGTTTGCTTTTCCCAGCTCCCCTTGCAAATGTAGTCATTTGGTTGTTTTAGGAACAAATGCACTATTTATAATGTCGTTTACTCATCAGATGATCACGGTGAGTTATTAAAAGTGGCTTTCTTCAGGATCATCATTTCTGCCTCACACGCTGGGGCGGTTTGGGCACGATCCATGCTCCCAGGGCTTGTCTGCAGGGGGCTCAGCCAGGGCTGAAGTCCCACGTGTTTTCTAGAGGCTGCTCGTTGGGGAAGGAGTCCAAGGTTTGCACTATGGAAAACAAAAGTACAGTTAAACCTGCACTCTCAGTGTGAAAAGCATCACTGATAACACATATACATGTTTTGTGATTTTTATAAAAGATGTATTTATTTGAAAGTCAGAGTTACAGAGTGAGAGACAGAGAGATCTTCCATCGCTGGTTCACTCCCCAAATGACCACAATGGCTGGGGCTGGGGCTGGACCAGCTGAAGCCAGCAGCTCAGAGCTTCTTCCAGGTCTCCCACACCCCATGGGGGCCCATGCATTTGGGCTGTTTTCTGCTGCTTTTCCAGGCCATCTTCAGCACTTGAACCAGTGCCCATATAGGATGCCAACCTTGCAGTGGTTGTGCTGTGCCGCAGCGCCAGCCCCGTGTGTTCTGTGATTTGCTGCAGGAGTCTTTGATTGGTGTCCAGTGGTGGAAGCCAGGGATGCTGCTCAGCACCCCCAGGGCACAGGACAGCCCTCCACCAGTTAATAGTGCCAAGGCCGAGAAGCCCTGGTCCACATAATTCCAGTTCCCTGTTGTTGAACGTACACTTTGGGCTAGCTTTCTTGTTCTGTACCGCACTGCGATAAATGTGTCAATTTTAGGCAGAAATTGAGCAATGATCCTGGCAAGCTTCGGGGAGAGAAATCTGGCAATGGGTGCAAGAGGAGCAAGAGGTGTCGGGAGAGGACAGGAGTGACCGTCCTTGCATCCAGCCCTGGACTGCTGGGTAGGAGGCAACATCTGGAACACATGGCCTTTAAGACCTCGTGCACCACCTACAGCCCCTCTGGCAAGGATGTGACGCACAGAGCTCCTGTGTCACCACTGGCACATCAGATGGGCAATGATCCTGGGGCTGCCAAGGTGCAGGGCTCACCTCATCAGTCTCAAGAGCTGTCCAGGCGGGACAAAGCAGGGAATTTAAGGGCCTGTGTATAAGCCCCCAGGGCGAGTGGGGGGATGTCTTCTCTGCTCTTGTCTCCAGATTATGAACCGAAGGTTTTTTTGGGATTGGATACCAAGGACACCTGTTTCAAAGCCTACTCCTTTGCTGTTAATGAGCGTAGGGTCCTCGGGATGCCAGAGGTTTGACTGGCAGGGTCAGGAAGCCCCCAGAGGTCAGGCTTGGACGGTCACCTCACTGAACCCCAATCCAGGCGTCCTTCCAGGAGGATGGCCTGCTGGCCTGCCCATGTCCACCAGTGTGATGTAGGGTGGCTCTCTGCTCCACACACTGGCACTGTCAGGAGCCTCTTGGGATTTATTTTGTCCAGCCTTCTCTGTGGCAGGCCCTGGGGGGAAATGATGAGTGGTACAGATGGAGCCTTCCCTCCATGAGGAGACAGGCCATAAACAAGGAGGCAAATCTCGTAAGATGGGGGTGATGGTGGGGTGAAGCCAGGGATGAAGCCAAGGAGACTGACATGAGCAACAGGGTCAGGCAAGTTCTCCACAGAGAAGGCTTTGGAGTCACAATCCAAGTGATGATAAGCAGAAGGCAAGGGATTTCCAAGCAGAAAGAACAGCAGGTGCAAAAGCCCTGAGGTGGGCAGGGACAGGCTCACTTGAGGGCAAGGAAGACACATTTTAAAGTTGTAACGAATTAATTGTATTTGAGAGGAGGAGGGAGAGGGCAAGCTTCTTTATCTGCTCTTCACTCACAAATACTCCCAGTGGTCAGGACTGGGTCAGGTTGAAGTAGGAGCCACGAACTCCTCCTGGCTCTCGCATGTCCTCGAGCCATCACCTGCTGACCTCAAGGATGTGCAGTAGCAGGAAGCTGGAATCAGGAGGGGAGCTTGAACTTGAACTCAGGTACTCTGAAGTGAGATGTGTATGTCCCACGTAGCACCTTGACCGCTGTGCCAAATGCCCACCTCTTACATTTTGAACAGAAGGCTCAACCAGCTTGCCCAGTGCTGCCTTTTTGAGACAAGGTGGCAAGGCCAAGAGAGCAACCGACTTGTCCGGTGCTTGTTAGCTGGATCGCCCCCTCTCTGGGGCAGTACTGTTTCTACCAGGCCCCCCTGCAAATGTCCCTCTATCTTCAACTGCCCACTCCTACAGGGACAGCCTCAGAGAGGTGGCTTGTGCCAGGGCTCTCCTGGTCAGCAGCTGGGCCTCCGATCTTGGCCCCCGATTTCCCGGTGTCTGTGAGCTTGGCAGCTGCTTGTCCTCTCTCTTCTAGGAAACGGAGATGGTAATAGCATCTCTCTTTAAGATCCTCTTAATAGCACTTGGCACAAAAGCAAGTACCTGATAAATGTTACTGTTATTTTATGGGCCACTAGGAAGCCAGCTTGAGTCAATCCACAGAGTATTGAGGGGAAATTTATTTCCTCCCAATTTCCCTCAACGGAACTTAGGCGGAGAGAGTCACTTAGCAAGGCTCTGCCCAGCAACCCAACAGTAGCGTGGGTGGAGGCAGCCCTGTGTTGCCACACTGCTTTTGTGTGTGTGTGTGTGCACACGTGCGTGTGGCTGGAATCCCAGAAGGCCCAGCAAACTCTCCCTGCCCCCATCTTAGCCAGTCCTCCCAGAGAGACAGAAGGGCAAGACCCCTTCTGGGCTGGGGTCCATCTCTGGGAAGGTGCAAGACAGCTGAAGTCCCTCCCTTAAGGGGGGGTTGGGGGGCTGAACTCTAGCTGCGCAGCTCCCACCCAAGGGAGAGGGGCTGGGAGTCATGATGGCGTCAGCTGGGTGAGGGGCCCCCTCCTTGTCAGCCCAACTCCCTGGAGAGCTTCTGGCCCTCCCATCCGCCCCCTAGGCCCAGACCCTCCTGCCTGCCCGCTGTGCTCTCCGGCTTGTCCTCTGCCCCCCTGCCCCTCTTCCAGGCGCCATGGCTCACAAAAGGCCAGGGAGCTCCCCCCCCCCCACATTGGGATTCTACAGCGCTGTTCTTCCAGTACCTGGGAGGTGGAGGCGGCAGGTGCTCCGGGCCACTGCTGGGTGGCCTTGGTGGAAAGCAGAGGACGCCCAAGGGCCGTGTCACCAGCAGTTGACCTCCTGGGGCTTTGGACTGTCCAGCAGTTTGCTGCTTCCTTAACTTTGAAAAGGCTCCAGGCTGAGGTAGAAGCCCATAGGGGTGGATGAATCTCCCCCAGGCTGGGTGTTAACCAGGAATGCTAACCAGGAATTCACCAAGGACAGTTTAAGCTCTGGACCGGGAACTCTAGCCCTCAGGGCAGACAAAACAGTGCGTGGCCTGATTGTAATGAGCTGCAGGAGGCATGGCCTGACTCTGGAGGGACTCCTTTTGCCCATCCGCTCAATGGGCTCACACTCACTACTTCCACATTGCTGGCATCTCTCGCCCACTCACCCCACAGGAAGGAGACGTACATGTGGAGCATGCTGTCAGCAGGTCGCTCACTGCTCACACACCGCCACTCACCCAGCAATGCCATCCAGAACAGACTCATGGAGACAGCGGTGTGCTCCACTCACAACTGCACTGCTGACCCAGATGGCCAGGATGGCCACACGGGATGGGCCTGACCCCACCCCACCCTGATTCGCACCCACTGGGGACCAGTCTGGGCATGGGCACTACGGCACCTAACACACGAATGAATAGCTTTTATGTTGGTGCAGCAAGTGAGGGCCATCTCAGGTGCTGATGGCACTTGGGGTCACTTCAGTCCTCCCAGCTGCCTGGGGTCGGGCTGTTCGCCATGATCTGGCTAGACTAGCAGAGCAAGTTTGCTTTTTTTATTTTTAAAAAATTTTTATTTATTAAAGAGGAGAGAGAGAGCTCTCCCATTTGTTGGTTCATTCCCCCAAATGGCCACAATGGCCAGGGCTGAGTCGGGTTCATTCCCCAATTGGCCAAGCCAGGAAGGAGCTGGGAACTCAGTCCGGGTCTTCCACACCTGTGGCGGGCATCCGGCTACTGGTGGCATTACCCGCTGCCTCCTGCGTGCATTGGGAGGAAGAGGAGTCAGGAGCAGAGCCGGCACCTGAGCCCAGGCACTCCGGTGTGGGGTGCTGGTACCCCAAGTGGCCTCCTCACTGCCGTGCCAGGTGTCCGCCCTGTCCTGCCTTGTAGATGGGAAGACAGGGGCTTGGATAAGTTCTGTGATCTTTCCCAGGGCAAGGAGCTGAGCTGGTCCCAGGGACCCTTTATGCTCAAAGGAGAGTGCAGCTCCAGAGCCAACCCCCTCTTTTCACAGAGTGGGGGGCTCAGAGCCCCAACCAGAACCTCTCGCATTCTTCAGGGGGTATTGAAGGGCTGCCAGAGCAAACAGAAAGTGAATTGGACTACCATGCACTGCGCTGATTGCATGGACAGTCATGTGCCGATATCACACGTGCTGGTCAGCTGGACAGCCCCAGGCTACCTGGCAGCCCAGACCAGGTGACCTGCTGTGCTGCTCTGTACACCAGAGTTGCAAAGGGCAGAGGTCATCTAGGAATCTCTGTCCCCACCCCCACCCCCGCATTATTTAGAACCCTCTCTCCCTTAGCAGCTTCCTTCTACCTGCTTCCAGGGTGGTTATCACTAGAGATAGTCTCCCCCAGGGAGGCCCCAGCCACACCTGGGCTCCAAGGAAAGAAATGCCCCTGGTGCCACCTCACAGGTGTCGGGGCTGGGCATTTGCTAATGATTTTAAGCAGAGCTCCTGGTGGCCTGTGGGGTGGCACCAAAGGAAAACCATGAGGGGTGACCCAAATGGAATGGGCTCCTGGAGGGGGGCGCTCCCACCTGCTGTGGGCTGACTTGTGTGCCCCCAGAATGGCCTTGCTGAGGTCCCCGCTCCCAGCTCCCCAGAATGCACCCTTATTTGGAAATACAGTCTCTGCCTGGGGCTGAACTGAAGTTGAGTCAGATGGGTCCGAATCCATGGAACTGCTGCCCCGCCAAAGAGGAGAAAAGATGCGCCAGCCCACACTCTGAGCAGATACTGCGCGAAAATGAAGGCAAGCGCTAAGGTGACAGAAACCCTCTGGTGGATGTCTCTGTTTAGCAGAAGCCAAAGCGTGCACAATTGCGCACAGAGTCCCAGAAGCCAGATCGGAGGTGCAGGGCAGCTGCTCCCGCCCAGCCTCGGGGTGAGCAGCCCTGCCGGGTCCCTGCACGGTGGGACAAGCCTTCTGTGTTGTGGCAGCCGCCCAGGTAACAGACACCCCATCTCCAGAGGCTTCGAGCTAAGGCGGGGTCCCCCCCTTGGCAGAGAGATTGTCCAAGACAAGCAACACACAAGATACACATGTAATTTAAAACTTCCTAGTGAAAGAAGTAAAAAGAAACAGGGAAAACTCATTTTAATAACTGTTAGTAAAATGGCACAGTCTGGATCTACGTCCTGGACACTGCCGCCATTTCTGGAAGCCAGGTGACCAGATGGCCCAACCACAGGTGTCGGCTCCACCCCCATGGAATTCTTTGCTCCTACTTCCCTGTCCCCCACCCCCTGCAAAGGTAGAGCAAGACCTGCTCCCAGCACATGGTTTCCTCTCTCTCTCTCTTTCTCTCCTGATTCCCCCCCCACCCATACTTCTTACCCCCTTCCATGCAACGTGTTGGGTTCCCCCGTCAATAAACCCTTTCCCTTACTCCAGTGTTTGGTGCCTTTTATGGAGGTCTTATAATAATAGATTTTAGTTCATCTAATGCAGCCCAAATTGGATTTCAACAGGCAACAAGAACTAAAAACAGCTACTAATGGATGTTTTTGTATTTTGCTTGTTTGTCTCATGCTAAGTCTTTGAAATCGAGCGTGCCTTATTTCAACTGCTCAACCAGCCGCGTGTGGCTAGCAGCTGCCATATTGGACAATGCAGGTCCAGTTCTTTCTCCTCTTTATATTCATATTGTTTTATGGAGCTTGTTAGACCCTCGGTTTCCTCATCTGTAAAATGGGACAATGATGGTACCTCCACCAAGGTTTGGTAAATGCACGTGTGCTCAGCAGGTCCCTGACCCGGTAGGGCTCCAGAACCCAGAGCTGCTGCCGTGGTACAGGCCTGTGGGCATCAGACTGGAGGTGTCGGGAGCTCTCTGACACACAGCTGCCCCTCTCCTCACTGTATTCATCTTGAGCCCCCAGACCCACCCAGCTCCTCCTCCAGGAAGCCTGCCTTAGGTCCCAGTCCTTGTTTTAATTTCCTAGAGTACCCAGAAGAGTGTTAGAATTTAACACTTAATTTGTTACGTTGCGTTATTCCTGAGAGGTTTTAAGTTCCTCCAGGGCTGGGATGGTGCTCTTTCTCCTGGAAGCTACGGACAACAAACCTGTGTTGTCTATCACAAGTCAGCCTGTGGGCCCTGCTGTCAGGTGAGGGTGTGAAGGTTGTTTTGCTTGTGCAAGTCCCAGAAGTGGTGTCGTGCACTGCAGGACCTGCAGCCCAGGCTAGGGTAGCCGTACCTTTGGGCCAGCAATGGAGGTCCAAGAACCTTCCAGAAAAAGAGGATGGAAGGTGCCAGCAGTGACCTTGACCGAAGTGTTTCTCCCCAGGCAAAGAGAACTTTCCTGCCAGGAGCTGAGTGTGCCCAGCCTGAGACTTGGGTCTGGTAGGAGACAGAGGGTCACCCCTGGAGCCCCACTCCCCTCCTTTTCCCTGTTGCGTGGATGGTGTTCTGTGACTTATTTACTACCACTTGAACCCTGACAGAGGCGCCCTGCCTGGGAAGGGCAAATGAATCACCAGCGTCTCCAAGGCGATCACAGTCACGCCCCTCCCAGCCCCTCCTAATGCCCCACCCCGCCCCCACCCCTGCCATTTGCAAGGAGCCTCCTGGGGTCCTGCAAAGCCTGCAGCCCCTCCTCCTCAGTCAGCTCTGCACGGACCACTAGGGGAGAACTTGTCCCCCAAGGCAGCCCTGTAGATCCGTCTCATAGGAGTCCTCCCTGCCACCCTGCCAGGCTCTGGAGGCAGAGGCCTGGGTTGGAATTGCATTCTGTGTGGCCTTGGTCAAGTAGCTTGGCCTCTCTGACCCTCAGGATATTTGCCCATAAAATGAGAAGAGCCATGAGCTCCACGCCATCAGCTTGTTGTGAAGTTTGTGTGTTGCTGTTTTGAAGATTTTATGTTATTTATTTGAATGGCAGGGTTAGAGGACAAGATAGAGAAAGATCTTTCATCTCATGGTTTACTTCCCCAAATGACTGCAATGAGGCCAGGAGCCTGGAACTCCATCCAGGTCTCCCATGTGGGTGCAGGGGCTCAAGCACCTGGACCATCTTCTGCTGCCTTCCCAGGTGCATTAACAGGGAGCTGGATCAGACGTGGAACAGCCAGGACTCGAACCTGTACCCAAATGGGGTGCTGGTATCACAGGTGCTACTTCACCCACTGTGCTACAATCCCAGCCGTTGTTGTGCAGTTGAAATGAGGTAATTTTCACTGCATGCTTGGCATCGCGAGGGGCACACGGTAGCCAGCGTGCGCGTTGACTGCTCTTTCGTGATGTCAGCAATGGAGCTTGTGTGCCCGTACAGCATGGCAAGAGGCTTATTCTGCTCCCAGAATGACTGCAAAGCTAGGAAGCTTGACGCCAGTTCTACCTGCCTTTGCGGGATTTTTCAGCCTGTGACTTTTCGTTGAGGAATTTTTACCGAGACAAGGCAACGCATTCATTCCACAAATATGTGCTGAGCACCTGCTAAGGCAGTGACGTGTTGTTGGCAGTCCCAAGAGCAGAACCGGGGATGTGGAAGGCGGCCGTTCCTGTCAGCTGCTCAGACCACATCATGCGAGCTCCTCTGATGCTCTGCCAAGGTGCTGGCAGGGTGTTTCCCCAGGGCCCTGTGCACTGGGCGGCCGCGTCCAGGCAGGCGAGGCAGGAAGAGCCTGTGCCCAGGGACTTGGACCGGTGTTGGGCTCTGGGTCTCAGGTTTACCTCTTCCAATTCTGTGACCTTGGGAAAATCTGTTAGCCTTGGGAGCCTCAGATTACTCCTCTGTTCACAATACTTGCTCCTCACCTTGATGGTGAAACACAGCAGCTTAGCACTGTTTTTTCGAGTCATGCATTTGTTCATTTGCCCCTCGTTCATCTGCCCAACTGCCTGCGATCTGTGCCATCTCTCAAGTATTCCAGGAGGAGCTGGGAGAAAGGGAACCCAGGTCGACACAGGGAAGTGCTGACTACCAGGGCTCAACAGGGAACTGTCCTCTGCCTGTCTTCTGCCTTCTGTGTGCCTGCGCTGGGGCCAACAGACAGGAGCCACCAGACAAGTTCTTGGGAGGGGTTGGCGCTGCCATGGTCCAGCCCAGGTGACAAGTTGCAAAAAGTAGCCCAGCCTCTGGGCAGATGCCCAGGGTGGACCTTCCTCCCCTCTGGGACCCCACCCAGCCTACCCAGCGCTTTCTGATTGAACTCTTGGCCCTCTGTTTTCCCAGTTCTTGGCAGGAGCCCAGGCATAGAAGAAAAGGGCTGTGGGCTCCATCCGGGCAGCTTGCCCACGGTGGGGGAGGCAGGAAGAAGGCGTGGCCCCAGCCACGAGTGTCCCCTGCTTTCAGGAAAGCTTTTGTACAGATTTCCCTTGCATGCTTCTGCGTAGTCCTCTTTGAACGGAAGTGGAACATGTGGCCACTCCTCGTCGCAAGGCTGCCTGGGAAAAGGGGAGCAGGTTATTGGGATGGGCTCAGGATCCTAGAAAGGGCTGGAGGCTGCCTGCTTTTGGCGGTTCTGTCTCTGTCGGGCTGCTCACCTGACAGCTGTAGACAATATATACACAAACGCGTGTGGCTGTGCCTCAGGATGACTCTTAAACTGGAATTCCATGTCATTTTCATGTGTCACAAAGCGCTACTTTTATAGCTTTTAGTCATTTTAAAATGTTAAGAATCAGTTTAGCTCACAGGCAGCCCAAAGCCAGGAGGTGGTGAGTCAGCCACTTGGCTCAGAACAAGCACAGTCCAGTGCTGGGGGCTGGGCACCTGTGTGTGTGTGTGTGTGTGTGTGTGTGTGTGTGTGTGTGTGTTGGGGGAGTGTATAACACAGGCAATTGACAGTGCAGGACACAGCAGGACAGGAATCCAAGCCATCCACCCTTAGCTGCCAGCAACCTGGTAAGGCGGAAGAGGCAGGCGTGAGGATCCTGGTGTCCAAGACCCTGGGTGGGTGGGGTGCAGGCAGGGGCAGGGTGGCAAAGGCAGGCTGCCCCTAGGGAGCTGCCCCAGCCCCCAGCCCCACCCGGCCCTGGGAATGCAGATCCCTGGGTGGAAGGGCGGGGCTTCCCTCTGCCTCTGGGGCCGGATTTCCTTTACCCCTTGACACTGACAGAACGGAAATTGGTCTTATTCCCAAGGCAGGAGCAGCAGCTCCCTCCCTGCTCTTTTCCTGACCACTCAGCATAAATGAGCCGGGGAGAAGCACCAGTGACGGGGCGCGAGGGAATGGGAACACGCAGAGGTGTCATTCGGAGTCCTACCGTAGGGATGGTTTCAGAAGCTCATTCAGTTCCCACTGAGCCTGAGCCAGGGACTCTTCTAGGAAGTTTGCATCCTCTGCTCTTGTAATCCTCCAACAATCCTGAGGGTTAGGTAGCCTTAGACCCATTTCACAGGGGTGCAAACTGAGGCCCAGAGTTTTGTTTTTGTTTTTTTTTTTTTGACAGGCAGAGTTAGACAGTGAGAGAGAGAGAGACAGAGACAAAGGTCTTCCTTCCATTGGTTCACCACCAAATGAACGCTATGGCCGGCGCTGCACTGATCCAAAGCCAGGAGCCAGGTGCTTCTCCTGGTCTCCCATGCGGGTACAGGCCTCAAGCAACCAGGCCACCTTCCACTGCCCTCCTGGGCCACAGCAGAGAGCTGGACTGGAAGAGGAGCAACCGGGACAGAACTGGTGCCCATATGGGATGCCAGCACCACAGGTGGAGGATCAACCAAGTGAGCCACGGCGCTGGCCTGAGTTTAAATGAACAACAGCAGAGCCAGGATTTAACCCAGGGTGTACTGACTCCTGAGCCCTTCTTTCTGCTACCACACAGCACCCTGTGGGAGTCCCTAGGGGAGGGGTTCAGGGCTCAGGGTCTGGGGTCAAAGAGACTTGAATTGAAATCCTGGATGCATGTGCTGGATTTGTTGGACAAGTCATATCATGTCTCTGGACTGCAGGTCCCCCTTCTGGTGTACGGTTTTCTCTCCCTCCAGCACCATGCCGTCTCCACCCCAGGGGTTCTCCTGGTGCCGACCCCGCTTGCTGGTTAGAGCAGTGAGCACCTGCCAGGCCTGGTCAGTGGTGGCATCCCATTCTCCTGGCCTTGCTGATGAGATCACGGACAAGTACCTGTGACCACGTCCAGGGCTAGGGGTTCTTGTTGGACTCAGAAAGAAAGGCTGTGGTTTGACCCTTGCGCACCTGGAGCTGCTGGTGACGGTATGGTCACTGCACAGGAAGAGCGCGTGACCTCAGTTGCCCCCTGTGTGACCTCCACTGACTTCCCACAGCTTCTCCCGGAAGATTCAGCTCAAATATCACCCCTTGAAGAAGCCTTCCCTGAATCCCCCGGGGGCATCTTGGCCACCATCAGCTCCCCGCGCATGCTATACCATTTTCACTGCCAACCGAACTGGGACCCAGTCTTAATTTGTTTTTGTTGTTGCAGTACATAAATAAGGTAATTACCGTAAAGTGCTTGACACGGTGTCTGCGTCCCAATTAAGCTGCCCCTGGCTGCAAGCTGTGGAAAGACTTAGCCCAAACAGCTACGGCCCCGTGGAAAGTGTTCCCTCATCTAAACAAGGCTCTCTGGTCGGCTGCTCAGGTGTGGTTAATTCAGGAGCTTCGTCGTCACCATGTAAGAGACGTTCTCAGGTAGACACCCTCATGGGGGAAGAGTGGCTGCTGTGGACCCGGTCCTCAAGCCCACACACCAAGCATAACATCTGGTGGGAATAGGCGGCATCTCTTTGTGTCACGTCGTGAGAACCAAATAACTAACATTCCAGACGCCCTCCCCTGCCTCAGCTGACTTTCTCACAACTTAGCCAGAGCAGCACACCCTGGCTGCACCTGCACCCATCTCTAGCAAGGGAAGTGGGGGGGGTCAGACACCTGGGGTGAAGCAGAGGGAAGATGACCCACACCCAGCCAGGGAGCGAGGAAGGCTGTGGGGCCACCGTGCCCACACCCCGCTGGCACGTGGGAAACACGCGATGCACAGTGGCCGTTGGTTTTGGGATTTGGAGCGCAGGGTTGAGGGCATGGACGGACAACTTCCTTCCACCACTGTGGACTTAAGGACAGAGTTTTCTGCATTGTTTCTCACTCCTTTTGTGTGAGGTGGGGTGGACGTCTCTGCATCCCAGCCCCACCCTGTCCCCTGCACAGCTGGGTCCGCTCCAGACTCTCAGATACGCAGCCACGTGGCTGGAGAGCCGGACAAGCTCCCCCGCAGCACCCTGCAAGTGTCCTAGGCTCTGTTCCCCAGGGAGGCCCCCAGAGCTTACCTGCTACATTCACTCCTGTCACTTTCAATCTGGGTAATTAAACTCAACACCTCCAGGGTGATTAAAAATTAATTTGGCATTCAACAGGCCCGGAAATGAAATTCAGTGTGAAAACACACTTGGCAAGCCCGGCTAGATGTAATTAGAAAATCGTTCTGCTGGGGGAAGAAGGGTAGGACAGCGACAGCACGGTGGCGGCCACAGAGGTGGCGGGGGCCTCTAAGTCCCACCCCCCACCCCGGATGCCCGCTCAGGCAGTTGCTTTACCAAAAAGGGTTTTGACTTCTAAGTGGGCAAGGACTCTCAGAATTGTGCAGCCTGCTGGCCTCCGTGGCTCCTCCCACCCTGCCCCTGCTGAGGGTGCACACCCCCCCCTTCCTGCCCCCTCAGCCGTCCCATCTGCATCGGGCGCCTTCCTGGTCCCCTCCCAGCTCCTTCCACACGCTGGCTCCATCCCACACCTCCTCGCCTTCTGTCCTTGCTGTCCCCTTCCAGCCTGTCTCCGGCCTCTCCTCACCCCTCCCTTGGCTCCCAGCTATGTCCCCCCCCCCAGGGTGGGCCCTGCTGCTGGGGCCTCTGCACCGCTTGTCTCTCAGGCAACGGTCCCGTGGCTTGAGATGCCAGGCTGGAGGCTGGCATTCCAGGAAGCTGCCAAAGGGCATTTCCTTTTCCTAGCGCGGAAGCCACCAGGGCTGGGGGGAGGGGGGCCTTCACACCTCCTGAGCCATCCAACTTTCCCATCTGGTACCTCGGAAGGCCAAGGGCAGCAGGAAATATCCAGTTAACCCTCAAGGACTGGTGCATCTGAGGTGGAAGCGTGTTATTAGCACCATTTGACAGGCAAGGCAATGGAGGCCCAGAGCAACTGAACACCTTGCCAGTCGTCCGTCCCCGGGTCCCACTGGGATGCTGTGCTGCTTCCCCCGCCATCAAGGCCCCTTCACTTTCCCATCTGTAACTCTGTCTTTCAAATAAATAAAATGACCACAGTGGCCAGAGCTGAGCTGATCCGAAGCCAGGAGCTTCTTCCAGGTCTCCCACGCAGGTGCAGGGGCCCAAGGATTTGGGCCATCTTCTGCTTTCCCACGCCACAGCAGAGAGCTGGATTGGAAGTGGAGCAGCTGGGACTCAAACTGGTGCCCATATGGGATGCTGGTACTGCAGGCAGCGGCTTTACCTGCTGTGCCACAGCGCTGGGCACTAGGTCCCTAGATTTTAAAAACCAGCTCTCATGGACAGTGCTGGGACACTTGGAGGACATTTAATGTGTAGTGTTTATTAGCTCACACTGCAGTGTGTGTTCAGATTTCCTGAATATGTTCCTGGCTGTGGAGGAGAGCATGCTTGTTCTGAAATGATAGCTGACACGTCCAGAGGCAAATGGTCACCGTGCTTACAGCTCACCTGGTAGAGAGAAAGCAGGTGTAGTCAAATGCCTGGTGCACCCAGGTGGAAGGCATGGATGTGCTCATTGTCTGAGGGGTGGAAGTGTCATGAAATTAAAAGCTGGGAGGGGAGACAGCCTAACAGAAATCGTGTCCATGCCATGGCCGTGTCCAGCGAATCACTAGGAAGCAGAGCTAATGTGGTGCTGAGTTTTTAACCCTGTGCCAGACACTGCCAGGAGCTTTATGCATTTCCCTTAGGCCTCACTGCAACCTTCTGGGGAGGACTGTTAATGCAGAAGAGCTCCTTAGCACAGAGGGGCTTGCGCAAGCTCATCCAGCTAGGCAGTAGCCGTGCCAGGATGACCCAGGCCACCATGGCTTCACACCTGTTCCCTAAAGTCCTTGTCCTAGATCAAGTCCTTCCGAACTTGGGTTCTCTGGAGTGAAAGCAATGACGAGAATGCTGGGGGAGAGAAAAGGTTGAGAATCAGAATGCCGAGATGTGTTCAGCTCAGAGTGCCATGGCCACAACCAGGTGGGGACTGGAGGTCCAGTGGCACCTCCTGTGCCCCACAAGCCTATAAGACTTAGGAATCAACACTTGGTTTGTCCTGTTTTGTACCCCCTGCCATGTGGGTGTGGTGGTTGTGGTCCCAACAGCCATGTGCCAGGGGCTGCTCCTCTGTTTCCAGTGTACCTTCTGGATTACAGGGTCTGGAAAGCTAAAATCTAAAGTTCCCAGACCTCTTGGATTCCAGACACAACTCAGATTGGGCCACTTGGAGGTCGTTGCATGAGGTTTGAAGGTGGAAGCAGAGTGGAGGCTGGATTTCCTTCTGCTCCTCCTGGCATGGAGACCGTGTTGTGTCCCAACCATGTGAGCAAAACCCAAGGGTCCAGGGTGTAGCAGGGTTAACAACAGGATGTGGGCGTCCAGTGTGCTTGGCTCATGGTAAGTGCATGGTGGTTTTGGCACCTGTAGAGAGTGGCTTCATGATCATGGTGTCTTTGTTTTTTGTTGTTGTTGTTTTTATAAAGATTTATTTATTTATTTGAAAGTCTGAGTTACACAGAGAGAGAAGGAGAAGCAGAGGGAGAGAGGTCTTCCATCTTCTGGTTCACTCCCCAGTTGGCTGCAACAGCTGGAGCTGTGCCGATCTGAAACCAGGAGCCAAGAGTTTCTTCTGGGTCTCCCACGTGGGTGCAGGGGCCCAAGGACTTGGCTCATCTTCCACTGCTTTCCCAGGCCATAGTACACAGCTGGATCGGAAGTAGAACGGCAGGGTTCTAACTGGTGCCCATATGGGATGCTGGCACTGCAGGTGGCAGCTTTGCTCCCTACGCACGGCACCAGCCCTGGTGTCTATTTTTTTAAGGCAGAGAGAGAGGGGGAGAGAGAGGGAGAGAGAGGGGGAGAGAGAGGGGGAGAGAGAGGGGGAGAGAGGGGGAGAGAGGGGGAGATCTCCCATCTGCAGGCTCACTGACTGCAACAGCCAGGAGCCGGGAACTCCACTCAGGTCCCACGTGGGTGCAGGGGCCCAAGCACGCAGGCCATCTGCTGCTGCTTTTCCAGGTGCGTTAGCAGGGAGCTGCATTGGAAGTAGAGCTCCAGAGACTCGAATCAGAAGGCCTGGGGCCTGGTGAGCAGCTGCATTCTAGAAACACTGGGCGCCAGGAGAGGCCGAGGGGCACGCCCCCTCAGTGCAGAGGGCAGGGGAGCCCCTCCTACTCCTCGGTTTGCATCTGCGCTGCGGGAGGAGGTTGTTTGTGGAGAAGGTGAGTGTGTTGTTTGTGTTCCTTTTCCCTTTAGCCTTCCTCTTCCGCCGTCAGTAACTGGTCAGGTCAGACCTGCAGGGCCCGTGCCCGGCCTGGGTCCCCTCCTGTGACTCAGTGCAAGGGAAGGGCTGTGGCCCAGACGGCCGCCCACTGTCCTGGCTAGGAGCCACCCATGGCCCTCTCGACCCCATTCCCACAGGGTGCATGCAGGTTTGTTCCTCTTCATGCTTTACCCTGTGCTGTGAATGTCCCCAGAACACACACGTGTGGCCCTGTGTCCAGGCCCGGGACCTTTAGCAACCAGGAGAAGGCGGGTGAGCAGGCCCTGGCCCTTGGCCACCCCCCATCACCTCTTGAGGTGGGTGTCATCACTTCCCCATCACCAAAGAGTAAACCGAGGCCAAGCATGGGAGCGGGGCCTGTGCAGAGCCACATAAGTAGCAGGTGGTCCGGCAAGGACTGGAACGCAAACTCTGGTCCCCACCAGCGGCAGCCACTCAGCGCCCGCGCAGGGCACAGAGACCTACTCTCCCCTCCGATACGGGACCCCTGCTCTTTCATCCCCCCCAGCCTGCCCGGGTCATCTCATCACTGCCCATGGCCAGGCTGCTGATGGTGCCTCCACTCCGCCTCCTTGCTGATGTCTGCCATGCAGGGGGCAGCTGTGCCCAGGGCCCTGCCTCCTGCCCTGCCGCTCGGTTCAGGGTGTGATCCCTGGTGCTGGCCATTGTGGCATCCTCAGTTCTCACCACAACAGGGCAGTTTTGTGCCCTGAGCAGAGACAGGCAGAAGGGCCCTCTTCTTAACTTGGCACCAAACAAGCCCCGTTGAACTTAGCCCTGTAGCCTCTCTCTAAAGGAAGTAAGGGGCCGTGTCTCTTGTCAGCCTGACCCACTCACTCACAACACCAGCCTCAGCTCCCTTGCTGTGATTTCAATGGAGCTGCCCCATCACTGCTGCTATCAAGCTGCCCACACACTCCCTTCCCATGCACTCAGCTCTGGCGGAGAGAGCATACTCTACATCCCACTCTCAGTCACTGGTTAAGGGGTCGGGACCTGACCAAAGTTGGGCCAATCAGAGTCAGTGAAACTTTGCTCTAGAACTTTGAACAGTCACAGAAATGAAGGTGTCCATTGTCCTCACGAGAGGATGTCGGGTCTGGAGTGTCTGCAGCCATCTTGACCACATGAGGGGGAACCAGTCTGTGATAGAGCCGTTACCGGAAGGCCTGAGTCAAAAGACGGTAGCAACTCTAGATCTCAGTGACGTTGTTTACAGCCCTGATCAAGCCTTTTCTGAAACCAGCCACACCCATGGGACTCCAGTTCCAAGGCCAGTCAGCTCTGTTTTTGCATTGAGAAAACACAAAAGTTTTTCTTTCAACCAAAATTCTACAAAGAAATCAGGCTTGGTTTC
The DNA here is from genome assembly GCA_949820135.1 of Sylvilagus floridanus. NCBI lineage: Eukaryota > Metazoa > Chordata > Mammalia > Lagomorpha > Leporidae > Sylvilagus > Sylvilagus floridanus. The sequence continues at coordinate 61,850,347 of OX463235.1, forward strand.
CTTCTTCCTCCCCCTGCCCCACCCCTTGTCTCTCACCGAGCTTCCTTCTCGAGGCTTGTCTACCTCTGCGCACATTGACTCCTATGATGTACGAGGGTCCATCAGCAGGTTGTGGATAATTGAGTTAGAAGGGTTTATTCTGAGGGGGCCAGCATCGTGGCATAGGGGGGTAAGCTGCTGTCTGCGATGCCAGCATCCCATAGGACTACCAGTTCAAGCCCCAGCTACTCCACTTCTGATCCAGCTCCCTGCTAATGCACCTGGGAAAGCAGCGGAAGATAGCCCAAATGATTGAAGAATTTGGGCCCTTGCCACCCATATGGGTTGGAGACCTGGATGAAGCGCCTGGCTCCTGGCTTTGGCCTGGTCTAACCACAGTGATTACGGCCATTTGGGGAGTGAATCACTAAATGGAAGATCTCTTTGTCTCTCCCTCGCTCTGTAACTCTTTCAAATTAATTAATTAATTAATTTTGGAAAAAGAGATTTGATTTTGCTGCAAAACTAATTTGAAATTCATTAATATGAAGGGTCTACTTTAAAAGTTCATGATAAGGCATATGATGAAAAGTGCATAAAATTCCAAAAATAACTGTACCCTAACAAACATCTTTCTTTTTTTTTTTTTAAAGATTTGTTTATTTATTTGAGAGTTAAAGTTACAGACAGCGAGAGGGAGAGACAGAGAAGTCTTCCATCCACTGGTTTATTCCCCAGATGACTGCAACGGCTGGAACTGTGCTGATTCAAAGCCAGGAGCCAGGAACTTCTTCCAGGTCTCCCATGAGGGTGCAGGATCCTAAGGCCTTGGGCCATCTTCTGCTGCTTTCCCAGGCCATGGCAGAGAGCTGGGATCTCCTCCTAGGGCTCTCAGTTGGAAGGAAGAGCTAGGAGGAAGAAGAGACCTTCAAGGAAGTTGCTGTGTTGCTCTTATTTATTTGTTTATTTTTGAAAGGCAGAGAGAGAGCGCGTGAGAGCGCGCTCTAAATGCCCTCAACACCGAAGCCTAGCCTGGGGGCAGAAGCTGGGAGCCCAGAACTCAGTCCAAGGCTCCCACCTGTGTAACAGGACCCCAAACACTTGAACCATCACGGCTGCCTCCCCAGTCTGTATTTGCAGGAAGCTGGCTTCAGGAGCCGGAGCTGTGTATAAACCCAGGCACCTGATGTGGGCCAGGGACACCCGCAGGCCGAGCACCTGTCCCGCTGTGCTCTTTGTGAACCAGCCCTTCCCAGCATGCTTTGTTCTTGAGCACAGAGGCCCCTTGGCCTCATGTCTCGTCTCTGCCTCTGGCTCGGCCTCCTCCCAGTCACACCCATCCCCTTCGTAGAGCAGGAGGCTGAGGGTGAGTCAGGGCCTCGGTTCTTATTTTCTTCATTCTTTCCCCACTGGTCAGGCCTCGCCCCTTGGTCAGCCAGCCCCTCCTGTTCCTGGGCCGGCCCCTCCTCTGGGCAACCATGTGTAGCGTGGAGGATCCACCTGCTCCCACGGGGCCAGTTCAGAGGGTGCTGTGTGTGTGAGACAGAAGGGACAGAACTAGCCTCTCAGTTCCCGGGGTCCCTTGAGAGAGCGGGGCCTCCAGGCCTGGGCCTCAGGGGCTGAGGTCTGTCCCAGCCCCTAAAGCAGGATTTTTCCCTGGAGTCCTGTCTTCCTCCGTGGGTGTCAAGTTCCTTTCTGAATCTGTCCCAAAGAAGAGGAATGAAACTCCTTTAGAGAGTGCCTACCATGCCCCTTGCCCTGAACTTGGAGTTCTAACAATCTTCAACAGGGTGAGCATTAACCTGTAACCACACAGTGAGACTGCTATGGTGAGGTCCTGGGGCAGGTGCACTGTGCACCCCTATGCTGCCGGCACCCCGCTGCTGCTTGCTCAGGCTCCTGCTCTGTTGCTGGCCAGGGGCTGGGGCTGTTCCAGTGTCACCCCCTGTCTTGCTGCCCTCACCCCCAGCAAGCTTTCTTCAGGCCCGAGGCCAGCAGGTCCCAAGCCCAGAGTTGATTCTTTTGCACTCTGGTCTAAATCAAGCGGCAGCAGGATCAAACCCCAGTGGCCCCCCTGCCTTCTCTGGAGAAGAGTAGGAAGCCAGCAAGGGACCATCACGTGCTGACTTGCCTCTTGTGGGCCACACCACAGAGCCCAGCCTTCAACAGGGGCCGGGGGTCCAGCCCTCAGAGCCCGCTGAGCAGGGACGTGAGGGAGAAAAGAACTAGGCAGGGGGAGGTGGGGGGAGATGCCTTGTGGGGCCCTGGAGGAGGGCGAAGGTTTGCAGGTGGGGGCCATTTTCTCCTGTAATTAAAGGAACTATGTGGTTTTTTAAATTTTAAATTTATTTCCCATCATTATATTTGAAAGGCAGAGGGAGAGAAAGAGAGGGAATTTTCATTTGTTGGTCACTCCCCAAATGCCTGCAATAGCCAGAGCTGGGCCAGGTCAAAGCCAGGAGCCCAGAACTCCATCCGGGTCTCCCACTTGGGTAGCAGGGACCCAAGTACTTCAGCCATCACCTGCTGCCTCCCAGGGTGCTTGTAATTGGGATGCTGGATTGGAAGCAGACATGGGATTTGAACCCAGGCACTCTGATATGGGATGTGTGTGTCCCAATTGGCAGCTAAACCAGCAGTACCACAATGCCCACCTCAGGAACTCCACTGTGGTGTAGTGGGTAAAGCCACCGCCTTCAGTATCTGCATCCCATATGGGCACCAGCTAGAGTCCCGGCTGCTCCACTTCCGATGCAGCTCTCTGCTATGGCCTGGGAAAGCAGTAGAGAGCGGATTAGGTCCTTGGGCCCCTGCACCTGGGTGGGAGACTCAGAAGAAGCTCCTGGTTCCTGACTTCAGATCAGCCCAGCTCTGGCCATTGAGGGCATCAAGGGAGTGAACCAGTGGAAGGAAGACCTTTCTCTCTCTCTCTCTCTCTGCCTCTCTCTAACTCCATCTTTCAAATAAAATTAGTAAATCTTAAAAAAAAAAAAAAAGTCAAATAGAGGTTGGAAAACCATGGGGAGCCCCTGGGAAAGTTACCCAGGGAGGAGTTTGTGAGAAGGAGTCCATCCAGTTAGAGGCCAATCTTTGAGCAAAGGGTCAACTCAGGCTTCGTCCTGGGCCTGCTGCCTCCCCCACGTCTCCACCCCAGCATTGACTCACACAAGGGGAGGCTTACTGAGTACCAGGTCACCCTAGGGTCTCCAAAAAGAAAAGCAGCCTGGGACTTTATGGAATCCTCTGGCATCAGTCCCCAGACTTGACTGCATGTTAGAATCAGCCAAGGAGCCTCTCAAACGACCCACACTCGGGGCCAGCACTGCGGGTTGAGCTGCCGCTGGCGACTCTGACACCCCATGTTGGAGTGCCTGTTTTCAGTCCTAAGTCCTGGCTGCCCACTTCCCATCTGGTTTCCTGTGAATGCACCTGGGAGGCAGCAGGTGATGGCTCAAGTCCTTGAGTCCCTGCCACCCACAGATAGAGGTCCTGGCTGTGGCTTCAGCCTGGCCCAGCCCCAGCTGTTGTAGACATCTGGGGGTGAACTAGCAGATGGGAGATTCTTCTCTCTCTCTCTCTCTCTCTCTCTTTCTCTCTTTCTCTCTTTCTCTCTCTCCTGCTTTCTTGCTCTCACTGTCGCTATTACCCTGCCTTTCAAGTAGATATATAAATCGTTTTTAAAAATGATAAGGTGATAGCCATGTAATTGCTGACGATTTGGTCACATCTCAGCTGAGTGCACCATGTGGTTTTGGCCGAACTCACCTGAACACTTTTGGTTGGTCATCTGGGGCTGAAGGCTATGCATGCTCTGAGGCACTGGACTGCCTGTTGGCTGGGTCTGCGGGCCAGGAGGCCTCAGTTCTCCGTGGGCCTCTCTGGCAGGCTAGCTCAGGCTTCCTTAAGTGGCAGCTGGGCTCTCAGAGAGAGACAGGGCAAGTCAAGTGCCACTCTTGCAACATTAGTCAAAGCCAGTTTCAAGGTCATCCCAGAGTCGAGGGATGGAGAAGCAGGGCCAGGTTTTGTTAAGGGGAGGTCAAAGACCTCCTGGGCATTTGTAATCCTCCATAGTTGCTATTCTCCTATGTCTAGCGTGGTTTGCATGGGTGCCTGGCTCAGCATGTATTTAAAACATAATTCATTGGAGAAATAAATAACTGTATATACAGAGGAGAGACCAGAGAGGATAACTGACTTGCTCAGGGTCACACAGCAAGTAAGCAGCAGAGCTGAGACCAGAAACGTGGTCCCCAAATGCCTGGTGCTGCCTCTGATGATATCAGCCTGCTCACACAGCTGTCTAAGGTGGGGCTGAATTCTCCAAATAATTGCCTCACTCCTCAGCTTCCGTTGAGCCTCAGGGTGGTGTCTAGAAGGCCAAGACTGTGCCTGCTTCCTGAAGAACCTGGGGCGAGGAGGAGGGAGCATTTTTCATTTCCCAGGGCATAGAACCTGACAAAGAACGGTCAGAGCATCAGCAGCCTCCCTGGGTCCCATTGTATGTGGGTGGGGCCGGGGTGAGAGGTCAGAGGCAAGGCAGAGGATAGATGCCTTGTGGACTCGTATCCTCCTACCACCTGCTCAGACATGCACCTGCCAGTGTGCACACACTGACAATGTGTAAACACGTGCTCCCATGTGCTCTTACCGCTCTCTTGTAGGCCTGGGAGAAAGCTGTCATACATGTGTGTGTCGGCCATGGGGCTCTGACAGGACCAGAAGCCTTTGCATGGCCTTTGCACAGTGACTTCTGGGGAGAGGGCCAGGGAGAAAGCCACAGGCCCGGGGAGTGTTGGGAAGCGCGTCCTGCGTTTCCGTCTCTCAGCCCTTCCTGCTGCCCCGGCTCTTGGGGGACCCAGGACCAGTGGGCACCCTACTTCTCCTGCCCAGAAGCTTCCTTTGTGCTTGCTGAGTCACCCACCTGCTGAGAGCAACGGGCCCTATTTTTAGCTCAAGGTAAATGAGCTCCGGCAATCACCCAGACCACATTCCCTTCTGTCTGTCTGTCACAGCTGGTGTGGCTGGGTGGGGGAGGGGTACCACATTGCAGGGCGGCCCCTCCCTCCCCTCAACAAGATACCCTCTATTTCCTTCCTCTCCCTCTCGTGAGAAACTTGCAAGGCGGTCATTCACACAACCCAGGAGAGAGTGCAGCCAAGGGCCAATAGAGGCCTACAGAGGTGGGGGAAGGCAGAAGGGGGCTCCTACCCTCAGGAAGGAAGAGTCTATCACGACGTTGATTGGAATTGTTGGTGCATCACTTTTATTGATTTATTTTGTTTGAAAGCCATCGCTTTAGTGATACCTTCTTCGCCTGTGCTGGATCCCCACCCCCCCAGTACTGACTCGAAAGTCAGCGCTTCCTATCGCAACACCAACTCCCCGCCACAGCTGCACTGGTTCCCATCTTGGCCAAGGCCAGAGTTCCAACTCTAGAGGACACAGCATTGCGTGAAAGGGAGGGTTAAGAGTGGACAGAAAATGGCCGGCGCCACGGCTCACTAAGCTAATCCTCCGCCTGCGGCGCTAGTATTCCAGGTTCTAGTCCCGGTTGGGGCGCTGAATTCTGTCCCGGTTGCTCCTCTTCCAGGCCAGCTCTCTGCTATGGCCCGGGAGTGCAGTGGAGGATGGCCCAAGTGCTTGGGCCCTGCACCTGCAGGGGAGACCAGGAGGAAGCACCTGGCTCCTGGCTTCAGATCAGCGCAGCGCGCCGGCCGCAATGTACCGGCTATAGCAGCCACTTAGGGGGTGAACCAACGGCAAAGGAAGACCTTTCTCTCTCTCTCTCTCTCTCTCTCTCTCTAACTCTGCCTGTCAAAAAAAAAAAAAAGAGTGGACAGAAAAGTAAGGTAATGACATGCCCTGGGGTTCATTTCTGGGTTTCTTCCCAGGTCGATTCCAAACCTCCAAAAATAAGGGCAAGGAACCCAAGAGGCTTGACCTACATCACAAGCTATTTAGAAAGTGTGCCTGGGTCACTGACTCAGGCCGGGTGTCTTCCCAACCACGGCAAGGGCTGCTGGGGAGGTCTCTCCCACAGTGACCAACCCTGCAGTACGAGCAGTGCGGAGGCCGGCGTGAACCTCCCACTGCTACCGCTGTGGGGCCAGACCCGCCTCGCAGCGCTCTGTCTTCATGCCAGCGAGCCTTAGCTCCTCGTTTTGGGCAAAGGTGAGCTTGTAACACCCCACCTGCATCTCAGGATCATCTTCAGGTGCCCACATGTTCTGCAAGTAACTGTTTCCTGCCGGGTCATTCATAACGTAGTGGGCCTTCATGTGACACGATTTGGTCCAACTTCCGGCTAAACACCTGCAGTTTCTCCGCCTGGCCTGGCCTGGGACTGTCACCCTGGGTAAAGGGGTTCTTGGTTACCAGTTCCCAGATGTCTTTCAGCTGCACCTCCAGTGTGGTGAACTTGCCCCCAGGACAGCCATTCCCAGTTCAAACTCTAGCTCTGAGATTTCCACACTGCATGACTCAGACTCCAGGAGGTCTCTGGTCCTGTCTGAGGGACCTGTGACTTGCCAGGTGATCTTGGAGCCCGATGGCTCTACTGCTCCTCCCGATTTCACCTCATTGGTCTGATGCCCACAGTTCTCAGCCATGGTGGCCATGATGGTAACCTCCTGAAAGGGGGGGATTTGTGTAGCTTCCTGTTGGTCTGAGCTGGTGTGTTGCATTCTGGGCAGGATGTGTTGAACTGCAGCAGTTTGTTTCTGACTTCTCCTCTGGTGCTTCTCCTTGGAGCTGCAGCATCTGCTCCTGCTTAGGGTACGGCTATCGCGCGTGATCACCAGGGCGTCGTCTTTCTGGGGAGCTCGTGGGTTTTCCACAAAGGATCATCGATGATCAGAGAGAATGGGGAGCCCACTTGCTTTAGTTCCTTCAGTTTAACAATGAACTCATCCATTCTTTCAGCTATGGCATCTTCATTCGCCCTTTGTATGGCTGGGTCCTGCTCGAGGCCAGAGATAGCACGGTTGGTCATCCTTCAGTGGTGGTCAGAGCTCCCTCTGGCTGAAGGCAGGAATTTCAAAATCCAGCTCAGGCATCCTTGTGATGGCAGAGTCCATCTTCACATCTTTTCTGTTCACGTCCTCCAGAGGTCTGACGGTCAGATCTCGGATCCTGGATCTTGCCAGCCGACTGTAGCTCCGTGTTGCCCCAGCCACAGTGCTCGCAGGACAAGGAGCTCACGATGATTTATCTGAAGGAGGGGATCTTGGTGAGCTGCAGGCGCGTCGTGCTGTTGCCTTAACAGTTCATGCACAGCCACTCGAGCTCGGCAGGCCGCTGTTCCTGGTCCTTGGCGCTGGGAGGCTGGAACAGGTGTCCCACAGTGGGCGAGGGGCGGCTGCAGTCCCCAGGGGCCGGGGCTCCACCACCCCACCAGCCGACATCATGGCATGCAGCTCCACATCACTTTTAGTCGGCTTGTTCTTAATACGTAATTTTTCTACTGCTGAGTCTTGCTGTTACTGGGAAGGCCATTCCCCTGGCCACACCCTTGTGGACGACACTGCTTAGAAGTTGAGGCTTTAAGTGAGGGGTCCTGGAGCTTGCAGACAGGTTAGAGGCAGGCTTTGCCATCTACTAACTGACTCCAGCAAGACCCTAAACCACTCAGAGAGCTGACCTCTCAGCCATAGGCTGAGCCCAGTTCTTGGAGGCTGAGGGCTGAGTCCCAGGATGTCAGATCCAATTCCTCACTTACTAACAGTGAAATAGACGTGAAGGAGAGGCAGGGGCTTGCCTGTGTCAGACGCCCAGAGATCCCTCCAAGTCACTGATCAGCCAGAGACACCTTGTAAGTAAAAGCCAGGAAACAGCAGGTGCTGGCGAGAAGGCCTTTGCTGGCCAGAACTGTCTGCACGTTAATGTGAGAACCTGGGACCCAGTGAGGATTTCCTGGGGGGGGGGGTGAGGGGGCCTGGGGACCACCTGTATCCCAGTTGCCTCAGTCACCTGAAGAGCTTACTGAAGTGCAGACTTCTAGGCTCCATCGCAGGCTGAGATTCGGCTCCCAGCAGCGTCCCTCACTAGCGGTGGGACTTGAGGAACGTCAGAGGGTGTGTGTCACAGTCTGCTCACTTGTCAGATGAGGTTCAACCTCTGCCATGGTTTCTTTCTTTTTTTGGTAAAAATTTTATTTATTTATTTGAGAGATACAGTTACATACAGAGAGACACAGAGAGACAGAGAGAAAGGTCTTCCATCCACTGGGTCACTCCCCTTATGGCCACAGCAGCTGGAGCTGGGCTGACCGGAAGCCAGGAGCCAGGAGCTTCTTCTGGGTCCTTCAACACGACTGCAGGGGCCCAAGCTCTTGGACCATCTTCTGTTTTCCCAGGCCATAGCAGAGAGCTGGATAGGAAGTGGAACAACCAGGACTCGAACTGGAGTTCATATGGGATGTTGGTGCTGCTGGCAGAGGCTTAGCCTACTGTGCCACATGCCAGCCCCACTATGGTTTCAATAGGACAGTTAAATCCTAGCCAGAAGGTGATGGTACTAAGAAGGTAGGAACTTAATCCATTGATAGAGTCTAAGAGGCGGGCCTGGTTGGAAGCCCTTAGCCCCTTGAGGGCATGCCCTTGGAGGGTGGTTTTCACTAGAGGGTGGGTTATGAAGGCTGCATTGGGTGGAGCTGCTCTGTTTCCTGGCTCACCATGGCTTCCTTCCTGTCCATATGGTTCCCCTTCCATGTGATGTCCTGCACGGCCTCAGGACCCTGAGAGCAAGAACAATATCACCAGGGTGCAGGCATTCGGCACAGTAGTTAAGACTGCACTTGGGATTCCCACACCCACATTGAAGTGCGTGGCTTCAATTCCTGGCTTTGCTCCCAATTCTGGCTCCCTGCTAACAGGCACCTGAGAAGGCAGCAGATAATGGCTTAAGTATTTGGGTCCTTGCCACCCATATGGGAGACCCAGATCGAGTTCCTGGCTCCTGGCTTTTGCATGGCCCAGCCCTAGCTGTTGCTGGCATTTTGGGGAGTAAACCAATGGATGGAAACTCATCTATCCTTCTGTCTTCCTTTCAAATAAATTTTAAATTATTTTTTTAAGAAAAGAATACCATCACCAGATGTTGAATCCATGTGGTATGCCCAGTCTTAAACGGTGACCCTCCAAAACCATGACTCAGAATAAACTTCCTTCCTTTAGAAGTAGTCTGTGTCAGGTATTTTGTTGTAGTGATGAGCAGCTGACTAATACATCCTTGTGTGGGCATGAGGGAAAAATGTACTCATGTTGTATACAGCATGGCGCCTGGTATGCTATAACTGGGCCACATGCGGTTTGAGTAATTAGCACAGCTTCTTCATCCATGGATTCAGCCATTCTTGGATGGAAAATATTAGGAGGAAAATTACATCTGAATATGTCCACACATTATTTTTTCTTGATATTATTTCCTAAATAATACATGACAGTTATTTGCATAGTATTTATATTGTGTTAGGTATTATAAGAAATCTAGGAGCCGGCACTGTAGCTTAGAAGGTAAAGCTGATGCCTGCGGTGCCAGCATCCCATATGGGTGCCGGTTTGAGTCCTGGCTGTTCCACTTCTGATCCAGCTCTCTGCTATGGCCTGGGAAAGCAGTAGAAGAGGCCCAAGTCCTTGGGCCCCTGAACCCATGTTGGAAGACCCAGAAGAAGCTCCTGGCTCCTGGCTTCAGATCAGCAAAGCTCTGGTCATTGTAGCCATTTGGCGAGTGAACCAGTGGATGGAAGACCTCTCTCTCTCTCTCTCTCTCTCTCTCTCTCTCTCTGCCTCTGCCTCTCTGTAACTCTGCCTTTCAAATAAATAATCTTTAAAAAATAGAGATGATTTAGATGTGCTTAGGTTATATGCAAATACTATGGAAGTAAAAATGCATTTATTTATTTATTTATTTGAGAGGCATGGACTTCCAGGTTTCGGCCAGGCCACAGCCAGGAGCTAAGAACTCAGTCCAGGTCCCCCACATGGGCAATAGGGACCCAGTTACTTGAGCCATGAACTGCTGTCTCCCAGGGTCTGCACTGGCAGGAAGCTGAAGTTGGCAGCAGAGCCACGTATGGAACCCGGGTACTCTGACGTGGGACCTAGGCATATTAACTGGCATCTTAACTGGTCCAATACCCTCTACGCCATTTTTCTTTTCTTTTCTTTTTAAGATTTATTTGTTTACTTGAAAGTCAGAGTTATACAGAGAAAGAAGGCGAGGCAAAGAGAGAGAGAGGTCTTCCAACGCTGTTCACTCCCCATATGGCCACAATGACTGGAGCTGCTCTTATCCAAAGCCAAGAGCCAGGAGCTTCCTCTGGGTCTTCCAACGTGGGTGCAGGGGCCCAAGGATTTGGGCCATCTTCTACCTCTTTCCCAGGCCAGAGCAGAGAGCTGGATCAGAAGCGGAATAGCTGGGCCTCAAACCGGCACCCATATGGGATGCTAGTACTGCAGGTGGCGGCTTTACCTGCTTCGCCACAGTGCCAGCCTCATCTATGCCATTTTTTATAAGGGACTTGAGCATGCAAGATTTTGGTATTCACAGGAGTCCTGGACCCAGCCTCCTGCAGCTATGTAGGAATGGCTGTATTTGCTTTTATCCACAGGGTTTGGTGCCTGGGCTGTGGCTGCAGGCATCTCCTGAAAGGTTTGCCCCCCCCCCCCCCCCACTCTGTGGAGCTCTGGTTTGGCCTGTGGCTCCCACCTGCCAGGGACTTACAGAATAGATTCTGCAAATCTCTGCCAATCAGAGGCACTGCTTGGGCCTGGACTCATATCTCAAGATATCCCACAGTCTGGGGAACACTTTTAGAGCCATAGATAAAAGGTAGCTTGGGCCACCCACACTCTGTATCAGAACACCTGGATTTGAGTCCCATTTCCACTTCTGTTTCCAGCTTCCTATTAATGCACAGCCTGGGAGGCAGCAGGTGATGGCTCAAGTATCTGGATCCCTGCCACCTGCCTCAGAGACCCAGACTGAGTTCCTGGCTGCTGCCTGTGGCCTGGCCCAGCCCTGGCTGTTGTAGGCATTTGGTGGGGTGAACCAACAGGTGGAAGGTACCTCTCCCACTCTCCTCTCGCTTGCTCATTCGCTGACTCTTTGCCTGTTAAATACATACTATAAAGAAACAAAAATTAAAAAAAAAAAAAAAAAAAGAAAAGAAAAATCCTACAATCTGCTGAGAAAATTCCCGGAGTATAGCAATGGAACAGGGAAGTCACTCAGCCACACCAGTTGTGTCCTTCTTCCTGTCTCCGCCTCTGCTGACCGGAGCCCCATGCCTGTCAGACCTTTTTAGAAACAGAATCTTTTTTGCAAACAAGATTTGACGGGGCACAGGGCCCTGATGTCTACAACTAATGTGAACGGACTCCATGCAGTGATATTAACATTCCAAGTTCAAGTTCTTATGGAACCCATGCAAACACCAGTGGGCTGCAATGTGAAAACCATGGGTCATTTCTAACTGTGCGTGTTGCTGCTTATCATAAATATTCAACTCATTTAAAACTGCCTTTGGAACATTGTATTTGGATCAAATGTGGGCAGTAGCCAGGAAGCCCCCTAGAGAAAGGTCTGGAGTTTGCTTAGCACTGTTTGCTGCCCCTGTGGACTTCCAGGCACCTTTATTAGAGAAGGAGGCTGAGACCCAAGTGGGAGAAGGTCTCCACAAGCCCCGATTGTCGCCACATCACTGAGAGCCCAGGCTCACCCAGTCCCAATCCCGGTGGATCACTCAAAGGTTGGGGAGCCAGCTCAGGCGGCTCTGGCCATTGGCTGAATTGGTCTTGAGTGACAGTCTATGACTCTTATGTGCCTGAGAATGGGGTTGACTTGAGGCCTGGGGTGTGGACCCCACTGGGGAAGAGGAAGTGATGATGCCAGAAGGATTTGGCTCACTTCAGCCTTGGCCACTGAGCTCCTGATCCAGGTAAATTCTCACTCTGCAAACAGAGCGTTGAGCTCCTCAGACAGGAGGCTGAAAGGAAATGTCAATTGTTACTGTCCCAAATGTCAAGATCTGCCCCGGCTGACCTGATCTCCCACTGGGCTGGAACCAGTCCAGGCCCCGCCTCCCCTGCCAGGACCCACAGGCAGCAGCTGAATGATGCCTGGAGCGCCAGGGCCAAGCCAGCGCATCCTACTCCGCGGAGGAGCCAGGCCACCCCTGCCTTTCCCACCACGCCCCGCCCACCCCGCCCGGCACGCTCCAGCTGGGCTTCTTCCCCAGGAGGAGCAGCTGCCAAGGTACTGAATCACCCTGTGGTGCTGGCTGGCACTCCTCACCCTGAGAAAGGTGCCTGGAGAGGGTGTGGTGAGGCACCTGGTGCCAACAGGCCTGTGATGACCGGCCCGCTCCAGCCCCCCATCCCCCAACCAGCTGCTTCCCCAGACCAAGTGCCCTCACCAGTTTGGGGGTAGATGTCCACAGTTATTCTGTGTGCTATAAATATGTGTGTGAGTGTGAGAGAGAACCCTTTTATTTTTAAATAAATGGGAACATACTATATGCATTTTTCTGGGACTTTTATTTTTCATTTAATGCCATATTTTGGAGATTGGTTCACACTGGCAGCTGGGATGTGTGTTTCCTTCTGGTAGCCATCACATGCCCCAAGCTCTATCATGCACTATTTAACCAGCCCCTGTTGATGGACATTTAATGGGTCCTAGTCACGTGTTCCTTTGATGACTACGCCTGTGAATATACCAGTTGCAGCTGTGTTCCCATCTGGGCTTGTGGAGAGGCCTGGTAGACCGAGGGCACTGGCAGAGGGGGCGATCACAGTGCACGAGCGAATGCCCGGCTCTCAAGTGGTGCTGGCAGCTGCACCAGGACCCTGAAGCTGGCCTCATGTGTGCAATGCTACAGCAGAGGTCTAATGAGGGAGCAGGCAGGGTGGGTGCGTAAGATTCGTTTTGGAAATTATTGTAATGAGTTCTCTTCTGGTTATAAAGTAAAATATATGCACTGTAAGAAACACAGAAAACACGGAACAGATGTGAAAATAAAAATCACCTAGCACTTCCTCATCTGGAGTCACCACTGTTGGTGTTTCAAATAGTTCCTGTCAGTGGTGGCCAAATACTTGCATCCCTGCCACCTGTGTAGGAGACTGGGCTAGAGTTCCTGACTGCTGGCTCCAGCCTAGTCCAGCTCTGGCTGTTGTGAGCATTCGGGAAGTGAATTGGTGGATGGAAGATCAATCTCTCTCTCCATCTCCCTCTCTTACTCTACACTTCAAATAAATAGTTTTTAATAAACAAATAAATAAAGCATTTCCTGCCTATTTTCCAGACACAAAGGGTTTCCAGCAGTCCAGGAGGACATGGAGGAAGGCGTCCGGGATCTCTGAGCAGAGCTGGAACTGCAGGAAACACTGGGCTCTTTGGGAACAGAGCACCAGACTCACCGGCAGGAGGAGACACAAGGAACTCATAGGAAGTGACGTTGCAGGTGAGCCCGAGGGTGGCAGGGAGTTTGTCCCTAGACCCCTGGGCCCCGGGGGAACCACTGCACCCTCTGGAGCTCATGACTGGCAGCGGACCTGAGAAGTCTAGCTTTGAGATTATACAGGGACAGCTAAGAAATGATTCTTTTTAAAAATATTCATTTATTTATTTATTTGAAAGGGAGAGAGAGAGAGATGTTCCATCTGCTGGTTCACTCCCCAAAGGGCCACAATGGCCCAGACTGGGCCAGGCCAAAGCAAGGAGCTAAAAGCGTCATCCGGATCTCCCACATGGGTTCAGGAGGCCAAGCACTTGTGTCATCTTTTCCTGCTTCCCCAGGTGCATTAGCAGGGAGTTCTATTGGAACCATTGCCCGTAGGGACGCTGGCACTGCAGATGGTGGCTTTCCCTGCTATGCCACAGCTCCGGCTCCCTGAGAAAACATTTCATTAAGACTTTGGTAGAGCAAGTCTAGAGTTGTAGAGGAAAGCCACCTCTGAAAACATTAACTTGAGAGAATCACATTGAGAGAAGAGATGTGAGACCAAATTGTGAATGGGGACAGCTCAGTGGCTAAGAACACAGACTTAGGAATAACAAGATTTGGGTTGAGTCCCAGACACTGTTCACCAACTGTGTGGCACTGGGCGATTTACTTACACCCTCTGGCTCTTACCTTCTCCATTAAAGTACAGGTGATACTGATAGACCTGTGTCAGAGGGTCAGCACGAAGATTATATAAAGTGACACAGCCGGGAGCCTAGCGTGGTTCTTAGCACGTGGCAGGTGTTCAGGAATGTTGAGAGCATACAGAGCAAGAGCAGAGACAGGCCCGAGAAGAGAACTATGAGGGAAGGCGCTGGAAGACATGCACGACAGATTCCAGAAAGAGCAGTTTCCTAGACAGGAAGAGAGGGGCCCCTGTACAGAGCAGTGCCTCGGGGTTTCAGGAAGGAAGACTTAGCCACTGTGCGAACACTGGAGGCTCAGGGCCCAGAGGTCCTAGTGAGTGGCAGCTTCAAAGCTGTTGCCATGGTTGTATGGACAGGAGCCAGCGAGTAGGAGGTCAAGGGGTAGTGGAACTAAAGAAGTCCAGTAGGTACTTTACGAGTCTTTCAAGAAGTTTGGTAATGAGAGGAAAAAGGGAAGTTCTGGTTCAGGGGAAATGTTTTTGGGAAGAAGGAAAGAGGTGCTGTGTTTTGTTCAGGTGGGAAGGGATTTCAACACGTTTATAAACTAAGGAAAAAGAACCAACAGATAATCTCAAATGGAGGAAGTGATTAAAGGCTGCCTTCAGTATCTTTACCTTAAAAATCAAGAGTGTGGGCCGGCGCCGTGGCTCAACAGGCTAATCCTCCGCCTTGCGGCGCCGGCACACCGGGTTCTAGTCCCGGTCGGGGCACCGCATTCTGTCCCGGTTGCCCCTCTTCCAGGCCAGCCCTCTGCTGTGGCCCGGGAGTGCAGTGGAGGATGGCCCAGGTGCTTGGGCCCTGCACCCCATGGGGAGACCAGGAAAAGCACCTGGCTCCTGGCTCCTGCCATCGGACGAGCGCGGTGCGCTGGCCGCAGCGCACCGACCGCGGCGGCCATTGGAGGGTGAACCATCGGCAAAGGAAGACCTTTCTCTCTGTCTCTCTCTCTCTCTCACTGTCCACTCTGCCTGTAAAAAAAAAAAAAAAAAATCAAGAGTGTGGATAAGGGATCTTTGAGGCCCTGCCAGCGTTTTTGTACTGTGTAACCATCCATCTATCCATCTGTATAACCATCCATCCCTCCGTCATCCATGTAACATCTAGCCATTCATCCTTCCACTCATCTCTATTAGTCACCTTTCATCACTTTAACCAAAATACCTGTGATGAGGCACTTGTGAGGAAGAAAATTTGTTTTGGCTTACAGTTTCTGAAGTTCATGGTCCAAGATTAGGTGGTCCCATTAGTTGGTCCCACATGATGAAAATGGTGGAGGGTTGCAGAGAGACATACAGAACACACTCATCCATCCTCTGTGTGGTCTTTCCTTACAGAACCATCAGGATTCAATCATGGGCTCCGTCCCAATTCAATCCAATCACTTTCTAAGGGCCCACTTTATTTATTCATTTGAGACAGGGATTGATTCCAACTGCTGGTTCATTCTTCAAGTGCCTGCAATGGCTGAGGAGGTGTGAGGTAGGGAAGCTGAGATCTCAATCCAAGTCACCCCCATGGGTGGAAGGGACCCAACTATTTGAGCCATCACTGCTGCCTTCTGGGGTCTTACCTTAGCAGGCAGCTGCAGTTACAGAGTGGAGAACTGAACCCAGGTACTCCAATGTAGGGTGCGGGTATCTTAGCTGACATCTTAGCTGCTCGGTCAATGCCTGCCTAAGGCTCCATTTTTAATCAGTATGATTGAATTAAGTTTCATACTTAAGGGGTCAGCATTGTGGCATAGAAGGTTAAGCCTCTGTCTATGACACTGGCATCCTATATGGGTATTGGTTTAAGACCTGGCTGCTCCGATTCCAAGCCAGTTCCATGCTAACATGCTTGGGAAAACAGTGGAAGGCAGCCCAAGTGTTTGGATTCCTGCACCCACATGGGAGACCTGGAAGAAGTTCTAGGCTCCTAGCTTCAGCCTGGCCCAGCCCTGCCTGGTCGTTGCAGCCATTTGAGAAGGGAACCAGCGATGGAAGATCTCTCTGTCTCTCCCACTCTCTCTCTAACTCTGCCTGTCAGATAAATAAAAAATAAACCTTAAAAAAAAGTTTCATACTTAATCCATCAACCATTAATCCATTAACCATTAACAAAAGACTTTGAGGTTTAAATGGATGCATGCATTTGGGAGGCAGGTGCTCTTCAAATCGTGACAGCATCCACACATCCTTTTAACACGAACTCTCATTTCTAACCTGTTCCGTGTGGGGGCAGGGAGCTGAAGGCATAAAGAGAAGTAGAAGCAAAGATCTCTTTGTCTAGGGGCTTGTGTTGAATGGGAAGAGTAGAGAAGACAGTCAGATGACTCAACAACATCACCGTGTAACCTCAAAACCCATTCCCCTGCAGGCCTTTGACAGAACATTCTAGCACTTACCTGAACCCTGCCTGCCTCCTTGCTGGTCTGCAACCTCCCAGCCTTTGAGAACCTGCCCTTGTTTGGTTACTCCCCAGAGCCCCCCACCCCACCCCCATACCCAGCAGTGTGCTGGCCCATGTAAGCACTCAGAGGATTTGTGCTGATTATGTCCAATCATCCAACAAGTACTGAGTATCCACCCTGTACCAGGCACTGGGAGAGAAGAGTGAGCAAAGTGGGTCTCTGCCTTCCTTTAACTGGGTGGCCTGGAATGGAGTGGCCTGGAAGCAAGGCCATCAAAGAATTAGACACAAATTTAAGATTGTGATAGGAGCGGGCAGGAGGTTTCCCATGGGCAGCAGTTTCAGAGGAGGTCTCCCCGAAGAAGTAATTTGGATCTGAAAGAGAAGTTAAACAGCATTCGCGTGGGGACTGGGAGACAGCTTGGACAGAGGCCGAGGAAAGAAGGCAGGGGGAGAACAGGGGCCAAAAAGAAAGGCAGTGTGGCTGGGAGCACGTGGCTCTGGACCGGAGCAGAGGCAGGCAGCACTGTGGGCCAAGGGAAGGCTAAGGCTCTTGATGTGAGAGCAGTGTGAAGCTGGAGTCATTTAAACATGGCGGTGACACGACTGGTTTGGGTTTCACAGAAATGGTGGAAGAAGCCGGCTGTGAGGAGTTTGTTGTGGGAGCCGTCACACTGAGCTGTACATCAGAGCCTATGAAGGGCCTGGCTTTCATCTTCCACTTCAGACATTTCTATGATTTTTTAAAAAGATTGTGTGTATTTATTTATTTGAAAGAGTTACAGAGAGAGAAAAGGAGAGGCAGAGAGAGAGAGAGAGAGAGAGAGAGAGTCAGTCTTCCATCTGCTGGTTCACTCAATTGGCTGCAACGGCCGGAGCTGCGCTAATCTGAAGCCAGGAGCCAGGAGCTTCCTCAGGGTCTCCCATGCGGGTGCAGGGGCCCAAACACTTGGGCCATCCTCCACTGCCTTCCTGGGCCATAGCAGAGAGCTGGATCAGAAGTGGAGCAGCCGGGACTTGAGCTGGCACCCATATGGGATGCCAGCACTGCAGGCAGCGGCTTTACCCACTGTGCCACAGCGCCAGACCCTGTGATTTATTATTTTTAAAATAATGAGCCTCTTCTGCTTTTGTTATCAGGAAAGGAAGGGAGGGAGGGAGGGAGGAAGGAAGTGAGGGAGGGAGAAAGGAAGGAAGTGAGGGAGGGAGAAAGGAAGGACCATTAACACTGATCAAACTACAGACCAGCTTGGGGAAGGGCTGGAGAGGGGCTCCTGCCAGCCCAGAAGGGTGTGAACTGTGCCCCAGACAGACAGGTGCATGGGGTGGAACTGGGCTTTGCAGCTGGAGTGAGCTGGGTTCAGGATCCCCTGAACCCTCCCCACCCTTAAAGGAGTCCTCCAGGGATGCTCTCTGTGCTGGGGAGCCTGCTCTCCTGAAAGGCAAGAGGGCAGGGAGGTGGCTGGCGGACCAGGACAGAGAGGATGTTTCCTGACAATCGTTCCAAATACAAAGTCAGCAGGTGCCACGGCAGTGTGAGCCCCACGTGTCCCTCTGAGCCAGCCATGTACTGGCTTATCCTCCGGGGATCCATGTTTTCAGTCCCTGGCAGGAGCTGGGCCTGTAGGGAGTGTGTTGTTGACAGTGCCCAGCAACCAGGACTGGGCCTGGGCAGGAGGATGGAGTCCCTGGGAGGAAGGCCCTGCCCAAGAAGTCCCCAGCTCTGTGGCTCAAAGGCTGAGCTGAGGGGAGCCCAGCCTTAGGCACCTTGGCCCAGAGCACAGGGGAGCTGCTGGACGAGGGAGGAGAAGGGCGAAGTGGGGCTTCCTCCCTCCACCCGGGGTCCCAGTCTGCTCCCTGAGAAGTCCCCAGGGTTGCCCACAAAGGGAGGTGGGGAGAGGCGAGGGCCTACAAGTATAACCAATGTGCAGGAGTGGGGAGGGGGAGGCAACCCCCAGCAGCCTTCCTGGGCACTTGAGCGTTGGGCCCTCCTAGGAAAGAGTCCATCTCCACTAGAACCTCTGGGGCAGAGAGAGACCGGCACACCTGAAAGGGCTGTGTGTAATCTTGGGTCCCCAGCCCTGAGAGCTACAGCCCGGATCTCAGACTTTGGCGTTCAAGAGAAGAAGGACAGGGAGGTTAGGAGTCTAACAGACCCAGCTTCACACCCGGATCTGCATCAGGGTCTACCTGCGCCTGGGAACGCTGCTGCCTGGCTCCGTTATCGGGATTGAACGGAACAACCTGGCAAAGCTCCCTCCCCCACCTCTGTGACCTATTCTCACCTCCCCAAGCCCGCCCCCAGATCGCCTGTATCTGGAGACCCAGATCTCAGCCAGCGGCCAGGGGTGGGCCCCAGGGAGACCACTTCCCTCTCTGGGTTTCAGGTTCCCCGTGTTATGAAACTGGGAGCTCTGTGCAAAGGCCAAAAGCAGGAAAAGCAGTCATTTCTGATGTGCAAGTAGTTTGGGCCTCCCACAGAGCAGAGGCATGACAGCGCAGGCCTGGGCTGACCGGAGGGTCCATAGCCTACAATCCCAACTGGCTCCATTTGTATTGCTGTCCCTGAGAATCGACGGCAAAGGAAAGTTCCATGATTTCAGCCTGGGCAGATGCTCCTGCTGCCATGGGCCAGCTCCATCTGACAACCCCAGGAGGGAGGCGGGGTGCGCTGGTGGAGGAGGAAGTAGGGGCAGTTGGGGTCATCTTGGGGGCTAAGGGCCCAGAGAGACTGCCGGGGAGAAAATCCTGAGCTGTTTTCCCCAGTCTGCACTCTGTAGACACCGACTTTGTCAGACTCTGTTTTTTTAATATGTCAGCGCAGGTATGAAATGATTTACCTAGGGGCATGTTCACTCCATGGCTGCCCAGCTTGGTAAAAATGAGAAGCAACCCACAGAAAGTACTCAGGTGCTACCAGCTGTATCCACCTCCAACTAGGACGTGGTCCAAGACGCATTCGTGTGTGAATGCGCAAATCACAGAAAAGACAAGGTGGCCCCATCCTATTACTAAGCATGTCTGTGTTCATCTGCTGTAACTGATATAGGATATGAACTCATCCTACATGCACACATTCTGAAGCCTAGAAAAGAACATTCAGGAAGGGTGCACAGCAAACTTAACAGAAGTACCTCTGGGGTAAAAAAAAAAATACAATTTTTAAAAAAGATTTATGTATTTATTTGAAAGTCAGAGGAGAGGAGAGGCAGAGAGAGAGAGGTCTTCCATATGCTGATTCACTCCACATTGCCTGCAACGGCCAGAGCTGTGCCAGTCTGAAGCCAGGAGCCAGGAGCTTCTTGCAAGTCTCCCACATGGGTGCAGGGACCCAAGGATTTGGGTCATCTTCTACTGCTTTCCCAGGCCATAGCAGAGACTTGGATCTGAAGTGGAGCAGAAGGGTCTTGAACTGGCGCCCATATGGGATGCCCACACTACAAGTGATGGCTTTACCGCTAAGCCACTGTGCCGGCCCCTTTTAAGATTTTATTTATTTATTTGAGAGGTAGAGTTACAGACAGAGGGAGAGGAGACAGAAAAGTCTTCCTTCTTCTGGTTCACCCCCTAAATGACCATAATGGCTGGAGCTACGCCCATCCAAAGCCAGGAGCCAGGAGCTTCTTCCAGGTGAGCTTCTTCCAGGTCTCCTTCACGCGTGCAGGGGCCCAAGCACTTGGGCCATCCTCTACTGCTTTCCCAGGCCATAGCATTGAGCTGAATTGGAAGAGGAGCAGCCGGAACTCGAACTGGTACCCGTATGGGATGCCAGTGCCACAGGCGAAAGAAAGATTAACCTACTATGCCACAGTACCGGCTGCAAGACTTAATTTTTTAAATACAGTTTTGCACTGTTGAAATTGTTTTAAATGGGCCGGCGCCGTGGCTCAACAGGCTAATCCTCCGCCTTGCGGCGCCGGCACACCGGGTTCTAGTCCCAGTCGGGGCGCCGGATTCTGTCCCGGTTGCCCCTCTTCCAGGCCAGCCCTCTGCTGTGGCCCAGGAGTGCAGTGGAGGATGGCCCAAGTGCTTGGGCCCTGCACCCCATGGGAGACCAGGAAAAGCACCTGGCACCTGGCTCCTGCCATCGGATGAGCGCGGTGCGCCAGCCGCAGCGCGCCAGCCGCGGCAGCCATTGGAGGGTGAACCAACGGCAAAGGAAGACCTTTCTCTCTGTCTCTCTCTCACTGTCCACTCTGCCTGTCAAAAAAAAAAAAAAAAAAGAAATTGTTTTAAATGATGTGCATTATTTAGAGTGGCTGTAGACTATTATATCCAGGTTAACCTCCTTCTCCCCAGATATACAAGAAAGGAACTGGATAAGGCCAAATGGTCATACTTCTCCCAGGAGCACCCAGATGAGGCTGCGCCCAAGACAACAAAGTTCATGTTGTAGGTCCATGCCCCAAACACAATCAGAATGAACTGACTGTGAAAACGGGGGTGGGATGGAGAAGAGTAGCCCCTTTCCCCTGATGTCCAAGGTGCTACAGCCCACACCGCGCCCCAGTGCGGGGCTCAGCACCAACTGTGCTCCTCATAGAAGATGGCCCAAGTGTGGAGGCCCTGGGAGAGAAGGGGCATGTGACTATTAACCACCTTAAGACTCAAATACCTTTTTAAAAAATTTAGAGAGCGAGAGTGCACGCGCACGCTCCCATCCACTGGTTCACTCCTTAAATACCTGCAATGGCCAGGCCTGGAACCAGGCTGCAGCTGGAAACAGGAACTCAATCCTGGTCCCCCATGTGGGTGGGAGGGACCCAGTTATTTGGGTCTGCACTGGCAGGAAGCTGGAGTCAGGAACCAGAGCCAGAACTGGGCATCCAACCCAAGCACTCGGATATGGGACGCAGCTGTGTTAACCACTAACCTATATGCCCACCCCACCTTAATGCTTTGGAAGATGGCTGTTTCTTCATGCTGTGCTGCTCCCCAAAGGAGCCCTAGTAACAGCTAACCCACAGGGTAACAATGCCCACCATTGGCAGTATACTAAGAGGGCTGCAGGTGCCATCTCATTTTATTCCAACCGTGCTGTGCAGTAGGTGGTTCCATCCTTTCATTCGTTTTACAAATGAGGAAACTGAAACCTGAGGGGGTATGCAAGCAGCTGAAGGTCACTGGGCCAGAGGGCAATGGCTGACTTCCAACAACAGCGCTGGCTCCGGCTCCGGAATCCACCCCACAGCCGCCGCTCAGGGCCTCGGGGTGACGCATAAGGCAAGAAGACACCAGCGCTTTTTCAGGCCATGTTTCTTGGTAGAGTCACCGCTAGCCTGACCACAGATGTTTCTGAACAAGCAGCTGAGAGCTGGGTTTGGTGATGTCAGTGGCTGGGGCCAGCTGAGCCAAGTTATTAGCAGGCTGTGATGCCCGATACTACCCATGAGCTGTTTACCACCCAAATTTAAAGTAAAAGTGGGAAAAATAACCCTAATCCACCATGTGTCTTGGCTGGCCGTTGTGTTCACATGGTTAGAAAATGTCAACAGTGAATAATGATATAACCCAAATAACCATGTATTGGGAAGACAGAGGTGGGTGTGATACAGCACAGGCTGCAAAAACTCATCTCTAGGGACAGGAAATCAAGAAAAAAATTCTTCAAACTGCAAAGGTCAAGAAGAAACCATATGAGATGTTATTTGGAGTTATGAAAGTGAGGGTTGAAAGTAGCTACCCCATGGTGATGGCTTGGGGCTGCAGTCATTCATGATGAATGTTCTAGAAATGTTTGGGAAACTGATGCAACTATGGAACTTTGAAACAAGTTAAAAAAAATTAAATCCAAAGCTAAGCACCAAAAGGATAATTCTGGCCCCAGCTTGGGAGGGAGGTGGAGGGGCTGTGGTCACAGGATGGGGGCCTGGGAGATGCTGACTCCTTGGTCGGGTGTGCAAGTCGGGTGTGCTGGCGAGATCATCAGGTGGCTGCTTTACTTGGCACTGCAAAGGTGGGAGGAGGTAAGAGGGTTTTTAAAAAGATGAGCCACTGGAAACAAAAAGAAAGTTGGTCATTTCACAACCAAGGCTTTGCTCCTCAGAGACCCACAGCCTGCGACCCAGTGGGCCCTCTGGTTACACAAAAGTCAGATAAGGTGTGGTCTGTGTTAGCTCTGCCAAATGGAGCAGTGTCCTCTGTGTGTCGCTGAGCCTAGGGACAAAGAGATGTGAAGGTGTCCTCAGCCCCTTCAGGGAACAAGTGACCTGTGTAGACATGAATGGTTCTCAAGACCGGATGTGCTTTTCCAGGTGTGGGAGAACCAAACACCCTCACCCAAGAAGGAGCCCGGGGTCTCCACCCTTCCCCAATCCTCTGAGCCACACTCGGGCACTGTCCCCTCTTTCCAGCAGGTCCCAGCTGTAAGAATCGGGACATCCTGAAGGAATCCTCATAGGTGGAAGGCAGTGACCCAGTCCCTCTGACTCAGGCCTGGGTCAGAAATGTGTGTCCCGGAAAGGCCAGAGTGGCCCAGGCCTCCAGACTTGCCGACCTCCTCCCTCCTCCAGAGTCGCGCTGCCTCCTCTAGGAAGCATTTCCTGATGAGCTCAACAACCCACACCTTCCCTTACATAACCAGCTTCTTAGAGTTCTGGGCCTCCAGATCCGCAGTCTGAGCGATGCATGAGGCAGTGGGGCCAGGCCTGGGTTTGAACCCCCAACGCTAGTGTCAGAGAGTCAGGTGACAACAGACTCAGAGATCTCGACTGGCTTTGTTTTGGGATCCCAGAATCAGGCAGCACTTCGTTCCAGAGCAGCGAGCTCTGATGGGCCAAGCAGAGGAGGCTGGCTTTATACAGAGAGAGAGGCTGAAGCAAGCAAAGAGCAAAACCCAAGTCGGTTGCTTCCAAGTTACTTTCCTTGTCACCTGGGGACAGGGAGACAGAACACTAGGAAACTAGCCAACCGGTTCACATCAGATCACTTCGGGCGATTTTACGTGAGGATTAAAGCAGGGGAGTTTGCTGCCACACCAATCAGCCCAGCTGGAAAACTCGGCTCCCTCTTGTTCTCCTGATTTCCCAGGTCAGATAACACCGTAGTTGGCGACCTGAAACTTGAGCATGGGTGACTCCATTTTGATTTTTAGTCTGTTCTTTTGGGGCCCGGTACAGGACCCTAGTTCAAAACAATGGGCTTCTGTCATTTTAATTTTTTTTAATCCCAGTCCTCATCTAGGAAAATTAGGAAAAAAACTCATGGCTTTCATCCATCTGTGAGGCTTAAAAGCACTCACCTTGGTTAAGCACTGCCCCCAAATCGAGCTGGGTGGAAAGAAAAAGCCGCAGGGCTGGGGCTGGAGGAGGTGGGCGGCTGGCAGCCCCCTGGGTTTGGACTGGACACTCTCTGGGCCAGGATGTGTCCATGTCCCTGAGGTCCTGAGCCTTTGAGACTAATTTCTCCTACAGTCATGAGAGGCTGGTGCTGCCAAAACGTCAGGGCGGGTGCCTCTGTAGCTCTTCAGGAAGCAGAATTCAGTCCTCTGGGCCCATCCAGAAGACAATGGTCAGCTTACAGTGCCGCTTCAGAGAGGCCTAAAAGGGTCTCCCTCTCTCCCTCTCCCTCTCTCGCCCCCTCCCCCTCTCTCCCTCTCTCTTCCTCCCTCCCTCTCAATTTGGATTCACATGCAGCCTCCAGCCAGGGTGCATTGCTATCACTTGGTCCTAAGCCCCTTGGTTCTGTTCTCACCCTGGGGCTCACTTTCCCAGCCCCTCTACTTTCATTTACACAACAGCCTGAGACAGATCAGGGAGGGACAGGGTCTCCATCTTAGAGAAGAAGAACAAAGCAGCACGGAGAAGTAGCGTGATTCGCCATCCTCGCCTGCACCTGGTCATCGCCTAACCCAGCCACGGTCTCTCTCATCCACTCGGCCCTGCATCTCCAGAGCTGCCCCCTTAGAGCCGAATGGGCCTTGCTGTGTCCCCACTATGACTAACCTGGTAAACCAGCACCTGAAAGCCAGCTGCTCTCGCCTCCCCAGGACCCTCCCCGCCTCCCCTCCTGCCCAGGGGGCGTGCATTGCTTCTTGATTTGCACCTGCTGGGCACTGGGCTTTGACCTCCCTGCTGCTCTGAGTTCATTGTGCCTGGAGCTAGCAGGTTTTGCACAAGTTAGTCACCCCTAGGGTCTGTGAACAACTTCCACCCAGAACCCCAACTTAGTCACTTTCGTTCCACTACCTTGGGAAGTAACTTGACCTCTCCTAGGCTGTAGAACGGGAAGGGCAGCAGCTGTACGGGGGCTGAAGGGAAGATTAAGGAAACACTCAGCACAGGGCTTCCAGTCCCTACTTGGAGAATGTGAAGCGAGTCCACGAGGGCCAGGTAGGGCTGGGTCTCCGGAGCCCAGGAAGCAGCGTGCTGTCCACGAACCTCCTTCCCCCAGATCCACGCAACCCACCTGGAGGAATGAGATGGCCGTGGTCTCTAAAGGCAGACGCACTTGGAATCGTGAGCCACGCATTGCCTCTCAAGCTGAAAATGCAGACGACTGGGCCTCCCTCTAGACCTTCTCAGTCACATTCCCAGGGGTGAGGCCCAGGAAGCTGAGTCTTTAACCATCCTCCTGGGGATCCTGATGCAACAGCTCTGGCCACACCAGACCATAGAAAACACGGAGAGCAACTGGGCTGGGGACAGGGCAACTACACCTCCCCTTTGCTTGGGTGATGGTAGAGGTGGGCTTGCGGGTAGCAGTGCCAACACCCGGGCCCCTTCTGCCCACCCAGCTTCTCTGTCAGCCCCACCCAGGGTCAGGGCCAGGGTGATCAGGTTTCTGGATCCCACTCGGCTCTCCAGCCAGTGCCAAAGCACCCTGCCCAGCCTCGGTGCTCTGCAAATATTTGTTGAGCCAACTGAACTCCCTGGGGCTGGCTCTGGCAGGAGACCCTGGATCCAGCATGCTGGGCAGAACTCCGGGCCCTACTCCTCCCTCTGGGCCTGGCTGTTGCCCCACAGAGCTAACAGGGCCTGCCTTCTCAGCTCCATGGGGAGGGTGAGTTTGGAGGGGAGTGGGGGGGGCACAGAACCACTGGTCCTCAGAGATCAGTTTCTGGGGACTCCTCCTTCCACCAGCACCAGAGGGGATGCCAGCCTGCTCTGCCTCTGCACTCGCCCAGGGCGTCAGCCCTGGCTACACAGAGAGCTCCTGAAAAGGTTTGAAAAGGACAGGTGGTCAGGCCCCCTTATGACCCACAGAGTGGGAGTCTCAGGGCAAACCTGAGCCTCGGTAGCTCTGTAACACAACACGGGTGACTGTCATGTGGTTAGAATCACAAAACTGCCTGGCAGGCCCCTCTCTTGCCTCCCAGTACTTGTAGTCTGCCACTGTCCAGTGGATTGAATACAAACCACAACTCACAACTGGCCAGCCCTTCTGTGTGCTGGTCATCACAAAGGTCATGGTAGAGGTAGCAGTGAGTGCATCCCCGGCTTCCCAAGGCCGCTGGCTGGGGGTGTCCGGGGGAGCCTCACCCTGGACCCTAGGGTTGGCAGGACGGAGGGGAGCCCAAGTAGGGCTCTGCTGGGCAGGCAGGACAAGGAGGGCTTAGACCAAGGAAGGGAGGGTGAGGGGACTGAGGCTGGCAGATGGAACCGCATGACAAGCCCTGAGCAAGAAAGTGCTGGGTTCACGGGGGGAGGGGGCAAGCAGGGTCAGGTCCATCACAGGATGGGTGGAGGGGTCCCTGTGGGGGAGATGGGCAGGGCCAGATGGCATAGACATCTGAAAGGCATGCTAAGGAGGCCAGTTCAGATCCCAAGCAGCAGCCACAGACGGGTTTACGTGATGGGTGAGCAGAGATTGACCTGAGCAGGTTCATGTTTTGTCTGCTCCTGGGCGCAGAAAGGATTCGAGAGGAGGAAAGTGAAGGGAGCGAAGAAGGCCAGTGTTAAGAGGCTGAACTGGGACTCTGTCTCTCTAAAATTCATACTCAAAGTCCTAAGATCTCGCACCTCAAAATGCGGCTGCATTCGGAGATGGGGTCTTTGTTTAAGCGGTAGGTTAGAAGGAGGATGTTAGGGTGGGCTCTACTGCCTGACGTTCTTGTAAGCAGAGGAAATTTAGATGCACAGGAAGGCCCCAGGCACGCACATGCGCAGAGAAAAGACCATGTAAGGGGCCAGTGCTGTCCCATATGGGCACCAGTTTGAGTCCCGGCTGCTTCACCTCTGATCCAGCTCCCTGCTAATGGCCTTGGAAAACAGCACACTTCCAGCCTCAAGGACAGTGAGAAAAAGGAGTCCTGTTGTTTCACTCACCATCTGCACCGTTTATCAGGACAGCCCAAGCACACGGCTACACCCAGGCTGAGGCTTGGGTTTGTGGTCCACACAGTCAGGTGCATGGGTGCCGTGCATTGAGCTGCAGACCAGGGCAGGAGGTAGGAGGGGATAAGTCGAGTCTAAAACCTGCCGAGGTGTGAGGGGCTGGTTCACTGGCCTGGGCTGTCTGCCTCCCGGCAGCTGCATAGGCAGGGGAGAATGGCAATGAGATGTCTGGAGGCTGTGTTCTAGCTTTGCCGTCTGCATCCCGTGGCCCTGGACAAGTCCACCCCTTCTCGGGACTCTAGAAGGGGGGACTGGCCCCGTTTGCCTATCGCTGGTGGCAATGCTCCCGGGACTGTGCTTTGGCATCTCTGGGGAAGGCGCTGTTGTTCTTGGGCCTCTCATCCAGGATGTTAACCAGGAAGGGGGCCAGTGCCCCAGGGAGCCTGTGAAGCGCAAACAACTTGGTACTGGCAGCAGAGCCTCCCTCTGGGAGGCAGAGTCTCCAAGAGGCCCCCGGGCAACCTCAGACCCAGGAGGCCCAGAGCAGAGCTCCCCGCGCCAGGGCACAGAGAGCTTGGGGCCCCAGCAAGGCCTGCTGCTGCTGCTGCTCCTGCTCCTGCAGCACCGGGGCTTCCCCTCCTACTCACCTCCTCTCCTACGTGACCCAGAGACACGCTTGTCCGACGTAGGGGCAAACCAGCCAACCAACAGGATGCCCCATGGCATTCGGATGTCAGATAAACACTGACTACTTTTTTAACAACAGTGTGTTCCATGGAATATCTGGAGTACTCTTATACCACCAACATGCATGGTGTTTGGCTGACATTTAGTTTTAACGGAGGCAGGCTGTATTTTATCCAACAACCCTCCCCAGAGAAGACCCCAGGAGCCGGCCAGTGAGCCCAAGTGAGGAACGGGATGGTTTCTGAGGCCCCCACTCCAGCCTTTTGGTGTCCCACTTGCTCCAGCTGGAGGCCAGTGAGAACGGGTCATTCCCCAGATCCTTGGCAGGCTGCAGCCCTCAGCAGATGTGAGGGCTGGCTTTGGAGCCAGGGTATCTTTGGAAAGATGTCGCGTCTAATTAACCTAATAAGTAGGTTGTAGGCTCTGACCGGAAGTGGCGGCGGACTCACCCTGACAGATGGGGAGGAGTGGGTCACACCTGCTGCACACACCTGCCAACGAGAGCTAATAGGAGGCTTCAGCTTTACATCAGATACAGGGCAAACAGAAGTTACAACAACATCCTATTAACAGTGACAATAGCTGCCATTTATGGAGCCCTTGTAATGTGCCAAGCACTGAGCAAGCATTATCTCATTTAATCCTGACAACAATTCTACCAGACAGAAGCTATTATTATTCCCCATTTAACAGATGACAAAACTGAGGCCAAGAAGTTGAGTAACTTTCCCAAGGTCACCCAGGTAAAAAGGAGCAGAGATGCAGATCCACGCAGTCACATAGACTCAGGAGTCTGGGCTTTCAGCCGCTGATCCCTTGGCTCCTCTCCCACCCCAAGTTGTTTCCCAGTCACTCTACAGAGACTCAAGGATATTTTAGACTGATGGGAGAGTCCGTTATGAGTAAACTATTGTGGGCTGGCATTGTAGGGCTGTGGATTAAGTTGCTGCCCATGACACCACTGGCATCACATATAAATGTTGGTTCAAGTCCTGGCCCCTCCACTTCCAATCTCGCTCCCTACTAATGTGCTTGGGAAAGCCGGGGCGGATGGCCTGAGTATTTGGGCCCCTGCCACCCATGTGGGAGACCGGGATGGAGTTCCTGGGTCCTGGCTGTAGCCTGGCCTGGCCTCAGCCATTGCAGTTACATGGTGGGGGTGAACTAGTGGATGGAATATCTCCTTCTGACTGTCTCTGTTTCTCTCTCTCCCTCTCTCTTTGTAACTCTGCCTTTCAAATAAATATAAATCTTTAAAAACACACATACAAATTATTGTGAAAGAAATGGAACAAATATGTGCAATGAAATACTCTAAGTGCTATAACACGATGCTGCTCTAGGGGCAACAGAGCCTGGTGATTAAAAGCCTGGGCCCGAGTTCCAGTGCTGTGCTGATGTAGGCTGTTTCCACCTTCAGCGCTAGCATCCTGATGGGCACCGGTTCCTGTCACAGCTGCTCCTCTTCCAATCCAGCTCTCTGCTGTGGCCTGGGAAAGCAGTAGAAGATGGCCCAAGTCCTTGGGCCCCTGCACCCACGTGGGAGACCTGGAAGAAGCTCTTGACTCCTGGCTTCAGATCGGTGCAGCTCTGGCCATTGCAGCCAATTGGGGAGTGAACCAGCAGATGGAAGACCTTTCACTCTGTTTTCCCTCTCTCTTCTGTAACTCTACCTCTTAAATAAATGAAATAAAATCTTAAAAAAAAAAAAGAAAAAAAAGAAAAAAAAACTGGGCCCTTCAGGGCAATCTGCTCAGGTGCAAGGCTCCCTTTATCAGGGATGTATGTGGCTGTGGATAGCTTCCCCGTGCCTCAGTTTCTCTGTCTGAAAAATGAGCAAAATACTGTTTTTCTCACAATGTCACAAGGGTCAAGTGAACGAGTGCTCAAACAGCACCTGGTGCCTGGCACATAGGAAGCACTTTATTCAGCAAATACTTCCCGAGGACTTGCAAAATGCCAAGCCTTGGTATAGGCTATTGAGACACACTGGTGGGGGTCAGCGCTGTGGTGCAGTGGTTAACGCCCTTTCCTGAAGCACCGGTATCCCATATCATCCCATATGGACGCCGGTTCTAGTCCTGGCTGCTCCACTTCCCATCCAGCTCTCTGCTATGTCCTGGGAAAGCAGTAGAAGAGGCCCAAGTCCTTGGGCCCCTGCATCCACGTGGGAGACCCAGAAGAAGCTCCTGGCTCCTGGCTTTGGATCAGCACATTTCTGGCTGTTGCAGCCAATTGGGGAGTGAACCAGTGGATGGAAGTCCTCTCTCTCTCTCTCTCTGTCTCTGCTTCTCCTCTCTCTGTGTAACTCTGACTTTCAAATAAATGAATAAATCTTAAAAAAAAAAATAGAGAGATACTCTGGTGAGCAAAATAGAAAGACTCCTCCTCCTAGATTTTACATTATTGGCTACATTGCAGGATAGCCTTTGTTTTTCAATGTACTGTTGCTGTGTATACAATGTTAGTTATTGGCATTTAAAAATTATGATTTTGAAATGATCTTTTATTATCTAATACATCTTGCTGTGGGTCTTGAGTGGGCACAAAGCAAAGAGACACTGGTCTAAGGACATTTCCTGTGGTTTCAGGGATGGGAGGGCTGTTGATAACCTCCCATCCTCTAGGCAGGAAGGGCTGATAATTGAGAGTAGACAGAGGAAGCCAGGAAGGGGCCTGGGGGTAGTGTTACAGGCTGCTGAGAGGGTGGGAAACCTGCCTTTGTCCAAGTCCCCTTTGTGCAAGTCTGGACCCAGGAGAAAGCCTGGCCCTAAGTAGGTGGCTAAAGCTGAGAAAGGCCAATAATGTGGACCGTGAACCTGGCATTGGAACAGAGCAGGAACCAGCGCAGCTTTGGCCACCCTGATGGACTAACTGCTAAAACCCGGGGACCAGACATGAACCCATGACACCCCCAGGTCCCAAAGCCTTCTAAGACCCCCCTCCCAGGCTCAGCCTCCTACCCCGCCCCCTAGCCCTGGCACACACCTGTTCAGGAGAGAATGGTTTTGATGTGTCAGCTGTCAAGCTGTCTGGGGAGGAGGACTGGAAGCCTCGTGGGAAAACTGAAGCTGTTGTGCAGATTGGGGGGGTGGGCTGGGGAGGGGAGAGGCAGGTGCCCTCCCAGGGGACCGCCTGAGAACAGGTGCTGTGTTCTCATGCACCATTGTCCCAAGACAGAAGGAGCCTCTGGCTGAATGCAGCCACGGTCCTGCATCTACTCCAGGCACAAGGGGTGGGGGCATAAAGACTGCCAGGGGTTTAGTTTGAGGTCACTGAGGCCTGGGGTTCCCTGGGGAGCTGCTTTGTTCAGAGAGACACAGGGTTTAAATCTTCAGCTAATGGAGGGTGTATTTGGTTGAGGGGAACAGGGTGGGAGGGGGTGAATTCTGGGCCGCTTGTTCATGTGTGAATGTGGCCAGGAGCCTGTCCTCACGGGGACACGTCTGCTCTGTGTGTCTGGAGTGTGCTGTCTGTGGGTTTGCTCGCAGTCATGTGTGAGTATGGGGTGTGTGTGTGTGTGTGTGTGTCTGCTGGGTGAGCAGGAGGGAGTGTTATCAAGCAAACCAGAAAATGTGGATTCCCCAGAGCCTCCCTGTGGCTGGCCTCTCACGGAATGGCCCCTGGGTTTGTCCCTTCTGCTCTCTGGGCACACAACCTGCTGGCCTAGCTACCCTGAGCTGGGTTCTTAGTGTCCTGGCCCTGAGCAGGAAGAAGAGCTGGGATTCAGAGAGCCTTCATGGGTTGCCAGCAGGTCATGGGATGCACCCCAGGACTGGCTAATTGGTCCCTCAGCACCAACCTGGGGTGCCATCACCCTGGCACTGCAGTGCCTGCTTCTTGCCACACCCTCCCAGCCAGGCTGCCCTGGGGACAGGAAGAGGAGCTCTGTGCATCCCCTGGCCTTTCCCACCAGCAGCCAGGCTGGGGAATCAGCCAGTACACCATGGTCAGCCTGGGCCTTGGCCTGCTCTGGTTACGTCCTGTAGGAGAGGCCCCCCAGGCTCCCTGATCTCACAGGGAGGAAATGTTATTTTCAGAGAACCTGCCCAGGATGACTGTGGGTGGTGGTGGGGGGTGTGTCAAGGGCTGTGACCATCTCTGAATCCATTCTGCCCAAGAAGATGGACAAAAACAAGTGAATCGTCATGCCAGCCACTCATCTCTGCCCAGCCTCCCCTGCCTTCGTCTTTCCCCCTCCTTTCTGTCTCTGGCTGTCCCAATAGGAAAACCACACTGCAAAGTGTTGATCGGATTTCTTCTGTGATGATGGAAATACTCCCTATCTGTGGTGCCCCATGTGGTGGCCTCCAGCCACGTGTGACCATCAGCTACCTGAGACAGGGCTCGTGTGACAGAACTGTTCTAAATTTCATGTTGTGGCAGACAGCACAGTTCTAGTGAACTGAGTCTTACCAAAAGGGACCAAAAATGGCATCAGCCTTTGGATCGCATCACGCCTGATAACAATGGCATAGACCTTCCATGTCTGCAGGTACTCACGAGAGCCACGCAGCAGCTCCACCAGGCCACTACACAGGCCTTGCAACTTGCCCCAAACAAGAGGCCCCAGAATGGATCCCAGAACTCTTGAGTCTAGACGTGGGGCTCATTCCACCACCAGCTTTTCACCAGTTCCTGCAACCACACAGAGTTGAACCAGAACCAATGACCAAGGCTGGAATTTCAGCCTGGCCTGTGGTCTGTGCAGAGGGGGTCTTAGTGAGATGGCCTATAGAGGGGGTCCGAGGGAACTAAAACTATTCCTCTCTTTATAGGTAAGGAGGAAGGACCGTGGTTCTGTAGGGGCACCTATATGCCAGGCACGAGGTTAAGCTCTTTCAAATGCAATCTCAGTGATGTCACAAGGTCAGTTGTTGGTGTTCCCATTTTACAGATAAGAACCTAGAGGCTCAGAGAGGTGGCTCAGGTTGTCTGAGCTCATACAGCCAGCAAGTGGCAGAGCAGGGCTTTGAACCAGGCACTTCGGCCCTGACAGCTTCTCCTCTGCTGTTGCCTCGCTAGGGATGGAGGCCTGAGCCAGAAGACAGTGGCTCCTGTGAGTCAGGTCGAGGCCCCACTGCACACATAGCTCTCACCCAGGCTCCCTCAGTCCCTGCCCAGGGAACACACCCCCAGGGCTCGGGAAACAGACACGTGCAGGTCATTAACAGTGGTTGTGCAAAAGAGCGGTGGGAATGGCCTGGGGGAGCCAGGCAGGGCCTGACTGCCTGGAAGGGCTTCTCTGTGGTCCAGAAGGGCACCCCCAGGAATAGCTCAGCTGTGTACAATGCAGCCAGGGCTGTTCTTCAGCCCATAGCAGGGGGTCACTCATGGGGTGGGTGGGGCCTGGACTTCTCTCCCCACCCATCAGGGCCACCCTATCTCTAGGTGACCTCTCCAGGGCTCTTGAGACACTGCAAGGCTTAAACAGACCCTGAAGAAGATACCAGTCTCCATCTCACAGGCCGCTTTAGGGTGCAGGAACAGAATGGATATGCAGCCCTTCCCCCAGTGCCCTGCCACTGGGATTACCATCTGTTGGCTGTCACACGGCTGTGTCAGTGGCGCCCAGCTCCGCCTTCCTGCCTGGATGAGGGACAAAGCCCTGCCATATTACCTGTCACACTCTCCCACCAAACTGAGCTAAACTCTGCAAAACACCCCCTGCCTCCGTGCCTTCGCACATCCACTCGCTGCCCAGCCCGCTCTTCC
This sequence comes from Sylvilagus floridanus, assembly GCA_949820135.1. Lineage (NCBI taxonomy): Eukaryota > Metazoa > Chordata > Mammalia > Lagomorpha > Leporidae > Sylvilagus > Sylvilagus floridanus. The sequence continues at coordinate 61,883,547 of OX463235.1, forward strand.
TCCGGCTGTCCCTTATGGCGAACGTCTTCCCTGGGCCTCCTCCCTGGCGCCTTCTCTGCTTGGTCTCTGAGCTGCTCCTTAGAGTGGAGGCACGCAGCGCCTTTCTTAGAGGGAAAGTAGGCCCAGAAGGTGTGGCTGTGAATGTAGCCATGGATCCCAGCAAACACAAGCGCTCTGGAGCTGGGCTCCGCAGGTTCAAATCCCACTCACACCCGAACTTTCTGGTACCTTTGTTTTCTCATCTGTAGAATGGAGACGATGATAATACTCATCTCCTAAGTGTATTGTGAGAGTTAAACTAGAAACTTGCATGTTGAGCACCTGTGTTGGATGCATGGCCACGGTTCCATAATTACTGTCCTTAGGGTTATTCACATGGGCTCCCCAAGGCGGGGGTTAAGGTACAGCTGATCTCTCCATGAGCCAGGACTGCCCCTCCACACCTGGGAGCCAGGGAAGACCCCCTGTGACCTTGGACCCTAGTCGCCCCCGCCTCCCCCAGCCCTGAGCCCCAGCATGTTCTCAGTCAGCCTTCGGGCTCCAGTGCGGTCACTGTCCCCTGCCCCAGAGAAGGAGGGGCAAAGGGAGGACCCAAGGTCAGTGAGAGGCCAGCCTGGGTCAGGAGCCCCTAATCCTAGCTGGGACTGCATCTACCTCTCTCCCACGGGATTTGCCAGGGGGGCTGTCAAAGGAAGGGGGGGCACTGATCCTTTCCGGAGCCTTACACTCTTATCACAGGGCCCTGGGAACACATCCGTTTTTGCAGGGGTCAAACTCAAGAGTCCGGGATCGGGAGGTCTAATCGGCAAAGATTTCCTGGGTACCTGCTCTGTGCCGGATGCTAAAGATGTGACAGAGTGGGTCCTAAGAGAAGCATGCCTGTGCCTATGAGTGGGCAGCCACTGTGTGGCCTTGAGTCCTGGCTGCCTGTTGGATCTCTTCCTTGTGTCTCCCTGTGCCTGGCCGTGTTGTAGCCTTAGCCCTGAACATCCTAGTCCTGGCTGTGCCACTGCTCCTCGAGTGACAAACTGGCCAACCTCTCCGAGCCTCAGGGTCTTCATCTGCAAGGTGGAGATGCAGAGGGAAGTGCAGTTGGGAGGGCCCACAAAGGGCCTTCAGCCTCCTTCTGCCACCCTCTGCCATCTCCAAGGCCCCACCCCCTTCCAGCTGGAGCCCTGTCCTTCCATCCAGCTCGGGGGGGGGGGGGGTGCTGATTGCAACTTTGCTGACAAAGCCCAGCCACCTCCTGGACACACGTGCTGCTGGGGACCTTTCCTGTGAGCCATTTGTCCTCTGCTGCCCGGGTCACAGAGGTCTTAAAACCCGAGATCAGAGGAAGAAGAGGGGCAAGGTGACAGGGGCCATATATCAGGGGCTTGTCCCAGCTGCCGGCAGGGCTTCCTCCCCAGCTGGGGCAGAAGGGGTCAGTCCCCTGGCCCTGGAGTGCTTGAGTGCCTGGGGTGCTTGCTGACCCTGATGGTGAGAATCCACATGACCCTGTTATCTGCAGTCAGGGGACTCCCACACTCCTTCCTGTCACTTGCCACCAAGCGACAGGTCACTCTGGTGATGACTGATGACATTTATTTAGAACTGGCAGCCCCTCCTCCTCCCGCAGGGGCCAAGGGGCGCCCGGGCCATTTGTGGATGGCCACCGTGGGACCAGGCGTTTCTCGTACACAACATCGAGGCCACACCAGAATCCTGGTTTTAGGGACAAGAAAACAGGCTCAGAGACAGAGAGAGCTAGAGAGATAGAGAGTAACGTGACGCTGTTGTCCAGCCAGACCAGGGCAGAGGAGCACCGGGAAGTGGGTTCCTCTACCTGTTATTTGTTAATTGCAGATATGATAGGACAAAAACCATAAAAAAGGAGCTATTTAGCATTCAGAGTGCCACAGTGATTGCCTCCCCAGAGAAGCTTTAAAGAATAGGATACACAGAATCCATTCATAAAGCAATAAATGCGTGAAGCCTTTTCTGGAAGAATGTTCACAAAAGCACTAATAGCACAGAGCGTTAGGAAGACGAGCTGGATGGAGTGGGAGTCTTGCTTCCATATCTTTCTACAACATTTGAATGTTTTCCCCGTGTGAATTTAAAAGCTGAAAACGGGTGTGCATCTGGCACAGCTGCGAAGATGCTGGTTGATATGGCCACATTCCAGATCAGACTAGCTCTGTGGGTCACCCACATCTACTCCTGACTCCAGCTTCCTGCGAATGCAGACCCTGGGAGGCAGCAGACGATGGCTGGAGTGATTGGTTCTCTGCCACCCACATGCATAACCCGGAACGAGTGCCTGGCTCCTGACTTCAGGGTGACCAGCACCAGGCATCCAGGCATTGTGGGCATTTGGAAAGCGAGCCAGCAGGTGGATGCTCGCTCGCTCTCTCTCTCTCTCTCTCTCTCTGCCTCTCAAGTAAATAAATATTACACACACACACACACACACACACACACATACACATAGGTGTTAAAAAAGCATTGGTAAGCTGTTGAAAACTGTGGGCTGAATCCTAAGAAAATTTCATAAATGCAGTTGTTCATATAATTAACAGCTCCTTGTAGGAAAGATTGGAGAAAGTAAAAACTACAACAAAGTTTTCATGACTGGAAACAGGATACAGTTCTCTCATATCTATATTGATGCTGCTGTCATCAATAATTAAAAATGGAAAAACAAAAACCTAGGCTACTGTGGTTTCTGGGAGCAAATATTTACTCTGAGCCTCATGCTTTATACGGAGCCCTGAACACCGCAAATGCTCCCCAAATCCATTGGTTAAGGGACAATTGGTCTTCTGTGCTCACTGGATCCTGGAGCGTGTGCCAGGTCAACTTTTGTTAACAGAAACCATAATAAAATTCAGTCGATCCCAACCCCCATCCCTAGACCCCAGCGAGGATCTCATTCAGGCCAGAGCAGGGGTGAGTGTGGTTTGCCTGGGGGGGGGGGGGGGGGCGGGGGCTGTGAGGAGTGGTGACGGCCGGCAGGGGCTTCCATTCCTGATTGCCCTTTAATGCAGTGTAGGGAGGATGTATGGACTCAGCTTCATTCAATATTTACTGCCTTTTCCCAGCCTCTCCTGCCCCTCCCAATACAGGTGGGTGTGCAGATGCACAGAGGCCGGGGCCAAAGCCTTGGTTCGCTCATCTCTGTAGGAGCCAGAATGCAGCCTTTCCTCACTCCCAGGATAAGAGCTAGCACTCACGACCCCAGGTCTCGGCCTCAAAGACAATGTGTGTCCATGGGAAGGCACCATCCTCCTCCAAACCCCAAACCAGATGGCTGTCTCGGCTCCTCTCTCTGCCATCGCCCCACATTTGCCCAAGGCTTCAGGCTCCCCTGTCTGCACCACACCCCCAGATCTAGTCTCTGGTCTAGATGTCAGAGTACTTCCTCCACCAGGCCTGCTTTGCCATTTCTTCCCATCTCACCAGGCGTCTGTCACCTCGGGCATGCACCATTGCCGTAGACTCCTATTTGCCTTCCTGCCTCCAGCCCCGTCACCTCCAATCCAGCCTGCCCCAGATTGACGAGGATAGAGCAGCCTCTTCCTTCCTGCATGGTTCTGCCTAGAAACACCTGACACCCTGGCCCCCATTCCCAGTGGCCATCCACACCTCCCATAAACTTGCCCTCACCCAGCGCTCTTGCCCACGGCTGGGTGTCCACCGTCTTGTGGGATCCATGGAGAGTGTAGCTTCCAGGGCCCCCGAGGGAAGAAGGGGAGCACCCTGCAGCTCTCGTGTGCCTTCCACTCTAGCCCAGTTGCCAGAAGGAGCCCGAGCTAGCCAGGGGAGCTGTGGGGACAGGCAAGACTGGAGCAGTGGGACAACCACAGGAGGGAGACAGAATCAGCTGAGCTTTGGGCTTCCTGGAGGAGGTGGATGTGTGCAGATATGTTGGGGCCCTGCAAGGTGAGAAGAGAAAGATCCTGCCTGTCTGCCTGCTTCTCCCCGTTCCTGGCTTTCCAGAGCTCCCAGTGCCCTGGCCTCCTGGAGCTGCCCTAGGGCACTCGTGCTGGGAAGGCTCCGCTCCCAGGGCATTGCACAGCTGTCTTATGCACAGCTCAAGTCACCTCCTCTTTGAGGCCTTCCCTGATCACACTGTCCAGTGTTGCCACACCCCTTCCTCCGGTTCTCACTCTTGCCATTGGCCCCTTTTCTTTTTCTGCGATGCACTTATCAGTTCCCAAAGGAATTCACTTCCTCCCTGGTTTGTCTGCTGCTCCTGGTGCCCTAGAATACGTTTCCTGAGGTGCGGTTCCCTTGTTCACCTCTGAATCCCAGCTCCCTGCAGGAGCCGGGCAGGTCGTGGGCCAGTGATAAGTGTTTTCCGGAAAGAACAATGCATGAATGAATCCTGTTTGTTGTAGACCAACCCAACCACACCTGGACCCGTGTTTTTCCCTTTTGCGCTGGGGACGACACCATCTGTGATTACTGGCGACTGCAGCAAAACCCCTTATTCAAAGAGTGCCTTTGTCAGGATGTGGGCAGATCTGGGGAGGCCAGGAAGGAGGGCCCCAGGGGGAGAAGGAGCTTGGGCCCTGGAGTTTGCTGCTGAAGTGGCGATGAGTGGCAGAAGCATCTTTTTTGTTTGAATCCTGGTGAAAATGTTTAAAATGCATGGATCCTCGTTACCATTGAGTTACGAAAGCTGAGCTTAGCACAGGCGTAGCTGCCTTACCCAAACATTTTCCTACTGGGCTCTCAGAGGAGCCCTAAAAGGCAAGTAGCATTGCAGAGGAGACGGAGTTAAAGTTCAAAGATATTAAACTATTGCCTGAAAATTACTCAGCTATAGGTTCTTGTCCCAAACAGAATGCAACTGAATGACATTTGACCTTCCCATCTGTACTGGGAGGGGGGACCATGTGCACAGAAGAGACTCCAAGAAGAGGTCCGGAAGCTATTTAACCCTTACTGAGCTGTTTCTGTGAACCAACGCTTATATGTAAAATGGATTTAATCCCGTAACGTCCCTGTGAGGAAGGAGCTACGATAATCCTCAGTTCACAGATGGGAAATCCGAGACTCTGGGCGGTTAAAGGACCGGCCACAGACACACAGCCAGTGAGCAGGGGTGACAGCATGGCAGTTCTCTCTGAAAAGTCCATTTGCTTTTATTTAGTCCCACCCTCTTCCTGGGAGGCTGGCTGTGGCTGGTTCTAGGAGATGAAATCAGAGCGGAGGTGATGCCTGGCACTCCAGACAAGGCAGGGAGGAGCCCAGGCCCAATCTGCTGTCTCCCCTTTCCTGTGGCGTAGAACAGGGAAGACGTGCTGATGGTGCCGCTACAAGACGATGGCACCTCCAGACCCCTGGGTCCCTAAGGGCCTTGTGGAGCAGGGTCCCCCATGTCCTGCTTGGACATGTGACATGGAGAAGACATAGATTCTGTGTTAACAATGACAACAGATATTTTCAGGATTTTCTATCACCATGAGTTTCCTAACCTATCTTTATTATTCATTTTCAATGTCTTTCTTTCTTTTATTACTTGAGAGAGAGACAGAGAGTTTCCATCTGCCTGGTTCATTTCCAGCTCCCACAACAGCAAGGGCTGGGCAGGGCTGAAGTCAGGTGCTGGGAACTCAGTCCAGGTCTCCCACACGGGTGGCAAGAACTGTCACTTGAGCTGGCACAGCTGCCCGAGGAGGAGTCAGGAGCCAGAGAGAGGCCCTGACCCCAGGCACTCCACTGTGGGACACAGGCATCTCAACCAACCACTGGGCCAAATGGCCAACCCCTGGCCCCACCCCCTGCCCAGTCCATCTTGACTAAGATCGTAGTAGAATCAAGGCTCAAAACCTCTCCACCTTAACCATGAGTTCTTTTTAAAAAATATTTGTTTTGGCCGGCACCGTGGCTCAACAGGCTAATCCTCCGCCTTGCGGTGCCGGCACACCGGGTTCTAGTCCCGGTCGGGGCGCCGGATTCTGTCCCGGTTGCCCCTCTTCCAGGCCAGCCCTCTGCTGTGGCCCAGGAGTGCAGTGGAGGATGGCCCAAGTGCTTGGGCCCTGCACCCCATGGGGAGACCAGGAAAAAGCACCTAGCACCTGGCTCCTGCCATCGGATGAGCGCGGTGCGCCGGCCGCAGCGCGCCGTCCGTGGCAGCCACTGGAGGGTGAACCAACGGCAAAGGAAGAACTTTCTCTCTGTCTCTCTCTCTCACTATCCACTCTGCCTGTCAAAAAAAATAAATAAATAAAAATAAAAAATATTTGTTTTATTTGAGAGTTCAAGTAGGGGCCGGCAGGCACTGGGGCATAGCAGGTAATGTCGCCACCTGTGGCGCTGTTTCGAGTCCTGGCTGCTCCACTTTTGATCCAGCTCTCTGCTGTGGCCTGGGAAAGCAGTACAAGATGGCCCAAGTGCTTGGGCCCCTGCACCCACGTGGAAGACCCGGAGGAAGCTCTTGGCTTCAGATTGGCGCCACTCCGGCTATGATGGCCATCTGGGGAGTGAACCAGCGGATGGAAGACCTCTCTCTCTCTCTTTCTCCCTGCGCCTCTCCTTCTCTCCTGTGTAACTCTTTCAAATAAAACAAATAAATCTTTAAAAAACAGAAAGAAAGAAAGAAAGAAAGAAAGAAAGAAAGAAAGAAAGAAAGAAAGAAAGAAAGAAAGAAAGAAAGTCACAGAGAGAGAGGGAGAGACCTTCCATCCACTAGTTCACTACCCAAATGACTACAACAGCTGGGGCTGGGCCAGGCCAAAGCCAGGAGCCAGGACCTTCCTCCAGGTTGCCCATGGGGGTTCAGGTGCCCAAGTACTTGAGCCATCCTCCATTGCCTTCCCAGGTGCATTATCAGGGAGCTGAATGGGAAGTGGGGCAGCTGGGACAAGAACCAGCACCTACATGGGTTGCTGGCATTGCAGGTAGCAGCTTTACCCACTACACCACAATGCCAGTCCTCTTAGCCATGAGTTTTATTAACCTATGAGTGTCTGGGTATATCTTTTCTAACAATTGTCACAAAAATCATCAGAATAACTCAGACCTCTCTCCTTCAGGACACATCTCCTGGAGCCCTTGAGTATCTTAAAGCCGTTATTAATCTTCTTAGTCTCTGGCCACTGGGTTCTGGAGGAACCTTTGACCCAGCTTTGCCAATCCAAGCACTCAACCTTCCTAACCTCAGCACTGGCCACAAGGCTCCAGTCGGTCCGTCGAGGCGAATCCCAGGACTTGTGCAGGATTTCCCAGGAAAAGAGCTCTGTCTCTCTGACGGAACCATTTACACTGTGGGATTTGGCTACCCTAGAGACTAGCCCTACTCCAAAAAGTCTGATATTGGTCAAGGCCATTTGGGTGTGAATTTTCTGTCTGTTGCAACAAAAGAGCTCAGAGGGGCATCCCGCCACAGCTCCTGCCCCTTGCCATGCTGCATAGCACCACGGCCCAGGAGGAGTGGCAAGAAGAGGGATGCTCTGGCACCTGGGTGACCGGCAGCAGTCACAGAGAAGAGACCATGGGGTTGGACACAGTGGGGCCGAGGTGCTGGCACGTGCCCGGCTGGGAAGCCTAGCAGATGGACAGGAAGTGTAGGCGCAGGGCTGGAGGTTGCTGCAGCCTCTGACCCAGATATGGGAGGAGGCGGCTGAGCGCGTGGGAGTACATAACTTCATGGGAAGATGGCCAGCAGGAGGAGTGGGAGTCTTGCGTCAGTGGGAGAAAGAGTGAGAGGGGAAGGGCAATCAGGAATGGAAGGTGTGGCCTGGGGTAAGCTCCCGAACCACTCTTCCTCAGTATCTCTTTCTGTGAAATGGGTTCACATCGGCATTGTGTTGTAAGTAGGCTGGGGCATGCATTACAAGTCTTTCTCTGAGTGTCAGAGCTGGAATTCGCTGGGCAGGAGAACAGAGTGGCCAGTGTGGACATGGCAGGAGAGGGGTTCCACAAGAGGCCACTTCTTTCCTGATGTTTTCCACAGCCTGTGGTACGGAAACCACCTGTGGCTACGTCCCTCTCTCAATGCCTTGGGAGCTCTTTGAGTGGGAGCTGGGACTCATTCCCTCTGTCCCCTGTCCTGGCACGGGTCTAGCACTGTGCAAAACACTGCATGCATACTTTTTAGAGCAATGAGAGAAGGCAGCTGTGCAGGCTTGCACAGAGGGGAAGGAGGAGGTTGCTGGCTCTGTCATCAGAAATCCCTGGAAACTGTGGCCTTTGCGTTTCACGGAATTGCCCTGGAATCCACAGTGGCTCTAGGTGTCCCTGTCCCCTGCACAGGTCACTGTGTCACTGCAGGGGCACTGGAGGATGGGGAGGGTGGGCTGTGCCCCTGGCTGAGTTTCCCAAACCTCTTCCAGACCCAGACCCACCAAGGCTGCTGCTGCCCCTTAGTCTGGCAGGGGCTCTTATCTCAAAAGCTGCTGGCATCTGGCATCTCTGAGCCTATTCACACCCTAGGTCTGGCTAGGTCAGCCCAGCTCACCTGCAGAAGTGGGAACCCTCTTAGCACCTGGGAGGGCCTGGAGGGCCTAAGGAGGGATGAGAGGGGGCCAGGGGGTCGTTGCAGGAGGGCCAGGCTGGAGCGGGGCTGGCGGGCACTCTAATCCCCACCTTGCACAATTTAGCTTGCCCGAGGCCTGACTTTCAGTCCTTGGGGTTGAATTCACCTATGGTGTGAGCCCTCAGTGAAGATGAGGATGCCCCCAGGGTGGGACCCGTTGATTGCTCATTGTTCAGTCTAAGTAGGGAAGAGTCCCTGTGAGCCAGGCTGGGAAAGAGTGGAAAAGTACCGTGGTGAACCTGCCTCCCACCTTTCGCTCCTTCAGTAAACATTTACTGGGTGCTGGCTTCGTGCCAGCGGCTGGGCCACATGCCAGGGACACCCAGTTGGTCCAGTTCAGTCTCTCAGATGACTGTGAGGTGAGAATTTGTCTCTCTCAAGGCCTGATCCCTGCAGGAGGGAACAGTGGGGAAGCCAGGACACTGGAGGGTCCATGCTAGGAGATCACCGGCATGCTTCTAGAAGTCTCAGGCCCCGCCCCCAGCCGGAGGTGCTCCAGCAGTGCATTTTAATAGGCCCCAGGTGATTCCAGTGCCACTAGTTTGAGAACTGCTGGTCCAGAGGACAGTAGGGCTAGAACTTGCTGGGGGACTGGATGGAGAGTGGGGAGAGGGGGAAAAGGACTTCGTGGTGGCCTGGCTGGTAGCAGCAGGTGGGCATCTCTGTGGGAAGGAACTGGTCAGTGTCAGAGCTGGGCCTTGCCTCTTCTCTGGGCTGGGGATGTTTGGGATGAGCAGGTGCACTGGAGAGAGGCAGTGTGGTTTTCACGAGCCTCTGGCAGGGATCTGAAGCCCCCGGAGTACCAGGAGCCTTCCTTTGGAGGCTGTTATTTAGCGCACACCTAATGCTTGAATACATTCTCATGGGAAACCCTTAAAGGGCATCAAAACAAAGAAAGCAACCAGGAAAAGTTGTTCATTGTTGCCCCCAGTGCTAAACCCCTCCCCAGAAGCAGTCACTGTTTTCTGCGTGTTTTTATGGACTCCCAGAATGCCATGGTTCGGGTGCTTTTATGAAGAGAGGAGAATGGTAGGCTGTTAGGCTGCACCTGCCACAGACAGGTCTCAGGACTGCTGCTTCCTCCCTCGGGGAGCCCTCACCAGGCTCTGGGCCTTTTGTCAACAATGTCCTGAGTGCTGTGGCTACTGGGGCAAGAGGAAGAGGTACTTCCACACCATGTCACAGGGCACCCCCACCTTGCTTGGATTCCTCTGATGCCCACTTGAAGTCATCCCTAGCCCGTCCCCTCCACCCACCACATATGCACACCGACCCTGGTCTGGTCTGAGAAAAGTCTGCCCTGTCCTTGCCCCATGTAGCAACCCCGGACCTCACAGTGCTGAGGCACTAGGGCCTCCTTTTACTCCAGAGCAGGCACACCTTGGCCCAGAGGAGGCTGCCCCCGGATTCCCAGACAGAGGAAGGGCCGTTGTGCGCAGTTGCGCGTAATTCATCCTGAGCGCAAGACCAGAGCGTCCCCTTGATTCCCAAGGGTCTCCTAAACTCCAGATAGGACTCAAATCACAGTATTCAAAAAAAGATTTATTTATTTATTTGAAAGGCAGAGAGAGAGAGAGAGAGAGAGATCTTTCATTCACTGGTTTAGTCTCCAAATGGCTGCAACAGCAGAGCTAGGCCAGGCCGAAGTCAGGAGCCAGGAACTCCACTGGGACTCCCACATGGGTGGCAGGGGCCTAAGTACTTGGGCCATCGTCCACTGCTTTCCCAGGCACATTAGCAAGAATCTTGATCAGAGGCAGAGCAGCTGGGACTCAAACAGGCACTCCTAGGGGATGCCAGCGATGTGGGTGGCAGCTTAACACACTGCACCACAATGACAGCCCCTAAAACCATAGTTTTAAGCTGTCTGCCTCTTAAAGGGTTTTCTAATTCACCTTGGAAGGTTTGCGAGTGGGTTGGACCTTGGAGAAATGGTGGCTTCTCCGTCCCTGTAAGCCTGGGGCTGGGCATAGGCTGCCCTCTCTCTAAGTGGCTGAGGGACAGGGAAGAAGACAAGACGTGAGAGGACGAGTGAGGTAGGTAAGCAACCCAGTCGTGCTGGGTGGAGTCGCATCCCCCCAAAACTTATGTATTCTCAGAACCTCAGGATGTGAGCTCATTAGACAATACTGTCTGGTACCCGAAGGGGGACTGACTGACTCCAGGATCCCCATACATACCAAAATCAGCAGGTGCTCAAGCCCCTTAGATAGAAGACTTGTATTTGCACTTATCCCACACACATCCTCCGGTCTAGTTGAAATCATCTCGCACTGGCTTCTGATACCTAATCAGTGCACATGTTGTATACGCAGTTGTTAACACTGCATTGTTCAGAAAATAAGGACAAGGACAGAAGCGTGTCCATGTTCAAAACAGTTGCCAGCTTTAGTCAAATACTGTGGGGTCACAGGCAATGTGATCAAGTTTAAGGGGGCTTGCACTGGGAGCAGATGGATGATAAACCCGATACAGCTGGGGTCCTCATACAAGGAGAACAGAGCAGGCACGGAGAGTGCCATGTGGTGACAGGGCAGGGATGGGAGATTTGTATCTACAAGCAAGGGAAGCAGGGAATTGCAGGCAATCTCAGGGACAAGGACAAGGCCCGGATCAGCCTCTCGCTCAGGACCTCCAGAAGCCACAACCCTACAGACACCCGGACTTCAATTCCAGAGCCCTGGGAGAAGGCATCTCTGCTGTTTGAAGTCCCCCAGTGTATTGGACTTGTTACTGCAGCCTTAGTAAACGAATCCACCAGGGCAGGGGGCAAAAAGCCGAGCCCCTAGCTCTCAGCCACTGCAAGGGCGGGACCTCTTGGGGTCAAAGAGTGCCCTGTGACCCGCATTGGCTGAAGGCTGCACTGGCTCAGATGTGCAGGCAGTTCCTAGCCTGGAGAGAGTTCCCCTCATAAACAGCCAAACCAAACACATGTTCCCCTCCAGGCCCTCACCTGCCACTTGGCAATGAGAGGCCATCAGCCCAGTTCCTGGCTGGCAGCACTGACAGGCGCCCATCTGCTCCGGAAGTGCCTGGCCTGGATAAACAGAGCCAGGTTCTGCCTCCCACGGCCGGCGGAAGCCCTGGGTCTCTGGCCGCAGGTTCCCCCAGGTCACTTCCACCCTAACCTGGCAGCCCCCTGTCGAAACCAGCAACCCTGGGAAATGAGAGTGAAGGCTTGGGATTCGCAGGTAGCACTCAGCTGCCTTTCCTGGTCCCTTCCTTGTGTCCTGCTGGGGCCACTGCCCCCTCGTGTCTGCCCCCCTCATCACTCACGCCCACATTCAGCCATCTGCCACACTCACCCCCCTGGCAGGCACTGAGGCCTGTGACTCAGCGGCCAGCCCAAGCTGCTCTGTGGGTGGCCACTCCGGAACCTCGGTGGGGAGGGAGGTGCTGGAGAGGGGGGTGGCAGCGAGCAGCACGTGCAGACCCCAGGTGGCCTTCCTCCCTTCCTGCAGGCAAGGGAGCCGGATGGCACTGCCTTCATCCGGTTCTGAGAGCGGAGGCCCCAGCAGAGGTGCTGCCTCATTGAAATGCACCTAATTCGTTCCCTTTTCTCTCCAGGTTCCACCACCTGCTCTCCAGGCCCTGACCCCAGGCCAGACTGGGACCAGTTCAGCTTGCTGTTTCCCTTGCCCTCCCCAGCCCCTGGCAGACCCTCACTGTGGCATCTTCACGTCCCCATGCCCTCGCGTGGATGAAGTCCCTATGGTTCCCCTGCAGACTTTGAGTGAAGGGCTTGACCCCAAGTGCCTCCCCCAAAGATGCAGAAGAAAAGATGAGACTGCAGGTGTCACCTTGGGGAAGGGAGAGAGTGAGGGTGGAGGATGTCACACACAGCCCCCCCCCCCAGTAGCATGGCAAGTGCCCCCCCACCCCCACCCCCGGCGGCATCTCAGGGTCCTTTCTGAATCAGCTGCTCTTTGCACCTGTTGCTTTCCCTCAAGGTGGCTTGGCCCCCGGCACTTGGCTCTCAAGGAAAAACCTGCAGCCAGGCCTGTCCCACAACAGGAAGATCAGGATTTTGAAGCCAGGCCCCCGCCCCCATGGAAGGAGGAGGCCCTGCTGGGAGTCTGTTTGTGAGGAACTATGTCCTCTGCTCCCGCTGGGTCACCTTCCAGAAGCCACACCTCCTCCAAGCCTCTTCAGCTGGACAGGAGGTGTAGCTCCACCACCAGCCTCAGAGCTGAAGGGAGGTCATGACGGGTGGCCTGGTTCGCTCCCTTCCCTGCCAGCCCAAGACGGGGTCCCGACCAGATTGTCCCACGAAGCCAGGCAGTGGGCCCCGCTTCTTCCACCCGGGTCTCTCTAACAGATGCCGTGGCATCCTTTCATTTCTTAGCAGTTGTTTTGCTACTGATAACCACAGGGAAACAGGCCAGGCCTCACAAAAATGCAGAATCCTTGGGAGGTGGGGGGAAACCTTAAAAATGTAGGAGGAGGAGTCCAGATGAGTTTGAATCCCAGGTCTGCAACCATGTGATACCCTGAACCAGATGTGCCTCAGTTTCCCCAATTCTGAGAAGGAAACCAAAAGTAAAACAAAAGTCTCTGCCCCAAAGGACTGCTGGCAAGGTTAAATGAGGCAGAGAATTTTCTTTTTAAGATTTATTTTTTGGGAGGCAGAATGACAGAGAGTGGAAGAGACAGAGAGGGAGAGATCTTCTATCCCCGGTTCACTCCCCAGATAGCCACAAAAGCCAAGGCTGGGCCAGGCTGAAGCCAGGAGCCAGGAACTCCAACCAGGTCTTCCACACGGGTGGCGGGGTCCAAGCACTTGAGCCATCTTCTGATGCCTTCCCACGCACATTAGCAGGGAGCTGGATCAGAAGTGGGCTTGCTCAACCCACTGCACCACAATGCAGTCCCCAAGCAAACTGCAAACGCACTCTGAGATTGTCTGGTTCATCCCTTTACACATGCAGGTGCAGTCCAGAAACAGTCACCATTAATAACAACCATGGTGAACACCCATTTACACTTCCTGTGTGGACACAGTGAGTGTGAGGTGCCTGTACAAACCTCCCTGAAGTCTGAGTTCTTTTACCCAGTCTTTCTTTCCACACCCTTTTCCAAGTTCAACTCCTCCAGAAGCATCCCTCCCCCACACTCGCCCCTCCCCCAACAAGCCTAGGGCAATTTTCCAGGTCAATCCTCTCTCCAGGGAGAGTTTCCCAGGAATCTGTGCTACTTCCCAGAGCAGGAAGGTGGGCAGGGAACAGCCCAGCTGGATAACTGGAGGGAGTGTTTCTACATAGCTTCTTTAGAAAGAAATTTCCAGAAAAAAACAAAAAGTTCAGCTCAGGGGCAGCTCCCTGCACTGCCCATGCCACAGCTGTAGCAGGAGGCCACACAGCAAGAGAGCTGCAGAGTCCATGAACATGGAGCACCTGGGACACGCCACTGTCCCTAGCCCGTGTTTGGTGGCTGGTAACACAGTATTACAGACTGCGGATGTTACAAACAGGGGAGGTGTGCTTGTGCTCATTGATCTGGTCCAAGGTCAAGGGGCCAGAACTGGTGATGGCCTCCCTGCCACACTGTCCCTTGACAGGGCAGGGCATCACGTGCCACGAGACGGGCTGCATGTGTACATGTGTGTCCCCTGATCGCTCTCCCTCTTCAGCTAAAGCCAGGGAGACTTCTCCCCCAAACCTTTCCTGAATGACCTTCCAAAGGCCCCACCTCCAAAATGCACAGTCTGATGAATTACCTACCCTCCTACAACCTTACAATGGCGCTAAAATTTCAACAGGAAATTTAAAAAATTTGAAACTCACGCTAACCACAGCAGCCAAGGGCTGCGTTCATTCACTTCGTGAACACCCCTGACGCTGACATCTGCTGCGGGCCACTGTCCAGAGTCCTCGGGACAAAGGCTGATCAACTGCAACAAGGCCATGTGCTCAAGGCGGTGACATCTCTGCTGAGGGATCAGAACCCACACAAGTCAAGAAGGCAATTGCTGAGACTGACAAAACTCCGCAGAAAATCAGTCTGGGTGGTATGGGTCAGAGTGATGGAGGGACTTAGAGGAGGGGGCATCCACTTAGGAGACCTCTGTGAATGAGGGGATGCAGCTGTGTGAAGGGCGGGGGAGAGGCATGCAGCTAGAGGGGGCAGCAAATGCAAAAGCCCTGAGGCAGAGTGCCAGTATGTGCCAGTATGGCTGGAGCAGAGCTAAGGCTGGAAGAGTTTGCATTTTATTCTAACGACACTGGGCTAGAAGGGCTTTAAGTGACAGAGTGACAGTTACGGCCTTTTTAAAAATATATTTTTAAAGCTTTATTTGGAAGGCAGAGGGAGAGACAGAGAGTGAGTGAGAGATCTTCCATCTGCTGGTTCACTCCCAAAATGCCTACAATAGCCAGGGCTGGGCCAGGCTGAAGCCAGGAGGCAGGAACTCTAACTGGGTCTCCCACAAGGGTGGCAGTACTTGGACTATCCACCTGCTGCCTTCCACGTACTTTAGCAGAAAGCTGGATCAGAAGCAGGGGAGCTACTGTGGGGCACAGAAGTCCCAAGAAGCAGTTTAACCTTCTGCGCTGCAGTGTGGAACCCTATGACTTATCTATTAAAAAGATCTCAGGTGGCCACGTAAAGAATAGATGCAAAGAGCAAGCAGTTGTGGGGAAGCCACGGCGGCCTAGATCACCAGGCCAAGTGTGGGGACCAGGGAGGCCGAAGGAAAAGACCTTGATTTTAACGCACAAGAAGCAGTTAGCACCGTGCTAATGAGTGGGGGCCCTGAGTTGGAGGTAGTGGGGGCAACATGTGTGGCTGGGTGACTGGGACATGGTTGGAGCTGTTGCCTTTCCCGGGCCTGAGGCTACCGCAGCCCCAGGAAGGCAGCACGGATGGGCAAACTCCAGGGAGCCCGGGTGTTTCTCCGGTTATAGGCATAGTGTCTTTCCCTTCTTAAAGGTCGTTGGCAGAACCACTACCCATGAAGTGTTCTAGAAATCATAAGCAAAGGGTAATTAAAATAGAAATAGCTTACATCATGTTTTTCTTTTTCAAATTTTTATTTAAATTGTACATACATATGAGAAAAATGTCAGCATATGAGAGAACACCATGAAAAACCACTCTCGCTCCTCCTCCGTGCCCCTCCCTGGAAAAAAATTCTCTGTTTTCTGTTTGTTTTTAATTTTCCCAGAAATATTCTCAGCATGTCCCTCCCTGCCACCCACATTCCATATCCTATTTTTAAACATAAGGATAAAGTAGTATATATACTGTTTTGTACCCCTCTTTCACACACAAAAAAACTATTTTAAGACCATTTTGTGCCAGTACCGCGGCTCAATAGGCTAATCCTCCACCTTGCGGCGCCGGCACACCGGGTTCTAGTCCCTGTCGGGGCGCCGCATTCTGTCCCAGTTGCCCCTCTTCCAGGCCAGCCCTCTGCTATGGCCCGGGAAGGCAGTGGAGGATGGCCTAAGTGCTTGGGCCCTGCACCCGCATGACAGACCAGGAGAAGCACCTGGCTCCTGCCTTCAGATCAGCGCGGTGCGCCAACTGCAGCGCACCAGCCACGGCGGCCATTGGAGGGTGAACCAACGGCAAAGGAAGACCTTTCTCTCTGTCTCTCTCTCTCTCACTGTCCACTCTGCCTGTCAAAAAAAAAAAAAAAAAAGACCATTTTGTATAAGTCCAGGGTCAAAGTCTCAACTTTTCTATTGGTGTAATGGGTTAAGTAGGATTTGTCTCCCCCAAACTCATTCAGCTGTTTGAACTCGATGTTGTAACATTAATGTCCATTGATAAGGGTGGAGACGGTCTACTGATGGCGTCTGAGAAGTGGGGCTGGTGGAAGGTCTTTGGGTCACTGGGGGTGTGTCCCCTCAATGGTGCTTCTCGCCAGAGGTTTGAGTATTTGAGTTCAAGTTCTGCTTAACGGTTCTCTCCCTCCTTCCTGGCTCATCATGTGAGTGTCCCTCTGCACCTGCTCCAAAGATGACCCCGTAGGTGACCTCCAACTATGAGCTGAAATAAACCTTTCTTCCCAAAGAAGCTGCTCTCAGCTATTTTAGTTGCAGTAATGAAAAGTGGGCTGATACAAGAGGCTACATAGTTCATCCTTGTATGGCTATTGTCCTCACATAGAAAGATAGGCATTGTGATGCTTCCGGGTTTCAGCTACTATAAACAGTGTTGCAACTAATATCCCATCCGTAGGGCATTGGTATTTCCACTGAATAAATTCCTAGGAGTAGAATTTCTGGCTTGAAGAATAATTTCTCTTTTGATAAATATTGACAAATTGCTCTCTGGGAAAGTTGGGCCGATTCCCTCCCTACCCCCAGTCCCAGCTGACTCTGAGGACAACTCCGTCACAAGAGCAGGGGCAGAGGGAACAGTCACCTCTGCAGAGACCTGGGCTCTGGCAGTCCAGAGGGTGAAGCAGGCAGATGGGTTAGAAGCCAAGAGACAGGGCAACAGCAGGTGTGTAAACCCACTCCAGCAGGACCAGGGCCATGGCACTGTGTCTCCTGCACCTCTGCCAGGGCCAGCGGAGGCCTGGATGTGGGTGTCAACAAACCACAGTGGGCCGATGGGAAGTAGGTCACCTGCTAGAGGGGCAGGGAGTTTGGGAGCAGAGATAAGCATGCATGCCAACTTCCAGCCTAAAGCCCTGAGTTTCCTTTCTTTCTACCCTAAATAGGTTGGTATCTGCAAAGCAGGAAAAAGCTGATCCATTAAAGAAGAGAGAGAGCGAGAGCGAGATTCCTGTCAATAAACCACAGTAGCCAGAGGAACCCAAGTTTAGCATCACTCGCTCAGCCTGTTCAGGAGCCTCTAATGGACTCCACTTCCGTGAATGCAAAGGTAATGGAATCAGTTTCAGCAAAAACAATGCTCTAAATAAAGAAATGTAATTGGAGCTGTTGACCTTCTTGCAGGCCTTGGACTTGGAAAGAAGTGAGGAATGTGCGCTTTGAGTGTGTGTGTGTGTGTGTGTGTGTGTGTGTGTGTGATTATGAATTTCAGGTGTGGCTGAAAACAGACAGTTCTGTCATGTGGCTAGGACTTGGCTATTTAAAAGGCGGGCCTCCCAGGCTTAGGGCACAGGTCTGAGCAGCCACCTGCAAAGTCCTCCCCCACCAACGATGCTCCAAAGTAGGCAGGGTCAGGTGTGTGTTCCCCAGAGTAGGAACATGGCACAAGGCTGTGTCTGTACAGAGAGGGTTTCCCAGCACTGAGGGCCAGGGTCAAGGAGCCCTGAAGGCCCCCAAGGGTTCCCAGAGTACTGACCCAGAGAGGCACAGTCTGTGGCCAGCATGGATGACCCAGGGTGCTGGGTTTTTAGCTGTTGTCTTGCTGGATGGAGTCGGTCTCTGCTTACTCTCCAACCTGATGTGTCCTCGGTGCTACCTACCCATCCATCCCACTGTCTCAGTCAGTCAGTTAGCAAACGTTGTTTTTTAAGCCCAGTACAAATTCAAGAGACTGTACCAGGCACTATGAGCAGACACAAAAGCAAAGCACATGTAGTGAGATGTTGGCCAGGGGACTCTTCACAAAGTGGTGGGAGTTAAGTGGCCATGATGGCTTTGGAAAGCTTAAAAAAATTGTTTATTTGAGAGACAGAGCAGTAGAGAGCGAGCGAGCACTCCCATCTGCTGGTTCGCTCCCCAAATGACTACAACAGTCAGGACTGGGCTGGGATGAAGCTGGGAGCTGGGCACTCATTCTAAGTCCTCCCATATGTGGCAGGAACCTAACTACCTGAGCTGTCGCAGGCTGGAGAGCGTCGGTGGGAAGCTGGAACCAAGAGAATCAAACCCAGGCACTCCGACACTGGTACTGGTGTCTTAACCACTAGGTCTAATGCTTGCCCTACTTATAATTTACTTACTCATTACTTTTGCTTGAACTAGTTTGAACTTGGAGCCCAAACACCTACAGACATTCATAGGATTCTTGTGTTGAAAAAGTATTGTAACATACAAAATGCCTCTTTGTGTCTGTGTGCGTCTACCTCCCAGATAAAATAAATAAGCAAGTAACTACCTAACTAGTGAATACATAAGGCTCATTAATTAAGGTGGGCCTGATATCCAGGACTCTTAAAAACTCAAATAAAGGGGGCCAGCACTGTGGTACAGCGGGTTAACGCCCTGGCCTGAAGCGCTGGCCTCCCATATGGGCGCCGGTTTGAGACCTGCTGGTCCACTTCCCATCCAGCTCTCTGCTATGGCCTGGGAAAGCAGCAGAAGATGGCCCAAGTCCTTGGGCCCTTGCACCCATGTGGGAGACCCAGAAGAAGTTCCTGGCTCCTGGCTTCAGATTGGCGCAGCTTGGGCCATTGTGGCCATCTGGGGAATGAACCAGCAGATGGAAGTCCTCTCTCTCTCTCTCTCTCTCTCTCTCTCTCTCTGCCTCTCCTCTGTGTAACTCTGACTTTTAAATAAATAAATAAATCTTAAAAAAAAAAAACCTCAAATAAGGGGCAGACGCTGTGGCATAGTGGATAAAGCAGCTGCCTGCAGAGCTGGCATCCCATATGGGCACTGGTTCCAGTGCAGGCAGGAACTCCTGGGGCTTCTCGGGCATGGTTTGTGGATTCTCAGCAATAAACAAAGAGATGCTGCTTTAGAAGAAAAAAAAAAGGCAGATTCTTAACCAGCCCCGCCTGGCCTGCTCAGAATCTCAGCAGTGAGTCCTCAAGTCTGCATTTCTCTCCAGATGAATGACTGCTGCCACCTCACACAGCAGTTGGTGGAGGACGAAGCACATCCAGACAGCTGAGCCCAGAGTCCCTGCTCCTTTAACCCAACGGAGCCCCGCATTTATCTCAAGCCCACAGTGTCTACGCCCATGGGGGACTCTGCAGCAATTCACCCTCTGTGATTTCTTTGTGCCCTTCCAGCAAGTGAAGCTGTTGTCTGTCTGGTGGACTAAGTGGCTTCAAGCAACACGAATGCCTCGGGTGACAGTTCTGGAGGTCAGGGTCCACAGTGGGCGTCACGGGCGGAAATCAGCGTGCCAGCAGGACTGCAGCTCTTCTGGAGGCTGGGGAGGGGAAGCTGCTGCCTTCTCTTTGCCAGCACGCAGGGGATGTCTGCGTCCTTTGACTCCGTCTGCTGAAATC
Organism: Sylvilagus floridanus; assembly: GCA_949820135.1. Taxonomy (NCBI): domain Eukaryota; kingdom Metazoa; phylum Chordata; class Mammalia; order Lagomorpha; family Leporidae; genus Sylvilagus; species Sylvilagus floridanus. Next base: position 61,903,175 of record OX463235.1, read on the forward strand.
AACAGTGGACTGATCTTTCCACACTGAGTCCCCCTGACTCAGGATTCCCCCTCTTGTTGTTTTCAAGGCCCCTTGTGTTTATACTGGGACCTCCAGGATCATCCAGGAGAGTTTCCACATCTCCAAATTCCTAATTATATCTGCAAAGTCCCTGTTGCCAGGTAAGGTCACCTATTCACAGGTGCTACCTGCAAGCGACCATCATTCACCGATGACAGTGCACCACAGCTCTTGATTTTGCCTCCTACACCCTCGTCTTCCTCTGTCTTCCCCACCCCTATTCTAGAGCTCAAACCTGGGGGTCCTTCTTTATTCCTCTTTCCCACCCCTGCCATACTCAGTGCCTCTGAATGTCTTCTCTGACCACCTCTCTCGACTTCTTCTACGGCCCTTGTCCAAGCTGCCATCATCCCTCACCCGAACCATGGAAGTCCCCTCCTAACTGGTCTTAAAACCTACCAAGTGCTTCCTGCCTTGGTTGGAATCCAGTCTCATCTCTTTACCATGGTCTGCCAGGAAAGCCCCACATCATCTGGCTTTGCCAGCACCTCCCAGTTTGTCTCCTACCTCTCTCTAAATTCCAGCCATGAGTTCTCAAACCTTCTACATTGGCTCTGGCCACAGGCTCCTTCTGACTCATACATGGCAGGTGCATGTTGATCACTCCACCATCAGTTCAAAAGATGTGTCCTCAGAAGGCCTCCCTGACCCCCACTGCTAAGTACCCTCCTCCCTCATGCAGCATGACCCTCACCAGGAAGCTGGGTCACCAAGAGCCTATTTGTGCCTTGCCTGTCTCCCCAACTAGAAAGAAGCGCCTGGCCGGCGCCGTGGCTCAACAGGCTAATCCTCCGCCTTGCGGCGCCAGCACACCGGGTTCTAGTCCCGGTCGGTGCGCCGGATTCTGTCCCCGTTGCCCCTCTTCCAGGCCAGCCCTCTGCTGTGGTCCGGGAGTGCAGTGGAGGATGGCCCAAGTGCCTGGGCCCTGCACCCCATGGGAGACCAGGAAAAAGCACCTAGCACCTGGCTCCTGCCATCGGATGAGCGTGGTGCGCCAGCTGCAGCGTGCCGGCTGCGGCGGCCATTGGAGGGTGAACCAACGGCAAAGGAAGACCTTTCTCTCTGTCTCTCTCTCTCACTGTCCACTCTGCCTGTCAAAAAGAAAAAAAGAAAAAAGAAAGAAAGAAGCGCCAAGATAGCAGGGAGCTCACTTACCTTACTACTGAATTCTTAGTCCCTGAGCCAAAGCCAGGCACATAGTAGGTGCTCTGTTTATGTCCATGGAAGTCTGGAATCTGAATGCTTACCCCGAGCTCCTCTTGAATTCACCGAGCCTCCTCTGCAGAGTGCTCAGAGGGAGAAGCCGGCCTTGTTGCTCCAGGAGGTCACAGCCCAGCAGAGAGGAACACGCCAAAAGAGAGGACAAACTGAGAACTCACATGCAAGGCCTTTCTGGTAAGCTCCACAGAGCAGGAGTCTCAGAACCCTGGGAGCTCACAGAGGGCTGAGCTCCCTTCTGAAACAGGGAATGTATCGTTTACAGGAGCTGAGAATCTGAAGGCTGGGGAGAAAGGCCCAAGAGAGCTTCATGGCTCCTTCTGAGAGGCAATCTTAGTTAATGCAAGAATGTTCTGTCTGAAGAATACTTGTCCAAGCAGGCTAGGATCCACCTTTGCCCCGAGTCCTTTGCAGTCCAAGTGTTGGGATGCAGGAGGTGTGGGAGGGACAAGCAACAGTATGGACCCCAGGGCATCAGAAAGGAGGCAGTGCTGAGCTGCTTAGGAACTTGGGTTTGGGATCAGACAAGCCTGCCTACATCAGAGCCCAGCTCTGCCACTGACTGCTGGGCCTTTAGGCAGATAAGACATGTAATGCACTCAACACAGAGCCCAGCACTCAGGAAGTGCTGAGTATAAGGGAGCTATTATGATTCAAATAGATTGACGCCTACTGAATCCACTTTGTGTTTCTGCGATTCTGGGGGTTGGAGGGAGCTCCGTGTGGCCAGGAGAAGTTATCCCACACCATCCGCAAGGCCAGTTTATTTCCAGGTGGGATTCCTGGCCAACCACTCTGGGAGACTGTGAGGCAGCATCTGGGGTGGTGGTAGGACTCAGAAACCACTGTCTAACAAGCTCCCCAGTGATATTTAGGCCACTCGGCATGGAGAACTTCTGTGTTCAGCACGGCCATGCTCAGCAAACTTGACCTCCCAGTTTTGGCCTTACAAGGCTGCAGCGTTGGGATGCCTTTGCCTCAGAAGCACCACGTGAGGATGCCTGAACACTGCCTTCACTTTCCTAAGCTGACTCTGGAACAGGCAGTCAGAGAGACACCTGTTTTGCAGATCCCTGGGAGCTATGTGAATTACGGATTCCTGGACTGGATCCAGAACTTCTGAATAGAAGTCTGTAAGGACGCAGTCCAAATATCTAGAGTGAAGCTACCGTGAATACTGGCTCACCCTGCCCTCTGCCAGGGGTGCCTTTCTTCCGTATTTCATACACACCCACACGTACCTTTGCCTTCCAAGGCCTGCACACCACCTCTGCTACACCACTGGCTGCCAAGACAGCCAATCATCTTGCCCAGGCCCATCCCCTCCTGTAGCTGTGCTTGTCTCACCATATTGTGGGCTCTATGGTTACATCGTCTCCTTCCAGCACAAATTCCCTTCCGTGTACCCTCGCATTCATTAATCTCTCTAATCTTAGCTCCCTGCCAGCATTGCACACTCAACAGGTGCTCCCTGGCTGTTCCAGGCATCTACTCGAGATTAATCTCCACCCTCACGTGTCATTACTTTAGAAATTCCTAGAAGGCAAGGTTTACATCCAAACAGTAGCCTTGCACTATAACCAGCCTTCAGTAAACACTCGGTGAAATGAAACGTTGACTTCCTCTTGTGATGAAGTCTGGACTTCCCATGGTTCTTAGTCACTAAGGAGGGCTGGGCTATTGCACAGTCAAGCTCAGTACTGTCGTTGTGGCTAAGCCAACAACCAATGGCTTCCCACCTGGCCTGCGGTAAAAGCCAAGGTCCTCACCATGCCTGTTAGGTTCTTGGTGATCTTCTGCCCTCACCTCCGTCCCTCACCTCCAACCCCTACTTGTTATCTCTCTGACATCATCTCCTGCAACTCTTCCTCAGTATAGACTTGAGTTTTTCAACCTCGACACTCTTGATATCTGGGGCAGGACAGTGCTTTTCAGGGGGTACAAGCTGCCCTGCACATCACAGAATGCTGAACGGCATCCCTGCCTTCTACTCACCAGATGCTCTCCATGTGGGGTGAGGAGAGAGGGCAGTTCTCCAGGCGAGGACCGCTGGTCTACAGCTCTTCATTCCAGCTGTGCTGCACTCCATGCTATTCTGATAGCTCCCGCCTCCAGGTCTCTGTTGTACTTGCTTTTCTTTCCTGGCCCGGATATCTGCAGGGCTCTCTTGCACTTCCTCCAGCTCTATGCAAACGTCACTGCTCAATAGGACTTCCCCAATCACCCCATTTGAAATTACCACCCCAGGTCACCCCTGAACCCTTCCTTGCTTGCATTTTCTCCTCCGCATTGATCGCTCTTCAGCGCACCACAAGCCTCATTCACTCTTGATGTCTGTCTGCCCCATTTGAGGAGGAGATTTGGCGTTTGATGTGTTGTTTCGACTTAGTTTGGCCCACCGCTGTCTCCCCGGACTCAGAACAAAGACTGACACACAACGGGCGCTCAGTGTTCAAAGGATGAGTGGGACAGCTCTAACAGCGGCTTCCCGCCTCAGAAGCTCCTGGGTCAAGGACGAAGACAAACCAGCATCACTTCTCCAGCCCATGGTACAAGGTTGGTGGGAGGAAGGCTGGATTCTCTGCTGGGCCATTAACCTCTTTACCTCCTGCTATACCTGGGTTTTCTTTCATTACCCGTCTTGAGAGAAGAATGGAACATCACATGGGAAGACTACTCACAAGCAGCCATTCTGCCTTTGTATGTATCATAAGAAAACATGGGTCGCCTATGGTGACAGATGCATACAGACACACATTAATGAATCCATTTCTTTTTACCGACACAGTTGACCTTTTCAGGTCACTTACCGAATGTCAGGCACTGTGCTCAGTAGACAGATCCCCACACTGCTCACCCCAGGTTACTCTCTGGGCTTGTTTCAATATCGCCATTCCACTTGTGCAGCTGAGCCACTCTTGCATCTGATTCAGAGTCTCACGTCTGAGTGCAAAACCAGGCAAGATGGTCTGACTCCAATAGCCCCCTTATTCCTGACCATCACAATAACTGCTTCTCTCAAAAGATATGCCCCTGGGGCTGGCGCTGAAGTGTAGAGGGTAAAGCTGCCAGCTGCAGTGCCAGCATCCCTTATGGGCACCTGTTTGCGTCTCAGCTGCTCCACTTCCAATCCAGCTTTCTGCTGTGACTTGGGCTCCTGTAGCCACATGGGAGACCCACAAGAAGCTTCTAGCTCCTGGCTTCGGATCAGCCCAGCTCTGGCTATTGCCGCTATTTGGGCAGTGAACCGGCAGATAGAAGATGTCTCTCTCTCTCTCTCTCTCTCTCTCTCTCTCTCTCTCTGCCTCTCTGTAACTCTACCTTTCACATAAACAAATAAATCTTAAAAAAAAAAATATGCTCGCTGGCGCTGTGGCTCACTAGGCTAATCCTCTGCCTGTGGCGCTGGCACACTGGGTTCCAGTCCTGGTCAGGGTGCCAGATTCTGTCCCGGTGGCTCCTCTTCCAGTCCAGCTCTCTACTGTGGCCCAGGAGTGCAGTGGAGGATGGCCCAAGTGCTTGGGCCCTGCACCCGCATGGGAGACCAGGAGGAGGCACCTGGCTCCTGGCTTTGGATCAGTGCTGTGCGGTGGCCGCAACACACCAGCAGTAGTGGCCACTTAGGGGGTGAACCAATGGAAAAAGGAAGACCTTTCTCTCTGTCTCTCTCTCTCTCTCTCACTGTCTAACTCTGCCTGTCCAAAAAAAAAAAAAAAAAGATATGCTCCTAAGTTGAATCATAAAGAAACAGGGGAAATAGGGAGAGTGTCTCTTCTTCCCACAGGAATTACTTTTAGCTGGTAACACTTGAATGCCAGCAGGATTTTTCAAGCCAGTAAAATGTATATAAGTATGTAAAAAGAAAGTATATAAGTGTGTATATATATATATATATAAGTATATATATATATATATATGAGTATATAAAGTATATATATAAACACACATACCTATGTAGCTAAGTGGAGTGGGTTTTAAAATTTTTTATTGATTATATTTATTTGAGACAGAGAGAAAAAGAATGTTCATAGCTGCTGGTTCACAATCCTGGCCAGACCTGTGCCAGTCCAAAGCCAGGAACCAGGAACTCAATCTGGGTATTCCAAATGGGTGGCAAGGACCCAAGTACTTGAGCCATCACCTGATGCCTCATAGGGTATGCATTAGCAGGAAGGTAGAATCAAGCATAGAGCTGGATATGAGAGAATTGTTTGTACCCCCACGTTTATTGCAGCTCAATTCACAATTGCTAAGATATGGAATCAACCCAGATATCCATCAACTGATGACTGAATTAAGAAAATGCAGTAAATATACACTGTGGAATACTACTCAGCCATTAAAAAGAATGAAATCCTATCTTTTGCAACAAAATGAATGCAACTGGAAACCATTATGCTTAGTGAAATAAACCAGACCCAAAAAGAAAAAAATATATATGTTTTCTCTGATATGTGGCAGTTAAAACAGAATACAAAAAATGCATAGGAATGAAATAGACATTTTGTGATTTGATTGTTGTTTTTTCCCTTGTTTTACTCCTATGGAACTGTGGTCCCTCTACTTTTTACTTGTTGGATATTATGGTTAGTGGTGCACTAAGCCTGTGATTATATAGTAGATTGAAATTATAGTTTCTGCAAAAATTAAAAAAGGAAGGAGGGTAATTGAGAGAGGGAGAGAGGGAGAGAAGTAAATAGGATTATCTTCTTAGAATTCTATGAGGCCGGTGCCGGTGCTGTGGCTCACTAGGCTAATCCTCCGCCTTGCATCACTGCACACCAGGTTCTAGTCCCGGTCGGGGCGCCGGATTCTGTCCCCGTTGCCCCTCTTCCACGCCAGCTCTCTGCTGTGGCCCGGGAGTGCAGTGGAGGATGGCCCAAGCGCTTGGGCCCTGCACCCTATGGGAGACCAGGAGAAGCACCTGGCTCCTGCCATCGGATGAGCGCGGTGTGCCCGCCGCAGCATGCCGACCGCGGCGGCCATTGGAGGGTGAACCAACGGCAAAAGGGAGACCTTTCTCTCTGTCTCTCTCTCTCACTGTCTACTCTGCCTGTCAAAAAAGAATTCTATGAAATACATGAAATCTGTTCTCTTTATATTAATAAAAATTCATAAAAATTACATTAAAATTACCAAAAAAAAAAAAAAAAAGAGTGGAGCTGGGATTCAAACCAGGCGCTCTAATGTAGGCTGTGGAGATCCCAAGAGGTAGATAACTGCCAAACACTCTCCTCTAAGTAGGTTTTTTTTTTTTTGACAAGCAGAGTGGACAGTGAGAGAGACAGAGAGAAAGGTCTTCCTTTGCTGTTGGTTCACCCTCCAATGGCTGCCGCGGTCGGCACGCTGTGGCCGGCGCATCGCGCTCATCCGATGGCAGGAGCCAGGTGCTAGGTGCTTCTCCTGGTCTCCCATGGGGTGCAGGGCCCAAGCACTTGGGCCATCCTCCACTGCACTCCGGGCCACAGCAGAGGGCTGGCTTGGAAGAGGGGCAATGGGGACAGAATGCGGTGCCCCGACCGGGACTAGAACCTGGGGTGCCCGCGCCACAAGGCAGAGGATTAGCCTGTTGAGCCACGGCACCGGCCATCTAAGTAGGTTTTGTTTGCCTACAATAACAGAGTCAGACTTTTTGTTCCACTTAGTTTTTTTCACTAGTAATAAATTTTGAACCTGACTTTTCTTTTTATTTCTCAAGATTTATTTATTTATTTGAAAGGCAGAGCGAGTGTGTGTGTGTGAGAGAGACAAAGAGAGAGAGAGATCTTCTATCCACTGGTCTACTCTCCAAATGGCTGCAATGGCCAGAGCTGGGCCAGGCCAAAGCTAGGAGCCAGGAGCTTCTTCCAGGTCTCCCACGTGGGTACAGGGGCCCAAGCATGTGGACCATCTTTTCCTGCTTTCCCACATGCATTAGCAGAGACCTGGATTGGAAGCGGAGAAGCCAGGACACAAAAGAATGCCTATGTGGGATACTGGTGCTGCAGGCAGTGGCTTTACCTGCTATGCCACAGCACTGGCCCTGAACCTGACCTTTATGTATTTATTTTTTTAAAGCTTTTATTTAATGAATGCATTTTTCATAGGTACAATTTTAGGAATATAGTGGTTCTTTCCCCCATAGCCAGCCTCCCACCCCACTTCCTACTCCCTCTCCCATCCCCTTCATCATTATGGTTCATTTTTAGTTTTATATACAGAGGACCAAATCTATGTTAAGTACAGATTTCAACAGTTTGTACACACACACACACACACACACACACACAACATATAGAGTACCGTTTAATAACAAGTTTTGCAGTTACTTCTCATAGTACAACTAATTAAGGACGGAAGTCCTACATGGGGAGTAGAGACTTCTGTTTGAACCTGACCTTTAAATCGCAATGAATTGACACCTCCTTTATCAAAAGTTTCAGGATGACGTCTGGCTGTTGGGGCTCAGGATGAAGAGAGACAATGAACATGAATCTCAAGCCAGGATGACAAGCTGGGTAAGCGATGCGCTGGAAGGGCTTGGCTCACTTGTTCCACAGCTGCCTCCAGAAGGGGCGTCTGCTTGTGGTTATATCTGCTTTTCTGCTTAGGTGGCTTCGGGGTACCAGCCCACTGGCTGATACATGAAAAGGTTTCCCGACCTGGATCAGAACTTTTTTTTTTTTTTTTTTTTGACAGGCAGAGTGGACAGTGAGAGAGAGAGACAGAGAGAAAGGTCTTCCTTTGCTGTTGGTTCACCCTCCAATGGCTGCCGCGGACAGCGCGCTGCGGCCAGCGCACTGCGCTCATCCGATGGCAGGAGCCAGGTACTAGGTGCTTTTTCCTGGTCTCCCATGGGGTGCAGGGCCCAAGCACTTGGGCCATCCTCCACTGCACTCCGGGCCACAGCAGAGGGATGGCCTGGAAGAGGGGCAACCGGGACAGAATCCGGTGCCCCGACCGGGACTAGAACCCGGTGTGCCGGCGCCGCAAGGCGGAGGATTAGCCTGTTGAGCCTCGGCGCCAGCCAGAACTTTTCAAAGTAATGCTCTCCCAGCAACTGCAGCTAACTCTAGACACTAGGCTGAAGGTGCTAATAGGCTTCCATCCTTAGGATCCTTCAGGACTGGCCATGACTAATGGCTCAATTTTCAGGCAAAGCCACTGTGTAAAGTGCCAAACTCATGGGAGTTTGCACAACCCTATCAGGCTGGTCTTACTGCCCCCATCTTACAGGTGAGACACAGACATTTAGAGATGTTAAGAACTTGCTCAGGGTCACGCAACTAATCAGGGTGAGAGCTGTGTCTTTCTTACAAAAGCCTTGAGAAATCACAGCAGAAGGTTAGTGCTACTGGCCATCCCGCAAAACCAGCCCCTTATTCCATACACAAGAAGCACAGAGACCCAGTGCTCTGACGAGCCTGGCTGCAGGCCACACAGCAGGTGTAAGGAACTGGCTGATGCTCCAGTTTTTTTTTTTTCCCAAGGAGACATTGGCTTAAAACACCCCCCAGGGAAGGAACTGAAGGAAATGGAGTCAGGCCTGCATCCTGGAGCCCCACGGGCATCGCATTGGAGTAACTGTCTCCCTGAAGAGGATGTGCTACAGCTAAATAGAATTAAGCTGCATGTCAGTTATGAGGGTGGGAACCCCACTCTGAAACTTCCTCCCTACAGAAAAGCCTTGGACGTGTCCCCCGCAGGGTGGGGTGTGGAGATAGCACTGCAGCCACAGCTGGACAAATTGATCCTGCAAATGGACCCCTCGTTTTTTTTTGTTGTTGTTTTTGTGGTGTTTTTTTTTTTTTTTTTTTGCCATCAGGGACCATTTCGGAATGTGGAGCCTCTGATTAAACTCCCCCACCTCCTACTCTGCCCAAGCCACAAGTACAGCCACCTATGAATCATTTTTTATTCTGTTCTCTTTTATGGAAAACACACAAAACTGTCTGCCTGAATGTGTGAGCAAGCCTGCTCCTTCCTGGACTGTTGGTACCTTGGGTGAGGCTCAGTCTTCAAATCTGACCCATCAGAGTCATTCCATCCTCTCAGGGGTTTTGTATGGAAGAAATGCGACTCAATACGGGAAGCACCCAGCTCTGAGCCTAGGAAATAGCACCCAAACATGTGAGAGCTATTTTTTTTTAAGATTTATTTTATTTATTTGACAGGCAGAGTTACAGAGAGAGGTAGAGACAGAGGTCTTCCATCCCCTGGTTCACTCCCCAGTTGGCTGCAATGGCCAGAGCTGAGTGGATCTGAAGCCAGGAGCCAGGAGCTTCCTCCAGGTCTCCCACGTGGGTGCAGGGTCCCAAGAACTTGGGCCATCTTGTACTGCTTTCCCAGGCCATAGCAGAAAGCTGGATCAGAAGAGGAGCAGTGGGGACTAGAACCGGCGCCCATATGGGATGCCGACGCTTCAGGCCAGGGCGCTGAGCCACAGTGCCAGCCCCAGCTATTATTATTATTTTTTAAAGATCTATTTATTTATTTGAAAGGCAGAGGCAGAGAGAGGTCTTCCATCTGCTGGGTCACTCCCCAGCTGGCCACAATGGCCAAAGCTGAGCTCATCTGAAGCCAGGAGCAAGGAGTTTCTTCTAGGTCTCCCATGAGAGTACAGGGGCCCAAGCACTGGGACCATCTTCTACTGCTTTCCCAGGCCACAGCAGAGAGCTGGAGCAGACATGGAGCAGCCGGGACTTGAACCGGCATCCACATGGGATGCTGGCACTGCAGGCGGCGGCTTTACCAGCTATGCCATAGTGCCAGCCCCAGCTATTTTGTACCCTGCCTTTCTCTCAGTGTTGGAGCATAACTAATGCATGTTTCTGAGTCTTTGAAGACATCACATTTAAGGGCTGCCATGCATTTGAGCTTTCGCACCATTCTCTTAGGAGGAATGTTTTGGCTGCTTCCATTTTTACCTTGTTATTAATAGCTCCATGGTGCACACTGTTGTGAAGGCAGCTTTACCTCCCCCGTATTTCAGAGCTTTTCCTTAAGATCATTTCTCAGAAGTGGAATCACTAGGCCAAAGGGTAAGAAACATTTTTAGGCTTCATGTCCCTCTTGCCTGATTGCACAAGGCAGATGCTAGTTCCTCTACCCACCTCCCCCACGTTCCGACTATTCCCAGAACCTCCCTGCCTCCCCGGAGTTGGTCTTCTCCTCCTCCCCGGGATGACACCTGGCTTCCTCCCTCTCCCACTCTCCTCTCTGCTTTAGCTACACAGCCCTTGCCCCCTCGGCTGCTGGAAGGAACCCTCCCGCGTTTCACCTGCACACTGCTCCCAGCCTTTCCTGAGGTCCGGTTCTGCTTGTCTGTCCTTCCTCACTCTGCAGGGGGCACTAAGACTGGGTGCCCGTGTCATGTATTACTCATTGGCCAAAACGTCCCCTGACTGCTAGACCTGTGGCTGACGAATTGTAGCCCCTGATCCTGCAGACTGCTTTTCTGCTTCTTACCTGGAGTCTAAGGCCTTCATTTTCTTCCCCTGTCTCCTGAAAAGCCAGCTGCTCTCGTGGCTCAGCAAGCACTGAATTCCATTCCACCAACACCACGGAGCTCCTACCATCAAGGGCGTTGTGAGGGAGACACAGATGGTCTGATAAGGCCCCTGAGTGGCCTGGGAGCCTCAGGCTGCTGGCAGGACAGAAAGCACTGGGGGCCAGGCTGGGGGAGGGGGAACAGCTCCAGCATGAGAACCCCCAGGAGGGTGATGGTCTCACATGCTGAGGGTCTAAAGGGTGGAAGGGGAGAGACAAGGTTAGAGGTTAGAGGTTGCAGGTGGGTTATGGCCAATTGGTCGGAATGAGGACATCCGTGTTACACTAGGGAATCTGGATTTTATCAAGGTAGTGCGTCGGCGGCACAGGAGCAGAGCACTCCGCGAGTCGGCGGCACTGTGACAGCGCAGTGGGCTGTACGCTCAGATTTGTGCTTACGAAGGTCACAACACAGAGCATGACTGCGCAAGGACAAGGCTCAGAGACGAGAATCAGAAGCTTTGCACAGCCCAGCTGGGGCGGGACCATTGGATCCCCATTTTAAACAGTCATGGGCAGAACCAGCTCCATAATTTGTGAGGCCCTGTGCAAAGGCAAAATGAAGGGTCTGTCGTCTAAAGATGATTAAGAATTTCCCATAGTGGCAGCAGAGCATTAAAATAAAGGGGGGGGGGGGCTGCTAAGTGCAGGGCCCCCAGCAATTGCATAGGTCACACTCTCACAAGGCCAGCCCTGGCCACAGGACTGGAAAGTACAGGTCAGATCTGGAGAGCAGAGTCGCTGAACTTGGTGACCTGTTGCACGCAGGCAGTGTGGGAGCAATCCAGCAATGCTACTGAACAATGGTCTCCCTTCATGGGTCACAGGGCACCCTGCTGCTTGATGGGCACCCGTTAAGGTGCCCATGATTAATTTTCACTTATCAATATGTCCAAATTGCTCTTCCTGCCAATTCCTGCCCCAACCTCTCCCTCTACTGTCCCCATGTGAAGGTGTACCACCACTCACTCAGTCACCCCAGGTACAAACTCCCGTATCATCTCTGCTCCCTTCTCCCCATCCAATCCCTTCTGGCAGTTTGCTTCCTAAGTGTTCTCCCATCTGCGTGGTCTCATCATAGCTGCCATCATGGCAGATTCCAGCAGGTTCCTAGCAGCTGAGGCCTACATTACAGCTGACTCTGGAATAGAGCTCCCTCTCCTGAATAAAACACCCATTTTCTGCAGTGTTGATCCAGTGATGCACCCAAATGCTCAGCTGACCAGGTCACAGAACAGATCACCAAAGGGTTAAGACCCCTTGGCCTGAAAGAACACAAGGAGGGGATGGCGTTGTGGCACACTAAGTTAAGCCACCACTTGCAATATTGGTGTCCCCCATCAGAGTTCAGTTCCAATCCTGGCTGCTCCACTTCCAATCCAGCTTCCTGCTAATGTGGTGGGAGATGGCCCAAGTGCTTGGATCCCTGCCACTCATATGGGACAGCTGATGCAGTTCTCAGCTCCTGACTTCAGCCTGGCCGGGACCTGGTTGTTGTGGCTATTTGGGGAGTAACCCAGTGGATGGAAGATCTCAATCTATCACTCTGCCTTTCAATAGGTACATAAATCCTTTTTTTAAATAATTTTTTTGACAGGCAGAGTGGACAGTGAGAGAGAGAGAGACAGAGAGAAAGGTCTTCCTTTTGCCGTTGGTTCACCCTCCAATGGCCACTGCGGCCGGTGCACTGCACTGATCTGAAGCCAGGAGCCAGGTGCTTCCTCCTGGTCTCCCATGCAGGTGCAGGGCTCAAGTATTGGGCCATCCTCCACTGCACTCCCGGGCCACAGCAGAGAGCTGGACTGGAAGAGGGGCAACCAGGACAGAATCCGGCGCCCCAACCAGGACTAGAACCCGGTGTGCCGGCACCGCAGGTGGAGGATTAGCCTAGTGAGCCACGGCGGCCGCCCATAAATCTTTTTTTTTTTTTTAAATCCTTTAAAAAAAATAGAAAATAAAAGTCACACAGGGCCCTCTGCCAACTGTTCCTGCTGAATTTTGTAATGAATGTTAGGAGGGCTGCGGGCTCCCACACACCTCTAGCACACACCATGCTGGTTCTGTTCTCCCCACCCCTTCCCCTTCTCTTCTCTTTCCCTGTTTTCCCTGCCTGGAATGCCCACTCCCTCCCCTTCCTGGCCTAGCTAACCTCTGTTCACCTCTGCCCCTGCCCCCACCCCCAGGTGCTCCTCTGCCCACGTGGAAGCCCAGCAGCAGGGCTGGAATGTCTGGGGGTGGATGGTGCTGGCAACAGAGCACAGCAGAGAAGCAGCAGGTGGCACCGATGACCCCAAGGGAAGGAAGACCCCCACATCCTGTCCTCATGAAGACCCCACTGGGAGGGGAAGGACTGAATGCAGCTGGTTATCCTGGTGCTGGGTGATTACATTTGACTTCACAATTCTATTTCTACTTCCTCCTAAAGCTTCGTTTTCTTGTGTCAGCTGTCAGGAGCCCACGGATGATGGAGGCAGGCCGTTTTCCATCAGGCAGCCTAACAGCAAAATGCTTGCCAGCCACACGGGGGCAGAGGCCCGTCCCCTCCATCCCATTGTTCCTGCGGCTAGCGGAGTGCTGGCACACAGCTGTCCCTCCGTGGATGCTGGCAGCACGGGCGTGGGAAGCCCGAAGCTCCTGGGGACTGGTGGGAGCGCACAGCCCGGGATTACCCTTGATCCACGGATTATCCCCAAATCCAGAAGCCGCCTGGACAGCAGTTGGTCGGCCAGAGCTCCCTTCTTGGGATCCAAGTTGATGCTGCTGCTGAATTCACAGCAGGGTTTCCCAGAGACCAGAAATGGTTCTTCCAAAACCAACCCAGTATTCTCATCATGACCGGACAGGCATAGAGAAAAGGACTGATCATCCGCGGGCAGAGTCCACCCGAAAGGGTTAACTGCGGGCACTGCTCCCCCCACTTTTTACTTTTAGGAATTTTTTATGTGGAAAATTTCAAACATACAGAAAACGGTAGGACGAGCCCCCAGGGGTTCCTTGTCCACTACAGCCCACCTCTTTGAGGCAAACTTCGGCACCACCTCCCTGCGCGGAGACCACGATGGTGCCGGGAATCCGCGTTGGACTCATCCAGGGGGACCGGCTGGCCGCCCTGCCCTTTCCCAGCCCAGCAGGTGCCCAGCCCCCAGGCTTCGAAGCGGACAGTCGGACTTCGCGGCGCCGGCCGGCCGCCGCCTCTGCTTCCGCCGCTTCCCGCACAGAGTGGGTCACCTCAGCGCGGTGGCGTTCCCGACCCCCGCACCCGCAGCCCGGGTGATGCGCGAGTGAGTCCCTCGGCGCAGGGCCACGGAGAGCAAGGGGCGGCGCCCGCCACTTCCTCCTCTGGAGCTGACTAACGCCCCGCCGCCGGCCCAGCGCGTCCCGTTCCTGACGCCCCGCCCCGGGGGCGTGACCACGCCCCGAACGGGGCGTGGCAACACCCATATTTGGCCTTATATGGGCAGCCACGTCACAGGCCGCGCGCTCATTCACATAAAACGCCGCGCTGCCGGCGGAATCCCCGGCTTCGGAGGCGGCTAGCGGCCGGGCTGGGCGCCGATCGCGCGGGGCGGGAAGGGAGCGCTGAGCCGCCCCTCAGGCGCCGGGCTCCGTCGGCCAGGCCGCAACCCCCGCCCCGAGTGGCTCTCTCGTGCCTCGCCCGCGGGCATCCTGGCCGTGGGCACCTGCGGCGTGGGGCCGCTGCGCGGCGGCATGAAGGTCACATCCCTCGACGGGCGCCAGCTGCGCAAGATGCTCCGCAAGGAGGCGGCGGCGCGCTGCGTGGTGCTCGACTGCCGGCCCTACCTGGCCTTCGCCGCGTCCAGCGTGCGCGGCTCGCTCAACGTCAACCTGAACTCGGTGGTGCTGCGGCGGGCGCGGGGCGGCGCGGTGTCGGCGCGCTACGTGCTGCCCGACGAGGCGGCGCGCGCGCGGCTGCTGCAGGAGGGCGGCGGCGGGGTGGCGGCCGTGGTGGTGCTCGACCAGGGCAGCCGCCACTGGCAGAAGCTGCGTGAGGAGAGCGCCGCCCGCGTCGTGCTCACCTCGCTGCTCGCCTGCTTGCCGGCCGGCCCGCGAGTCTACTTCCTCAAAGGTGAGCGCGGCCCCGGGTCGGGGTGGGGTGGGGGTCCCGTCTCGCGCGCTGAGGGCCCCCAGGAGGGAGTCCGCCTCCCGCGCCCTTGGGCGCTGGACGTGCGCCGGGAAGGGCACCCAGATGGCAGCGCTCGGCGCTTCCCCGGCTCCCGGCCCCGCGTTCCTCGAAAGCGCCTGGCAGCCCCGGGTCTGCGCGCCGGGGCCGGCGGCGGGGCTGCGGGGCGCGCTGCCGTCTGGCGGCTTCGGGGCCGCAGGCTCGTGCCGGGCGCCCGCGCCGACTCCAGGCGCGGACTTGTTTGCTTTCGCGCGAGGGGGCTGGGCTGGAAGTTTTCCCAGGCGATCTGGCGGAATGCGCAGGTCGCGACCGCTGCCCCGAGGGTGGCCCCGCGGTGCCCCTTCCGCCCAGTCACTGAGCATTGATTGCGCCCCTCTTGCCTTTTCGACCCTGGCTGGTGAGCCTCCCCTTCCTTCCCAAGTCTTTTTATTGCTTTTTTATTGCTTTCCGCCGCCTCCTTCCCCCCCTCCTAGGGCTCTCTCGGCCTCGGTCTGGAGCTGTCAGCCTTCCCACCCTTTTTTCGCCTCCCTTGGGATTAGCCCTGGGCCAGACCTGAGCCGGGACCTGGGCTGGGCGCCGCGGGGGCAGGGTGGTGTGCGGGCTGGACCGCTGCCGGAGCTCTGACATCTCTCTGCGCTGCCACCAGGCCTGCACTTTTCACCTGCCGGGGAGATAACTTTGGCTTCCGGTTGTGGGTGGGTGATTGACTCTCAAACTCCGGAGCATTGATTTTCTGGGTCACTTCCTTTGGCTGCTCCTGCTTTGTGTTTGAGTTCTTTGAAGCCTCGAAGTCCTGGCCCTGCTGCAGACGTGAGGGCTTAACCCCTGCCAGCCCGGTTTTGGACTCCCGAGGGCTGGAGCTGTGCTGTGGTTCAGGTGGCTGGGAGAATTGGGATCCTGTTTTAAAGCCGGGCAACTTGGGGAATTTTACACCTCCCAGGCCAGGAATATTCCTGAGGCACGTGGGTGGCTCCCTCCTCTATTAGCACCTCTTGCCCCCTGTCTCTTGTTGGTTCCTGTGGAGGAAATGATAGAAGTAGATGCTAATCTCCCTTCTCTCCCCAGGGGATGGTGGGATGGCCTCCTCCAAGCCCTTAGGAGATCTTGCGCATGGCTCCCGATTTCTTCTCTTCCTGCTGTGGTTTTTGTCTCCTTAGCAAAGAGGACAGGAAAAGCTTTCCCTCCCCCAGTGCCTGAAAGATAAATTCCAGGAAACCCTTCCGGGCCCTGCCTCTGCTCCCTGCCACTTGCCAAGGGAGCCAGGCTGACAGTTTAGCAAATACTGCACAGAAAGTGGCCCGAAGAATGTAAAACGGAAAATGAGTGTAGAAGCCAGTTCTACTCCCCAGAGGTAGCCACCAACTGTTTCTTGTTGTATTTAGATAAATTTTTGCGAGTATCTTTAAGAAATTAGTGTGTGTTTGTTTTGTATATTCTCTATTCCTGCCCTGTATAATCAACTAGATCGTGGAGACTTATCCATAGCAGGACTTGTGCAAGTACTTTGAGAAGTTCATGGAAAAGCAGAATTAAAAGTGAAATTTATTTTGGTGTAAAACATGTTTGAAATCTATACATAGTCTTTTCATAATATGCATTTCCATGAGTTTTTTGAAGGCCCTGGTGCATGTTTGGTGTGTATAACCATCTCTCTGGTGCTGACCGTTAACATAGCTTCCAGCCTCGCTGTGGGAAACACTGGGTAGAGCATGGCTTTGTCTGTATGTTCATTTGTGTGCGTTGGCTTTCGGTAAAACCAAGAGAATTGCCAAGTCAATATTAGGTGCACTCTAGGCTTCAGTAGAAGTTACTTGCCATCTACCCTTATAACACTAAGAAACTTTAAGCTGTTGCTAGAGGAAATTTTTTTTCTTTGATTGATTGAGTGATTAAAAAGGCAGTTAGAGAGGGAGAAATCTTCCCTCCACTGGTTCACTCACTCCCCAGATGACTGGGACAGGGCCAGCCAGAAGCCAGGAACCAGGATCCTCATCTGGTTCTCCCATGTTGGTGACAGGGTCCCAAGAACTTGGGCCATCTTCCCCTGCTTTGCCAGTCAGATTAAAGGGAGCAGGTTCGGAAGTGGAATAGCCTGGACTGGAACCTGTGCTCATTGCAGGTGACAGCTTAACCTGCTGCACCCCAGTGCTGACCCCTTGCGAGGAAGTTTTTATTTCTCTACCTAACTCTTGTCCAGGTATGATGCACCCCAGATCTTGGAGGGGCAGTGCCTTATATACTTTTCATAATCGCCAACCCCCCCCCCCAACAAAAAAGCCTGACCCACTAAGATGAGTGACATGCGAGTCCTGTGGTCTTGCTTGTTTTGTATATGGTGCCCCTGCACTGTCTGTGTCCCCCAGCGCAAGGCAGTGGTGATCGAAAGCAGACTCACTTGGAAGAAGGGAAGAGGCTGAAGGGTTCAGCCGGGCTCTGGACGCATGTGAGACACCAGAGAGGAATGTTCTGAGTCTCTACATCTCTGACAGGAGTGGTGAGAGGCCATCTAATCTGGAGAACTCCTGACCCCAGCTAGGAGAGGCAGGGGCCTGTTTATCTGTCCCTCGACTACAGTGAGACTCTTTGTCTGCCTGCCTTATTATTGTCGACAGGCAGGCACGAGCCAGCCCTGTCCAGCCCACACACGCACCTCCTGCCTGTCCTGACAGCCGAGGGAGTGATCTGAAGATTCTCCTCTTCCTAAGCAGCATCCTGGAATCTTGGGGACCCCTTATCCCAAAGTCCCATCCAAAATCCCTCCCCTCTGCTGGAACCTGAACAGGCCAGGTTCCTGAGGCAGCGATGGGGCAGCTGAGAGCACCTGCTTGGAGGCTTGGGCCAGGGCTGTGAGGTTGGGGAGGGAGGGACTCACCTCCATCCTCCCCCACACAGGCCCTGTCAGCAGGCCCCTGGGGCACCAGCCCATCCTGGGAAGGTGAGGGAGGCCTGCTGGGCTGTTGTTGAAGTGAGGCGGGGGAGATCTGGGTGTACTAAATGGGGGCGGGGGCAGTGGCAGCAAGCTGAGAGGAAGCAGCAAGGCTAGATGACTCATTCTAGGAATTGGCTGCAGCTTCTGGGGGAGGGAGCTGGAGCCTGCCGGGTAATCCATTAACCATTTGTTGACTGCAGGGGTTTGCAAAAGCCCACATGACCTTCCCAGAGGGGTGAATTCTCGCATCAAAAGGCAGAGAGGGAAAGGGGGGGGGGGGGGCTCTGGGGAGGCTGTATGGTCTCATGATGCATTGTTTGACGCCCAGTGAATTTCTCTGGGCCAAAACAGACAGAAGTGGGTTTTCTTCTGGAGGCTTTGGGAAATGCCTGGGATTGCTCTCCATTAGAAGAAAAAGGCTTCCCCCATGGGCAGGACTGGCCTGTTCACCTGGCAGCCCGAGCCCTTGTAGGGTCTCTGGCCCAGTTTCCATTTCGTTCTTCCACACTGAGGATAATGGGTCTGAGAAGGCTTATATATATATATATATATATATATATATATATGCAAGTTTGTGTGACTTCAAGGGTAGTTTTCACCTTAAGTGACATGTTCAGAAAAGTTTGGGTGTACCACTAAGTTTCTTACTGTCACTCAATCCAGGAGGTGACATATAACAGATTTGGAGCATGGGAGGAGAAAGGCCAGGATGGGAGGAATGAAAGGAAGATAAAAGGGGTCACAAGGGGACAGAGACAAGGGGGCTGAGAACTTTTTTTTTTTTTTACAGGCAGAGTGGACAGTGAGAGAGAGAGAGACAGAGAGAAAGGTCTTCCTTTGCCATTGGTTCACCCTCCAGTGGCCGCTGCAGCCAGCATGCTGTGGCCAGTGCACTGCACTGATCCGAAGCCAGGAGCCAGGTGCTTCTCCTGGTCTCCCATGGGTTGTAGGGCCAAGGACTTGGGTCATCCTCCACTGTACTCCCAGGCCACAGCAGAGAGCTGGCCTGGAAGAGGGGCAACCAGGACAGAATCTGGTGCCCTGACCAGGACTAGAACCTGGTGTGCCGGCACCGCTAGGGGAGGATTAGCCTATTGAGCCGTAGCGCAGGCCTGAGAATTTTTTTTTTTTAAGTTTTTATTTATTTATGGGGCTGGAGCTGTGGTGTAGCGGGTTAACACCCTGGCCTGAGGTGCTGGCATCCCATGTGGGCGCTGGTTTGAGACCTGGCTGCTCCACTTCCCATCCAGCTCTCTGCTATAGCCTGGGATGGCAGAAGATAGCTCAAGTCCTTGGGCCCCTGTACCCGCGTGGGAAACCCAGAAGAAGCTCCTGGCTCCTGGCTTCAGATCAGCGCAGCTCCAGCCGTTGCGGCCATCTGGGGAGTGAGCCAGCGGATGGAAGACTCTCTCTCTCTCTGTCACTCTTTCAAAAAAAATAAATAGATCTTTAAAAAAAGAAAAGAAGAAAGATTTTATTTATTTGAGAAGTACAGTTACAGAGAGAGGGAGAGACAGAAAGTTCTTCCAGCCACTGGCTTACTCCCCAGATTGCTGCAACGTCCAGAGCTAGGCTGATCCGAAGCAAGGAGCTTCTTCCAGGTCTCCCATGTGGGTGCAGAAACCCAAGCACCCATATGGGATACCGGAGCCCCGGGCGGAGGCTTAGCTTAGGTGTCACAGCACTGGCCCCTGGGGCTGAGAATTAAGTTCAGAAGTTTCCCTTGATGCCGCTTAGAAGGCGTGGACTCCATGACTCTAAATTGGACCTATGGAATGGGATGTCTGGCAGTTTTCTTAGTGTGGTGGGAGTGAGGAAGTACAAGGCTATTTATTGCCCTGAAATAGAAACTCATATATATGAGCCCTTCTTTCTTTATGAATGGAGGGGATTCCATCCATAATCTTGCTTAGAGCAGATGGGCTGGACAGGGAACTAATTTAGGAGTCTTTCTTCTCACAAATTAATGGAACTTTGCATAATCACACCTCATTTTAGATAAAGAAAATGGCTTTTTGTTTTCTGGAGGGATGTGGTTAATATTTGCCAAATGCCAGATAGGTCCTTTAATGGTGGAAGCTGCTTCTAACAGACACAGCCAGTTGATCACTGCTTCTCTGAGATACAGCTTGGGGGTGTCTGTGTGTAGATCCCGTTTTTATTCTAAACCTGTTGGTTTTGCTCAGCTTTGTTGTAGATGTCTAGAATCTCTGTTAGCTTGATTTTGCTATTCCACACTCAGGAATATTGACTAACTGAGGGTGTTTCCTGGCGGCTTGAGAAATCGATGCTTACATCTGTCTCACTTTTTGTTTGTTTTGTAGGCGGCTATGAGACCTTCTACTCGGAATACCCCGAGTGTTGCGTGGACGTGCAACCCATTGCGCAAGAGAAGATAGAAAGCGAGAGGGCCCTCCTCGGCCAGTGTGGAAAACCAGTGCTAAACATCAGCTTCCGGCCAGCTTACGACCAGGTGCGTGGGGTCGGAGAGGCATCCCGGGCTCCTGCCTCCATGCCTCCCTTGGGAGCCTGGCTCTTGCTCTCCCTTGCCAAGCAGCAGAGGTGTTGGTTCTTTTGTGGATCAAGGTGTTGGCAGAATCCACTAGCTCCTGAGAGCCTCTGCTGCCTGCCAGCTTGCATTCCCATCCAAGAGGAACTGGGCGTCCTTCCAGAAAACAAGCTGACAAGAGCAAACAAACCCCGGGATACTTGACGGCTTCTGCAGAAAGGGGGAAGTGAGAGATACGTTATTATTAGCTGGCTCGAGAGGTTCAGAGAGGCTTCAAAACGCCGGGTTAGGTTTCCCTGAGGGTGTTCTGGAACTGTTTCTCGGGCTGCCTGTGCTGTCCTTCTGTGGCTGCGATTGCTCGTGCTGTCCGTCTCTGCAGACCAGCCCGGCCCAGGACCTGTCAAGGTGCGCCCTGTTGGGAATGGTCACTGAAACAGGGAGGGTACTGTAGAGAAACCATGTTTTCCTGGCCAGGCCGGCTCCTCCGAGGCTTTCAGTTCTGTAAATTCTGAAACCAGAGGAGGTCAGGAGACCTGAGTGGTCTGTAAACACGTAGAGTTTTGTTTTTGTCTTTGTTTTTCTTCCTCTGTGCTTCAAAAAGCTGTGCTTTGTGACAGCTTGCTAAAGGTTGATGGTACCCAGTACCAGAATAAAACCTACCCAGTACCGGCAGGAAGAGAAGGAAAAGGCAGGCGAGACTCCGAATCTGGTGGAAATGACAGAGCAAAAACCCACCTTCCGTTTGACACAGAGGAAGAAGCTGTCTCGTGGCTTCTGAGATTGCGCTGCGGAGTCCGCAGCTGGCTTACGGTGGCACTACCCTCAGGACACTCCCATCCCGGCCTTTCAGGACCTTGTACTGTTTGTTACAGGCCCTCCAGCCTAGATACCTGAAGGTAGGAGGGACTTTTTCCACCTTTCCCCAAAAACTAAGGGCACAGCCAAATCAGAATAAAGGGTGTTTCCAGAACTGTCCAGAGTTGCTTCTGCTGAGAGCAGAGCTCAGCTCCTGGGAAGGAACTCCCTGGCAAAGCCAGGTGACCTATTCTTGAATGCAGTCCTTGCTCAGGAAGCCTCTTAGTGTGGCCAGGTGCCAGGGTTGTAATTCTGTTTGTTTTCCTTTATTAAAGACGTTCACGGCATCTAATGAACCCTTGGTTTTCAAGCCGTGTACATCCAGCCTAGCTGCATATCTGTTATTGTTTGTCTGTTTGGGTTGTGTTTCTCCCCCGTTTCTCAGAAAGTGAAAGAGAAATAGGAATTGACTGCTGTGAATGCACAGCAGACCTTGGGCTGGGTGAGGCGTGGGGAGGCCCTGACGTGTCCTCCAGGCTTGCTGGGGAACCCCCAAGGGTGGCTTCTTAGAAACGCTTCTGCTTTGAGAGGAGCTGGGTGAGGTCGCCTGAACCTTTGGGGTTTTTGAAGGCTTTTGACTCCTTCCTCCTGAGGCTGGGCTAAGGACTCAGAAAGGGAAAGAAACTAGTTTCGAGGGTGTAGTGGGCTCAGCTCCAGAGGAAACTGGATGGAATCCCAGGCCTGGTGTGTCAGCGTTTTCCAGGCCCTCTGGAGAGTTGACTGAGTCAACCGTCCAACCTGTTCCTTCAAGGGTGAGGCTATCGGTGCCCGTTGGTGAGGACCCAGAGCTGGGCAGCGGCTGAGTGAAACTGGACTTGGGTCTCTTACTTCTTTCCAGAGATCTTTCTGCAACCTCTGCTGTCTTTGTTTATCCTGTGGGGAGCTGACCGTGGGGAGTGCGTCCAGTTCAGGCCAATACCAGACCTGCCGGGATTGACTGGCCTCACCACCTGCGCTGTCTTTCCCAGGGAGGGAAGCCATTGTGTGTTTGTTTATTCTTTAGCTTCAGATGATAGTGGAAACTCTAAATTGTGCCAGGTTTTAATGCATCCATTATCCCATTTACACCTTACCAATTATCCTGAGAAGACAGGCCTCATTGCCCTCAGTTTACAGATGAAGGTTCAGAGGCTGCAGGAGCTGCTCAGGGTCATCTCAGCTGGTGATCGGGCTGAGCCTTACCCCAGAGCTGGTCTGTCTGGTGCCTGAGCCCAGGTCTCAACTGCTTGCCACGCTGCCACTGGGAAGGCCACTCTGTCCCCAAGGAAGTTAGACGTCAGGGAGGGGATGTGAGTGGACCTTTCATCTCCAGAGGAAGAGGGAAAGGAAGGGAAGGTTTCTTTTCTGTCTTTACCTCCAGTGCTTGCTTTGTCACACTGAACACTTGTAGTGGAGTTGGATAAGATCTCACCGTTTAGGTCAAGTATCCCATTTGGGTGTCAGTCCCAGCTCTAGTACTGACTAGCTCTGATGTGGGCAAGTTGTCTAACCCTCTGAGCCTCACTCAAGTCACCCATCTATAACACAGGACTAAATTATCTAGCTCACAGATTTGTTGTGAAATTAGTAGGAGGTAAGTGTACTCTAAGTGTTACACCCAGGTGGCATCCCTGGTAGATGCTAATGCAAATAAGGGTTGTTGTTATTACCTCATGTAAAATCCTCTACAACTTTCTTCCAAGTGGTCTAACTGGCTTTGGCTCAAACACTGTGGGAAAAGAAAAAGCACACCCTGGGTCCTGAGTCAGCTGTGAGCTGCCTGCTCCTGGCCCTTGTGCCCCGCCAGCTTTCTGTTATGGGCCTGGTTGAGTTTCCATTCGTCTCTTATTCCAGGACAGGAAATGGAAAGACAGGAGGTGGATGGATAGGATGGGAAAGGCTTCCAAAGATGCAGCCGCTGTGCCCCCGCCCAGAGTTTCCCTCCAGCTCTCCAGGGGCCCCTGCTGTTCCAGCTGTCAGATTGCCAGAGTCTGCCTAGCTCGTGGTTCTTTTCAGCTTGACCCTGGGTAGATGGTCTCTGGTCTCCCTGAATCCGAATCCGGAACTAGAAACCCTGTGTGTGGGTGGCCTCCCCAAAGGTGACGATGTAAGCATCTCTCACCAACCCCTCATTCTCTGTTGAGGGTAGAGGGTGGGGGAAGCCCCTTGGCTGGGCCTAACACCTTCTTGTAGTCTGAAGCTTCTGAGTGGGTGATGGTTACTTTCTGTTCTGAGAAGCCCACTTTTTCCAGAGGGTGGCCCCCATTGTACATCTCTGAAATCGAGATGTATCTTTGGATCAACAGTGTCTTAGGTTTGCTGAAATACTGTACAAAATATCAGGTGTTTAGCCTAGCAGTAAAAACTCCCACATTATATATGGGAATACCTGTGTTTGATACCCAGCCCTGGCTCCTGACTCCAGACCCTGGGATGCAGTGGTGATGGCTCGTGGGGTTGGGTTCCTGCCACCCCTGTGGGAGACCTGCACTGATTTCCTGGCTCCTGGCTTTGGCCTGACCTGGTCCTATTTATCGTGGGCATTTGGGTGAGCGAACCAGGGCACAAGAGTCCTCCCTTCGCCCAGTAAATAAGTAGCAGGGCTTTAGAGGAATGAGGTCTCCTTGTGAAGCCCTTGTCCATTTGAAGAGACCAAGGCTGCCTCAAGGGCCAAGGGCTTGCCCTGGTAGGCTCAGAGTAGCACAGCCACTTGGCTGCTCATCCTCAGCAGCAGGGAAGGCAGTCGGCCTTTCCTACCTCCTTGATACATGCAAGAAAATGAAACTCTTTGCTCTGTGGGTTTTGCTGTCCCTGAGTCACCGGCAGTCATGTTGAGAGCGGGCCAGGATGGAGCAGCTGCCTACACTTGTGGTTGAACTGCCCCGCCTCCGAACTCCCTCTACCTGGGAACTAGAAAGGGGCCTTCCCATCGTAAGAACCAAATAGGTCAGAGCTGTTGTCTTTCCTCTCCCAAATGAGCAAGCAGATCCAATGTTTCCTGCTTGTCCCTTTGTCCCTGCTTCCAGGGTGGCCCGGTTGAAATCCTTCCCTTCCTCTACCTTGGAAGTGCCTACCACGCCTCCAAGTGCGAGTTCCTCGCCAACCTGCACATCACAGCCCTGCTGAACGTCTCCCGGCGGACCTCTGAGGCCTGCGCCCCCCACCTGCACTACAAGTGGATCCCCGTGGAAGACAGCCACACGGCTGACATCAGCTCCCACTTTCAAGAAGCAATAGACTTCATCGGTAGGTTCGGCAACCCTCCTCCCGCTGTGTTGGGAGCCCTCCTAGAACCCAGGTTCTTGGCCTTGGGTGTTCATGGGGCCACCTTTCCTGAAAGAAGGGAGTCTTGTGCAGAGTCACTGGGAGCTGGAGCCACGAACAAGGGCGGCCACCGAAAAGGCAGAGAGGAGGATTTGAGTTGCTATTAACAGGAGCTTTAATGTGTGAGATGAATGAATTAATGTAATTTTATGGCAACGCGCACTGCCAGTCTCCTTGCTGTGTCTCTCTGGGCGGGAGCAGAGTGCGGCCGTGCGTGTGCTGCATGCAGGAGCGCCGGGGAGGAGCCTCCCTAACTGTGCTCCTACGTAGGTTGGGATATTTTTAAAAGCAGACAGAAGGATGGAGCGAGCGCTGCGTACGCACTGAGCCCTGAGGACTCCAGCAGCTTTCCACAGTTTTGGCAAATGGCTTCGGAGGCAATTTGTTTTTGCATTTTCAGCTACTTTGGGATTAAGGATAGAATTTGACTCAAGCTCCAGGTTTTATGCACAGAAAACTTGGCATCTTCCACGTCCTTCCTGAATGCCTGTGAGGCAGGTAGCGCTTGCCTCACTGAGTGAGCCCGAGAAGGCCTTGGCCTCTGTTCCCGTGCCTGGGCGGGGCTCTGGCCGGAAGGTTTCTGGGTCCTCGTGTGGCCTGCATCGCTGCATCGTCCTCCTATTGGACGTCCTCATCCCGAGCATTGTGGCTGTGCCTTCCTTTCCTTAACATTCAGAGTCGTGGAAACCCAGACGTGATTTTCCTGTATCTTGTTCCAGTGGAGGTGGAGGCTGGGGTGGGGTGCGGGGGCAGGTGTTAGCACAGCAGTAATTAGCACAGGTAGCGATTAAAGGGCTCCTGTTGGGCCACGTGGAGGCCCTGTGTTCACCACAGTTTCTGCTCCACAGGAAACTGCTGGGAAGCTCACCGGAGGCGAAAGGCCAAGCCTGGCCTCTCTGTCCCCTGAGCCCCTGGGCTGAGATGATGACTCTGGAGCCTGAGACGCAGCCAGAATGATGGGTTCAGGCTGGGAAACCCTTGACTCGTTCGCTGTCCCTGGGAATGCCCTGCCCTTCGCAGCCTGTTATTTAATTACCTAGATAGCTGCCTTGTGAGCTCATGAAACCTGCCCCCGTGCAGTTCCCAGAACCCGCCCTCCCCGTCCTGTGTGTGTTATGTCTGTGTGTGTGTACACAGTCACACACGACACCTGCGGCATTTTGAAAGCACAGGGTGCTTTTTCCCAGACTCCTTCCCTGCTAGTGCAAGGAGCTGAGTGTGGAAAACAGGCACAGGCCACTTGCAAGGGCGGGCAGGCTCCTGAGGTGTAGAGTGAAAATCACAGTAGAAGCAGCAGTCTCCAGGCCCTGGGTGGTCTCAGGTGCAATCCTGGGTCCATTAAAATCTAGACCCGCAGCAAAACAGGAAAGTAGTGCTGGCCCTGGATCCCCAGGGGCTTGGGTCCCCCGTTGGAGTCAGTTTACGGGGACTGCTTGGCTTTCCGTTTTCTTTTGGTTTGTGTGCATCAGACTGAATTGGGGTCACCAGCAGCCCTCCCTTTGAGGTTCTCACTTGGATAGGGAGATCCTGACCCCTCATAAGCGCTAGGTTTTAGATCTTGGAGGTTCATTTGCAGACTTTGGGTAATATGGGGATTGACTTCTTTTTGTCCCCCTTCAAAATCTTTTGCATACCATGGTCCTCCCTAGTGCCAGCTACATCCAGCTTCCTGTGATGGAGTTGTTTCTTCATTTGCCAGAGAGGGGATTGGGAAGACGGTTTTCTGTGGTTTTGAGTTGATGTGTGTACATGTTTAACCTTTTTACCCCTTCTCATTTTTAACAGTAGTAGCTGTTGGACAGGAGTGGGTAGAGCAAGAAAGGAGGAGACCCCCCCCCTCCCTTTTTGGTCACATTGAGCCCAAGAACGATAACTGCTGGGGGTAGCTTTATAGCAGTGACTCCCATTGTTGTGCAAGATGGAGTTTGCAAAAGCCATTTATATTCTCCATCTAGTAAGCGTCACTTAGCTAGACCTATAATTAGTGGCCGTGCGCTCATTATTGTATGCTTGGTGGTGAGATCCCTGGGAGGCGAGCCAAGCAGCCCGCCCTGGCACAGCACAGCAGGGTGTCTGGGGAGGCCGGAAGCCCTCTAGCAGGATGGAGGCTAGGTCATCGACATGAGAATCAGACCTGGAGAGACAAGACCTGCTTCTCCAGCTTGGCCTGTGAGCCTGGGACACTGTGCATGCCCAGTACAGGCTGCATGTGATGTCGGGTTGTCCCAGCCCCTCTTGCAGCCTGTCAGGGGAGCCCAAGTTGGGGGTGGAGCATCCCCAGGAAGGGTAAGGCGCACACTGGTGGGACACAGTGGGGATTAAAGACTGGCAGTGGTGCTGTGCAGCCCCCAGCTCACGCACAGACGCAATGGTCTGACGACAGGGTCACTTCAGCTTGTGTTTGGCAGCGTCTTCATTGCAGTCCCCACTCTGTTCTCCCTTCTAGACTGTGTCAGGGAAAAGGGCGGCAAGGTCCTGGTTCACTGTGAGGCCGGGGTCTCCCGTTCGCCCACCATCTGCATGGCTTACCTCATGAAGACCAAGCAGCTGCACCTGAAGGAGGCCTTTGAGTTCATCAAGCAGAGGAGGAGTGTGATCTCGCCCAACTTCGGCTTCATGGGCCAGCTCCTGCAGTACGAATCCGAGATCCTGCCTTCCACGCCCAAGCCCCAGCCTCCCTCCTGCCAAGGGGAGGCGGCAGCCCCCTCCTTGAGAGACCGTTTGCAGACACTGAGCCCTGACGTGCAGGGTGCCTACTGCGCGTTCCCTACCTCGGTGCTGGCACCGCTGCCCACCCACTCGACGGTCCCAGAGCTCCGCAGGAGCCCTGTGGCCACCGCCACATCCTGCTGAAACTGGGGCAGGGGGAGCCAGCCCAGCCCCCAGAGCAACTGTGATTTCCTTTTTTACAAACTCGTGGACATTTCATACCTGTGCAATATTGAAGACCTCACTCGTCACGCTGCCTCGGGGAGATAGTGATGGTCACTAGGCTTGCAAGGGAGCGTCTGACCGGCCTCGGGGATTCGGTTGTGGGGACCAGAGGAAGGCCAAGCCATTCGGAGAGCACAGCGCGTGTGCCGACTACTGTACTTCCAGACCCCTGCCCTCTCAGGACCCAGCCTGGCGCCTCAAAGGCTGCCTTTTCCATTTCAAGCGTAAGGCAATAAATCCTTGCAGCAATGTGGGGAAGAAGTTGCCGGACCAGGAGGAAAGGCAGTTTAGAAGCCCACTCATTCTGAAGGAAGCACAATCTCCACCTTGTTGTTGTTGTTGTTGTTGAACTTCGGCAGTCTCCGCGTCTGTCCCTGTTGCTTCAGAGCCGAAGCTGCTCACCGCCTTGTCGAGGACGCCACACTGCCGGACGGCGTGATGGATGTGCCCCCTCGAGCCCTGGAATGTTCTTGCGGTTCCCTCTTGGGTCCAGTGGCTGAAGTAGCAAGACGTAGACTCTTCTGGGTTTCTTTTCGCTGACCTTGGGCTTGGTGGCATGATTCTTACTCATACTTGAACCTGTCTCGTCGTACCCCTCCTCAAAGCGACTCTGTGTCGTCTGAGTAGTTCAGACTGCAGACCAAACCTCAGTGCTCGGAGGCGGTGGCGGCAGGTGCCGGGGAGAAGGTACCTGCCGAGGGTCGCGGGTCAGTGGCACTGAAGACAGTCGTTTCCTCGGCTTGCTGTCTGCTGTCCTTCTGCGTGCTGGTGTCTCGTCTCCTGGGACCCTCCTTTTCCTCCTTGCCCCTGGGGCTTCTTCCCAAGCTACTGACTTCGGGCCTTGCAGGTTTTTTGGCAATGTGGTACTATTTGTTTTTGGTCTTTAGGTTATTTCTCCCTGGGCCAGGGAGAAAGGCAATAATTTCCTAAAACCCATGCGAATGTGAAGAAAAGCTGTGTGTTACGGTTGTTGTCGTCATTGTCCTTGTCATTTTTTATAGTGCTAAATAAAAATAGCAAAAGGAAGAAGCAGGTCTGTGTGGTGTTGGGGCCGCGGGGTCAGGCAGGAGCGTGTCCCGCGGGGACACTGTTTGCAGGTGAACAGTTGGGGGATGGTAGTGAGTGGACGGTCCTGGGATTGGGGGTGTCTGCTCCCAAGGCCATGGTCTTCACAACAGTGTGGTGCTCCGTCCCCACCGAGGGGCTTCCCTCAGCTCTTGCCAGGGGCGTCCTGAGGTCAGGTCTCTCAGGGGTGGGCCCATCGCCCTGGCAGAGGGTTCACTGTGACCTTGGTTTCCTCAACTCTGTGGTGAAGACCAAGCATAGTTAGGTGATCACCTGTGTGCCAAGCTGTGGCCAAGTCCCCTCCCTCTAGTGCCTGGCACACAAGGGCCACAGAGAAGGCGAATAGATGGCTCAGGGCTGGAGAACAAATTAGTTGAAGGCTGACTGTAAGTAGGACCCCCACGCCCACCCGCTCCTAGGTACATCTCACGGTGAGTGGGGTTAAATCCACGGCTGAACCGACTTGCCTTCTGAGTCATTTCCTCCGCGCTTGGTGGAGGAAGGAAGGACCAGTGCCGACTGCTCCCCACGCTGCCCTGCCCAGTCTAGCTCCTTGGGCCTGTTTCCTCCTCTGGGGGAACAGAATGATTAGGATTGATGCCACCCCAGTCTGCTGGTTCCTATCACAGGGATTCCAGCCTTGTCCTTCAGTTCTAGAAGGCCCAGAGAGCCTCCAGCTCCCCGAGTGTGCACCGTGGCCCCCGCTGTGGCATGGCAGGTAAGGACCCAGCCTGTGGTGCCAGTATCCCATATGGGCACTGGTTTGAGTCCCAGCTGCTCCACTTCCTATCCAGTTCCCTGCTAATGTGCCTAGGAAAGCAGCGGAAGATGGCCCAAGTGCTTGGACCCTGCCAGCAATTTGGGAGACCCCAAAGAAGCTCCTGGCTCCTGGCTTTGGCCTGGCTTAGCTCTGAACATTGTGGCCTTTTAGGGAGTAAACCAGTGGATGGAAAATCTCCCTTTTCCTCTCTGTAACTCTCACTTTAAAATAAATGAGTAGGCCGGCGCCATGGCTCAACAGACTAATCCTCCGCCTTGCGGCACTGATACACCGGGTTCTAGTCCCGGTTGGGGCACCAGATTCTGTCCTGGTTGCCCCTCTTCCAGGCCAGCTCTCTGCTGTGGCCCAGGAGTGTAGTGGAGGATGGCCCAAGTGCTTGGGCCCTGCACCCCGTGGGAGACCAGGAGAAGCACCTGGCTCCTGCCTTCGGATCAGCGCAGTGTGCCGGCTGCAGCGCGCGGGCCGCAGCAGCCATTGGAGGGTGAACCAACGGCAAAGGAAGACCTTTCTCTCTGTCTCTCTCTCACTGTCCACTCTGCCTGTCAAAAAAAAAATAAAATAAGAAAAATAAAATAAGTGAGTGAATCTTTAAACAGTGGCACCAGAGGCCAGGGTGGGGGAGTGGAGGGGTGATGGGCCCAGCTCCAAACATCTCACCCCGAGACTGCTGGAGGCCCAGCTCTCCACACCCCTCCACTGCCCCACCCTCACAGCTTCCCTGGAAAGCCTGCAGACGAGAAGGCCAGGAGGCCACCCAGGCCAAGGAGGCCGAGCTCCCTTTAGCCAAGAGGCATTCCGCAGTGGAGAGCACTGCCAGGAATCAAGGCCTGGACGGCAGCCCTCAGCCTGCCCCTAGCCGAGGGCCTTGGAGCCGTCCAGCCCACTTCCCCCTCTCTGGGCCTCTGCCCCACTGTGCCCTGGAAGCCTGCCTGTTGTGCGGGGCTGTCCAGATGTGGAGTGGCTGGGGGAGCCTCTAGGAGGGGGAGCCCGGGAGTAGGAAGCTGGGTGCAGGCTGGGGTGCCGGGCTAAGCCGCATCCCACTTACTGACATTTGCTCTGTTGCATTGCAGCCTTTCTCTGAAGGGTGAGTAAGTCCTCTAAATCAGGCACAGGAGGAATAGGAGGATTGCTCATAAGCCGGTGAGTCACGGAGGGTGAGCCACGTGAAGCCCCACAGCTGGGGATGGCTGGAGCGCTCACTCCACTCCTTGTTAATTACACTTGGATTTTTTTTCTTTTTTTTTTTTTTTTGCAGAGGCCACCTTTACTGGCCTTGAGTCCCGGGGGAGGGGGCCCAGTTCCTTCATCCCGGGGCTTTGAGATGCCTCCAGCATTTATCTCAGCATCCTGTCTAGGAGGACAGTGATGTTAGTTCTCTCCAATTATAGTTCCATCCATGGAGGAACCCCTTCCTGTCCACTCTGCCTTCTGTGTTAGACACCATGGGGGCACATGCATGAAGCCCCCGCCCAGCAAGGGCCCTGGTATCCAAGCATCTCCTTGGTGTGAAGACTCTGAGCAGATGTCTTGCCTGTTTCATTATTTTGAAAATTGTACCTTTCTTGAGTTGCTGGTGGTTTGTTTTTTCTAAAGTTCATGACTGCCCCTTTTCCCTTTTTGCTTGGGCCACCAGGCAGCTCATAACAAATTTGAGCCCACTTCTTCTTATTTTTTTGACAGATAGAGTTAGACAGTGAAAGAGACAGAGAGAAAGGTCTTCCTTCTGTTGGTTCACCCCCCAAATGGCTGCCATGGCTGGAGCTACGCCGATCCGAAACTAGGAGCCAGGTGCTTCTTTCTGGTCTCCCATGCAGGTGCAGGGCCCAAGCACTTGGGCCATCCTCCACTGCCTTTCTGGGCCACAGCAGAGAGCTGGACTGGAAGAGGAGCAGCTGGGACTAGAACCTGGTGCACATATGGGATGCTGGCACTGCAGGCGGAGGATTAACTCAGTGAGCCACAGCGCTGGCCCCACTTCTGATAGTTTTATAGGAACTTATAGCATTTTTTTTTAAAGATTTATTTATTTACTTGAAAGAGTTACACAGAGAGAGAAGGAGAGGCAGAGAGAGAGAGAGAGAGAGAGAGAGGTCTTCCATCCATTGGTTCACTCCCCAATTGGCTGCAATGGCCGGAGCTGTGCCAATCAGGAGCCAGGAGCTTCTTCCAGGTCTCCCACACGGGTACAGGGGCCCAATGGCTTGGGCCATCTTCTACTGCTTTCCCAGGCCACAGCAGAGAGCAGGATAAGAAGTCTCCACTTTATCTTTACCAACTTTATTTCTTTACCTCCATTTGCTAATCAGCTTAAACGAAAACAAACAAACAAAAAACACTTTGGACCCTTTTTGAAGATTAGATAGGCCACAGTGCGTTCCTGGAGTGAGGTGTAAATGCACATAGAGAGAAGCCTGTGCATCTTTGGCATTGCCAGTCTCAGTCCCAAGAAGATTTTTTTAAAGATTTATTTATTTGAGAGGGAGAGACAGGTCCTCATCCGCTGATTCACTCCCCAAGTGGCTGCAACGGCCCTTATTGGGCCAGACCGAAGCCAGCAGCCAGGAGCTTCATCCAGGTCTCCCACATAGGTGCAGGGGCCCAAGCACTTGGGCCATTCTCTGCTGCTTTCCCCAAGTCATTAGCAGGGAGCTGGATCGGAAGTGAAGCAGCTGGGACTTGAACCAGCGCCCATATGGGATGTTGGCCCTGCAGACAGAGGTTTAACCCGCTGCGCCACAGCACCAACCCCAGTTCATTAACTTTATAAGGGAAACTGTATTAGCTTTCTCCTGTTCCCCTACCAGAGAACAAAAAGAAATGAGGCCTATGGAACCCCAATCCTTTCTCAGCTCATTGGCTAATATCAGAAGTGTGTATTCGGCACTGACTGTGTGCGGTAGACCCTGGGCATCATCTCATTTTGTTCTCACCACAGCCCTGTACGATGAGATGCACAAACCATACCTCAGAGGTATTAAGTAACCTGCCTACAGTTAGAGCTGGTTAGTGGTAGTCGGGATGAAGGTCTACCATTGATTTAGGGGTGTGCAACAGGTGCTCTGTCCACTGCGTTTTTGTTTATGAGGAGAGTCTCCCTAGGCCACGTTAAAGAGAAGAATTGGAACAGATGCAAATAACAGTTAGTGTCCCATGACGCTCCGTTCCAGCCTCATGGGCTTTCCGATTTTCCCTTAAATGTGTATGCTCCTTCCTGCCCCAGGACCTTTGCGTATCCTGGTCCTACTGACTGGAAACCTTTTTACTATAAATTCGTGCCTTGACTCAGTAACTCCTGCTGTTCCTTCACGTCTCAGCTCGAACCTCACTCTCCCAGGGAAGCCCCCCCAAACTGCCCGACCGGGTCACGTGTCCCTGTTGGAGCTCATATAGCTCCCTATGTGCTTTCTTCATAATTTCACCGAAGATTAAAATGTATTCATTTGTGATTCACTTACTAATGTCACCTTCTCTGGACTAGAAGCAGGAAAGCAGCTCTTACACGGGGTTTCTTTCTTTCTTTTTTTTTTTTTAACATGTATTTTTTTGAAAGGCGGAATTACACAGAGAGAGAGATCTTCCCTCCTCTGGTTCACTCCCCAAATGGCTGCAAAGGCCAGAGCTGAGCCAATCTGAAACCAGGAGCCGGGAGTTTCTTCCCAGTCTCCTATACAGGTCCAGAGGCCCAAGGACTTGGGCCATCTTCCACTGCTTTTCCAAGCCACTAGCAGGGAGCTGGATAGGAAATGGAGCAGCCGGGACCTGAACCAGCACCCATATGGGATGCTGGCCCCGCGAGTGGAGGCTTAATCTACTAAGCCACAGTGCCAACCCACTACACTGGATTTCAAAAGTGGCCGAGTACACGGTCTGATTTATACTCAGTAATCAGTATTGGTTGCATGAAGCAGCGAATAAAGGCAAACGGGGGTGGGGAAGGGGCCGGGGCAAAGCCCTTACAACCAGAAGCTGCTCCCCACTTCCGTCCTCCGAGAGCCAGCCCCTGCCCGTCGCTCCTGGTCCAAGAGGACACAGGTTTCCTACATTTATTCTACTGCTGCCTCATTGGTCCGAATCCATGGCAACTCAGGGCCTCATTGGCCCTTGGCCAGCCTGGGGTGGGCTGTCCTGAGCTCAGGTGTCCACCCTGGGACTGATCCTGTCCAGCACCCGCTTAGCTCCAACTCCTGAGCAGGGAAGCTGCTGGGGCATCAGATCCATGGGGCGGAGAGCCCTGCCGCATGCTGATCACCTGCCCCCGTGAAATGTTCAATTCATGCTGCTATCCCGTGTTTGCTGGGAAGTCCCAGGAAACTGCCTCTTTTATTTTTTTTTTAAGATTTTATTTATTTATTTGAGAGACAGAGTGAGAGCGAGAGCGAGAGAGCGAGAGAGGTCTTCCATCTGCTGGATCACTCTCACTCTCCAAATGGCTGCAACAGCCAGAGCTGGGCTGATCTGAAGCCAGGAGCCAGGAGCTTCTTCCAGGTCTCCCACGCTGGTGCAGGGGCCCAAGCACCTGGGCCATCTTCCACTGCTTTCCCAGGCCATAGCAGAGAGCTGGATCAGAAGAGGAGCAGCTGGACACGAACCTGCGCTCATATGGGATGCTGGTGCTGCAGGCAGAGGCTTAGCCCACTATGCCACAGCATTGGTGCCAGGAAACTGCTTTTTATTTATTTATTTATTTTTATTTTTGGCAGGCAGAGTGGACAGAGAGAGAGACAGAGAGAAAGGTCTTCAATGGCCGCCACGGCCGGCGCGCTGAGGCCGGCGCACCGCGCTCGTCCAATGGCAGGAGCCAGGAGCCAGGTGCTTTTCCTGGTCTCCCCATGGGGTGCAGGGCCCAAGCACCTGGGCCATCCTCCACTGCACTCCCGGGCCATAGCAGAGAGCTGGCCTGGAAGAGGGGCAACCGGGACAGAATCTGGTGCCCCAACCGGGACTAGAACCCGGTGTGCCAGCGCCGCAAGGCGGAGGATTAGCCTGTTGAGCCACGGCGCCGGCCAGGAAACTGCTTTTTAAAAGCCAGCCCCAGCCTTCTTGTTTCACCTCGCGTGAACACTCCCTGCTGGGAACCACATTTTAAATCCTGGCTTATCTCCACCTGCCCCCCAGCACGCACCCTTTCATTAGAAAGTTCATGGGAGCCCAGAGCCACTAGGGGGCCACTTCAAGTGAACCCTACCGGGAATTGCCCATGGGGGCCACCAGCCGTCCTAGGGTCCCCTGCAGGTGGAGAGCCTCAGCACCTGGCTGCACTGTGACCCCACCGTGGCACCTGACCGTCACCCAGCTCTACTGCACCTGCGACAGGCCTGCTCCATGCAGAGCAGGAAGGTAGAAGAGATGCAGGCCAGCAAGTGCGCCTGGCTGGCCATCGTCCGGTTCCCAGGCTCCAAGATCAATTTTCCACTGCCCCCCGCTAGGCCCTGGGTCACCGCCGAGAGGTCCAGCACCTCTGCTCAGTGAATCTGGAAGCCTCCCATTCCGGGAATATCCAGCAGCCAGGGGCAGTGTGCTGCCAGGCATGAAAAGAAGAGTGGACGTGGAGTCGGGAAGCCCCTGGAGAACCGCACTGCTTGGACGGAAGGGAGAGCCGCTCCTGCAGGTAGGGTGTGTATGTGAGCGTGGGGGTCGTGGATGAGTGCGGGAGCGGGTACAAGTCCCTGAGGCCCTACAGCTGCAGCCACGAAGTCATTTCTAAAGATCATGCAGCTCAGCAGCAGCACGCCCGACCTGGCCCACTGCCACCTGTTTTCTACAGAAAAACAGAGGCGAGAAGTAATTTGCGGAGCGCTTGTTAAGAGCAGGCATAAGGCCTTTCCTGTTAACGTCTGAAAGGGGCGCCGTGGGGTAAACTACCTCTTGCAACACCGGTATCTCATATTGGAGTGCTGGTGCGAGTCCCGGTTACTCTGCTTCTGATCCAGCTCCCTGCGAATGTGCCTAGGAAGGCAGTGGATGATAGCTCAAGTGCTGGGATTTCTGCCACCCACATGGGAGACCCAGATGGAGTTCTTGGCTCCTGGCTTTGACCTGATGCAGACCTAGCTGTTGTGCCCGTTTGGGGAGTAAACCAGTAGATGGAATCTCCCTCCATCTCTCTCTCTCTCTCTCTCTCTCTCTCTCTCTCTCTCTAGCTTTGCATTTCAAATAAATTAAAAGATACATATTTAAAAAAAAAAATCTGAAAGGCCCCTTGTAAGATAAATATTGTTAGCCCAGTTTTCCAGAAGAAAAAAGGTAGCTTACCTACCTTACCCAAGGTTCCACATC
The DNA here is from genome assembly GCA_949820135.1 of Sylvilagus floridanus. Taxonomy (NCBI): domain Eukaryota; kingdom Metazoa; phylum Chordata; class Mammalia; order Lagomorpha; family Leporidae; genus Sylvilagus; species Sylvilagus floridanus. The sequence continues at coordinate 61,938,774 of OX463235.1, forward strand.
TGAAGCCTGAGATCAGATCTAGGATAACCCAGTTGCAACGGACTCCCAAGACCATAACTCATTCTTCTACACTTCATTAATTTCCAGAGGAAAAATGAATTAAAAGATAGGTTTGCTTGGGTACAAAACTTGTTGAGATCCATGCCTCTTTTTTTGACAATGTGCATTTTTGAAGGCCCCTTGTATTTTCCAGAAAAGCAAATTTAAAAGTTTCTCCCTTTGTGTCCCCGTGTCTATACCCGCCTGAATGTGGTTAGGAAATCCACTTTTGCTTTGGAGCTGGGTGCCAAGTGAGCTTATCAGAAAAGCCATTGACTTCAAAGTGGATCAGGAGCCAGGATCCAGGAGCTTCTTCCAGGTCTCCCACACAGGTGCAGAGGTCCAAGGACTTGGGCCATCCTCTACTGCATAGCAGAGAGCTGGATCGGAAGTGGTGCAGCCGGGACTCGAACTGGCGCCCATATGGGATGCCAGCACTGCAGGCAGTGGCTTTAGTCACTCTACCACAGCACTGGGCCCCTAGAATGTGTTCTAATGGCCCTGTGCTTTCTCTTTTGCTCTATTTGATTACTTTTTTGAAATTTGGGGATTTTCCAGATGTCATTCTGCTACTGCTTTCTGATTGAATTCTGTGGTAGGAAGGGAGCACACTTTGTGTTATTTCAGTCCCCATAAATTTACTGGGAGTTACTTTATGGCCTGAAACCTGGTCTATCTTGATGAGTATCCCATGTGCACATGGGAAGCACGTGTGTAATCTGATGTGTTTGGGAGGAGCACTGCGAAGGGTCAGGCAAGTTGATTGGCAATGTTAAGTCTTCTGTATCCTCACTGAGTTTATGTCCCCATTTCTACTGGTTACCAAGAGAGGAGTGTCTCTGACCGGAATTGGGATCTGTTAGGTGCAGCAGCTCTTAGCCTGGGTGTGTCCTTTGATGAATGGATCCCTCTGGTTCTGAAATGTCACTCTTTGTCCCTGGTAGTAGTCCCTGTTCTGTCTATATTGCCAGTATTAATATTGTTTTCCTAGTCTTCTTTTGATTAGTGTTTGCATGATACATCTTTTTATTTTACTTGAACCTGTCTCATAATTAGTTGCTTGTACACAGCATATGGTGTAATCTTTACCTTTCTTATCCATTCTCTCTTTTAAATTATTTTTAATATAATAATTGATACTGTTGAGCTTGAATCTACCATTTTGCTATTTGTTTTGTTAGTTACCCTCTTTGTTCCTTATAACTATTTTCCTCCTTACCTGCCTTCTTTTAAATAAATTGAGTAGTTTTTTTGTAATTCCATATTTGTTGATTATACCTCTGTTTTTGTTGTTGGTAATGGTTGTATTAAAATTTACAATAGGTATCTTTAACTCATTAGTACCTTCAAATAATTCTATATCCTGCATATGTTTAGTGAAAGAACCTATAATTGAATACTATGTTTATATGTTTATGTTATAAACCCCACAACAACTTGCTATTCTTTTTATTTTTATCAGTGGATTATTTATTGAATAGACTGAAAATAAGGAGCACATTTTCTAGCTGCTAGATTTGTCTAGTAAGTGACTGGCCCTGGACATGGGCACAGCTGCACCTTGGGGTTGACTTCCAGTGAACAACCCGGATGGTCCCCAAGTCCCCAGCTGCCTGCAGCTCTGCTCTGGGCCACATGTCCTCCTTTGGGTGACGATCTCTCGTGCCTGTGTTGTGGATGGCACTGGCATAGCTCCATAGTTGGGCATCCTTCTAAATTCCATTTCCCTATGGATACCTGCAGTCCAGGACAGCTGTGATAGGCCCTTAGGCTCCTTTTATATTCACAAGGACATTGATCTTTATGTCAGAGCATTAATACCCACGATGGCACACATTCAGTGAGCTTTTTCTGTATGCCAAACGTCTTCGTAAGCTTTCTGTGTGCCTTTTTCCTTAATTCTGACTGCAGCCTGATGAGTTAGGTACTGCTCTTAGCCTTCTTTCACATAGGAAAAAAATAGAGGCAAGAAAGTTTAATTGCCCAAGGTCATACAGCAAGATGCACAAGGGAACAAGATTTTGTTCCCAGCAGCCTGACATCAGCCATCAGCCATCCACAGGCAGCTAGTGGGCTCTGCGCCTCCCTGTAGCCTGCCCAGGGACATTTTGCTTCTCCCCTTATCACACACACTTTTGCTGCTGTTACCCGGCTGGAGAGCCACGAGGTCCAGACCTCATCTCCCCTGTTCCATTCTGCATGTCGGCGCATGTGGCTGAAGCACACTGCACTGCTGGCCAGGTGCTCCAGTGGTGAGAGCCCCGGACTGAGAGGGAACTTGGTTCTTGTTTCCCTCGGTGGTTTGCCAGTCATATTGCTTTAGGCCCATTTCTTAATGTCTCTGACTGTATAGTTTCCCAACACTGAAGGTAAAGGGATTGAATGAGGTAACTCCAAAGACTCCTTCAAGTACAATATCCTGTGAGTCTGTGAATTGGTGACGTCTCTGATAGCTAATAATTACCAACCTGGTGGGGCTTGAAAGATTTATTTATTTTAATAATATTTATCAACACCACAGAGCCTGGCCGTTCACTTTAGGCTCGTATATCTTCTCTGGCTTCCTGTTTATCCCAAAGGTTATCTTTTCAAATTGCCTTTGGGCTTATAAAATCTTTATGTTCACTACCTGTTATTAAGTGAACAAAAAGCAGGTTAGAAAGCTCTATGTATCCCATTTGTTAGCAACAAATGTGTGTTTATATTTGTGTATAGAACTGATTAACAAGTATACACACCACATATAAACAGCTATCAGTATGTATGTTTTAGATTTATGATTACATCTATATAGTCTGAAAGGATCTACATCAAAATACAGGAATGAATTTTTCTGGATGGTATATACCTGGTGATTTCCATTTCCTCTGTTCTTTATATATTTTTTGTCCTTTATAATTTTTGCCTAGTGAAATTGCTTATACTTTTAGTGCTTAGTATGTAAAAACAATACGTTCATAAAGCAATAAGTAATATATGCTGTGAAATCAGAATCTGCCTACCCGTTTTCTTTGTTTTTGGCCTCCTCTCCTGGGTTAGCAAATGTCATTATGTCTTAAATAACCAGACAGGGACAGCAATCCGTCTCTGTGGAGTCAAACCCTTCCAGCATTCCCCGACCTCCCTCACCTCTCTTCATTCCATTGCTTCATTCCGTTTCTGAACTTTGTGTCAACATGGACCAGGTTGCTGCCTCCCGCCCCCAGCTGTTCTCACTTCCAGCCTCTCCCTCTCCTCATATAGTTGGTCTTGAACATTGCTAACATTGTCCATTCAGCATAGATTGTCTAAGTCAGTACAATGATGGAATCAACCTGCTGTTTACAGTTGGAGACTGAGGTTTGAGTCGAATCTGCCTTGGGTGTCCAGGACGACGTGGGAAACACTTGGAAAATTATAAAGATTGGATCAGTGGGATCAGTGGGTATTGTCATTGCCAAGGTCCTGTGCCAAGCTCCTGAGGGAGTGCTGCCTCCAGGGAGTCTGGAGTTCTCAGGGACAGAGCTTCAGTGCAAGGGGAGGGGCACAAAGGGATACAGAGATAACAATCCACCTGCGGGTGTGCGTGTGACTAGGGGAGGAAGAGGGACAAGACCATCTATTCGTTCATTCTTTCCACAAATGCGCCTTGAGCATCTGCCCTCAGCACAGAGAGGGTACAAGGGTGAGAGGTGTAACCGAGGACAAAACAGGTAGGGCTCTCCTACCCACCCTCTTTGCCTGAGCCTAGGAGAGGACAGAGAAAGGAAGTAAACAAGGAAGTAAACAAGTTCATAAATAAGATCGTTTCTGAAGGTGATAAATGCTAGGAAGAAATAAACCTGGGTGGTGTGTGAGAGAGCAGCGGGGGAGGTGACATTGGGGTTGAGGCGTCATTGGCTGAAATAGCAGGCAGGGGCTGGTCTCCGGAGGAAGATGAGCGGGTCCCTGCTAGAGCTGCTGACTCAGATGCTAGGATTTGCCTGCTGGCCAAGTGTTTAACCTCCTCTCAAACTCAACATGACATCGTTCTCTGGCTCAGACTTCCAACGGGTTCCCACTGCTCCCTGGACAAAATCTCAGTTCTTTAGCTTCACACTCAAGGGGCTTCACGGTCCCACCCAGCCTGTGTGTGTGTGCCTGCCCGGCTGCAATGGGCTTGGGCTAGACCTTGACTTTGTTGGCTCCACTTGGGTTGCATCCCTTTGTGGCTCTCACACTCAGGTCCCAGTCTGCTGAGGTCTCCAGTCCACACCTGTCCTGCTCCTCTTGGGACTGGGCCTTGGCTCTGCCTGCCCTCTTAGATGGTTTACATGTCCCGTAAGCAGGGGCTATAAGAACTCAGCCTCCTTGAAGGAGGGGTGGGCCCCTTCAAGATCCTCTCTCCATCAGATTTGCCCAGAAATACAGTCAATGGTGTACTGATCAACTCTTGTCTTGGATGAAATGCAGAAGGAAAGACACTATGAGAAGAACTCAGAGAACCCATGTTTCCTATCTAGATTCATGGAGCCAGGGAATGACAGGATTCAGGCGCAATCAAAATGTTCAGAAACAGTTCACAAAGAACTGATTCACTCTGCAAGAGGCGGGAGATTCTGGAGGGAGTGAGCTATCTCAGCCTTGAGTCTCCAGGGATAAACCCACCTGGCATTGGCATGGTCTGAGCCAGAGAGTTCTTAAATTCTTGACGTCCTCCAAGACAGACAGGCAGAGTCTGTTGGTACAGGCGGGGACTGGCCCAGAGTCATCCATAGCCCCTCTTTGTTTCCTAGCCTTATCATAATCTCCTTTTAACCCGTGTGGGAGGAGCACCTCAGTTTACCCAATGGTACTGCAGGTTGATGGGGGATCCCCTGGCGGCCGCCCTCCCCACCCCCTTCAGTATGGATTCACTTCTGGCACTTTGAGGCCAGGATGTCAGGCCAGTGGGAGGGTAGGAAGACATGTGATTGTCCTGATGGGTGTTTGGGATAGAAGTCAATACCATAAACACATATTCATTATGACTCTCCTGCCGGGTCTTTCATCTGGGGAATCTCAAAGCCCTGGACAAACGGTAATTAATGTTCACAACAGCTTCCACCGGCGGATGCAGTGGTGCCTGCCAAAGGCCAGGGGGCACGTTCCCAGTGTCCTCCCCCCAGCCTCACCTGCTCCCACCTGGCCGCTGCCAGCCCCGAGGTGACTGTGCTGGGTGGACAGGATGCCAGATCTGAGAATCCCTCTTGGGACCTCTTGCCTAAGAGGCTCGAGGGGCCTCTTAGGAAACCCCTCCCAGCTAATCTCCTGCCCCTACCCCCTACCCTCAGATGACTCCCAGATGGTGACTAAGAATGAACCAGGCAGGAGTGGGAGCATTTCCTGCCTCCTGAGGCTCTGGCTGGGGCCAAACAACCAGTTAGTTGACTCAGCAGGAACCACATGGCTCCAAAAATACAACTGCTTCTGCCCAGTTCCAGCTCGTGCTCCCCTCACCCTTTGTACACAGTCACCTGCTTCTCTCCCACCCCCACCCCGGGGGAGTACTGGAAATAATTTTTGCCTTTAATGCAATTGTAGAACAAACGATAAACTCAATGCTTAGAAAACTTAAATAGAAAAACATAAAATGTGGAAAAATAAAGAGAATTATTTTCATAATTCCCTAACTCCACTACTCCTAATATAATAAGCAACTGCTGACACCTTGTTCTGTTCCCTTTTTATTTTTATATGCTGTTTGTTCTTTCATATATTAACATGAAACACTCAGGGCAACAATCAAGCATCTGCATATTCAAATAGAACAGCAGGTTATAAAGTGAAAAGTCAAAAACCCACCCCCAACCTTCTATTCCCGCCCTGGAGGCAACACCGTGAGACCTGCCTCGTGCATCCTTCCAGAAACAGCCCTTTGCGTGTACAAGCATGCTTGTTTCACATGGCTGCTGTCACACTGTATGAATAATTGAGTTTTTTCTCCACTTCCCATGAATGCAGGAGCATTTTCCATTCCATTAAAAATCGATGGTTAGACGATTTTCATTGGCCGCCTAACATTCTGTCTCTTGGACATACTGCTGTTTATTTGCATTTTTTCCTGTTGTTGGCTGTTGACGCTGGGGAAGAGCAGGAAGGAGTGGAGTCAGGTGAAGGGCTGGGAGGAGGAAGCGAGCTAGGACGCAGTGAGGGCTTCCTGTGTCTCTGGCTCATCATGACATTCAGGCACTGCCCCATTCTGCAGGTGAGGAATTTGGGGAGATATTTGCCAGGTTTGGAGCCAGGCTTATGAGCTCCAAAGCTATGGTGTGTCATTTTTTAAAGAAAATATTTAGTTATGGCCGGCGCCGTGGCTCAACAGGCTAATCCTCCGCCTTGCGGCGCCGGCACACCGGGTTCTAGTCCCGGTCGGGGCACCGGATTCTGTCCCGGTTGCCCCTCTTCCAGGCCAGCCCTCTGCTGTGGCCCAGGAGTGCAGTGGAGGATGGCCCAGGTGCTTGGGCCCTGCACCCCATGGGGAGACCAGGAAAAGCACCTGGCTCCTGGCTCCTGCCATCGTACGAGCGCGGTGCGCCGGCCGCAGCGCACCGACCGCGGCGGCCATTGGAGGGTGAACCAACAGCAAAGGAAGACCTTTCTCTCTGTCTCTCTCACTGTCCACTCTGCCTGTTAATAAAAAAAAAAAAAAAAAAAAAAAAAAAAGAAAGAAAATATTTAGTTATTTATTCATTCATTCAAAAGGCAGAGTTACAGAGAGAGAATGAGAGAGAAATCTTTCATCTACTGGTTCACTCCTTAAATGGCCGCAATGGCTGGAGCTGAGCTGATTCAAAGCCAGGAGCCAGGAGCTTCTACCGGGTCTCCCATGTGGGTGCAGGGGTCATCTTCTGTTGCTTTCCTAATCACATTAGCAGAGAACTGGATCAAGCCGAGACTTGAACAAGTGCCCATATGGGATGCCAACACTGTAGGCGGTGGCTCTATCTACTATGCCACAGCACCAGCCCCTATGGCTGTACCATTTTGTCAAGATGTCTTGGACAAGTCCCAGGGTTTATGGTTGCACTGCTTGGCATTGCCAGAGATTCAGGGTGGGAAAGACCTAGTCCTTGTCTTCCAGAAGTCCATGGTCACCTGGGACTAGACATGTAAATAAGCTATTCTCAGCCAGCTTGAGAGAGGGACGTGCAATGTACTGTGGGGATCTGACCAGCGGCTCCTCTCTGACTCCAAAGGTCCAGGAAGGCTTCCTGGGGGAGGAGACCTGTGCTGAGTCAGTCCTCTGGCACCCGCCGGGAAGTACCAGTAAGGCCTGAAATGCCTCTGCCTCCTCTCCTCCCTGATCGGATCTCGCCCCACTCACTGGAGGCCTGGGCCGGCTGCTCCCTGACCTGGGCTCCTGCCCCTGGCTTCCTGCCCTTCACACAAAGACTTTCCATGTTCCCACAGCAGGAGGTAGGGGGCTGCCGATTTCTGAGAAAATTGTCTAAAGGACATTTCTGGTGTGTTTTCTAGAAGTTCGGGAAATGTTTGTCCTATTTTCGGGGAAGAGTGGACAGCACAAGAGCACTGCTGCATCCTTGGGCTGGGATGGACAGATCTGCACTGGAGTCCTGCTTCCACCCTCTGGGAAGTCACTGGCCGTGGACAAACCACAGAAATGGACCTTGGCCGTCTTAAAGAAGGGAATCCCCGCTGCTAACATTAGGGGTTCAGGAGGGGACAGCTCTGGAAAAGGGCCAGAAAGGAATGCAGCCCTCCTGGCTCAGGAGCAGCCGGAGACACAAAGCTGCCCTTTGACCCTGAAGGCTCTAGCCGGGACCCTTGTACCACTGCAGCCACATTTCCCAGCCAGTGGGGATCATGTCCTCCAGTGCGCGAGGGTTCAAGGGCGCAGGCCTCAGGCAGGTGCATCTGACAAACTCAGCCTTGGCAAGGTAGCCACTGCCTTCACGGGAAGCTGGAAGGGGCAGAATCTGCCCTTGGGCCTCAGTGGTGGCCAGTGGGATGCTCCTTTCCTACGAGCCCACGGACACACGAGGGAGGTCCCACCCACCGGACAGGGGCTGTGGATCCTGGACAGCCAAAACCTCCATGTACAGGCCATGTCCTGAAATCCCAGAGCCTTTCTAAGATAATGACAGTAATAATAATGGACAAGCCCGAAGGGTTTCCATGATGATTTTAAAAAGGAAGGCAGCCAGGAAGTGCTTAGCATAGTTCCAGTCTCAGTCCATGTTAACCTGTTACTGTGGCTGTTATTAGTTCTATTGTTTTCTGCTTTCTCTCTTGTAAAATGAAACACTTTTTTTCTTGTAAAATAAAATACTGACTGTAAAAGTAACACATGCCATAGCCAGAAAAGTTGAAAAAAATACAGAAAAGTGGAAAGAAAAAAACGGGGATGCCACCACCCACAGAAAACCACCATCGCATTTTGGTGTTTCCTGCCAGTCTGTTTTCTATGTATTGGTTGTGGTTGTTTCATTCTTTCTTCCTTTTACTCCCTTTTAAACAGCCGTGATCCTCCTGCAGGTCCAGCTGTGTGCCCTCCAGCAGAGAGGTACATTTCCTTGTGCCGTTGATGGCTTTGGTCATCATCCTACAAAACACCCTGTGGGTTTTGGGGTGGGTGGTGGGGAATGCATTTATAAATCATGATCATTTTTTCAAACAGTTTTGCTCATGCTGGGTGCTTCTTTGGAATGCCAAGGGGTGTTCAACGGACATCAATTATGCACTTTATTCCAAGGGGTGTTCTGGAGGCAACCCGAAGTTCCAATGGGAGTCAGGGCATGCCCCGCCTGGGGGTCTCTCACCCCTTGTGTTTTGTGTGGCATTTTCTCTGCCACCAGGAGTTCCAGTGAGCCTCTGTCACACTGTCATCTGACACCAGTCCTCTGCCCACTGCTTTCTCACGTTCCCAATGTGCTCACCCACTGATTAGACTAGAGTGGTTTTTCCTGCTGTGAAATTACCTGACATTAGTGTCACCGAGGGGGCCCCAGCTCTGCCTCTGCCTGGCTTGGGACTTGGGGCAATTTTCTGACATTTCCCAGCCTCTTCTGTAAAATGAAGTCATGCTCCAGTGTTTAAGAGGGGTGCATAAGTGTGTCTCATTGCTGTGTGTCTTCCCTCCTCCCCCTCTTTCCTCATCCCCGCCCCACCCCCTACCAGCTCCCTGCACCTGCAGGTCCCAGGCTGGGTTCCAGGAAGTGGCTCCGCCTAGGGCTGGTTCTGGGCAGCAGCGGGGGAATCAGATGACACGGATCTGCACGGATCTGCACGGGTGTAACTAAAGCTCCCGGGATACCGAGGATTTGGACTTCCCGGGCAGGGCCCGGCACTTGCCGTTGGCAGGGCTTTGGAAACAACAGTAACTTTTATTTTTGCCAAGTGTGGTTCCGATCGCCCCGCCCACGAGCGGGGAGCCCCATGGGAACTGTGCCGGCTGCATTCTCTGGGCGCGATTGTGCTGCGTGGGCAGGGAGGCCCTGAGAGGAGAGCAGGGCAGGTGGGCGGAGGTGCGCCCCCACCTTGCCCGGTACTAGCAGCGCCACAGCTCACGTGCACCCCCCACCTTCGGATGGGGAGCACCCACGTGGTCGTGCATCCATGCTACACCTGGGAGGTCCTGCTCAGGAGCCCCCGCGGGCCTGGGAACAGCAGGGGGATGAAATGGTCCTTCCTCCGCCCTCCACACCTTCCAAAACCACCATTAGAACTTGACTGATGCGTAGGAAGTCGAGGCCCAGGGAAGTGAGTTCTTTGAGAAACAACTCAAGGAGGAGACTGGCTGCAGCTTCTGCACTCAGGACATTTTTAAAAAATGTGATTCCAGGCACTCAGAAAGGGACCCCTACATTCTCCTGCTACTCCCTGCCCCAAATTCCGGCTCACTTCCCTAACTTTAAGGCTTCGATGCCAATGAGAAGTGAAGCTCCTCCACAGCCGGAAGATGTATTTCTGTCTCCGCGATGGAGGGAGGTGGCAAGAGGCTGCCTGGTGCTCCCAAAGCCCCAAGACCTCCAGCCACCTTCCCAGCAGTGCTTGCGGTGGGGTACGTGGGGGTTAAGTAGCTTGCTAGCCCAAGGGTGCACGGGAGGCTCCTTCGGCTCCTGAGCCCAGCCTGAGGGTAAGAGGTTAGTATTTTCGTGAGCTGGTTTATGAAAAGCATGGAAACAAGTCCTTCCTTCAAGTTCTGAGAGGACCTGGAGTAATGCAACGCCGAATGTTTGTCTTCTCTCGTGCAAACGTCCCAACAGTCGCAGGCAAACGGCATCCCCGTTTAGAGGGGAAAAACTTGGGGCCCAGAGGTTTACTTGGTCCTCTCAGCTGTGAGCACTTCAGGGCAGGCAACCAAGGCATGTCCATGTCTCTGCGTCTGAGCCTTACCATTATCTGTGACTGCGTGTCGAATGTGTACACCAAGGGGCCTGCCCCGTAGTCTAATACAGCCTGTGCATTTCACAGATGAGAAAACTGAGGCCTGAATCACTCACTGGAGGCAGAGCCGGGACCTCAGTGCTGTCAACTCCCACTTGAGTGTCCTTTCCACATCATTCATTCATTCATTCATTCATTTATCCAACAGTGAGGATGAGCTGATGGACCTCCAGGGAGTGTGCTAGACTCTGGGAATGCCACCAAGTTAGGCCAAGGACTAGAGTGAGGAGAGTGAGGCACTTGCCTCGGGTGCAAAGCACCACTAGCGAGAGTGTGCCAAAAAAAATCAATAATCAAGATAAGTAAGATTTTTTGGGCACTATTTTACAGACTCAAATTAGCAAACTATGACTCATGGGCCTACAGCGTTTTTGGTTTTTTTTTTGTTTTTTCCAAAGATTTATCTATTATTTGAAAGGCAGAGACAGAGAGAAAGAATTCTTCCATCTGCTGGTTCACTCTCCAAATGGCCACAACAGCTGGAGCTGGGCAGATCTGAAGCCAGGAGCCAGGAGCTTCTTCTGAGTCTCCCACACTGCTGCAGGGCCTAAGGTCTTGATCCATCGTCCACTGCTTTCCCAGGCTATAACAGAGAGCTGGATCGGAAGTGGAGCAGCCAGGACTTGAACCAGCACCCATATAGGATGCTGGCACTGCAGGTGGCAGCTTTACCTACCACGCCACAGCACTGCCCCAATGACCATTGTTTTTTGCCACCAACCTTGTACCAGTATCTTTCCTAAGTGATGGATATGCATGCACCATCTTCCTTGTTTTTCACAGCAACCCCGTTCGTGGACACTTGTATGATTTCTATCATATTAATAAGGACACAGGCTTAGAAGTAAAGCGAGGATAACATGTCCAAGGGGCAGCGCTAGCAAGTAGAGTCCTTGATTCAGGACGCAGAGAGATGCTGCCTCCTGGGGCCATTCCCCCTACAGAGAAGCATTTCCTTCCTGGCCAGTGGCACGAGGCTGCGCCCCTTCCTGGTTTTACTGCCCAATTTCTGTGGTGACATCAGCTCAGCCTTGAACATGGCCCTCACCCACCCACGCTGCTACCTCTGCACTGTGACTTTCCCCAAAGACTGTGTCACTTTTAGCAGATGACATGGGGGAAAGGCTCTGGTTGAATCACAGTGACCACTTCCTGTTCCGTTTCGAGTCCCTTGCCCCCCGGAGCCCTCACTGTGCCATGCCTTGCTTTAGTAACAAGTACCGCCACGTTTGTGACCTCTGGACAGCGAGGGGGCCTGGTCCTGTATCTGTACTCTCCTAGGCTGAGAAGCCCCACTCCTCTCCATTGCACACCTAGCTCAGAGAGCGTGCTGGGAGACCCTGGCTGTCTCAGGGCCACGTAAGGAGGCGAAAGGACAGTCTCCATCCCTCCAGACTGGTGACGTAAGGCTGACAAGCCTGGCAGGCCGATGCTGCAGCCTCCCCGTGAAGCAAAGGAGGTAGTCAGTGACCCTGTGGGCGCCTCCTCGCTGGATGTTGTCTGCAAGCACGTGGAGAGCCGAGAGGGCCGTGTGTCTTGGGGAAATCCCAGTTCTCCTCCATTAGCTCAGAAAGGGCTCCCTGGAGGCTGACAAGCTGTGATGACTGACTGTGAGTCCCAGAGTCAAGGCCGTCATCAGGTGGTTGAGGGCTCTGGCAGGAGGCGGCTTTCCTGGGGGAATGCAGACGTGGGATCCAAAACCTTTTTTTTTTTTTTTTTAAAGATTATTTATTTGCTTGAAAGACAGAGTTACATGAAGAGAGTCTTCTACCTGCTGATTTAATCCCAAAATGCCTGTGACAGCCAAGACTGGGCCAGTCCAAAGCCAGGAGCCAGGAGCTTCTTCCAAGTCTCTCACGTGGATACAGGGGTCCAAGCACTTGGGCCATCTTCTACTGCTTTCCCAGGCGTATTAGCAGGGAACTGGATTGGAAGTTGGAGCAGCTGGGACTTGAACCAGCCCTCATAGAGGATGCTGGCTTCACAAGTGGAGGATAAACCTGCTGTACCACACATTGGCCCCTAAAAGTCTTAAAACTCTAAGGATTCTAAGATTCTTGCTCCATTCCCATCCCTATAGGTAATACAAAATAAAATGATCTAAATCCTAAAAACAAGCATAAGGTAGTGCAGTGATGTTTGGATTTTTTTTTTTTTTCCACAGCGACCACTTCTGTGCTTTTTCAATATACTATCAGTTTTCAAAGTCCTTTTGTCATGTGTTCAGGTGCCTCCACCTTGCTGAAGTCAGCAGCTGCCCTCGGCCTGCCTGTTGGCTGACTCTGCAGTGGGAGCTGGGGTGCATGTCACCAAGTCGCACATGTTGTCTGATATGGGGAAGATCTTTCTGATGGTTTGTGTTGCGCCACCACTGAGGGGGCTGCCCCAGGGAGGGATGCCTTGTCACTGGTGTGCTGTCACTGAGGACAGAAGTCCCTAGAAGGGGATGGGACGGGAGGGGTCCGGAAAGCCTGTAGCTCACCTTCCAGTCCAGTGATGGTGGAGTGGGAATTCCAAGGGCTTTGGAAGGAACGTGTTTTCGAGACCGGCTCCAGGCTGAGGGTTTCCAGCTGTGGGGGGGTGAGCTTCTGGCACCTATAGGGACTGTGGGGAGAATGATCTCCCTTTCCACTGGGAACGCAAGCATTGCTTAGCCCTGCATTGGAGGCCTTGGATCAGCCCCGCAGCAACAACTGGGAAAGCAGCCACACTGCCACTAGGTGGCGCCAGAGCTCGATGAGTTGAGCCACTCTCCCTCTCTCCCTCCCCCCTTCCCCTCTCCCTCCCTTCCTTTCTAACTGTGGCCCATATGGGATGTGGGCATTGCAGAGGATGGTTTAATGCACTATACCACAATGCTGGCCAGGCTCGCTTGCTCTCTCTCTCTCTCTCTCTCTTCCTTCCTTCCTTCCTTCTTTCTTTTTAAAGATTTATTTATTTATTTGAAAGGCAGAGTTACACAGAGAAGGAGAGGCAGAGAGGAGAGGCAGAGAGAGAGAGAGAGGTCTTCCATCCGCTGGTTCACTCCCCAGTTGGCTGCAATGGTCAGAGCTGTGCTGATCCGAAGCCAAGAGCCAGGAGCTTCTTCTGGGTCTCCCATGCTGGTGCAGGGGCCCAGGCCATAGCAGAGAGCTGGATCAGAAGTGGAGCGGCTGGGACTTGAACTGGCACCCATATGGGATGCCGGCACTGCAGGCGGCGGCTTCACCAGCTATGCCACAGCACAGGCCCCCAGACTTTTTCTTATCATCATTCCTGAAACAATACAGTGTAGCAGCTATTGACACGGCATTTACATTCAGGTAGGCAGCATGCATGATCCAGAGATGATGTCGAGTGTGCAGGAGCGTGTGTGTAGGCCCCAGGCAGACACGACGCCACTTTCCAGAAAGGGCTTGGGCGTCTGCAAACACCTCCCACAAGCTTGTTCACAGCTCTGCAAGCGTGAGCTCTTTCCTGAGGAGCTTTGCGCAGGTAGTTAACCAACTTCTCTCACTTTCTGTCTGTACATCGGCTTCCGTTCCTGGAGCTGAGGCTCTCTGACTTGGTCTCCAAAGGCAGGCTGGGGAGGAGGCCATTTAATCAAAGCTAAACGCAGCAAATTTGGTTCCTAGGACAAACAGCAGGAAACGAGGGCGTAGATCAAAGGAAGGGCAGGCACTGGGGAAGGATGTGGGGAGGTGTCTTGGCTCATTGGCCTGCGCCGCTCCAGCTGTTTCTGCCGTCACGTCTACATAGGGTTCTCCGAAGGTTTATGGAAACACATATTACCTGTTAATTCCATTTCCCTGTGAACGGGGTGTACTGCGTGTTCCTCGGGTTTCCATCTTCCCTTTCCAAGGACGCTCGTGTTTACACTGGGCCCACCCAGCTAATCCAGCATCAACTCCTATCGCAAAATCCTTCACTGAACCTTGTTAGCAGGGAAGTCACCATAGTTTCTAGAGACTAGATGGGGACATGTTTGGGCATCATTATTCTTCCCTGCTCGCCTGGGCAAGCTGCCTTGTCCCTCTGGTCTGAGTGTCCTTATTTATAAACTGAATCTTCTGCAAAAAACTCTGCATGGGTCCCTCCAGGTTTTGCTGGTGGGAATATTTCCAGTGAGATCCGGGGGGGCTTAGGTGTGGCAACTGCATTGAGTTCCTTATGGTTCCCTCTCTCCCTTCCTCTAGAACTGTCTTTTCCTCTAAACACTGCCAATACTATTTGTGCTTAAGCTGTTTCTAACTGAACAGTCCCACGTAGAGCACCCAGGCCTGTTGGAAGCCCTGACACTGAATTTTGATTTATTTTTTATTTTTCAAAAAATACGTATTTTATTTAAAAGGCAGAGTTACAGGGAGAGAGGGAGAGATGGAGACAGAGAGATCTTCTATTCTGCTAGATCATTCCCCAAATGACTGGCTGGGCCAGGCTGAAGCCAAGAGCCTAGAACTCCATGCAGGTCTCCTGTGTGTGTGGCAGGGGTTCAGGACTTGGGCCATCTGCTGCTGCTTTCCAATGTGGGTCAACAGTGAGCTGGTTGGAAGCAGAGCAGGCAGGACTTGAACCAGCAATCACGTGGGATGCAAATGTTGCAGGTGGTGGCTTAACTCGCTGTGCCACAATGCCACTCTGAGATGTTTAGTTCTCTCATCAGTCGCATGAACGGGTACTGTGGTGATGCGCTCTGAGGACAGGCGCAAAGGGGATAGGTGACACGCTCAGGATCAGACAGCCGGGGCTGAGGTCAGATTTGGCTGTCTGGCTCTGCAGTCTGTACTCTCAGAGGCTAGCCCACCCAGCCTCTCTTCACAGTCCTTGGCCCACAGTGTGTGGCCATCACTTAAACCCCTTTGGCTACACTAAGCAACTCCAGGGCAAGCACATGGCTCATTCTGTGGATTTCAGGTCTGAGAAAAGCCTAGCATACAAACCACCACCATCACCACCATTACCACCACCACCACCACCACCACCACCATTACTACCACCTCCACCATTACCACCACCACTACCACCACCACCACTATTACCACCATCACCATTACCACCACCACCACCATACCACCACCACCTCCACCATTACCACCACCACCTCCACCATTACCACCACCACCACCACCATTACCATACCACCACCACCACCACCACCATTACCACCACCACCACCACCACCACCACCATACCACCACCACCATTACCACCACTACCATATCACTATTACCACCACCACCATACCACCACCACCACCACCACCACCACCTCCACCACCATTACCACACCACCATTACCACCACCACCATTACCACCACCACCACCACCACTACCATACCACCACCACCACCATTACCATACCACCATTACCACCATTACCATACCACCATTACCACCACCACCACCACCATTACCACCACCACCACCACCACCATACCACCACCATTACCACCATCACCACCACCATACCACCACCATTACCACCACCACCACCACCACCACCATACCACCACCACCACCAACACCATACCACCACCACCACCACCACCACCATACCACCACCATCACCACCACCACCACCATACCACCACCATTACCACCACCACCACCACCACCCTACCACCACCATCACCACCACCACCACCCTCACCACCATACCACCACCACCATACCATCACCGCCACCATTACCACCACCACCCCCACCATTACCACCACCACCACCACCACCACTACCACCACCACCACCATACCATTACCACCACTCCACCACCACCATTACCACCACTAGCATACCACCACCACCACCATTACCACCAACACCAACACCACACCACCGCCATTACCACCACCACCACCACCATTAGCACCACCACCACCACTACCACCACTACCATACCACCATTACCACTACCACCACCACCACCATTACCACCACCACCACCACCACCAACACCATACCACCACCACCTCCACCATTACCACCACCACCTCCACCATTACCACCACCACCACCACCATTACCACCTCCACCACCACCCCCACCAATGCAGGAAGCAAAGAACGAGTATGAGCAGCACTGTTCACGCACTTCAGTCTCTTCTCAACCAGAGCCATGGCTGCAGGACACAGTAGTGAACACTGAGGGGACACTTCCAGAGTGTGTGACCCTCGAGTTGGCCACCAAGCTGTGGGTGTCATGATTATCTTCATTTTACAGACAAGCAAGCTGCAGCAGGAAGAGATCCATTGCTCAAGGTCAGGAACTGGGTTTGAGTTGAGATTTGCCTGACTTCCAAGGTTATGTCATGAAGGTCGGCGTAGCCGCCCCGAGGCCTGCATTTTTAAAGTCAGGACAGAGTTTGACCTGGACAACCAAAGAGAAGGGACAAAGAAAAAAAGGTTTTGTTGAGCAGCTCTTGTATGCCGGGTGCTGGGACCAGATGATCTCATTTAGTCCTCCGAGCCACCTTATCCTGGTTCACATTTGAGAAAACCGACCTTCACAGAGATTAGGTGAGCTTCTCAGAGTTCGCTGTAGAGCCGCGACTCAAGACTAAGTCTGCTGAATTGCCCGGTTCACTAGCTTTCCACCATGATCAGGCTGCCGGGCCTCAGTTCTCTCATCGTGGAATGAAGGGGTTGAGTAAGTGAGCTCTGAGCTCCAGCCCAAGCTGTGCTTTCTGTTGTTGTTGTTTTAAGATTTACTTTTTATTTATATATATATATATATATATATATATATGGGGAGAGAGAGAGAGAGATACATCCTCCATCTGCTGGTTCACTCTACCAATGGCTGCAACAGCTGTGGTGAGCCAGACTGAATGTAAGGCTGCCACAAAACACAGCCAACACTGGAGTAAGGGAAATAGTTTACCGGGGGAAACCCGACAGACCAGAGGGAAGGGCAAAGAGGGAAAAGAAGCAGAAGGAGAGTGTAAGAGAGACAGAGACAGAGGTCAGGAGATGGAGAGAAAGAGCAGGATCAGGTCCTTTTAAAACTTTGCCAAGGGGGCGGGCAGGGAAGTAGGAGCAGCAAATCCCATTAGGATGGGGGAGGGGCTGACACCGGTGGTTGAGCCTTGTGGCCACCCGGCTTCCAGCAATGGCAGCGAGGGCTACAGCCTAGGATGGTGTCAGGACTGTGCCATTTTACTAACACTGAAGCCAGGAGCCCAGAGCTTCCTCTGGGTCTCCCACATGGGTGTGGGGCCCTGAACACTTGGGCCATCCTCTGCTGCTTTCCCAGGCATATCTGCAGGGAGCTGGATAGGAAGTGGAGCAGCTGTGACTTGAACCAGTGCCCATGTGGGATGTCAGGGACACAGGCCTTAACCTGCTACGCTACAGTGCTGGCCCCAACTTGCGGTTTTTTTAAAACAACATTCGGGGCCGGTGCTGTGGCACAGCGGGTTAAAACCCTGGCCTGAAGTGCTGGCATCCCATATGGGCACTGGTTCTAGTCCCGGCTGCTCCTCTTCCAATCCAGCTCTCTGCTATGACCTGAGAAAGCAGTAGAGGATGGCCCAAGTCCTTGGGCCCCTGCACCAGCGTGGGAGACCTGGAAGAAGATCCTGGCTCCTGGCTTCAGATCAGCACAGCTCTGGCTGTTGTGGCCATCTGGAGAGTGAACCAGCGGATGGAAGACCTCTCTCTCTCTCTCTCTCTCTCTCTCTCTCTCTGCCTCTCTGCAACTCTTTCAAATAAATAAAAACGAAAGAAAAGAAAACAGTATTGAAACATTAAAAAAAATTCATTCTGTGTTTATTGCATGACATGCTAAGACAATCAAATACTTTTTTTCATTTCAGTCCTGTGACACTCTCTGAGATGCCACTGTTATTCCCACAGGCTGGGACACACACTTATTGTCTAAGGTCCTACAGCTACTCTGAGGCTCAGCCTGTTTTAACCGAGGCTTGTTGATTCTTAAGCCAGACTCTTGCCCGTTTTCCTCTACAGCTCCCAGCTGGCTCCACAGCCCTGCGAGTGAGGACATCCTGTGTTCCTGCAGAACCGGAACAAGGCCAGGAGATGTGGGATGAGTTCCCCAGTGCGTGGGCCCCTCTTCCTTTAAATTCCAAAGACTCACTCCAGTGAAATTCTGTTGGCATCAAAAGGTGACGCCGAATGGACAGTTGGCCACGGCTCAGAATCCAGCCCCGGACCTCGAGGGCCTGACTCGTTCCCCCATCTTGTTGTCAAGGCAACCCCGATCCCTCTGTGGTTCCCAGTTATGCTCCCTCTTGCATCCTTGGCTTCCTGCTGTTTCAAGAGAACTCTTCAGAGATGGCAGCTCCAATGGCCTACTTGTCCGTGACTGAGGCAGATGCTGACGACGTCAAAACAGTTCCCAGGACCTTCAGGGCCCCAGCCACAAAGGGCTCTGTTCTCTCAACACCTTGAGGGCAAGATCTGTCTGTCTCCTGCACAGCTGCATGCTGATGCCTTCCGAGGGGTGCACAGTAATTGTCAGATGAATGAATGAATGAACTAATTATGGAAAAGCGTTCTCTGAGCCTTTAAGGGGCTGAAGACTTCGGGTAGAATAATGGGCTGAGATTTGCAATGGCAAACCCAGGATAAAAGTGCATACGTGTGTGTGTGGGGGGGGGAGTGGTGTGTGTGCCCATGAGTGTGTGTGTGTGTGTGTGTGTGGGAGTGGTGTGTGTGCGCATGAGTGTGTGTGTGTGTGTGTGTGGGAGTGGTGTGTGTGCGCATGAGTGTGTGTGTGTATATGTGTGTGAATACATGTGCACAACCCCCAGAGCAAAGGCTCCACAGCCTCATGACATATGCTGGCCTGTGTCCGTGTTGTAAACTGGAGCTGTCAGTGTAGACGGTTCTTCCTACTCTGGGCTTTTGGCCTCAAGAGTATCTCCTTCTCCATGTCTCTGTCTCTCCCTTTAACTGTGGTAAAATAGACATAAAATTTACCATCTTCTTCATTTTAATTTTTATGGATTTATTTTTTAATCCTCTCTCTTTCTTCCGAGGGAAGAATGACAGAGAGAGGGAGAAGCAGAAAGAGAGGGGGAGAGAGAGAGAGAGAGAGTGAAGGCAAGAGAGAGAGAGATTTTCTATCCACTGAAAATTTGCTATCCATTCCACAAATGCCCACAACAGCCAGTTTGGGCCAGGCCTAAGCCAAGATTCTACAAGTTCATCAGGGTCTCCCACAAGGTGGCAGGAACGTAGGTAGCTAAGCCATCATCTGCATTAGCAGGAAGCTGGATCAGAAAAGGAGGCAAGACTTGATATTGGGTTTTCTAATATGGGATTTGCGCATCCCAAGCAGTGCCTTAACTCAGTGTACCACACGGCTTGCCCCTTAACCATTTTTTAAAAAAATATTTATTTATTTGAAAGGCAGAGTGATAGAGAGAGAGAGAGAGAGAGAGAGAGAGAGTTCCATCCACTGGTTTACTCCCCAAATGTCCCACAACAGCCAGGGCTGGGCCAGGCCAAGGCCAGGAGCCTAAAACTCCATCTTGTCTCCCAAATGGATGGCAGAGACCCAAGCACTTAGACCATCATCTGCTGATTCCCAGGTCCTTAGCAAGAAGCTGTGGGATGCATGGAGTAGCCAGGACTGGAATCAGTCCTGGTGTGTGGGTGTCCCACGTGGCATCTTAACCCACTGAGCCACCAATTCACCTCTTAATCGTTCTTCCATGTACAGTTCAACAGTGTTAAGTATAAAGGTATTTTAATTCATGGAAAAATGGAATTAAAGTTTATTTTGGTACAAAAAATTTGAAATCCCTGCATAATTTAGATCCTTCATAAGCATGGATTTCAAAACATTTTGTGTCAGAATTGACTTATTTTTTTATTTCACTTTCTACTAATTGTTTGAAGTCCCCTGGTACTTTCATTGTCACTGTGCAATCAATCTGCAGGACTCCTCATCCTGCCAAGTTGTTTCTTTCACTTTGTGTCTGTCCTACTACCTTGGATTTTAGATACAGATATATAGACAAGGGGCTTTGTCCTCTGCATTGAACCTTGGTGTGGTAGAACAGTTTAGCTTATGATTCTTTCCTGCATGCTTCAGTCTCTTGGTTTAAGAGCCATTTGATTTTACGCTGCGTCCCATGTTATAAGTGCTTCTTGACTGCCCTCTAGTGGGAGTGTGAAGAAGTGAAACAGAACGCGCCACTAGACTTCCCTAATATTAAAAGTGGCCCTTTTTTTCCCCAGTTAACTCACTGGATTTCACACAATCCAAAATTCTGATCGTTCCAAAGCTGGCAGCCATACCACTTTACAGATAAAATTGACATTAGAATGATGCTTCTGAAAATGACTGGTAAAGACCAGCTTTTAAAACATTTTTAATCAGTTGCAAACCTGCCCATTTGGACCACAGAAGTGAATTACCAAAGTATATTTAAAACAAAGACATGCAAAATGAAAGCCAAGTTTTTATAATCATATGCAACAGACAAAAATTACAATTTAAGAAACCAATTAGGATACACAGAACAGAGGAAAAAGAATCATTGCAAAATCTGTACATGCTGTTCATTGAATGTGCTTATTACGTGATTAATATAAAGAATTGCTGTTGCATTAGAAACTTCTTTTCCAAAATCATAAATAAACAAAAAATCATGAGTAAAGAGACATTGGCCCGCTTTGAACAGCACACATGTCAGAATTGTGGGGTTTCAATGGACAGATGTGCATATACATTCAACAGCTGACAATGAAAACCGCTTCACTGGCTGTATTTGTTTGTGAGTTAATCTGCCCTGTCATTAGTCGGTTGCTGAATCTGTTCATCCATGAACAATGATACTTGAGCTCTCTTCCTTGCCAAAGATTTATCTATAATTTCCAAGATCTTTGACACAGTCTTGTGCTAATGTCTTTTTTTAAATCATAGAATCCCAAAGTATTGCATTATAAGATGTTTACAAATTCTTACAAATTACTAAATAAGTATTGAACATGAGTTTCTTTTTTTTTTTTTTTTTTACAGGCAGAGTGGACAGTGAGAGAGAGAGAGACAGAGAGAAAGGTCTTCCTTTTGCCGTTGGTTCACCCTCCAATGGCCGCCGCAGACAGCGCGCTGCGGCCGGCGCACCGCACTTGTCCGATGGCAGGAGCCAGGAGCCAGGTGCTTCTCCTGGTCTCCCATGGGGTGCAGGGCCCAAGCACCTGGGCCATCCTCCACTGCACTCCCGGGCCACAGCAGAGGGCTGGCCTGGAAGAGGGGCAACCGGGACAGAATCGGTGCCCCGACCGGGACTAGAACCCGGTGTGCCGGCGCCGCAAGGCAGAGGATTAGCCTGTTGAGCCACGGCGCCGGCTTGAACATGAGTTTCTATCAGTTTTTTCAAATTCAATATTCCTTCTTTCAAAGTGTTCTTTAGGTTTTGAATGTATTTCGTTTTACTATGTACATATTGCATAAGTTCAGTGGCTTAATAGCTGTCTTAGCTAGTACAGATTTGAACATCACATGCTATTGTTTTAGTGCCTCAGGATCAACTCTGGCTACAAAACTGAACTATGTGAAGAATCATACTTCCAAGCAAAACCAACAGTCTTTTGGTTTTAATTTCTTTTGAAATCACTTCCATAGCTATCCCATGTCTGCCCATTGCTGCTGCTGTATATTGGGGGGTGGGTTGAGGGGGGGTAGGAATCTATCCTTTCTTGATTAAAAGAAGTCTGGTGAATTTCCTTTTCATAACTAAACTGTAGTTAAAAGCTTAAAAAATTTGCTTTCCTAATTGAGCTAATATTTCCCCCTGTTTATTTATTTGAAAGGCAGAGTTACAGAGAGACAGGGAGAAATAGAGAGATCTTCCATACACTGTTTCGTGCTGGTTCACTCCCCAGATGGCCACAACAGCAAGGGCTGGGTCAGGCCAAAGCCAGAAAGCAGGTGCTTCTTCCAGGTTGCCCACGTGGGTGCAGGGGCCCAAGTACCTGGGCCAGCTTCCACTGCTTTCCTAGGCACATTAGCAGGGAGCTGGATCAGAAGTGGAGCAGCCGGGACTCCAACCAGTGCTGTAATGCTGACCTCTC
Source organism: Sylvilagus floridanus (assembly GCA_949820135.1). Taxonomy (NCBI): domain Eukaryota; kingdom Metazoa; phylum Chordata; class Mammalia; order Lagomorpha; family Leporidae; genus Sylvilagus; species Sylvilagus floridanus. The sequence continues at coordinate 61,961,243 of OX463235.1, forward strand.
AACATTTTAAAAAGAGGGGTTTTAAAAATTTTTTTTTTTACAAAATAAGTTGCTTTTAGTAAGTAAAAACAAATCAAATAACAAATGCTTTTATTTTCTCAGATATTTATGTGCCTTTGGCCAACTCACTTTAAAATCTCACACACTATGACCTGTTCCTACTGCACACACACTTCATGGACGGCCTCTGAGCTGGTCTAGGCCTCCTGCAATGAGACAAGATTCCCAATCACGCTCCTGAGTGTCAAACTGCAGTAAAAGCGTCTAAACCCCTATGTATGATTCAGCATTGCTCTGCTTGTGAACTGGCTCCAAACTGCACACTTCAGGGAGCCATGGAACACGCTGTGAACAGCTGTGATGACAGCCCCAGTGGCTTGCCCGAACTCCACCCATTCGGAAGTTGTGGACTACTCCCCTACCTTTTTTCTGTTCTAGTGCCCTCTTTATTTCCTATTATCACTCCGTGTTTCTTTCACCTACTAAGTGGGTTTTTAAGAGGCCTAAATGAGGGGCTGGTGTTGTGGCAGAGCAGGTAAGATCACTGCTTGCAACGCTGACATCCCATATGAGCACCGGTTGTGTCCCAGCTGCCCCACTTCCAACCCAGCCCCTGCTAATGGTCTGGGTAAAGCAGCAGAAATGGCCCAAGTTTTTGGGCCCCTGCACCCACTTGGGACAGCCAGATGGAGTTCTTGGCTTCTGGCTTCGGCCTGGCTCAGCCATGTGGGGTGTGGATTAACAGATACCTGTCTCTCTGTGTGTGTCTGTGTGTGTTTCCCTCTCTCTGTAATTATTTCAAAGAAATATTTTTTTAAAAAGAGGACTAGAAGATTATCCATGTGAAATGTGTGGCATAGAACCTGGTTTGGAGTAGGTGCAATGACTAATTACCAGGTCGCTAATGGAAGAAGATGAGCATCTTGCCGGCCACAGATTCCCAGCCTTCATGTCTTCTTCAGGACGCAGTCATGGGGTGGGTCAGCTAATTGGCACCGTTTGAGAAGCACAGACATCCACCGATCTGCTCTCCTTTCTCAGGCTTCTAATGTTGGAGAAGGAGCTCCAGTCTGAGGTCCTGACCTACAGGTCTCCATATTGCACTGCTATGGGAATGCCGCACCTAGGAACCATGCAGTCAAGTCTGCAGCCGTACCTGCTGGCATGGTCTTGATTAGCCAGGGCCAAGCTGTGGCACTGGAGAACTGAATCACTAGCTTTTCTTCTAGGGAAGTCCTTATGGCAACGATGAAACCAGTATAGGTGATACCATATAATCAGTGAGTTTCCTTTATCAGCAGAACAAAGCAGTTCAGATGTTTGATTTCATGACTTTCAACTCTTTAACCCAATGAACCCTTACAGCTGATGGTCACATGGATATCTGGTCCAGGGCAGATGAGATCTGCCTAGTTTCCTTTTCTGGGATGACATATACAAGAGTGAGGGCAAAATTCAGTGTCTGAGAAAGAAAAGGCAATGACAGCTGGGTATCAGTTTCGAAGTGTTTAAGCATATCTTTCTTTCCTTTTGCAGAACCATGATTATCATATTTTGTGGTTAAAGACAAAAAAAAAATCAGCACATGTTGAAGCCTCTATATAATTCCAACAGACTTGGTGATAAGCCTTAGTCTGGCCTTTCAGGAGTGTGAAATCCAGGTAGGAGAGACAAAACAACGGCACAAGAAAGCATTCAAAGACAACAGAAGACTAAAGGATAACCAAAATGTCTCCATCCATGTCCTCTGTTCAGCAGGCTGTATGTGCACGTTAACATGCATGCTGACAAACTCCCTCCTCTGGCCAATGCTGTGGTTAATCCTCCACCTGCAGCGCCGGGCATCTCATACGGGTGCTGGTTCGAGTCCCAGATGCTCCTCTCCTGATCCAGCTCTCTGCTATGGCCTGGGAAAGCAGTGGAAGATGGCTCAAGTCCTTGGACCCCTTGCACTCATGTTGGAGACCCTGAAGAAACTCCTGGCTTCAAATCGGCTCAGCTCCAGCCATTGTGGCCATTTGGGGAGTGAACCAGCAGATAGAAGACCTTTCTCTCTGACTCTCCTTCTCTCTGTTGGTAACTCTACTTCTCTAACAAATAAATAAAATCTTAAAAAAAAAAAAAAAAAAGGAAACTCTCCTCAAATGCTGGTCAATACAAGCCACCTGGTTTTCAGCATCCCTTCTTTCACTAAGGCCAAGGAAGGCTACACAGCCAAGTACCAGCACAAGTCTAAGGGAGTGAAGACCTTCAGTCAATGGGAGATGGGAACTGGTGGACAAATGCCTTGGTCTCCCTATGCTTTAGTGTCAATTCCAAGTTATGTGGCACACATTTCTTCTGAAGGTTCTCCCTGGGGTTGATCCCCAGAGCCCACACAAACAACTGGTTTGATAGAGCACAAGTTGCTGGCTTTTCTCCATTCCATGTCTCATTCTTTCCACTCCATCTCCTCTGGACCCTGGGAACACCTTCCACATAAATCATCTGCACTGAGGAACCAGGAATTAGCAAAGCAAACAAAACGTGGAGCAGAGGCCTGAATGAAGTGGGAGGTGAGTCCAGGGTCTCTGATAGAAGTGTGAAGAGGTCAGGTGGAGCCTTTCATAGATACGAGTATGAATACTGGACAAGGTGCTAGCCAATGGCTTCTTAGTATGACACCAAACCCATGAGCAACCAAAGAAAAAGTAGACAAATTAGAAGACATTAAAATTCAAAATAAAAAAAACATGTGGATTTGAAAGGACATTATCAAGAAAATAACATGATACTCTCTAGAAATGGGAGAAAATATTGCAACTCATGTATGTCATAAGGCTATAGTATCAGAATATAAAATGAATCTTACAACTCAACAATAAAAGCATAGCCAAATAAAAAAGTGGCAAAGTATTTGAATAGTTTCTCCAAAGAAACTATACAAATGGACAGTAAATGCATCAAAAGATGGTCAATATCACCAATCATCATGGAAATGGATATCAACACTACAGTGAGATACCATTTTACACTCACTAGGATGGCTAAAATTAAGAAAAAGAAACATTCATTAAGTTTTGGCAAGGACCTGGAGAACTGGACCCCTCATATGCTGCTCATCTCCATTGTGTGAATATAAAATGGTACAATCCTTTTGTATAATGGCTTGACAATTCCTCAAAAAATTAAATAAATTACCACATGACCTGGCAATTCCACACTTAGGCATCTACTCAACAGAAGTAGAAATATAAATTCACACAAGAACCTGTACCCAGACATTCACTTTATTCATGGTAGCTAAAAAGTGGAGATGACCCAGATGGAGATCAACTGATGAATGCATCTACAAAGTGTGGGACATCACTCAGCAAGAAAAAGAACATCAATACAGGATACAATATGAGGGCACCTTGGAACACCTAAGTGGAAGCAGCCAGACACAAACAGCCGTGGATTACATAATTCTATTTGTATGGATGTGAAGGTTGTGGGGACTTGGCACAAGAATATGAACTGTATAGGAAAGCCCTCCAGGGTTTATTTAGACAATTATTTTCCAATGACCAGGTTTTGCATAATGGTTGTAATTTTCCTGGTGTGACAGATTGAGTGCCTAAACTTCCTCAAAGGTTGGAGGGCTTTGTCTTCAGCTTTTAGGAAATGTTTAAGGTCCCCAAGAAGCCTTATCTCTCTTTCTCTTATTCTCAAGGTTCTTGTTCAGCAAAATGATGCAAAATATGAAACTCAAAAAACAAGATTCCATGTTTTTATTAATATAATTAATGACTTGGTAACAATTGATTAGGGCCCAGATGGTTTATAGTTCTATAAAACCTAGAAAAAAAGCCTGATGAAATATAGTGAATTTCTTTTAACTGATAGAAAAGATAAACTTAAAGGTCACAGTTTATCACTCAGTAGAATATTTACCAGTTTTGTGTCTAAGTTAGGAATAATATTTCAGTGTTTTTTCAATAACCATATAAATTTTGGTTTCTTACATTCTTTTAAACCAGAGTTGTCATCTTACTGATTTCCTTCATTTACAAGTTACACGAAATGTCAACATATACTCATGTGAGATTTGAAAATTTGAAAATTATGGAAACATAAATGTTAAACAGAGAAGTAAAACAAAGGCTATTCAAGATTTTTTTTGACATTTTTAAATTAATTTTGAATGACTGGATTTTTCCAATGACGACAGTCTTCCTAGTGTTATCCGATGAGAAGATAAAGATCTGGATTCCCCAGGAGGCAGAGGGTTTGGTCTTTAGCTGTTGGGAATCGTTACAGGTCTCTTCCACTTTTTTCCCTGAGGCCCTTAAAGAAGTTTTGCAGCATCTTCTATGTATCTGTGAAATATGTTGTCTTCTCCAAGCCTCAACTTCCTACGACGCTATGCATCCATCTTGCTGGATGGCAATTTCCCAGGCTTTCCCTTAGGTAATTGGGATTTGAAGGTCTGAGAAGTCACTGCGAGAAAAGTCTCATTGGGGAACTCCTCTGAGTGACAGCTCCATCTCTTGGGGACCATAAGCATTGAATAGGAACTCAGCAGTAGGGAGGCATCTCCTTCCTGACCAAGGATTGAGTGGCACCGTGAAAAGTCTGTGTAGCTTAAAGATGAAAATAGACAGGGACACCATGCATAGCAATTTTAAGAGACACAGGTCTCTAATAACCAGGTCTCCAAGGCTGAAGATAAAATGCAAAATGTGCATCAGAGCATAATCAGACAACACCCAAGGGCATGACCAATGCACTTTGTGAACTAAACTAGCAGAGAGGTGGAGCAGTAGACGGGAGATAAGGAAGTCAGTGAGAAGCTGTAACATCCAAGGTCATATCCCTCAAGCACTTGATCCTTGTCCTGAATCTCACCTCATTGTCCTTGGAGTCTATTGCTCCAGACACTGTAAACTACCTCCAGTTGCAGCAAGAATGGTAGTGAGAAAAACTCTACAACCTCAGAATTTTTTGAAATATAGTTGGAAGTCTGGGCACAGGTAAGTAGATCCTCTGCTTGGGCACTGTAAGACTGAAATCAAGGTGTTGGCCAGGCTGCAATTTCATCTGAGTCTCAGGGGGCCTCTTCCAAGCTTGTGAGTTTGGGCAGATTCAACTCCTTGTAGTTGCTGCACTGAGGTCCTTGGCCCTCCTAGAAGCCACCCGTCATTCCCCACCAAACGGCTGTCTGCGGAATCATCTGATTAGGTCAGGTTCCCTGGAGAGTACCTCTTTTTTTTTTTTTTTAATCTGATTTTTAAAAATTATTTATTTATTTGAAAGGCAGAGTTACAGAGAGGAAGAGGCAGAGAGGTCTTCTATCCGCTGGTTCACTCCCCAAATGGTCGCAATGGCTGGAGCTGAGCTGATCCAAAGACAGGAGCCAGGAGCGTCTTCCAGGACTCCCATGTGGGTGCAGGGACCCAAGAACTTGGGCCATCTTCCACTGCCTTCCCAGGCCATTAGCAGGGAACTGGATTGGAAGTGGAGCAGCCAGATCTCAATATCCCATAAGTGATGCCGGCACTGCAAGCTGCAGCTTTACCTGCTACACACGGCGCCGGGCCTCACCTTTTTCATGAACTCAGAGTCAACCAATTAGGGATCTGCATTACAGCTGCAAAATCCCTACACTTTTGCCACTTACTGTGAATAGTTACAGGAGTGGTGTCCATCATCTTCTCAGGTCCCATGCACACCTGAAGGGAAGACCTCATACAGGGTTCTACTGCAGGCGAGAAGTCTGAGGGGCCAGTTTAGTCTTCCTTCTGCAGAAGGTGGGAGATAGTCTAATGACATAAGAGGGGACAGACTTGCAGGCATTATGAAGGGCAAGTGCAGCCCCGCCCACCCTCCATCCCACCCCAGGCAGGGGTTGAGGTCAGAGAGGTACAATGGCCTGGAGTGTTGCGGATCTTGTAAGAATTTTATCTCCTAGCATGTTCTAAAAATTTTCAAAACACAAGAGTTAAGAGGTTTTTTTTTTTTCAGTTAATTCTGTATACTTAATACACAATTTTCCCATTATTGTTTTAGTATACTTGCTTTATCTCATCTGTCCATTTGTCTATCCATCCATTAATCCATCTAATTTTGGGGCACATTTCCAAGTTTCAGACATCAGTACTGTGTAAGTCTCTCTAAATACTTCACCATTCATATCATTCAACTAAAATTTCATGTTTATTCTTTCTTTTATGTAAAATTCCCATACAATGAAGTGCAAAGCTCTTGAGTCAACACTCACTGGATTTTGATAAATGCATAAACCTAGGATCCCACACTCCTATAAAGATATAGAATAGTATCATCACCCCCTAGGGAATTCCCTTACCTCTCTTTGCCTCTTTGAAGCAGTCAATTTTCTGATATCTTTCTGCCACACACTTGTTTCAACTCTTGTATTTTGAAAAAGTAGATTGTCATTTTAAAAGATTTATTTATTTGAAAAGCAGAGTTACAGAGAGGCAGAGAGAGAGAGAGAGAGAGAGAGAGAGAGAGAGAGAGAGAGAGAACGTCTTCCATCTGCTGGTTCACTCCCCAGATGGCCACAACGGCCAGAGCTGTGCTGATCAGAAGCCAGGAGCCAGGAGCCAGGAGCCAGGAGCCAGGAGCCAGGAGCCAGGAGCTTCTTCCAGGTCTCACACGTGGGTGCAGGGGCCCAAGTACTTGGGCCATCCTCTACTGCTTTCCCAGGCCATAGCAGAGCTGGATCGGAAGTGGAGGAGCCGAGACTTGAACCAGCGCCCAAATGGTATACTGACACTGCAGGCGGCAGCTGTACCTGCTATGCCAAAGCGCTGGCCCTTGCTCATTTTTTAAAATGTATATTTAAAAGTTTCACTCTTTATTTTTCATTTTATTTGAAAGGCAGAGAAATATCTTCTGTCCCCTGGTTCACTTCCCAGATGGGGCCTGGACTGGCCCAGGCTGTAGCCAGGAGCCCAGAACTCAATCCAGGTCTCTCACTTGGGTGGCAAGGACCCACGTACTTGGGCCATCACCTATAGTTTGACATGTTTATCAGCAGGGAGCTGGATGGGAGGAGCTGGAACTCAAACCAAGAATTCCTATGGGGGCGGGGAGGGGAGTCTTAACCTTTGGCCCAAAGCTTCCTTGTTTTTAATTCTAAATATGAAGTGGTTTTATCATCCATACTTCATTGACAAGGCATTGGAGGCTTAACACTTTGAAATTAATGATACACCCAGAATCCCAAATTGACAGGCCAGAGATGCCAATACCCAAGTGAAATGTTCGAAGACGCTATTTTATTATTTTATTTTATTACATTATTGTTAAGCCAAGGGCTGCCAAGGACTTGATCCAGGCTTAGATAAAGGAGGCTGCAGATAAAGGCCGTTGAGAGAGCGCCAACAGGCTATTAAAAATCGTCCAACCCGGGAACAGAGAAGCGTCTGCCTCCGGGATGGGCGTCAGGATGGGTAGCGATTTTCTCCTCCTGGCTGCGGAGATTCTCCAAACAAATAATGCCTTTTCTCCTAGGGCCAACAGGGATCAGAAACCCCTAGGTTTGCCACTAGTACGTACGCTCTCTCAGGCTGTTTAAAACCAGCACAGCCGTGTGTAACCATCTAGATCCCGGCTGCAACCGCGCAGGGCTGCCTCGGCAGCGGCAGCAGCTCCCGGGGCATCCACGACCCCGTTTCTGAAACCGGCTTTCCAGCATCGCCAAGTTCCCGGGGAGCGGGCCTGCGCGAAGGCCGCCTGGAACCAGCAGGGGGCGTTCCAAGAATGCCGAGTTCCTAGGGCGCGAGAGACAATAATGGAGCAGCAGGCGGCACGCGGAATCCCAGCCGTCACCAGCGCTCCGGGGACCGGCGCAGACGCGCGGGGTCCGCTTTTTTAAACCCAGCCCCAGACCACGTGAGCGCCGGCCGCTCCGCTATTGGTCCTCGGCATCTCCCTCTCGGCTTTGGCGCCGAACCTTTTCCCTCTTGTGGGCGCGCCCATTGGCTCGCGCTCAGAGGGAGCGCGGCCCCATCTCACGGTCCCATTTTCTCCGATAGAAGCTTCCGACTAAGTCTCCGGAAAGGGCCAGCCACAGCTTCTCGGAATCAAGTGAAGCCGAGCCGAGAACGCTGTAGAACGCTGCTTTTTCCCACGAAGAGAGAGCAAACTTGAACCTGTCGCCCCCTACACTCGGTTGGGGCTGCGAGCGTGGTTCCGTCTGAGGCGCGGACTCCGCCTCCCCGGGAGCCGCCATTTTGTTTGGCTGGAGGGGAGCGAGCGGCGCCTTGGGGGAGGGGTCGCGTAGACGCCTCACCTGACACTGCCGCCCCTCTGTTGCAGTCCAGGGGAGAGGTCTTTCCCCCGGCGTGGGGCGCGGAACCATGTACATAAAGCAGGTGAGGCCTCTGCGTCCCTCCCGGGCCTGTGAGGACCCCTGCTTGGGGCGGGGGCGTCGCGGAGCCAGCCGCGGGCTGGACCTGGGGCTTGCGGGGGAGGGGCGGGACCCCAGCGGCACGAGCGGAGGGTCTGCGCGGGCTGCGGAGAGCAGGGCCGTTCGGACCCGAGTGCGCTCTTCTGCAGCAGGCAGGACCCCCGAGGGGCCGAGGGGCCGAGGGGCCGAGGGGCCGGGCCTTCTCCGGGCGGGCCGCGCCGGGGCGGCCGCTGGCGGGAAGGCTGTGGCGTGGCAGGTGTGGGAAGGCCAGGCCCGGAGCGTCGCTGGCACTGCGGAGCTGTCCGCTGTCCCCCGGGGGAGGCCCTGAGGCTCCCCGGGCGCCCCGCGAGGGAGAGGGGCGGTCCTGGTGCGGGCAGCGCGGCGCGCCGCAGCCCGGTGTTTACTTCTGTCAGATGGCCTTCCCGCGCCAGGCCGCCGCGCCCGTGCGCCTGCTCCCGCGGCTCGGGGGCCCCTCCTCTGCAGGGGGGGCACCTTCGTGCGGCGGGTGCGGGGCCCGGCTCCCTGCTGGGGGTCGCTGGACCGTCCCGCGGCGTGGGAGCTCCGCAGCTCGGAAAACGACTCTGCACCGGCAGCAGTTCTGGACAAAGGGCCGCTTTTAACAGGGCTTGAATCACCATTTCCCAGCGTGCGTTTTGCTTGTGTGAAACGGGGAGTTTTCGATCGTGCATTGGGAAGAAAGACATGCAAAAGGAAAATGTGGATGTCGCAGTATTTTTTTTTAAGGAGGGTTCTCAAAATGTCTCTTATTTATTAGGTGATTATCCAGGGTTTTCGAAGTTACAGAGACCAAACGATTGTAGATCCCTTCAGCTCAAAACATAATGTTATTGGTAAGTGTTTGCGGCTTACTTACTGGGGCAGATTGATCTCTAGCAGTGTAGAGCTTCTGCCCATCCATACTTATAGGCTTAAAGGGACGGGAATTGTCTTTGAATATTAACATTTTTTTCCCTCTGTGAAATAATTTGTGTGTCTTTAACCTGCACTGATGAATTTCTTGCTTTATAAACTTAAAATGTTTGGATAACTCGTTTATAAAACTTATTCATTTGTATGTATCAACAGGTTTTAATAGCTTAAGTTTTTAGTGACTGACACTAAACTTAGCTATTCTGTTCTTGATTTGTCATGTCCTAGTTAAGTTGTTCACTAGTGTGTTACTTCAAAGTTGGGCATTCTTTGTTTACAAAGGTTGTTCTCAGATTTTTTTTTTTTAAGATTTATTTATTTGAAAGGTAGAACCTAGAGAGAGGGAGAGACACAGAAAGAGAGGTCTTCCATCCATTCACTGGTTCATACAGCTAACAAAATGTTTTCTGGCATTCTGCTGTTTTAAAGAAGAGATGAAGCCAAGTGCTTCTAGACACCAGAAAGCCTTCTGTGCTGTTGACATAGTTCTGCTATACAGAGTCCTCATTGCAGGGTATATTAATTTGCCAGGGTAGCTAGAACTTGCCAGACTGAGGCTTAAACAACAGTTTTATTTTCTTACAGTTCCAGAGGCTAGAAGTCAGCGATCAGGCTGCCAGCATGGATGGGTTTAGGAGAGGGCTCCCTTCTTGGCTTCCAGAAAACTGCCATTTTGCTGTGTGCTCACATGTTCCATCCTCAGGATCTCATCTAACCCTGATATGTCCCAAATGCTGCCCATGACTTTGGAGTTGAGGATGAGAGCGTGTGAACCTCAGGGGGACACAAGTGAGTCCGCAGGACAGTGAGATTTCTGTAGAAAATCAGTGAAGAAGAATGACCTTTTTTTTAAAAATTTATTTATTTGGTCCTGGCATTGTGTTTCAGTGAGTTAAGCCACTGACAATACATATGTTGCATGTGTCACATATGGGTCCTGGTTAGTGTTCTGGCTGCTCCACTTCTGACGCAGCTCTCTGCTAATGGCCTGGGAAAAGCGGTGGAAGATGGCCCAAGTGTTTGGGCCCCTGCCACCCATTTGGGAGATGTGGATGAAGCTCCTGGCTCTTGGCTTCTGCCTGACTCACCTCTAGCCTTTGCAACCAGCCATCTGGGAAGTGTGTATCAGCAGATGGGAGGTACCTCTTTCTGTCTCTCCCTCTCAAATAAATAAATACAGCTTAAAATTTTTTATTTATTTGAAAGGCAGATCTTAGTGAAGGAGACACAAACATACACAGAGAAAGATATCTTCTATGTGCTGGTTCACTTTCCATATGCCCATAGCAGCTGAGACTGGCCAGGCTAAAACCAGGAACCTGGAATTTCATCCCCATCTCTCTCGTGAGTGGTAGGAACTGAAGTACTTGAGCCATCATCCTCTGCTTCCCAGGTGCATTATCAGGGAGCTGGGTCAGAAGTGGAGAAGCCGGGACTGCAGCGGTCACTCCAGTAGGGGATGCTCGCATTGGAATGCCGGCCTTGTTGCTAATGGCAACTTAACCTGCTGTGCTACAACACCCACTCCAGAAAACATATTTGTTCTCTTGTGCTCTGTAGCTACTGAAAAGTCAGTAAATCAAACTGGTATGCCATAATGGTAGTTTGATTGGACTAGAGTTTTACTTAAATTTTTTTTTTTTAAATTTTTGACAGGCAGAGTGGACAATGAGAGAGACAGAGAGACAGAAAGGTCTTCCTTTGCCGTTGGTTCACCCTCCAATGGCCAGCGCGCTGCGGCCAGCGCACTGCGCTGATCCAATGGCAGGAACCAGGTGCTTTTCCTGGTCTCCCATGGGGTGCAGGGCCCAAGCACTTGGGCCATCCTCCACTGCACTCCCTGGCCACAGCAGAGAGCTGGCCTGGAAGAGGGGCAACCAGGACAGAATCCGATGCCCCAACCGGGACTAGAACCCCATTTGCCGGAGGATTAGCCTATTGAGCCGCGGCGCTGGCTTCCTATGAACTTTTAAAGATAACCCTCATGTTTACCAAATACAGCTAGCCCTCCATATCCTGTTATTCTGCATCCATGATTCCAGACAACCACGGATCTGAAGATGCTCAGGAGGGATGCATCTGTGCTGAATATGTGTAGACTTTTCCTCATCCTTATTCCCTAAACAATACAGAATAGCAGCTATGTACATGGCATTTACATTGTATTAGGTATTATAAGTAATCTAGAGATGACTTAAAAGTATATATTGTGCTTAGGCTGTATGCAAATACTGTTTGATTTTACATAAAGTCCGTGAACATCTGGAAATTTTCATTTCCTGGGAGGGAGCTGGAATCAGTCCCCAAGGTACCAAGGGATATGTTTATTCTTTCCTGGGTTTTTTCTTTTCTCTCTCTCTCTTTCTTTCTTTCTTTCTTTCTTTTTTTTTTTTTTAGAGAGAGGCAGAGGACTCCCATCTGGTGGTTTACTCCCCAGATTCCTGTAATGAGTAGGTTGGTCCAGGGCTGGAGCCAAGAGCTGGGAACTCAATCCTGGTTTCTCACATGGGTGACAGGAACCTACCTACTTGAGCCATCACTGTAGCCTCCCAGGGTATGCATTAACCAGAGCAAGGAATCAAACCTACACATTCTGATAAGGAATGTGGGTGTTTTAATTCCTAAGCCAAAAGTCCACTCCTTCCCGCCGGTGCTGCGGCTCACTAGGCTAATCCTCTGCCTTGCAGCACTGGCACACCGGGTTCTAGTCCCAGTCGGGGAGCTGGATTCTGTCCCGGTTGCCCCTCTTCCAGGCCAGCTCTCTGCTGTGGCCAGGGAGTGCAGTGGAGGATGGCCCAAGTGCTTGGGCCCTGCACCCCATGGGAGACCAGGAAAAGCACCTGGTTCCTGCCATTGGATCAGCGCAGTGCGCTGGCCGCAGCGCGCTGGCCATTGGAGGGTGAACCAACGGCAAAGGAAGACCTTTCTGTCTCTCTCTCTCATTGTCCACTCTGCCTGTCAAAAAAAAAAAAAAAAAAAATCCACTCCTTAGCCTTTTAACAAAAAAAATGTTGATTATAGAACTTATAGAAAAGAATAAAATATAAAAGAAGGAAAATTAAAACGCTGTTTTTCTACCCAAAGGTAACCAACCTTTCTTTTTCTTTTCTTTCTTTCATATATTTATGTATTTGAAAGGCAGATTTAAGAGAGGCAGAGAGAGAGAGAGAGAGAGAGAGTGAGCAACCTTCCATCTGCTGGTTCTCCCCAAATGGCCACAATGGTCAGAGCTAGGCAGATCCAGATCCAGGAGCTTCTTCTGGGTCTCCCACCTGGGTGCTGGGGCCCAAGGACTTTGGCCATCTTCCGTTGCTTTCCCAGGCCATAGGAGAGAGCTGGATCACAAGTGGAGCAGCTGGGGCTTGAATTAGTGCCCGTATGGGATGCTGACACTGCAGGAGGCATTTTTTTAATAACTTAAATTATTTTTTTAATATTTATTTATTTATTTGAAAGGCAAAGTTACACAGAGAAGGAGAGGCAGAGAGAGAGGTCTTCTATCTGCAGGTTCACTCCCAATTGGTCGCAGTGGTTGGAGCTGCGCTGATCTGAAGCCAGGAGCTTCTTCTGGGTCTCCCACACTGCGGCAGGGCCCAAGGACTTGGGCCATCTTCCACTGCTTTCCCAGGCTATAGCAGAGAGCTGGATCAGAAGAGGAGCAGCTGGGACTTGAACTGGAGCCCATATGGGGTGTCGGCACTGCAGATGGCTTTAACCACTGTGCCACAGCGCTGGCCCTGGTAACCTTAATAACAACAATCTCACATTAGCCCTGGTTTCCTAGAAAACAGTGGTCAGGCTTAGTAGCTAAGGCTTTAATGAGAGGTATATTGTGAGGGGAAAGCTGATCACAGCTTTGTGAAAAAGACAAAGGTGGTTTGTGGTCCTGTTAGATAACTTCCAGGCAGACATAAGACCCCTACCATACCTTAGAAATATCAGATTAGGAGAGAAATGGAGAGGGATTTCTGTGCTGCATTTGTCTTTCATCGATCGATCAAAGTTTACATTGAGCAGTAATTCTCCCATGCTTTTGGATTGTTGCTCTGGGAGCTGACACCCCTGAAGTTGTAAGGCAGTTAACGGCCTCCTTTGGGTCTTCAGGGATCTGACCTGAGTACCCCCAGAGTAGGCTGAAACAACCAGAGATAGCAGGAGACGCCTCTCCAACGGTTGGCAACCAATGCCTGAGCTGGGGTAGGTTAATCTTGGGGCACATATAAACTGGGTCTGTCTCAGTAGCCCTCTGGTCTTTTTTTTTTTACAGGCAGAGTGGACAGTGAGAGAGACAGAGAGAAAGGTCTTCCTTTTGCCGTTGGTTCACCCTCCAATGGCCGCTGCGGCCGACGCGCTGCGGCCGGTGCACCGTGCTGATCTGAAGGCAGGAGCCAGGTGCTTCTCCTGGTCTCCCATGGGGTGCAGGGCCTAAGCACTTGGGCCATCCTCCACTGCACTCCTGGGCCACAGCAGAGGGCTGGCCTGGAAGAGGGGCAACCAGGACAGAATCCGGCACCCTGACCAGGACTAGAACCCGGTGTGCCGGCGCTGCAAGGCAGAGGATTAGCCTAGTGAGCCACGGCGCCGGCCATGTTCCGCTTATCATCACTTGGATTGTGACTCTGAAGTCTTCTCTGTGGAGAACTTGCCTGACCCTGTTGCTCATGTCAGTCTCCTTGGCTTCATCCCTGGCTTCACCCCACCATCACCCCCAGTTTACGAGATTTGCCTCCTTGTTTTTGACCTGTCTCCCCATAGAGGGAAGGATTTTTTTGTTAACATGGTAGAGATTGATGTAGTTATTCCTGATTCTTTAACCCTGAAAATTTTACTAAACTCGTTCAACATAATTTGTATTCTTGTATAGAAATATTTGCTTATATCCGCGGTCAGGTAGTAAATTAAAGTACCTTGTAATTGTACTTTATGGTTCTGTGAAACTAAACATGATACATAGGGTTGACTGTGAATAGTGTAATGGGAGAACAGTTTGAGAATTTAAGACAAAGCATTTTAGAATGTTAGCAATATATGAATCTTCAAATTATTACTACTAGTATATGTAATTAAGGTAGACTTATACATAAGTATCGCTACAATTATAAATTTTGGAAGTCAGGTATATAATTACTAATTTTAAACTATTATAAATAGCAAAAGAATCATCAGTGAAATATCTGTTTTTTTTTAAAAAAAACTATATGGGGGCCAGTGCTGTGGCATAGCGGATAAAGCTGCTGCCTGCAGCGCCAGTATCCATAGGGGCACTGGTTCTAGTCCCCACTGCTCCTCTTCTGATCCAGCTTTCTGCTATGGCCTGGGAAGGCAGTAGAAGATATCCCAAGTTTTTGGGGTCCCTTCCCCCACATGGGAGACCCAGAAAAAGCTGTGGGAGCCCCAGCCTGAAGCACTAGTATCCGATATGGGTGCTGGTTCGAGTCTCAGCTCGTCCTCTTCTGATCCAGCTCTCTGCTTTGGCTTGGGAAAGCAGTAGAAGATGGCCCAAGTGCTTGGCTGCTGCACCCACATGGGAGACCCAGAGGAGGCTTCTAGCTCCTGACTTTGGATTGGCCCAGCTCCGGCCGTTGTGGCCATTTGGGGAGTGAACTAGCAGATGGAAGACTTTTCTCTCTTTCTCTGCTGCCTTTCAAATAAATAAATAATCTTAAAAAAAAAAAAAAAAAAAACCTTGTATGAACTACAGAAATTGCATTCATTTGGTGGTTAAAACTTGTGTTCATTGGTTTCTTTTGTTCAGTCAATTTCAAATATTAATAATTTAGAAAATTAGATGTAAAAATCTGAATACTTTTAGTAAATGATTTTCCTAGTTTTTATATAAAATAACTTGTACTTTTTTAATTTTTATAGTGGGAAGAAATGGATCTGGAAAAAGTAACTTTTTTTATGGTAGGTACTCTTTTTGAATTCTAAATATGTTAAGGTCTAGATGTATTTAGGTAGTTTATTAAAGTCATTAGTTTTTTGAGATTGTATTTGCCTGAAATACAAAAAATAATTTATATAGGAGTGCAGTATAATATAGTGGGCTTATAGTGTAAAGATCTGAATTTTGTGATTTACCTAATGATTAAATAGCCGAATGAGACTGGGTGTGATCTCTTACGTTCTCAAATTATCTTTTTCACTTTAAAAATGAGATGCTTGCCTTGTCTACCTTTGTATTTTAAGAATCAAATTAAATAGTATGTGTTAAATAATATGTGTTCAAGTACTTCTTAAACTTGAATACAATATGTGAATATTATATATGTGTATGTAAAAATGTAAATGCAATAGAGTAGTTGTTAGCATTTTTTTGAAAATCTTTCTATTCAACCACTTAAAAACATCTTCTAATTCAATCATTTTATAAAGAATGGAGTAGTATAGAAAATTTGACTCGGAGTCTTGTCAGTTTGATGATAGTAAATAGAGCTTTGAAAATTTTTTCTAAGGATAAACCACATTTAAATGTAATAATGACTCTAATAAGTTTTTGGAGAAAATAAACATCTGAACAGAATTAGACTGTGCCAGGAGTAGACTGAAAAAATTTTGAACTCCTTAGTTGGGTAGTTCATGAACAGAGGAGTTTATAGTGGATTGGTGAGTTCATAGCAAAGGTCTATCCTTTCTGTGCATCCAAATTGGAAGGGTCCTCAAATACCCTGTGTCCCCTTCAGTGGTTGTAATTTGCCAGTGGTGAGAATGGTTTGGAGTGGAAATGTGTATTTTAGAGTCTAAAGGGATGAGGGCAGTTTGAATCTAACCCCCTTCTCCAGGTGATTAGGAGAGACAGCCATCCCCACTCCCAGCACACACATTAACTTAATACCTGCGAACACCTCTCACTCTCTTTTTCCCTCCCACTACTATGATCCCCTTCTGTTCAACACCTCACCCCAACCCTCACTGGACTCTTAACACAGAATATCAGGGGTCTCTTTTGGGTCCATTGGAACCAGGATGGCTGAATAAAGAGTTCTATTTCTTGGCCAGGGTAGTTCAGTTAGGAATTCTTTGTGGAAGTAGGAATGGCTTCTCCTTAGTAAAGGTAAGTTATGCAAAAGTTGGGAATTGGACACCTTTCCGTGTATTTCCTTAGTTTACTTCTTTTTAAAATTGTATTTATTTTTTCATTTTATTTGAGAGACAGAGATAGTGAGAGATGTTCCATCTGCTGATTCACTGCACCACGAGTTGGACTGGGCCAAATCCAGGAGCTGGAACTCAATCTAGGTTTTCCACCTGGGTGGCAGGGACCCAAGCACATGGGCTGTCATGTGATGCTTCTTGCACATTAGCAGGAAGCTGGACTTGGAAGCAGAGCCAGGTCTCAACCCTACTCTGATAGGATATGCCAGTGTCTCAGGCAGTGTCTTTTTTTTTTTAAGCTTTTATTTAATAAATATAAATTTCAAAAGTACAACTTTTGGATCATCGTGGTTTTTCCTTCCATAACCTCCCTCCCACCCGTAAGCATCCCATCTCCTACTCCCTCTCCCATCCCATTCTTCATTAAGATCATTTTAATTATCCTTATATACAGAAGATCAATTTACTGTATACTAAGTAAAGATTTCAACAGTTTGCACCCACACAGATACACAAAGTATAAAGTAATGTTTGAATACTAGTTTTACCGTTAATTTGCATAGTACAACACATTAAGGACAGAGATCCTACATGGGGAGTAGGTGCACAGTGACTCCTGTTGTTGAAATCAAACAATTGACACTCTTATTTATGACGTTAGTAATCACCTGAGGCTCTTGTCATGAACTGCCAAGGCTATGGAAGCCTCTTGAGTTCACAAACTCCGACCTTATTTAGAAACAAGGCCATAATCAAAGTGGAATTTCTCTCCTCCCTTCAGAGAAATGTACCTCCTTCTTTGATGGCCCGTTCTTTCTGCTGGGATCTCACTCACAGAGATCTTTCATTTAGATAATTTTTTTTCCACAGTGTCTTGGCTTTCCACGCCTGAGAAACTCTCATGGGCTTTTGAGCCAGATCTGAAAGCCTTAAGGGCTGATTCTGAGGCCAGAGTGCTGTTCATGGCATATGCCATTCTGAGTCTGCTGTGAATCCTGCTTCCCATGTTGGATTGTTCTCTCCTTTTTAATTCTAGTTATTCTTAGCAGACACTGGCCTTATTTATGTGATCCCTTTGACAATCCTGTCTGATGATCAATTATGCACTTAAACTGAGCACTTTGACTAGTATAATGGCGTTGGTACATGCCACTTTAATGGGATTGATTTGGAATCCCATGGCATGTTTCTAGCTCTACCATTAGGGGTAAGTCCAAGTGAGCATGTCCCAAACTGTACATCTCCTCCCTCTCTTATTCCCACTCTTATGTTTAACAGGGATCAATTTTCAGTTAAATTTAAACACCTAAGAATAATTGTGTGTTAATTAAAGAGTTTGACCGATGATGTTAAGTAGGACAAAATAATAGTAAAAGGAATAAAATAGTAAGCTGTTCCTCAACAGTCAGGACAAGTGCTGATCAAGTCATTGTTTCTCAGTGTCAGTTTTACTTCTACAGGTTTCCTTTTAGGTGCTCAGTTAGTTGTCACAGATCAGGGAGAGCATATGATATTTGTCCATTTGGGACTGGCTTATTTCACTCAACATGATGTTTTCCAGATTCCTCCATTTTGTTGCAAATGACGGGATTTCATTTTTTTTACCTCAGTATAGTATTCTATAGAGTACATATCCCATAATTTTTCTTTTTTTTTTTGCAAAAATTCCAAGATTTATTTAGTACATTTCCAGATATTTACTAACATTAGCATACATTTATTTTTTTATTTTTTTTATTTTTTATTTTTTTGACAGGCAGAGTGGACAGTGAGAGAGAGAGACAGAGAGAAAGGTCTTCCTTTTGCCGTTGGTTCACCCTCCAATGGCTGCCGCGGACAGCGCGCTGCAGCCGGCACACTGCGCTCATCCGATGGCAGGAGCCAGGTGCTAGGTGCTTTTTCCTGGTCTCCCATGTGGTGCAGGGCCCAAGCACCTGGGCCATCCTCCACTGCACTCCCGGGCCACAGCAGAGGGCTGGCCTGGAAGAGGGGCAACCGGGACAGAATCCGGTGCCCCGACTGGGACTAGAACCTGGTGTGCCGGCGCCGCAAGGCGGAGGATTAGCCTGTTGAGCCACGGCGCCGGCCATTAGCGTACATTTTTTAAAAAAACCCCATTAAAATATGGAACGCTTCACGAATTTGCGTGTCATCCTTGCACAGGGGCCATGCTAATCTTCTCTGTATCGTTCCAATTTTAGTATATGTGCTGCCGAAGCGAGCACGTCCCATAATTTCTTTATCCAGTCTTCTGTTGATGGGCATTTAGGTTGATTCCATGTCTCAGCTATTGTGAATTGAGCTGCAATAAACATTGAGGTGCAGACAGCTCTTTTATTTGTCAATTTAATTTCCTTTGGGTAAATTCCAAGGAGTGGGATGGCTGTGTTGTATGGTAGGGCTATATTAAGGTTTCTGAGGAATCTCCAAACTGTCTTCCATAGTGGCTTTACCAGTTTGCATGCCCACCAACAGTGGGTTAGTATGCCTTTTTCCCCACATCCTCACCAGCATCTGTTGTTAGTTGATTTCTATATGTAAGCCATTCTAACTGGATTTAGGTGAAACCTCATTGTGGTTTTATTTGCATTTCCCTGATGGCTGGTGATCCTGAACATTTTTTCATGTGTCTTTTGGTCATTTGGATTTCCTCTTTTGAAAAGTGTCGGGGCCAGTGCTGTGGTGCAGTGGGTTAAAGCCCTGGCCTGAAGTGCCAGCATCGCAAATGGGCGCTGGTTCTAGTCCCAGATGCCCCTCTTCTGATCCAGCTCTCTGCTGTGGCCTGAGAAAGCAGTAGAAGATGGCCCAAGCCATTGAGCCCCTGTACCCGTGTGGGAGACCGGGAAGAAGCTCCTGGCTTCTGGCTTCGGATTGGCGCTGGCCATCTGGGGGGGTGAACCAGTGGATGGAAGACCTTTCTGCCTCTCCTCTCTCTGTAACTCTTTCAAATAGATAAAATAATAAATCTTAAACAAAACAAAACAACAACAACAAAAAAAGTGTCTATTTAGGTCCTTGACCCATCTGTTAAGTGGGTTGTTTGTTTTGTTGTGGAGTTTCTTGATCTCTCTGTAGATTCTGGTTATTAATCCTTTATCAGCTGTATAATTTGCAAATATTTTTTCCCATTCTCTTGGTTGTCTCTTCTCTTTCCTTTTTCTTTTGCAGTACAGAAACTTCTCAATTTGATGTAATCCCAATTGTTAATTCTGGTTTTGACTGCCTGTGCCTCTGGGGTCTTTTCCAAGAAGTCTTTGCCTGTGCCTATATCTTGCAGGGTTTCTCCAATGTTCTCTAATAATTTGATGGTGTCGGATCGTAGGTTTAGATCTCTAATCCATATTGAGTGGATTTTTGTGTAAGGTAGGGGCCTTGCTTCATACTTCTGCATGTGGAGCATCTGTCCTTGCTCCAGGAATTTGTTTTAGATCCTTGATCAAATATAAGTTGGCTGTAGATGTTTGGATTGATTTCTGGTGTTTCTATTCTGTTCCATTGGTCTATCCATCTTTTTCTGTACCAGTACCATGCTGTTTTGATTATAACTGCCATGTAGTATGTCTTGAAATCTGGTATTGTGATCTTGGTATGGTATCTTGAAATCTGGCTTTGTTTTTGTTGTACTAGATTGCTTTAGCTATTCAAGGTCTTCTCTGCCTCCATATGAATTTCAGCATAATTTTTTCTAGATTTGAGAATGTCGTCTTTGGTATTTCGATTGGTATTGCATTGAATCTATAATTTGCTTTTGAGAGAATGGACATTTTAATGATATTGATTCTTCCAATCCATGAGCATGGAAGATTTTTCCATTTTTTGGTATCCTCTTCTATTTCTTTCTTTACGGTTTTCTAATTTTATCGTAGAGATCTTTGACATCCTTGGTTAAGCTTATTCCAAGGTATTTGTATTTGTGGCTATTGTGAATGGGATTGATCCTAGAAGTTCTTTCTCAGCCGTGGCATTGTCTGTATGTACAAAGGCTGATGATTTTTGTGCATTGATTTTATATCCTGCTACTTTGCCAAACTCTTCTATGAGTTCCAATAGTCTCTTAGTAGAATTTTTTTGGATCCCCTAAATAAAGAATCATATCATCTGCAAAGAGGGATAGTTTGACTTCTTCCTTCCCAATATGTATCCCCTTAATTTCTTTTTCTTGCCTAATGGCTGTGGCTAAAACTTCCAGTACCATATTGAATAGCAGTGGTGAGAGTGGGCATCCCTTTCTGGTACCCAGATCTCAGTGGAAATGCTTTCAACTTTTTCCCATTCAATAGGATGCTGGCCATGGGTTTTTCATAAATTGTCAGTCAATGTCTTAGTCCCTGTTCCAAAAACTCACAAGAGTATTCTATTGGAAAAATATTCAGTGTAGTATATTGTCAGAATACATACATATTTTGTTAAAAAAGAATTTATATCATGTCTAGTGGGGAAAAAAATTCAAGTCATGGGCCACTTAATGACAGGAATACATTCTGAAAAATGCATCATTAGGTGATTTCATCCCTGTGTGACCATGATAGAGTATACTTAAACCTAGGTTGTGTTAAGTCAGTGGACAGGGCCTCTTGATGCGGTTTAGAGCATAGTAAACATGGGATATATGAGCTGCTACTGGTAAAACTATTACAAAGTAAATGTTTTTCTATAAGTAGGAATACATTCCACAAAGTGTCTGTACATAAACCAGTAGTGTTTATTATCAAGTATTATTTACTGTACATCATTGTATACGCTGTACTTGTGTAAGACTGGCTATGTACATGTGTGTTTAACTGGCAGCACCACAGACATTTGATGTATTGTTCTATAACGTTAAAATGAGTGTGATGTCACTAGGCAAGAGGAATGTTTCAGCTCCCTTACAGTGTTCCAGGACCACTGTTGTGGATTATGATTTGTTGTTGACTGAAATGTTATTATGTAGCTCATGACTATATAGTTAAGATCAGTTAGCATGTGATGCTTTGATCAGTAGACAGGCCTTAGTTCTGCTTGTCTTCTTTAGTGTTTTCTCTTTATTTTCTTTTCTTAAATGTTCCAGTGAAAACTTCTTAGTATTTTTTTTGTATCATTGTTTTCTGTCTGCTTGTTCTGATATGCAGTCAGATTTTACCTTTATGAAACAGGTAATTCACTTTATCTGTAATATTTATTGCCTGACATATTGTAATCCATTAAGGTATGGGATGTTAGGAATAAGTTATAAATTCTTTGTTAGACTATACTAATCATTTTGTTTTATCTTTCTAGCAATTCAATTTGTTCTCAGTGATGAGTTCAGTCATCTCCGTCCAGAACAGCGATTGGCTTTGTTGCATGTGAGTAAGACTGCTTTAAGACACTGTTATGTATAAAAAATACATAATCAGTCCTGGTTTAAAAATATAATTTGTTCAAATTTCTTTGAACCTTACACAATCTTTATTAAGTGTGCTAGTCAGCTGTGTAATGTAATCTACTATATCAATGCCAGACAGAGCCTTAATTTTTATATAATGGTAGAAGGAAATGGTACGATTTGCCTGTAGATGTGTTTGTCTTCCATATCAGTTTCCATAAGGATGTGACCTGGTCGGGTTCTGGAAACAGGTTTGCTGGGAGAAAGAATTTGATATTGGAGATTAGGAACTTCAGGATACAGAATCAGAGGTTAATTACGGGCATAGAGAAACAGTGGCAAACTGATTTAACAGCTATGTTTATACTTAGTAAAAAACCATATATTTACAGTAAGGTGAGTTCAAATTTTTCATTAATTATGAATGATAAACTAAAGTGATTTTGGGTAAAAATTAAAAAGGCTATAATAAAGTGATAACATTGATCTTTTTAGTTTGAGTATTACTTACAATTAATACTAAGACCAGAAAGTGAGATTTCTCAATATATCTTAAGTGTCTTTCAGGGAAGTTCTGATTGTTCAAACCATTGTCTTTTTTCCTTCTTGAGTTTGAATTTGTAGCTCAGTAATCACTACTGAACCTCTGTATTAGAGTTCTTTTAAGAACTTTTAAGTTCTTAGATTAGCATTAAAAGAATTAATAATCTCTTTAGGTATTGTTCTTTACTGTATTGAACCAGTATATAATATCGGTTTCTAGATTCTGGACATTATCTGAACTTTGTATATAGTTATGATGTCATAGATTAATCTAATGTGACATGATTTAAATATATTTTTATAATATTTAAAACTATTCAGAATGTCTTAAATGTTTTTTAAAAAAATTTCCAGTAATTATCATATAATTTCTTAGGGCTCCTTTCTAGCATTACTTGACTACAGGAGAACTTCAAGATACAATAGTAGCATATAAGTAGAGTTAGAAGATTATGGGGTTTTGTGGCCTAATAAGGTAGTTTGCAGAATAAAACTTAAGTGTATCTAACTTTGACATCTCTTGCATAGTTCTTGTTTTTATATTCCTGATAATAACCTACCTTGTTGAACTTTTGATATTTTTATTCAAAGTCTGCTATTTTGGCAAGAAAGCTATGTACTAGTCTGGTAGAAATGTTTCTCCATTTGAAACAGACTTTTAACCATGAACTGGACTGTAAAAAGTGTTTAAAGAATATGAAACTACCACTTAAATGACAGGTATCCTATTTTTCTCATGTTTCAGGAGGGTACTGGTCCTCGTGTTATTTCTGCTTTTGTGGAAATTATTTTTGACAATTCAGACAACCGGTTACCAGTAAGTAACTTTTTCTTTTTAGTAATGATTTTGAAGATTTTATTGATGTGGCTAACTTGTTTCATACTTTGATTTCTCTGTTGGCTTTTATAAGTTAGCTCATGCTAGAAGTATTATACAGTTTGAATACTGATTTTTTTAAAGATTTATTTTATTTATTTGAAAGGCAGAATGACAGAGAGGCAGAGACAGAGAAAGAGATCTTCCATCCCCTGTTTCATTCCTCAAATGACTGCAACTGTTGGGGCTGGGCCAGGCTGAAGCTTGGAGCCTTAGAACTCCATCCAGGTCTCCTACATGGGTGCCAGAGTCCCAAGTACATAGGCTATCATTGGCAGGGAGCTGGATCTGAAGTGGAGTGGCCAGGACTGGAACCCATGCTCAAATATGGAATGCCAATGTTGCAGATAGTGACTTAACCCTTTGTGCCATAATGCTGGCCCCTACATAATAATTTTTGTCTTAAAATTACAAATATTTTGGCAAGCAACAAATGGAATAGTGCAAGCTTTTGTGAAAAAATGTCTTTGTCCTGAGGAGTGAGTATTCATTGTATATTTTTTGGTAAAGTAATTGAAATTTTAAAACAAATAGTTGTGGTCAGGAACTTTAAAATAACTTTATTAACGGCCGGCGCCGTGGCTCAACAGGCTAACCCTCCGCCTTGTGGCGCCGGCACACCGGGTTCTAGTCCCGGTCGGGGCACCGGATTCTGTCCCGGTTGCCCCTCTTCCAGGCCAGCCCTCTGCTGTGGCCCAGGAGTGCAGTGGAGGATGGCCCAGGTGCTTGGGCCCTGCACCCCATGGGGAGACCAGGAAAAGCACCTGGCTCCTGGCTCCTGCCATCGGACGAGCGCGCGGTGCGCCGGCCGCAGCGCGCCGGCCGCGGCGGCCATTGGAGGGTGAACCAACGGCAAAGGAAGACCTTTCTCTCTGTCTCTCTCTCTCACTGTCCACTCTGCCCGTAAAAAAAAAAAAAAAAAACAACAAAAAAAATAACTTTATTAACTAGGAAGTTTTCTTCTTTACATTTACGTTATTGTTGGACTTTACATTTTTTCTTAGATTGACAAAGAGGAAGTGTCACTTCGAAGAGTTATTGGTGCCAAAAAGGATCAGTATTTCTTAGATAAGAAGATGGTCACGTAAGCATTTTTCTTTACATTTATAATATCTTTGCAAAAAATTAATTTATTTGGCTCATATTCAACAAATCAGTATTCAGAGCATAAATACAAGAATTAAAATGTTCTCTGAGGCTGATACAACAAATGGTTTAATGGTTAGACTATATAGCATAGTAATACTTAACCTGGGAGCTAGTCTGCTCATTCTTTGTTTATTGTTACATGTTATCAGAAAATAATTTTAGTGTTTATCAACAGGAAAAATGATGTGATGAATCTCCTTGAAAGTGCTGGTTTTTCCCGAAGCAATCCTTACTATATTGTTAAACAAGGAAAGGTAAAAATATGTCCTTTTTTAAATAAAATTTGTTTTCTGAGTATATTATTCATTTGAATGATGAATTTGGTTTATTGGTTCTAATGGTTAATCTGAAGTGAGAGTGGACCTTACTATCTTTTGTTTTTATTGATTTATTTTGTATTAAGGTTTATAGTTTTTTTGACAAATGATCATAAATAATACCAGATGGATCCATTGCATGTTGGTGTAGAAATATTTCAGTAGATTGTGTTAAGTAGATTTTTTTTAACTTAGTGACCTATATTACTTACTGAGGTGCAATATACTGGAAGATATTACTTGTTTGTCTAAATAGCAATGGCCATATTTTAAAATATTGAATATTTATAAAAATTAACATTTGAAAAAGTTACTTTGTTAAATTAATATTCTTTTAGTTTATCACAGAATCAAGATACTGTGAAGCTTATATTATCGGAATCTACGATAGTTCTATGCATGTATATATGTATACTTTTCCCTTTTATAGATTTTTTTTACCAGCTAAACTATAAACATTAGCTGATTGTTAATGCTGCTTCCCCTTACATACTTTTCATTTTTTTAAAAGATTTTATTTATTTATTTGAAAGAATTATACAGAGAGAGGAGAGGCAGAGAGAGAGAAAGAGGTCTTCCATCCGATGGTTTACCCCCCAGATGGCCACAATGGCTGGAGCTGTGCTGATCCAAAGCCAGGAGCCAGGAGCTTCTTCCGGGTCTCCCACGTGGGTGCAGGGGTCCAAAGACTTGGGCCATTCTTCTATGGCTTTCCCGGGCTATAGCAGAGAGCTGGACAGGAAATGGAGCAGCCAGGTCTCAAACTGGCGTTGATATGGGATGCCAGCGCTTCAGGCCAGGGAGTTAACCTGCTGTGCCACAGCGCCGGCCCCTCCTTACATACTTTTCAACTATATCTAAGATAATTTTTTTTTTTTAATTTTATCCTGTGGTGTTCTAATAGTTTTGTTTTGTTTTTGGACTAGGGTATTCTTTTGTATATACTTTTCAGCTCAGAGCTGGTTCTCTTTTTATGTGAAACTGTTCTAGTAACTATCATTTTAGTTTTTTTTAATACAGGGTAGCATTTTTGACTTGTACTTGTTAAGTCATATGACACTTAAGATTGTACATTCTCCCTATATTCAGACTATACCATTTTTGTTATACTCCTAATATAACTTTTTTAAAGATTTATTTATTTATTTATTTGAAAGAGTTAGAGAAGGAGAGGCAGATAGAGAAGTCTTTCATCCACTGGTTTACTCTCCAGTTGGCCATAATAGCTGGAGCAGCGCCAATCCGAAGCCAGGATCCAGGAGCTTCTTCCTGGTCTCACATGTGTGTTCAGGAGCCCAAACACTTGAGCCATCTTCTACTGCTTTCCCAGGCCATAGCAAGAGAGCTGGATCAGAAGAGGACCAGTTGGGACTCAAACTGGCACCCATATGAGATACTAGTGCTTCAGGCTGGGGCTTTAACCTGCTGTGCTACAGTGCTGGCCCCTCCTTCATTTTTAGTATTGTTCATAACACTTAAAATTTGGATTCTATTTGGTACATTTCATTTTAAGTGAAGGAGATGTTATAGTATATGTACTATACAAATTCTGTTAGTCAAATCATAGCTTAATGTACTTAGAGCTCAGGGTGTGAATGTGTATATTGTGGAGTTCTTGGTTTTTTGTTTTTCTTTTTTGAAGAGCTATGTAATCATTTATTTTTCTAAAAATGTTTAGATCAACCAGATGGCAACAGCACCAGATTCACAGAGACTAAAGCTATTAAGAGAAGTAGCTGGTACTAGAGTATATGATGAACGAAAAGAAGAAAGTATCTCTCTAATGAAAGAAACAGGTACAATAAATGTGATTCTGTCTTACTTATTTTTGTTAAAAATTACTTTGTCATTGTGTTATACTAGTGAAAAGTTAAATTTTTCTTAGGAGTATGTTGTATGGTAACTTACCTGTGTACTGAATGGAGAAACAAGTCATTTGAGGTGGTTTAAAGCTTGAGGTTTTGAATAATTTACCTCTGTAATGAAAGTTAAAGATTAGTAATACCAATGGTGTTAGATGTTTTTGTAGGAAGGCACACCCCCCCCCCCCCCACCAAATACTTTGTATTTAAGGAATACAAATTTCATGCATTTCATAAGTACAACTTTAGGAACTATAGTGATTCTTCCCACTATGCCCATCTTCCCACCCCCACTCCCACCATTTCTCCTCCCTCTTCTATTCCGAGTCCCATTCTCCACTAAGATACATTTTCTTTTCTTTTCTTTTTTTTTTTTAAGATTTATTTATTTAATTTGAAATGACATTCTCTGTAAATAACCTTCTGACTTCAGAATCAACCCTTAAGGCTTATTGGTCAGGCTGAAAGGCCTGCGAGAGCATTTCAGGCCGAAGGCCAAGACTCTGTGACAAAAATATCCTACACGGAGGATCTCTGTGAGACCTCAGAGGAAAGAAGGGGTCATCAAAGAAGGATGTACTCTTCTTTGAAGGGAGGAGAGAACACCCACTTTGCTTGTGGCCGTGTCCAAGTACCAATGGAGTCTATAGTCACAGAAGGCTTCTGGGCTAACACTGTGGCTCACTTGGCTAATCCTCCGCCTGTGGCGCCGGTACCCCGGGTTCTAGTCCCGGTTGGGGCGCCGGATTTTTGTCCCGGTTGCTTCTCTTCCAGTCCAGCTCTCTGCTGTGGCCAGGAAGGCAGTGGAGGATGGCCCAAGTGCTTGGACCCTGCACCCGCATGGGAGACCAGGAGGAGACACTTGGCTCCTGGTGTTGGATCGACGCAGCGCGCCGACCATAACGGCCATTTGAGGGGGGTGAACCAATGGAAAAAGGAAGACTTTTCTCTCTGTCTCTCTATCTTACTGTCTAACTCTGCCTGTCCAAAAAAAAAAAAAAAAAGGCTTCCATAGCCTGGGATGATCACTGATGTCATCAAAGAGTGTTAATTGTTAAAGGAACAACAATAGTCACTGTGCACTTGCTCCTCATGTAGGACCTCTGTCCCTAACGAATTGTAATATGAGAATCGACTGCAAATTTTTTTCCCAAACTGTACTCTATATGTTTTGTGTGTGCATGGGTGCAAATTGTTGAAGTCTATGCTTAGCATGGAATTGGTCCTCTGTATATAAAGTCATACTAAAAGTGAACCATAATGAAGAAGGAGATGGGAGAGGGAGAGGGAAGTGGGATGGGAACTGGGGGAGGGTGGATATGGGGGAAGAACCACTATATTCCTAAAGCTGTATCAATGAAAAAAATCCGTTTATTAAATAAAAATAAAAAAAGAAAATAATATATTTCCAATTAAAAAGGTTACAAATAAATTATTGGCCTTTGAATATTTTAATAAGAACTATAAAATGTAAATATACAAAAGAAGAAAGGGTAAAGGATTTTGACAGCATAAAGTCATGATGAAATAAAGAACAGTGCTTGAAATCTAAAAAAAAATTAATGTCACTATGTGTACGTTTGTTCTCTGCTTTTAATAAAAAGCCATCTTAATTTCCATTTAGTACATTAGATTTGGTAACCACATATATCAAAGAAATAAAGCTCGCAGTTCTTAGAGTAAATTTGATTTGTGATGCGTTTTGAGAAGTTATATTATTACATTAAAAATTTATTCAATTCCTTCATCCCTCTCCCCATTTTTTTTAAGAGGGCAAACGAGAAAAAATCAATGAGTTATTAAAATACATTGAAGAGAGATTACATACTTTAGAGGAAGAAAAGGAAGAACTAGCTCAGTATCAGAAGTGGGATAAAATGAGACGAGCCCTGGAATATACCATTTACAATCAGGAACTTAACGAGACTCGTGCTAAACTTGATGAGGTAAAATATTTACCTTTGGCAATTAAAATTAGATTTTATTTTTATGAATATGTTAAGCCCTTCCTGTATTTATACTATTTTTAGTGATTTTATTTTGTTATTATTTTTTAAAGATTTATTTTGTTTATTTGAAAAGAGAGAGGCAGAGAGGAAGAGAGAGAGGTCTTCCATCCTCTGGTTCACTACCCCAGATGGCCATAACAGCCAGAGCTGAGCCGATCCAAAGGCAAGAGCCAGGAGCTTCTTCCGGGTCTCCTACGTGGATGGTGGGGCCTAAGGACTTGGGCCATCTTCTGCTGCTTTCCCAGGCCATAGCAGAGAGCTGGATTGGAAGAGGAGCAGCCAGGAGTAGAACCGGCGCCCATATTGGATGCTGGCGCTTCAGGCCAGGGCTTTAACCTGCTGCCCCACAGCACCGGCTTCCTTCAGTGATTTTTAAATAGAAGCTCAGTCTAAGGAAAATGACTAAACCTATGTGGTCTTTGATATAGTTGTCTGAAATATTATCAAATGGTGGTATCATATAGAATAGATTAGGAAAAGCCACTTTTAAACCTTTGTGGGTTTTTTCCTTGGATTTTTGGATGTATTTTGTAATTAGTATTGTGATAATTTTGCACAAAGATTTGTTTTAGGTAATGCTTAAGTTTTCTATTTATGAAGAAATGCATTTAAGAATTTTTAAATTTTAAAAATGAATGGAATCACTTCTCAGCCTTTTGGCTAAGATCAAGTGTAAAAGTGAATGGATATGTGTATTTTAGCAGATATAAGATATTATGAAATATTAAAAAATACAAAATGAGTTAGAAATTGTTTTTTCTTTTTTAAGCTTTCTGCTAAACGAGAGACTAGTGGAGAGAAATCCAGACAATTAAGGGATGCTCAGCAGGATGCCAGAGATAAAATGGAGGTAAGGTTACAAGCAGGGGTAGTTTAGTACCTTGCTCAGTGTGTTTGAGCAGTAAACCCTTTTGTGCCTTAATTGTAGATTGGTAACCATAGAGGGAAGTCTCAGGAATAGTACCAAAAGTGTAAATGAAAGACAGGATAGAATTAATGTCACCGTTCTGCTGTTGTGTTTCTGATTTCCTGACTGGTTTTTCTTCAATACTTTTTGAATAGGATATTGAGCGCCAAGTTAGAGAATTGAAAACAAAAATTTCAGCCATGAAAGAAGAAAAAGAACAGCTCAGTGCTGAAAGACAAGAACAGATTAAGCAGAGGACCAAGTTGGAGCTTAAAGCCAAGGATTTACAAGATGAGTTGGCAGGCAATAGTGAACAAAGGGTAAGTGACGATGCTGAAATTGAGGGGCGTAAATATTCAGTAGGCATTGCAGAAGACAGTCTGTCCTGTGACGGGATGCATTCCTGAGGTTTTTATAAGAAGTTTCTGCATTAAAATAATTTTCTTTCAAGTAGCAACTTACTCCCATTACTTTGTTTCTTACATTTAGGGGAAAAAATAGTTTTATGTAGTAGGATCAATTTTCTTGTCATTTTTTTCCACAAGAAAACATTTTATGCTAAACTTAAAAAAATTTTAAGCAGATTACATTTTTACTTCTTTTGTTTTATTTACAGAAACGGTTATTAAAAGAGAGGCAAAAGCTGCTTGAAAAAATAGAAGAAAAACAGAAAGAACTGGCAGAAACAGAACCAAAATTCAACAGTGTAAAAGAAAAAGAAGAGCGAGGAATTGCTAGGTCTGGAAGTTTTCACCAGCACTTTAACTTTCTACATAGTTTCATGTTAACCACCCTATCACAGTAACTAAGAGCAGGAGTTAAGTGCTACCTTTAAAAAAGTAGCAGCCAATGTTAGTTACTATGGGTCACAATGCTACTGTATACATATTACTCAAGCCCTAGGGAATAGACATTGTTCCCACTTTAACTATGACAAACTTGCCAAAGGTTATAAAGTTGAATGTTTGGGCTTTTTAAAAAGAGGCACCATTTTTTTAAACCCATATAGCATCTTTATTTATGTTTTCATAACTTTTTTTTTATTTGACAGATAGAGTTATACAGAGAGAGAGACAGAGACAAAGGTCTTCCTTCCATTGGTTCACCCCCTAAATGGCTGTTATGGCCGGCGTGCTGCGCCAATCCAAAGCCAGGAGCCAGGTGTTTCTTTTTTTTTTTTTTTTTTTTTTTTTACAGGCAGAGTGGACAGTGAGAGAGAGAGACAGAGAGAAAGGTCTTCCTTTGCCGTTGGTTCACCCTCCAATGGCCGCCGCGGTCGGCGCGCTGCGGCTGGCGCACCGCGCTCGTCCGATGGCAGGAGCCAGGAGCCAGGTGCTTTTCCTGGTCTCCCTATGGGGTGCAGGGCCCAAGCACCTGGGCCATCCTCCACTGCACTCCTGGGCCACAGCAGAGGGCTGGCCTGGAAGAGGGGCAACCGGGACAGAATCCGGTGCCCCGACCGGGACTAGAACCCGGTGTGCCGGCGCCGCAAGGCGGAGGATTAGCCTGTTGAGCCACGGCGCCGGCCAGGAGCCAGGTGTTTCCTCCTGGTCTCCCCTGCTGGTGTAGAGGCCCAAGCACTTGGGCCATCCTCCACCGCCCTCTCAGGCCACAGCAGAGAGCTGGACTGGAAGAGAAACAATCTGGACTAGAACCTGGCACCCATATGGGATGCTGGTGCCGCAGGCAGAGGATTAACCAAGTGAGCCATGGTGCCAGCCATAACTTTATTTTTTTAAGATTTATTTGAAAGAGTTACACAGGGCGGTGGGGGGGGGTGTCTTCCATCTGTTGGTTCTCTCCCCAACTGGCCGCAATGGCCTGAGCTGCGCCCATCCGAAATCAGGAGCCAGGAGCTTCTTCTGGGTCTCCCATGTGGGTGCAGGGGCCCACTGACTTGGGCCATCTTCTACTGCTTTCCCAGGCCATAGCAGAGAGCTGGATGGGAAGTGGAGCAGCGGGTCTTGAACCAGCGCCCATATAGGATGCCAGCGCTTCAGGCCAGGATGTTAACCCACTGTACCCCAACACCGGCCCCTCATAACTTTATTTTTGCACTCAGTCTTTTTTAAACATTTGGACATTTTAATGTCTATCCCTAGATTGGACTTGTCAGTGTTTTCTTTAAGATTTATTTTATTTATTTGGCAGTTACAGAGAGAGGTTAAACTCAGAGAGAGAGGTCTTCCATCCACTGGTTCACTCCCTAAATGGCTGCAATGGCTAGAGTTGAGCCAATCCAAAGCCAGGAGCCAGGAACCTCTTTCAGGTCTCCCATGTGGCCTTCCGGTCTCAGGACTAGTATCATCTTCATTATCAGGGAGCTGGATCCTAAGTGGATTGAACCAACACCCATATGGGACTCGGGCCTGCAGGCCAGGGCTTTAACCCATTGTGCTGCAGAACAGACCCTACCTGTCAGTGTTTGACAGTGATTTCACGTGACTTAGTATAGTACCATTTTTATACCACTTATATTTGTAATTCTTTTAGTGAATTGCCTGTTACATCCTTTGCTCACTTTTTTCCTGAGGATTTTTTCCTTTGGTATTTTTTGGAATGATGTTTTATGTCACTGGGACATGAGTGTTCTATGTATTATAAATGTTTCCTCTCATCTTTCTCTCTGGCTTGTTAACTTTTCTCTCTTGCTTTGAAAGGACTTATTTTAAGGAGTTGAATATGTTAAGTACAGTTGGAACATACTTGAAAGTTCTTGAGAGAGAGTTGTAGAACTGGGAGTGAGTGTTTCACGTACACTTGGGATACCATGAGACAGTGCCTGTGTCCTATATTGGAGTAGTTGGTTTCAAGTCCCTGCTCCACCTTCAGTCCAGCTTCATGCTGATGTGCACTGTCAAAGGCAGCAGATAATGGTTTTGGGAAGTGAGTTCCTGCTACTCATGTGGGAGGAATGCTTTGGATTACTGGCTCCTGGCTCCTGGCTCCTGGCTCCTGGCTCCTGACTCCTGACTCCTGGCTCCTGGCTCCTGGCTCCTGGCTCCTGGCTCCTGGCTCTTGACTCCCGCTTGGCCCAGTGCTGCATGTTGTGGGCCTTTGGGGGTTGAGCCATTTGAAGGAAGATTTCTATGTCTGCATCTCTCTCTCTGCTCATCAATAGATTAAATAAGAAGGAAAATAGACTTATTAACTAAGATCTGGAGTAAGCACAAGTTCTGCCTGAAGTCCTTATGATTCGAGGTATTCTACTTTAGTTGTGTTTTCAAAGTTAAAAATTAATATTATATAAAATTAGCTAGTCAGATCTCTGTTGTTTGGCAGTTGCTTATTACACTTAATTTTTTTTTTTAAGGATTACACTTTTTTGGTATTTTTTTAGCTATTTATTTTTTTATTCTGAAAGGTAGAATTAGAGAAAGAGATGGAAAGAAAGAAGAGATCTGTTTGCTGGTTGACTCCCCTCCCCACATAGCAATAACATCCAGTGCTAGACCAGACTGGAGCCAGGATCCTGGAACTCCATATATTTGTGGTAGGGACCTAAACACTTGGGCCATCTTCCACTGCTTTCCTAGATGCATTAGCAGGGAGATGGATTGGAAGCCGAGAAACCAGGACTTGAGCCAGCATTCATGTGGAATGCTGGTGTTTCAGGTGGCAGGTTAACCCATTGTGCCACAATTCCAGCCCCCCTAATTAATTTTAAGATTTTAAAAAAAAATTCATTTGGAAGGCAGAATAGAGAAGGAAGGATTGAGAGAGAGAAAAATAACTTCCTTTCACTGGTTTACTCTCCAAATGGTCACAGTGTCGGCTGGCCAGGGCAAAGCCAGAGTCAAGAATGACATCTGGGTCTCCTACATAGATGGTGGGACCCAAGTACTTAGGCCATCATCTGCTGCTTCACTAGGATCATTAATAGGGAGCTGGGTTGGAAGAGTGGGGCAGCTAGAACTCCAAACCAACACTCAGATATGGAATGCCTTTGCAAGCATACTGGCCCACAGTGCCCACCCCAGTCAGTTCCATTTGAAAAGTAACTTTTTGAAAAGTGGATTTTTGTTTATGTACAGGTTATGTTATTGATTGTAATTATACTTGGTCATTTCCTATTCCTTCTGCTTTGTATAGATTGGCTCAAGCTACCCAGGAAAGAACGGATCTTTATGCAAAGCAAGGTCGAGGAAGCCAGTTTACATCGAAGGAAGAAAGGGACAAGTGGATTAAAAAAGAGCTCAAGTCTTTAGATCAAGCTATTAATGACAAGAAAAGACAGATTGCTGCTATACATAAAGATTTGGAGGATACTGAGGCAAATAAAGAGAAAAATCTGGAGCAGTATAATGTAAGAACTTTTATATCTGCCTTATGAAAATCTTTCAGAAGTATACAGTTTTATCTATTTTGTTGTTAAACACACGACTCTTAAGCATGTATGTATATGTACACACACACACACACACACCTGTCAAAGATACGTAGAAAAGGCCAGCAACAATTTAATATATACATAATAGTTTTTTTTTTTTTTTCCAATTTTAATTTATTTGAAAGAGTTACACAGAGAGAAGGAAAGAGAGAACTCTTCCATCTGCTGGTTCACTCCCCAGATGCCCCACAGCAGCCAGGGTGCAGCAGCTGGGATTTGAACCCGTATACACTGTGGGTTGTTGGTGTCCTGACTTAACCTGCTTCTCATAATGCCAGCCCTTGATTTCAAGATTTAATATATATTGAACACTTTATTCCTGGTCCTGAGTATCATATGATGGTCTCAGAAAGGAAACCATTGATATTCACATACCATTGAAAAAGAATACGGGACTTCAGAACACTATAAGCTGTAATGTTAATTACTAACACAATAGTGTTTCAATTGTTTAGACCTATAAAATATGAAACGTTAGTTTAGAAAACAGACTCTTCAAGGACTACACTCTTTCCCTAGCATGTAATCGGGTATCCTGGGGACTAATTAAGCCACTGCTGCGGAATTGAATTTTGTAAAAGGAATTTGTTTACTCTTTAATTAAAGTTTCAAATACCATGAAGTCTTCAATTCCTCCTGTGTGTAATAAAAGGGTTACTCTGATTATTAAATATGTTAAGAGTCATTCTAATTACCCAAGATTTTATGAGCTAATTTAAAATTTAAGAAAGATTTGATTGTGTTTTCATCTGATCAAAGGATAGAAATCATGACTAATTTTATGTTTAATTGAATGTATAAAATGTGTATATATTTTACATAAACTAGACTACAGTATGTTTTAATCTCTAATTCTATTTAATTTTGTTGACATAAAAAATCCTCATAAATAAATTGATTCATGCCCCCACTCACCATTATGTTATCACTTATCCTTTCGCAGAGATTTTAACTGAATAAAAGATAGTAAGAGGACGGCGCTGCAGCTCAATAGGCTAATCCTCCGCCTTGCGGTGCCGGCACACTGGGTTCTAGTCCCGGTCGGGACACTGGATTCTGTCCCGGTTGCCCCTCTTGCAGGCCAGCTCTCTGCTGTGGCCAGGGAGTGCAGTGGCGGATGGCCCAAGTGCTTGGGCCCTGTACCCCATGGGAGACCAGGAGAAGTACCTGGCTCCTGCCATCGGATCAGCGCGGTGCGCCGGCCGCAGCGTGCTGGCCGCGGCAGCCATTGTAGGGTGAACCAACGGCAAAAGGAAGACCTTTCTTTCTCTTTCACTGTTCACTCTGCCTGTCAAAAAAAAAAAAGTAAGAATAAGATTGACCCATTGAATTGACAGAAAAAGATAAAAAATAATATATAAGTAATTATGTCACATTGCTACTTAGGTACTTATATCATCTTAAGGACTCTACTGTTACTTTTTATTACTCTGGAGTATTTTGAGATTTATAATTGGTTATGAATAGAAAAGACAGGATTTTCTCATGAAGCACAATTTGAAGTTCTCCACCCGGTGGTTGATCTTGAGATTTATATTATGGCTGCCTAAGAAGACAAGAATTTATTGTTTGTTTTGATAGGTGATGATTCTCAGTTCTTAGAACAACCATGCTTAGCAAACAGTGGGCTTTTGTATAAAATGTCAGCTTCCTTAAACTTGAAAGGCTATGTTGGATTTAAGTTCAACATAATGCACTAATATACTGAATATAGTTTGTTAGCATTAAGGAAATAACACCTCAACTTTCTTAAATGTTTTACCTGTTAATATTTTCTGGCCCATTTTTTTTTTTTTTTATGATTTATTATGTCTTTGAAAGAGTTACACAGAGAGGGAAGGAGAGGCAGAGAAAGAGAGAGAGAGGTCTTTCATTCACTGGTTTATTCCCCAGTTGGCTGCAACAGCAGGAGCTGTGATGTTCCAAAGCCAGGAGCTAAGAGCTTCCTCCGGTCTTCCTGTGCAGGTGCAGGGGCCTAAGGACTTGGGCCATCTTCCACTGCTTTCCCAGGTCATAGCAGAGAGCTGGATTGGAAGTGGTGCAGGTGGGACTGCAACTGATGCCCATATGGGATGCCGGCACTGCCAGTGGAGGTTTCACTTGATATGCCACAGCCACAGTGCTGCCCCCCCCATTTTTAAAAAAAAAATACACACATTCTTTTTTTTTTCTTTAAAGATTTATTTATTTTTAGTTGAAAGGCAGAGTTATAGAGAGGCGGGGGGGGAGGTCTTCAATTCACTGGTTCATTCCCCAGATGACCACAATGGCAGGAGCGGCACCGATCCGAAGCTGGGAGCTTCTTCCAGGTCTCCCACGCAGGTGCAGGGACCCGAGAACTTCTGCTGCTTTCCCAGGTCATAGCAGAGAGCTGGATTGGAAGAGGAGCAGCCAGGACTCGAACTGGTGCCCATATAGGATGCCGGCACTGCAGGCGGAGGCTTTAACTGCAATGCCACAGCTATGCCACAGCACTGACCCTCCCCCCAACTATTCTTGATTGTGTCCTAGTGAATGAGTACAATAGCAGAGGCAGCGTGAATAATGTTCACTGCACTGTATCAGAATTTATGAATATATTTTTTCCCCTAAAACTATGGAATGTATATTATAGTAGAAACAATGAAATTTGGATCACTAGTGAAGAAGTTAATTTTGTTTTAGCAATGTTTTTTAAAGTGATTCGTATTATGGTTTGTGTGTTCAGGTGATATGGTCTTTTCCCTAAAGACAACTTTTAAGCATTGAAATTGAATTTTTCAACAGCTTCAGTGAATATAATTGATATATAATAAGTTAAGCGTACTTAAATGTATCATATGATGAATTTTTCACATGTAGACTCCTGTGAAACCATCATCACAATGAACGTGTTCGTCCCTCAAAAATATTTCCCATAAATCTTCATGATTATTATTTCCTCCTTCATCTTTTGCGCCTTTCTTCTATCCATTTGCAGCCACTGATCTGCATTTTTTCAATATGGATTAATTTGATGAAACTAAGTTTTGAATTTGAATTTTTATTTCCTTAGAAACTGGATCAAGATCTTAATGAAGTCAAAGCTCGAGTAGAGGAATTGGACAGAAAATACTATGAAGTAAAAAATAAGAAGGATGAATTGCAAAGTGAAAGAAAGTTAGTATAAACTGAATTTTGCTAGTTACTGGCTGTTATATTGTCTTTTAGTTACAAAAATGAACTGTTCAAGTTTGATTCCAGTGTTCTGTTTTAGGCTCTGTATTGTTAGTGCATCTTCTTATGTGTTTAAAATTAAAGGCCATCCAATTTTTATTGACTAGTTACTTGTGGAGAGAGGAGAATGCAGAACAGCAGGCACTTGCTGCTAAAAGAGAAGATCTTGAAAAGAAGCAACAACTTCTCAGAGCAGCAACAGGAAAGGTGAGAAAGTTTTTGTTTATTTTCAGTTGATAGTGAATCTCTGAGTCAAGTTGTTATGCAAGAACTTCCTAGCTGTAGGTCATTCATTAGTCCCAGAGTCCACATCACCAGTCCTGTACATATGGAATGATAGGGGTTATATAAGCAGCCCTAACAACTTTTTTTAAAGCAGTCTTAACTTCTACTTATGCAATTAATGACTAATGATAGCATTTTTGATTTGTAGATGAGCCCATTTTTAGTGCTGGTATCATCGAAAGGAACCCATAATAAAACTGTTTTCCATATGTAGTTGGCATGTTTCACAGAGGTGATGTGTTTGTTGGAGAGGTTGTTTAATTTCTGGTATTTCTTACCAGTGGGCATACCATTGGTAGTATTTTAATATTTTTCACTTATAACAATTTACAGGCCATTTTAAATGGAATCGACAGCATAAACAAAGTATTAGACCACTTCCGTAGAAAAGGAATAAATCAGCATGTTCAAAATGGCTATCATGGCATTGTGATGAATAACTTTGAGTGTGAACCAGCTTTCTACACATGTGTGGAAGTCACTGCTGGGAACAGGTGAATTTTTTTGCTTGATACTCAGGGTTTTTGAAAAAAGAAATAAGAATAACTTAAACAGCTCTTTATAGTTTCAGAACAGTACATCTTTCCTTGCTTTTTTTTGTGTATCCTTTGTTCCTTGTGTAACTTTTTTTTTTTTTAAAGATTTGTTTATTTATTTGAAAGGCAGAATTATAGACAGAGGCAGCCTGAGCAGGGCTGATCTGAAGCTAGGAGC
Organism: Sylvilagus floridanus; assembly: GCA_949820135.1. Lineage (NCBI taxonomy): Eukaryota > Metazoa > Chordata > Mammalia > Lagomorpha > Leporidae > Sylvilagus > Sylvilagus floridanus. Next base: position 61,999,261 of record OX463235.1, read on the forward strand.
CTGGAGCATCTTCCAGGTCTCCCATGCAGGTGCAGGGGTCCAAGGACTTGGGCCATCTTTTGCTGCTTCCCCAGGTGTGTTAGCTGGGAGCTGGACTGGAAGTGGAGCAGCTGGTACTGGAACCAGTGCCCATATGGGATGCTGGCACTGCAGGCAGCGGCTTTACCCATGATGTTGCAATGCCAGCCACCCCCCACCATGTAACTCAAAGAAGCAAATGCTGGCCGGCGCAGCAGCTCAATAGGCTAATCCTTCGCCTCCGGCAACGGCACACCAGGTTCTAGTCCTGGTCAGGGCACCGGATTCTGTCCCAGTTACTCCTATTCCAGTCCAGCTCTCTGCTGTGGCCCAGGAGTGCAGTGGAGGATGGCCCAAGTCGTTGGGCCCTGCACCTGCATGGGAGACCAGGAGGAAGCACCTGGCTCGTGGTTTTGGATCCGCGCAGCGCGCTGTCTGCGGCAGCCATTGGAGGGTGAACCAACAGCAAAAGGAAGACCTTTCTCTCTGTCTCTCTCTCTCTCTCTCTCACTGTCCACTCTGCCTGTCAAAAAATAAAAAATAAAAAAATAAAACACTCTGTAGTCTATAGTAAAGATGTGTCTTACTCTGTTTATTTGTAGGTTGTTTTATCACATTGTTGATTCAGATGAAGTCAGCACGAAGATTTTAATGGAGTTTAATAAAATGAATCTTCCTGGAGAGGTTACTTTTCTGCCTCTTAACAAGTTAGATGTTAGAGATACTGCTTATCCTGAAACCAATGTGAGTCAATTTGTGTTAAGATCTACATTTCATTAAGTAGCTGTTTGTCATATAGTCTGTTTAACACGTATTAGTGCCCAGGTGGTATACATTGGAATTCACTGACTGATGAAATAAACATGCCTTTCTGCCCTTGAAGTTAGTGCTAGGTGGAATTGAAAAAGGAGACAAGGTCACAGCCAATACCTAAAACAAATCTCAAATCTGTAAAGTGTTAAAATGCATAAATATAGGATACTTTGTAACATAACCAGGGGTGACAAAGTTAAGGTTAGGAAGTTTTAAAATTCCCTGAGGAGCTGTCATTTGAAGTATTTTTCATGTTTTTTGGGTAGGCTTTTAAAATTTTTAAATCTTAGATTAACATGAAATAACATGTACTGAATATACTTCTAAAATAGCTTATAAATAAAAGTGGTTAGCAAGATTATAGACTCTGAAAGCATATTGCTTTTGGTATTAGCCGGTGCATTTTATATGGATTAAAATATTCTTTGGGCATTTTTCATTCTTCAGATGCTATTATTGAAAAATGTAATTGCTTTGAGATATCTGACTTCATAATGGTGGTAGTAATTTCATCTTCTTAAGGCTGAAACCCTGTGGGAATGATCTGCAATTTAACTGGAACATTGAGAAGCTTACAAGCTATATAGAGTACAATTTTTTTGGCTTTCAAATCTGTAAATTATATTTGAAATGTTGGGAAGGAAAATTGTTTCACAAACATGATAGTGCCATTGAAGCAAGTCACATAAGAACTAAGAATGCCTGTATTGTGGTTCCATTTACACTACAAAAACAAAAATGGAAGTGATTAAAACAAAGGCACTGCCTGTGGCAGGTAATCTCTGTGATTGCAAAAGGGACACACTCATGGCGTCTGTGGTGTCCTCAGTGCTCAGTTTATTGTGCTGTGTGGTGGTTGTGTTGATGTTCTTTATTAGTTTACAGTTAACATTTATTGCATATATGTATTTCACAATTTTACGATTATCAGAAATCCTGTGCTGATTGTTAGAAGAGTAGGAACAATGAAAATAAATTTATCTGAAAGAATATTTTCTGAATATCTATTTCAGGTATAATATATAAAATTAAAATATTTTGAAGAAGTACTGTTAGGTTACATTTCATCCTTCTATGTGAAAGATAGTACCTTAAGTGTTTTGCATATTAAAAAAATACTTAAGGCCACCATTGTGGCACAGCAGATTAAGCTGCCACCTGCAACAGTGACATCCTATTTGAGTGCTATTTCTAGTCCCCACTGCTCAGCTTCCAATCCACCTCCCTGCTATTGTACCTTGGAAAACAGCAGAACATGGCTCAAATCCTTGGACCCCTGCCAACCACCTGGGAGATCCAGATGAAGTTCTAGGATCCTAATTTTGGTCTGGCCAGCCCTGGACATTGCAACCATTTAGGGAGTGAACCAGCAGATGGAAGGTCTCTCCCCTTCTCTGTAACTCTGCCTGTCAAATAAATAAATAATATTCATATACATACACACATACACACACACACATACATACTTAGGAGAGGCAGAAAGAGACAGAGTGTTCCCATCCACTGGTTCACTCACCAGATGCCCACAGTGTCTTAGCCTGAGCCAGGGCCTTGAGCTGGGAGCTAAATCCAGGTCTCCTGCGTGAGTGGCAAGAACCTAATTACTCAAGCCATCACCTGCTGCTTTCTGAGGTCTACATTAACAGGAAGCTGGAGTTAGGAGCCAGAGCTGGGAATCGAACTCAGGTAGTTCAGTATGGGATGTGGTTGTCCTAACTTCTAGGCCAACGCTTTGTCCCCTGCATACATAAACTTACGTAGCCTTCACAACTTTATATGAAAGGTACTATTATTGGCATAGTTTTGTGATGAAGGAACATTGAAAATTGAGCAACTTTTCTGGAGCACATATGTGTCATGGAACCAGGATTTGGATTTGGGCAGTCTGGCTTCCTTGCCACTATGCTGTTTAGCACTGGACTGTACTATTGAAAATTTTGGAGTACATGAGCAAAATTTTCAGGATATTTCAGTAGAAAGATTGTCCTAACTTCTTCAGTATGAAAACCAGTAGTTCTGAAATGCAGATGCATTTTTGTTTGTTTTTCGTAAAGATAAGACTCATAATTCTCTGAACAGTTTCTAATTAACTATGTTGTGATTGCCTTTGCTGCAAAATATTCATTTTTAGGATGCTATTCCTATGATCAGTAAACTGAGGTACAATCCCAGATTTGATAAGGCTTTCAAACATGTGTTTGGAAAGACTCTCATTTGTCGGAGCATGGAAGTTTCAACCCAGCTAGCCCGTGCTTTCACTATGGACTGCATAACTTTGGAAGGTTTGTGATACTAATTCTTATATTTGGACAGATAAATTCTAATGAATCATTTAACACAGCATTAAGTTGTGTAGGAATACATTACTTGAGTTGTATACATACCTGATGAGTTTATCTTACATAGTAATTCAGAATCATAGTCTTTTAAGAGTATTTGAAAATTCGTATCCAGTTTACTTCACCAGAATAGTGGATTGGATCCAGAAAAGCTGGATTGGAAGAGGAGCAGCCAAGACACGAACTGGCGCCCAAATGGGAAGCCAGTGCGGCAGGTGGAGGCTTAGCCAACTACACCGCAGCGCTGGCCCCCTCAAAATTTTTAAATGCATAAAATAAAATGCTTTAGGTCACAAAGGAAACTATATTGCTGTAGTTACCACAGAGTTTCTTAATTATGGAATAGCGACTTTAATTTAATCAAAACAAATATTTAGCAGCGAGTGTAGCAAATTGCCATAATTTTGAAATACTGATACATGTAAATAATCTCTTATGATCTGTGACAAATATGATGTGATAAAAATCGTTGTAAATTCTCTTGGTAACAATTCAAAGGTAATAATAATACTACTGTGGTTCTTATGAAGGAAATGCTAAATTTCATTTTGAGATTATTAAAAATAAAGATGTAAATTTTTTCTCATCAAAGTCATAGATGTGAATTTCATCTGTAGAATTCAGGTTAAGAAGCCCTGGTATTATAGGTTCACCTGCTCTTATTTTTGTTTTTTTTTCTTGTTTTTAATTTATTTATCGAAGGCGGAAGGTAACCTTCCCTCTACGCTGTATACATTTACATGTTGTTGAACCATCTGAGAATAAATTGTAAGCATCAAGACCTTTTATCTTTAAAGCGTAAACATGATCTCCTTAGGAATAAAGATATTCCTCTATGTAGTCATAATATCATTATTATACCCAAGAAATTGAACATTAATATCTAATAGTGTCTACATTCAGATTTTCTCAATAGTGCTAAAATTTTCTTATCCAACACCCAATCAGTGATGTATATAGTGTCTTCTATTTAGACCCTTTAATTATATAATTATATGGGTACTTTAAAAAGTTCATGAGAAAATTAAATTAAAAGAATTTTTTTGTTCAGCCGGCGCTGTAGCTCACTAGTGTAATCCTCCGCCTGCGGTTCCGGCACCCTGAGTTCTAGTCCCGGTTGGGGCGCTGGATTCTGTCCCGGTTGCTCCTCTTCCAGTCCAGCTCTCTGCTGTGGCCCGGGAGGGCAGTGGAGGATGGCTCAAGTGCTTGGGCCCTGCACCCGCATGGGAGACCAGGAGGAAGCACCTGGCTCCTGGCTTCGGATTGGCACACTGTAGCAGCCATTGGGGGGTGAACCAATGGAAAAGGAAGACCTTTCTCTCTGTCTCTCTCTCTCTCTCTCTCTCACTGTCCAACTCTTCCTGTCAAAGAAAAAGAAAAAAGAAAAAAGTTTTTGTTCTAGAAAATTTTGAAATCCATGCAACTTTTTCATGTAAGTATTTTTCATGAACTTTTGGAGGACCTCATGTATAGGACCATAACACCTCTCTTTCCTTCTTATGCTCTTCCCATAAAATGCCCGGTTTCCTGGATTTGTCTTGTAACTTCAGCATTGCTAGGGTCAGGTTAAATATTCTTGGCATGAGTATTATATAAGTGATGTGTACCTCATCAAATCATGATGTCTGCTACTGTTATATTATTAGCAGATATTTCAGTATAAAGATGATTTCCCCTTTGCTATTAAGTGGTATATGAGATTATCCCTTTAGGCCATGTTGAATCAGGGGCCTGTATTACCCAGCATGTGAAGCTGCCATGGATACACCATTATCCCATATTGGAGTGCTGGTTTGTGTTCTGGTACAAGGCTTCTGACTCAACTTTCTGCTAACATTCCTAGAAGGCAGCAGAAGATGGCCCAAGTCCTTGGGCCCTTGCTACCCATGTGAGAGACAAGGATTGGGTTCCTGGCTTCCAGTGTTAGCTAGACCTTGCTGTTGTGGCCATTTGGGGGAATGAACCAGCAAGTAGAGGATCTCACCCCCTTTTTCTGTCACTCTGCCTTTCAAATACTTTTTTTTTGAAAGTGTGTCTTTTGGTAACCCAGAGACTGTTTAAAATTCTATTTATTTGAGAGAAAAGAAAGTCCTAACCCTTGGTTCATTCCTCAAATGCCTGCAGTGGCCCCAGGCTGGGCCATGGACTTAAGCCAGGAGCCTGAAATTCAATCCAGGTGACAGGAACCAAAACACCACTGCTTCCTCCCAGGATCTGCATTAGTGGAAATCTGGAGTCGGGGCTGGAATTGGATATCAAAAACCTATGCACTCCAATCTGCAGATTAACACCTGCCTCCCAGTGCCTGTTTTTTACCAACAGTTTTAAATGTCCTTTATTGACCTTTGCCTGGATCATCAATTACCCTAGGGGTTTCTAAGATGAGTATTCTGTCATCGCCTTGACATTTATTAATTTTTATTCATCAGTAGAGAATAGACTTTTCATTTTTGTGTCCCTATGATTCATGGATTCATGTTTATTAAATGTGTTAGTACATTGCCATTACTTTTATACTCAGTATTCCCCAAATACTGCCAGTAGGAATTCAAGCTACTGACTTGTCCTTATTAATCTTAAACGCATGCTTTCTGGCCAATGTTTGGGCTATTCTGAAAGGTACATTTTTTTTTAATACTTAAAATTTCAGCATTGGAAAGGAAAATTTCTTCAGAGCAACTTGAATTCTTTTCCTTTTAAATTTTATGATGTTGTAACTAAGCCTTCAAATGAGTTTTTTTGGTGATATATCACCTTCTCATTGAATAAAGAAACAGAGAGTTACTGTTTTTCCTACATGTTGTTTATAGGTGACCAAGTCAGTCATCGGGGTGCTCTCACTGGAGGTTATTATGACACAAGAAAGTCTCGACTTGAGTTACAGAAAGATGTTAGAAAAGCAGAAGAGGAGCTAGGTGAGCTTGAAGCAAAGCTCAATGAGAACCTGCGCAGAAATATTGAAAATATCTTTTTGTTTTGTGCTTGATGGTTGCTGTGGAGAAAGAACATTTTGGTTGCAGTATATAATCTTTTGCTTATTTACAGTGGGAGAAATTTAATATATTTCACTTTGGCCTTTATTTAATAGGATTGCTTATGTTTGTTTATTTAACTTCTGAAGAGTAAGGGGAAAAAACTAAGAATTCTTAATGTTGATCCTTTACTTAACTGTTAAATAGCTAATACCATTGCATCTTCTTTAGGGAGAAAAGAGCCTAACAGATCTCAGAATTTAAGGTTATCAGACAGAGAACAGAAACTGAGAGGCCTGATCAATGAATTGTAGAAGGGAAAATTGAGTAGTGTTTTAAGGAGGAGGGTGAAAGAAGTCAGTAATGCCTCGTGTTGCATAGAAGTCAGGTATACTAGAATTGAAAAGTGTCCTTTACAACTGAAACATGTCCATGTATCCTTAGATGACTCAGTGCAGATTTAGTGTTAACAGAGAAAATGACTGTCAGATACCCAACTCTGAATAACTGTAGTTAAAATTTGTTTTCTTTCAGGTAAAAATGATGTTACATGAAGAGTGGCTTGTTCAGCTCACAACTGACACAGTTGTACAGTTGTGAGCAGAAAAAGAAATATTTGAAAGGCAGAGTGGTAAAAAAGAAAGATTTCATCTGCTGGATCACTGCCCAAATGCTCATCAGAACATCAGGGGCTGAGCCGGGTTGGAGCCAAGAGCTCAAAACTGCATCTGGGTCTCTCTTGTGGGTGGCAGATACCCAACAACTTGAGCCATCTGCTTCCTTCCTAAGCACATTAACAAGAAGCTGGATCTGAAGACTTAGGAGCTGGGATTTGAGCCAGCAGTCCAGTGTGGGATGTAGGTTTTCCAAGCAGTGTCTTAACCTACTGCACTGTGATGACTTGCCTCTACATTTTCTTAAAATCACAAGGTGCTTTGGTATCAGATAGAAGTACTTTATGTTTGCTTATCATTTTGTCAGACAGTATTACAAATACAGACTCCTGAGCATTGAGAATAAAGTTAATTTTTACTGCTTCAAGGACATTATTAAGTGAAACACAACTTTTTAAAACTGTTAAGTTTATGGCTTCTGTGCTATCAGTGCAAGTAATGACATAGGAAAAAAATATTAGCATCTTGGCTTTGACTTTTACATGGCTCCTCATATCATTCTGAGAGAGCTCCTGAATTTGGCAAGAACATGAGAAAAGAGATGGGTGTTGTGGTGCAGTGAATTAAGCTGATGCTTAGAATGCCTGCATCTCATGTTAATAGTGCCTGTTCAAGTCCAGGCTCATCTGCTTCTGATCCTAACACCCTGCTGATGTGCTTGAGAGGGAGGCAGATGATGTTCCAAGTGGTTGGGTCCCTGCCACTTAGATGGGAAACCCAGATAGTACTGGTTCCTACTCAGGCCTGAACTAACTGGTTATTGCAGCTATTTAGGGAGTGGATCAGCAGATGGAAGATCTCATTTTTACTTGCTCTTTCTGTCATTCTGCCTTTCAAATAATTTTTTAGTATGAAGAAATATAAGAAAAAGGAAGACTGCATTTGATAATTCAGCTAAACTGAATTATTATTTCACGTTGGGCAAAGCCTGCATAACTCCTTGAAGTAGTGATTTTATCATACTACATTACATATTAAATATTTGTTGGGTTAAAAGGTATTTTAAAATATATGATACTGTTAGGTTTCACTGAGCTTCCTTTAGGAATTTTCAAGAATGTGTGTGTGTATGTGTGTGTAGTTGCAAAAGAAATAGTATATATGTTATTTTGAGAGTGAAGTGACAGGCTAAAATGTTTTATAGTTGGATGCATTTAATAATTAGCATTTTTATGGTCTGTGAGTTTGAGGAAATAACCATTATCTAGTGTTAAAGAAAAGGGGGAGGGATAAATGTTTACATGGTATTGTGTTTTTAAGAACTAATGAGAATTTAGTACTTACTGATGTATTTATAATCTGGAGAGAATTTTCCTTAGCCTTGTATATGGATTAATAATGAAATTGATCAGTTGATGAACCAAATGCAGCAGATAGAGACCCAGCAAAGGAAATTTAAAGCATCCAGAGATAGCATATTATCAGAAATGAAGATGCTAAAAGAGAAGAGGCAGCAGTCAGAGAAAACTTTTATGCCTAAGGTTCGTAAGTATGCCTTTTGTTAGAGATTTGGGTGGGTCATATATTATATAGGTTATCCTTGAATTTATTTTTTTCATTTTTGAGTTGACCCATTTGTCTGAATCTCTTCATCTATTCTGTACTAACATTGGACACCCAGAGTCTTCTATTAGAGGCTGCATTTAAATTTTCTGTCTTCATTGGATGGATAGGGAGTTTGAGCTGTGGCATAATAGTACTGTCTGATTGTCAGTATTTAATTTGTCAGTAACCACTTTTGCCCAGAAGTACTAAGGAGTTATTTGAATTCATTTGATTATATTTTGTAAAAAATATTAAAATGAATAGAAAGCAAACTCTTACTACAGGTGATACTGTATATATATATTATACTTTATGTGTATTATTATTTCACGAAAACTATTTGTACACCAATAATAAAGAGGTAAATAAAGAAGTGCCACAATAGTACCATCCCAACATTAACTGGCAACTTTTTGTTGTTATGAATATGGATGAAAAGTTTTATGTAATGTAACCATGGAACATGGTCTGTTTTATGGTGCTTCTCCCACTACCATCCTGTAGTTTTGGAATCCTATTTTTCCTTCTTTTTTTTCCTTTTTAAATTTTTTTTTTTTTTTTTTTTTTTTTAATTTGAGAAGTGAGTTACTGATGGAGATAAAGACAGAGAGAAAGGTCTTCCATCTGTTGGTTCACTCCCCAAATGGTCATAACAGCCGGAGCTGAGCTGATTAGAAATCAGGAGCCAGGAGCCTCCTCCAGGCTTTCCCTGCTGGTTCAGATGCCCAAACACTTGGGCCATCTTCCCACTGTTGTCCCTGGCCATTAGCAGAGAGCTGAATTGGAAGAGGAGCAGCCGGGACTAGAACCAGTGCTGATAATGGGATGCCGATACTGCAGCCGGAGGATTTAACCCACTGCGCCACAGCATCGGCCCCCATATTTTTCTTGTTACATAGTCTTAATTTCAATTTAGTGGGTGAGATAATCTTCAACATATAATGAAGTTGCTTCCCAGTAAACCCATCATAAATTGAAAATAAGGTGAGAAAAATATGGACTTAATACTAACTTAATGAACACCATAGCAACACTTAATATTGAGTTAATTTGATGTGATTACTTTAATATCAAATACATTCAAGTTGTTAGCTTATCAGTATTATAGTGCTATGGTAATAGAGTGACTAATACTCTTATTAATTGGATTGTCTCATACAGCAACGTAGCTTACAAAGTTTGGAGGCAAGTTTGCATGCAATGGAGTCCACCAGAGAATCATTGAAAGCAGAACTGGGAACTGATTTGCTTTCTCAGCTTAGTCTGGAAGATCAGAAGAGAGTAGATGCGCTGAATGATGAAATTCGTCAACTGCAGCAGGCAAGTATACTTACAGAAAAAAATTCAGTTCTAATTTGTTATGAAAAATGTCTTTCTTGCTAAATAGAGGAATGTGAAAAGAATATTGAAAAAATATATAAAAATGAGACTTGGACTCCTCATACCTGTAACAGTAAATAAGGCTTTAAGAATTTTTTTCTGCACTGTCAATATATGTTAGGATTATACAGGAAATCTTCATTTTCTTCCATCTTACGTGCATTTATCATTAAGGTTGAACTTGTTAGGTAAAACCACAGACAAGTATGTTGATTTCATCATTCTCTACATATTTAATAGTTTTGATTAAGCATTTTAATAACTTTTTTTAAAGATTTATTTATTTTAAAGAATTACAGAGAGGGAGGTCTTCCATTTATTGGTTCACTCCCCAAATGGCTGCAACAGCTGGAGCTGAGCCAATCAGGAGTCAGGAGCTTCCTGTGGTCTCTTATCTGGGTGCAGGGGCCTAGGGACTTGGACCATCCTTCGCTGCTTTCCCAGGCACATTTGCAGGGACCTGGATCTGCAGTGGAGCAGCCAGGACTTGAACTGGCACCTATATGGGATGCTTGTGCTGCAGACTAGGACTTTAATGTGCTTCACCACAGCTCCAGCTCCATAACATTTGATTTTTCTAGATATGAACAACATTGAGTCCAAAAATAGAGGAAGAAGGAAAAGAAAACCATTTTCTGTGCATACTTCACAAAAAGAATCAGGCACAAAAATTTGAAAATCTGAATAGATAAGAGAAAATATGGAGCTTTTTTGGGAGGGAATACAATACAAAACCCATTTCAGTACTTTTGAGAACAAGTAATCGAAAAGACAATAGACTAACAGCATTTCTGTGTGTGAAATGTGCATGCTTATTTAGACAACTAATTTCCCTTTCTAACTTCTAGGAAAATAGGCAGTTGCTAAATGAAAGAATTAAGTTAGAAGGTATTATTACTCGAGTAGAGACGTACCTCAATGAGAATCTGAGAAAACGCTTGGACCAAGTAGAACAGGTACGCTGCTCCTTTTCAGGGGTTCCCGGATGACCATGACCTGTTTGAAAGTGGTTATAGGAGAGACTGAAAGCATAGGCTCTGGGGACAGAAACAAATGACTGACTGACCTAGGGGGCCTATGTTGGAGTTCTAGCACTGCCACCTAGTGTGCAGTTTTGGGCGATTCTCATTTATTATTTCTAAGCCAGTGTTTCTTACGTAAAGTCAGCATTAGTGTTAGTACCTATTTTGCATGGTTACTATCATGGCACATTCTAAGTGCTCAGTAAATGCTAATTAATAATATTTTCTCAGTAGTACTCAGATGCGGAGAAATTTTCTAGTATTAATCTCCCTACTCCCACTGTGTTCATGTATTTTTGATTTTGTTAGAAGTTAACAAAATTTGTATTACTTGATTTAATGCTCATGCTCATAGGTCCTTTTGTGTTTAGGAACTTAATGAACTGAGAGAGACAGAAGGGGGTACTGTCCTCACGGCCACAACATCAGAACTTGAAGCCATCAATAAAAGAGTAAAAGATACTATGGCACGATCAGAAGGTGAATTTTTATGTAGTAAAAATGTTTTTGATTATTTACAGTTAGCTTTATTTGTTTTATGAGATTGTTTTACTACAAAATGAAATACCTTAAAAGGCAAAAAACATGTGCTAATGAGTTTTTGTGTCTTCTGTTATTTGTAAACAATTTATGGTGAGTGGTGTTTAGGTTGATTATAAATAGTAACAAATAGTTACTTGTTTTATTGAGGTGTTTGTGACATTTTTATTAGAAACTATAAAGTAAAATATTATGGATAAAAGATAAAAAGTACCTTCATTAAGGTTCTTGTCACTTAGTTGCTAAGAAAATTAGTTTCTTAGCTTTTTATATAAACATAGTATTAAATAATAAAAACTATATTGGAGTGACCGATTTACAAGCACAATTTTGTCCTAAGTAGTTTATGTATTTTCACAGCAAAATTTAAACAAACACTGGAAAAAAACCTAACATCTATTTAGTTTGGTAAATTTGACCATTAAAATAAAATCTTTGCTCAAATAACATTTGGGCTTTAAAACAGATTTTATAGCCTAATTTTGTTTTTCCCTCACCTTAGATTTGGACAATTCCATTGATAAAACAGAAGCTGGAATTAAGGAGCTTCAGAAGAGTATGGAGCGCTGGAAAAATATGGAAAAAGAACACATGGATGCTATAAATCATGACACTAAAGAACTGGAAAAGATGACAAATCGACAGGGCATGCTACTGAAGAAGAAAGAAGAGTGTATGAAGAAAATTCGAGAACTTGGATCATTACCCCAGGAAGCATTTGAAAAATACCAGACACTGAGCCTCAAACAGGTAAATCTTACTGGCTTTAAATTTGAAGTCTCAATTGCAAATCTCCCTGTATGTGAGTTTATTTATACCTTTTTTTTCCTCCTTATAGTTGTTTCGAAAACTTGAACAGTGCAACACAGAATTAAAGAAGTACAGCCATGTTAACAAAAAAGCTTTGGATCAGTTTGTAAACTTTTCTGAGCAGAAAGAAAAGTTAATAAAGCGACAAGAAGAGTTGGATAGGGGGTACAAATCAATCATGGAACTGATGAATGTGCTTGAACTTCGAAAATACGAAGCTATTCAGTTAACTTTCAAGCAGGTATGTTTCTACTTACAGTTAAAATGCACAGGCACACAGAGCAAAGATTCAGTTGTTACTCAATTTGTAAAGCTTCCCACCCATTGACACGGAGAATAGATCCAACTTAGGCTCTTGAAAGGATCCAATATTTCATTTCTGTTTTTAAGATTAAAAAACACTTCTGATTGCTTTAAAATAATTGTTTTAAGCAAAATTTATATTTCAGCTGACAGGTTCTTTTTTGTTTTGTTTTGTTTTTAAGGTATCCAAGAACTTCAGTGAAGTATTCCAGAAATTAGTGCCTGGAGGCAAAGCTACTTTGGTGATGAAGAAAGGAGACGTGGAAGGCAGTCAGTCTCAGGATGAAGGAGAAGGGAGTGGTGAAAGTGAGAGGGGTTCTGGGTCACAAAGCAGTGTCCCCTCAGTTGATCAGTTCACTGGTGTTGGAATCAGGGTAAAGTACCTTTACTTTCTGTTTTCTTTAGAATATCACCATGGCAGAATTCGGTGGATCTTTTGCAAATCTAAATTGGCACACTGTAGGCGACTTAAGAGATACTAGTGGTTTTTTTCTCTAAGATACAAACGCATAACGTGTTTTTTTAGGTGTCATTTACAGGAAAACAAGGTGAAATGAGGGAAATGCAGCAGCTCTCAGGTGGACAGAAATCCCTGGTGGCCCTTGCTCTGATTTTTGCCATTCAGAAGTGTGACCCAGCTCCTTTTTACTTGTTCGATGAGATCGACCAGGCTCTGGATGCTCAGCACAGAAAGGCTGTGTCAGGTACAATTCAGGTTTTGTAGTTAGTCCTGCGAAGATGATAGTTCACCTCCTTTGTAGTGATTTCTTGTTGCCTGGGAATATCGTGAGCAAATAATTTCTCTTTTAGCAGTATTTAATAGTATTTGTTAAATAGTTTAACAAAGTTTAGTTTTGTATGAGAAATAGATGTAATTCTGTTTTTTTTTTTAAAGATTTATTTATTTATTTGAAAGAGTTACACAGAGAGTGAGAGAGGTCTTCCATTTAATGGTTCACTCCCCAGTTGGTCCCAACGGCCAGAGCTGTGCTGATCCGGAGCCAGGAGCTTCTTCCGGCTCTCTCACGTGGGCGCAGGGGCCCAAGGGCTTGGGCCGTTTTCTACTGCTTTCCCAGGTCATAGCAGAGAGCTGGGTTGGAAGTGGAGCAGCAGGTCTCCAACCAGTGCCCATATGGGATGCCAGCGCTTTAGGCCAGGGTGTTAACCTGCTGCGCCACAGCGCTGGCCCCGATGTAATTCTTTAAATCAGTAAAAACTGGGGCCGGTGCTGTGGTGTAGTGCGGTGCTGTGGTGTAGTGCGGTGCTGTGGTGTAGTGCGTAGGGCCACCGCCTGGAGTGAAGGCATCCCATATGGGTGCCGGTTTGAGTCCCGGTTGTTCCACTTCTGATCCAGCTCTCTGCTATTGCCTGGGAAAGCAGTAGAGGATGGCCTAGGTCCTTGGGCCCCTGTACCTGTGTGGGAGACCCAGAGGAAGCTCCTGGCTCCTGGCTTCAGATCGGTGCAGCTGTGGCCATTGCAGCCAATTGGGGAGTGAACCGTTGGATGGAAGATCGATCTCTCTCTCTCTCTCTCTCTGCCTCTCCTTCCCTCTCTGTGTAACTCTTTCAAATAAATAAATAAATATTTTAAAAGATCTTTTAAATCAGTAAAAACCCTGCTCCAGTTAAATTTATGTACAAAAGTCACTTTTTCAAAAATTTGATTTTTGTTTATTTCTTGAGAGAGAGAGAGAGAGGACTCTGTTGGTGGGTTCCCATATGCCCACAATGACCAGGGCTGGATCTGGGCCAGAACCAGGAATGGGAATGCAGTCCAGGTCTCCTACATGGGTGGCAAGAACCCAGTTAGTTCAGCCATCACCACTGCTTCCCAGGTGGGAAGCTGGAGTTAGAAGCCAGAGCTGGGAATCAGACCTAGGCACTCTGATGGGAGACCCAGGACGTAAGTGCTAGGCTAAATGCCCACTACCCACCCAAGAGTCTGTTTTTCTTGATGTTAGAATAGTACAAAAATAGTGTTGATTCTGTATAGAATCAGTAAGTTCCAAAAGTCTTTGATTAAGTGGGTAGCATAGGGAAGATTGTTTTTTCTTCATTGTGTGAGGAGACTTAACATTGCTGTGGTATCTCCAATGCTGTTAAAAGTTTCTTCTTTATATTAAATAAAACTTTATATTCTATAACTTTAAGATGGTGGAGTTAAAAGATTTCTATATAACTTAAGAAGGCAGGTTGGTGGTTTTTATACATGAGTATTTGAAAAATAAATGGCAAGCTATTAAAAACAGTTTTGAATTCTAGGTAAAAGTAAAAATAGATGCTTTTTAAATGTTTAGCCTTGTCCCCAAAAAGGAACTTAATAAATTATTCCTTTTCACAGATATGATTATGGAACTTGCTGTACATGCTCAATTTATTACAACTACTTTTAGGCCTGAACTGCTTGAATCAGCTGACAAATTCTATGGTGTAAAGTTCAGAAATAAGGTAAGTTTATTTTACATGGAATTTAAGTTTGTATTTATTATGATTGTTGAATTTTGGCTTTATGTTATTTAAACACTGAAAGAGGACTTGGAAAGTCATTGGTTATCTGAATCTTTCTTTATGAAGAGAAAACCTACTTCATATACCTATGAATTTACCTATTTTTTTTGTAGTATTCCTTGCATTGATTTTTATTTTCAGTGATATTAAGAGATTGTATCTTTATGATCTAGCCAGTATTTCTTTAATGAATAGTTTAACAATTGAATACATTTGTTTTAATTTGATTAGACTTGGTGTCTTCCAGCACAGGTTCTTTGATGAAATAGCAAAGTAATATAAACTGAACAAAAATGTATAAGTATTTAACTATTTCTTCAGAGCATTAAAATGCAAAACAGTTTTTAAATTAAAAAAAAATTTTTAAAGATTTATTTATTTATTTGAAAGGCAGAGTTACAGAGAACCAGAGGCAGAGAGAGAAGAAGTCTTCCATCTACTGGTTCACTTCCCAAATGACCGCAACAGCCAGAGTTGGGCTGATCCAAAGCCAGGAGCTAGAAGCCTCCTCTGGATCTCCCATGTGGGTGCAGGGGCTCAAGCACTTGGGCCATCTTCTGCTTTTCCAGGCCAAAGCAGAGAGATAAATCGGAAGTGAAGCAGCTGGGACTCGAACCGGTGCCCATATGTGATGCCAGCACTTCAGGCAGTGGCTTTACCCACTGTGCCATAGCGCTGGCCTCTAAAAAGAATGTTTTTAATTTGAGAGAGACAAAGCCCCCATCTACTGGTTCAGCTCCCAAATGCCTGCATCGGTGGGGTCTAGGAGCTGGGAACTCAATCCAGGTCTTCCACGTGGGTGGCAGGAATCCAGTTACCATTGCTTCCCATGGTTTGCACTGCAAAGAGGCTTGAGTCAGAAGCCAGAGAGGGTATCCTGCCCAGGTATTCTACTATAGGACACAGATTTCTTAATACTAGGCCAAATGCCCGTCTTCGGTGTTTTTTAGACACATACCTTGATCAGTCACCATTGATCAAGGGTTATTTTTCTCTCAGTATTTCAGAATCATTTGACTTGATGTGTAAAATTTATAGATATTAAGATTTATATTTTAAATACTAACCCTGTACAGTGTAACTGATATGTTTATTTAAAATTGAACAGATTTTTTTTCAACTTTCATTCTTTCAGGTTAGTCATATTGATGTGATCACAGCAGAGATGGCCAAAGACTTTGTAGAAGATGATACCACGCATGGTTAATTGGAAAATATTGTCTCCCTTTTGAAAGTTGTGTATAGTGATATGATTCTTCTACCAAGGAACTGTAAATTTAAACTAAATATTTGGTCATTATTAATAATTTTCAGGCTTAGAGCATACATAGTCGTTTTATATTTCTGTCTGTGTATTTTATAAGATACTCTGTAATGTTACATTTCTACTTATAGTTTAAGAATTTTATTTGCCACACACCTTTTTGTAAAGTGTCCTGCTCCTATTTTAAATCTTTTGAAACATGCTAAATATTCTTTCCTAATTAAATTGTCAACTTTACTGCCTCTTTTTTATAGCTTCAAATAAATGATTTTATGACTAATTTAGTGTTTTATGTGACTTTTCATTAATTGTTATACTGACTAGAAACTGATTTTCTTTTTTTTATAAGGATTTTGTTTATTTGAGAGGTAGAGTTACAGAGGAAAAGAGAGACAGAGAGGTCTTCCATCCACTGGTTCATTCCCCAAAATGACTGCAATGACTGGAGCTGGGCCAATCGAAGCCAGGAGCCAAGAGCTTCTTGTGGGTCTCCGCACAGCTGCAGGGGCCCAAGCACTTGGGCCATCCTCTGCTGCTTCCTCAGGCCATTCAGAGAGCTGGATCAGAAGAGGAGCAGCCAGGACTTGAACTGGCACCATATAGGATGCCAGTGCCACAAGTGGAGGCTTAGCCTACTACACCACAGTGCCAGCCCCCAGATTTTTTTTTAAATACTTTTTATTTTACCTAAGAAAGTGTTACTTTCACATAAAAAAATATTTAAAAACACAGTTCTGTATTTTGATTGTTAGATCAGTGATTGTCAAATCCTGTCTGCCTGCTTGAATCTGGGAAACTTCAAAAAAGGTGCTGCTGAGGTCTTGCCCAGGCCAGTTGAATCAAGATCCTAGGGGATGGGGTTCTACTCATCGCTATTTCTAAAGTTTCCCGAGGTGACGCTCACTTTCACCGAGGATTAGAGTCCCTGGTGTAACTCAAGGTAACGATCCTTTAAAATTATTTTCTTTAAAGTTTTTTTATTTGAAAGATAAGAGTTACAGAGAGATAGAGACAGATGGCTGCAAAAGCCGGAGCTGTGCCGATCTGGAGCCAGGAGCTTCTTCCAGGTCTCCCACATGGGTGCAGGGGCCCAAGCGCGTGGGTCATCTTCCACTGCTTTCCCAGCCACAGCAGAGAGCTGGATTGGAGGTGGAGCAGCTGGGACTCAAACCGATGCCCATATTAGATGCTGATGCTGCGGAACAGGGCTTTCACCTGCTGTGCCACAGTGTTGTCCCCTAAAATTTATTTTCAATTTAGGATGGCAATTTTACATTCGAGTTTGTGTGTTTGAGAGGTTAGTTTCAAGTGACTGAGAACATTAAAGCCATCTCATTGCATGCATCCTATAATTTCCTTGTTTTCTTGGATAAATAGTTTCAGAAGGCTTTGAAATAGTGGGTTCCCTCTCCCCAGTCCTGTTGAAGTCTGGGACTTTTTATTGTGTTTTTAAAAATGGCTTTCTTGAAAGATAATTCATACCATAAAATTCACTAACATGCACTTTTGTGCATTCCAGTGTTAGTATATTCACAGAATTGGGTGGCCATTTCTAGTCTATTTAGAACATTTTCATTATCCCCACAGAAATCCTGTACTTGGTAGCAGCCACTCCGCAATTCCCCTTTGTGCAGCCCACAACTACAAACCTATTTTCCATCATTATTAGATTGGCCTTTTGTGGATATCACATACATGAAACCATGCAGTAGGTGCACTGGCTATTTTCACTTAGCTTAGTGTTTTTTATTTCGTTTATATTGTTGTATGTGCAGTAGTTCTAATTTTGCTAAATCGTATCTCATTATATGGATATATACCATGCAGTTATTTTATCTGTTCATCACTCAGATCTTTTGATTGTTCCCACCCATGGTGTTATAAATAGTGCTGCCATCAACATTGGCATTTGTGAACCAACTTCTTGTGTGGACATGATTTCCTCTCTTGGGTATACCAAGGAAAGGAATTGTTTGGTCATACAGCTACTCTGTGTTTAATGCTTTGGGGAATTGTACAGGTTTTCCAAAGGAGTTGACCATTTTACATTCCCCCAGGGAGTGTATGAGTGAAGATTTTTCTGCATCGTCACCAACACTCTTTTTATTTTAATTAACAGTAATTCTTGTGAATTTGTTTTTTTTTTTCTTTTTCTTTCTTTCTTTCTTTTTTTTTTTTTTCTTGACAGGCAGAGTGGACAGAGAAAGATCTTCCTTTGCTGTTGGTTCACCCTCCAATGGCCGCCGTGGCCAGCGCACCGTGCTGATCCCAAGGCAGGAGCCAGGTGCTTCTCCTGGTCTTCCATGGGGTGCAGGGCCCAAGGACTTGGGCCATCCTCCACTGCACTCCCAGGCCACAGCAGAGAGCTGGCCTGGTAGAGGGGCAACTGGGACAGAATCCGGTGTGCTGGCGCTGCAGGCGGAGGATTAGCCTAGTGAGCTGTGGTGCCGGCCGTGAATTTGGTTTTAATTTGCATTTCTCTGTGACTAAAGATGTTAAGCATCTTTTCATGTGTTTGTCATTTGTGTCTATTATTTGTGTTCTTTGTTATTTGTATTCTTAGGGAATTATAAGAGTTCACATGTTTTAGATTCAAGTCCCTTAATCAGGTATAAAATTTGCAAGTATACTCCCCCAAATTGTAACTTGTGTATTTTCTTACTGGTGTCTTTTGAAGCACACCTTTAAGAAAATTGTTTATTTGAAAGGCAGAATGACGGAGATATCTTCCACCCACAGGTTCACACCCAGAATGACAACAAAATCTGGGGTGCACCAGAGTGAAGCCAGGAACCTGAAACTCCGTCCAGGTGACAATATGGGTGCCAGTGATCCAAATATGTACCCCATCTTCTGCTTTCCCAGGTGCACTAGCAGAAGGCTGCGTCAGAAGCTCCAACCAGTACTGATATTGTATACTGGTGTTGTAAACAGTGGCTTAACCCATGGTGCTACACGCCAACCCCCATACATTTAAATAGACAAGTGTTAGAAGTTCCAGTGAGAATACCAATCAGATCGGATGTAAGGCCTCATGTTAACTTCATCACCTCTTTTAAGGTTTATTTATTTGAAAAGCAGAGTAGTAAGGAGTGGAAGAGAGAACTTCAGTCTGCTGGTTCACTCCCCAAATAGCTGCAATAGCCAGGGCTGGGCCAGGCCAAAGCCAGGAGCCAGAAGTCGATCCTGGTCTTCTTGGCCAACCTCTGCTGGCTTCCCAGGCACGTGAGCAGGAAGCCGGGTTGGAATCGGTGCAGCCAGAACTCAAACTGGCACTCCAGTGTGGGATGCTGGCGTGGCAAGCAGCAGCGTGACGCACTGCGCCACAGTGCTGGCCCCTTGACTACCCCTTTAAAGCCCTGTCTCCAAATACACATTCTGAGATACTGAGGGTTAAGGCTTCAACGTGTGATGATTCCATCTGGGGTGTATGTATCACTCAGTGTTGGTGTGTTACTGTCAACTAACCTCCAGGTCTTCCTCAGATCTCACTAGTATTTCCACTGTATCCTGTATCCTCCTAGGCTCTTGTAGAGGATTATATCTAGTTGCATTATATCTAGTTGTCTTGTCTCCTCAGGTCTGGGACAGCTTCTCAGTCTTGTTTTTACACCATGACAATTTTGAGGAATTCAGATATTTTATAGAAAATCCCTCCATTTGGGCTTGTCTGATAATACTCTGGTATTAAGTATACCCCAGAAGTGAAGTATCCTTGTGACATGTCAAGATTATATCAGCAGTGCATATTATTTCTCTTTTAAAGATTTATTTATTTGAAAGAACATCACAGTCAGGGCCAGTGTTATGGCATAGTGCTGGTTCATGTCCTGGCTGCTCCATTTCTGATCCAGCTCCCTGCCAATGGCCTGGGAAAAGCAGTAGCAGATGGCCCAAGTGTTTGGGCCCCTGTATCCATGTGGGAGACCTGGAAGAAGCTGGCCAGGAATCAAACAGCAGATGGAAGATCTCTACCTCTGCCTCTCTGTAACTCTGGCTTTAAGTAAATTAAAAAAAAAAAAAAAAAAAAAAAAACTTAGGAAAAAAAAAAAAGAGGGAGAAAGAGATCTTTGATCTGCTGGTTTACTCCCCAAATGGTGGCAGTGGCTAGGTCTGAGCCAGGTTGAAGCTAGGAGCCAGGAGCTCCAGGTATGCCTCATTAGATGGCAGGAGTCCAAGCACTTGTGCTACCCTCTGCTGCTTTCCCAGGTGCGTTAGCAGGAAGCCAGCTGGGAAGCAGAGTGGTCAGCACTCAAACTGGAATTGCAGTGTGCAGTCATGCATATATCCCAAGTGGATGCTTAACGTGGTGCTAATCATTCACCCCAAATCTGAAACTTAGAGACCAACATGACACTCAAAAAGTTTGAGTTTGGACTATTTTAGATTTTCAGATTAGGAATGCTTTATCAGGGAGGTCTTTGCAAATATTCCAAACTGAAAAATTCCCAAATACAAAACATTTCCGGTCCCAAGCATCTAGGATAAGGGATACTCATGTAAGCTATGTTCTAGCTAAGACTCCATTCAGGGAAAATGCTGATGTTCAGAAAGAGAGCAGTGTTCAGATGTCACCGTTACCCAACAAATGATCTTTTCACAGGGCCCAGGAACCTGTTACAGAGATGCTTTTCTGGAATATGTGCTGTCTCATGATTTGTTGTAGCAGACAGTATGCATTCTTTATCTTTACCTTTTACATGACACTTCTGGCCCTGGAGCACTAGTAAACAATCCAGGTTTGCCAATTTCTGCTGTGTCTGATATGCTAAACAGGGCAAGAGTAAAGGGAAACCAGTGCACATTTTCACAGTTAAAAATGGTGACAGCAAAGTGTTAACCTGCTACCTAGAGATGGAGTGTCTCTCCTCCTGTACATGGAGATTCTTGCCCTTTTTGATTGCTAGTAACTAGCCAGAGCTGTTCTCTACTTTTGTATGAGGATTAATAGTGATGCCCTTGTTCTCGTGGTTTCATACTAATTTTGGGAGAAACAGACTTCACCTGGTAAAAGTAATAGGCCGCAGTCAATTTCAACTGTCTATTGCCTTTGGCCACATTAAGTAATCCTTGATAAAACTGATTGGTTATTTCTAGATGGAGTATTGGTTTGGCCAGAGCTCAGATTTTGCAAAGCTTGTCCTCTTAAATACAGCTTTCTTGTCTGCACTTTGTCTAAGCTAAAAATACCGGGACATTGCAGTTTGGATATATTTAGACCCAGAGATACACTCTTTTTTTAGTTTCCTACTTTAATTTACAGATGAGGAAAGTTAGATTAGGTAAGTGACCCAAATGAGTGAGAACACAGACTTTAGTAACTGACAAAGCCAGAAACAAGACTTGGCTTTCTGCTCCAGCAGAGACCACTCTCTAATGCCTTAGCTCTTTGTTTCTCCCAAGTTCACTGTGAAGAGGGGGTGATGTCACCTGTCTGCACACGGAGAATGGATATTAACGCCACGCATTGCCACCATCTTGTGTTCTTTGCCATTTCCTTCCCCCGTGGCTGCCATTTTCTTGCAATCTCACCTATTTAGGAACACTGTGATCACTGGTCTCAGTGTCCTAGGGGGACTGGGTTACTCCTGGCTGCCAGTCTTGTGCATGGAAGATGCCAGTGCTGTTCCATAAATCTGCCACTGTGTGGCTCCCAGCTGCCCCTTCCTAGAGACAGAGAGTCTCCTGGGTGTAAGAGCGCTTGTGGCAGCCAGTGACTGCACAGGGACCTGAGGCAGCACAGATTAGGTTTGCAAGGAGAGCCTGGATATATTTACTCTCTCAAGTCATCACATTGGTTCGTATAAGTCTATTGCAGAGAGACGTCAGCGTTTGAATGTTGCCTTTTGTGGATTCTGTACGGTTCAGTGTAGTGCCTGGCAAGTTCATACCAAACATGAACACTGATGGGTGCAGGGAATGAGCTTTAGCCTTATGAATTCGGCCTGATGTTACTCAGCCATTATATGCGATGGTCTGGACACATGAGAGTACTTGTGACGGTGCTTTGAGAAGTGTGGAAAACGGCATCAAAAAGTCTAATTTGGTCCCCATAATTTTGAAGTCCGTAGTCTGAAAACCTGTGAAATGCACAGTTCTTCTATGTTGTGCATTTACCATGAATTTTTGATGACCTCCTCATATAGGGGAGTAAAAAAATAAAATGAAATGGCAAAGGCCTCACCCTTCGTGCCTGTCTCAGGGCAGTTATGTGTAATGCGTTAAAGGTCTACGGAAGCCGGGAGAGGTTTTCAAACCCGAAAATCCGCCTTGTCACCTCAGAAGCTGCTAACCTTGTCCTTGCTGCCACCGTTTCTCCCAGTATCCTAAATCCCAAATGGTTTCATTTGATCCCAGGACCGCTAGAGGGGGCCCTTGGCACATGGCGAGCTCTCCACTTTTCAGTGTAGTTTTTCAAACGACTTCCTTATCAGTAGAGCCCCCGGAGCAGCAGGAAGGTCGGGGTGTGGTGTTCTCTGGTGCCCGAGTTTCTGAGCTCGGTGTGCACTGCTTGTAGCTCCCTGATACACTGGGTGCTTTTGGCAAAGTTCCTGATGCTTACAGCGGCTGCATTGCTGCTCAGAAAGCCGTGGGACCGTGTTAAGCTGGCCCTGCTCGCTCCTCCTCCGAGCAGTTTTCTGTTTTGCTTTGTTTGCCTGTTCCTGCTGACCCCTCCTTTTACCTGCGAGGGGTCGCTTTCCTTCTCCTCATTTTCTGTTTCTGTCTCACCCGTAACACCTCCACCTGGCCTGCTTTTCAGTTTACCATTTGTACGTCATCTCCCAAGACGGCTGCAGAACAGAGTCTCTTACTTCCTCCCAGAGTGATGGGGGCACTTGCTGGTTCTTTTTGTTCTTAGAAAGCCTACTAAGATCCCCAAACCTAAGAGGCCCTGGGGAAAGAAGGCCAGCTTCTTCACTGTGTACGGACGAAGGGCTCGTCGCAGAAGTGCGCCCTCAGCCCTGCCCTGTACCTCCGCTGGGCTCATGCCAGGCCGCTGTCCCCTGATGCCACTTGCGTTGTGACACGGAGGTGAATCCTGGCGCTGAGCCTGGAGTTTAAGGCACAAGCAGATAGGTAAGCAGAGAGCGTGTCTTTCAGTTGAGAGAGTGAAGCTCCTAGGAACTTCAGGAAAGCAAGCCCAGAGCTGAGTGCCCAGAGCTCCTTCCTGCAACCCTTGCCTTGTCCCTCTCTTACGAGTGCCTTGTCCATCTCACCTCTGCCCTGGGCTGGCTACCGGAAGATTCGAGTTCAAGAGTCCTTGATTCCTCAGCGGAAGTGTGAGGGGTCCAGACTTTTGGAGATGCCTTCTTAGCTGTACACAGACACATGTAGGCCAGGCGTGTGTGGCTGACTTCATTATACCCACCGGGAACCACATAGGGCCTCCTGCCCACGTTCGGTCCCCCCATTAAGAGCAGCAACTTGAAGCGGGCAGTGGTGACCCATCTGCAGGGGAGGGGGGAGCAGCTTGTCCCTGATGGCCGCTGTCGGACAGTGGTGGGGCTCAGATCCCTGGCTGATGGCGCTCCACCAGCCCTCTTGCTGCCAGTTTAAGCTCACCTTGGAGGCTGTGCCAGCACCTGCAGAGAGACCAGCCACGGGGAAGGGGGAAAGACCTCTGCCCTGGTGGGTGTCAGAGCTGCCGGCAAAGGGGGCTTGGGGGTGGGAGGGTGGGGGCTGGTATTTGTGTAGTTTTGTTTATTCCTGCTGCCTCCCTCCCCCACCCCCGGGGCTGCGGTGCCCCTGTAGCAGAAGCCTTTGTTCTCCCAAGGTCCTGGCTTAGGGAAGCTCTTTCTGATGGTACCAGAAGGGGCTGCCTGCCCACCCCACACGGGAGCCCCTTCTTTGCCTCCCCCTGCACGTGTGCAGAGCCGGCTGCCGGCTGGGTGCCTTGTGTCCTGCCATTCACTCGCACTGAGCCTTCCAGCTCCTCTCAGCCACCCCAGCCCTACCTCTGCTCCCTATTTAAAAAGGGAAAAGGCGCCCCACGCAGGCCGGACCCCGGGTCCTGCCCCGCTGCTTGGAGCCCGGCTTTCCTGCAGGAGCCCGGGGCTGGCTCTGGCCCATCTTCCAGCTCTCAAGAGCGGGACTGTGATTCTGTTCCTGTCCCCCTTAGCTCTTTCTTCCCAAATCCTCATCGTGTTCAGTCTGTGGCCCGCAGGTACAGTCAGCTTTCCCAGCACAAGCCTGCAACATTTGTGGTGGGGAGGGATCTGGAACGTGAAAGAACCGAGAATCGTCCAGGTTGCCGCACTATTAGACCCGGACACCGGGGCAGGGGTAACCACTTCAACTGTCCTGGAGGCTCCGAGGGTCCCACGAGGCACGCCATCCTTCCTCGGGAAGGGTGAGTGCAGGCCCCCAGCCCTGGCCCAGTTCCGCTCCTCTGCCATTTATTTTTTACAGCTGAGTATTACTCCACAGTGTATAAATACCATAATGTCTTTTTTTTTTTAAGATTTATTTATTTATTTGAAAGTCAGAGTTACACACACACACACACACACACACACACACAGAGAGACAGAGACAGAGAGATCTTCCATCTGCTGGTTCACTCCCCAAATGGCCACAACGGCCAGAGCTGCGCCAATCTGAAGCCAGGAGCCAGGAGCTTCTAGGTCTCCCACACCGGTGCAGGGGCCCAAGGACCTAGGCCATCTTCTACTGCTTTCACAGGCCATAGCAGAGAGCTGGATCGCAAGTGGAGCAGCCGGGACTCGAACCGGCACCCATATTGGATGTGGGGCACTGTGGGCGGCAGCTTTACCTGCTACGCCACAGTGCCGGCCCCTCCTCTGCCATTTAAAAAAAAACAGGCCCTCATCCTGTTGGATTTCTTCAGAGTAGACGCCCCTGCAGGCCCCTGTGCTCTGAGCGCATGTCTTGTGAGAAGACTGGAACACTGGACAATGAGAGCCGGCTCTCAAGGCGCGCCAGGTCTGGGCTGAGTGACCGCTCGTCAGGGCACACGCGCTCCCCACGCCCCGGAAGAGGAACTGTCGTCCCCATTTTCCAAGGAAGGGGCTGGGCCTGAAAGAGCTTCTTCCGCCCCCAGGGCCCGGCCGGGCACCTCTCACTGGAGCCCAGGCTTCCTCTTACAGGGAGGGGGCGCACGGGGCGGGGCCCCGCCCTCCCCAGTCGGTGAGCCTCCCTGCTCCTGGGCCAGCTCCGCAGGCCGCGCTCTCTCAGTCTTTGCTGCCGTTCTCTTTAGCTCACTTCTGCCTGTGGAGAGGAGGAGAGGTCGCCGGGGAGGAGCTGCCCTCTGTGGGATCCACTCTGCCCGACCCTGGGGCTGAAGGTGGCAGCCAGGTAGGATTCTGCAACAAATAATTATGCAGAGCTTTGTCTAGGTGCACATCGGAGACCCGTACCTCGTTCGCAGACCAAGGGGCTCCTAATCCGAATCTGGGTGAGCCAGGCCCCGCCTCGTCATCACGTTCACGTGGCGTGGGTGCCCAAATGCGTGTCTCCTTGGAGAGGCTCAGCAACAGGCCGCAGGTGATGCCTGCTGGCCATGATGTTCCTTCAGTGGCCTCTGAGGGTGGGGTGGAGCTGCTGGCAGCTCTGCCCTTGGAAGAATCATCTGGCAAAGGCCTTTCCGTGGCTTCTGAGCAAAGGGAACCACGGGAGAGATTTGGTTCTGGTTTTCACCCAAGAGGACAGTGAAATTTGGTGTTTGCTAACCGCACAGTGGGGCAGCCCTGTGGCTGGCGGAAGGCTGGGAAGGTCCCCTGCTCCAGGGCTGGGATCACAGGGCGAGCACCCCAGGCCTCCTTCCCCCACCCGCCACAGTGGCGTGCCACCTCCCCCACTGTACCTGGGGCCCTGACGCTGACGCCTGTCTCTAGGGGAAGGTATTTTTATTTTTTTGACAGGCAGAGTGGATAGTGAGAGAGAGAGAGACAGAAAGGTCTTCCTTTTGCCGTTGGTTCACCCTCCAATGGCCGCTGCGGCTGACGCACCAAGCTGATCCAATTGTAGGAACCAGGTGCTTCTCCTGGTCTCCCATGGGGTTCAGGGCCCAAGCACTTGGGCCATTCCTCACTCCCGGGCCACAGCAGAGAGCTGGCCTGGAAGAGGGGCAACCGGGACTAGAACCTGGTGTGCCGGTGCCACAAGGCGGAGGATTAGCCTGTTGAGCCATGGCGCCGGCCTCGAGAGAAGGGTATTTTTAGACTCGCCAGTCTGCCCCCCAGCCTGCCTGCTGGTCACGGGGGACTCGGAGACTCACAGCTGAGGAGGCCATGCCTCGGGCAGTCGCTGGTGGCACAGGGTGAGCAGCTGGAGACCTTGGGCTACTCTCTGCTGCCCGGATGCCTTCTCTATTGGCCAGCAGCTTCTAGAAGCCATGTTGAAAACCAGCGTGACCATGGCCAACTCGACTGTGAGCGTGTCTGGGTCCTATCTGGGCAGGACCTCCCCAGCCTCCGGCTGCACATTGGCCCGGTCAGTCGTCCTCACCACCTCTAAAACTCTCTACCACTAAGCCTTCTGGAACCTTCAGCCTCACCCTCAACTTCTGAAACCTTCTTTGTACCTCCTGGGAATCTTCTCTGAAGTCTTTCATCTGTAAAACGCACTTGGATGGGGACAGACTTCCCCACTCATCTCTCTCTGAAGTTAAGGAAGAGGGACCAGCGAGCTCCTGGCTTGGCTGCCATCTCTGTTTCACCACTTGGTTCAGCAGTCTCGCCTTTGTAGTTCAGTCTGCTCTGCCTGCCTCCCCCCATCACTCCCATACCCGGTCACCAGCTCCTCAGGACAAGGGGACACTGCTCAGCCCTCCTCTCCATCTCACCACCTGTCATCGTCCACAGCAACTTCAACTTTCTCCCTCCCAGTTTGCACCCTCGGGCTTCCTGCCACTCAGCTCTGGCCTCCTCCTGAAACCGGGCATCTGTGTGGAAGCCCAGGGTCTGAAAAGCGGAAAGCGCTGTTTGTACAGAGTGTAGCAAGCATCTCTCAGCCGCCTTTCTCTCACTCGGGAGGGGACCGGCAGGATCGTGAACATTTTCTGGGGCAGGAAGACCCTTCAGGGTTGCCTCTTGTAGCCACAGGAACCACTTCCTATTCGCCGGAGTCTGGGTCCTGCTCTGTAGGAAAGCGTGGGCCCGACAGTGGCCGTCCCTGAAGGGTCAGAGGATCCTCGGGGGGGGGGGGGGGGAGCTGTGGCCCGTGCTCCAGTGTGGCTTTAGGGGAGCATCCAGGATCCTTGGCCCTGTATTTCCAAACACTGGGTCTGTTTCTTTCTTTCTTTTTTCTTTTTTTTTCTTTTGTAAGATTATTTATTTGGAAGGCAGAGTTTCAGAGAGAGAGAGAGAGAGAGATAGAGATAGAGAGAGAGAGAGAGAGACAGATCTTCCATTTGCTATTTCATTCCCCTAATGGCCACAACAGTCAGGGTCGGGCCAGGCCAAAGCCAGAAGCCTGGAACTCTGAGTCTCCCCTGTGGATGCAGGGGCCCAAGGACTTGGGTCATCTTCCGCTGCTTTCCCAGGTACATTAACAGAGAGCTGGATCGGCAGTGGAGCAGTGGGACATGTTCCAGCGCCCATATGGGATGCTGGCGCCGTAGGCAGCAGCTTAACTCGCTGCACCACAGCGCTGGCTCCAGGATCCATGTTCTAAACATGTGAAGCTCCTCTGATCACCACTTCTGCTCTCAGGAGTGTGACTGGGAGGAAACCAGCCCGGGACTCCCCACGTTGGAAGGGAGGAGACCTGATAGAGGGCAGCTGTGGCCAAGCGCAGGTGAGCAGGAGTTAGGGTGGTGGAGGGGAGGAGAGTAGGAGAATCCGCACCGTAGGGAAGGAAGGCTGAGGTTTGGGGAGGGCGCCTTTGTTTCATTCTGCAGGGACTTGGTGAGGACCCGGGGTACAGCGGCCCATGAACCGGACGCTGTGATTAGCCAGTTGTTCCGATGAGGAAGTCGAAGCTTGGATTAGGAACAGGCCTGTAGTCACCAACCAAGTGTGAAGCCCAGAGTTAAACCAGGCCATGTCTCCTGAGCCGATCGTGCGAGAGGCCATGGGTGGGAGGCGGAGGCTACCCTGATCGTGCACGTGCATGTCCCCTGGGGGGGAGGGGGAGGGGGGAGGAGGGAGGGGGGAGGGGCCTCCCTCCAGCAGCAGGTGCAGAGCCAGCCTAGTTCAGCAGTGCATGTGTGAACAAAGCCAATGGCAGCGTGCAGCACAGCCCTGTGCCTCTTCAACCACCAGCAGCCTCGCTCCCCAGGGAATGAGCTCAGGGTTGGGGGCCACTGTGATGCCAGCGGCTGACCATCAGCGGATTCATGCCCCTGTGTTGTTCCCAGGACGGACGGTCCCTGCCCTCCAGCAGACCGGGAGGAGGGGGAGGAGGCCGTGGCAGCGGGGGGGGGGGGGGGGGGCCTCTGGGGTCTGTAACTGGATCAGGGCTGTGATGGTGACAGCTGCGGCAGGGCCTGAGGAGGGGGCTGGGCCGGGGGAGGAGAGGCTGCGCCGGGGGTTTGTCCTTATCCATCATTCTGGAGGCAGCTCCCCTGGGGTGCTGGGACCCTCACTCCAGTGTTGGCCTTTGAGTCGCTTGTGTCGTCAGCAAGGCCCGTGTGGGCTGGTGGTCTCACAAAAGGAGGGCCTAGGCAGCCCCACCACTGAGGGAGGCAGCCTGCAGACTCCAGAGGAAAGCCCAGGTTCGAAACCCCAGCCTTCCACGTCTGAGCTGTGTATTTTTTTTTAACTTATTTTATTTATTTTAAAGGCAGAGTGGAGGGAGAGCAAGAGACAGAGAAAGCAAGAGACCTTCCATCCACTGGTTCACTCCCCAAAACAGCTCAACAGCTGGGGCTGGGTCACGCTGAAGCCAGGAGCTCAGAACTCCATCTGGGTCTCCCACATGGATGACAGGGACCAAACACTTGGGCCATCCTCTGCTGTCTTTCCAGGATACATCAAGAGGAAGCTGGCTAGGAAATGGAGCAGCCTGGACTCAAATCAGGCCCTCCAGTATGGGATGCTGGTATCCCAAGTGGCAGCTTAACCTGCTATGCCACAACGCTGGCTCCAGTCACGTGATCCTGGGCAAGTCTGTCAACCTTTGAGAGTAGCTTGAAGGCAGTTTGAGAGTTAAGTGAGAACAGAGTGCTTTGCCCACACTGGTTGCTCAGTTAGGTTTAATTTTTTGTACTAGTTGGTGTCTAAATTGTGTTCCTGATGGTTGGAATGAGGAGCAGCTTTCAGATAAGCATTAAAGAAATCTGTGCTTACAATGTGTGTAAAACTCAGGGTGTTTTCTGGTCCAGAAAAGACTCAGCAGCCAGCCCCCCAGATGCAGTCGATTCGTGTGTAATGAAGGACACCAGGTAGCCACTCCCACTTTGGGATATTTCACAGTTTTGTGGTTGAGGAATCCAGGCAGGGTCCAGGCAGGTGACTGTCTGCTCTGTGTCCTCAGTGGTGGCCCCGTAAGTGGGCCTGAGCTGGCAGGTGCTCTGGAGGGCCCACGCCGGCTCACTCCCGTGTCTGGCACGTTGTTGGGGTGGCTGGGAGGCTGGGCTCGGCTGGGACCGTCCGCCAGAGGCCTGCATTTGATTGTGCTGGCATGGAGATGTCAGTGTTGTTGGGCTCAGGGCTGCAGAGGGGGCACTAACAAGCGGCTAAAGCGGAAGCTGCCGGGCTTCGAATGGCCTGGCCCTGCAAACCTCACATTCTCCCTTCCACATCGTTCAGTGTGCACTGCAAGTTACCAAGCCCAGC
The DNA here is from genome assembly GCA_949820135.1 of Sylvilagus floridanus. NCBI lineage: Eukaryota > Metazoa > Chordata > Mammalia > Lagomorpha > Leporidae > Sylvilagus > Sylvilagus floridanus. The sequence goes on from OX463235.1 coordinate 62,029,188, forward strand.
CTGGTCTCTGGGGAGGGGGGTCGGGCCCCACCTCTCTGGTGGAGGAAGAGCAGAATTTTTCAGCTGTCTTCAGTCTCCCACAGTCACCCTCCAGACGGGTCCCACCAAGATATTGTTGTGCAGGACTTCTCCAGTGGCATCCTGGGCGAGTGGGAAGAGTACTGGGCGGACCACTGGGATCCTGAGTCCAACCAAGCATCCCTGCGAGCTCCCCTTGCACTCCAGGACCTGCGTCTGATGCTCGGAAGAGGAAGGTGTGAGAGAGTGTGCCTGGTTCAGAGTCACAGGCTGTGCCTGCCTCTGATGGGGCGAGCCCAGGTGTCCTGTCTCTTCTCAGTGCCTGTGCGTAGGACGAGGAAGCTGGATTCGCTGCCTCTGAGCCTTTTCCCAGCACTCCCCGGGAAACCGAGAGATACCTGCTTGGCTTCGCAGCAACTTTCCAGTTAGTTGTAGACGTGTCTGCGTGGCACTCACCTTCAGCAAGTCACAGGACATGCTGCTTGCCAGAGCTCGACAGCGAAGAGGCAAGGCAGCTTGTCTGGTTAGAACCAGATTCACAGCAGGACTGCTCTCAGCTGCCAGATCTCCTGGAACTCAAGGGTGGGCATGGGTGCGCAAGGCTGATACCTCCTCACCCTTTCTCAGAGACACAGAGGCACCCAGACTCACTGGTGAATGCCAGTGGGTAAGGGGTGTGGGATGGGCAGCCCAGGCTGGGCCAGAGTAAGGGGGAGAGACCGGGGCACGCATCCCCCTGTTCACTGGGGCCAGACTCATCTCCTTGCCTGGAGGGGTCTCAGAAGCAGGCAAGCCGTCCAGATGGGGTCTCCGCAAAGCCTGGCAGACCACCATGGTTCTGGCCTCTGCCCCCTCTAGACCACCCTGGAGTCTCCACTCCGCTGGCATCCGTGGGCCAGGCCATCCTGGGGAGGCAGCAAAGCAGCCAGCTCTGGCCACCGGTAGCTGAGGGAGGCGGGTGGGCAAGGAGCATGCTGGCCTAGAGCCAGGGCCAGGGGGGATTTAGCATGATCCTGCGGCCTGTAAATCCTTGGAGCAGCTCTTTTGTTTCGAGGCCATGAGTAATTGAGCCAACTGTGAGCTGTACCCCACAGCTGGGCCCTGCCTCCTCCCACTCACAGACACACGCACATGCACTGACACCTGTTACCCCCACACACGCACACATACCCGCACACGCATCATTCTGAGAATGGGAAGGGGGAACTTGCCTGGGGCTCACACTCCATGCTAAGCTCAAGCTATGTGCCTCACGCACTTGGTCTAATTTAATTCTGACAATTCTGCAAGATGGGCTCCACTCTCCCCGTTGTGTGGGCCAAGGGGAGGCAAATTAATGTGCCCCAAGATCCACAGCTGAAAAGTTGCAGAGAAATGACTCCCCGCTTGCTCCGGCTCAGTCCAGCATGGCTAGACCTTGCCCGAGGTCATCTCTTTTTTTATACTTAATGGAGAAATTGGACTTAAAAATGACTAAATGTCAAAAGAGAAGATTAATCAATTCAACTGCATTGAAAAACCAAACAACATGGGGCCGGCATTGTGGCTCAGTGGGTTAAGCCTCTGCCTGCAACACCATTACCGACCCCAGTGTCCCATATGTGCTTTGGTTCTGATCCAGCTCCTGGCTAAGGCACCTGGTAAAGCAGTGGAAGATGGCTTGAGTACTTGGGCTCCTGCCAGCCACCTGGAAGACGTGGATGGAGTTGCAAGCTCCCGGCTTCAGCCTGGCCCAGGCCTGGCTGTTGCAGCCTTTTGAGGAGTGAACCAGCAGATGGAAGATTTTCCTCCCCACCCCCAACTGCCTTGTGAATAAAACAGGTCTTTAAAAAACCAAACAGTAGCTCTGCATGGAGCCAAGCATTGGCCTAGCAGTTAAGATGCTAGGAATATGTTCCATCGCCAGCTCTGGCTCTCGACTTCCTGCTAACGCAGACCCTGGGAGGCAGCAGTGATAATTCTAGTAACCGGGCCCCTGCCACCCATGTGGGAGGTCAGAATGGAATTGCTGGCTCCCAGCTTCCGTGCGGCTCAGATCTGGCTGTTGTGGCTTTTTGAGGAGTGAACCAGAACTCATAACCTGTCTGTCTGTCTCTCAATCTTTCAAATCAACAATAAATAAATAAATCTTTAAAATAAATGGGTGATGGCCAGTGCTGTGGCTCACTAGGCTAACCCTCTGCCTGCGGTGCCGGCATCCCGGGTTCTAGTCCCAGTCGGGGCGCCGGATTCTGTCCCAGTTGCCCCTCTTCCAGTCCAGCTCTCTGCTTTGGCCCAGGAGTGCAGTGGAGGATGGCCCAAGTGCTTGTGCCCTGCACCTGCATGGGAGACCAGGGGGAGACACCTGGCTCCTGGTTTCGGATTGGCGCAGCATGCCGGCTACAGCGCTCTGGCCGTAGCGACAATTTGGGGAGTGAACCAATGGAAGGAAGACCTTTCTGTCTCTCTCTCTCTCTCTCTCTGTCTCTCTGTCTCTCTCTCTAACTCTGCCTCTCAAAAAAAAAAAAAAAAAATGGGTGAAAGCTTTCAATGGACATGTCACAAAAACCAAGACAGACTGAAAATATCTTCAGAGAATGTAAATTATAATCAAGTGACCAGTACACACCAGCAGTGTGTGTCTTAAATGAAAGACTCACAATCCAGTAGTTCCCTTGGATCCAGAGTTTGACTTTTGGTGATTTCAGTTATAGCCTATTGTGACCCAAAAATACTATGTGGAAAGTTCTAGAAATAAGTAATTCAAAACCGTGTGCATCTCACCGTGTCCCACTTGGGTATGAATCATTCCCTCCTCCTCCTCCTGTTAGTCCCTTTGTAGCTAACTCCATTTTCCGATCAGTGGGCTCCTGGTTGGCTGGGTGATCTTGAACTTGCCTAGTGTGGATCTGGACACAGTGACTTGTTTCAATTTTGAAATATCTGAAAATGGCTTTGTTTCATCTTTGTTTTTGAAAGATATTTTTACCAGATGTAGCACGGTAGGTTGGCAGGTTTTTCTTTCCGTCTTTTAAAGATGTAGCTCCAGTCTTCTCTCTATTGTTTCTGACGAGAAATCAAGAAGTCTGCTGTCATCCTTTTCTTTGTTTCTTTTAATGTATTGTCTTTTTAAAGAAAGACTTTAGCTTTTAGAGCAATTTCGGGTCCACAGAAAATTGCAAAGAAGGTACGGAGATGTCTCATGTACACCCCGCCCCCACACATGTACAGCCTTGGCTAGTCCCAACACCTCTTACTAGAGTGCTGTGTTTGTTACAGCGACGAGCCCATGTTGACACCAGGGTTCGCTCTTGGTGTTGTGCCATCTATGGGTCTGGACGACATGCGTCCATCATGACAGCATCCTGCGTGGTATTTCTGCTGCTCTAAAAGCTCTGTGCTCCACCTGCTCATCTTTTCCTCCCCAGTGATCACTGGCAACCGCCAATCTTTTTATTGCCCCCATAGTTTTGCCTTTCCTAGAATGTCATATATTTGGAATCCAACAGTACGCAGCATTTTCAGATTGGCTTCTTTCAGTTAGTGATGCACACTTAAGGTCACCCCACAGCTCCCTGTGGTTGATAACTCATTTCTTTCTGGCACTGGATGACATCTCATTGTGTGCTTGCACCACAGCTTATCCGTTCACTACCAAGGACATCGTGCTTCCCTCTAAGTTGTTGTTGCTGTTTTTAAAAAGATTTATTTATTTGAAAGAATGGCAGAGAGCAAAAGAGATCCTCCAACCACTGGTTCACTCCCCAAATGCCCAAACAGTTGAGCTGGGCCGGTCTGAAACATGGGGCCTGGAACTCCATTCGGGTCTCCCACATGGGTGGCAGGGGCACACGTACTCGGACCATCTTCTCCATCTTCTGCTGCTTTCCCAGGTGCACTAGGGAGCTGGGTTGGAGGTGGAGCATCCGAGACTCAAATCAGCACTGCATCTTATGTGGTGGTTTAACTCACTGCAACGCAACACAAGCCCCAGGTTGCTTCCAAGTTTGGGCAATTATGAATAAAACTGCTATAAACATCCATGTGCAGATTTTTGTGTGGGCAGAAGTGTTTGATTCATTTTGGATAAATGAATCGAATTGCGGAATTAAATGGTAAGAGTATATTTTGTTATGTAAGAAATTGCCGAATGATCTTCCAAATAGCTGTACCATTTTGCATTCCCACCAGCGATGGATGAGAGTTCCTGTTGCTCTATCAAGGGTGGGGATTGAGCAGCCTGGGGACCGTATAAGGCCCTTGAAATCATTTAGTCTGACCCTGTCAAAGCAGCTGCAGGTGGGACTTGAAATTCAGTAAATCAGTAGCAGGCTAATTTGTAAGTTGATAACGTTATATGACTTGCAAATGATGTTATAAACACCCCACTGGCCCTTGGCAGAAAAAAAGGGCCCCACGCTACATCTTCACCGGCATTCGGTGTTGTCATTGTTCTGGATTTTGGTCATAATGCAGGTGCACAGTGGTGTCAGATTTCCTTGATAACATGTGATGGGACGCATCTTTTCATGTGCTTATTTGCCATCTGTGAGTCATCTTCAAGGAAGAGTCTGTTATGGTTTTTTATCCACTTTTAAAATGGGACGTTTGCCTTATAGTTGAGCTTCAAGATTTCATTATATCTGTTCGATAACAAACCTTTATCGGGTATGCCTTATGGGCAAAAGAATAGACAGCTAGATCACTGGAACAGAATAGAGTCCAGAAATAGACCCGTGTAAATATAGATAACTGATCTACCACAAAGCAGCAGAAGCAATGCAATGGAGGAAAGAGTCTTCCCAGCAAATGGTGCTAAAATCACTGGATGTCCTCATGCAAAAAATGAGTCTAGACAGACCTCACACCTTGCACAAAAGGGACAATAACATGGGAGGAAATCTTGGGTTTGGTGATGAACTTTTAGCCATAACACCAAAAGCATACTATATGAAAGAATTGATAAATCAGACTTCATTAATATTAAAAACACATGCTTTGCAACAGACAAAGGCAAGAGAATGAAAAGGGGCCGGCGCTGTGGTGTAGTGGGTAAAGCCACTGCCTACAGTGCCAGCATCCCATGTGGCCGCTGGTTCGAGTCGTGGCAGCTCCACTTCAGATCCAGCTCCCTGCTAATGTGCCTGAGGAAGCAGCATAAGATGGCCCAAGCCGTTGGGCCCCTACACCCATGTGGGAGACCTGGTTGAAGATCCTGGCTCCTAGGTTTGGCCTGGCCCAGCCCTGACAGTTGCGGCCATTTGGGGAGTGAACCACTAGATAGAATATCTTCCTCTCTCTGTCTTTGCCTCTCCTTCTCTGTAACTCTGACTTTCAAACAAATAAATCAATCTTCAAAAAAAAAAAATGAATGAAAAGACAAGCCACAGACTAGAAGAAAATATTTGCAGGAAACATATCTAATTTTGTTTGGCTGCTTTTAAGATTTTCTTATGTTAATACTAATTTTGAACACTATGGTTGTTATACATTTTGTGCAGTTTTCTTCATATATTCTGTGCCTCGGGTTCATTGAGTTGCATCTGTGAGCTTGTAAGTTTCTTCAGACATGGAAAGCCATAGTTCTTAAAATATGCTTCGGTTCCTTTTGCTCCTTTCAGACCCTCTAAGCATCGTATTAAGCTGAATGAGGTGATCACAGCTCACTGGTCTTTCCATTTTCCAACTCTAATTTCTTTCTGGGTTTCATTTTAGATAGCTTCTATTGCTAAGCCTTCAACTCACTACTCTTTCCATTTTGATACCTGCTTTGTCATTTTCACATCAAGTTTATTTATTTGTTATCTCAGTGTAATTGCCATCTTCAGAAGTTATATTTGGGTCTTTTTATATTGTTTTCATATTTCTACTTAATTATTTCAACATATGGAATGTAGGTAAAGTAATTATTGTGGGGTGAGCATTTGGTGCAGTGACTAACATGCTGCTTGGGACACCCTCATCCCATGTTGCAGTGCCTGAGTACAAGTCTTTGCTCCACTCTGGGTTCCAGCTTCCTGATAAGGCTCAAAGGTTGCTGGGAGGCAACAGGTGATGGCTCAAGTATTTGGGTCCCTGCTGTCTCTGGGGGAGATCCAGATTGAGTTCTGGGCTCTGGCTTTGGCCTGGCCCAGCCCAGGATGCTGTGGGGAATGAACCAGTGGATAGATGGAAGATCTCTGTTTGTCTCTTTATCTCTATCTCTCTGCCTCTCAAATAAAATAAATAAATACTTTTACAAATAATAATTTTAATTTCCTATGCTCATTCTAACATCTGCGCATTTCTGGATTGGTTTCAGCTGATTGATTATTGTCTTCATTATGTGTTGTGTTTTCCTGCCTCTGTTGCATGCATAGCAGTCTTTGGGTGCCAGATACTGTGATTTTTATCCAGTTGGGTGCTGGATACTTTATTTTTTTTTTAAGATTTATTTATTTGAAAGAGTTACAGAGCGGGAGAGAGAGAGAGAGAGAGAGAGAGAGAGAGAGAGAGAGAGAGTCTTCTATCTGCTGGTTCACTCCCCAAATGGCCACAACAGCTGGAGCTGGGTCCATCCAGAGCCAGGAGCTCTTTCCGGGTCTCCCACGTGGGTGCAGGGGCCCAAACACTTGGGCCATCCTCCACTGCTTTCCAAGCCACAGCAGAGAGCTGGATTGGAGGTGGAGCAGCTGGGACTCAGACCAGCGCCCATCTGGAATGCCGGCACCACAGGCAGCGGCTTTACCCATTATGCCACAGTGCCAGCATATCACTATGACTTCCCTTAAACTTGTTGAACTTTGTTCCTACTATTACTTGGAGGAAACTTGATTCTTTCGGGTCTTGCTTTTCTGATTTATTAGGAGGATCCAGAGCAGTGCTCCATCTTGGGCTAATTCTTCCTCAACGATGAGGCAAGACCTCCTGTTGCTCTTCCTAGTGCCCGATGGATTCGTTTCCAGTTCTCTCGGGGGCAACAGGCATTGTTGCTGGTCCTGCTCCCTGCAGCCCCTTCAGATCCTCCTCCCAGCCTCATCTCAGTAGCTTCCTCACCCACGGCGCTGATGAGGTCTCGGGGCCCTCAGCCAGTCTCTGAGAGTCTCTCTCCATGTGGCTCGTCTCTATGGTGCTTTGTCCAGTGAACTCTCACTGCCTTGGTCTCGCCAGACTCTGTGTCCTCAACTCAAGGAGCCCACCACGGTCCCTTTCAGCTCCCTGTCCCGGGTCTGTGGCCTGGAACCTTTCTCCCCGCAGGAAACCAGGGCGGTCTCAGGGCTCATTTTGTTGTTTTCCTTCGTTCAGCATCACTCTTCTTTGTTGCCTGAAGTCAAATGCCTTGAAAACCATTGGTTCATGTTTTTTTCTGTTTCTGACAAGAGGGTGAATCTGATCTCTGTCATTTCATCCTGGCTAAGAGTTGAATTTTCTTATTTATTTTGGCCAAGATTCATATATATTTTTAAAGATTTACTTTATTTATTTGAAAGGCAGAATTACAGAGAGAGAAGGGGAGAGAGAGACATCTTCCATATGCTGATTCACTCTCCAGATGGCTGCAATGGCTGGAGCTGGGCCAGGCTGAAGCCAGGAGCTTCATCCAGGTCTCCCACATGGGTAAAGGGGCCCAAGCACTTGGACCATCTTCCACAGCTTTTCTAGGCCATAAGCAGAGAGCTGAATTGGAAGAAGAGCAGCTGGGACATGAACCGGTGCCCATATGGGATGCCGGCTCTGCAGGAGGAGGCTTAGTCTAGTATACCACAGCGCCAGCCCCTGAATTTGTTCTTATACTTTACTCATCTGTCCTTTTTGCCCCTGCATTTGACTCCTTATATTTTGTTCTTGTGTGTAAATTACCCCTTCATTTGAGTAACAAGCATCATTTACATTTTGTCAGATAAACTATTTTAATTTTCTCTGTATTACTTTTTCCTTTCTATTATTTGATTTTGTTGGCTTCCTTTCCTAGGAACCTACCATTCTTAGATTTCTGAATATCCTAAAACATTCTAATTTTCAGGGACCTTCTGAATAGTCTATGAACACATTCATCGTGCTTTTGAGCAAAGATGAATTTTTAAAATATTTTGTCCATTCTTATGTGCTTGGAGTGGCAATTGTGTTCCAAAATATGAACGTACAGAGCAACCTCTAAAGTCCAATATGCTGTGTCTATACCGACTTCTGGGCTTGGAGGGCCAGGCACTCCGCAGGCCAAAGCCCTAGTTTTGCATCTTAGGTCTGATTTTGGATCTTGTTCAAGCGTTTGAACTTTGAGATTCGCCTCTCCTGTCCCCAAAATGGGCATAGTACCACGTACCTCATAGTTTGTGAGAGCACTTAGTGAAGTTGTCCAGCAAGACCTCACAAATGCTATTGACTTTGTAATGAAGCTATGAGGAACTCACCCATGCGACGTGAATGAAACAGAGGAAGCTGATATTCTGCCAACAGGTGCAAAGGAGACCGCTGATCTTTTAAAACAAAAGGATTCAACTGCCCACGACTGGTGACATTTAGCCAGAGTGGTCCCTTAACACAGTTTCTGTGTATGATCTCAGAGGGAGTGGGTAGAACTCGCAGAGGAAGGAAGTGTGTGCTATTTCTGGAGCCAGGGAGTGACCGATTCGGCAGCCAGAGTCACCTGCCTGGTGCTGATCGGTGGTGGAGACTCTGGACACTGGCCGAGATGAACTAGGCAAGGCTCATGTGTTTCTCCACCTGGGGGACGGAGTGCAAGGTGGGAGGTGGTTTAGAGTGGCTGGTGGGAGGCTGGAGCTGGTTTTGAGTGGAGACATTTCTGCCAGTTGCAGCCTGGTGAGGATCTGAGCAGGCTCTTCTCGGGCACATTGTTTTTCACATTCCTGGGTCTTGATTCCTCGAGCCCTCTCAAATCCAGCATCTGTCACAATGGATTTGCCTGGGCTCCCCAGCCATCCTGGGTTCTCTGTGGGGTCTCCACCACCCTGGGTTGCGCCCCGCTTCCTTGTAAGGCTGGCTGTCCTGACTCTTTGGAGCTACAGATTTTCGCTTAGTCACTGACTCTCCTTTTTTGCGCAGGGTCTCCCCTTTTGGCCACACCATGGGAAGATTAAGGCAAGAGAGAGAGAACTGGAAAAGCAGGAAAAAGGTACATGACTACATTCACATTTGGAGATGCATTTGATTCATGGAAACCTTGTAGAGCAACGAGGGCTTAATCCTCACTTTTTTTTCTGTTATTGATGATCATAGAACTTGTCTTAAACCTTAGTTACTTTTAAACACCAAAATGCTTGAAATTGTAGAAAATGTATAATAACATGATTCAGCTAGATTTTTTAAAAAAGATTTATTTATTTGAAAGTCATTGAGTTACACAGAGAGTGGAGAGGCAAAGAGAGAGAGAGAGAGAGAGAGAGAGAGAGAGAGGTCTTCGATCCATTGGTTCACTCCCCAGTTGGCCGCTACGGCTGGAGCTGTGCTGATCTGAAGCCAGGAGCCAGGAGCTTCTTCTGGGTCTCCCACACTGCTGCAGAGCCCAGGGATTTGGGCCATCCTCACTGCCCTCTCAGGCCACAGCAGAGAGCTGGATCAGAAGAGGAGCAGCCAGGTCTCGAACCAGCGCCCATATGGGATGCCGGCACTGCAGGCCAGGGCGTTAACCCGCTGAGCCACAGCACCGGCTCCAGGCTAGATTTTAAAAATCATGAAAAGTACATTGTTTTATTAATCATAATCCTACTAGTCCTAAAAGATTTATTTTTGTCCTTTTTTAAACTTTCATCACTATTATTATGAACAACAAAAGGATTACTCTTTATCAAACATGTCCATAGAGGGCATTATGCCAAATATTTCACCTCCTTTCTCTCATTTGATCATCACAAAACATCAATACGGAGGGTGGCATAGCTCCATTGTCCTGGCCAAATGAAATTTAAGTAACTTGTCCATCACTTTACATTCTTGCTTATTTCCTTAAGTTCCCACTGAACGTTTAGGACTATCATTTTAATTACCATATAGTAAAAATGCCTCTAAATCACTTAACCCATTAAGTTCCAAGTTTTCTTTTTCTTTTTTTTGACAGGCATAGTTAGAGAGAGAGAGAGAAAGAGAGAAAGGTCTTCCTTCTGTTGGTTCATCCCCCAAATGGCCGCCACAGCCGGCGCACTGTGCGGATCCAAAGCCAGGAGCCAGATGTCTCCTCCTGGTCTTCCATGCGGGTGCAGGGCCTAAGCACTTGGGCCATCCTCCACTGCATTCCTGGGCCACAGCAGAGAGCTGGACTGGAAGAGGAGCAACCGGGACAGAATCTGGTGCCCCAACTGGGACTAGAACCCAGAGTGCCGGAGCCACAGGCAGAGGATTAGCCTAGAGAGCCGTGGCGCCAGCCCCCAATTTTTCAATTCTGTGAATATTTCAGTGACATAATATTTGTTTCAAAGTTACATAAGTGGTATAGTTATTGCTCAATTTTACTTTTTATAGGTGTTTTATACAAAGGATGATGGAACAGAAGGGGTTAATTCCTTTTGCCTTGTTAGTATGGCGATGAAAAGACCCCAGGACATAAACTCATTCCTTTGTTGGACAAATATTTAATTAGTATGTGCTGTGCTGTCAGGTGCTGCGTATTCATGGAGCTCACAGCCAGCAGGTGGCAAATGCAGGCCGGGGCAGTCCTGGGTGCTTTGGGAGCCCCTCCCACTTCAACAATGTCCCACAACAGCTGCCAGTTAAGACCAAGGAAGGGCCTGCTAGGAAGGACAGATGGATTTGAATGGCCAACAATTCATTATATGCAAAACCTATGCCAGACACCAAACACCACCATCCCTGCATCCCAAGGGGTAAGATGTGGAGACCTACACTTTCCTCCTTGGTTGCTTGATTTCCTTAGGATGCTAATGATGGTCCTGCCTCTACCAGCTTTCCTTGGCTGAGCAGCTCCACGTGTCAGTCCCTTGGTCAGTGTCACTTCACGAACCCTCTCCACAGCCCCGGAAGGCAGCATTATTGCCTTTAGTTTTTAGGTCAGGAATTAAACCAACCCACAGATAAACTATCTGCCCTCAAGAGTTAAACAGTTTAGACTGTTAACAGCAACGAAAGGGTGTGCTGGCTTCACCCCCAGTACTAGTGTTGGTTACCATGACTAATTATCATGCCCTCTTACAACAAAGGACTTAAGGCTGGCACCGCAGCTCAATAGGCTAATTCTCTGCCTGCAGTGCTGGCACACTGGGTTCTAGTCCCGCTTGGGGCGCCGGATTCTGTCTTGGTTGCTCCTCTTCCAGTCCAGCTCTCTGCTGTGGCCCAGGAGGGCAGTGGAGGATGGCCCAAGTGCTTGGGCCCTGCACCCGCATGGGAGACCAGGAAAAGCACCTGGCTCCTGGCTGCAGATCAGCACGGTGCGCTGGCTGCAGAGCACCGGCCACAGCGGCCATTGAGGGGTGAATCAATGGAAAAAGGAAGACCTTTCTCTCTGTCTCTCTCACTGTCCACTCTGCCTGTCAAAACAAACAAAAAAACAAACACAAAGAACTTGAGGTAGCTTATAATAAAAGCATTAAATATGGTTTAAAAATTAATTTAAAAATAGGGGACAGCAGGTTAAGCTGTTGCTTTGGATGCCCACGTCTCATGTTGGAGAACCTGGGATCAAATCCTGCCTCTGTATCCTACTCAGCTTCTTGCTAACGCACACCTTGGAAGGCAGCAGATGATGGCTTGGGTCCCTGCCACCCTCCACGTGGGAGCCCTGAATGTAGTTCCTGGCTCCTGACTTTAGCCTAATCCAGCCCTGGCTGTTGTGGCATTTGGGGAGTGAACCAACAGATGGAAGTTCTCTCTCATTCTGCCTTTCAAATAAAAATAAATAAATGAAAATTTAAAAATAAAAATATATATTACTAAGTATAGGAATAAAAGCCAATATACAAACTGTAAGGCTTAAATGATTGGCTATGATTGTTCAGATTAGGGCTCTGAGCTTCCTGGTAGCTGTGGTAAAAATGGAGTATTGTAAATTACACAGCTTTATTGTGAAGAAACAGCATGTTTTCCTGAAATTAATTTATAAAAGTAACTTTTCAGGATGACACTAAATTATGTAAAAGATAACATTCTTGAAACTTCTTACTGAAAAAATAGAAGATGCTTCCCTGTGGTTATGTTTTCCTACAAACCGTCTGTGAAAACCAGAGGCCACGTCTGTGGGTGGACTTCTCCAGCAGGAGTCTCTGAAGCTGACTTGTGTGTGGTGGGCTCCTGGGTGCCCTCTCAGGAGCAGCACCTGGGAGAAGTGAGGGAGGCAGGCCGGGGCCGGGGAGGAGCTGAGCCGCAATGCAGTCGCGACAGAGGCCGTCCTCCTGACCCTACCAAAAATCTCCCCCTTGTGCCCCGGAGTCCAGGACTTTGTGCGTGATGCGTTTATTGGATGTGGTTTTTCCCCAGAGGAAGACATGCTCTTCTGTTGAGGACAGTTCCCATAATGGGACCTGGTGTGACCAGTGGCAGTGGAGGGGATGCATGCCTTGGACCCGAAAGGGAGACCTGGGTGCTACGGAACAGCAATGATACAGTCCACCCCCGGCCTCTCTGTTTCAGCTCATTGTGGAACACAGCTCCTCTTGGATTCTGGTGGTTTCTTCTGGGGCAGGGGACTTATCAGAGGAAGGTTAGGGAGGCACAGTACAGATCCCAGTGCTGGACCTGGTCTTAAAGCTGTAACTAACAGTCACCCCTAGGAGGCAGACTAATGGCAGGTGCTTGTTCTCTCTGAGAGGTGAGGTTATGTCAGGGGCTTAGCTTCGGTTTCTGATATTGGACTACTGGCTGCTCACTAGTGCGGTAGCTAAATCAGCCATGATGATTGGGTGCCCATTGGGTTCATAGAGGGCCTCCCTCTCTGGTATCCTGGGTGTTCCACTCACACACTCTATGACAGTACCATGGTAGCTGATGGCACAGGCTTACCAAATTCACCTGGCCAAGTTATTCTGGACACTTCGCTCTTCCATGGTAGGTGATCTTTGGTGAGCATCTCCGTGTGATACAGGGGTCTTCCACTTGCTTCTACAGCCCTCCCGGGTCTGTATTCCTGTCTTTCTCTCTCTTTTTTTAAAAAAATTTTTTGACAGGCAGAGTGGACAGTGAGAGAGAGACAGAGACAGAGAGAAAGGTCTTCCTTTTGCCATTGGTTCACCCTCCAATGGCTGCCGTGGTCGGCGTGCTGTGGCCGGCGCATCGTGCTGATCTGAAGCCAGGAGCCAGGTGTTTCTCCTGGTCTCCCATGGGGTGCAGGGCCCAAGCACTTGGGCCATCCTCCACTGCACTCCCTGGCCACAGCAGAGAGCTGGCCTGGAAGAGGGGCAACCGGGACAGAATCTGGCGCCCCGACCAGGACTAGAACCCGGTGTGCTGGCACCGCAAGGCAGAGGATTAGCCTATTGAGCCGCGGCACCGGCCATCCCTGAATCTTTTTAAAAAAAAGAATTCTCTTTTGCGTGGGCCTAGGATACAGCAGGTTAAGCTGCTGCTTGAGACACCTGCATCCCACTGGAGATCTCTGTCTCTGTCACTCTGTGTGTGTGTGTGTGTATCTCTGTCATTCTGCCTTTCAAATAAATAAATCCTTAAAAGCTTTGATTGGCACATAATTATACATATGTATTTATAGGATACGATATTTCAATATATGTATACATTGTATGATGATCAGCTTAGTGTAATTAGCATATTTACCACCTCAAACATTTATTATTTGTTTGTGGCAAGGACGTTACAAATCTTCTCATAGGGGCTGGTGTGGTTGTGCAGTGGTTAAAACCCTGGCCTGCAGTGCCAGCATCCCACTTGGGCACTAGTTCAAGTCCTGGCTGCTCCAGTTTCAATCCAGCTTCCTGCTAATGTGCCTGAAAAAGCAGCGGAGGGTAGCCCAAGTCCTTGGGCCCCTACATCCACTTGGGAGACCTGGAAGAAGCTCCTGGCTCCTTGCTTTGGATGGGGTCAGCTCTAGCCGTTATGGCCATTTGGAGAGTGACCCAGCAGATGTATGGCCTTCCTCTGTCTGTCTTTTCCTCTCTACCCATCTTTACCAAATAAATAAAATAAATCTTTTAAAAAATCCTCTCATAACTTAAAAAATTTTAATTCATTTTTATTTTGAAAGAGCACTTTTGTCCACTGGTTCACTCACCAAATGCCCACAATGGCCAAAGCCAGGAGTCAGGAACTCAATTTAGGTCTTGCACGTGGGTGGCAGGAGTCCAGTTACTTTAGCCATCACCACTGCCTCCTAGGGTTTGCATAATAGAAAGCTGGAGTCAGAAGCAGAGCCAGGACTTGAACCCAGGCACTTCATTATGGGGCATGGGCAATACCAGGACTTGAACCCAGGCACTTCATTATGGGGCATGGGCAATACCAAGCAATGTCGTGACCACTGTGCCAAATGCCGGCTCCCTCTAGGTATTTTTGATCTTTTGATCTCACTGTAGTTTTGCCATGCTGATGTTGCTTTATTGTTACAAAGTGAAATTCATCAATCTTTTATTGCATCTAGATGTGAAGTCAGAAATAGAAAAGGTTTCCCCACATTGAAATTAAATTGTAAACTGCTATTTTTTTTTCTAAGTACCTGCATGATTTCATTTTCTACACTTAGATGTCTGATCCATTTGAAGTTTATTCTGGTGTACAATGTGAGGCGTGGATCCAAGTTTATCTTCTCCAAATGGCCATCCAGTTGTTCCAGCAACACTTATTAAGGATCAGTCCTTCTTTCAAGTCTTGAGATGCCATCTTTATCCAATGCTAGATTTCCATATGTACTTAGGTCTATTTCTGTACTTTCTATTTTATTCTAATTGTCTGTCTATTCATTTACCAGTTTTAATTATAGGTCCTTCATAATCTCAGTTTTTATTTGACAAGCCTCATTTCTTCTCATGGCTCTTCTTTTATGGACATTTTTATCGCTAGTCTTGAATTTTTTTTCACTTGAATTTCAGCATCAATTTCTCTAGGAAAAAAAGATATGGTAATTTTATAAAGGTCATGTTACCATTATGTATTATTTAGAGGAGAATCAGATCTTTATGAGGTTGAATTGTCTCCTCAAAGGGCAGGAGAGATTTTTTTCTTTGATGCCTTTTGGAAGTGTCTTAAAGTTTTCTACCAAGCGGTTTTTGATGATTTTAGTGGTAGCAAATAAAACACTTGACACTCCGGCAGATCAAAGCAGAAGTTTTATTGCAGAAAAAGTGATACTAGGAGGGAGGATGGAGCCAAGCAAATTGCTACACTGACACCAGCTGCCAGACTCAGCCCAGAAGGACAAGAGACCGAGAGCCAGGGGAAAGCCGGCCAAGCCAGGAAGGCAGCACCCACAACCCCTCTCCTGGGACAACGCTGCCCTCACGGTGCCTGGGCTTGTGACACCCAGGGATTCCAAATTATTTATGCGGGTGGTCATTTTTAGAGCCAGGCTTGCCTACCATTTACCGTGCTTTCTTATTCCTGACTATGTAGCTCATTTCTTAGATGCCCAGTGCCACCCTGCAATGCCCTGACAGAGCGTGTCGGAACTCCCAGGTAGTTAATGTATGTCTTCTTAGTTTGTTCCTAAATATCAGGTGCTTTGAAAGATTTTTCTATATATTTTTTTTATTGAAAGGCAGAGAGACACAGACAGAAACAATTGAAGGGAGAGAGAGATCTTCTATCTACGGGTTCATTCTCTCAAATGCCACAATAGCTGGGGCTCTCCAAAGCCAGGAGCCCAGAACTCAATCCCAGCCTGGGTCTCCATGTGAGTGGCAGAGACCCAAGCACTTGGGCCATCACCTGCTGGCCCCCAGGATGTGCGTTAGCAGGAAGCTGGAATTGGAAGTGGAGTTAAGACTCTGACTCAGGCCCTGTAACTTTGGATTTTTCTAGATATGCTTGCATGTCATCTACAAATATAAAATTATTTTTTCATTTTCTGTTTGTATACCTCTGACAGCTTTTTCTTGTCAGCTGCGTTGGCTAGTATCTCTAATACCATGGTAAATAGTAGTGGGCATATGGCATCCGTGTCTTTTTCCTGACTTCAGGTTTTCTTCCATTAAGTGAGATGATGATTTTGGGAATGAACCATACATTCCTAATATATATATTTTATATATGTGTATATATATGTATATGTACATTTATTTAGACATTTAATATATTAAAATGAATTCACTGATTCCTGTTTTTTAATGTTTTGATTGTGAATATTTAATTTTGTCAAGGCATTTGCAATCTCTATAGACCTAATCATTATAATTTTCTTTCAAACAAATAAATAACTTAAAAAACCCAGCAGGGTTCATTTAAGCACATTTTGAATTATTTATTAATTTGAAAATCAGTTACAGAGAGAGAGGGAAAGAGACAGAGATCTTCCATTTGTGGGTTTACTCCCCAGGTAACCACATAGTTGGTGCTGGGCCAGGCCAAAGCCAGAGCCAGGTGCTTCATCCAGGTCTCCCACATAAGGGAAGGGGCCCAAGTGCTGGGGCCATCTTCCTGTGTTTTTCCCAGGCCCTCAGAAAGGAGCTGAATGGGAAGTGGAGCAGCCAGGACTTCAGCCCTTATGGGATGCTGGTGGTCTTGCCTGCTATACCACAAGGCTGGCCCCTAAGCACTTTTTTTCTTTAAATTAATTAATTTATTTGAAAGTCAGGGTTACATGGAGAGAGAGGGAGAGACAGAAAGAGAGAGAGGTCTTCCATCTGCTGGTTCACTCCCCAATTGGCTGCAATGGTCAGAGCTGCGCCGATCCGAAAGCAGGAATCTATGCGGGTGCCGTGGCCCAAAACTTGGGCGTCTTCTACTGCTTTCCCAGGCCATTGCAGAGAGTTGGATCAGGAGTGGAGCAGCTGGGACTCAAACTGATGCCCATATCGGATGCTGGCACTGCAGGCGGAGGCTTTACCCACTATACCACAGTACCAGCCCCAGTAAGCACTTTTTTTTAAAAAAAGAGCAAAAGAGTTCATTGAAAAGATATAGCATGGTCCTTAAAAGCCTTTTTTTTTTTTTGAAGGATTATTTATTTATTTATTTGAGAGGTAGAGTTACAGACAAAGAGAGGGAGAGACTGAGAGAAAGGTCATCTATCTGCTATTATAGTTATAGACATCTCCAAATGTCTATAACTGCTAGAGCCTAGCAGATCCGAAGCCAAGAGCTTCTTCCAAGTCTCCCATGAGGGTCAAGGGACCCAAAGACATGGGCCATCTTCTGCTGCTTTCCCAGGCTGTATCAGAGAGCTGGATTGGAAGTGGAGCAGCCAGGACTAGAACCAGTGCCCATAAGGGGTGCTGGCACTGCCAGTGGAAGCTTAGCCTATTAGGCCATAGCACTGGGCCCCTCCCACTTAAAAATCTTTAAAGAAAAAATATGTGTATATTGAATACACATGGGAGTGAATGAGAGTGAGAGAGGAGCAGAAAAATAAAACCATAATGAATGAAAATATTAAGTATTAGAGGATAAGAAAGAAATGGGTGTGGGATGGGAGACTTCTAGGTTTTTTGAGCTTTTAACCATGAAAAAAATTTACCAAAAAGACAAAGCAAATAAGCCTAAATTTGAATACAGATATAGACTATAAAGCAGAAACAAGTGAATTTCACATTTGCACATGCTACTCTAAATGTACACATTTAGAATATTTTGGATGGACAAAGATAGGTGCAAAGAAACCTGGAACTTTACCAAGCTGGTTTGGAAATAGTATTGGGAAAGCCATTCTGAAACTATAAGGTAATTCAAAAAGTTAATGGAAAATATAATGAAAAGATAATGTTCATTTTCCAGAAACTTTTTGAAGTGCCTGCATGTTTTGTGTGGTATTGCTTAGATTTATTATTTAGATGAGTGAATCCAGTTATGATTGGGGGACATAGGATTCTGTTTTAAACTAGTGTATTCATTTTCAGTTTATTTGTAAGACATATCTTCCATTTGCTTGTTTACTCCTCCTATACCACAACAGCCAGGGCTGGGCCAGGCCCATGCTGGGAGCCAGGAACCCCATCCGTGTCTCCCACATGGGTGGCAGGGGTTCAAGTACTTGAGCCATCACCTGCCACCTCTTAGAAGTGCATTGGCAGGGAGCTGGATGGGAAGCAGAGGAGCCAGGACCTGAGCAGGCACTCTGATATGGGAGGAATGCATCCCAAGTGATAACGTGTCAGCTACCCCAGACATCTGCCCCAGAACATAGGATTTTTGCTGTGAACAAGGGAAGGAGATACAAATATGTGACTAAAACATTCAAAAATCTATCCACTGATGACGTTCAATGCATTGACACCCAAGTAGCAACGTGCACATTCAGCACCCTGACAGTGGTTTCTAAATACATTTTCCTCTTAAAGAAACACAAAATTCTTGAAGCAATGGCTGATTTTAGGTCAGGGGTAGGGAAAATACAGAGTGAGCCTGGAATACTATGTGGAGGCAGAAATTCAGGAGGTATCAAAAGAACACGTCAAAGGGGACCTGAAGAGTCTTTCATTGAGCACATTTAAGGCAATTTGAATAATAATGGTAATGGATTTTGAGTGCAGTGGATAAAAAGGAATCCAAAAGCCCACAGGTAGACAGACACACACACACATGCACGTATGCATGCATGCACGCACATACAAGGGAGCGGAGAGGAGGAGAAGAGGAGGAGGAGAAGGGAAAAAAGTAAAAAAAAAAAAGAGAAAAAAGACACACCCTTTTTCATAGAAAAAATCAACTGATGAATATAGAGGGATGATACAACTAGAAAGCCTGCACTTATAATAAATGATTGTAGCAAGCATTATTAATATACCCTAAAACCACTGGGTGAGTGAGTAGTGGTGAATAGGCTACTTACACAGCCTGGAAGTAGAAGTAAAAGTTATTTCTACCTTTTTAAAAATTTATTTATTTGAAAGTTAGAGTTAGACAAAGAGAGGTCTTCCATCTGATGGTTCACTGCCCGGATGGCCACAACGGTCAGAGCCATGCCAATCCGAAGCCAGGAGCCGGGAGCTTCTTCCCGGGCTTCCACTCAGGTGCAGGGGCCCAAGGACTTGGGCCATCTTCTACTGCTTTTCCAGGCAATAGTAGAGACCTGAACTGGATGTGGAGCAGCCAGGACTTGAACTGGTGCCCATATGGGATGCCGGCACAGCAGGTGGCAGCTTTACCCACTATGCCACAGTGCAAGCCCCATGCATCTTAGATTTAAACAAATAGAAAAATCTATATTATTTAAAAAGAAGTTAAGGACCTGTGCTGTGGTGCGGAGGGTTAATGCCTTGGCCTGAAGTGCCAGCATCCCATATGGGCACCGGTTCAAGTCCCAGCTACTCTACTTTCCATCCAGCTCTCTGCTATGGCCTGGGAAAGCAGTAGAAGATGGCCCAAGTCCTTGGACCCATGCACCCACATGGGAGACCCAGAAAAAGCTTCTGGCTCCTGGCTTCAGATCAGCGAAGCTCTGGCCGTTGTGGCCAGTTGGGGAGTGAACCATCAGATGGAAGACCTCTCTCTGCCTCTCTTCTCTCTATGTATAACTCTGACTTTCAAATGAATAAATAAATCTTTAAAAAAAAAGAAGTTAGACAAATGAGGAACTTTGCATACAAGCCGAAAATTATATGTTATTAGATCATTATTTAAATTTCTTGGGTGTCTTAATGGTGTGCTGGTTATGGAAGAGAACACACTTGTTCTTTGGGAGCATTTGCTAGTTAGTGGTGGACTGTCATGGTTACTTACTTTCAGTTCCTGCAAAAAAATGAAAAGATAGTTACCTGAATCCTTGAAGTTTAATATAAAGCACACATTGTAAAAACTGTTGCTTCAGTAATACCTTCACGGTGCACACTTACAGACTCAAGTCCTGCTTGCTGGTGTTGTTATAGGGGCATCAGCCATCATGAAAGCCCACCCTGTGGAAACCCACTACTGTGGGCAGTAAACACTCGACTGCAGAGGTTGTGACGTCACAGATAGAAAAGATTAGAACATGAGGAAAGAATGCAGCCGTCTTACCCATGCCCAGACTATGGGAGATTTATTTTTTCTTTTGTTTTTTAAAATTTGGTTGAGCGGGAGGGAGGGAGGGAGAGAGAGAGAGAGAGAGAGAGAGAGAGAGAGAGAGAGAGATCCCATCTGTTAATTCATTCTTCAAATCCCACAGCAGCCAGGCTGGGCCGGGGACAAGAGCCTAGAACTCAATCCAGGTCTCCCATGTGCATATCAGGGATCCAAGTACTTGAGGCCTCACGGATGCCCAGGGCCTGCATTAGCGAGAAGCTGGGGTCAGGAATTGAACCTAGAACTCCATGGGACATGGGCACCTTAACTGCTAGGCTGAATACCCACTACACCTTGCAACTTTTAAGGAAACTTTTCACTGAAGTGTAACATGTGCCAAAAAGGATGCGTGAAGTAGAGGTTGGTGATTTTCCACAAAGTGACTGCAACCAGGAAACTAAAATCCCAGCGGCCCAGAAGCCTCTTTAGGGTTATCCTAATAACTCAGCGTGAGGATCACCCTCTGGATGCTTGCTTGCTTTTCTTGTTCATTTGGCATATTCATTTAATTTTTCAAGCAGTTTTTTGAATACTCTTCTGTGTGTCAAACACCCTGAAATACTTGTTGCCTTCCAAAGCATTGTGTCCTTCATGGTCAGTGTGCACCTGCCATACCACAGGTTGGGAGTGTGTGTGTAGTATTTTCAGTTAAAGAAACAGTTGGCAGGCTTTCTAGGACCGGGATCCATTCATTCCTGTCACCCTTTGATTTTCCTACTACCACGGCCCCAGTCTCTCCAGCTGTCAACCTGCAGGCTTCAGGTGGCATTGATACGACCCAGGGTGAGCTTGGGCTCAGCCAAGATGAGCACATCTCATCACAGAGTGGTTCACAAACAGCCAGGGAAATGTCATAGGATGTTGTGTGTCGATGGGAGAGAGACACACTTGTTTTGGTGTTAGACTTGAACCTTGGAGGATGGAGGTGTGGAAACACAGAGGGCTGTTTTGCTGCTTCTGATTTGGGAAATCCCAGCTTAGGGTTTCCATGGGGAGTACTGAAGTTTCGCTGGGGTTTTAGCACAGCCCAGCTTCTCCTATCCAGGCCTGAGTTTTTCCTTTCGCTTCCACATGTGTTGATCTCAGGAGCACCCCTGATAATCCTGTACCCCATCAATATCCCAGGATCTGCTTCCCAGGGAAGCTAACTGATCTTTTCTGTATTTTCTGTGTTTTTTTATCTTTCATTTTTATATTGTGTTTATCTTCTATGTTTTATATTTTTTGGTTTTCATCCATGGTTCCCTCCCCACGTAAACCTCAGAACTCTATTGTTCTCCCTCCTTTCTTTCTTGGAGATGACCATAGGACATTCTTAGACCAACTTTGTCTGAAAGCAGATGGTAAGACCTCCGTTCCCGAAGGGGTCCAGCCCTACACCCAGGAGGGAGGAATCTGAGCCCGGGCCTTGCTGGGTGTCTGTTAGCATTAGATCACGTCGTTTTGTCCAGTCGCGTTTCCCCAGAGTTGTCCATGCTGTCAGCATGCTTAGCCTGTGAGGTATCCGTAAAAACCCAAAAGGACAGGGTTGGAGAGCCTCTGGGACATGAGGAGAACTGCAGGAAGGCGAACAGGAATTCATCCGTGGGCTGGGAGAGGGGCATGCCCCAGCCTCCTGGGGGAGGAAGCATCTGGGTTCGGGACCCTGCTTGCTGGCCGGCTGGTGGGGAGCAATCCCCGCACCCAGTGGGATTGCAGGCATCTTCTGTGCTGAGCATGTGGGAGGAGAAACTGAGTTTGTCTTCCCACTGGGCTGTCACTAAGATTGGCACACATGGTGCTCCTTACTGCCATGGATGGCTCATTCCACAGGTGAATTATTCGTGTTACTCTATGTGCCAAACCCACGGTGATGTAGCCCTCACAACCCATGGGCCTCGTTTTACAGGTGAGGAAGTTGAGGCACAGAGCAGTTAGGTGACTTGCCCAAGTCCACAGATCAGTAGAGTGAGAGTTCACACATAGGCCTCTCTCCTGTCAAAGTCCATGCTTCTGGGAGTAGGTGTTTACCCCACTGGTTAAGATGCCTGTATCTACATTGCAATGGCTGGGTTCAAGTCCTGGCTCTGCTCCTGACCCCAGATTTCTGCTAATGGGTGCCCTGGGAGGCAGCAGGTGATGGCTCACTCCTTGGGTCCCTGCCACCCACATGGGAGGCCCAGATTGAATTTCTGGCTCCTGGCTTTGGCCTTGTCCAACCCTAGCCATTGTAGGCATTTGAGGAGTAAACCGGAGGAGATGAATGCTCTCTATCTCTCTGCCTCTTGAATGAATGAATGAATAAATAAATATTAACATTAAAATGTCCAAACTTTCAATGATACTACTACAAGCAAAACTGAAGCCCTCTCCGGATATTTAGGTCTCTATGGTCAAAATTCTTCTGTTGAATCCAAGATGGACCTCCTGTGGGCGGAGCTCAATGATGCTGAAAGAGCTAGTATCAAAGGCTTGCCCACCCAGTCTTTGCTGCTAGGAGAACAAAGCAAGACACAAGAAAAATGAAATCAAGGAACAGTAGCCAGGGATCCCACTATTCAATTAACATGCACATGATTCATTAGGGGGAACATTCTGAACCGCCACATGGGCTATGCCTTCCATGAATGCAAAGAGGGAGACGCTCCTGGACTGGAAGACTAGGAAGGTACCTGGGCACGGAAGGATGGCAGGCTTAGGCAGGCAGGGCCTGGAGGGAGAGGGGTCACTGCACACAAGAGGAGCAGGGAGAAGACAGAGATGTCCCACCCTGGCCAGGGCTTGGCCGGACTGAGGCTGTGGGGCTTGCTGTCAGATCATCCTTGCTCCTTGCACTGTGGGGCCTTGTCTCCTGACTCCTCCCCACCTCTGTGTCCCAGTGGCTCCAAACACCTTGCCTTCCTTGGAAGGAAGCTTGGTGTCCCTGGGATTGGAACTGAGCTCGAGCCCTAATGGGATGGGGGCCCCCAGACCTCCCTCTGGCTGTGTAGTCCTTCATCTGGTTTTTTGGGCTTTTGCAAAAAGGACTCAAAACCGCTTGGCTCCTCCCTCTCCCCTAGTCCCTTTCCTTCCTGTGCCAGTTTCCCAGAGCTGTTGTCAACAACCTTGGTGGCTTCAAACAATGGGAACTTGTTACTATCAGTTCTGGAGAAATCCAAGTGTCAGTGGGGCCATGTTCCCCCGAGACTCTGGGTAGAGCCCCTCCCTGCCTCTCCCTAGCTTCTGGAAGGGTTGCCGTCAATTTTTGGTGTTCCTGGCGTGCTGCGGCAGCATGGCAAGCTCTGCCCCTGTCACCACCTGGTGCTCCCTGTGTGGCTGGCTCTAAATTTCCCTCGTAAGACAGCCAACCTATTGGATGAGGGCCCGCCCTAATGACTATGTCTTAACTTGGTTACAACTTCAAAGGCCCTCTTTCCAAATAAGGTCGCATTCACAGGAACCAGGGGTCGGGCTTCTGCATGCCGTTTGGGGGACACAGATCAAGCCACAGCACTCCCTTGGACACCTCGAAGTGCTGACTGGCACTTCCTTGGGTGGGTTCTGGGGGGAGCAGGGAGGCCAGTCAGCCAAGCATGTGTTGAAACCCCGACCCCACCCAATCCTAACAGGTCTTCCCAGAGATCCTCTGAGTCATCAGAGGCCAAGTTCCTGGGAGAAAACATGCCAAGGAGCAGACAGCCCCCATCCCCACTGAGTCCCCCTCCTCCCCAGACCACGCAGGACCACAATTGTCATCCCCTCCGCTCTCTTGGCCAACTGCTCTCGCTGCATTTGGTTTTTCTGACCAGTGGTGTGTGACTGAGCAATGTTATTGTCCCGTGGGGAGAGGTGACAGTGTACCAGGCCTGTGCTCAGCCCCCACAGCACGGGGAAAGAAAGGCTTCTTGTCCCCATCTGGTGGATGAAGCTGAGGGCTGCTCATGGTTCCTGGGCTGGCAAGGGGCAGAACCAGATCCTGAGCCCAGGTCTGTGAGTTTCAAATCATAGTGGTCCCCTCACAAGACCGCTGTTTCCCATTCACCTTCCATGTGGTCTTAGGATTGGGTTGTTTCACTCCGGAGGCGGCAGGCACAGAAGGTGACTGGCATCAGGACCCAGAGCAAGCCTCTGCCTCTTCTCGTCTCGTCTCTTCTCTTCTCGTCTCTTCTCCCCTCCCCTCCCCTCCCCTCCCCTCCCCTCCCCTCCCCTCCCTTTCCTTCCCTTCCCTTCCCTTCCCTTCCCTTCCCTTCCCTTCCCTTCCCTTCCCTTCCCTTCCCTTCCCTTTTTTATTCTCTTCTCTTTTCTTCTTTCTTCCTTTCTATTTGAAATGCAGAGTTACAGAGAGGCAGAGGCAGAGAGAAAAAGACAGAGGTCTTCCACCTGCTGGTTCACTGATGGCTGCACAGTTGGAGATGTGCTTATCTGAAGCCAGGAGCTTCTTCTGGGGCCTCCCACACGGGTGCAGAGGCCCAAGGACTTGTGCCTTCTTCTACTGCTTTCCCAGGCCACAGCAGAGAGCTGGATCGGAAGTGGAGCAGCCAGGACTTGAACTGGCACCCATATGGAATGCCGGCACTGCAGGTGGCAGCTTCATTCGCTATGCCTCTGCCTTTCAAGAGAAGATTGCCCAATTGGGAAGTCCAGTACTCAAAACACAAACATCCAACAGCGGCTCGCTGAGCCCCAACTATGTGCCAGTGCTGCACATCTAATCCTCTTGTGGATCTCATGATGTAGGCACTAGTACTCCCATTTTTCAAATGGAGACACTGAGGCCTCATGCCCTGGCTAGCAAACTATGGGGCCAGGGTTTCCTCCAGCCACTGTGACTCCAGGGTCTGTGCAAAGAGGCAGCCGGGCTGGGACTCCGCACACCGGGAGGCTGTAGGATGATCAAAGGGGCCTCACCAGGGAGTGGCACTGACTCTGGGCCAGCTGCATGGGCGCCCGTTAAGTGAGGTCAGCACATGGAAGGCTCTCACTGTTCCAGGCATCACGCTGGCACGCAGAGGCCTCCGGTCTGGTGTTGCTTTCCATAATGGTCACCTGATCTCAGAGCTGGTGGGCAAAAGGCCTGAGATGTTTATTCTCTGATGACCAGCTGGCCTCACAGACAGACAGACAGGCCAGGTGATAAGAGAAGACAGAGGAGGCAGTGGGCAGGGCCGGGGGTGGGGTGGGGAGGGTAAAGGAATCCCCCTCGGTCTGGGAAGGGCAGCTTGGCTTGGCTGGGTTCTCCGAATGACAGGGACATTCCCTGGAGATTAAGCTGCTCCGCGGAAGCTGGGTCTCCACAGGGGGTGCTGAACTCCATGGAACCTAAATCATGCGATTGGCCCCCAGCTACCATTTCTCTCACATTCATGCCATGCCTCCATCACTGCCCCCAGCACCAGAAAAAATGCAGCAGCCACTTGTTTTATACACAAGGTAACCCCATGTCATAAGGCGCCTTCCTTTCTCTTTGAAACAACCAACAGGAGAAATTTGTTCTCTGTCTTGAACAGAGCTCAACCCTCCTCTTCCCCAGGGACCCCTGCTGTCCCCTGCTCTGAGCCCCTGGGATGCTGCACTCAGTCTGCCGTCTTTGGTTTGTTACCCAGGGACCGAGCCAGGGGTGAAAGGACATGGCTATTGCTTGGGACAGCCGTGCTTTTAGGGGAGACAAAGATGCTGAGGTCATCCTGAGTTGGGACAACGGCTTTTCTGTTCAAGGACATTAGATGCACCCAGTGGTCCAGAACCCAGGTTGCCTGGCTCCCAACCAACGGCAGCGTTAGCTGATTGGAGGACCAGGGGCCTGGCTGGTGAGTTCCCAACCAGGGAGATGGAGGCTAAGCTTTCCCCTGCAGCCAATGAGGGACGCTCCCGTTGCTGGGCAGAAAAGAGCCTCATGGGTCATGTCCTCACCTTTCCTCAGCTAAAGTTCCCTGACTGTCTCCTTCAAATTCAAGCGCGCATCCAGTTCCATGAGTAACCATATTATTTTTAAACAGCATCCTTCAGCCCCGGTCTCTCCTGCGTTTTCCAAGAGAGGCGCTCTTTGGCGAAGGCAGGACAGGATTTTATTTTAGGATTGTTTTCAGACATCTGCAAGGATTCCGTGGGGGTTCAAGCTGAAGACTTTATACTCTGGTTCTCAGAGAGGGACCGGCAAATACATAAAGCCCAAGACGGGAGTGGGGAGAGGTGGCAACCAAAGGATGGGGTTTTGGAGAGAGTGAAAAGGTGAGCCCTTGAGGACTTAGCAGAGGGATGTCCAGTTGTGAGAGCCCCATAATATCAAGAAACGCCCAGATAGCCGCTGGAAGCTCAACTCCAGAAGTAGTAGTGACTGAAGGTAGACCTGCATTACTGCCACCTATTAGCTGGCCAGGGGGCTGGACTTCATTGAGCCTTATCTGCGAAATGGGAACAAAGGCCACCTAGCAAGGTGGTTGTGAGGACTAAATGAGAAATATGTTCTCCAGACAGCCTGTAGGGTAACACTTAAGGAGGGGGAGCTGTTATTATGAACGCCCAGAAAATAGTTAAGATATTACGGCTGATGTTGCTAGATTGCTTAGTATGTGTCCATAACTGTCAAACTGATAGATTGTAACTGTAGCACCGTGATTCCTTGTAACATAATGATTTAAATATTTAACTGTCTATCTGCGTTGTTAGGCTATATAAAGGCTTCAATTTGGACAGTACATTATCCAGTGCGTTTCTCCATTATCTCAGGTTAATTTTGTACTTTAAAATGAGACATCCTGTTAGTATGCTGTTGTTAAGAATTGCTAGTTGAAAAAATAAATCACTAAATTTTATTGTCATTAGTTAATAAAAACATTTTCCTATTTAAAAAGATTAAAATAGCATATAAACAGTAACATCGTATTTCAGGGGCTGGCATTTGGCAAAGCAGCTGAGGTGTTGGTTGGGACAACCAAGTGCCTGGGTTTGTGTCTCAGTCCTACTCCCAATTCCAGTTTCCTGCTAATGCAGACCCTGGAAGGACAGCAGGTGATGGTCACGTGCTTGGGCTCTGCCACCCACATTGGAGACCTGGACTGAGTTCTGGACTCCTGGCTGTTGTGGGCATTTGGGGAGTGAGCAGTAGATGGAAGATCTCCCTCTTTCACATAAATTTTAGCAATTAAAAAATTATTTCAGATATTCAAACAACATAAAAGGAAAAGTTTTCTGCCATGTTCCAATTTCCAGAGGTACTTACAGTTAACAATAATTAATTAATTGCATAATTTTCCCAGGAGTGCTGTATGTTTTTGTACTTAAGCAAATTGAGTCATACTTCAATACACTTGAGGAAATTACATTTTCTCTGTAGTAATCTACCTAGAAATCTTTGTCTACCACTGAATATAGATCTACCTCCTTTTTAAAAAAAATTATAGGGGCCAGCACTATGGCATAGTGGGTAAAACCACCATCTGCGGTGCTGGCATCCCTTATGGCTGCCGGTTTGAGTCCTGGCTGCTCCGCTTCTGATCCACCTCTCTGCTATGGTCTGGGAAAGAAGTAGAAGATGGCCTAAGTCCTTGAGCCTCTGCATCTATGTGGGAGACCTCGAAGAAACTCCTGGCTCCTAGCTTCAGATTGGCACAACTCCGGCCATTCACTCTTGTGAGTGAACCAACAGTTAGAAGACCTCTCTCTCTCTCTCTCTCTCTCTTCCTTCTTTCTCCCTCCTCCTCTCCCTCTGTAACTGTCTTTCAAATAAATAAATCTTTAAAAAATTTGTAATATGATGGGTTTATATTTAACATAGTTATTTCTTACCATAGCAATGTTACTCAATCATCACAAAGTATTTTTATATTAAATCTGTCCTCCATTTCAATATCAACAGAGTATTCTTAATATTAAATATTTTCTTTATTTAATATTAGATACATTGAATACATTTAAAAAAATTTTTCCCCCAGAGATAAACATTTCAACTTGGGGCTATTTGGTATCTAAGCGCAACATGAACTTGGGAGCTAAAACACAGACCTAGAAAAGATGGAGAAAAGACCCCTCAGCGATTCAGGGAGCAGTGACTGTGACTTCGCATCCTGGGCAGGAGCTGCCTTCTGCCAGTTCCATGTGCTTTGAGAATTCTGAACTTTATTTATTTGAAAGTCAGAGTTACACAGAGAGGGAAGGAGAAACAGAGAGAGAGGTCTTTCATCTGCTGGTTCACTGCTCAATTGATAGCAAGGGCTGGAGCTGCGCTGATCTGAAGCCAGGAGCCGGGACCTTCTTCCAGGTCTCCCACACAGGTGCAGGGGCCCAAGTCCTTGGGCCATCTTCCACTGCTTTCTCAGGGCATAGCAGAGAGCTGGATTGGAAGAGGAGCAGCCAGGACTCTGACAGTTGCCCATATGGGATGCTGGCGCTGCAGGCAGCTTTACCTGCTATGCCTCAGCGCTGGCTCTGAGAATTCTGAACTTCTAAATTCTATGCAGATTTCAGCATCCTACTTCTTTGACCCCATTTCCAACCAGCAAATACAAATTACAGGTTACATTTTTCAGTGTCTTATTTGTTATAAAGAAAACATTTTCCCCCAATTTATCATACATCAGTTTGTTCGCATTTTATGGTAAACAAGAACACGAAACTGCCCTATTTACTGTTTGTGTGTGTGTGTGTGTCCATTTACTTATTTATTTATTTATTGGGAAGGCAGCGTTACAAAGAGGCAGGGGAGAGGGGGGACAGGAAGGTGGAGAGGGAGAGGGTAAATCCACTGGTTTACTCCCCAAATGATGCAATGCCCAGCGCTGGGCCAGGCTGAAACCTGGAGCTAGGAGCTTCATCTAGGTTTCCTACATGGGTTCAGGGGCCTAAGAACTTGGGCCATTCTCCACTGTTTTCCCAGGCACATTAGCCGGGAGCTTAGAGACCCAGATGAAATTCCTGGTTCCTGGCTTTGATTTGGCCCAGCCCCTCTTCTTTCCTTTAATTCTGCATTTCAAATAAAGAAATAATCAAAAAAAAAAAAAAAAGAGAAAATCAACAGGCAACATCAAAAGCAGTGAATTCAGGACTAAGAGAAACTGTGTTGAAACTGAGTTCATGATATAGGAGTCTTGCAGGAGGAAGGTGTCAAAGAAATGGCATGTATTAAGTGTGTGTGTGTGTGTGTGTGTAATTTTATCTGACTTGGAGTATTCACTTCCCAGAGGCTGAGGCTAAGGGGTTCCAGGTGATACCACCTTTCAGGAAGCAGCCACTACAGGAATCTACCTCCTCCTTCATCTTCCTTCCTCCTCCTCCTTGTTTTTCTTTTTCTTTTTTTAAGATTTATTTTATTTATTTGAAAGGCAGAGTTACCAAGAGAGGGAGAGAGAAGGAGAGAGTGAGAGAACTTTCATCCAGTGGTTCACTCTCCAGATGGCCACCAACAGCAGGGGCTGGGGCAGGCCAAAGCCAGGAGTTGAGAGTCAAAAGTTTCTTCCTGGTCTTCCACGTGGGTGCAGGGGCCCAAGCACTTGAGTCATCTTCCGCTGCTTTCTTAGGAGCATTAGCAGGGAGCTGGATCATAAGTGGAGCAGCTGAGACTCGAACTGGTAGCCATATGAGATGCTGGTGTCACTTTTTAAAAAATTTTGAATATATGCTTCTATCTCCATCTCCATCTCCATCTCCAACTCCATCTCCTTCTATAGAGAGACAGAGACAGAGACAGAGACAGAGAGAGAGAAATTCCACCCAGAGAGAGAGAGAGATCTTCCATCTGCTGATTCATTCCCCAGGAACCAGGAGCTTCTTCCTGGTCTCCCACGTAGGTAGCAGCTGCCCAAAGACTTGGGCCACCTTCCCAGGGAGCTGGATAGGAAGTGGAGCAGCCAGGCCTTGAACTGGTGCCCATATGGGACGCCGGTACTGCAGGTGGTGGCTTAACCTTCTATGCCATGAATTCACTTGTATATTGGTGCTGTCCTTACAAGCAGTTCACTGCTTAGCACTTTGTTTCTAGTTTTTTTCTGTGCTGAACAGCCCCACAATAAACTCCCTTGTACACCCAGCTTTGCTACAAATAAACCCACAGGATTAGTTTCCAGAGTGGTAACTGCTGTGGCGGTTTCCTAGCTGCAAACCTAATAGACAGTTCCAATTCACTACTAAAGAGATCCCAACAACTGATGCTTTTACCCGCCGTATATGAGACTGCTGGTCTCACATGGGTTCTGGATATTATCTGACTTTACAATCTAACAAGTAAATTGTTATTTTCAAAATAGTGCACATATTTGATGATTTGCAGAGATGAATGCCCACAATCCCAGCAGGAGGTGTGTGCACTTTTCCACTTTCTATCCAGGACAGAGGATCATGGGGATTCAGACTAGGGTCTGGACCTCAGTCTGCTGCGTATTATCCCAGTCATCTTTGGCACGTCCTTGAAGCATCTCTGTCTGAAAAATATAAACGTGGGAAGGCTTGAGAATGCTCCTAGACTCAGCACCTTGAACACAGCAGGCATGTATTAATATGATATGAAGCAAGCCGGAGTGCCAGCCTCCCTAGCAGGTTTCACCCTGGCACAGTAGGGACCTGGGCTCCATGTCCTGCTTCTTCCTACCACCTCCTGCCAGGTGGTTTTGTTTCTTTGAATTTTCTTTTTGTAAGGTGTCAATGTAGACACCCCCTATTCATGTACTGATCTGGGTGGATATGAGAGGCTGAGTTGAACACTAGTGCAAGTGAGCATTTTATACTGACGGGAGACACAGGTGGCCCCCCAGCAAACAGGGACAGGTGAGATCTCTGCTCCACTTCTGCTTCTGAGGCGGCATAGGAAGGGTGACAGGAAAGCTGGGCACAGCCTGACTCACTTATTGTCCTGCTCTGCCTCTTAGAAGCAAGGTGACCTTGAGCAACTTTTTATACCTATTTCAAGCTTCAGTTTCCTCAACTATAAAACACAGGTTAACAGGGTTATTGTGAGTAAACTCATCTATGAAAGCACTTAGCAGCTAACATTGTTAAATGTTAAAGTATTCATCATCAACAACTGCCTCACTGCCTGATCCTGGTTTGCTTATAGGTCAAGGAGGGACAGGATGCTTCTGCAGAATGGAACAGAGAGAGATGTCCAGCCCCACTGCCTAGTCAGGTGAGTCACAGCCTCTCTTGCTTGTTACCAGGAAGACATCCTTGGTGGGGAGAAGATGGGAGAGGGCAGGAAAAGACAGAGCTATAACCCCTGCTAGGGACTCTGCTTTGTCATTATCCTCAAAGGAAGTGAGAAAATATTAGCTAAAAAATATTTTTCTTTGGAACTCTTCAACACACTTGCACAATGGAAAAACGGAACCCAACATCATTCTGAAAACATCGCCATCCTCAGGTTTTTGCTAGTGTTGCCTGCTCCCCTCTGAGTCTCGTCCGATTCAAATTTCAGTTTTTATCTGACACATAAATTGCAAATCTGAAGCTCTAGTCATGGAAATGGGATTTCTGAAAAACATTTTATGAATCATCCTTCTTTCCTTTTTTATTTTGAAAATTTCAACCTTGCAGGAAGGATGCAAGACGACCCGAGCGAATGCTCACATTTACACATCCTGCCTTATTTCATCATGTGTTAGCACATCATTTTTGAGAGGCAGAGAGCTGCATTCATATAATATGGTCTAGGATATTTTTTCTTCTTTGCCAGTTAAAACGTTAGGGGACAGATTTAATTATATCCACATTGTGACTTCCAGGCACTCAACTTCTTTGGGGGTTGAAATCTGTTGTTCTCTTTGGCTACAAGATGGGAATAGAAAGAATTTTTGTGGTGGCTGCCAGATTGAACAGATCCTGAACCAAATATGCAAGATACAATATCCCTAATCCCCACAGTGACTCTGCAAGCCCGGATTGCCTCGCTCCTAATTTACACTGCTTTCGGTAACTGACACCCAGAGCGGCTGACTCATTCCGCCGATCAACTGCAGATCTGGTCTCAAAAGCAGGTCTTTCTTTTTATTTAACTACAGGGTCCTTCCCAGGAGGTTTTAAAGGATTTTAGGGGGCTTGGAGCGGGGAGATCCCAATGCAAATATACGGAACTTTTTTTTTTTTTTGATTCCTGGGAGAGCGCCATGACAATTTCAGGTCACTTTCTTCCACCAAGGAAGTCTGGGGTGGGGGAGAGGAGTTGGGGTCCTATGGAAACCTCAGGCAGGAATTTCGTGATACAAAGCAGCTGTGAGGAACACCCGGGCGTGACTCTTGTTCCAGCGTGAGTCCCGGGAAGAGTCCCCCTGACGCCTTCTCGTCGTGAAATGTGGGCGATTTTGTGAACTGATGATCTGATCTTTAGGACTACAAGGAATCAGACCGCTTTATTCGCCACAGGAGTAGGAAGCAAAGGGCTCCGGTGGAGAGCCCAGGTGGGGTGATATAAATCAGGGCGAGCCCGGGCGCAGGTGCCGAGGGGGCGGGGAAATTGACCGAAACTCTTCCTGCGGACAGGTAAGCGTCTTCGAGGGGATCAGTTAGTTGCCAGGCATCGGAGTGTCCAGCTCCAGATCTTCTTTCGCGTGGATGCGGGAGGCGCGCAGGCCGGCCGGAGACGCTCAGCACAGCGGGCTCTAGGCCGTGGGCAGCTTGGCGTGCGCTCTGGCTCCAAGGCACCATCTAATCCGCGCCTTCGGGCCGCAGGTGTGTGGATTTAGAACTCGCGCGCCAGACGGCGGGTAACGCCTTGCAAAGTGGTTGCTTTCCCGGGGCTCTGCCCCCGCGCCTGGGCCCCTCTGCGGTTCCACGTTCGTCTTCATCTCGCAAACGCGCGCCCGCGCCGGAGGCTTCGCCTTGCGGGGCAGCTGCTCAGCCTCAGGCAGGTGGAGCGACGCGCACCAGAACTTCGAGGCGGCGGTGGCGGCCGCACTCTGTGGGCGAACGCGCTCCTTCGCCCCTTCACATTTCCAGTGAGATTTGGCCAATAAATCACCCGTGTGAAAGGCGTGCTTGGGTTTCGTCTGTGCGCACGGCTGGGGTCGGGGGTCGTGGCGGGGTCCTTTAAGCGAGGAGCAAAAGAAAGGGGAAACCCATGGCGCCCCCACCCCCCAGGCGCTGCTGGGACCCCTGACACCAGCAGCTGGATTGAAACCTGGGGTGAGCAAGAGCTTCCGCCCCGCGGGTTCGGGTCCCCTTGCGTGTGCGGGCCGATGGCCAGGCTCCCGCCGCAGGAAGATGCGGAGCCCCGAGCGAGCGCTGCGCCAGACGCGCCGACACCCAGGGCGCGCTCCGTCCGTCCGGCTTGGCAGGGCCGCGCGAGGTGGTGCGCACCGTCCCCGGGGCCAGCCGAGGCCTCGCGGCTCCCGGGAGCGGAGAGCGCGCGGCGGCGGGCCACGGGCTGGCGTGCGTCTCGCCTCCTCACGCGGTGCGACGCGCTGCCGAGCGCCCGGCTCGCGTCCCGGTGGCGGGTGGCTGCCCCGGCGTCCAGCAGCCCCCGGCCGCCGCGGAGCAGCTCCACCGGCCGGGAGACGCCCCCTTGACCCCCCGCCCCCGCCTGGCCAGGCCGCACGGGCCGGAGCGGCGGGAGGAGGAGGCGGCGCTGCCGGGACTGCCTCCTCCCCGCCCCTCGCGTCTCCTCCCCGCGCCACCGGGAAGGGCAACGGGACTAGGCACGGGGACCCCGGCCAGTGAGCGCCCGTGCGCCGGGACCGCCCCTCCCGCGCGCTCTCTCGCCGCGAGCCCGGGTCGGTCTCGCCCCGCATGGTGCTGGCAGCAGCCATGAGCCAGGACGCCGACCCCAGCGGTCCGGAGCCAGCGGACAGAGATGCCTGCGGCGTGCCGGGTGCCCCGGCGCCCCCAGCGCCCCCGGGCCCGCGAGGGATGCCGCCGCCGCCGCCTCCAGCCGGCCTTCCCCAGATCATCCAAAAGTAAGAGGAGGGAGCCGGGAGCCGGGGGGCGCGCTCGGGGACCCGTCCGGGCGCCCCCTGGGAGGCTTCTCCTGGGTCGCTGCGCAACTCCGTTTGGCCTCCGGGCGTTTGAAGTTGTCGCGCCGGGTCTCCGGGCTGAGTCGATGGCACTCGGGCTGTGAGAGAGGCCCGGGCCGAGGCAGCCAAGTTACATGGCGGGGAATGATCTTGTGTTTCCTGAGCCTCTTTCTCTTCGGAGATGTCATGAACATAGCTCAGGTTGGGGAGGCCGAGTTTCATCCCTGCGGCCCTCGGAGGCCGCTGGAATGCGCGTGGGAGTGCGCGCGGGAGCGTGTGCGGGGGAGGGAAGCGCCTCACGCGTGAACGCGCTTTGGTGGCGCCCCTGGAGCCAGCCCGGGACGCGGGGGTGACAGGGGCGGGAAGCGGCCTGCTTTGCTCTGTCCCGAATGTGTTCGACGCCGGTGCGGGAAGGGCCGCGCGAGGTTCTCGCAGCGGCGCCCCGGCTCCCACTTACGTTGCCGTCTGTGGCCCGGGAGACTTGGGGCGGGGGTGCCCCGTCTTTCCCACGCGCGGGTAGTTGGGGGGGCCGGGGGTCCCCGAGACGCCAGGCGGTGCTGTTGTGTTTTGCTTGCTCCTTCCAGGTTGGGACCGTGTGAGGCCTACAGCGCTGGTTTCCCGTGTGTAGGGTCTTTCCTAGGGTTTTGCTCAGACCTGGCGTGAGGAGCGTAGGGCCGTGAGCGAGAAGCGCCCGCACCGCGCACCCGTGGCCCGCGGAGGTCCCGCAGCGCGGTGCTGATGCGCGGGTTATGTAAACATTAAAATGCAGTCCCGGGATGGGCTGTGCGCCGAGAAGGAGCGGTTCATGATTATTGTTTTCAAGTCTGACTTACGTAATAAAGAGAAAATCCGAGCTTGACTTCAAATAACGCTGCTTTCGGATTTCAGAACAAAATGGTTTCCTATCTTTGGGGGCATGCGAAGGCCTCGTGACAGCTTTTGGCTTTAACATTTGATATTTTCTGTAATTTCACTCTCTAACAGTTTCCAACTGTTTGAAAATCAAAAATATTTTCCTGTTGTTTTGTAAAAGTGATTTCAGCTAATTCTTACTAAATATGATTGACAGTTTGTTACTTAAAATTTCTCTTTAGTCCTTAGTATAGATATAAACAACAGAGAAAGCCATTTAAAACCTAAAGTTTACTTACTAAAATGAAGATCCAATTTGACCAGTTATTTCTTTGTAAACACCTGATGTGCTTCGGCTTGAAAGCCGGCTGAGTACTGAGGCTGCTGGAATTGTTTTGGTATTTGTTATCACCCTGCATTTCCCTATCATTTGCTTTTTTCATTAGGAAAAAAACCCGAGCACTTTATATTCCCAGAAATATGGGTGATGGGTGCCTGCGTAGGAAATGTTGCGAGGTTGAAGTGAGTGCCATTTGGCGGACGGGGACCGTTTAAGACGTGTGTTAGTGACCTCGTGTCATTAATAACTTGCCCTGTAAAGATCACTTTGAAAATTCCACTTCTAGAGTCTGAAAAGGTAAGACGGAGCTTCTCCAAAGATGGCCCGTTCGCCTGCTGTCCCAGCGCCTGGTGGTCTGCGCTGGTGCCTGGGCCTCAGAGGCCTCCCGTGCCTGCGGTCCGGGGCTGGGCCCCCCTCAGTACCTACTGAAATGCCGCTGCAGCCAGGCGGGACGTGGCAAACACTTCCCAGGTCCATCTTCAATGCGCTGAAACCTGAGCAGGTTATTTTGAAACGACGTTTGCATAATTTAATCTGACAACCATTTTTACGCAGTGGAGAGGTGCCTTTTGCATCAGCCATCTTTGAGAAGAAGTGGTGGGGAGAAGGCGCTCGGCTGCAGAACGAGCGTCCGCCTCCTGGGGCTTCCAGTGAAACTCCTGTCAAACGCGTAGTAAATATGATTTTCTCCTAGTTATCTTAGTGAGGTCCTTATTGAATTCCGAAGAGAAATTTTGGTCTCTTTCAAAATGATAGGGAGGTCGGTCTTCACATGCGTAGTGTTTAAGGATTATAATTCCCTACTGCTTCTTAATATCTGTGTTTCTTGATTTTTATTAGTAACGGATTTCATTATGGGTAAAGTCACTGGTTTTGGTAAAACCGTAGTAACGGGCAAAGTAAAAACCATTTCCTGTTCACTTGCATGTTACTAGGTCTTAAGAGAACAGCCTTTAAGTAGCTAGACACATGAGGTGTGACAACAAATAATGAGACTGATTTTGGTGTTTGCTCTTCAGAAGTCGTTGTCAGTACTTAGGAAGGCTGTATTTGAAGTCGGTTTTTATGGTGCACTTCTGTACTAATCAGGTTTGTTTAGTATCCTATCTTTGCCTTGTTAGCTACAGTGGAGGATCATCCATGTTCTCAGTCCACTCCAACACCTGGCTAGTGTTAGCATTACTTGTAAAGTCATCAGCCAGGTCATAGACACACATAACTAATATCGCGTAAGGTTTTTGCCTTAAATGCTCATTCTCGAAGTTTGCCAGTGTGGAGGTATTATTACGTATGACATGGACCATTATTTACATTGTTCGGGCAATAAGAAATATACATTACACCTTCAGAGGAGATTAGCGACCAGTTTAGGAATTCAGAATAAACCGAGAACTTAAATTATATATATATATTTTACTAGCAGAAGTAAGAAATAGTCAGAGAATGTTGGTGAATGTTTTCTGAGGATTTATCAACTCAAACATACAGACTGATTTTGTTTTAATAACATGCTTTCTAATCACATATAATCCTTGATTTGCAAAAAGTTATTTGTTAACCTTGATAAACATCAGACATTTAAAATGTAGGCGGCAAGTTAAAAATTCTCATCAGGGTGAAATGAGCCACTCAGTTCTGTGTGAAATGTTGAATCTGCTGTTAGACGGGACCACAGAATGCAGCACTAATCATCGTGAAAATTAATCAAATAAACAGACATCCTTTTCGTGAAGTGGGAACATGGATCATTTTCCTAAATTATTTGATTTTCAGCAAAATATTCCTGGTGGAGGCATGACATCAGGTTGCATATTTAATTTAAGTATAGATGACATAAAAATTATAAAAATAGAACAAGTTTTGATTGAGCATGTGATAGCTGGTGGCACCTGTATGTAAGTGTTGGTGGCTTATGAACACATTAATCCAGTTTTGATTTCTAAAGTTCCTCGTCTTCTGCATAGTAATTAGAACCCTGGCTGTGTTTTCAATGCTAAGTGCTCCCCTGACTCAGAATAGAAAATGTTACAAGTAGCGACTCTGATTGCAGATAATTTTACAGGCATCCTGCATTTGGAAGGGTCTCCCTGTAATCCTCGGTGAGTGATCTCCAGGCACATTGTGTGTGATGTCCACCAGCTCTGATGGACGTGCTGATAATTATATCCAGAACCAGGGGAAGGAAACGGGAATTGGCTAAAAAGGGACATTACCTCACCTTCATCTGTGGTCCTCGTCTGGAGAGAGAGAGGAATGGCTAACATCTGCACAGATTCTAGCATCAGTTTGAGCTCATTTTTAGGGGAAATAAGAATACAATTATAGACGAATTTTGAAAATTGTAAACGCCATCTTTAGCTGCACGTAAGACGAGCGTGGGACAAGGGAAACTGTGAGAGTGGAGTAAGCATTTACCCAAACGCAAGGAGAGAGTGCCGGGTCTTTTCTTAGCGGGTCTTTTCTTTGCAGTCTGAAAACTGCTTCTCTAGAAAGCCTCTTAAAGGTGCATCTTTAAGAGAAATTTCACTAGAGCATTTGTTGTCATAAGTATTTTTAGATAGTACTGTAGTTATTGAGTTTAGCAGTTTTTCTCAAATTGCCGAAGAGATCAGTATTGTGAAATGTAGAACATTATTGCCATTCGTCACAGTGGATGGCAATACATATGGTGCACAGAGTTCTTCTCATGCCGGTGCTGGAGGGGGAGAGAAAGAGGAAAAGCTTGAACACCTCTTTTATCCTTCTGTCCACTTCTTCTGCTTCCCACTTAGCAGCTTATCAAATGAGTAATTTACAAAGCCCAAACCTGGGCATTGGAATTTGAATGCTGATCTATCTGTTTAAGTCTCTGCCGGTCCCAAGTAGTCACTAGGAGGGAAAAACCCCAAGAGGATTGACTTATAGTGAAATCGAATTTCTCTCTCTCTTTCTCGTTTCTCTTGAGGCTGTAGGTTTTTGACTCCAGTTTAGATTACTATTTCTTCCCTGCCCACAATGGCTTATCTTCAGGTAAACAGACTGGTGTCGCTCAACTCACAGCTTTGAGAAACAAGAATACACAGAAGGTTGGGAACTGGGGATCCAGCCTAGGGATGGAAATGAACATTATCTGAACTGAACGTGGAAATTGAGAACGGCGGAGCTGGAGACTGTGGAGTTGTAAAATTTTCCAGAGCCGAGCTGCCCTCTCCCTTTGGCCACCATGAAACTCCTTCCAGATGAAAGCTTGAAGCGGTCTCCTGTTGCACAAATGCCACTTAATCTGATTTGTCTTTGCTGCCATAGTAATGATCTGGTTTGGGATGGCTTAACTGATATTATTTTGTATGTTTGAGCAAGGGATCCATGGCTGATGTAAACGACTGATGGCTGTGTTCAGATGGAGTGTTGAAAAGTTTTGCAGCAAGTAAAGTGATCTACGTTCCAGAATTAAGGCAAAGAGGCTAATTTGTGGTTTGTAGAAAGGCTTACATGGCAATTCCCTTTCTGTTTAATGGACCCGGCTGGATCTTAGTCATAGATGTATTATCCCAGATACCTCATATTGTTTGTTCCTGTCAGTGCATAGACTAGGAAATCCTACCTCTAATTAAGACGGCATGTTTTGGGGTCAGGAATGTGAATTTGGTTTCTAGCACCACTGGTGGGCTGACAGGTTGATGGCTTAATGGGTGGTCACTGTTTAAATTCCACCCTGCTAAGGAGCTGGACAAGGTTTCAGTCTTTGACATTTACAGATAGGAACTTTGGAGACAAGTCATTGCCTCCAGCTGTTTGAGAAGGATGTGGAAGGGAAGGAACCCCTCCCCCTAAATGTTCTGTTCTGTGTTTTTGTGTTTGTGTCCCAAATCTTGATCTAGTACGATGAAGTCTACAGTGGTGGAAGTTTCAGTCAAGCTAGCTGATCCCTCTCTTCCTCCAACTTCTGCTGGATTTTATAAGATAAGTAAGTCCCCTGATGGTTTATAAGGCAATTTTTCCCACTTGCTGACAGCACACCCTAGGGGAGATGGCACATATTGATACGGATGTACTTTATGAGCAAAAAGGGAGCAGTTAAGCAACTTGTGTGAGGATGTGTTAATAACTTGTAGCTCAGCTTGCCCAATAAATCTTCGCCTGTGTTCAGAAACAAAAGCCTGGGGTCATGCATGTGTTTGAGGGGTGGTTACCACCCCATGAAGATATTTTTCACGCCACTTTCCCCTCCTTTAATGTGGGCATTTGCTCTAAGGATGTCCTAGGGCCATTTGCTGCTGCCTTTCCTTTGCACCTGCTTTCTCTCCATCACACCAACGACCTATCAGCTCATCCCCTCAGTTGCGCTCGCTTCCCACCCTGGCCCAAGCCTGACCGCTGTCCTGACATCTTAAGTGCTTTTCAGTTTTGCTTTCCCAGAGTTGCTTTTGAATTTTGTGGGACCTGTCCTTTAGCCTGACCTCCAGTACCAGGAGAGGACAAGTTAATATGTATTTCTAAGGACACCTTCATTTCACTAAGCCTTTTTGTTTGGGTCATTAGGAATTCATTGTTGAATAGAACAATTTAGGATCTGCCTGATGGTGTCAGTATAAAATGAGTGCCTTTGCTCCAAATTATTGGGTTTTTGACAAGGGAGGTCAGGGAAGAAAAAAAAAAAATCAACCCTGGGCTGGGAGTGAACAAGCCAATTAACCTTCCTAATCCAGCCTCTCCAGGGATTCAAAATGATCTACCATTGATCATTTTTTTTAACAAATTTTTATTTATTTATTTTTTGATAGGCAGAGTGGACAGTTAGAGAGACAGAGAGAAAGGTCTTCCTGTGCCGTTGGTTCACCCTCCAATGGCCGCTGCAGCTGGCAGAATGCACTGATATGAAGCTAGGAGCGAGGTGCTTTTCCTGGTCTCCCATGTGGGTGCAGGGCCCAAGCACTTGGGCCATCCTCCACTGCACTCCTGGGCCACAGCAGAGAGCTGGCCAGGAAGAGGGGCAAATGGGACAGAATCCGGCACCCGGACCACAACTAGAACCCGGTGTGCCAGTGCTACAGGCGGAGGATTAGCCTAGTGAGCCGCGGTGCTGGTCAGTGGTAGCTCCTTTTAAGAATAAACTTACATGAGTCTGTAGGAGTTAATTGTTGAACTTAGCTACAGGCCTAGGTATGTTTGTGAGATTGATCGTCCATGAAAAAATTAACTACATAAAGAGAATTAAATGTTTTCTCCAGGGTTTGCAGAGAATATTTGAATATATGACATAATTTAAAATCAGAAAAGGACACAAATAGCAGTGCAGAGGAGGGAGTTTTATACTGTTTTCTAATCTCTAAGCAATTTGAGCAGGTTTGCAAATTATTTTGAAATATTAATTATTGTGGAATGTTAAATCCTGGAGTCTGAAAAAAAAAATACTGTTTTCTATGTAGGAGACCTAAGAATTTCCATTCCTCCACGTTGGGCTGAACTCAGCCGGCGGAATTGTGTTCGGTGAATCCGGGAACCATGAATGTCCGAGAAGAGCTGTGCTGCCGATGGGCCCCGGAAACCGTGACGCGCTGTCATTCGGCTGCGTGGGCTGCCCAGGCCGGCTGGGAGCTCGCAGCCCGGAACACTTTTCCTGCCTGGAGGAGATTGTTGTGTCTCCAAGCTGGGCCGTGGTTTTGCCTCTGCAGAGGTTCTTAGATTTTCTTAGGCACTGGCGCTGGGCCCCATGCTGTGTCCTCCGAACTAGCAGGAAGCAGAGACCAGAGTGAGAGAGAGACTTTGTCCAATATTGAAGATTAACTGCATTAAAAGAGAGAGAGGTTGCATGATTAAATTGTTGATTTATCAACTTGATGGTGCAAATGAGGATGAACATGAGGTTGTTTATTACAGCGTGTGGAGCAGAGCGTGAAGGGAGAGCACCAGTGTGTGGGAAAATCAACCGTGTGCGTACACGAGGTCATGTGCTGTCCGGCCATTAGAATGGTGCTGTTGTCTCGTGTGTTTTAACATGAAGTGAGGACTACATAGTATTAGCTAAAAGTAAATCCGCATACAGCAAGTATGCCAGGATCTCATTTGTTTTCTTAAGAAAATAAATTTTTTTTAAAAGGTGTGCGAATGTGTACGCTGGAGCCTGCCAGTCTGAAAAACCATCTCGGCAACAAATATAAAGATACACACTGCGGCTCTGACTCTGGTTGGTGCTGAGAAAGTGCTGTATCTTTTTTCCTTTTCGTCTACATTCTGTTTTCTTTCACCAAGCCTGTATTAAGGGCAGAGAACGGGATGTCATTTTTAAAAAATAACAATGCATTTCACACTAAGACTTGAAGACTGTGCTGCCCCTCACTGTCTTAGTTTTAGTCCTGCAGGCGTCTGAGGGTGGCTGCCTGCCCTGCTGGTTTTCTAGATAAAGCAAACGAGCAGCAGAGATGTTGAGCCAGTTGTTCCTAGTCACACGGTGAGGCCGTGGTCGGTGGGGGACAGTCCCCATCTGTCCAGCTGTTGTGACTTCTGCTGGGCTGGGCTGCCTTTGTGTCTGCTGAACACGGGGGGAGGGCAGAGATGGGGGCCACTTGTAGAAGAATCTGCTGCCTCTTCTCACATCCCCCAAGGAAATCGAGAAAGGCACTCTTGGTGTTCACCTGCTGGACGCCCCCGTTGGATTTGCTGCAAGATGTAGGGCCTCGCTGGAGCCTCTCGCTCTGTTCCTGCCATTTTCTCCTCTGCTCCTCTTGGGCAAGCGTACCTTTTCCCATATCCTTAGTAGGAAGAAATCCAATGCCTACTTTCCTTTCGAATCTGAAACATCTTAGTAGCTTCAGGCTGTAGTGTAAAGATGAGAGTTTAAAGGTGTACACGCGTAACTGATATTTTTCCTGCAAGGAAGCAGATCCGTTTTACTTCTTACTCTCCAGCCAGTGACAGAAACGCCTATTATTTCTTCTGCCACCTCATCCCTCATCCACTCTACTTCAACTTTGTTTCAACCAAGGGTTTAATTTTGATTGTCATTCAAAAAAAGTAAATTTTGCTTTCAAAACTGTGTGTTTACTACCTTTGTGTGTTCTCTCTTTTCCTAAACTATTGAAAGTAAGTTTTCTTTATTTTTTTTGACAGGCAGAGTTACACAGTGAGAGAGAGAGACAGAGAGAAAGGTCTTTCTTTGCCGTTGGTTCACTCCCCAAATGGCCGCTGCAGCCGGCACACTGCGCCGATCCAAGCCAGGAGCCAGGTACATCCTCCTGGTCTCCCATGTGGGTGCAGGGCCCAAGCACTTGGGCCATCCTCCACTGCCCTCACAGGCCACAGCAGAGAGCTGGACTGGAAGAGGAGTGACTGGGACAGAATCCGGCGCCCCGACTGGGACTAGAACCCGGTGTGCTGGCGCTGCAGGCAGAGGACTAGCTAAGTGAGCCGTGGCACTGGCCCGAAAGTAAGTTTTATAACCATGGTCTTGTCATCATATCTAAGAACATTAAACACACAGATTTGTAACTTACGCTGTCAGAAAAAAGTCTCTTGTAGCTGGTTTTTGAACCTGGTTCAGTTCACAAGTGCGTTTGCTTAAGATGGTTCTGGTTTAATCTACCATGTGTACTCATCGCTTTCAGTCGCCCTCTTGTTATCTTGTCGAATGAACCGTGATCTGAGTGTGACTGTTGTTTCCTCATGGGCAGATTCAGGTTACGCGTTTTGGCAAAACTGTGCTACGGGCAGCGTATGTGCGTCCGGCTGTTTGATCCCCAGTTACTGCACGGTCTTCTCTCCATTAGCATGTTGTCTGTAGCACGATACCATGAGATCTCCGTACTTCACGAAAGGTTTCATCAAATGGGTTCCTGTTTTAACTTGGACAGAGTTTTCAAAGGCGCTTCTAACACAATGGGTGGGATTAGAAAGATAAATACCTCTGTATAGGGTTTGAATCAAGCAGCCTTGCAGAAGTGTTTGTGCGGGAGCAACTTGTAGATACTCTCTGGAGCCTCTGGATCTTTCTAGTACTGACTTAGGAAGTCCAGACCATGGGCCGGTTAATTTCCACCCAGCTCCTACTGGAGGCGTTCTGGCTCTGGCTGCAGTGCTTTTTAATGTCCATACAGAGTGCATACAAATCCCTCTTAAAGCTAATGGCAGGAAGTGGGTGCTAGCTCATGAGGTTTTTAAAAGCATCCCCTTGAAGCTGTATTGGCTCTTTGCAGACAAGTTTTATCTCCCTTTTCCAAAGTGCTATATGAAGCAGACTTTAAAAATGAGTGATGACTTATCCCGGAGCCTAAACTGGATGAGTCCTGGTGCTGCTCAGTGACTCCCGGTTTGTTCATGCTTTTTAGATTTAA
Source organism: Sylvilagus floridanus (assembly GCA_949820135.1). Classification (NCBI taxonomy): domain Eukaryota; kingdom Metazoa; phylum Chordata; class Mammalia; order Lagomorpha; family Leporidae; genus Sylvilagus; species Sylvilagus floridanus. The sequence goes on from OX463235.1 coordinate 62,072,660, forward strand.
GTTACATGGCTATTTTTGCCTCTTCCAGTTTAGTACACACACAAAAATATGTATGGGTGGGGAAGGTGGTCAGTGAAAAGAATCAGGAGCAGGCACATTCTCTATTCTGGAAACAACTTTAACACCACTGGCCCTGAGCCTCGATGTTCTCATCTGGAAAAGGGAACAACAATAATAAGGAAAATAACAACTAACTTTCATTGGATGTTTCCTGTGTGCCAGTTACTATTCTAAGCACTTTGTGTGTATTTAGTCTGTTTATCATTTAATCCAACAATCATTCTGTGAGACAAATGCTGTTATTCTGTCCATTTTACAGATGAGAAAGGCAAGTCACAGCCTTATAAGGACTCAGAATAAATAGTATTTATGAAAGAACTGCTAGAGTGGAATTAGGCTGAGAATGGAGAATGTTGTATCAGTTCAAGTGGTGCTATCAGCTACATATCAGTATCTGTATCCTTAGTTTATATAAAGCCCATCACTTACCAAAAAAAATTACAGAAAACATGCTGCAATAGATTTGAAAGTAGATTGAATTTGAGACAAACTAAGTAGTCAATGAAAAGCTTTTTTTAAATATTTCTTTTTCTTCTTGTAGCTTTAAGCATGCCTTTTGGTTTACAGTGAAATCCATATCCCAATTTAAATTCCAAGAGCAAATCCAACTCTGGCGTCTGGTTCCCTGTCTTATCCTGCTCGTTATGCGTGTTAGGCAAGACCTGAATTTGATGCTCATGCAGAGTATATAAACACTTATAATCCTCGCAGCATGTGCTAAAATAATAACAGATATGATAGTTTGATTTGCAAAGTGAGTGTCTGCCAAGGTCTACCAGACCATTTTGAACCAATTCAGAAAACCGGGATTCAGCAGTGATTAAAGTGTCCCAGGCTCCTATTAATAGCCAGAGGAATTCCTGACTTGAAACATGGCCGCATCCAGCTCCATTAACCTCCGCCAGGCAAGCTTCTTGACCTGTCTTTGCAGACATTGTTACAGGCGTTCTTTTGCTTTAAGAAGCCATAGTATGTGAAAACCAGACTGAGCAGAGCCAATAAATCAGGAAGGGGCTGTTTGCTTTTGACCTGAGAAAGGGTTTATGGTAAAGATCCTTCAAACAGTGCATTTCTCAGTGTAATTCAAATAGCAATTCAATAAATCTAGAAACTTAAAGAGCCATCCAAAACTTCATCTTTTTTCAATTTTACAGTGGTGTGGCTGAAGCACACTTAGCTATATGTGTTTGAAGTCCCCATTGAACCACCGAACAACCAGATAAGGATGCTTTCTCATGCTTTTTATAACTTACCCTTTCCTCCTTAACTCTGTCTCCTCAGACAACTGCTGATCTGCTTTCTATCACTGTCAATTAGTTTGCATTGCATACAAATAGAATCAAAGTATCTACTCTTTTTTTTTTTTTTGCCTAGCTTCTTTCGTTCAGAACTCTGATTTTCAGAAATAATTATTTTTAAAAATGATAAAATACTTACAACATCTTTCTCTCTCTCTCTCTCTCTCTCTCTCTCTCTCTCTAATTTGAAAGGCAGAGAGAGACAGAAAGAGATCTTTCATGCACTGGTACACTCCCTAAAAGGCTACAGTGGCTGGGGCAGGACCAGTCTGAAGCCAGGAGCTTCCTCTGTGTCTCTTGGGCCATCTTCTACTGCTTTCCAAGGTTCATTACCAGGGAGCTGGATTGGAAGTAAAGCAGCCAGAACATGGACCAGCACCCATGTGGGATGCCTGTGCCCCAGGTGGCAGCTTTACCCACTATGCCACAGCACCAGCCCCTGTAACATTTCTTTATTAGTCAGTTTTCTGTTGTTATAAAAAAAATGCGCAAGGCTGGGTCCTTTATAAAGGAAAGAGGTTTATTTCGTGCAGTTTTGGGGGCTGCAATCCAGGGTTGGGCAACTGCATCTCTGGCTTCCGGTGAGGGCCCTGTGGGCTGTCTCACTGGGCGTGCAGAAGGTGGCGAGTGTGTGGCATGGCCTCCATTTATAAAGCTTGCTTTAGGGAGAACAGATGGGTCCCAAGGGAGCTACAGTAGTTCTTTCCAGGGACAGTGCTCCCAGTGACCTAATGACCTGTCACTACCCACTTCTTAAAGTTCCACCACCCCAACACTGCCACAACGAGGACCAAGCTTCCAGCACATGAATGTTGGAGGACAAACCACATCCAAACCATAGCAGTAACATTTTCCCCTTTAACTACTTTAAAGTGTGTACTTCAGAGACACCAAGTACATTCACGTTGTGTGACAGTCCCCACCATCTGGTTCTAGAATGTTCCTATCACCCCAAAGGGAAACCTCAAACCCACTAAGAAGTTACTTCCCATTCCTACTTCCTCCTGGGAACCTCAGATCTTCCTGTCTGGATTTTCCTGTCTGGATATTTCAGATCAGTGGAATCATATAATATGAAGCCTTTTGTGTCAACTCCTTTCAAAAGCACAATCCTTTCAATGTCTCTCCATACTGTATCATGTGTCAGTACTTCTTTCCTTTTATTGTTGAATAATACTCCATTGTGTGGGGAGATAAAGTTTGTTGAGCCATTCATCCATTGGTGAATATCTGGGTTGTTTCCATCTTGTGAAGAGTGTGCATTTGTATACAAGTTTTTGTTTGAACATCTGTTTCCGTTTCTTTGGGGTATACATCTTGGAGTAGAATTGGTAGGTCCTATGGTAGTGCTGTATTTAAATTAATGAGAGATCTCCAAGCTGCTTTCTAAAGTATTGAACTAGTTTACATTTCCTCCTGCAGTGATTGAAGGTGACTGTTTGTCTATATTCTTGCTGATACTTGTTTTTCACATTTTATTCTTTTTATGGTCATCATTCTGGGTTTGGAGTGGTATCTCATTATGGTTTTGATTTGTATTTAAGCATTCTTTATAAATTCTGGATCTTTATCAATTGTATGATTTGCAAATATTTTCTCCTATAGGTTTTCTTTTAGTATTATGATTTTGAGGTCTACCAGGGTTGTAGTCTGTATCAAATGTTTGGGCCATTTTATTGCTGAGTACCATTCTGTTTTATGTCTATACTATGAATTGTTTCTTCATTCATCTGTTGATGGATATTTAGGTTGTTTCCTGTTTTGGGCTGTTGCAAATAAAGATGATAAGATATAAGTCTTTGGGCATCTTTTTAGTTTTTCATAGGTAAACAACTGGGCCAATGATAACAATCTCTTAAGAACATAGATGTTATATATAATAACCATTTTTGGGGCCAGACATTTGATGCAGCATTTAATACACCCCTTGGGGTTCTTGCATTGTATATTGGAGTGTCTGGTTCGAGTACCAGCTAGGCTTCTAATCTGGCTTCCTGCTAATGTGCACCTGGGAGGCAGCTGATGGTGGCTCAAGCATCTGTATGCACACTACCTATGCAGGAGAGATAGATTGAGTTCGGGATTCCTTGTATCAGCCTGGCGCATCCCTGGCTATTGCATGCACTTTTGGGTTATAAGTTTGTGGAAGGGAGAACTTTCTCTCTCTCTCTCTTTGTGTTTCTCTGTCTCTGAGCCTTTCAAATAAAAATGAAAATAATAAAAGTCTTTTAAAAGAGTCCTTTTTGGGGTAGTACGTTTGACTTTTTCTTACTGTCTTTGGAGAGTATTGGTGTGAGCCTTCAAGACATTTAAACAAAGCACTCCTTCTCAGCTTGTTTTCAGAAGCAGTCATCAGCTCAGCTTTTCTTCTGTTGACAAATCTTCCCTTGGTTTAGCAGTTGATAAAAAATTATTAACATAGAGATTGGATCACGTGATGAATAAGACAGCAAAACCACTGGGCTTCATGCGGGAATGAACCTGGAGGTCATCTCGCTCAGCTGTCTTGTAGGAAGAGAGGTCCAGAAAGGAGACTGGATCTACCAAAGGCCTGTTAGATAACAGAGAGGCTAGGCGGAACAGGGGAAACGTGTGTCTCTGAGGGTGATTTCAAGTCCCCCAGCTGGGAGGCATTTGCAGAGGCATGGTCCCTGGGGAAGTGATCCGCACCGTGTTCCTGTAGTGCTGTAGCAGTCACAGGGTACTTTGTTTCCTCCTAGGTTATCCCATTTAATCCTCCAGCAACCCTGTGAAGTAGGTAGGGATTAAGTAACTAGTAGTGGCTCAGGGTCACCTAGCCAGTGATTGGAGAGCCCAGGCTCAGAGCCAGGCCTTCTGACTCGGTCCAACTTACTCTCCCTCCTCCCATTCTTTTGAACCCCTCCTCCTTTTCCTAGCCCATTGCCAGCCCCTTAGTTCAGGCCTCCCAGCCTCTGGCCTGGCACCCAGCAGGGCCTGGGGTCTGATCTTTCTTTTCTGTATCCCATTGCAGTCTTGATTCCGTTATCTTCTTTCTAAAAGCCCTGTGTGTCTTCTCGTAGGCTGCTGGAAGGATCCTGCAGTTCTGCCCCAGTAGGCTCCCCAGCCCCTGGGCTTGCTCTCCTGTCCTAGTTTAAAAAAAAAAAAACTTGAGAAAAATGAATGGGGGAGGGAGATGGAGAGGATAGGAAGGGGTAGATGGAGATGGAGAAATGCTTGTAGTAGCCAGGGCTGGGGCAGGCCAACGTCGGGAGCTAGGAATTCAGTCTGGGTCTCCCAATTACTTGAGCCATCACAGCTGACTGCAGGGTGTATGTTAGCAGGAAGCTGTAATCAGGAGCTGAAGCTGGGAATGGAACCCAGGCATTGTGGTGGGGGACACGGGCATTGTAGCCAGGAGGCCACGTGTCTGCCCCTGCTGTCTGTCTCCATCTTCCTCCGGCTCCCTCTGCCTGCTGGTTCCTTCTCACCTCTCCTCCACGGGAACACTGTGGCTCATTTTTATGGATTCTGCTTAGATCTCACCTTTTCCAAGGAACATTCCCTGACTCCAAGCAGGAAGAGGTGTTGGGGACTCGTCCTCCTGTGATACTCTGGGGCCTTCATTGTAGGATTGACACTGTGTGTATTTACCCCTTTTTTCCTCCCTAAAGACCACTCAGAGTCCTTGTAGGTGGGGCCAGCGCTGGTCATCTCGGTGTCTTCAGCACCTGGCACGGAGTTGAAGAATGAGGAGCTCAGCTGCTGTCTTCTCCCCAGATGCCTGCAATAGCTGGTGCTGGGCCATGCTGCAGCCAGGAGCGTCAGGAATTCCATCGAGGTCTCCCACAGGAGTAGCAGGGACCCAGGTACTTGAGCCAGCACCTGCTGCCTTGCAGGGTGCACACTAGCAGAAAGGTCTATCAGAAGTGGAAGTGCAACTTGATCCTAAGCACTGGAATATGGGTTGTGAGCATACCAAGTGGTGGCTTAACCCACTGCACCACAAGGCCCGTCTAGTAGCCTAACTTTTTTTTTTTTGGACAGGTAGAGTTACAGACAGTGAGAGAAAGAGAGACAGAGAGAAAGGTCTTCCCTCCATTGGTTCACTTCCCAACTGGCTGCCATGGCCAGTGCTGCGCCAATCTGAAGCCAGGGGCCAGGTGCTTCTCCTGGTCTCCCATGCAGGTGCAGGGCCCAAGCACTTGGGCCATCCTCCACTGCCCTCTCAGGCCACAGCAGAGAGCTGGACTGGAAGAGGAACAACCGGGACTAGAACCTGGCACCTTTTGATCTGACTTATTGATGAGAAGTATCACCCAGGATGATCTCAGGGATCAGAATGAATGTGACACTAAAGCCTAGCTTTCTCTAATGTATGTTTTGTTTTTGTTTTTGTTTTTTTGTCTCCTTGTCAGAAAGGACTAGACAGACGTTAGTATTTGGAGAGGCAGGATGGTGGTAGTGATGGTGCTGCCCATACTGGGAAAGTCAGAAACCTGAGCTCTGATCTGGGCTCCACCATCAAGCCCCTGTGTGACCACAGGGGAGGTGTGTAGTTTCTGAGGTTCCAGATGTGTTAAAGGAGTGGGCTTGTTGTAGGGTGTGGGGCCTATTCCACCAATCAGTGAGATGACCCGTGAGCATGCAGCGGTGAGTACGTGGAATACACATGTTGTCATGGATCCTGACTCCTGTCTTGATCTTTCGTATCCAGCCAGGAACCTGATGTGTACGTACAGGCAATCTCTAGGCCAAGTTTCTTCTGTGCGATTTGATCCATATAGGAGAAATGGTGGAAATGACCCTTTGGAACCATCCTTAAACCCCATTGCACCAAAGCTTTCAATGATGGAAATTTCTGGGTCACAAAAATGGTTTGAGCCCTAAGCTGGCACACTGCTTATTTTTTTTAATAAAAGATTTATTTTATTTATTTGAAAGAGTTAGAGAGAGAGAGAGAGAATGAGACAGAGAGAGAGGTCTTCCATCTGCTGGTTCACACTCCAAATGGCCACTACGTCTGGAGGAGCTTCTTCTAGATCTTCCATGTGGGTGCAGGGGCCCAAAGACTTGGGCCATCCTCCACTGCTTTCTCAGGCACATTAGAAGGGAGCTGGATTGGAAATGGAGCAGCTGGGTCTCAAACCAATGCCCATCTGAGAAGCCGGCGCTGCAGGTCGGGGCTTTAACCCACTGCGCCACGGCACCAGCCCCAGAATACTGCTTATTTAAATAGTTTCTAAAATAACTCAATACAGCTGCAGCGTCAAGATACTACTTTATTATTGCCTTGACATTTGTGGTAATGACAGTTTAACCATGGCAATAATAATGACAGCTGACTTGTGGCAGCTTAAAGGAAAGAGTTGCCTGGAGGGTAAATCATTGCTCATGATGTAGCAACACCTCCTTGGGTCACCCTATTTTTGAAAAGTGTTTATTTTTATTTATTTTCATCTATTTGAAAGGCAGAGAGAGAGGAAAAAAGAGAGAGGGAGATCATTCTTTCATTCACTGGTTCCTTCCCCAAATGCCCACACAAGCAGGGCTAGGCAAGGCTGAAGCCAGGCACCCAGGACCCCATTGGGATCTCTCCTGTGGGTGCCAGGGACCTAACTGTTAAGCGGAGCAGTTAGGACTTGAACCAGACACTTCCATGTGGGATGTGGGCCTCCCAGGCAGCGGCTTAATCCTCTGCACCACAACGTCTGCCCCTGACCACCGTTTTCCTGCCCAACTCCCTTACCTGGCTCTGTTTTTCCTGTTTGTCATCTTCTAGCAGATTGTGTGATTTATTCATTTATTTTATCATTTATTATGTTTGTATTATCTGTGGCGTCACCTCCCACCTTGCCCCTGCCATGTCAGTTCTACAGTACAGGGGAACTTTATTCAGTAATACATCCCCTGGCACCCATGAACAGTTCCTGGCACCTAGATTTTTTTCCTAAAGATTTATTTATATGAGAGGTAGAGTTACAGACAGTAGGGGAGACCAAGAGAAAGGACTTCCATCTACTGGTTCACTCCCCAAATGGCCACAACTGCTGGAGCTGGGCTGATCTGAAGCCGGGAGCCAGGAGCTTCCTCTGGGTCTCCTACTTGGGTGCAGGGGCCCAAGCACTGAGCCGTCTTCCACTGCTTTCTCAGGACAGTAGCAGGGAGCTGGATTGGAAGTAGAGCAGCTGGTACTCGAACAGGTGCCCATATGGGATGCTGGCACTGAAGGTGGAGGCTTAACCTAAGCCACAGCACCTGCCCCCAGGCCTAGAAGTTTAAGTCATCTCTAGATAATTTCTGGCCGGGCCGCGGCTCAATAGGCTAATCCTCCGCCTTGCGGCGCTGGCACACCGGGTTCTAGTCCCAGTCGGGGCACCGGATTCTGTCCCAGTTGCCCCTCTTCCTGTCAAGCTCTCTGCTGTGGCCCGGGAAGGCAGTGGAGGATGGCCCAAGTGCTTGGGCCCTGCACCCCATGGGAGACCAGGAGAAACACCTGGCTCCTGCCTTCGGATCAGCGTGGTGCGCCGGCCGCAGCATGCTGGCCGCGGCGGCCATTGGAGGGTGAACCAACAGCAAAGGAAGACCTTTCTCTCTGTCTCTGTCTCTCTCTCACAGTCCACTCTGCCTGTCAAAAATAAATAAATAAATAAATAAATAAATAAATAAATAAATAAATAAATAATAGATTATTTCTATCACCTGATGCAGTGTAAATGCTATGTAAATGGTTGTTTCACCGTATGGTTTAGGAAATACTGTCCAGAAAAAAAGTCTGTACATGTCAATCCAGGTGCTATTTTTTTCCTTGGATATTTTCAATCCATAGTTAGCTGTGTCTGCAGGTGTGGAATGCATGGATCCCCAGGACTGACCATCTTCAAATTGGCTTCAGTGACCAGAGAGGACAGATTGGAGAGACGTTCAAATAGGGATGAGCAGGAAGATCAAAGTCTACATTCTGCCTAAGCTCACATGCTGGGGGAAGAGCAGCTCGGGAAAGAGGATCCTGGTGGTGTGGGTGTGGGCAGGAGCCAGGGCTCGGCTGTGGCACCGTTCCATTCCAAGTCGGATCTGCGCTTTGTTAGAAAGGATGGAAGGGGATTAGGAAGGGAAGAAGTACTGAGGAGACCCTCCCACCCCCGTGAACTTCCATTTTTCTGTTCAGGGATCTGTTCATCGTTCACAGAGACCCAAGCTAACCCAGGATATTTTCCGTCTGAGTACTTAATGTTCTGCTCAACTTCTCTGACACAACCATGGGAAAAGAATTATAGGAAGACTGCCAGTGTGAATCAGGAAGGCCGAGGGATGAAGGCAGCTCCAGGAGCCGTGAACACATCACTGCCCTTTCGTGTGGAGAATTAGATTAGATGGCTTTAATTAAAATCTCTTTCAGATATTTTTTTCAAAAGAGATGTATTTATTTGAAATATTTAGAGAGGGAGAAGAAGGAGAGGGAGAGATGGAAGACAGAGATCTTCCATCTCTGGTTCACTCCCCAGGTGGCCATAATGACCAGTGCTGGGCCAGGCTGAAGCCAGGAACCAGAAACTTTTTCTAGGTCTTCCATGTGCATGGCAGGGACCCAAGTACCTGAAGCATCTTCCACTGCTTTTCCCAGGCCATTAGCAGGGAACTGGAGCAGCCAGGCCTGGAACCGGTGCTCATAGGGGCTGCTAGTGTCTGAGGCAGCAGCTTTACCTACTATGCCACGATGCCAGCCCTGTGCATTACATTTTGACCAGTTAACACTACTTATAGGATCTATCCCAAGATACACAGGCAAAAATAAGACAAGACATGTGCATAAGGTTTTCCATCATGGCTCTGTTTGTAATACCAGAACACTGGGAACAACCCAAATAGGGGTAGGTTGAATAAGCTGTGAGACATCCTACTGTGTGTGTGTGTAGCAATAAAAAGGGAGGAGAAAGTCTCTGTAGATTGCCACGGAGTTATCTCCAGGGCACACTGTTAAATGAAAATACAGTGCAGAAAAGATGGATCCATGCTCTCTTATCTAAGAAATGCATATGTGTTTGCTTATACTTCAAATAAATGGACAAATGAAACAGTAAAATTGATTACCTATATGGAGAGGGATGGATGGATTGGGGTAGAAGCTAAACTTTTTTGAATGCATTTTTCTTAAAAATAAGCAAATACTATTAATGTAAGTGATTATTAATAATAATACCATTAGGGGGTTGGCGCTGTGGCGTAGCGGGTTAAAGCCCTGGCCTGAAGCGCCAGCAACCCATATGGGCGCCAGTTCTAGTTCCATCTGCTCTTCTGATCCAGCTCTCTGCTATGAGCTGGGATAACAATAGAAGATGGTCCAAGTCCTTGGGACCCTGCACCCACATAGGAGACCCCGAAGAAGCTCCTGGCTCCTGACTTCAGATTGGCACAGCTCCAGCCATTGCGGCCAGTTGGGGAGTGAACCAGCGGATGGAAGACCTCTCTCTCTGTCTCTACCTCTCTCTGTAACTCTGTCTTTCAAATAAATAAAATAAATATTAAAAAATACCATTAATATAGTTAATTAATCACCATACCATCAATATAACTAATTATGATAATATAATTATTAAGTATTTATATAACTGATATAATTGATTATAAATTATAACTAATAACATGATAAAATATAATCAATATTAATAATTATTAAACCAAAATAGATTAAAAATATCCCAAATCAAGAACAAACTGAAATACATTATCTAACAAACTGGAGACTCAGCCACACAGAAGATTATTTCAGATAACTTTAATGTACAACAGTTTGATTATTTATCTTTAGTGAAATACATATTTTTAAATTTTTTAAAGATTTATTTATTTATTTGAAAGGCAGAGATACAAAAAGAGAAGTAGAGGGAGGGGGTGGGAAGGAGAGAGAGAGAATCTTCCATCCACTGGTTCACTCCCCAAATGGCCATAATGGCTGGGTTGGGCCAGACTGAAGCAAGGAGCCAGGAGCTTCCTCCAGGTCTCCCACATGGATTCAAGGACCCAAGGACTTGGGCCATCTTCTGCTGCTTTCCTAGGTGCATTAGCTGGGAGCTGGATCAGAAGTGGAGCAGCTGGAAATTGAGCTGGCACCCATATGGGATACCGGTACTTCAGGTGGAGACTTAACCTTCTATACCACAGCACTGACCCCAGGAATATATATATATATATATATATATATATATATATATATATATATATATTTAAAATACTTTAAAATATATATATTTAAAGTATTATTTTTATTTGAAAAATGGAGAAAGAGTGAAATGAGACAGAGACAGACAGAGGCAGAGAGAGATCTTCCATCTGCTTATTCACTCCCCAAATGCCTGCAATAGCAGGGGCTAGGCCATACCAAACCCAGAGGCCAAAAACTCCATCCATGTCTCCAACGTAGGTAGCAGGGACCCAAGCACTTGACCCAAGCACTTGAGCCATCATCTGCTGCCTTCTCAGGGCGTGCGTTGTTAGGAAGTTGGCTCTGAAGCAAAGCCGAGACTCAAACCCAAGCGCTTGGATATGGGATGTGGATGTTTCAAGCAGCATCTCAACTGCTGTGCCAAATACGCATTTAGTCGACTCTACCTTAGGTTGAAATTCATTCTAAATGAAACTTAAGATATTTTCAGTATTATTGTTAGTAATAATATGATGCTACTGGGGCCGGCGCCATGGCTCACTTGGTTAATCCTCCGCCTGTGGCACCGGCATCCCATATGGGCACCAGGTTCTAGTCCCAGTTACTCCTCTTCCAGTCCAGCTCTCTGCTGTGGCCCGGGAAGGCCCAAGTGCTTGGGCCCCTGCAACTGCATGGGAGACCAGGAAGAAGCACCTGGCTCCTGGCTTCAGATTGGCGCAGCGCCAGCTGTAGCGGCCATTTAGGGGGTGAACCAACGGAAAAGGAAGACCTTTCTCTCTGTCTCTCTCTCTCTCACTGTCTAACTCTATCTGTCAAATAAAAAAATAATATGATGCTACTGTACTATACTAATATATATATATATCCACATATACATATGCATATATAAAATAATTATGTTGAACATCACTTGAAACCAAGATTCTCAGGACATTAAAAAGGAGCCAACAGTTTTCCAATCTAAGATCTTAAGTGAAAAATCCTGTAGCATTAAATTTGAGTTGGAAATATCAATATGAACCTCTGGTGTTTCTTCTCTTTTTCAGAAAAGTACTTTCTAACCCTGTCCACCAAACAGCCTAGAAATAATGACCAACTTGGTAGCAATAAGTACTCAAGTTGTCCACCTTGTGTCTACTAAATGTAATTTTCCTTCAAAAAGAAACTAAAAATCCTTAGAAAAATGGCCAATTCCAGGTCTGGAGCAGAAAATGTACAAGATAAGCCAGAATATCCTGGTACACTAGAAAGCAAAGCAACAAAGACTGCTATGCCCTGTTAGAAGGACTTAAAGCCAACTTGACGGGGTTCCTAGTGCCCAGATACCGAACAATTTGAGTGTTAAAGAGAAAAACCATAGTGGATTGACAGACATCAAATATGTTAGAATGTGTAAAAACAAAATCTCTGAATTAAAATTTTCATAATTCCCACTGTGAATGCTGGAGAATCAGTTTATTATTTTGAAAACTGGTCAAGAAAAGGAAAGGAATAGTGATTTATTTTTACTTAAGTGGCTGCCTTACAATATCTAAATAGTTGATGAGAAAAACTTCCTTATAGAATTGTGCTAATGGAGATGCAATAACCATCTTTTTTTTTTTTTTTTTTTTTTTTTTGGACAGGCAGAGTTGGACAGTGAGAGAGAGAGAGAGAGAGACAGAGAGAAAGGTCTTCCTTTTCCGTTGGTTCACCCCCCAAATAGCCGCTACGGCCGGCGCACTGCACCGATCCGAAGCCAGGAGCCAGGTGCTTCCTCCTGGTCTCCCATGTGGGTGCAGGGCCCAAGCTTGGGCCATCCTCCACTGCCCTCCCAGGCCACAGCAGAGAGCTGGACTGGAAGAGGAGCAACTGGGACAGAATCCAGCGCCCCGACCGGGGCTAGAACCTGCAGTGCCTGTGCCATAGGTGGAGAATTAGCCAAGTGAGTCACGGCGCCGGCCAACTATCTTACAACCTCTAGTGAAATTATGAATTTAGGCAATGTGGTTATTAATGACTACTAACTTCTTGAGTGAGGCTGATGGGAAACCCTGCAATGGATGAGACAGACAACATTCAAACTCACTGATCAATCGTAATGTCACAAAGAACAACTTCCAGGCATCCCTTGCCTTCTGAGGTGTCATAGTAAGAAGTACACAGCATCATCAAAAATAGAACCTGAATCAGTGCCTGATACAAGATCTAACTACTACTGGTTTATAGAAAATATAGAGGACAGAGGAATATATCATAATGATACCATGGAGATAAAGTTACCTGCCAGAATGTGGGACCTTCAGGCCAGAAGACCTGGCTTTTTTAACACAAAAATTGCAAGAGTAAAGATAATAGGAGGCATTGTCTGTAGGTTTAAAGGAACTTAAATACTTCTGATCTATAATCCTTGTTCGGGTCCTAGCTCAAACAAACCAACTGTGCAAAAAAATTACATAGCTATTCAGTAACTTAAATAGACTGGATACTGGATCTAAGGAATTATTTTTTCAGTGTTATTTATTTGGTTATTTAGTTAACTTTTTAAAATTATTTGGAAATCAGAGTCACAGAGAGAGAGGGAGAGATAGAGAGAGAGATCTTCCATCTGCTGTTTCACTCTCCAAATGGCCACAAAGGCCAGGCTGTGCCTGACTGAAGCCAGGAGCCTGGAGCTTCTTCCAGGTCTCCTACGTAGATGCAGGGGTCCAAGCACTTGCGCCATCCTCCACTGCTTTTGTGGGCAGATTAGCAGAGAGCTGGATTGAAAGTGGAGCAGCCGGGGGTGGGGGGGGAAGAGGGGTGTCACTGTGGCGCAGCAGGTTAACGCTCAGGCCTGAAGCGCTGGCATCCCATATGGGCTCTGGTTCTAGTCCCAGCTGCTCCTCTTCTGATCCAGCTCTCTGCTATGGCCTGGGAAAGCAGAAGATGGCCCAAGTCCTTGGGCCCTGTACCTCCGTAGGAGACCTGGAGGAAGCTCCTGGTTTCTGGCTTCGGATCAGTGTAGCTCTGGCTGTTGCGGCCAGTTGGGGAGTGAACCAGTGAATGGAAGACCTCTCTCTGCCTGTCCTTCTCTCTGTGTAACTCTGACTTTCAAATAAATAGAATAAATCTTAAAAAAAAAAAAGACAGTGGAGCAGCTGGACACACACTGGCGCTCAAATGGGATGCTGGTGCTGCAGGTGGCAGCTTTACCCACTATGCCACAGTGCTGCTCCCTAAATTACTCATTTATAGTTGTAACTGTATTGTGATTATGTTTTTTAAAAATATTTATTTATTTATTTGAAAGAGTTACACAGAAAGAGGAGAGACAGAGACAGAGACATCTGCTGGTTCACTCCCCAGTTGGCCACAATGGCCAGAGCTGTACCAATCTGAAGCCAGGAGCCAGGAGCTTCTTCTGGGTCTTCCCATGTGGGTGCAGTGGCCTAAGGACCTGGGCCATCTTCTACTGCTTTTCCAGGTCATAGCAGAGAGCTGGATTGGAAGTGGTGTAGCCAGTTCTCAACCAGTGCCCATATGGGATGCTGGCACTGCAGGCAGTGGCTTTACCCACTATGCCACAGTGCTGACCCCATGATGATGTTTTTGAAGAAGTTGTTAGATCTAGAGCACTATACTAAAGAAAGTAGTATGTAGAGATGAAATGATATATCTGGGATGAACTTCAAATAAGGAGAGGGATGGAAACTTTTATATAAAACCAGATATAGATTGATAATTTAAAAACAATTATTTATTTTTTGGAAGACATAATGACATTGAGAGAGGGACACACACACAAACACACACACACACACACACAGATTTCCCATCTGTTGGTTCACTCCCCAAATGGCCCCAATAGCCAGAGCTGGACCAGAGAGCTGGATCAGAAGAGGAGCAGCCGGGACTAGAACTGGCACCCATATGGGATGCCGGCACTTCAGGCCAGGGCGTTAACCAGCTGCGCCACAGCACCAGCCCCAGTGTAACATCTTAAAGTCACGTGGCCTGTGAGTGGGAGGCTGGCATGTTAACACATGTCTGTCTCCAAAGATCAGAACCTTTCTATCTTACCCTTCAGAGTTCATGTCCCTGTTAGGCTTAGACTGTTGTGGAATTGTTTAGATCAAGGGTTGATTGGGTTTTGGAAGCTGCTGTTAATATAAACATGGGGACAGGGGAGCAAAGGCAAAAGGTTGCAACTGAAACATGGGAATTGGTCTTCCTTTGAGGGAGGGAAATTTACCACAGGGAAAGGCAAGAATGTGGAAATAGACTGAATGGCTCTCACCTTGACCTTGTTGGGTCGTTTCTGTTGCCACCAGACTGGGCTTTGGCTTGAGAGACCTGGGTTAGAGTAGCAAGGCCTGCCACTTCCTGGGTGTGACTTACTGTTCTGTGCCTGTTTATCCAACCAGCCTCATCTGGTTGTTAGGAGGACTGCATGAGATGGTCCATCCCATGCTTAACACAGTGCCTGGCAGGAGGTGAGACCTCATATGTTCATTTGGAAATAGAGCAGAAGTGCAGTGCACTGGACCCTGAGGATCCCAAAGCAGAGTCAGCCTCAGAACATTGCCCAGCACTCTCTCTGGGACCTGGGTGGCCTTGCCTGAGTTTGGTGTTGTCATTTAGCCTGGAGGAGGAGGCTCAGGGCCCTAACCATGAAAAAGTTTCTACCTGATCACGTTTTATTTTGTTACATGGCTTGATGGGTGTGGACAGCTGGAGACGATATTTCTTAGGTGAGTAGATGGGAAGGTAAATAGCCTATGTTAACTCTGCTGGCTTTGAGACTAAAAGGAGGGGGAGAAATTTGTCCTCTCAGAAGCAGGCACCACATTTTTCTGCTTTCTCCATCCTGTCTACCTCTAATATCCATAACCAGCCCGCCTT
Source organism: Sylvilagus floridanus (assembly GCA_949820135.1). Classification (NCBI taxonomy): domain Eukaryota; kingdom Metazoa; phylum Chordata; class Mammalia; order Lagomorpha; family Leporidae; genus Sylvilagus; species Sylvilagus floridanus. The sequence continues at coordinate 62,088,002 of OX463235.1, forward strand.
GCCTCACTGCATTGTACACCACACTGGGCTCCTTCCTGGCAACACGGATCATTTCATGAGCCCTTTAAGAGTTATTGGCAAATGAACCTGATGGAGTCACTTGGTCCCCTGGGAGGCGTCCAGGAGCCATGCCTTGTAGCGCTTCAGGATCCCAAAGCCATCACATGTGGCTGTTGATCCTTGGGCATGGGTGGTATTGGGCTCACTTCCCCGACCCCTGACCCCCCATGCATGTGACCTGCCCACTTGCTGGGGCTTGGGTGTGAGAGTGCTGCCGGCTCAGGGCGGCGGAGCCAGAGGGAGCCCTGATTTACGAACTGTCCAGATTAACTGAGGCTGCAGCACTTTTATTAATAGAACATGCTGCATTTCCTTTTTATAAAAATACGAAGATCACTGCACTCAGGAAAATGCCTGGTGACTTTCTGTCTTTAGGGCATGTTCATCACCAGGCTAAAATTAAAAGTGAAGTCAGGCCCTCCTTGAGTCTATTTTTAACCAAGTTTAGCATATGAATGTGAATGTGAAATCTTTCTTTAGATCTCCCTTAACTCAATTACTTACTTACGCTAAGCATCCCGCCTGGAATTTCAGCGCAGGGGGCTGATCTACCTTGAGAAGGGAGGCCCCCAGGGACCTTAGGGACTACTAGGATGACCCCCTGCTAACAGACTGTGCCTTCAATTGTCACAGCTTCATTTATTCTGGAAGGTTAAAGTAGAGACCCTCATGATGCTGAAGAAATTTAAGGGAAAAACTCACCAACCAAACAAACCAGTTTGTGCTCAGATTTAAAATAGCCCCTGGTTGGCACCTGTTTTTACAGGGGCTCCGATTTAGACATAACCACTTGGGATGGAGGGGAGATATTGAGTTCTAAGGGAGATCTTGTCATTCAGACAGAAAGAACGAGTGGCCCTGGCCCTGGCATGGGGGCCAGGGGCTGGGGGGAGACTGGGGACAACAGGTGGAGGGAGAGAGGGAAAAAACTTTAACAAGTGTCATTGCTGTCCAGGGAGTTCATGATGAGTGATGAGACTGTTAAGGGACACTTTTAGAAGCCCTCTTAAATTCCGTCTTTGAAATCTTCTTAATGTCTGCTCCTTGAGGACTTCGAAGGGGGGGGTTGAGGCCAGAGTTCATCCCAGCTCTTAAGATTCTTTGGCCTAAAGTTTCACTTGAAGGCAGAGATGGACAAGGTTCTTTTGTGAACTTCTTAAAGTTCCCTGGGACGTTTTTAGAATAAAACACTTTAAAAAAAAAGAAACCCAACTTATTGGTCATTATATATCCTAGCTCTTTATTTTTTTGAAAAGTGATTTTAAAAATGGTCATTGTTAATGAACATGTTTGCAGTTTGTGCACATTTTGTCATTTTTCTTTGCACATTTACATGAAAGTATATTCAACTCACGATGTCCTGAACCCCTTTAATAAGGTGTTGTTTTTTCAGCAGAGGAAAAATGTCCTTTAATTTTTATGTATGGCTGCAAGCTCTTTTTGGATTAAGTGGAAAGTTCATTTATTATTATGTTGTTAAGATTTATTTATTTATTTATTTTGACAGGCAGAGTGGACAGTGAGAGAGAGAGACAGAGAGAAAGGTCTTCCTTTGCCGTTGGTTCACCCTCCAATGGCTGCCGCGGTCAGCACGCTGCGGCCGGCGCACCGCGCTCATCCGATGGCAGGAGCCAGGTGCTAGGTGCTTTTTCCTGGTCTCCCATGGGGTGCAGGGCCCAAGCACTTGGGCCATCCTCCACTGCACTCCTGGGCCACAGCAGAGGGCTGGCCTGGAAGAGGGGCAACCGGGACAGAATCCGGTGCCCCGACCGGGCCTAGAACCCGGTGTGCCGGCGCCGCAAGGCGGAGGATTAGCCTGTTGAGCCACGGCGCCGGCAAGATTTATTTATTTCAAAGGCAGACTTACACAGAGAGAGGCAGACACAGAGATATTCCATCTGCTAATTAACTCCCCAGTGGCTGCAACAGCTAAGGCTGGGCCAAGCTGAAGCAGGAGCCTGGAGCTCCATCGAAGTCTACCAAATGGGTGCTCGGGGTGAGTACTTAGGCTGTTTTCTGTGGCTTCCCCGGGCTCTTTAGCAGGGAGCTGGATCAGAAGTGGGGCAGGCAGGACTTGATCCAGTGCTCAGATGGGGTGCGGCATCACAGGTTGTGGCTTCATCCTCTGCATCACAACACCAGTGTGGAAGATTCATTTAAAGGGCCAGTTACTTTTGTTAATCCACTGATAGGGAAGTTGTTAATGGCTAGAGAACTATAAAAATGTTTCCAGATAGTGTCTGAGAAGGGAGCATGTAAGGAAAGAGTATGCGTGCGCATGACTGAGCGTGGTAGTATGGTCGCTTTGCTCTTGGGGTGTAGGAATCATACTTAAATAAGGAGATCCTTCCATATAGTATGTGTGTATTCTGTTAAAAGCAATCAAAATTAAATCTGATATGTTTATAGGCCACCACCATCTGTTTGAAAAATGTCTGAGCTTTTGCCTACCGTTAAACCACTTGCATGCATTTGTGTTCTTTTCTTTTTTAAAAAGATTTATTTATTTATTTGAAAGGCAGAGTTACATAGAGGCAGAGGCGGAGGGAGGGAGGGAGGGAGAGAGAGAGAGAAAGAGAGAGAGAAGTCTTCCATCTGCTGGTTCACTCCCCAGATGGCCAGATTGGTCGGAGCTGTGCAGATCGAAAGCCAGGAGCCAGGAGCTTCTTCTGGGTCTCCCACACTGCTGCAGGGGCCCAAGGACTTGGGCCATCTTCCACCGCCTTCCCAGGCCATAGCAGAGAGCTGGATTGGAAGTGGAGCAGCCAGGACTCAAACCGGCGTCCAGTTGGGATGCCGGCATTACAGGCAGTGACTTTACCCCCGACACCCTTCGTGTTCTTGTCACTAAAACTTCTGATTAGATTACAACAGTTAGCCTCAGAGGTTGTCTTTAATTCTGAAAACTTTGCGTGATCACTTGGTTGCAGTCAGTGATAGGGCATTGGCTCTCCAAGCCACACTGCTATCTGTGTATCGGTCCACTGGATTTTGGGTAAGGCTTGTGACTTGGTGAATGGACAAACCCTGATTAAAAGAGTTTCTGGATTAAAACCAATACACCACTTCCTTGAAACTATTCCATTTGACCACATTTAGCTTTTCCCGATATTTTTGCCATTTTTTGAAACCAAGGCTCAGCTTTATTTTAAGTCTGATGATTTGTCTCTTTGAAACTATTTAGTTAAATTTGCTTAGTTTCATATGTAAAGGGGAGTATTTTTTTTGCATGCCTCAACTTGACCTCTTGGGGAGCCTAAGGACTTCACATCTTGGAGTTTCAGGTAGGTCCAGGCCGTGGTTGGCTGGCTCTTCTCTCTTTCTCGACTGTTGGGTGGCGCCAGGTGGATAAGGAGGGAAGGAAGACTGGGGTACATTCTGAGATTGTCCCCTGCTGAGCCTGGAGCCTGCTTTCTCACTGCTGAAGAGATAGTAGCTTGTGTAGCTTGTGTGTGAAAAGCCCCGGGTTACCCTTTGCTTCTTTCACTGTTAGGGTTTGTGGGGATTGATGCGAGGCCCGGAATCCCCAGTGTTTGCCTGGTGGGCAGGAGTCCTTTGTCCAGCTGCCAGCATGATCCTCCTTCCCCTAATCAGAGACCATTTCATTACTGTTGGAACCATCTGGGATGCCCTTGGCTTGGGAAAACATGGCTTATTCTCACGAATGCTTTGAGATATGCTTCTTTTTCTCTTATGTATAACAACACTGCTTTAAAAATATAAAATACTTGAAAATATTATCAATAATCTCTTTGTCACACTCAATTATTTGCTTATTTTGTGTTCATTCCTTTTACTTATGTGTGTATATTTTATCTTTTGTATGTCTGAGAGTCAGAAAGAGAGAGACAGAACTCCCTGTCTGCTGGCTTACTGCCTAAATGGCCAGAAGTGAGGAACTCAATTCAGGTCTCCCTTGTGAGTGATAGGGACACAACTACTCGAGCCACCACCACTGCCTCCCAGAGTCGCCATCAGCAAGAAGCTGGAGTCAGGATCCAGAGCTAGGAATCAAACCCAGGCATTCTGAAGTGGGAGGTGGGTATCATAGCCGTTGGGCCAAACACCTGCCCCTGTGTGTGTTTTGACATAGTCTCACTTATTCAAAGGGGATGCATCTCAGTATCCGTGGTGGATGCCTCAAAGTATCCGTGGAGAGTAGTGAAGCCCATCTGTACTGTATTTGTCCTGCATGGCCTGCAGCAGTGCAGAGTCAATCCCTCCTGTGTTATATGCCCTGTGTCTTTGCATCACTCCTACTGTGCTTTAGGGCCACTGTTGAGTAAAGCAGGGGTTCCTGGAACCTGAGCACTGTAATACCTTGACAGCTGTGATAGAACTGCTTCTGGGTTTCGGTTGCTGGGAAGTGGACTCAGCATGGATACACTGGACCAAGGTATGACTCACAGCCGGGGCAGGATGGAGTAGAATGGGGGGAGATTTCTTCTTCACTCTACTTAGAACAACATGCAGTTTAAAACTTAGGAATTCTTTACTTCTTTTTTTTTTTTAAGATTTTATTTATTTATTTGAGAGGTAGAGCTACAGACAGAGAGGGAGAGACAGAAAGAATGGTCTTGCATCCACTGGTTCACTCTCCAGATGTCCACAATGGCCGTTGCTGGGCCGATCAGGAGCCAGAAGCTTCTTCTGGGTCTCCCACATGGGTGCAGGGGCCCAAGCACTTGGGCCATCTTTCACCGTCTTTCCAATCCATAAGCAGAGAGCTGGAGTGCAAGAGGAGCAGCCAGGACATGAACTGGTGCCCATAAGGGATGCCGGAGCCGCAGGCAGAGGCTTAGCCCTCTACACTACAGCACTGGCCCCAGAACCATTTTCTTGTGAAATTTCCATGTAATATTTTTGGGTCACACTTTGACTGTTGGTAACTGGAACCATGGAAAGGGAAACCACGGATGGATAAAGGGGACTACAGTGTTGCATGCAGTCTTATGGCGTGTTCTCTGTTTAATACTATATTGTAAAACTAGCTTCTGGCAGCATGTCTTTTCTTCATCACATAATTTTCCACGACTGCCTAATACTCCACTGGGCTAATCTCCCAAAATGTTTCTAGTTATTTACCTACTGATGGATTATGGTTCTAGCTTTTCAGTCTTATCCATAATGTAGTAATGAGTACTTCATGTATGCAGCTTGGGAATATTCCCAGGAGTGGGATCAGCAGATCAAAGAGTAGGAACATTTTTATTTATGTATTTCCCATATTGCTTTGCAGTAAAGTTTTATCTATTTGAAAAGTTGACCACGACGCTGGGTGTTGTTTCCACTGTAGTTAAGTGGTGTCTGGAACGGCTCTGCCTGGGGTTGGAACCTTGGTTATTTGGAGTGTTGGCAGTGTTGATTAGCCTCCGGGAGCTGTTACTGCTCTGTGAAGTGGGAGTGCTGTGGTTTGGAGATGCTTTGCATGTGTCCCCTAAGGTCCCTGTACTGGAAACTCGCCCCAGTGTCTTGGTACTGAGAGGTGGTGGCAGTTTAAGAGGCAGGGCGGGGGCCAGTGCTGTGGTGCAGTAGGTAAATCCTCCACCTGCAGTGCCGGCATCCCATATGGGTGCTGGTTTGAGTCCTGGCTGTTCCTCTTTTAATCCAGCTCTCTGCTATGGCCTGGGAAAACAGTGGAAAATGGCACAAGTCCTTGGGTCCCTGCACCCCATGGGGGACCTGGAAGAAGCTCCTGACTCCTTGCTTCAGATTGGCACAGCTCATGCCATTGTGGCCATCTGGTGAGTGAACCAGTGGATGAACATCTTTCTCTGTCTTTCCCTTTCACTGTTTGTGACTCTACCTCTCAAAAAAAAAAAAAAAAAAAAAAAAGGCAGGGCGTAGTGGAAGGTGATTAGATCATTGTGGCAGCACCCTTGGTAGGGTTTATTAGTTGTCTTGGGACTCTGGTTGGTTCCCCAGAGAGCGGGTTCTTTTTTTTATTTTTGTTTTTAAAGAAAGCTTTTATTTAATAAATATAGATTTTATAGGTACAGCTTCTGGAATATAGCAGTTCTAATCCCCCTTACCCACCCTCCCACCCCCAAACCATCCCACCTCCTACTGCCTCTCCCATCCCATTCTTCATTAAGATTCATTTTCAATTATCTTTATATACAGAAGATCAACTCTATACTAAGTAAAGATTTCAATAATTTGCACCCACATAGACATGCAAAGTATAAAGTACTGTTTGAAGACAAGTTTTACCCTTAATTCTCAGAGTACAACTCATTAAAGACAGAGGTCCTACATGGGGAGCAAGTGCACGGTGACTCCTGTTGTTGATTTAACAATTGACACTCTTATTTATTTATGATGTCAGTGATCATCCAAGGCTCTTGTCATGAGCTGCCAAGGCTATAGAAGCCTTTTGAGTCCACAAACTCTGTCAGTATTTAGACAAGGCCATAATCAAAGTGGAAGTTCTCTCCTTCCTTCAGAGAAAAGTACATCCTTCTTGGGGCTGGCGCTGTGGTGCAGCTGGTAGATGCCCTGGCCTGAAGCACCAGCATACCATATGGGCGCCAGTTCGAGACCTGGCTGCTCCACTTCCATTCTAGCTCTCTGCTATGGCCTGGGAAAGCAGTAGATGATGGCTCAAGCCCTTGGGCCCCTGTACCCACATGGGAGACCCGGAAGAAGCTCCTGGTTCCTGGCTCCAGATCCACGCAGCTTTGGCTGTTACGGCCAATTGGAGAGTGAACCATTGGATGGAAGACTTCTCTCTCTCTCTCTCTCTCTCTCTCTCTCTCTCTCTCTCTCTGCCTCTCCTCTTTCTGTGTAACTCTGACTCTCAAATAAATAATCTTTTTTAAAAAAAGCACATCTTTCTTTGATGGCCCCTGCTTTCCACTGAGATCTCACAGAGATCCTTCATGTAGATCATTTTTTGCCACAGTGTCTTGGCTTTTCTTGCCTGAAATGCTCTTGGGCTTTTCAGCCAGATCCAAATGCCTTAAGGGCTGATTCTGAGGTCAGAGTGCTAGTTAGTGCATTTGTCATTCTATGAGTCTGCTGTGTGGCCTGCTTCCCATGTTGGATCATTCTCTCCTTTTTAATTCTATCAATTATTATTAGCTGACACTTGGTCTTATTTATCCCTTTGACACTTAATCCTATCTATATGATCAGTTACACACTTAATATGATCACTTTAACATGTAAGGTGGCATTAGTACCTGCCAACTTAATGGAATTTGGAGTCCCATGGCAAGCTTTTAGCTTTACCCTTAGAAGTAAGTCTGTGGGAATGTGTGCCAAACTGTACATCTCCTCCCTCTCTTATTCCCACTCTTATTTTTAACAGGGATCAATTGGTTTTAAATACCTAGAATATTTCTGTGTTAAGTAAAGAGTTCAACCAATGGTATTAAGTAGAAAAAGAAACTATTAAAATGAATAAAATAGTAAGCTGTTCCTTGACAGTGAGGACAAGGGTTGATCAAGTCATTGCTTCTCATGGTGTCAGTTTCACTTCTACAGGTTTCCTTTTAAGTGCTCAGTTGTCACAGATCAGGGAGAATATATTATATTTGTCCTTTTGGGAATGGCTTATTTCACTAAGTATGATATTTTCCAGATTCATCCACTCTGTTGCAAATGACCGGATTTTTTTTTTTTTTTTACTGCTGTGTAGTATTCCATAGAGTACATATCCCATAATTTCTTTATCCAGTCTTCTGTTGATGGGCATTTAGGTTGATTCTATGTCTCAGGTATTGTGAATTGAGCTGCAGTAAACATGGAGGTACACATAGCTGTTTTATTTGCTGATTTAATTTCCCTTGGGTACATTCCAAAGAGTGGGGTGGCTGGGTCGTATGGTAGGGCTATAGTCAGGTTTCTGAGGAATCTCCAAACTATCTTCCATAGTGGCTTTACCAGTTTGCATTCCCACCAACAGTGGATCAGTGTGCCTTTTTCCCCACATCCTTGCCAGCATTTGTTGTTTGTTGATTTCTGTATGAAAACCATTCTAGCTGGGGTGAGGTGAAACCTCATTGTGGTTTTTATTTGCATTTCCCTGATGGCTAGTGATCCTGAGCATTTTTTCATGTGTCTGTTAGCCATTTGGATTTCCTCTTTTGGAAAATGTCTGTTTAAATCCTTGGCCCAACTCTTAAGTGGGTTGTTTGTTGTTGTGGAGTTTCTTATCTCTATATAATCTGGTTATTAATCCTTTATCAGTTGTATAATTTGCAAATAATTTCTCCCATTCTGTCAGTTACCTCTTCACTTTCCTGACTCTTTCAATTTCTTTTGTGGTATAGAAACTCAGACAGCTGGTTCTTACAGAAAGTGGATGTGGCCCCAGCCCCGTCTTCCACGTGTCTTACCGTGTGCTCTCTCCCTCTTGCATGCAGTCAGCCATGATGCCATCTTCCATGATCTGATGCAGCCCAGGGGCCCTCACCAAAGGTCACATGGGTGGGGCCGCTCCTGCCTGTACTTTCAGCCCCCAAAACAGTGAGCTAAATAAACCTCTTTTCTTGATAAAGTGCCCAGCCTTAGGCATTTGTTTTTATTATTTAATTGACAGAGTTAGACAGTGAGAGAGAGAGAGACAGAGAGAAAGGTCTTCCTTCCATTGGTTCACTCCCCAAATGGCCGCTAAGGCCGGAGGTATGCCAACCGAAGCCAGGAGCCAGGTGCTTCTTCCTGGTCTCCCACGTGGGTGCAGGGGCCCAAGCACTTGGGCCATCCTCCACTGCCCTCCTGGGGCCACAGCAGAGAGCTGGACTGGAAGAGGAGCAATCGGGACTAGAATCCAGTGCCCATATGGGATGCCGGTGCGGCAGGTGGAGGACTGACCAAGTGAGTCACGGCGCTGGCCCCCAGCCTTAGGCATTTTGTTATGGCAAACATGATTGACTGAGTAGGGGTTGGGCAGAGTGTAGCCACAGTACTTACTTCATAGGGTTATTGTTGGAGATGAATCGATTCCTCTATAGTACCCAGAAAAGTGCCTAACCAAGTATCATACACGGTGTTAGATCAACACATCTCTGTAATTCAAAAAGATTAAAAACAGAAGCGGCAGTTCAGAAATATATTCACTGATGTTTCCAAGAAACACCCTCCCCTCACCCACCTTTAAATCGCTCTTCTGGAAACGCTAAGTTGTTACCCGTTAACTTACAGAGAAGATCCAGCCTGGAGTGATTCTCTGTATGATTTAAGGGTTCTTCCTGGGGTTTTTAAATCAACCCCACATCCCTTTGGGGTCAGGTGGGAATGTCAGCGGGGATGAAGTGTGGACGCTGACGCCCAAGTGCTGGGAACGTGAATCCTCCCAGTAGGGAAGAAACCTACGAGGGCCTCCTCTTTCTCGCTTCCTGTGCGGCTGTGCACGGAGAATCCTGGTTCTGACACCCGACGGGCGCTGCTTGTCCGCAGGGGACTGCGGAGCGGGTTCGGAGGCGACAGCGATGCCTGGGACCCTGCCGGTGGGGGCAGTGGTGAGATTGTAGCTGCGCCTGTCGCCTGTCGGTTTATGGCTTGATCTGCCTTCCCTTTTAATCCTGCTGGTTCCTGCTGAGCTCCCCTGAGAATCAACCCTCATGTGTGTTCACACACGGAAGCCGGAGACACCTCCGCGGCTCGCGATGTCCCTTGCCTGGACCCGGCGACCCCACGGAGGTGGCCTCTGGGGCTGCGCGCCCTCTCCCTCCCCCCGGCTCACACCGGGGAGCCCTGGGTGCAGGAGGCCGAGAGCACGGAGCCTGGGCCCCTCTGCAGCGGGGAGCTCGGGGCCAAGTCCCCAGGAAAACGATCCGAGGGGTTTCCTGGTCTGGGAGTCACAGACCTGGAGTGGGGCAGCGACTTCCCTTCGGAACGCCCATGCCTGCGGCGTGCTGGGTTGCACCGTGGACTTGTACCTAAACACGCTTCTCAAATAAAGCTCAACACGTGCTTCTTACTGGAGAGTAGTTAAAAACAGCCCTCGCTGCGTCCCCTCTCCTCTGTCAGCTGCCGTTTGATCTAGTTCTTTGCTGTGGATAAATTGGTTTTTATTTTTTTCTAGTTTTAATTGTACTATAATGAGCAACTTTGAACTTTTCTTTTTTCCACACCACATTATTTTATAAACAAACATACTGGCTGCATGGTATTCTATCAAATACAGATAGCTGCTCCATTGCTGGGTATTTAGGAGTGTGTGTGTTTCCTTTTAAAATTCTCTGGTATATATATGTTTATGTGTGTTTATGTATATATATATATACATACATGTGTTTATGTATATATGTTTTATATAATATATAAATATATATGTTTATGTATATATAATATATATTTTAAGATTTATTTATTTGAAAGGCAGAGCAAAACAGGGAGAACGAGAGCAAGAGAGAGAACTTCCATTTGCTGCAAACAGCCAGGTCTGGGCCAGACCAAAGCTGCCAGGAGCCGGGAACTCCATCCTGGTTTCACACCAGGGTGGGTAGCAGGGGCCCAAGCCCTGGGCCACCATCTGTTGCTTTCCCAGGTACATTAGCAGGGAATTGGATTATAAGTGGAGCAGCTGGGACTGAAACTGGGATGCTGGTATGGCAAGCAGTGGTTTAACCCACTACATCACAGTGCTGGCCACCCAGTAAATATCTCTCAGCCTTTTCTTTCTTTCTTTTTTTTTAAATCATACTATTATAGTCTTGTTACTGTATGATTTTTCAAAGGCATAGAGGAATTTTTCCTCCTGCTAACTGTATATTTAGAGACTCCTGAGATATGGGTATGAAGGCCTGTGTGAGCAGAGCTTAGGAGGTTCTGGCTGTGGAAGCCAGTGAGATTGCAAACTTATAGCTGCATTCTGCAAACTGCTTATTTCCCACTCTATGTTTTGAGGCCCTTGGCTTGTGATGAAGCTGGGGAACTGAGGTTCCCTGTGTTTCAGGGATGGAGGTAGCTCTAGAGTTTGTGTTGGATTGGTAAACTTAAAGCATAGAAGTGTCAGAAATTGTCCTGGCTTGGGAGTCTGTGAACTTGAGTCACATAAAAAGGGAATGCCGTTTTCCATGTGTGTGCACCTTTTTGGGGTTGGCCTCCCAGACTTTTTGAGGGGACTGAGTCCACCCATGGGGGTTTTCCCTTGGCAGTGAGGGTGAACCTTCTTGAGCCAGGGACTGGGCCTGAGCCCACCTCCTGCACGATGGCATTGTGATTGCTTGTCAAGGTTGCTGTCTGGAGAGAGAAGGGATCTTTCTTCCATGGTGCAGTTCAGTCCCTTTGTGTATGAAGAGTGGGAAGATAGGTAGAAGTCATGTATAGCCGTTTGATCTGCAAACGTTGGAAGGAAGGACAGGGCTTTAGTAACGAGTGCATGGTTGGGTGGGATTCATTTTTGAGTTGTCACGGTCAAGTCTCATGTTCTATGAAATCCATTAGGAAACCTGTGATGTGTCGTTGCTCTGCACCTGGTTCTTGTGTTCACTGTGCATTGCATGTGACAGCGAATGCTTACACTTGAGACTGAAGTGTTTGTCCTGCTCCTTTCAGGCTAGGGGAGGATTCCATGTACTACTATATAAACAAATTCCGAGCATCTCCTTGGAATCATCCCCAATTCCCATCCCATTTGTAGATGATGGAAGGACTTGGATTATATAATCTGTGACTGGATTTTTTTTTTAAATATTTATTTGAATGGTAAATTTACAGGGAGGGAAGAAGAGAGAGAGAGAAATCAATCTTTCTGGTTGTTCATTCCCCAGATGGCTGTGATGATTGGGGCTGAGCCAGACAAAAGCCAGGAACTTCATCCTAATTTCTCATGTGAGTAGCAGGGGCCCAAGTACTTGAACCATCGTCTGTTGCTTTCCCAGGCATATTAGCAGGCAGCTGGATCAGAAGTAGAGCAGCGGGACTTGAACTGGTGCTCATATGGGATGCTGGCATCACAGGTGGTAGCTTAACCCACTGTGCCACAACGCTACACCACAATGCTGTGACTGGACATTTCTGTCATGATTACACAGGCTCAATAATGTCTCCCAAGTCTTTGAGGATCATTTTAAAACTCACTGGATTAATGGTGTCCAATTTGTTTAATCCAAATAATTTTAATTGCATTAGGAGGCTGTGTATTAACAAGTTGGTAATAAGCACAGGCATTAAGGTTGATCACTGCTTAAGTCTTTGAGATCAGTTACAACCATCTGGTATTTCTGAGGCTGCCAGTGGACTCCATTCTTAAAGGCTCTTTCTTGATTTCACTCTCTACTCTTGGTTTTTAAAATAGTTTAGTACAGTTAACTTTAGGATTCCTCTACCAGGGATATGCCTGTTTTGTGTGGATGTGTGTGTATGCATGCCAGCTCTGCCATTGCCTGTGGAGCAGATAGAAGTAGCTCACATATTAGCCTCAAGGAGTCCTGGGCGTAAGATGGCAAAGGTGAGAATGCTAATGAACGTTTGAAGGCAGGATATAATTTTGTATTTATAGGACCCCATTGATGATGATGCTGTGAGTGCCAATGTTGTGTGGTGCAGATTAGGAGAAAACCCATGAGGCTTTGGTGTTTGGGGGAGGCTTCATGGAGGAGATGGGATTTGGAGGAGCTTTGATGGACCGAGCAAGTTTTGTGTGGAAGTGAAGTTCCTGAAGCTACACTCAGAGGACGACATGGGGAGAATAAGGGACAACAGAGTTTAATTGTGATAGGCAGAAAGCTAGGATGATGAGCTGGCTTCGGAGCAGCTTCCTAAGTGGAGAAGAGAGGCTTTAAACTACCACCACCACCACAGTCACCATCAACAAAGTCATTATTAGCAGCTAATATATACATATTTAATATATAAGATTTATTTATTTATTTCAAAGTCGGAGTTATAGAGAGAGGGGGAGAGATCTTCATCCACTGGTTTACTCCCCAGATGGCTGCAATGGCCAGCACTGGAGCAGATGGAAGTCAGGAGCCTGGAATTTCATCTGGGTCTCCCATGCAGGTGTCAGGGGCCCAGACACTTGAGTATCTTTTGTTGCTTTTCCCAGGACATTAGCAGGGAGCTAGATGGGAAGTGGAGCAGCTGGAACACGAAATGGCACCCATATGGGATGCCAGTGTAGCAGGCAGTGAGTTTACCCATGACTCCGCAATCCGGCCCCTAGCAGCTAATACTTTTTTTTTTTTTTTTACTTATTTGACAAGTAGAGTTAGACAGCAACACAGAGAGAGAGACAGATAGAAAGGTCTTCCTTCCATTGGTTCACCCCCCAAATGGCCTTTACGGCTGGCCCTGCACCGATCAAAAACTAGCAGCCAAGTGCTTCCTCCTGGTCACCCACACCGGTGCAGGTGCCCAATCACTTGGGCCATCTCCACTGCCCTTCTGGGCTACAGCAGAGACCTGGACTGGAAGAAGAGCAATCGGGATTAGAACCCGGTGCCCATATGGGATTCCGGTGCCACAGGCGGAGGATTAGCCAAGTGAGCCACGGTGCCAGCCTCTAGCAATTGTGTGCTCACAAGGTGGTTCTCAGGACTTTATACACGCAGCGCTGCAAGACAGGGACATTTGTTCTATATTCTTTATGGCAGAGGCACTGCTGTATCAAGAAGTTAAATAACTCACAGTTGGCGTGTGGAGGAGCTGGGGCTCGGGTGGTCTGAATCAGGCAGCCTGCGTTAAGAGGCAGTGATCATATATTATATTATCATATATTGTGATCATATAGCAGTATCTCCTAGTAATGGTTGCCGGCTCCTGGTGAGATTCCCAGGGACTCTCTGGGGTTCTGCGGGAGCCCAGGACTTCAAGTCAGATGGACCGTGGACGCACTCTGCCTCTACTGCCTACTAGCCATGCTCTTGAGCCTCTCTTCCTTATTATGAAAGAGAGATGGTAATGATTTAACCTCAGAGCTGCTGGGAGGATTAGATGAGATAGTATACAGAATCACTTAGCAGAATGCCAGGCTGGGAGTAAGCAGGCAGGAGGTACAGCTGCTGTGGGCTTATTTTTCTCAGATCTACGTGAGGCTGTGATGAAGTCTCTGAGAATAAGAAGGAATGAAGGGGAAGACGTGATTCAGGAAGGATTTATTTGGTACGCACCTGGAGTAATAAATAGCTCACACAGACACCTGGTCCTCCGTGCCTTCTTTTGGAGCATCCTAGCAATGAACTTCTAGATTGAACTTCTGCATTGCTTTAGGAGCTCACTGCATTTGTCTTCCAAAACGTGGAGGGTAAAACCAGGACATTGCCAGGGTGCTGAAATTCGCCAGTTGTACTGGACATTTGCCAGGTTGCTGAAATCTGGTGCCAGTTGTGCATTCCAGGGGCTGAATTATCAGTGTTCTGGCTCTGTTGGTTCCTGCTTCCTGATGGTGCTGACCACAGATAAGTGTCATGCATCTCACAGAGGAAAACATAAGTATTTGAAAGGAGCACACTTAATTGCTTATAAAGTGAAGCAATGCACGAAACAATCAGAACCATGACAGAGACATTTAAACAAAGCTCATTAAAAAAAAAACAGTGGAAGAAAAAACCCAGATGAAATGCGATGAGAAACAGCCTTCTCAGAGCCCATGCAGCAGCAGGGTTTATGGCTTCCCACCCAGGTCCCTGCGCATCTGACTGTCCACGTGGTGATTCTCCTCTGCATTGCTCTCTGCGGTTGTAGGGTTTGTCTTTGCACTGCCTCGTCCCAAAATTTCAAATTGCACAGCAAAAGCAGCTGTAAGGAAGAAAATTTCTTGTTCTCTTCTGGTTTTCAGTCTCCTTGGTCGTAACAAGCCAGTTTGTTCCTGTCCCATATGCTGGATAGACTCAAACTTGGTTTCTTTGAAAGCACCAGGTGCTGTTTATTGCTCCCAGTCCAATATTGGCTTTGAAATTTGGGGATATGAGAGGCTGTGGAGAAAAATTAAAATTAAAAAAATAATGTAGTTCAGGTGAGTATGTAGCCTAGCAGTGAGTCCACCCGCGTCAGCATCAGAGTACCTGGATTTGCTTCCCAGCTCCAGCTCCCGACGCCAGACGTCTGCTAATGCAGGCCCGGGAGGCAGCAACCATGGCCTGCTGTCCACATGGGAGATCTTGGTTCACTTCCTGCTTCCTGTCTTGGCTTAGCCTGGTCTTGGCAGTTGAGGGCATTTGGAGAGTGAACCAGCAAATAAGAACTTTTTTCCCCTCTCTTTTTCTCTTCCTCACAAATAAAACTAAAAAAAATAAATTGAAGATCAGTTTGTCTGAAAATGCAGAAAAATTTATTAGAATCTTAGAGTCACTATAGACTTTTTAAGTTTTCGAGTAAGTCTACAATCAGATTGATACTTGCAGACCTGTTGGTACCAAGTGGCACTTTGGAAAAACTGGATTGTTATCCATTGTTTAATTTTTCAAATGTTCTAATATGTACATTTAAAAACAGGGAGTCTTGAATGTTTAGTTGGCGGTTTTGATGGACATGTACTTCCTGTTGCATGCCTTTATGGCATAGGTATCTGTGTAGAGACAGTGATATCAACCTCACTGGTAAAATGATGGCTTTCCAGCTTATTTTATTTGAAGCAGGGGGAGTTCCCACTCTCCAGTGCTTGCTGCTCTCCAGCCCAACTTCATCCCTGTTTCATTCAAAAGAGAGGTGTTTACTGAACACTTACTACATGCTAGGCACTGTCTCAGGTGCTGAATGGTGAACAGAGCAGGTGGGATCCTTAGGGACAGACTTCATTGTCTAATGCAGAAAACAACCATAACCCAAAAAGCATACAGATGGTTATAAAAGCGTTAGTCAAGGTAAATAATATGAAGGAAAAGCAAAGTTTTCATTCAACCCAAGGTATATCGATAGAGCTATGAGAATACTCAAAACATTATTCATGCAAAACAGATTCTTATAAAAACCTAACCAAAGAACAGAGGTTAAAAATGATTATGCAGGGGGTGGGCCTTGTGGTGCAGTGGGTTAAGTCACTGCTCAGGCTGCCTGCATCCCATATCAGAAATGACTCCCGTGCCTTGGTTTCTTACCTGGGCTGCCTGCCTCACAGGGTTGCTATGGAAGCCAACCATGATTACGTTACTGTGACCTCTCCGACCCTCTCTAAAGGTGAGGTGGGAGATCAGGCAGGTGGAACAGGGGGCCGGCCATCTGTCTGCAACTCAGCTGTTTTCTGGGCAAGAGCTTGGCTCAGGGCTGAGAGGCAGCCCTGTCTGTCTCTGGCCCTGACAGACCGAGGCACATGCAGACACGCTTCCCATCCAGGCAGACAAGCCCTGCACCCAGATGGCCGCACAGCCCTTCATTTGGCGATTGTCATTCACAGCTGAAGCCTGCTCGTGCCAGAGGCTGTCGGAGGTCAGTTTCATCTCTAGATAGATGCTGCCCCTCCTAGCCTCCTCTTCCGAAATTTCTAGAAAAAAAAAGCTTAGTAAGACAGGATGGTTTCTAAATGACTTTATAATAATAATCGAGGCTAATTAGAAAGAGTGAAGTCCCTACACTGTGAGCGGCTGCATTAGGGCCGCTGTTAGGGCACCTGTTGTCACGCAGGCTGCTCAGGGGCAGAGCAGTTTGCTTGGCAAAACCACTGGAATGTTCTCGGTGGGGGCGGAAGCCCGGCAGTGGGTGGTGGGTTTGCTCTTTGGGCGTGTCGGCTTCTTCTGCGCAGATGTGGCTGAAGGAATTTTCCGAGGGGGGAGGGATGGCATTGGCCAGGGAAGGCCCCAGGCTGCTTCCTGTCCAAATGGTCCATTCATAAAACGCCTCTGCCTCCTTCTCCAGATGGCACCGGCCACCGCCTGGTTTTTCCCCACCTCAGGGGTTCGTTCTCTCAAGGAGGGGCTGAGGAGCACGGTCAGCGGAAAAGGCGGGTGGAGCCCAGCTCCCGGGCTTCGTCGTCTCACCGCTCCTGCCGGCCGAGGGTGATAGATGACCTGGGCCTCGCTGGGCTGCGCCGTCGGCACTGAGCCAGAGCCTGCCACGGGTGTCTGGCCAGCTCTGGGACTGACGCACGCTCTCACAGCCTGGGCTCACGGGCACTGTGCCATGGAGCCGGCCCCTGGGGCGGGAAGTGGGTGCTTAGGGGAGGCTCCAGGACCTTCACCATCGGAACAGCGGAGGAGACAGACGGTTCCTGAGGGCCCCTTGGTCCCTTTTCCTGGGAGAGCCGCACCCCCACGTTCCCTTCGCTCATCTCTGCGCGTCTCCCTCCCAGCTGCGCGTCCCTTCACACCTCTCTCGAGCTCCTTTCTTGCACTCTTGTGTGTCTGAGTCTCTCCGGTCTGGCATAACTGTAGATGTGATTGAGTTTCTTGGTGGGAGAGGGACGGGGGCTGGCTGCTTCTCCCCCACTCCTCGCAGCCTGGGCAGGGGCAGCCTTTGGGCGGATGGAGAAGAGACGCAACAGCCGCCGGCATCTCACGCCCTTGTCAGGGCTGCGCGAGGAGCTGGTGACAGAGCTGGCTCGGAATCCCAGGGACACCGTCTCCCTCTGCTGTCAGACCGTGGCTCCTCTGCTGTGGAGTCTGCCTCCCTCGTCCCGGCTGACGCTTTCCCAGGGAATCTTCACATCCTCCCATCTTTTAGGGCGAGCTTAGGCTTGGCCAGCTGGCATGGGAGCAAGTTCGATGTCTGAGTTTATTTTCTTGTTTAATTCTTTCCATGCGAATGTAGGGATCCCCACGACACTGTGAAGGCACTGTTGGTTGAAGCCAGGAATGCGGTCTGCTAATCCTGTCTGCCTTCAGGGCACTGCAATTATTTTTACAGTTGCCTTTAAGCGTCATGAAGACAAACCTTGGACGGTGGATGCTGGTCTGAAGATGGCAGCTGCTTTAGCTCCCTCTCCGCCTCTGGCCAGCCTGAGGAGTTCATTGCAAATGTCTTTGACCTTTTCATTTAGGAATAACTTTAGAATTACGGAAGATTTGCAAAAATAATCCAGAGAGTACTTTTGTACTCATCACCCAGCTGACCGTAAGGCTAATGTATTGCCTAACCAAGACACATTTATCAAAATGAAGTATGGAATATTAGTGCACCACTATCAGCCAAATTGCAGACTTTCTCCCCTCCCAGACTGCAACAGTTTTTTCCACTTTTTTTGTTTTTCTATTTCAGGATGCAATTCAGGTTTGAGCCAGGCATTTAATTGTGTCTGTATGCCCCCTCCCCCCCAAACCCCGCTCCAGCATGTGATAATTCCTCAGTTTTCCCCTTGTCTGTTGTGACCTTGACACTTTGGAAGAATGCTGGCCAGTTATTTTGTGGAACAGGGATCAGCCAATATTAGCCATCAAGGGGCAGGTTGTATTTTTGGCTTTGTAGGTCCTACGGTCACAGCAACTCATCTTTACTGTGGTAGCACAAAGGCAGCCTTAGACAAGGTGTCAATGAATGACCATGGCCATGTGCCAGTCTCACTGACTGTATGGCAATGGGCAGAGGTTTGGACTTGGTCATCAGGCTGCAGTTTGACAAATTCTGTTGTAATATGCTCCAGGACTTGAGTTTGCCTGATGTGTTCTCATTATTAGAATAGGTGATGCTTTTTTTTTTTTTTTGAAAAGATTTTATTTGAGAGGTAGAGTTATGGACAACGAGAGGGAGAGACAGAAAGAAAGGTCTTCCATCCACTGGTTCACTCTCCAAATGGCTGTGACAGCCGGAGCTGGGCTGATCTGAAGCCAGGAGACAGGAGCTTCTTCTGGGTCTCCCACGTGGGTGCAGGGGCACAAGAATTTGGGCCATCTTCCATAGCTTTCCCAGGCCATAGCAGAGAGGTGGATTGGAAGTGGAGCACCCAGGACTCGAACCAGTGCCCAGTGCCACAGCGGGAAGCTTAGCCTGATATGCCACATTGTCAGCGCGAGGTGATGGATTTTTAAGAAAGAATCTCATGGAAGGGATGTGCACCAGTTAACCAGTTGCTGAAGGTGGTGTTAACCGTAAAGGTAAAAGTTGCTATTTTTTTTCTTAGTAGTTAAGACTGTTTTGAAGGTGTTACTGAAGCATTATGCAAATATCTTGTTTCTCACCAGATTTTACCTGCTGGTCTTAGCATCCCTGGGTGGCACTTGCCTTTAAGAGTTCCCACCACCATATTCTAATTGTGGTTTTTTATTTCACTCATTTCTCTACACTTATTAACTGGAATTCCTATGTTCCTTATCCTCCAGTTGTTTATCTTTCAATTATTTATATTAAAATAGATACAAGTTTTTTTTTTTTTTCCCTTTTGGGGTTATGATTCCATATTTTTGCCAAGTATCACCCTGTTTGGATTTCTTTGATTTCATCTAAATGTTAGCCACCTTCTTGATTTCATTGTTGACTTTATTCTAGTAACAAATTTGTGGACATCTGGAGGCCTCCAGAGCTAATAGGTTTTGGTAACTTGTTAATGGCAGAGGTAGTTTTATTTTTCAACCCAAAGCACTGGCCAACTGTACAATCTCAATCTACTACACAGCTGCCCGCCTTGCAGTGGGAGTGTCAGCATTAGGGCAGTTGGAGCTGGTAGCTGGTTTTCATTAATTTTGTGTTCAAGAGGAGTTTGTAGTATTTTCTTGGAAATTCTGGCCTAGTTTGAATTCTGAGTGTGGTTCAAGTAACTAACTCTTGCTCCCCTCTTGCTCTTGATCAGTTTTCATGTTATGTTATTTGTTAGGGACGTTTATTTTAAAGTAGAAAACCTTGCTGCTAAGATCCAGTAAATAGAGTAAATAGAGATTCATTGCTTTTTTATGCTCATTTCTAGATAAAAGTAAAATGTCAATTAAAATTTTTTTTTTTTTGCCTCAGTAGGCAAGAGAATCAGGCATTTAATTCTGTTTTCCAAATCTATTTGATCTGCCTTTAAAAACAAAATGAGGTTGGCGCTGCAGCTCAATAGGCTAATCCTCCGCCTGTGACGCCTACACACCGGGGTCTAGTCCCAGTCAGGACACCGGATTCTGTCCCGGTTGCTCCTCTTCCAGGCCAGCTCTCTGCTGTGGCCCGGGAGTGCAGTGGAGGATGGCCCAAGTCCTTGGGCCCTGCACCCCATGGGAGACCAGGATAAGCACCTGGCTCCTGATTTCAGATCAGAGCAGTGCGCTGGCTGCGGCGGCCATTGGAGGGTGAACCAACGGCAAAGGAAGACCTTTCTCTCTCTGTCTCTCTCTCTCTCTCTCACTGTCCACTCTGCCTGTCAAAAAAAAAAAAAAAAAAAGAAGAAGAAGAAGAAGAAAAACCAAAATGAACATGTTAAGTCAGTTTTCTCAAATAGGAGAAACTTCTCCATATGATTAAAATTGTTGCAATAGTAGTCATATGGAAGGTTAGGTAAATGGTGAATAGTGAATATGCCTCTTATGTTTTCATTAGCTTTTTCTATGACTTCAGAAAATTTTTTTTTTCTTTAGGGCTCTTTGGTCAATGATGATGGAAGGAAGAAATAAAAATCAAGCCACATCTGTGGCTAAGGACAGGCTTGTGTGCCTCACTTATAAAGACTTTTAATTAATTAGTTCTGGGGGGAATGAGTAAATTCATTCAGCTTTTAAAGAAATTCAATAAAAGAATTCTCCCATAATGTCAATGTAGGAAAAAATTGAAAAAACAAGAATTTTCATTTACAGAAGACATTGTTAGAACACAAAACAGAACAAAAGATAAACAAATTGCTGCAACAGTTAAGACATCACTTGGGACACTTGCAATCCATACTGGGATGCCTGGGTTTGATTCCCACCTCTGCATCCAGCTTCCTGCTAAGATACCACCCAGGAGGGAGCAGATGATGACCTAAGGTCTTGGGTCCCTGCAGCACACCTGGGAGACCTGGATTGAATTCCTGGCTCCTAGATATGGCTTGGCCCAATCCCAGGTATTGTAGGCATTTAGGGGTTATGTTGCTCTTTCTCTCTCTGCCTTGCCAATAAATAAATAAATAAAGACAAACAAAGGAGTTGGGGAGCTTCTGATTTTCCTGGCATATAATTCAAAGCCTCAAAAATCACAGCTTAATTTCTACCCTCTTTAGCCCCTAAAGAAGTGTGCATTACAAAGCTTTGTGGAAGTTCAGGCAGTTTTCCACTTGTAAGGAGAAACTGAGTCCAAAATTCTGATGTATTTCTATGTAACTAATTCATCACGTCCAATTGTAGAATTGTATGAAAAGTCAAGATATTAGCACTTTAAATGAAAATTTACAAAGGAAAATCATAGACTTTGTCACCACATGTTTATTCCACTCACTGTGGGGCCATCTAATAAAGTCACAGACTTGTAGATCGTTCTCCATAATATTTATTTATTTATTAGAAAAAGTTATATATAGAGAGGGACACACACACACACACACACACTCACTCAGGTCTTCTATCTGCTGGTCTACTCCCCAGATGGCTGCAACAGCCAGGGCTGGGTCAGAAGGAAGCCAGGAGCCAGGAGCTTTATCCAGGGCTCCTGCATGAGTAGCAGGGATCCAAGCACTAGGACCATCGTCTGCTGCCTTTCCCAGGCCATTAGTAGGGAGCTGGATTGGAAGCAGAGCAGCTGGGACTTGAACTGGTGCCCATATGGGTTGCCATTGTCCAGGTGATAGCTTTACGTGCACTGCTACCACATCGGCCCCAGATGTAGATCTCTTGAAGCTTAGGGCCATCGAAATACCCCCTTCCCTTATGCCTCCCAACCCCCTTTTCCTGGAAACGTGGATGAGACAAGTAAGGAGAAGTAAGTACTGGTGAAGTATCTGGACGACTGGTGGATCCTGACGTCTGGGGCGGTGAACGTATTCACAAAACCTGTAGCACAGGAGGGCAGCCTGTCCAAGAGGCAGCAGGGGGTGGGTTTGCTCAGTCACGAAACAAGGCAATTGCAGCAGCTGCTGATCTGGGAAAGCTGTTGTGTGGGCTTCTGCTGACCTCTCGGGGGCTTGTGATGGCTCTGGACTCTCAGCGCACTGCACACACGACCTCACGGGTTTCTTGTCATCTTGTCCTTGGTGGACCTGTCAAAGAGAAGTGATTTGGAAAGCATACGGCTGATTGTATGTTGCATTCCATCAAGGGCTCGGCGTGTTTCACGGAGCTGCTGGTGTTGGAGATAAGGGTGGGAGAGAGCCCTGTGCCTTCTGAGTGGTGGGTGATCTATTTTTGACTTGGAGACTGGTGGCAGAGCTATATTCTGTCAGGTCAGACTGTTCACAGTGGTCATGGGGTAACTGGAAGATATCTCTGGCATTTGAGCACCTCGATAGAATGGGGCCAGCAGAATGTACTTTTCTTTGCTATTTTGGTTAGTGAGTCCCTCGTCCTCCATAATAAGATGGAAAGAAGCCAGGTGAGGCCCCCAGGGAGGATGGGTAGGTGAAGACACCCAGCTGCAGGCTTGCAGGACACAGGAAGAGAGCTGCTGCTGCCCTTGGTGGATTTAGTGCCTGGAAAGGGAATGGCTGGGAGGCAAACAGAAACAAAGAGCCAAGTTGGAGTTTGAGGTCACCTTGGGCACTGGGAGGGGATGGAACTAACCTGGTCAACAGTAAGTAATGTGCTCAGGGATAGATATTTTTTTTGCATGCTGTCTAAACATAAATTAAAACTTATTTTTTAAAAAAGATTTATTTATTTATTTGAAGTCAGAGTTACACAGAGAGAGGAGAGGTAGAGAGAGAGAGAGGTCTTCCATCCGCTGGTTCACTCCCCAATTGGCTGCAATCCAAATTCCGCCGATCTGAAGCCAGGAACCAGGAGCTTCTTCTGGGTCTCCCATGTAGGTGCAGGGACCCAAGGACTTGGGCTATCTTTTATCGCTATCCCAGGCCATAGCAGAGAGCTGGAATGTAAGTGGAGCAGCTGGGTCTTGAACCAGCGCCCATATGGATGCCGGCGCATCAGGCCAGGGTGTTAACTCACTGAACTACAGTGCTGGCCAAATTAAAACTTATGCACTGAGAATTGCATTTCTGTAATGATTTTATGTGCTGTGAGGTCTTTATTTTAGAAACCCAATGGCACAGAATGAAATAACGGGAGAACTTTAAAGAGACCTTCTAGCTCCTCACAGTTATTTAACATAAGCCTGCAGGTAGCTCTGAAGGGAACTGCGCTACTGTACCCCCAGCATTTTGCATCCACATTTAATGTCGCCACATAGCTCTGACAAGTTCTTCAGTTGTGTGAGGGTTACTTCGCTCAGCTGCAAAACAGAGCCAGGTCTATCTGCCTCCATCACGGGACTCTTGTGAGGATCCTAGATGCAGTCTGAGCTACGTGATGCCAGCAAGGCTGTTTACAGGTTTGGTACAATGTGGGATAGAACAAAGGGGTCTCATGACCAGATCTTAACTTTCTTCTTCCTCTTTACTTTTTTAATATTTATTTTATTTATTTGAAAGACAATGACAGAGAGAAGTAGAGACAGAGAGAGAAAGAGAGGTCTTCCATCTGCTGGTTACTTTCCAAATGACTGCAACAGCCAGAGCTGAACCTATCTGAAGCCAGGAGCTTCTTCCAGGTCTCCCACATGGGCACAAGGCCCAATGACTTGGGCCATCCTCCACTGCCTTCCCAGGCTCATTAGCAGGGAGCTGGTTCGGAAGTAGAGCAGCTGGGTCTTGAACCGGAACCCATGTGGGATGCCAGCACCATAGGCCAGGGCTTTAACCTGCTGTGTCACGGCACTGGCCTCCTCTATGTAAGGTCACAGGTCCCTTTGAGATTCTGATGAAAGCATGGGCCCAGCCCCCCCCCCCCCAACAGTTTTCACAGACTGTCAAGCTGCATAGATAAGAGCCCAGTTAAGAATTTCTGGTTTTCATGTGTTGTTCTCTTAGGGAAATTACAGCTTTATCCAAGAGGACTGGGGTTTGCAGATGCCTGGTATTTGGAATTTCTTGTTTGTATGCGTCTTTTATCTTTCCCGGTCTTTTATTTTTACAGTGGAAGAAATCATTAAATTGTGTTCTCTGGTTAAGCTAGGGCTTTTTCATTACTGTCCCAGTTCAGCTGCCTATTACAAGATTACAGACGACCAAAAGCAAGATTGTAAATTAAACAAAAGGAAAAGCTGAGTCATATGGTAGTGACTAGGAAGGTATTAAGATATTAAAAGTACATAAATCAAAGGGGCCCAAATTATGTTCCCCTTTCTTACCTTAAAATGTCATGGCTAGCCAGAAGGTTAATGTTTTTATTTTAGTGATGAGCCCAATCAATGTGATTTAAATCATGCATGATATATTTATAGCAGAATGATTAAGTCGGATGATGTGACAAAACACTTAAATTGTATTTATGGTCATTGATGGTTTTACGCATTATTAGAGAAAAGCATAGTTACACCAAATTAAACAGGGACATCTGATCCAGACATCAGTTCAGTGATTTCATGGGAAAAAATAAATCTAAATGAGAAAAAAATGTCTTGGTATTAACTCCACTGTGATGGTATTACACGTTTTCCCAGTTAATTAGTAACACATATTGTAGAACAAATGTTTGAAACAGAAATCTCATGTTTTTGCACAGCAGTTCAGGAGTTGAGCTTGGGGTCTGTGCTGTCCCACCACTTTGCCCTGTGACCTTGGGCAGGTCACCTCACCTCTGTGGAGCTGGGAAATGCCAGGGACATGTCTTGCCCTGTTGACATTTTGTGGTGATAAATTAGTTGTATGGTTGCTGCTGTTTAAGCAAACAGTGTGTCAGCATTTAATATATAGAGAAGTACACAACTGTAAAGGGCATAGCTCCTTGAATATTCACTCTTCTAACCGGCCCCTGGATTAAGAAATAAAACATTCGCAGAAAGACAAACTCTGGAAGTTCGCTCTCCTTCATGGATGTTAAAAAAGTTGATAATGTAAGTAGAGAGTAGAGCAGAGGTCACCAGAGACCACCATGAATGGGGGAGGGGGAGAAAGCTTGGGAAACTGGTACCAAAATACAAAAGAGAGTTTGAGGTTCTCGACACAGCATTAATATTTGCAGAGATGGAAATGCAGTTACTCTGATGTGGTCATTACACATTGTAGGTGCATCAAATTATAAGTGCCCCATAAATAAGTACAAAGTTTATATGCCGATCTAAAAATTTACAAGGAGAAATAAAACATTGTCAGCATCGTAGAAGCCCTCTTTGTCCTTCCTCTGTGTCATGACTGTCAACCCAAAATGCAAAAATAAATAAATAAATAAAAAGGGCCTGGTGCTGTGGTGTAGCTGGTAAAGCCCCCGCCTGCAGGTCTGGCATCTGATTTGGGCACCCGTTTGAGTCCTGCTCCACTTATGATCCAGCTCCCTGCTAATGCACTTACAAAGCAGCAGAACATGGTCCAAGTCCTTGGGGCCATCACGAGGGAGACCTGAAGAAGCTCCTGGCTCCTGGCTTCAGATCAGCCCAGCTCTGGCTGTTGCAGCCATTTAGGGAGTGAATCAGCAGGTGGAAGATCTTTTTGTCTCTCTCTCTGCCTCTGTCTCTCTGTAACTCTGTCTTTCAAATAAATAAATCATTAGAAAAAAAGAGAGACAGAAAAAGGAGATAATTTTTAGAAACTTGGAAATCTGACTAAAAATCAGAAGTTTTATTTTTTTGTATTGATTATTATTATTGTTAATCCAGTCCACAATTCCTTTCTTGCAATTTTGAAATCCAAACAGCTCTGAAAACTGAGCATTGTCTTTTGTTGAGTTTTGAACAAAATGATCTGATGTCAGACTCTGACTTGGAAGGATGGGAGCATTGGAGGCGGGTTGTGACCCCACGCTGCAGAGAGCAGACGCTGGAGTGCTTGCCCTGAGCCCCGCTGCGGTGTGTGGGCAGCAAGGCATCATTGCTTCTTTTGTGGAATAAAAAGGATTCTAAACCTCAAAGCAGATCTGGCTCCCTGGGTTTTGGATGAGAGACAGTGGGCACCCACCACTACATAGATCTTTGTGAGTCAGTGCCTCAACTGGTTTTTGTTGTTCTTTTTTGCTTAAACTTACATTATTTGTATTTGAAAAGTGAAACAGGTGTAATTTTTTTATCTACCTCATACAGATCCAAACATCAGTTCTGCATTCTCAAACATTTCTTTTCCAACTCTGTATTTTTTGAAAAATAAATATTTCTTTAGGAACCATTTTAGATTTCTAGAAAGGTAGCAAGTACAGAGAGTCCTCATATACCTTTCACTTAGCTTCCCCCGTAGTTAATGCCTTCCCCTGCCTGATACATTTGCCAAAATGTAGACATTAAGATCCTTGGGGAAGCGCTGTGGTGCTGCGAGTTAAAGCCCCAGCCTGCAGTGCAGGTATCCCAATATGGATGCTGTCCCCAATATGGGTATTCCGAGTCCTGGCTGCTCCACTTGCCATGCAGCTCTCTGCTTTGACCTGGCAAAGCAGTTGAAGATGGCTCAAATCCTTGGGCCCCTGCACCCTCATGGGAGACCCAGAAGAAGCTCCTGGTTTCTGGCTTCGGATCGGCGCAGCTCCAGCCATTGCAGCTATTTGGGGAATGAACCAGTGGATGGAAAACCTCTCTCTCTTTCTCTCTCTCTCTCTCTTTCTCTCACTCTCACTCTCACTGCCTCTCCTTCTTTCTCTGTGTAACTCTGACTTTCAAGTAAATAAATAAAACTTAAAAAAAAATCATTACACTATGATTAGGTGTTATTCAGATTTCCCCACTTATTCACTGACATTCATTTCTGAACTGTAGGTGTTATTCAGATTTCCCCACTTACTCACGACATCCATTTTCCGTCCCAGGATCCCATCCAGGACCCCACATGGCGTTTAGTCATGATTTCCCCTCTGTCTTCCTCAGTTTCCGACAGTTTCTCAGCCTTTGTTTTCTATAACCTTTACCTCTTTGAAGAATAATAGGTATTCTGTAGAGTGTCTTTTAGCCATGTTACAATTGTTTGCATACATTTTTAAAAATATTTTTATTTATTTATTTGAGAGGCAGAGTTACAGACGGAGGGAGAGACAGAAAGAGGTCTTCAATCCACCAGTTCACTCCCCAAATGGCTGCAATGGCCAGAGCAGAGCTGATCTGATGCCAGGAGCCAGGAGTTTCTTCGGGGTCTCCCACATGGGTGCAGGGGCCCACCCAAGCACTTGGGTTAGCCCCCACTGCTTTCCCAGGACATTAGCAGAGAATTGGATTGGAAGTGGAGCAGCTGGGACTTGTACCGGCACCCATATGGGATGCCAGCACCACAGGCAGCAGCTTTACTCACCGACTGTTCTTGGTACTCTTGGGAAAAATCAAGTGAGCATGTATGTGAGAAGTTGATTTTTCTCCCTAGGCTCCCTCTCCTTACCATTGGACTATATATCTCCTTTTATGCCAGGAACATACTGTTTTGGTTATTGTAGCTTTGTAGTTAATTTTAAAATCAGGATTATGAGTTTTCTAACTTTGTTCTTATTTTTCAAGATGTTTTTAGCTGTTTGGGTTCATCCCTAAGAGTCTATATAAATTTTAGGATAAATATTTATTTCTGCAAAAAAAAAAAAAAGATTTAGATTTTGATAGGGATTACATTGAGTCTGTAGGTCACCTAACATTAAGTCCTCTGGGGTGTGCATTAGCAGGAGACCTGGATTATATTCTAGGCTCCTGGTTGTGGCCTGGCCCAGCCCTGGCTTACAGTCTTTTGGGGAATGAATCAATAGATGGGAGATTTTTCTCTGTGTCTCTATCTCTGTCTCTAAGCAAAACAAAACAAACAATATTAAATCTTTCAATCTGTGAACATGAGATGCCTCCATTTATTTATCTCTTCTCTAATGTTTTTAAGCAGTGCTTTGTAGTTTTCAATGTAAAAGTGTTTCATCTCCTGGATTAACTTTATTCTTAAGTATTTTATTCTTTTTGGTGCTATTATAAATGTAGCTGCTTTCATATTTTCCTTAATGGATTATTCATTACTAGTATATACAAATGCAGCTGATTTTATGTGTGATTTTTGTATCCTGCAACTTTACTGTTTATTTACTAGCCCAAATAGGTGTGTGTGTGTATGTGTGTGTGTGTGTAATCTTTAGGGTTTTCTAGATAGATCTATAAGATCATGCCATTGGAGAACAAAAATAATTTTACTTTCTTTCCAATCTGAACACCTTTCATTTCTTTTGCTTGTTTGATAGCTCTGGTTAGAGCCTCCCATGCCTTGTTGAATAGAAGTAGAGAAAGCAAGCATCCTTGTCTTGTTTCCGATCTCAGGAGGAAAGCTGTCAATGCTTTACCATCGGGTATGATGTTGGCTGTGGGTTTTTCATAGAAAGCCTTTATCATGTTGAGAAAATTCCCTTCAGTTACTAGTTTATTGAGTAGTTTTATCATGAAAAGGTATTGACTTTTGTTAAATGCTTTTTCTGCATCGAGAAATGATCATGTGGGATTTTTCCCTTTATTCTATGAATACTGTGTTACCTTGATTTTTTGATTAAACTATCCTTGAATTCTTTGAAAGTGCTGCTGAACTCAGCTTATAAGTATTTTGTTGGGAATTTTTACATGATATACATAAGAGATGCTGTTCTTTAGTTTTGTTTTCATGCAGTATCTTTGTATGATTTTGGTATCAGGATTATACTGGCATCATAAAATGAATAAGAAATAATTCCCTCCTTATCAATATTTTGGAAGAATTTGAAAAGGGTTGTCATCAATTCTTTAAATGTTAGGTAGAATTTACCAGTGAATCCATCTGGCCCAAAAATTTCCTTTGTTAGGAGCTAACTTTTTATATATTTATTTATTTGAAAGGCAGCATGAAAGAAAAAGAGAGAGAGAAAAGGGTTGTATAGAGAGAGAGAGAGAGAGAAAGAGCGGTCTTCCATTCTCTGGTTCACTCCCAGATGCCTGCAACAGCTAGGGCTGGGTCAGGTCAAATGTAGGAGCCAGGAACTCCATACAGGTCCCCATGTGTGGGTGACAGGAATCTAAGTACTTGAGCTATCATCTACTGCCTCCTAGGAGCATTACCAGAGAGCTGGATCAGGAGCAGAGGTGAGATCTGATTCCAGGCACTCAGACATGGGATGTGGTCATTCAAAGGCGATGGTGTAACACACAGTGCCACAACACCACACCTTAGGACTTAACTTTTTTGAATCCTGATTTGATCTTCTTACTTGTTATAGGTCTTCTTATATTTTCTATTTCTTCATGGGTCAGTTTTTGTAGATTGTGTGTTTCTAGACATTTGTCCATTTCAACCATGACTGTTTGTAAACAGAACTACTAGAAAATCAGTTGCTACTTGGTTATTAAGTTACTTTCTTGTCTAAGAGTGAAATTCATTTTAAATGACATGTGACTTCTTTATGAAATACCAAGTACCTGAGGGGTTTGCTTGAATATATTATTATTTATGTGTATTGTATTTTTGCCATATATTTAATAAAATACTTCTGAAGTCTTGTGACATTTGTTAGCATAAGCGTTCTTAGAGTCAACTTCTTATGCATCTGTTATATTTCCCTAATAAGATTGTAAGCCCCTTAAGGGCAAGGACTTCTTTGCGTTTTTAGTGTGTGTTTCACTGTGTGTCTTATGACCAATTAAAAGTGGAAAGGTGTATATAAGATTATTAGGCTATATAAAAGTGATTCCAATATCCTAGTGACATAATTTAGATTTTAGGATCTCTGTAGGGTTTTTGGTAGAATACCATTATCAACAGGCAATTATCCTCACCTTTGGTAAACTGACTTTGTTTTTATATGGTCTTTAGCCCATTTAATTTGTGTAACAGAATGAACCAGTGATATATTTGGCTCAAGTTGTGATTTCTCAAGTTTCTTTTCAGCAACTGGGTCAGACAGAGCTAGGAGAAGCAACTGGAGTCTGTGTGGCACTTGAGCTTTGTGACTTTCCCCTGTGCTTCCACCTGGTCCCCGGGAGTGTGTTTTCTGGGGGAGAGTCATTCATTCAGCAAGTGTTTATTGAGTGCCTGCTGTGTGCCAAGCGCTGTTGTAACTACAGGCTTCCCAAATTGAGCAGCACACGAAGCAGACAACTCCCTGTGCACTGGGAAAGCTAAGGAGTGAAGCTAAAACCAAAAGACATTGGCTGGTGCTGCGGCTCACTAGGCTAATCCTCTACCTGTGGCGCTGGCACCCTGGAGTTCTAGTCCCAGTTGGGGTGCCGGATTCTGTCCCAGTTGCTCCTCTTCCGGTCCAGCTCTCTGCTGTGGTCCGGGAAGGCAGTGGAGGATGGCCCAAGTGGTTGGGCCCTGCACCCGCATAGGAGACCAGGAGGAAGCACCACTTCGGATCGGCATAGCTCCAACAGTAGCGGCCATTTAGGGGGTGAACCAATGGAAGGAAGACCTTTCTCTCTGTCTCTCTCTCTCACTGTCTAACTCTGCCTGTCAAAACAAACAAAAACCCAAAAGACAACTTTCATCCTCAAAAAGATGATTCAGTCATCCAAATTGTGGAGCTTAGAACCTCTTGATCCTGTTTTATTGTTAGGGTTATTCATTTTTGGGTATGCCATGTTTGTTGGGGCAGGGATGGTCCTTGTGTCAGAAACTTGGTTAGCTACCTTTAAGGGGAAGGGGACACTGATGAAGCAGCTGGTAACTTTATGCAGGACCTCAGAAACAATTCAGAATTGTATGTGAATCAAGCCACTGCCTCCCCATAGAAGAACATACGGCAAAATGGACACCTAACCATTTCGTTTGCAACAGGAGATTGGACTCGAGTTACTAAAGCAAGGAAAGGCAGATGAAGAAGAGTTGGGGTTTGAATTTTGAGTAGCTCTGCTTGAAATGAAGAGTTGATGATGGTTGGGGTTAAAGTAGTAATTTCCAAACCACAGACCTGCCAACAACAGTAAACGGAAGGTAACCGTTCTGTAAGAATATGCTTTCATACTGTGTTATATTTTATTTTTGTTGCCACCACCATTTAGTTAGCTAGTTCATAACGAAGGAGAGAACACTATAGTGGTGCTAAAAACGCAAAGAAGTCCTTGCCCTTAAGGGGCTTACAATCTTATTAGGGAAATATAACAGATGCATAAGAAGTTGACTCTAAAAACGCTTATGCTAACAAATGCCACAAGACTTCATAAGGCAACGTAGTTCAGGAACACGAGATGAGGAGTTGGGAAACCTAGATTCTGATACCAACCTGACAGGTCAGCGAACCCTTGGGTTTATTATCCTAGCTGCAAACTGCAGTAGTGAGACTTCTGGGCTATCTGCTTTGTTTCCGTTGTGATTCAGATGGAAAGCTGAGGCGAGTCTTAAAGAGGTGGCACCTGAGCGGGACATGGAAGGTAGGCAGAGAAGGCATTTCAGACAAGGAGAGCGGTGCTCAGGCAGGGAAAAGCATGGGGCCCCCAGGGGAGAAGAGCTGAGTGCCACAGGGAATAATGGAATGAGGTAAGTGGGTGGCAGGAAGCCAGTGTGGTTACCCTCAGGCACCGCCCACCCAGGAGGGAGCTGTGTGCCTCCCATCCATGTCCAGTTACAGTACATCATTCCAGAGAGGAGAAAACACAGGGGACAGTGGCAGCATGCATCAAACACTTCACTCGATTTCTAGAAAGCGAAAAATAATTTAACGTTATACCTCTACATCACAAAATTGACATTAATATATTGTCCCCATTGTCAAAATGTAAACTAATTCAAAGTTAGTATTTTTAGTAAAGAAAACTAAATCTCTCAATCCAAAAGGACATATGATACAAATTATATTATCCCCCTAACTCCAATGTTGGTTTTCTACTGTATTCCACATACTGTGGAAATAAAAATGACTAAGGACAAGGGCCCTGCCTTTGCAAAGCACAAGCCTGGTAGGTGAGGCCCTCAACTGTGCTCACCTGGCGTGGACCAAGAGGCGTGGTGTGATGAAGGTGTGAGCAGGACGGGGTGTGAGCACAATGAGGCATAAGCAGGATGCTTGAAGACTGAAGGATTTTCAGTCTGGGCTCAGAGGAGAGGCTGATGGCTCCAGGAGATGTGGCAGGGAGAAAGTGACTATGGGAAGGAGATAGTCCTAAGCAGCAGACGCATGTGCCCATAAAGGGAGTAGAAGTGCAGTACTTTAATCAAACACCATTTGAGAGTTCCAGCAAGTTTGAAACATGCTCTACCCAAATTTGGGAAGGAATTGGAGGCCCAGTGAACTCCTACAGGGAGCAAAATGTGTGTCGGCAGAGAGTTGAGTCTGTGCCTCAAAGGCTGTGTCTTTACCTCTTGAGTTACATTTTCATTGAGAGGGCAGAACTGAATTTTTTCAGGTGTTGTTGCTTCAAAGGGTTCTTGAAGCTGCCACACCTGATTGAATTTCCTTAGGGTATCCGCAGGCAGAGAGTGAGATGGCACCCAGGGCGTTAAAATCCTTTAGTTTTCCGACTCCTGCTGAGTGCTGACCCAGAGTCCCCTGTAGTTTAACTGAGGTGCTTATTCATCTGCAGCCTGGAAGCCCAGGATTGGAAACTTGACACGAAATAAATAATTAAACTGTGGCTTCCACAGGTGCAGAGGGCATAAATAATCCAACTGCATGCTCCCCGGGCATTCCGTATCAGGGGCCATTTAGATTTAATGCCCAGGCACTCACTGGTAACTGAATATGTCAGAAGGCGCCTCCTGCCTGGGACAGGGAAAGGGTGCTGTTACACAGCGGTGTGCCTGCCTGTCTGCTGGAAGGCTGCCCCCGCCCTCTGACGCTCCTGGAGACCCTGTGCTAGCCTGGTTTCCAAGGAACTTCATCTGCTGCTTGCTCAACCCCAAGTGCCAATAGCTACCGTGGACTCCTCTTCTGCCGACCTGAGGGAGCTGGTATATTGAAGGGAGATCCAAGAAAATGACTCATTTAATCAGAGACATTGGGGGAAGCAGATGAGTTCGCCGATGGGAGTGGACTTCGAAAACTTTATTCTGCGAGTCATGAGTTTGAACCTGAGATCATTTGAGCGTTGAGGAGTGCCTGAAAGTGGGTGTCATTTTCTGCTTCAACAGCAAATCCTGTGGAGGGCACTGAGAAGTAGCAATCCATTTTCTGGTGACCAAGGTGAGGGCACAAGTACTGGCTCTAATTATGTCGGCGTCACTTACTTGGCTTTGCGCACAGTACCAATCTAATAAAAGTTTGTTAAGCGAGCAAATGAGAGACCGCTGGTGCCTTACGGCGTTTTGTCCTTCCTGATGGTGGTATTGTCTGTTCCAGGGCCTCGAGGGGTGGGGTCCCTGGGTCCGCAGCATCTGAGTCCACCTGGGAGTCTGTTAGGAATGCGAATTCTCAGTCTGTTGCAGAGCTGCTCCCTGGACCTCTGGGGAGGGGGGAGGTAGGGTTCTGTTCTAACAAACCTGGGAGTCAGGTGCCTGCTGAAGTTTGAGCACCATTGGCCTTGAGTCTTGCAGCCAGGAAGGTGAGTTAAGAATCCTGCACACTCCCACTGCTCTCATCTGTGGGACGCCACCACAGCTGGCTGTAAGAGACGCACAGTTTCAGTCCTTCATTGCAGGGGTTCCCTGCCCCTCCCCAGGACTTCTCACCCAGGACCCAGCTGGTTCCGGCTTCCCCCAGATCTCATGTTTCCAGATTCTCTGCTCTGTCACTTCTAGGAAGATGGAAATGGGAGGCATCCTTCTCTTTGCTGCTCACCTGGAGAAGGTAGAGCTGTCCTGTCGGGCGTTAGTTGAATGGCCACCAGGTGCCAAGCCTGGGCAGAGTGCATGGGGTGCTGTCCTTGTCCCCAGGCCCTTAGGGAGGTAAAAACCATCGGGGGTGAAGGTGCATTCAAAGGCCTGTATTTAAGCCAAGGGCAGACCTGGGCTAGGGAGGGTGTGCTGCGAGAAGCTTCCTGGAGGAAGTGATGCCCTGGCCAGGGCTTACAGGGTAAGGAGGGTGGCAGCAGGAAACCTGAGGTGGAAGGCGCAGAATCGCTTAAAGCACTCTCCACGGAGTTCCCTGTTCAGCTCTGGGGGACTCTTTGTTTACCTACTTTTGCACTTTTTGAATTGAGTTATAATCTATAGATCGCAAAATGCATCACCTGTAAGTGTATAGCTTGATGGATTTCTAAACATTCCTCACTCTTGAAACCACCACACAGATGAAAATGGGGGGGACTCCCAGCCTCCCAGAGGCTCCCTGATACCCCCTCCAGTCCAGGGCCCCCTTTGTAGCTGTCTCTGTATGTGTGCCACCACAGATCCATTTGTGGGGAACTTTTTCACATCATGAACTTCTTAGAAACTTTATCCTGTGTAGCCAAAGATTGCTGACAGCATGAATATATCTTCAGAGGTGTGCTTTGTTTGATCTGCACAATGAATGTTTTTTCAAAGTTAAGTTCATTGCTAACATTTGAAGTTGGGGGATTTCACATAACCATTAAAAGATCTGGTACTGTGGCTCACACATCTCGCAGCTGTGCTGGGCTGCAGTCAGGCAGGGGCTGAGGGTTGGGTGTCTGCTCTGCCATCGTCTCCACCTGCTCCTGCTGCTCACCTTCAGCCAGTTACCCTTCTGTTATCTGCCTGGCCCATGTGGGAGCTGGCAGTCCTTGCCGTTCAGCACTGTTCTGTTTCTTGGACTGGGACCTCCAGCAAGGCCAAGGGCACTGTATAATTTTTATGTGTTCATTCCTCAGCATTTATTGAGCACTGACTTTGAGCCCAGCACAGGCCAGATGTTGGGGTAGAGGTGCTCCCGGGCAGGACTGGGCATCGTTGGTTGGTAGCTAGAATGTGGCACAGGCCTGCCTCTGCAAGTGCGTTTCTCATTATCCCTCGGAGCCGTCGTGCTGGCTGGTTCCTGGCTCCAGAGTCCACCTTGTCCTTTAGAATCATCACACTTCTGCCGTCTCCATCTCCTCTACCCTCCCTGACGGTCCCCCACCCCTCCCTCAAGCCTTTGAGCAAGTCCCACCTCTTCGAAGAAGCCTCTGCCGGTCAGCCCTTCCCTGGGACTGCCCTTCCTCTGTGCTCTTCCCTCCACATCTCCCTCCCATCCCCCTCCTCTCAGTCCTGAGTCGCTCATTCCCTCACCTTGGAATACACAGGCCTTCTTAGATCAGAGACCATGTGCCCACGGCCAGGGACTTTGCCTTATGTGTCTTAGGGGTGTTCTGCCAAGCCCCGTGCAGCTGTGAGCACAACACAGGCTCCCAGGAAGCACCAGAGAAGAGGCTGCGGGTGGCAGGTCCTGGGGCGGGCAGAGAGGAGAGCACAGGGGGTGCAGCACCCCCACCCCCACCCCAGGAGGTGTCATCACTGTTGGGAGTCTTGGGGGAGGTTGGCCGGAGGGTTTTGACACTCTGCAAGGAAGGCGCACACCCCAGTCGGCGGCCACAGGCATTCGGGGCAGTGTCATATGAGGTGGCGCTTAAGGCTCTCTTCTTACAGCCTGACGGAGTGTCCCTTGAGGGTGGCAGGAGAAGCTTCCCTGGAGCTGGAAGGGAAGGTGTCATTTTAATAGCCATCCTCTCTGCCTCTGCCACGCTCTTTCCAGAACGCCCCACACTGTGCCACTTTCATCTCCCGTCTAGGTGCTGTGGTTGCCCGAGGCAGCTCAGGCTCAGCCCCGCACCCTGCGGACTTCAGCTCCTTGCAAAGCACCTTAGTCGCTGGCCGAGGATGCTGACCTTTCTGTAGGTGACTTCTGCTCCCTGTCCAGCCAGCCCGGCCACATAGATGCAGGTGGGCGAGGTAAGAAGAGCCTTTCATTTGAGGGCACTTGGCAAAGAGCCGGCTCGTTCGCTAGGGTTCTGTTATATGTCACTTGGTGTGCAGGGTTCCAAGAACCACTTGGCCTCTTGACAGGGAACATGATAGAATGTCAGGACCTAAGCTAATGTAAAATATGTTTGGCCTAGCCAAGTCATGCACAGGCAATGCAAGAAGCCATCGGTCATTCACACGTCTGTCCCATGTGGCTGAGGGGCTCCACCGACAGGGTGTAGCCTTTTCAGAGCTGTGTGTTGATGGAGAGCCAGCCCACAGCCATTCTGGACTGGGGACATGCTGAGTCTGAAAAGCTCCAGGGCATCCCTTAAAAAAAAAAAAGCATTCATTCTTAAAGGGCACTCATTTCCTGTCTCTTATCTTTCTCTCTTCCTGTTCTGTCCTCTCTCCCACCCTCCTCTTTCTGTGTCTTTGTGTTTATCTCTTGGGCCTTGGGCACCAACACCAGATTTCCAGGCAATGGGTAGGTTTGTGGGTGCTACATCTTTTTTTTTTTTTTAACTTGGGGGCTTCAGATAAGTGATAGGCTAATGAGTCCGCCAGGCTTGATTCACATGTCATCATGTCCTGGCAACTCTGATTATTGAGCAAGGTCATTGTAGGGGAACTGTCCTGAAACATTTGAGCGCCAACAGACAGAAAACTGTAGCTTAAACAGAGGGTGTGTGTCGTCCCCTTTGCAAGAGGCCTGCAGGCAGCTGGCTCAGGTGCAGGGTGGGATCTTTTGGGACCCAGGGCCTTTCCATCTGTCCACCTCGCCATGTCCCACGAAGCCTTTGTTCTCAAGCCCATGGTCGCCTCTTCACAGGACGGTGACACGGCTCCGGGAGCAGGAAGTGGGGGCAGGCAGGTGTGTGGGTGGACATCAAAAACTGTTTGCCTCTATCCTAGCCGGGGGTGGAACTTTTAAGCCCTTGAGCAGAAGAAATGTCCTGTAAGTGTGAAAACAGACACATGGCAGCTCGCCGAGAGCCTCGTTCTTGACGGCCGTCCTCGACTCCGTTGCCCAGGGTTCATTCTAGAAGTTACAGACTGTGAAGAAGTTTGTTTTTTTTCCAGCCCAGCGATCATTTAATTCTCATCAACTGACCAGCTGAGGGTGAACTGAGAGTCTCTTCCAGGGTTCCTGCCTCAGAAGCCGGGAGAGCCTGACCCTTCTTCCTGCCTCCCCAGAGGGCGCGTCTGCGTCCCGGCAGCCTGGGCCACGCGTGACCTGCTGGTTGAACCGTTTACCCAGTGGAAACTGTGAGCTGGGGCTTTCGTCCTTAGTGTCAAGTTACAAGGCCCTTCTGACTGGAGTTTGTATTGTGGAAAGTAGGGGTCTATAGCCCTCCTGTGCCCTATCTTGGGAAGCGACTCTCTGCTAAAATAACTTGTGTCGGTACACATACATGTCCACACACACATGCGTGTGCACATGCCCCAGCTCCACGCCATCACAGTGGGAAAGGGAGACCGTGATTTCACAGTAGCTGTCTTTTTGATGAATGTCCCCATGTCCACCCACAGAGGCCATAACATTCCTGCCTGCCCCACTTGATAATCTGAAAATCTTCCGAGCCAGATTGCCTTGCTCTAGGCCTGCAACCCTAGAATGCCACATAAATTCTGCGTTTCAGTCCCAAGGGCACAGGCTGGCGAGCGTTTGTAAGAGCTGTGGGCTTGAAGCTGATAAGGCTGAGTGCTAATGGAGGATTCCAAGAGGGAGTGCCAGAGAAGATATGG
This sequence comes from Sylvilagus floridanus, assembly GCA_949820135.1. Taxonomy (NCBI): domain Eukaryota; kingdom Metazoa; phylum Chordata; class Mammalia; order Lagomorpha; family Leporidae; genus Sylvilagus; species Sylvilagus floridanus. The sequence goes on from OX463235.1 coordinate 62,125,449, forward strand.
TCGGCCAGCACCGGGGCAGCGGGCCTGCGGGAGCTGCGGCAGTTGTGTGGGAAGCATGACCCGATTACATGGTCCTGTGGCCGCCAGCCTCCGCTTTCCCCTTTCATCCACTCCCAGATGCATGTTGTTCTTGGGGCTCCTCACTCTCACCCCGTGAAATGTGCTCCCCAAAGTGGCTGACTTCTCTGAGTTTTCTAACCTCCGTGGCAAGTTGCTTTCAAGTGTTGAAAACATTTATGCTCCCACCTGGTGCAAGGTTTTACATTGGATTCCAACAGTTCTGTTTATTTCCTTTCAAGTTGAAAGCATGTGAAGTTTATGATTGGCTTTATGATGGGAAGGATCTGTCATACTTTTGCTTGGATTTTGGAACATTCTGGAAAGGCAGCTGTCAGGATTCAGGGTCTCTTCCATCTGTCCATCCCCAGATTTTAAGAGTAAAATGCCGAGATCTCAGATGGGACAGTTCTAGATCGACTGCTTGCAGTGGGATCGGGTTCCACCACTTACATACTTGCTAGACAAGTTCTTTAACCTCAGTTTCTTTATCTGTAAAATGGGAATAATAATAGTACATGCAACATGTGGTTGTTTGGAGGAGTCAATGAATTCATGTTTAAGTGCTTAAATTGGTACCTCGTGGTTACCAAGCACCACATACAAAGTGTTTAAGAGTTTGAGATAATTGTGGATTCAGATGCAGCTAGTAAGAAATAATTCAGAGCTTCCATAAAGATTTGTTCCTTATGTTTTGCAAAATTATAATAAATATCACAACTAGGATAGTAACATTTATAGGATAAAAATAACCTTTAGTCCTTCCATTTTATTCTGGTTCCCCAGATCCTATTGTCCTCGTTTGTATGCGTGTTTATGTTTGGTTCTGTGCAGTTTTATCACATGTGTAGTTTGTGTTTCCATCACTACAATGCAGAGCCTGAACAGTTCCATCACCCAGAAGGATCCCTCCCGGTGCCCTTCCATAGCCACACACACCTGCCTCACCTCTTTGAATCCCTGGCAGTAACTAATCTGTTCTCCATTTCTAAAATTTTGTCATTTCCAAAATGGAATCATATGACTTATGACCTTTTATGATTAGCCTTTTCCACTCAGCCTATTTCCTAGAAATTTACCCAAGTTTTGAGTATATCAATGTTTCATTCTTTTTTTCCTGTCGAATAGCATTCCATGATACATATGGGCCATGATTTGTTTACTCCCTTGTTGAAGGACATCTGGACTCTTCCCAGTTTGGGGGTATTACAAATAAAGCAGCAATGAACATTTGTGTATAGGTTTTTGTGTGAAAATAAGTTCTCAGTTCCCTGGGATAGATGCCCAAGAATGCAGTTGCCGGGGCGTATGGTCATTGCCTATTTTACTTTAATAGGGATAAAGTAACACTTTGTTAGCTAGGCGTGAACCTCCCCACAGCAATTTATGTTCCACCCTGTGACTTGCAGTAAGCATGTGATCAGTATTTGTTAGATAAACTAAAATAGACCATTGACCTTTCCAGTGTGTCCAGGGCTATGCAAGGGGCAGAGAAGGGAAGGAGACTCCGATGCTACGGTGATGCCTCTTGCCTTCAGTAAATGTCTCACGTGGGTCTGGTACTGGGTAGTTGGGAGCCGTTTGATTGTGTGCAGTCGGGTTATAGAAGGTTCCTAAGAGCCCCACGCATAGCTGGGAGGCCACGGATGGAGGAGAGTGGAGAGTACAGAAGCAGTTGTCGGTGTTGGTGGCACCACTACCCGACACTGGGAAGTTGATGATCATTTGTATTTGAGGAAACCTTGGAAATATTTGAGTTTGAAGAAAGTCCATTGATTTCATATGGAATATGTGTTTTAAGTAAAAAATAAAGATCATAGTAGAAGCATATATATTTGCGGTGCCAGCACACCAGGTTCTAGTCCCGGTCAGGGCGCTGGATTCTGTCCCAGTTGCCGCTCTTCCAGGCCAGCTCTCTGCTGTGGCCCGGGAGTGCAACGGAGGATGGCCCAGGTCTTTGGGCCCTGCACCCCATGGGAGACCAGGAGAAGCACCTGGCTCCTGCCATCGGATCAGCGCGGTGCGCCGGCCACAGCGCGCCGGCTGCGGCGGCCATTGGAGGGTGAACCAACAGCAAAGGAAGACCTTTCTCTCTGTCTCTCTCTCTCACTGTCCACTCTGCCTGTCCAAAATAAAAGGTGTTCTTTGCTCACAAAAAGAGACCAGGAATATGGCATTTTACCACTGCAGACAAAAAGTCAGACTCTCAGCCGAGTCACGTGTTGCTGCTCCCCGGTCTTCATGGCTGCTGGTCTTCTGTGGGGTGGTCAGGCAGAGGGGGTGCGGTGAAAGCTCACCCTTGACTCCTACAGCAGGCACTTTTTCACTCTTCTGTCCTCTGCATGAAAAAATTCTTTTCAGTAAAAGTTATGTAATCAGCAGACATTTTCTGAATTTTCTTCTTGAGTTTTCAGTCACTTAATCATTTGTTTCATTCACATTACGAATGATTAAAAAAATACATTTGTCTTAAAGATAACTATTCTCAAATTCAATATTTCGTATATGAATTACAATTTGTACTTACCCAGCGGAATTATTATCCTGAAATTTGCTGTGGAAGAGTTTAGACACAAAAGGCTCCTGGTGGTCACACACAGTGGCTGCACTGAAGTGATTCGAGTCTCATCTCTCCATATCTGCAGCCACTGCTATCACAGTTCCTGTCAGCTCTCTCTGAATCCAAGTACAAACAGTAGTGCAGGGATGGGAGATACCAACTGTGCTGGGGCTGAAAGAGTCTAAATTACTACGGATTTATTTCTGAAACCAACGTGTGAAGCTGAGCCTGAGTCTGAATGTGCAGCTGCCAGTCTTGGAGTTCTGCAGTAACTTGCGTGTAAACACGAGGCTGTTTAAAGGCTAAGCAATACCAGTGTACATTCAGACTTATGGATAGCTGCACTAGTCGTTTAGAGCCTCAGCCAAAAAAATTGCTTATTTTTGAGAATTAGCTTCTCACTGACATCGTTTAGAAATGCTGATGGCTGCCTGCACCCCATGGGGAGACCAGGAAAAGCACCTGGCTCCTGGCTCCTGCCATCGGACGAGCGCGGTGCGCCGGCCGCAGCGCGCCATCCGCGGCGGCCATTGGAGGGTGAACCAACGGCAAAGGAAGACCTTTCTCTCTGTCTCTCTCTCTCACTGTCCACTCTGCCTGTAAAAAAAAAAAAAAAAAAGAAATGCTGATGGCTGGGAATAAGGAAAAACAGGTGACTTTTATGGTTTCATTGTTGTTGCAAACTTCTGTAGACACGCTAGTCTGCCTCGTTGCCTGTGCCTTCCATTCAGTTTCACTGCTGATGGAGCACAAAGATCAGAGCCTTTGAGTTTTGGTGGACGTGAACTTGAAGCCAGTTTGTAGCTGCACTGTGAGTGAGTCACCTTGACAGCTGTCTTCAGCTTTCTTATCTGCAAAAGGGTAGGATTTTCTGTGGGTTAATAACCATCCATTCAAAGGGCTTGGGGGTAGGCTCTGTAAACCATAGGTTCTTAAGAAATGTGAGCTGCCTTCCCTTCTCCATCTGCAGCGGCTGGAGACTGTGTGTCTCTGGTTATGGCGCTGGGCAGCTGCAGGAGGTAGCTCAGGCCCACCATGCACAGAGCTGGCCTCCTTTGGCCTCTTCCTGGCATCACCCAGGAATCCAGCGGTACTGTTTAAGTGCCATTCATTGAATGACTAGACTGAGCCCTGGGAAAAGCTTGCACAAACTTTTGAGTGTTCTGAGATGTGTCCATCAGAATTCAGGCATGGGTGGGAGATCTATTCTGGTCTGTGGTGGGCTGATGAGCTGGGAAATGTCAGGATGGTGTGTTGGGCTGTCTGAGAAGGCTGAACCTCAGAAATTAAAGTGGTTCTCCTTGGCTGGAGGCAGAAGAGATTCGGCAGCTGTTTGACTCCAAGAGGCTTGCTGGCAGTCCAGGCCATTTTCTAACCACTCTGCCCTCTTTCTCTGTCTTGATCCTGCCTCCTCCTCACACTGATAATTGCCAAGGAATGTGGTCCAGGCCTTTTGGTGGCTTTTGGGAGCCTTTTATAGCAGTTAAAGAATTCTCGGTATTCTTATCACGTAGAAAAGATCAAGCTAATCTTATGCGTGCACAGATCATGTTGAACATGGAAATGCATTCAGTTGATCTGGGGAGACGCTGGATGAAAACTTTACATAGTGATTTTGGATTTTGTGTTGTAAAATGAACCTATTACACTTTAAAGAGGCTAAAGAGAATTCTTAATTTTATACAGTTTAATCTGCCAAGTGATAAGGTTTTCTTTTTCCCTTTTTAAGAGAAGCATATTTAGTGACAGCCTATTGGGAGTATTGAGAAGGGAGCACTTTTTTTTGTTGTTTAAAAAGTTGAAAGCGTATTAATCTTCCCAAGAAAAGTATCTCATGTTGTAAATAATCTCAAATGTAGATTGCTGGATATAAAATGGAGCTTAAGTTTTCATTTTTGCTAACCTGATATTCCAGAATGCATTGTGTATATTTTTACATTATTGGCTGCGTAGCCAATTCATTTCAACTGGAAAATTTGTCAACAAACATAGCTCAATCAAGCTGAGGCTAAGATTCCATTTTGAAAATGTTTTTCCTGGACTTACTGCTCTCCTGCCAATTTATTCCTTGGAGAAAGTTAGGCATTTTTAGAAAAACAGTATGGATGGTCTTAAAAGGCAAACATGGTAGATCTGAAGCTTTAAAAATAAAAAGTGATGCTTGGTAGTCACACGGTTAAAGGAGTATGCATCGGCAGGGCTGGGTGATCTGCTTAGAAGGGCCCTGTGCTTGGCTTACAGCTCTGCTGCCACTATTTGAAATCCTCATTAAGTTGTGAACCAGGCACCCCACATTTTATTTCCCTCTGGGCCATGTAAATTATGAATCTGGTGTTGTGCATTGCTATGCACCTGGTAATTCAGCTCCAACTGGTTTTGGGCTTTTGCATTTCCAACATCATTCCAACATGGATTGATGACCACCAGCCTAATGAAGGAAGGGTCTTAGGGGCCAGGGGCCTGGGGTTCTTATTCAGAAGGCCAGTTGAAGAAGAGATGGTGATGCTCAGGCAATGGCCTGGAGCCCTGTCTGCAGCAGAAACATCGAGCAGTGTCTACAAACTTGGGGATCATCTGGGCCTGGTATCCAATTTTATAGGAAGCACTTGATGGAATTTTATTGCACTCGAAGCCCGTGGCTATCAGCTGCTGGGTTTCTTTGTTTTTCTTCTATTTTTCGAAAGCCTTTCAAAAGCCTTTCAAAAGGCAGGTCAAAAATGCACCATATGGCTCCTGGCCCAAACTGTAGCTCCCTTGGAAGCAAGCAGGACTGGGCAGGCCGGCCATCTTCCACCCACTCAGTGTGGGGGGAGGGGTCAGGTTCAGGGGGAGATAAACAGCTTGGGATTCCACACATCTCTGTGACATCTCTGGCACTGTGCATGCCCTCCTGCTGCTGTGAAATGGCCAGGATTTAGTCAGAGAAGCAGGGGTGGCACTGGCATTCTGACGCCTTGGAGAGGGCACCCCTGCCGATGGGCTGGGTGTGCCAGAGACCGGGCAAGCCCGCTGTGGAAAGAAGTTTCTGTCAGACACTGCGGGGAGGGGCTCACCTCCAATTTTTGTCTGTGTGCTTGTGACCGAAGGCCTTGGCAAATCTTAAACTGGATTTTCAACATGAACTATAATTTCTTTTTTAAAAATTAATTTATTTGAAAGGCAGAGGCAGAGAAAAAGAGAGAGAATAGGTCTTCCTTCCATTGGTTCACTCCCCAAATGGCTGCAACGGTCAGAGCTGCGCCGATCCAAAGCCAGGAGCCAGGAGCTTCTTCCGGGTCTCCCACGTGGCTGAAGGGTCCCAAGGACTTGGCCCATCTTCTACTGCTTTTCCTGGCCATAGCAGAGAGCTGGATGGGAAATGGAGCATCTGGGTCTTGAACCGGTGCCCCTATGGGATGCAGGCACTGCAGGCGGTGGCTTTACCTCCTAAGCCACAGCACCGCCCCGTGAATTATAATTTAAAAAATTCTAAGACTCAAGGTAGAACCAAAGGAAAGCACACTTGAATTTAAAGGAATGTTTTTATTGGGACCAGCTGATGCAGAGGGGCAGGGAAGAGTTAAGGTCCCCTCAGCTCCACCCCAGACCTGCTTTAGCCAGTATAGCACTAGATTTTAGACTTTTACCTGGTATTTTGCATGAAAAAGAGTTCATTGCTAAAATGCAGGAAGTGTGAAAACCACAGTATTTGACCAAATTCTTACTGCGCTGTTGGACCCTGGGCTCCTAAGGTCTCTAGTTCTGGCCTTTGTGCTGATGAGAGCAGATGTCAGTTGTCGGACTCTGGCTGGATTGAACGTCTCCCCTAGTGTTCGAGGTCATTTTCGAGCAACACAGGTGTGGCCGTGCTGAGCAGGATCTTCCTCCATCACCTGGGGGTGTGGCCAGGACTCCACATTCGGGCAGTCATAGCACACCTCTGCAGGATCTTGTCAAGGTTACTGAGCTCAAAGGCCACAGAGGAGGCTCAGGGTGCATGTGAGACCAGAGGCTGGCCAGTCTATCCCCTTGGGCCGCCCTGTCCAGTAGAGTGGGCGAGAGGCTGGAAGAATGGAGATGTGGGAAGGACAGGTCACCATGGGTCCTTCTCTCAGGCCACCACAGCCACAGCTCCTGCCTGGCTTGGAAGGAGGGGAGGGGAAAGAGCTCTGAGCTCAGCTCTGAAATGACCATGGCTGCGTCTTAGAAATCCAGATGAGACTGGGTGGTCAGAAATGGCCACATGGGCGAGGAACTGGGTCATAATCACTTCCAGGAGGCGCCCCCAGTGGAAGAGGGGGACGGGATTGACATAGCTCAGGCGGGGCAGTTGTGGTAAAGAAATGAAAACATGCTATGTTCACACTCTTCCATGAAGCTGTCCCCTCTGTCACTCTGTTACTGATTTGTTCCTGCCTCCCACAACATTTAGTGAGCATCACCTGTGTACCGTGCCAGCGCCAGGAGATGTAAGCTTCAGCGATGAGTTCTCTTCCTACCTTCTAGGATTCTGGATTCCTAGGCACAGATTGTGTCTTCATCTCATCTCTGTCCCCACCTCTGTTTATTGTATAACATCAGCTATGTTGTTGTTGATCTATAGTGGAAAATAACCCTTCCTACCCCATAATAAAGTTTCGGCATTGGCTTGCGCTGTGGCTCACTAGGCTAATCCTCCGCCTGTGGTGCCATTGCCCCGGATTCTAGTCCCGGTTGGTGCACCAGGTTCTGTCCCGGTTGCTCCTCTTCCAGGCCAGCTCTCTGCTGTGGCCCGGGAGTGCAGTGAAGGATGGCCCAAATGCTTGGGCCCTGCACCTGCATGGGAGAAAAGGCACCTGGCTCCCGGCTTTGGATCGGTGCAGCGCGCAGGCCGTAGTGGCCATTTAGGGGGTGAACCAATGGAAAAAAAAAAAAAGACCTTTCTCTCTGTCTCTCTCTCTCTCTCACTGTCTAACTCTGCCTGTCAAAAAATAAAAATAAAGAAAAAGTTTTGGCATCATTTAAGATACAGGAAGCATATAAACATTTGAAATAGTAACCTAAAAGGTGATATGTTCCAATTGTATAAATAGCATTTTTCTCTCCAGTTGAATTGTCATACATTTTCATTAAGCTTGTGCTTTGTACTATTTTGTTTCATTCTTCTATTAAGAAACGATGCATCCAAAAATGACCTAAATGAAAGATCTCTGTAAGTGAGACCCCAGTGGAAAGAATAGGCCATCAAAGAAGGAGGTACCTTTCTCTGAAGGGAGGGGAGAACTTCCACATTGACTATGACCTTGTCTAAATAAGGTTGGAGTCTGTGAACTCAAGAGGCTTCCATAGCCTTGGCAGCTCATGACAAGAGCCTAGGGTGATTACTGATGTAATAAATAAGAGCGTCAATTGTTAAATCAACAACAGGAATCACTGTACACTTACTCCCCATGTAGGATCTCTGTCCTTAATGTGTTGTACTATGAGAATTAACGGTAAAACTAGTCTTCAAACAGTACTTTATACTTTGTGTGTCTGTGTGGGTGCAAACCGTTTAAATCTTTACTTAGTATATACTCAGTTGATCTTTTGTATATAAAGATAATTGAAAATGAATCTTAATGAGGAATGGGATGGGAGAGGGAGTAGAATATGGGATGGTTAATGGGTGGGAAAAACCACTATAATCCAAAAGTTGTACTTTTGAAATTTATATTTATTAAAAGTTTTCTAAAAAATTAAATTGCATAGATATAAACATACACATATACAAATGAATGCATGCAAATCTGGTAAAGTCTAAATAAGGTCTGTGTATTACAGTGGTTATCAATCTCTGCTTACGATATTGCACTCCAGTTATACAATTTGTTGCCTTTGAAAGAAACTAAGTAAAATTTGCATGAAATCATATGATATTATTTCTTGTGACTATATGTGTATCCATAATAAATCTCCAAATAAAAAAGTTAAACAACACCAACAAGAAAGGATGCATCCAAACAAACAAGGTGCTTAGTCATAGTTAACTGTTAGTTAACTGTGTGGCTTTGCAATAAGTCACATTCCAACTCTGGTCTTCATTTATTTACCGAAATTCTGTTTGAAAGGCAGACACATACACATGAATACACACACACACACACACACAGAAGCAGAAACAGATATAGATCTTCCATCTGTGGGTTTACTTCTCAACAGCTAGGGCTTGGCCAAACTGAAGTTAGGACCGAAGTGGAGTAGCCAGGATTCAAACCAAGGGCTTTGATATGGGTTGTGGGCATCCCAAGCAGCAACTTAATCTGTTGCACCAAATGCTCCCCCCAATCCTCAATTCTTCATCCTCAAGATACTGTGTGTGTGTGTGTGTGTGTGTGTGAAGTAGTAGTCGTGGTAGTAGTGGTAATACCAGAAATCACTGTGAACAGAGACGAATCCTTTTTTATTTTTTGACTGATAGACAGTGAGAGAGAGAGAGAGAGAGAGACAGAGAGAAAGGTCTTCCTTCCGTTGGTTCACCCCCCGAATGGCTGCTATGGCCAGCACTGAGACGATCTGAAACCAGGAGCCAGGTGCTTCTCCTGGTCTCCCATGTGGGTGCAGGGCCCAAGCACTTGGGCCATCCTCCACTGCCCTCCCGGCCCACAGCAGAGAGCTGGATTGGAAGAGGAGCAACTGGGACTAGAACTCGGTGCCCATATGGGATACCGGCACCACAGGCAGAGGATTAACCAAGTGAGCCACGGCGCTGGCCCCAGAGATGAATCCTTTTAAACTAAAGAGTACTCCAATTTGGTAGCTACTGGATTATTCCAAGCATGATACAAAGAAGCTTTCTGAAATATTTCAATATTTATTAATTGAGATTAATAAAACTATTCTTATGACCCCAATAGCGTCTTTCTGTTACATCACAGTGTGTACTTTCTCACCTGGGCTTGACTTTACACTTCTGTTTGGTAGGAATCATATTTTGCCTGCAATTCCCCAGCACTTTTGTCAGCCCATCTATTATACTCTGTAGTCTGTGGAGTATCCTTAAATGGTGTTCTTCATCTTAGGTCATCCTCACACATATATTTTTCAGTATCTTTTCCTTCAGTTTCCCCCAGTCTACCTTCTATAAAGCTTCTTTTATTCAGCCCACTCTCAGTTCTTGCTCTCCTCTTCCCTTTCTTCAGGACTTGCAGTGAGAGAACCACAGAAGATACAGTTTGACAGGGAGGCTGGACTAACAGGGGGATGCAGAGAGGTGATTCACATATGGAATGAGCCCTGGCCAAGGAATCCAGACACACAGGTTCCAGGTCTGGCCTGACTGCAGCTCTTCTGTGTGCTCCTAAGGAAGTCTTGGCACAGAGTAACAAACATTAAGCATTATCTAGTATAATACCTGTTGTTGGCTGTTAGCATTCTGGGGCTCAGTTCCCTCCTTGTGGAGTGAGGGACATGGCTTGGATAAACCGAGAGTCCTTTTAGACTCTCTCCTTGTAGATATAGTAAGATTAAATTAGATTATAGCACTGACCAGCATAAATTGCTAGGGAACAAGAACCAGCCTCAAATCTCTGGTGTTTTGTAGTTGCATTTTGTACACTACAGGGATACAATAGCTATTTTTAGTACTCTAATTTGAATGTTTAGGGCAGTGATAAGAAATTTTAAATTAATTCAGTAGATGCATTACTTGGAGTTTAAGGATGAATAAATGAAGCTTTTCTTGTTACTCCCAGAAGCTTTGCACAGTATTTGGGAAGAGCTGTCACGTTCATTAGTTAATGGCAGAATCATGACCATTCCCTAAAGCAGGTGGAGCATATCTAGCCTCAGGTTACAGATGCAGAAACAAAAGCCTAGGGCAGTGGTTATGTATTTTTTTTTTTTTAAATTTCCCAGCAGTTAGTGGTTAGTCTCAAGCCAGAATCTAGGGCTCCTTATTCTTTCCAATGTATTTTCCACCCTCCTGAGGCTGCCTTCATGAGCTGTTTGGGAACAGTGAGAAATACTTCCTTGTGAAGACTGATGTTGCTTAGGTATATGGACCCTTGAAGATGCATGTCACATGGCATCAGTCCCAGGAAAGCTACTAGGATGAAGCTTACTCCTTACAGTAGTGAGGACCTGGGGCAAGCAGGTCTATGCCTGGGGCTGGATCAGGCAGGTGCTCCTGATCCTGCAGATGGGATGTGGGAAGAGGAAGCTGGGCCTCGGCCAAGCCTACTGAGTGGATACTTGGGCTGTGGTTCACTTGGGGTTGAGAAATGGTAGGAGACCATCTTAGAAGAGGGTGTTCCCTGGTTTAAGAGGCTCATGGTCCTGGGTCTTACCCATGCTGGACAGATAGAAACAGCCATATCTGCAGCTCTCAGAGGGCAAAGAGGAGGTTTTGTAAAGGAGTCGTTCTTTGGTGGCCGTCTCTAGCACCATTGCTGCTAGAGAGAAAGAAAGCTGGTCTTAAGCTGTGCCTAGCAGGGGTGGCGTGCACGTAGAGCTAGCCACGTGGCTGTCCAGTCTGGTCGGAGCTGCTGGAGGGGCAGACACAGAGGACCCCGGGAGCTGCCAACTTGAGGCACCTCAGGAAGATCACATTACTTGAGAGCAAGAACTTCTGCCACCAGGACTTAAGAGACCTGTTGGTGAGAGCAGCTGCTGGCAGCTGTCAGAAGTAGCCGCTGCCCCCAGAGAGCAGGAACAGCCGCTGGGAGCGGTGGGTGGCCCTGGGCTGCAGGAGCCACCAGTGGGAGCAGCAGAGAGAGAGAGAGCTGGGGAGCCCTTCCTGGTGGTCCTCGGCCCCATTGACTTCCTGCAGGGGGGCAACACAATCCACCCCTTCAAAGCGTCTCTCAGCCCAGAGTCAAGAGAGGACTCATTTTCCACCAGTCACCTGGTTAGAAACCCAGCAGCTCAGGGCAGGGGTCTCTAACACGACTGAATTGTCGCTTGGTCCTTAGGTTCCTAGTGGAAGGGTGACCTAGGGAAAAGAATTACCTTTGTTGAAGAGACTTTCCTAGAAGAACTTGAGGAAAATATCAGCAAACCTGCAAATTAAAAAATATTCAGGTTGTTAATATTTCTTTTGCCCCATCATTGTTTAATAATCATCTCCAAGGCAGAAGTGAGTATATTTATCTTCCATCATTGCACCGTCTGCACCACTTTTTAAAAAAGATTTATTTATCCTTGATAAATTAAAAAAAGATTTATTTATTTATTTGAAAGTCAGAGTTACACAGAGAGAGAAGGAGAGGCAGAGAGAGAGAGATCCTCCATCCCATGGTTCACTCCCCAATTTGGCTGCAATGACCAGAACTGCACCAATCCGAAGCCAGGAGCTTCTTCCGGGTCTCCCATGCAGGTGCAGGGGCCCAAGGAGTTGGGCCATCTTCTACTGCTTTCCCAGGCCATAGCAGAGAGCTGGATAGGAAGTGGAGCAGCCGGTACTCAAACCGGCGTCTATAAGGGATGCTGGCACTTCAGGTCAGGGCATCAACCTGCTGCACCACAGCGCCAGCCCCTGCACCATTTTTATGACAGTCATTCATATGCTCTGTCACCAGACATCAGTGGAGTACCTTTTGTGGGTCAGGCCAAGGTCATTCTCCTTGGTTGTATTTGTGTGCACATCTTAACGCTCTACTATGTTGAAGGCTTGTGTGTTAAGTTGTGATAGGTTAAGCTGATGCTACAGCTGCAAAATCCCAGAAGCTTTAACATGACAGAGATTTTCTTCTCACCCATTCACACATCCCTTCTGGACTGGAGCATGAATATTGGAGGGATTGCTCCACATGGTCCCTCAGGACCCCAGGATGACTGTGGCTCTGTCATCTCATCATACACTAACTGGAATATGCAGCCTTCTGGGCCACTGAGACAGGAGGAGAGGCTACTGAGGGGTCTCCCACTAGCAGTGAATTGCTGCAGTCTGGAGGAGGCATCTACTCACATCCATTGGCCAGGACTAATCCCACAGGCCCTCTCAATGCTGAGAGGGCCAGGAGCGTCATCCTCCTGTGCACCCAGGAGAAAAGAACTTGGTAAGGTGAGCACCAGAACTCACCATCCAGGCTTGTTAGGGGCGTGACTTGAAGCAAAGTTGTCTCAGGAAGTCTCACCTCTGCTTATAAAACAGGTAGAATATAAATGATGAACAGTGAAGTACTTACACTGACTCCCCAGTTGAGAGGTCCTCTTTGTCAACATCTGTCTCGTCCCTTTCCTAGTCGTGGCTCTAGGTGCACAAGCAGCTCTCCGAGCAGGCCCCAGGTCCGACCTCATTTCCTGCTGTAGAGCAAGTGCTCTGACTGTGCCTGCCTGGGCCCTGAGCAGCGGGGCACTGTCCTCTCCCACCCCTGGAGCCGCCTAGAAGGTCTTACTTATGCTGCAGTTGGCACAGCTGGAAATGCATTGTCTGCCTTCATTCAGTCACTGGTCACTTTCTACAACTGTTGGAAGGGTGTGGTTTGGATGACTGAACCTTTTTTTTTTTTTAATTTTTGATAGGCAGAGTGGACAGTGAGAGAGAAACAGAGAGAAAGGTCTTCCTTTTTGTCGTTGGTTCACCCCACAATGGCCGCTGCGGCTGGCGCACTGCGGCTGGCGCCTGGCGCTGATTTGAAGCCAGGAGCCAGGTGCTTCTCCTGGTCTCCCATGGGGTGCAGGGCCCAAGCACTTGGGCCATCCTCCACTGCACTCCCGGGCCATAGCAGAGAGCTGGCTTGGAAGAGGGGCAACTGGGATAGAAACCAGTGCCCCGACCGGGACTAGAACCCAGTGTGCCAGCGCCGCAAGGTGGAGGATTAGCCTATTGAGCCACAGCACCGGCCTGATGACTGAACCTTGTGAGGTATAGGTTATGTCCTAACTTGGAATGAGAGTACAAGAAAGATTAAGTTGGAATTCAGAAGGTAAGTGGGTGTTTCAGTAAGCACATACTTGTTGAACAGATGGCTGGAGTATGGCTTGAAAGATTTTAAAAGTATGGAAAATTTAAATTTATTGTTGTGCCTGTTATCCTTCCTATACTTGCATTTAAAAAAATTTTATTTGAGAGGCAGAGACAAAGTTTCTACCCACTGGCTCCCTTCCCAAATGCCTACACTGCCAAGAGCCGGGGGGACAACTCGGGTCTTCTGGTGACTGGAGCCATCATTGCTGCCTCCCAAGGGCTGCATCAACCAGAAGCTGGAGTCAGGAACTGGAGCTGAGCATCAAACCTGTACCCTGATGTGGGTGGGATGTGGTGTCTTAACCATTAGGCTAAATAGCCAATCCCCGTTTGCTTGTATTTTTAAATACCAGTCGATTGAGCTCATCTCGTGAGTTGTTTGGGTTCTGCATAGAGGGAAACCGGGTGGCTCTGCTGCTGTCATGTTGGTCTTGTCTGTATGTCCTATGATGGACACCATTGTGGTCTTCTTGGATCACAGGCATCTGAGGACAGAACTGTGTGATGCTGGCTCCCTATTCTCCTTTCACGGCTCCTTCCACAAAGCAAAATAAGGTGTTTAATAAATGATGCAGTTGGTGAAGGTGATCATATTTAATTCACGATACCCGCATATTTCACTATTCTTTAGAAGTACTATTGGTACTTGTCTCATCTTTTCCCTTCATATCTGATGAATATTCCATCACCCCACTCCCTACTGTCTCCCTCTCCCTACAGTTCTCCCTACAGCTCCCTACAATTTCATCCGTGCAAATTTCATTTCATTCCAACAGATGATAAAATTGCAGGGAAATTTAAGGAATGTGGTGGGTTTACTTTGAGTTCTTGGAACATACTCTGAGTACTCATTTCACTTACACCTACTGCTGAGAAGAGACCAACGTCTTCAGTCCATTGTCCACATTCCACAAGTGTCTGCAATAGTCAGGCTTGTGCCAGGCCAAGGCTGGGAGCCAGGAACTCCATCCGGGTCTGTGTGTGTATGTCGCGCAGACTCACATACTTGAGTCATCATCTGTTGCTTCCCAGGCCTGTTAGTAGGAACCTGCATTGGAAGCTGAGAAGCCAGGATTCAACCAAGTGCTGATTTTCTTTTTTTTTTTAAGATTTTATTTTTTAAAATTTGTTTGAAAAGTAGAGTTATGGAGGGAGAGGGAAGGACAAAGACAGAGATTGGGAGATATCTTCCATCCACTGGTTTATTCCCCAAATGGTCATATTGGCTGGGGCTGTGCTAGGCCAAAGCCAGGAGTTCAGAGCTTCTTCCAGGTCTCCCACTTAGGTGCAGGGGCTCAAGCATTTGGGCCATCTTTTGCTGCTTTCACAGGCCATTAGCAGGGAGCTGGATCGGAAGTGGAGTAGCTGGGACACAAACCAGTGCTCATATGGGATGCTGGCGTTGCAGGAGGCAGCTTAACCCACTCTGCTACAACAGTGGTCCCCCAAACCAGCACTTTGATGTGAGATGCGGGTGTTCTGAGCAATGGCTTAACCTGTTGTGCCTCAGTGCCCACCCCTCCAAGCACTGTAAGAACTGTCCTGCCTGCTTTGTTCATAGTGGAGTCAGCAGGGCTGTTTGCTGCCAGGAGTTTGGGCACAATGTTTGGGAATCCTGTGTCCACCCTGCTGGCTGGTTCCTGGAGGTGCTCAGGACCTCATAGCACGCTTGCAGTCCTGGAGTGGGAATGCTCGTCCCATATCTGCTGTCTAGTTTGCATTTTGCCACCCATTATGGAACCCCAGCAGTCTCAGGCCCAGGCAGATTTTCTCGCTGTAACTGAGTGCACATTCAGAATCCAAGTTCTTCTCTACACCTCTGCTCCTATGAGGAGCAGGCCATGCGGCCTCCAACCTGAGTCTTTTATTTTTAAGATTTTATTTATTTATTTGACAGATAGCATTACAGAGAGGCAGAGAGAGAGGTCTTCCACCCGCTGGTTCACTCCCCAGATGGCTGCAACAGCTGGAGCTGGGCCACAAAGCCAGGAGCCAGGAGCTTCTTCTGGGTTTCTCACATGGTTGCATGAGTCCAAGGACTTCGGCTGTCTTCTACTGCTTTCCTAGGTCACAGCAGAGAGCTGGATTGGTAGTGGAGCAGCCAAGACTAGAACAGGCACCCATATGGGATGCTGATGCTGCAGGCCGAGGATTAACCTATTACGCCACTGCTCTGGCTGCTTGACCTGAGTCTTTACAGTGCCTGTCCCATGCCACGCCATGGCCTGCCCTCCTACCCCATCACTATGGTGCCTGCCCCCTATCTTCCCCCAAGTCTGCTTTCCCAAGTAGCCAGGGTGACTTTCTGAATGCATGTCGAGTCATCCTGTCCTCTGTTCAAAATGCTCCAGAGCCCACTCTGTTCCTCGGGGTAGAGTCCAGAGCTGTTGGTGACCTGCAAGACCTTCCATGACATCATTTTCCCCTTTGTGTTCTCTCGTTTCTCTTCCTGTCCCTGACACTCCTCCCCCTGGGTGCTTGCTCTTCTCGGGTGCTCCAGAGCCATTGCCCCTGCTGTCCGGCGCTCTCTCCTTCCTGAGGCCCACAGGACATCGCCTGCTGAATTGTCACCTTCTCTCTTGGCCTTGCCTGGCCCTGTATCTAACCCCATCATCTTGTGGATTTTCTTGAAGCACTCATCATTGACCCCACTTAGTTTGTATATTTTGCTGTCTTTCTGAGCTGGAACATAATTTTCATGAGAAGAAAGATTTTGCTTTGTTTGTAGTTGAGTGACTCTCTAGCCCCTAGGGCAACCCCCAGCACATAGAAGTCCGTCCGCTACTGGTCGGATGAGTCTCCTACCTCGAACCCCGGGAGACTGCTGACCTGGGCCCAGCCTGCTTTAGAACTGGGGCCGCCTTCCCGTGGAGCAGCGGGAATGGGCCCTGTGAGCGACCTGCCGTGGGCAGGACAGGTGGGGGTGCGTGTGCATCTGTCCTCCAGGCTGTAAATCATCACCGCGCTGCCCGAGCCTTTTCATATGACCAAAGGGCACATCAGCAAGCTCTTCGGCAGCCTCCCTAATTGGTGTCATCTTCAAAAACAACTTGTGGCTTCCGGCTCTGGTTTTGCTTGGGAAAGCGTCTCCCTGCTTCTCATGAAACATCTTAATGTAGCCTGGCATTTGGATCCCCCTGCACCTCTCATGCCACCAAGCCTAAAAATAACGTGACAAGCAGATTAAGGCTGTTTGTAAAGGCGCTTGCCTCCTCGCCTTACCCACAGCCCAGAGCACACGTGCCCACAGCAGTCTCGGGGGCTCCCAGGTGTTGGAATGGGATGTCTTAGGGTGGGCAGAGGGACAGAGGTTTGATTTCTCTTCCACTTGGGGAGAGTCCTCCCTTTGGGAACCACCCCCCTCCTCTGACCACTGCCTTTGATCACTTGGCGGTGTGGGGAGTGAGTAGGGGGATGGCCATCATTTATATTAGAAATGACTGTTTCTAGGCCGGCGCCACAGCTCAATAGGCTAATCCTCTGCCTTCCGGCGCCGGCACACCGGATTCTAGTCCCGGTCGGGACTCCAGATTCTGTCCTGGTTGCCCCTCTTCCAGGCCAGCTCTCTGCTGTGGCCCAGGAGTGCAGTGGAGGATGGCCCAAGTGCTTGGGCCTTGTACCCCATGGGAGACCAGGAGAAGCACCTGGCTCCTGGCTTCTGTTCATCGCGGTGCGCCGGACGCGGCGGCCATTGGAGGGTGAACCATCAGCGAAGGAAGACCTTTCTGTCTGTCTCTCTCTTACTGTCCACTCTGCCTGTCAAAAAAAATATAAATAAATAAAATAAAATAAAAATAAAGAAATGACTGTTTCTTTGTTTCTTTACATGATAGTTTTTTTTTTTTTTAAGAGACTTGGCTCTCAGTTGCTTTCAGTGTTTAATGATGGTTGTTAGGAGAGATGACTTGAAATGGTTCATAGAAAGATATGCTTTAAGCATAATGGCAGGTGTTTTTCAATTACTTGTTTTTTAATAGACCATAGTTTTCAGAGCAGTTCACAGCAAATTGAGAGGAAGGTCGGAGATTTTCCATATCTCCCTGTCCCCACATGGGCATAGCTTTCTCTGCAGTCAGCAGCCCACCTTGGAGCGTGCGTGAGTCACGGATGCGTCATTACCACCAGAGCCTGCAGCTCACAGGGACTTCAACAGATTCATGGAAATGGGCTTTATCTTTTCATTTCCTTTTTCCATGAACTTTTGGGAGGCTTCTTCATACATTCTGTGGGTTAGGACAATTGTGTAATGGTGTGGACTTACCCTTGTCGTATCAGATAGAGCAGTTCCACTATGCTACAATGACACAAAAATTTAATTATACAGTTGGGTCCAGTGTTGTGATGTAATGGGTATAGCCACTGCCTGCAGCACCTGCATTCCATATGGGCACCTGTTCGAGTCCTGAGTGCTCCACTTCCAATCCACCTCCCTGCTGATGTGCCCGGGAAAGCAGCGAAGGATGGCCCCAGTCCTTGGGCCCCTGCATCCCCAGATGAAGCTCCTGGCCCCTTGCTTCAGCCTGGCCCACCTCCAGCCAATGAAGACATTTGGGGAAAGAACCAGTGGATGAAAGATCCACCCCGCCCCCGTCTCTTTCTCCCTCTGTCTCTGACTCTGTCTCTGCTTCTCCTTCCCTATAACTCTGAGTTTCAACTAAATAAGCAAATCTTTAAAAACATTAAATTTTTTTAAGTTGAAAAGTATGTAAGTCATATATGAATACAATGTTAAAACACTGCTTATAAAGCTAAGGTCTCTTTTTGTCCTTCCATGTGCAGTCTCAGATCTTGCCTCAGAATGCATCTCTGTTGTTAATTTGTTGTTTTTCTAGTTTGCACGGGGTTCCTCCTCCAGTACTGTGGACAAGGGGCTCTAGGGCTGGGTGTGTGCCAGCAGCTACACATCCGTCAGCTCACAGAACCCTCCGAGCCACTCCGGAAGTAGGATGTGAATGCTGTTTTTTTTTTTTTAATAACAGCTTTATTGAAATGTGTCACATACCATAAAATCCACCCTTTCCGAGTATTCATGTGAGTGGTTTATGTATCCGTGCAGTTGTGTGTTCATCATCACCACTGTCTAATTCCAGAACATTTTTGTACTCCAAGGAGAAGCTGCATGCCCATTACCAGTTCCTCCCCTGCCCTCCCCCCTAGCCTCCCACCCCCGGCAGTGGATAATCTGTTTACTGTGTCTGTGAGTGTGTGTGATGTGGACGCTGCAGGTCCATGAAATTGTGCACTATGTGACCTTGTGACTGGCTTCTTCTACTTATAGTGTGCACAAGCTCCATCCACATGGTAGCTTCTGTCCACATGGTAGCTTTTTTAAAAAGATTTATTTATTTGAGAAGTAGAGTTATAGACAGAGAGAGGAAGAGAGAAGGAGAAAGGTCTTCCATCTGCTAGTTCACTCCTCAAATGCTGCAATGGCCAGAGCTGGGCCGATCCAAAGCTAGGAGCCAAGAGCTTCTTCCAGGTCTCCCACGCAGGTGCAGGGGCGCAAGAATTTGGGCCATCTTCTACTGCTTTCCCAGGCAGTAGTGGAGAGCTGGGTCAGAAGTGGAGCAGCTGGACTTGAACTGGCTTCCATATGGGCTGCTGGTGCCGCAGGCAGGGGCTTTACCCACTAAGCCATGGTGCCAACCCCTGTGCTTTTTTTTTTTTTAAAGATTTATTTATTTATTTGAAAGAGTTACACAGAGGAGAGGCAGAGAGAGGGAGAGAGAGCGAGAGGTCCTCCATCCAATAGTTCACTCCCCAAATGGCTGCAGTTGCTGGAGCTGGGCCGATCTGAAGCCAGGAGCCAGGAGCTTCTTCCAGGTCTCCCACATGGGTGCAGGGGCCCAAGGACCTGGGCCATCTTCTACTGCTTTCCCAGGCCTCAGCAGAGAGCTGGATCGGAAGTGGAGCAGCCGGGTCTTGAACCGTCGCCCTTGAGGGATGCCGGCGCTTCAGGCCAGGGCGTTAACCCACTGAGCCACAGTCCGGCCCTGTGCTTCATTTTTTAATAATTGAATAATGTCCCATTATAGGAACAGACCGCATTTTGCTGATTTGTCTCTAGGTTGGTGGACGTTTGGGTTATTTCTGTTTTCTGGCTGTTCGGAATCATGCTGCTATGAATGTCCGTGTGTGAGAGTTTTTGTGTTGACATGTTTTCAATTCTCTTGGGAATTTACCTAGGTGAGGGGTTTGCGGCTCACATGGTAACTCTACATTTAGCATTTTGAGGAGCAACTGAACTGGTTTTTGAAGCAGCTGCACCATTGTATAATGCCACCAGTGGTAAGTGAGGGTTCTGATTTCTCTCCATTCTTGCAACACTTAATGTTGTCTTCCTTTTTTATTTTAGCTGTTCTTGCAAGTATGGAGGGCAATTTCATCACGATTCACCTTTTGCTATTGACCAGTGATGTTGAGCATCTTTTCATGGGCTTATTGGTCATTGGTCTTCTTCTCTGAGAAGTGTCTATTCAGATCCTTTGTCTATTTTTTAACTGGGTTACTTGTCTGGTTTTTTTTAAAAAGATTTTATTTATTTATTTGAAAAGCAGAATTACAGGGAGAGAGAAGGAGAGATGGAGATCTTCTATCTGCTGGTTCACCCCCCCCCCCCCCCAATTGCTGCAACAGCCAGGAGACGATCCCAGGAACCAGGAGCTTCTTCCTGGTCTTCCACATGGGTGCAGAGGTCCAGGGACTTGGGCCATCATCTGCTGCTTTCCCAGGCCGTTAGCAGGGAGTTGGATCGGAAGTGGAGCAGCCGGGACTTGAATTGGTGCCCACATGGGATGCCAGCACAGCAGGCCATGGCTTAACCTGCTGTGCCACAATGCCCGGGTCCTGTCTTTTTATTGTTAGTTTATTTCTCTGTTGTGTGGATGGGAATTCTGCAGAGAATCATGTGCTTCTCAGTACAGATGGAATTTCTCAAGTGTTGACAGCAAGATTTGCTTTGCTTATATAGGCTTATCTCCTGCCCCATGTCCCCCATGTCTAAATAATACTACTTACCATCTAGTCGGTGCCAGGCACTTTATATGCCCACTCTATGCTTCTAACAACCCTGCAGAAGCTGAGGCTCAGTAAGGTCATTCTATTGGACAGAGTCGCACAGTGAGAGACTGAGACTGTCCAAGCCAGGCACTTGTGTTTGCCCCTTTGCTGACAGTGTGCTGAAAGCAGACGGACGAATCCCATCTGCTGGCATTTGTGCAGAATCCGTGGTTTCAGAACCTGATGCTGGAATTTCAAACTGGTGATGTTTCAGGACTCGCCTTGCCAGGCTGCGTGCAAACCCCATCTGCGCCAGCAGATTGCAGGCTGCTCGAGCTGAGACTGCTCAAAGCTAGGAGTGTGGACCGCAGTGGTTTCACAGCAAAATGCTTTCTTAGGAAGGAGCCTACAGGGGTTTCTTTGTACCTGCTGGCATCCAAAACTGCAGTCAGGATTTTCTCAGTTCTGTTTCTGGAAGCAGAGGCGGGATCCCCACATCGTAGGGATCCTGGGTTGCTTTAGAATGGGGTGGAAGCAGGGAACCTGCCACTCAAGCTGCCCGGTGTTCTTGCACTGACTCTTTGGCTCCCGATCCAGGCGGTCCTCCCCATGAACATGGTCTCTTGGGCACTGGTTGTGTGCCTGGCGTGTATTCAGAGGTCAAGCCCAATCTCTGTCTCCAAGAAGATCTTTTTTTTTTTTTAAGATTATTTATTTACTTGAAAGAGTTATACAGAGAAAGAAGGAGAGGCAGAGAGAGAGAGAGAGAGAGAGAGACAGAGAGAGACAGAGAGAGTCGGTCTTCCATCTACTGGTTCACTCCCCAGAGGGCCGCAACGGCTGGAGCTGTGCTGATCCAAAGCCAGGAGCCAGAAACTTCTTCTGGGTCTCCCATGCAGGTGCAGGGGCCTAAGGACTTGGGCCATCTTCTACTGCTTTCCCAGGATATAGCAGAGAGCTGGATCAGAAGTGGAGCAGCTGGGACTCGAACCAGCACCCATATGGATGCAGGCACTGAAGGCAGCGGCTTTACCCGCTACACCACAGCGCCGGCCCCAAGAAGGTTAAGTCTTGTGAGGACTCCTGAGCTTATAAAGTGGCCCCCATGGTCAGTGAGCCAGGGCCATCTCGGCCCTGTCCTGACTGCCCAGCGGGGTGACCATTCTCATCCCACATGATTCACAAAGATGTCTCAGGAGCAAATGAGCAGAGGCTGTGCCTGACCTGAATGTGCTGGGAGCTCTGACATTTGGGGTCAGAAGTCCCTCTCAGAAGCTGATGAAAGCTTTGGCCTTGGTAAATTTACTCTGGAGCACACGCACACATGATTTTGTAAAAAATGTCCGTTTCATGGTTTTCACGGACATCCTGAAGCCCAGCCTCCAACGCCGTGGGGACCTGTGGGTTGATAACACCTGGGGCAGAGCTGATTTAATTTTTCAAGTCCCAGGTTCATTCACGTCACTGTTATCAATACTACTGTGTTTCTCAGTTATTTCCAAGTGAAAGTCCTTTCTCCTTAATGGTCCCAGCCGAGCCCAGCCTTCCAGCCACCCCAACAGTGTGCCAGACATGGGAGTGAAGCCATTGTAGGTCCTCCAGTGCATCTGCCAACTCAGGCCCACTTAGGCAGCCACCACTGAGGGTGCAAAGAGCAGGAGTCACCTGCCTGGACCCTGCCTGGAAAATCCCTCTCCTTAAAAAAGCATCACACTTGCTCTAGGTGTCCACCAACCGGTAGATAAAGGAAGACAATGTGAGGGGCCTCCAAGAAGTTTATGGAAAATACGTATTGTGAAAGAACTTTGCACGGACTTCAAAATTGTGTGCACCACAGCAACTTTCTAATTCCATTTCCATGGAGTATCCTTGTATACTTAGTAGAATATTGTTCAGCCATAGAAAAGAATGAATTCCACCATTTATAGCAACCTGGATGAGCCTTGGAGGACGTTGTGTTTAGTGAAATAAGCCAGGCACAGAAAGACAAGTGCTGTGTGTTCTCACTCACGTGTGCAAGCTCTAACAGTGGATCTCACAGAAGTGAGAGCCTAACAGAAGTTCAGCATAGGCTAGGAAGTGTCAGCAGAGGGGTACTGGGTGCCGGCATTCAGTTGGAGCAGAGCAAGTTCTCATGCTAATGGTAGTTGACAAATGTTAACAACAGTTTACCATAAATATCTATAGAGAGGCTTTGGATGTTCCCAGCTCCAAGAAGTGATACCTGTTGGAGGCGATGAAAAATGCTTCTGACCTGACCTGAATTTTTTTTTTAAAGATTTATTTATTGATTTGAAAGTCTGAGTTACAGAGAGGCAGAGGCAGATTCACTTCCCAAATGACTGCAGCGGCCGGAGCTGAGCCGATCCAAAGCCAGGAGCCAGGAGCTTCTTCTGGGTCTTCCATGCAGATGCAGGGGCCCAAAGACTTGGGCCATCTTCCACTGCTTTCCCAGGCTATAGCAGAGAGCTGAATCGGAAGTAGAGCAGCTGGGACTTGAACCAGTGTCCATATGGGATGCCGGCACTGCAGGCAGCGGCTTTACTCACTGTGCCACAGCACCAGCCCATCTGACCTGAATTTGATCATTGCACACTGCACATGTATACCCCTGCTTCCCTGCACATGTGTACAGTGTCACTATGTGTCCATCAAAAATCAAACAGTTGCTTGCTAGGTGTCTCTCGTAGCTAGGTATTACTTGTGTCTATGCACTCTGAGGATAAAGCAAAAGCCAGGTGTTCTGATTGGGTTTTGCTTCTGCTCTTGTGTACATGTATAAAGTAAAATGGAAAGCAAATGCATAGAATAGATTTTAAAAAATAAGTAAAGCACAGCAGCATGAATTTTAGGTATGACATGTTGCTTGACTTTGTATTTTGGGGCTGCAGGCCACAGAGCTGTTTGGGGAGAGGGCAGCATTAAATCAACAGCTCTTGTGAAACAAGTTCTGTGTGTGTGCAGCAGGCCGAGGGCACTGGCCACCCCAGGCTCCCTGTGATGGGTGTTAGGATTGACAGCCACAGCTTGATGTCCAGGCTGGGGTTGGAATCTGCTGCGTGTGCAGACTCCTTCCTGCCTCCCCCGTCCCCATCCTGGCAGGCAGCAGTGCTGGGCACAGGGGCACCATGTCTGACTCGGGGGCAGATGTGTGGCTGGCCACCCCGTCTGCCCCTCCTGCTCTGGGTACCCCCTCCCTGCTCGCCTGGCCTCTTGGTGGAATGTCCTGTCCTGGGAGGCATTGCATCACTGCCATCTCACCTCCTGCTCCCAAAGGCTGGTTTGGCTTTGACCACGAAGCGGCTAAGGTTTGGGTTTCAGGGCTGCTGCGGGTGTCCCTGCCTCGAGTCGGGGAGGGTAAGGTCACGATACCACCCAGTATCCACACACCATTGTGTTTTTTTTCCCTACTAAAGTGCTTTCTAAGACCTCCCCTTCTCCCATGCCTGGGCTGGTGTTCAAAGCATCAGCACAGAGGGAGGCCCTCTATTCACTTGCCTCCGGCTGCTAGGGTATCAGAGACCTGGTCTAGCGGAAGGAAGCAGACTCACCTGCCTGGGGAGAGTTTCACTGATGCCGCAGCTTGGGGAAGAACTCCTCCTCCTCTGCCCGCTGGATGTAGGATCGTGGGCAAGCGACAGCTTCTCTAACCTACGGAATCCTCTCATCTGTAAGGTGGAAATAACACGACTTCCTTGAGTTTATGTGAGGAACGAATGACATGGCAGAGGGACTACGTAGCTCAGGGGTCCCCAAGACTGCACTCCTTCTGACACCAAGTGCAAGTTTGGGGTCCCCAAGACCCCACTCAGGTGTGATCCTTTGGTACCTGGCGCTAGGTGCAGGTAGTGCTCATTTGTGTGCCCCAGGGTCGAGGTGAGGAAGAGGAGCCTTGATGTCCTTCTCCATTCTCTTTAGTTGTGTCTGTGGTCTTGGGAGGGTGTCACTCACCTCGCCTATTTGAAGTTAATATCGGGGTGCTTTCGGCAAAAAAATACTGCCTCTTGTTTACGTGGTGCATTAAACCTGCCAGACTCACTCACAGGTGCTCGTGTGAACCTCACATCAACCCGGTGAGGTAGGTAGACGGGTGTCATCCCGGTTTTACAGTGAGACAGGTGATGTCATGGAAGGCGCTCTGAGTCGCCGACTCTCAGCACTGACCCCCCTAACGATGCTGCTTCGTTTATGTGCACAGCCTTGGACCAGGCAGCCTGGGCTCAGATCTGGTCCCTGCCACAGCCAGGCTGTGTGACCCTGGGCAGACCCTTCCCTGCTCCCCTGCCTGATAGGGTTGTTGTCAGCATCACGAGAGATGATGTGTAGAGGACAGGCCCCTCCTCCCAGCACCCGGTGTGGCATGCGAGCACGAACGATAGTGGGTGTTCACCATTACTGCCGTGAAGTGACAACCACAGCAGTGACCTTTCCAAGCATTCAGTAAGTGCATGAGACATTCAGACGGAGAAGATGTCTTGAGGAGAGGGCAGTTAGTGGCCTTGTCCTGAATCTGCCTGTTTCTGTGGTCTGTAAAACAATGCTGTTAAAGCTCCTTCCTGCTAGGAGGTGTCTCTACCTTCTCTTGCTGGAGCCAGGTCCCCTGTTGTCTGTTCCTCCTGCCTCTCCCCTCACCTGGTAATGGCCCACGTTTCATTCAAATCCTACCAACTGCTTGATGCCAGCTGAGGCTTGCACCCCCTCACTTGCACCCCCTTTCCTTTGAAGCAGTTGTCAACTCACAGCCTCCCACTTGACAGTTGGATGAGAGTCCACCTCTGCTAGACTCGGAGTGTAGGAGACTAGAAGCTGGGATCATCCCTATCTCCCAGGCCCAGCACGCTGCTGTGCACTGAGGCAAACCTGAAAGCTGGGTGGGGTGTCCTAGGAGCTCCAGGCTGATTCCCAGCCATCCTCCCTGACTTCAGGGAATACTGGCCTGTTCCTGGCCCGGAGGGCACCATGCCCATCCTCAGTAGTAGACTCCTATGCTCCATGGATGCTGTCCTGGCTGCCTTCTCTGGGGAACATTAAAGTCCTTTCTAAGGCTTATCCCAGGTGTGTGTCTGAGCTGGCTGTCAGCCCTGCCTGTTGCCTAGGGGAGATACAATTCCCCGGATGGAGGAGGATAATTGCTCATTGCCTACAACACATCAGATGTGGTTTCCTGGGGCTTGCCTTCACCAGCGTATGCATTTGAGTAGCAGTACTAAGGCAGAGCCCTGCGGCAAAGATTCAAGAACATGCACCCAGTGAAACTTCATTTAGTCCTGGCTTGGGACTGCCTCCCAGACCCCACCCTTTGCTCTGGTTGTCCAACTGCGGAACACACCTCTGCTCCGAACAGTCCTCAGGCGTAAGTGACCACAGCACCTGTCCTGGGGAACCCTTCTGTAGCCTGGAGAGGGAGGCAGCCTTGTGCCAACTCTGGGTTCTGACAGGGTGGAGCTCTGCTTCTGACCGTGGCTTTGCACAAGCTTTTCACTGCCAGGAGCTACCTCTGTAAAATGGGCAGAGTGCCCGCCCGTAGCCAGCCCCTGGGTCACGCCCTGTGGCCTCCTGTTGACAACCCAGTGTGGTAGGATGGAGTGCCCTCTGTCACTCTTCCTCAGATGGCTGCCTCCCCTTTCTTCTCCCTGTTTCCCAATTCAACAAGTATACAAGGGAGAAGGTGTGCGTCAGAGGCCGGCAGGCCAGGAAACAGGTGGATGAAAAAGGGTCAGAGGAGGTGTCTTTTGGCTTTCTTCCTACCACCCTACACTCATGCTCGAAGTGCCAGCGTGTGGGACCCATGGCACGCCTCCCACAGCCCCAGTTGGAAACCTGTATGTCAGGAGTAATTTACATGGTTGGTGTTGAATGCTTCTTTAAGTGTCTCCAGCGTTTCATTCAGTGACCAAGGTGAGTTGGAGGAGTGAAAAGTCATCTTCAGCTACTCTGCATGAGGCTGACCATGGGGGTGGGGTTCATTGTTTCCCCAGGTGGGAGGTAACCAGGCTCCTTCCTTGTTTCCTCTTACCTGCCACTCCCCCCCCCCCCCCCCAATCTGCCCTGTAATTCAAACAAAAACCAAACTCAAACTCAAAAGAAACTACTACTAATTCCCTTACTTGATTCCTGGAGAGAAAGCAGGAAGAGGACAACTCTTTTGATTCTTTGGGAAACAGTGGAGGGTTGAGATGGGTGAGTGGAAAGGCTGAAACTGGTTGGAATTCCCATTAGAACAGCAGCGATCAGTCCACCTTGTCTCTCCTCGTTCGTATTGTCTCACCTTGCATCCCTCTGCCACCTCCCATATGGTTCTGAAAAATCCAGGCACCCAGTGTTTTTAGCTAATGAATAAACTTGTTTTAGTTACAGTTCCATCCTTTTTTAACTGGAGCTACTACCTTCATCTTGATTCTTAAAGTAATTTTTAAGGGGTCCAGCATTGTGGGGTAGTGGGTAAAGCCTCCACCTGCAAGGCAGACATCACACATAGGCATTGGTGTGTTTCTCGGCTGCTCCACTTCCTATCCAGCTCTCTGCTAATGGCCTGAGAAAGGTATCAGAAGATGGACCATGTGTTTGGGCCCCTGCCACTTGCATAGGAGACTCAAACAGAGCTCCTGGCTACTGGCTTCAACCTGGCTCAGCCCTGGCCCTTGCGACCATCTGGGGAGTGAACCAGTAAGTGGAAGACCTCTCTCTCTCTCTCTCTCTCTCTCACCTTTCTCCCTCTCCCTCTGTAACTCTGCCTTTCAAATAAAATAAATATATCTTTCTAAAAATAATTTTTCAGCAGCTCTTTCTATTAGAAATTATAGTATCCTCTCCACTCTGTCCCCTGTTTCATTTCTAGGCTAGGTCACCTTAGAATTTCTCATTGTGCAATGGTGAAAATAGAAATTCCTGCAGCAGAACAGTTTTAAAAGGCAAGTGCTTGTATTCTTTGTCCACATCAGAGTTTGGGCTTCTGCAGGAATTTCTCTTCGTCTTACAGTTAGCAGTGTTCTCTCTGCTTACTTTGCCAAATGTGAGACTTTTTTGCAGCGTGTACCCTCCTCGTCAGATTTGCATATGTCTTTGGCCTTGTGGAATTCTCACCTTTTGCACTTGGGGTTAGGCACCTCTGGGTCTTGCTGGAACGTGAGTCTTCCACGTGTGTGCATGTGTGTGGAGCACGTTCCTCAGTCTTCACAGCTTTGGCTTCTGATGCCCATGTATGGCAAGTAGTGGCCACGTTGACCCAGGTTGTCATCTGCGTTCTCTCTCATTCTAACATTCTCCTCCCTCCTTTCCTGTCTTTTCTCCAGGGTGTTTCTTACACACAGCAGCCTTCCAGGTCTGTATTGCAGTTTTGGCTTACTGACTCTTTTATTTTAAAAATTTATTTGCACTTATTTATTTATTTGAAAGGCAAAGTTACAGAGAGAGGGAGAGAGCTTTCATATACTGGTTCACTACCCCGATGCCCACAGTGACTGGGGCTGGACCATGGGAGTTTCCCCTCTGCCTCGCTCTCTTTCTCTCCACCCATGTCTCTCAACCTCTCAAGTAATTACTGTTGCCTTTCTTCCCCTAACCTGCTGTTAGCCATTGTTCCTTCCTAATTCCTCTTTGCTCTCTTCTATGGGAATGGTTTCTCGTGAAGACAGGCATCTCTTCTATAGTCGGTTCTCGCACTTCTTTCAAGAATTGGGAGGGCACTTTCCCTTTCTCTATTAGGTATAGCTAATTTCATCTGTTTATATATTTAGCCATTTATTTATTGTTTATTTTCTTGGTTGATTTGTTTTCTAATTTACTTGAGTGGCATGGTTGGAGAGAGAAAGAGAGAGAGAGAGAGAGAGAGAGAGAGAGGCCTTCTATCCATGGATTCACTCCCCAGATGGCTGCAGCAGCCGGAGCTGCACCATTCGGAAGCCAGGAGCCAGGAGCTTCTTCTGAGTCTCCCACGTGGGTGCAGGGGCCCAAGGACTGGGGCCATCTTCTATTGCTTTCCCAGGCCATCAGCAGGGAGCTGAATGGGAAATAGAGCAGCCAGGACTCGACCTGGTGCACACATGGGATGCTGACACCACAGGTGGATGCTTAACCTGCTATGCCACAGTGCCAGCCCCTAATTTGACTTATTAATCCTGACTGTGAAAGAAGCAAAACCAGGTTTTCATGGGCACATTCAGTTCACTGCTTATCCATGTCTGTTGAGGTTCATTCTTTGGTAGCTTCTGAAATCATTCCCTAAATTCCTTCTTTCCCAAACTCCAGTTTTTCCACCCTGGGGGCCAGGAGCCCTCTGGGCCAAATGGAATCACTGATACGTAGAGACAGTCCTTGCTGGCCACTGGCGTGCCGCTGGACAGCATGCCATCCAGAGCAGGACTTCTACAGCAAGCCCTGCTCGTTCTCTTGGCTCAGAACTCTGAGACGCTGTCAGGGTGAGAGTTTGGTTTTCTGAGTCTGAGTCTTAAGGATCTTGTTGGAAACCAAGTGTGCTGAGCCCTTGGCCTCAGTCCTCGGCCTGGTTCCCTGTAACACATGCAGGAAACTTTCCTAGGCAGGGGATCTGGCCTGGAGCCAGTAACAGTGAGTCTCAGTCACCTGTGTGAGCAGACCTATTCACCACGCTCAGAAAACCTCCTTTTGTTCTAATTGATATTTTCCTTTGGAATCCATTCTGATGGGCCCCAGCATCCCTGCTGGACATGCTAAATCTCTCAGCAGTCTGTGCTCCCCTCCTGTCTTTGTCTTTGCACGGAGCAGCACTAGGGAAGCTTGCAAGGCTGTGAAGCGACACCTGCATCTGTGACAGACGTTTGCTTTCCCTTGGGAAAGTGGTATTCTTTGTTACCTGAAGTTGTTCTTGGGACCCCTTTCCCTCTTCTGTCTCTGGAGCTGGCTCATGGTGTCTCAACTCCATCCATCCCTGTCCCCACCTCTGATGGTTTTGCTAGGGGAGAATCAGTGACCTCCATCACTTGCCCCTTGGTGGAAATGTACAGGGTTGAGCAGGTCTTGTGTGGCAGAACCACCAAGTACAGAGCCAGGTGCATGGCTGAGAAGATTGTTCATGTGCTGTACCAGGGGTCTTTCTGTGAATGCTGCCTCTGGATAAATCATCTCTGGTACAAAGACGATTTGTGGTTGCTACAAATAGGATCGCTCGTGCAGGGCTAGTGCCTTGGTCTTTTGTGCTTTGAATGAGATCATGGCCAGTCAGGGGTACAGCCCCTTGCACGGTCCCTGGAGATGCTGTCTGCAGTTTCTGTTTAGCTTGAGATACTGACTTCACTCTGGCCACAGACTCCCCTCACTTGCGTGACAAGGCATTTTCTGGCTGCCTATAGTGTTCTGATCCCTGTGACTTTGCGGAATGCCCAGGAGCTCTTTTTTTATATATATAATTTTTAATTTTTTTATAATTTATTTATTTTTTGACAGGCAGAGTGGACAGTGAGAGAGAGAGAGAGAGAAAGGTCTTCCTTTTGCCATTGGTTCACCCTCCAATGGCCACAACGACCAGCGCACCACGCTGATCTGAAGCCAGGAGGCAGGTGCTTCTCCTGGTCTCACATGTGGGTGTAGGGCCCAAGCACTTGGGCCATCCTCCACTGCACTTCCTGGCCACAGCAGAGAGCTGACTTGGAAGAGGGGCAACTGGGGCAGAATCCGGCGCCCTGACCGGGACTAGAACCCGGTGTGCTGGCACCGCAAGGTGGAGGATTAGCCTAGTGAGCCACGGCGCCAGCCAACCCAGAAGCTCTTTGCTGAGCGATGTTCACTCTTGCTTTGCCTCTAAGGCGAGGGAATGGACATGTTTGATCCCCAGCGATCCGGCTAGCCTCTCAAGAGAACAGCCTCACAGGTGCTGACCGCGGCTTCGGTGTGGTGCTTCGTCATGCTTTTCCGTGTCTGCTCAGTAGACCGGGCCCCTGTACCCACATGGGAGACCCAGAAGAAGCTCCTGGCTCCTGGCTTCAGATTGGTGCTGCTCCGGCCATTATGGCCATCTGGGGAGTGAGCCAGCAGATGGAAGACCTCTCTTGTTCTCTCTGCCTCTGGCTCTCTGTAACTCTGCCTTTCTAATAAATAAATAAATCTTTAAAAAAGAGTACATGCTATTGATCTCTGGTTGATTGAATCCAAGGGTGCATATGGATGGCTGATTGAAACATGCATTTGGGGCCAGCACTGTGGCTCAGTTGGTTAATCCTCCACCTGTGATGCTAGCATCCCATATGGGTGCCGGGTTCTAGTCCCAGTTGTTCCTCTTCCAGTCCTGCTCTCTGCTGTGGCCTGGGAGGGCAGTGGAGGATGGCCCAAGTGCTTGGGCGCCTGCACCCACGTGGGAGACCAGCAGAAAGCACTTGGCTCCTGGCTTCAGATTGGCATAGCTCTGGCCATAGTGGCCATTTGGGGGTGAACCAATGGAAGGAAGACCTTTTTCTCTGTCTCTCTCTCACTAACTCTGTAAAAAAAAAAACCCCAAAAACATGAATTTAAGATTATAGAGTCACATATGTGCAACTTGAGGGCTTGGGAAGAAACTTCTTAGAGTGAGAAAGTCATAGTGCAGTTTTTACAAAATGTAAGGAAGTATAAAGTTGGCCTTCCCCAGTCACATTCTTAGTCACATGCTTGCTTCTCTCCCGTGACCTTTACATACAACACACCCTGCTTGGACTGAATTCCAGGATTTTTAGACCAAGTTGTTGAACAGTAATCCCGTTTCTGTCTGGTATTGCTTGGAAGAGCAAGTTTAAGCATTTACCCACATCTAAAAGAAAGAGAAAGAGGGAGGGGGGAGAGAAGGAGGAAGCAAGGGGCAGGAGCTGGGAACAGAGGAACAGACCTGTGTGCTTGCAGTGTTGGGGGCTATGCTTCTGCACCCCTTAAATCCTCTCTTGGCCTGTCAAGATCCATCACCATCTGATGGAAGAGTTGTCCTCTCTTCTCGCTCGTGCTTTCTCTCCTTCTCCCTCATAATATTTTTTTACTGAATGCGATGACCTGAGCCCCAAATGCATGTGTTGAAGCCTGTCCCTCGTGGCGATGGTGTTAAGAGGTGGCTGGGATCAGTGTCCTCTGAAAAGAAGCCATGGGCGGTGTTCACCCCTCCTGCAGCCAGGAGGCACTGTCTGTGTCCTCACTGCAGGCTTGCTTCCTCTGGTATTTCCCAACCTCCAGAACTGTGAGCAGAAAGTTTCCCTTGTTTTGTTACAGCAGCCGAAACCCTGCTGGGACTCTGAGGTCTTACACACACAGCAGTGCTTAAGTGAATGACTGAATGAATTTTCATAGTGAACACATCTCCAAACCTGCTCCCTAGGAGCAGTCTCTGCCCTTCCAGGGACTCCCTGCCTCCAAAGGTCTTTACATTTTGACCTCTCTGACCATAGTTTCATGTAATTGGAATGGTGTGGTATGATTTCTTTCATGTCTAAGTGATTTGCTCAGTGGTATGTTCGTGAAATCCATCCATGGTGTAGCAAGTACTCCTACTCTGTTCGCACTGCTGTCTAGTGTTCCATTAAGTCAGTATATCACTGGTTTTCAATTCGTTCTTCCATAGGGGTTGTTTCCATATTTTGGCTATTATAAATCATGCGGCCATGAACATGTTTGTGTGAGTCTTTTGGAGAACATGTGTACACATTTCTGTTGGGTCTGTGCCCAGGGGTAGAGTTACTGGAGCGTGAACTTAGCAGAATCTATGGAAGCAGGTTTTACATAGTCCTTCACATGCCAAATGCGGTGCAAGGCAATGGGGTATAGTAATAAGCAGAAGCAAGTGTAGTTTCTGCTCTTGGACAGGTGTTAATTAAGCAAACATCAAGATGAGATGGTGTCATTACAATGGAGGTAAATGCAAAAGAGGAAAGATACAGGATCCCAAGAGTCTGTTGATATAGCAAGAGGGTCTGACCTTGGGAGCAGGTGGTGTGTAAGGGAAGGTTTCCTTGAAGAAGCCATGTATGTGGAGAGAGCTTTCCCAGTAGCTGGAGGAACACACAGGGCTTGCTCCTGGGGCGAAGGAAGAGCAGGGTGATCAGGGCACAGAGCGAGGATCTGGGTAGGGAAAGTAGCTAGAGGTTGGGCAGAGGTCACGGCCTTTGTGCCTGTGGTGGGAGCTAGACCATCTGTGTTCCTCGAGAGCTGGTGGTCCTGGCAGAGTGGGAGGACTCTTTCTGCCACGAGAAGTAGTAGAAAGATCTGCCATGCTCCACAGCTGCTCAAGAGCCTCCAGCGAGGTGATTTATAGACGAGTACGGGGAGTTGTGATGCCCTTACCAGGATGCAGGTGGTGCCTTCTGGCTGGACACCGGATATCAGGCAGATGGCGTCTGTGTGTTGAGTAGAGCCCCCTTTCCCGAGGATGGAGGCCTGCATGTGTCTGAGCTGTGCTGGGTGTATTTAGCCACTTTGCTCTACTCAAGAGCACTTGATATCTGCCCTTATTTTTAAGAAGGCGTTTCAGCAGGAGACCGTGAGCACTTTGCAAGGATCTGCAAGCTGGCGAAGCATTTATTCCACCTGCTGTCACTGGATGCCCACTCCGTGTCTCTGTGTCCAGCAGTGAACAAAGCACAGAATGCCCTGTCCTTGGGGAGCTTATGTTTGTTCACAATCGTCTCTCAAGGATTGTTCTATTGAATTGCCAGATCTCTTGAGCCTTCAGAGAATTTTATGTTAGGGAAAAGTGCTTATGTGTAGCATAAAGAAGAAAGACGGTCTAGAACTTGAAAATTGGAAGCCAGTTTCCTACTGGCTTCCAGATAGAATTCGTGTTGAGACCTGGCATGGTCAGGGAGGCAGAGAGAAGTGGAAAGGGGCATCAGCACCTATTTGAACATCCCAGCCGGTGACTTCCTGCTGACCTGACTTGGAGCAACATTGAGCTGCAAAATGGGGATTACTGATCCCATCTGCAAGACTGAGCCATGATAATGAATGGAGATCCTGAAAGTCAAAGCTCTGGCCTGGCTATTGAGTGGCTTTCCTGGCTGTCAAGGCACAAGCTTCTGTGTGACCTGGGTGATTAATAACATCTGCAAATGGAGAGAAAGCCCCACCCTACAGCCCTGTCTAGCTGGGCCCGCTAGCCCCAGCTGTGTGTGTGTGTGTGTGCGTGCGTGCGTGTGTGTGTGTCCCTCCCTTCCCAAGTGCCCAGACCTGCACCAGTCTTCCCTGATCCTCAGCAATGCAGAGGCATCTGGAACTTGGACATGAAGCAGCTTGGCATTTCCGGGCCAACTGCTCAACTGAATCAGGGTCATGCCAAGGCCAGGCCAAGGAGGGAGGCCTCATCAGAGGCCCCAGAGTTCTGGAAAGAAGGCCGTGTAGAGTTTGGTAGGATTCGGTTGCCTGAGTGGCTGGAAGGCCTTGTCTGTGGGTGGGGGTGGAGTCCTGTTGACTCTGGAAGGGCGCTTCTGTTTCTGATGAGACTACATGGTGCAGGCCATGGGACTTGCGTGGTGGCGTGAAATCTAATTAGGCTTCTTCTTACCTTCATTCCTTCCTTTCCTCCGGAGGACAGCAGCAAACAGGACACCATTATTTGCATGAAGACATGCAAATGCATCTTGAGGGGGCGTTGCCCTGCAGATGCACTGCCATCACAGTAGCTCTTGTGAGCTCAGACACAGGATGCAGAAGCCAGCTGGACCCAGCTTGGGAGGAGCATCCTTGAATATTCCCGGTGCTGTGAGCTTGGCCCAGGGAAGCGTGGCTCTCATTCTCTGGGGTTTGGATCCTGCTCTGCCTTACTGTCTGCATTGATCTCTTCTTTGGAGTCTGTGGCATTTGGTGGCATTTCCTTCATTTCTTGCCCATCCAAGTCAAGCTGAGCATCCCTCAGCGGCTCCTGACACCTCCTCTTGCTGGTCCTGGATTTCTAGCCAAGTCCCATTGCCATCAGCATGTAGGTTGTCCTTGCCTTCCAAACTCTGCTGCTTCTGGGACCTCTCCCATGCCTCTGCAGGCCAGAAGCTCCCAGGAATGAGCACACACACTCGACGTGCATTAAGGTAAATGCAGGTAAGAGAAGAAATCAGCTACAGAGATAACAGCACAGGTAGGAAGGAAATGCAGGTCTCTGGTTCTGCCATCTTCCCTGGCATCCAGGGGCCTGCAGCTGTTTCCACATGGTAGCGCCTGCTCCCAAGTCTTCCTGTGCGTGAAGTTGAGCTCATCTTATTGCCACCTTTCCTGGTGTCCCCCCAACTCCACCACCAACTCAGACACCCAGGAACCCACAGTTCATCCAGTCTCCTTTCTCCCCTGCCTGCTGCCAGCATTCAGTATCAACATGTTCTTGAATGTTCCTCAACAGGTCTGCCCTGCCAAGGCTTCTGCCATTCACTGACCCGCACCTTGGTGGTGGCCAGCAATTGTTTCCAAGTCCCTGCAGCCACACAGGTGCTGTTTCTCCTGCCTGCAGTCCTCTTACTCTTCTCATCTGGCTTTGTCCTGCCCCTTGACAAAGTCTCAGCTCAGACCTCACCTCCTCTTGGAAGCACTCCTGGATGGAAGGCATGTGTTCCCCACCCTATCCTCAGGAGAGTTTGCTGAGACCTCTTCCAGGCTCCTGTTGCTCTGCAGCACCCCTTGCGACCTTCATAAAACCTGCCCCTCCTCCCTGGTTCACAGTGCACTCCTTTAGGGAGAGCCCCAAGCTGGCCAAAGTTATCTTTGCCCAACTTAAGGGAGGGAGAGAAACATAGAGGCCTGAGAGGTAGGGGCCAGGTTCTGCTTTGCCCATTCTGTTTTGTGCATCAGGTGACCCTAGGAGGAGCTGCCCAGTGCCTTCCTGCCCTGATGGTCTGCGATTCCACCAGAGGTGTCCACCTTGCTAGCTGCACTTCCTCGTCAGAGAAGCAGCTGGGCTGCTCTCTCCCCAGTCAGAGGCTGCGGTCGGGGAAGAGTTTGGCTTTCAGCAGCTTCCTGGCCCTTTGCATCCTTAGCTCCCAGGCCATGGGCTGTTCCCCAGCCCCTGCCTACAAACCTCCCAGGCCCTAGGAGAACACAGTAAACTGGGCCCTGGACGGTGTTGCTGCAGGAACCCGCGAGGCCCTTAGCAAGCTGCACCTCTGGACCTTGGTCCTGAGGGCGGGGCCGGGCCACCTGCCTCGCGCTGTCTCTGGGACGCTTTCTGAAGCTGTTGAGGGCAGGAAGCCCAGCTACACCCAGCATTTGTCTCTGCACCCAAAACTCCCTTGTATGCAAGTTTTACTTTCCTACTGCCCAGATTCTTCCTTCTTCAGGTTGAAGGAGAAAAGAACCCAGATCCGGATACCTGAACTGTTCAGGTGCGGTTGGTCTAGTAACCTGCTGTTAATGGCTCTTAGCATTGTCTGCTCCCAGAGTGCCTGGGTAGTCGCTGGGGGCCTCTTTTAATGTCTTAAACCCCAAGCTGCATTTGCCTAAAAAAGAGAGTCCTCTGGTTTTGAGATCAGGGCTGATGCCCGAAACTCAGAGACGCATTTCTGTCTCCTTCCACCTCATTGTTAACCTCAGCTGGCACTGTGACGTCTGCTTTCTGACGAGCATGGATCTGGGAAGATGTGTTAGCTGGGAGCAGGCCTGGGGCTGCCCTGCAGTCCTCCCTGCTGTGACACTCGGCACAAACCACCACCCTGTTTGGGGAGCCAAGATAAAAGTTTTTTTTAAAATAAATTATTATTATTATTATTATTTTTGACAGGCAGAGTGGACAGTGAGAGAGAGAGACAGAGAGAAAGGTCTTCCTTTTGCCGTTGGTTCACCCTCCAATGGCTGCTGCGGCCGGCGCACCACGCTGATCCGATGGCAGGAGCCAGGCGCTAGGTGCTTTTTTCCTGGTCTCCCATGGGTGCAGGGCCCAAGCACTTGGGCCATCCTCCACTGCACTCCCGGGCCACAGCAGAGGGCTGGCCTGGAAGAAGGGCAACCGGGACAGAATCCGGCGCTCCGACCGGGACTAGAACCCGGTGTGCCGGCGCCGCAAGGCGGAGGATTAGCCTGTTGAGCCACGGTGCCGGCCTAAAATAAATTATTATTAAGATTTTATTTATTTATATGAGAGGTAGAGTTACAGACAGAGAGAAGGAGTCAGAGAGAAAGGTCTTCCATCTGCTGGTTCACTCCCCAGATGGCCACAATATGAAGCCAGGAGCCAGGAGCTTCTTCTGGATCTCCCATGCAGGGGCAGTGGCCCAAGAACTTCATTCACAGAGAGCTGGATTGGAAGAGGGGCAGCCGGCACATGAGCCGGCACCCATATGGAATACCAGCACTGCAGGTGTGGCTTCGCCTACTGCACTACAGCACTGGCCCAACTAATTATTTTTAAAAGTTTTATGGCAGAGCTCTCTGCTGTGGCCCGGGAGTACAGTGGAGGATGGCCCCAGTTCTTGGGCCCTGCACCCGCATGGGAGACCAGGAGAAGCACCTGGCTCCTGGCTTCGGATCAGCGCAGTGCTTTGGCTGCGGCAGCCACTGGAGGGTGAACCAACGGCAAAGGAAGACATTTCTCTCTGTCTCTCTCTTTCTCTCACTGTCCACTCTGCCTGTCAAAAAAAAAAAAAAGTTTTATGGCAGAGGCTGGTGTTGTGGTATAGTGGGTTAGGCTGCCTGCAATGCTGGCATCCCATATGGGTCCCAGTTCATTTCTTGGCAGCTCCACATCCAATCTGGCTCCCTGCTAATGGCCTAGGAAAGCAGCAGAAGATGGCTTAAGTACTTGGGCCCTTGCACCCATGTGGGAGACCCAGGTGGAGTTCCAGGCTTCTGGCTTCAGCCTAGCTCAGCCTTGGCCATTGCACCCATTTGGAGAGTGAACCAGTAGATGGAAGATCTCTCGATCTCTCTCTCCTCTCTCTTCCCGTGTCTGTAACTGCCTTTCAAATAAATAAAATAAGTCTTTATTTTAAAAAAGGCTTATGACAAAATGGTAAATTTCACAATATATTATTTTATCAAAAATGAAAACAACATCTTCTGAGCTAAATAAAGGCTTTCACAGACATCTCGCTTGATGCTCTCCAGGGTCTAAATGGCTCCCTCTTTTACAGGTCATTCAGCTGAGATACGGGGTGATTAAGCGGCTTGCCAAAGGCTGGGAGAACAGTAGTGAAACCAAGCTGCTTTTAAACTCTGCTCAGCTTCCCTCCAAAGCGTGTCTTCCTTCCTGCTCCTCACAGCCCCGTGGCCCAGAGTCCACAGCCAGCCGCAGTGCTTACTTTGTCCTTTGGTTGATTTTTGTTGGTGTTTTCTACTGGGAGAGAGCAGCTCCCCTCACCTGAGAGATTCGTCAGAGAGCCCTCGCTGGGCTCCAGGCCCCCTTTCTGTAGAAGGAAATGGGGCAGAGTCATTATGAGCATGCGACAAGAGTGTGTGTACATTTCCTTGGGCCTGCCAGCTGGGGGCTGTTGTGTCACCCCTCTGAGCCTCAGATGCCTCTCTGCAAAGAGGAAATGCAAGTGACGGACAGGAGCACCAAAGAGCATGCACCTGTCGTCACCGCCGAGCACGGTGCTGGGCACGTAGTGGTTGGCAGGGCGGCGGTGGTTAGTTACAGGGCCCTTAACAGTGGCATTCCAGACCCTCAGGATCTCCAGGCGGGGCTGGGAGGCCAGTTTGTGCAGTACCCAGCTGATTCAGCTTGTCATTGGGATGATGGGAAGCACCATTGCCAATCCGATGAGAGACAAAGGTGACTGGACACAGAATGTGAGGGAACTCAGGGGAAGGTCATTGCTGTCCAGCCCTGGCTCTCAGCGTGTGGTCTTGAAGCAGGGCAGCATTGGCCGGGAACCTGAGAGGAGTGCAGGTTCTCAGACCTGATTCCGGACTTGCAGAAGGGAAACCCTGGGGGTGGATTCTGGCAATGTTGAGTTTGAACCAGCCCTTGTGAGTATTCTGGTACCTGCTGCTGTTTGTGGATGATGCCTAGATTTTTAAGAAGCCAATTCTTATTTCATTCAAATAAATTTAGATGGGGCCAGCACTGTGGCACAGTGAGCAAAAACCACAACCTACAGTGCTAACATCCCATATGAGCACCCATTCCAGTCCTGGCTGCTCCACTTCCAATTCAACTCCCTGCCTATGAAAGCAGGCAGTTATGTGCCTGGGAAAGCAACAGAAGATGGCCCAAATGCTTGGGCCCCTGCACCTGTGTGGAAGACCTGGAAGAAGCCAATGGCTCCTGGCTTTGGCCTGGCCCAGTCCCTTATATGGCAGCCATTTTGGGAATGAACCAGCAGATGGAAGCTTTCTCTCTGTCTCTCCTCTCTCTCTGTAACTCTGATTCTCAAACAAATAAATCTTCACTAAAAGGTTCACGTGTCTACAAAGCTATAGCAGGAGATATCTAAAGAGATGCACACCTGTACCAAGAGGAGAAAATAAAGAACTCCAGTGACATGGGGCACAATTACATTTCCTTTTTTTTTCTTTTTTAATAAACTGTTTAATTGTGTAAATGTTTTACTTTTAACATTTCTTTTTTTAAAGAAAAAGATTTGTTTATTTGAAAGGCAGAGTTACAGAGAGGCAGAGGCAGAGAGAAAGGTCTTCCTTCCGTTGGTTCATTCCCCAGCTGACTGCAGTGGCTGGAGTTGTGCAGACCTGAACCCAGAAGCCAGGAGCTTCTTCCAGGTCTACCATGTGGGTTCAGGGGCCCAAGGACCTGGGCCATCTTCTACTGCTTTCCCAGGCCGTAGCAGAGGTCTGGATCAGAAGTGCAGCAGCTAGGAGTCAAACTGGCGCCCATATGTGATGCTGGCTCTGCAGGTGGTGGCTTTACCCACTATGCCACAACGTCGGACCCACAGTTACATTTCTAATGAGGGTACTGAATCCACCCTGTTCCTTTGCTTGTCTTGTGGTGAGACAGTGGCCGGGGTGTGGACCCAAGAAGCTGTTGGCCAGGACAGTTGAAGGGATGGCTTTGGCATCTCCATCTCCTGTGTGCTAGACAGAGCCATGGTGAGAAGTTGAGAAGTTCTTTCTGCTTCGCAGGAGCCCCAGTGCTTCCTGCGCCATGGTGCTACATACTCACCCGCCTGCTGTAATTGTTTTTGTCAGTGCCGTGAGCAGCTGCTTGAATCCAAGCCCTCTGCCGTCCCTCCCTGTTTCCCCTGGGCAAGCCCAAACGGGGAGTGCAAACCATCCTGAAATAGAGCCCCATTTTTTGAGTGTCTCCCACTCAGTTTAGCAAAACATCTCCATCTAGTGGCCACTGCGTGCACCTGAGCCTGGCTGTTCCTGTTAAGGAATAGATCTCGTGATGCTACCCAAAGAAGGTGAAGCCCTCCTGCGTGTGATCAGCGGGAAAGGGGCAACAACAGCACAAGCTATTACAAGACTGTGTCTTGGTTTTGGTTCTCCCTGCTCTTCGACGCCATCCACATCACCTCTCTGAGCTTTCCTTGTACATCACGAATCTCTTAGGCTACCAGTTCCCATTTTATTCCTCTTTTCTCAACTTTCTTACCTCCCAGATCTCTGGGAGGAGGTTTTCTCTACTCAGATTTTCACTTCCACTTCTCAGGGCTGAATAGTTCTTTCTCCCTTTCTTTTGCACCTTCTCCCTCTGTCTCAGAAACCTGTCTCTTCTCCTCTCATGCCCTTGGACATATTCCCAGGCTCCTCTGGGGCCTGGAGCAGGTGGGGTGATGAACAGCCCGGACAGTTCTGTTTCGGCTGAGACTCAGGGAGGCATATCCCTGAGTCAAGTTGGGCAGTGGGGGCCGATCTCAGCCATCTATGGAATTGCAGTTGATCCCAAAAATTAAAGCCTTGAATATCCTTCAAATTCCAGCTCATCCCAGATGACGGTGGCAGCTGATGATGTGAGAAACTTTCTCTTTTCTAAAATTATTCCTTGAAACTGTAAAAATAACAGTAACAGCTGCTATTTCTCAAGGGCCCTTTATATTTTAGCTAGATCAGTGGTTCTCAGACTTCAGCGGCAGATTCCTTGGAGGGCTATTCAAATGCAGAGAGCTGGGGTTTGGGGTTTAGGCCTGCCTTTGAAGCTCCAGATTCAGGGACCACCCTCTGATGGCCACCTGTCCTAGGTCCTTAAGGGATTACATAACTTGATCCCTACAACAACCTTGGAAATTCGCAGTTATCCCATTTTACAGATGAGGAAACAATGACTGTGAGAGAGAACAGCTGGCTCCAGATCACAGATAGAGGCTGAGCTAGGATTTGAACCCACAGCCCTGTAGCCGCTGTCCGTCATCAAGCCACAATGTCTCCTGGACCCCACGGGGCTACATAGAGATTGCCGTTACAAGCTTGTCTAAGAGTGTGAGGCTCAGAGGAGTTCTTAGCCTGGTGTCATTATTTAGGGGCAGGACCCAGGGTCCCCTGGCTCATGGCTGGCTGAGATCTTGAACTCAAAGCCCATTGCTCCCTCCTCCATCTCACACAGCTTCATGCTGCATATTCCAAATGTTTGTTGAGATTCTCCCTTGAGAAGAGCTCATGTCCTCTCTGCTGTGATGGCCTTGGACCATTTTTCCTGGCAGAGCTAGAGTTGCAGGAAGAAAGCTCATTCTACTCTGAGGGTGAGGACAGGGCAGTGGGAATGTGAGAGAGAGATGTGCGGATGGTTTGGAATGATCTCTCCAAAGCGTGACTCATCCTCTGCGTCCATTGCCTAGCCTTTCTGGCCCACACCAGCCCTGTGGTAAAGCCCATGCCTGTTGTCCCCTTTTCTTTGCTCCCCCCCCCTGCTGTGCTGCACTCTCCAGGGACTGGGCCCTACAGGCTGCCTTCGCCAGGCTCCTGCTGGGTTTGACCAGTGCCAGGTACCAGCAGGGGATTGGAGGGAGAGGAAGAAGATGCCAGGGTCTTTCTGTCCCTGTCCATCACTGTCGCGGGGTCTCTGGCAGTGGCTGAGCATCTGCCAGGACTCTGCTCTCATTCCTGTCCCTACTATTTTTGTGTTTGCCTTCTCGCCTGTGTGACAGATTTCTTGGATTGAATTCCCTTTGTTCTAAGGACATTTGGAGTGATTTCTCTTTTCTTGACTGGGTGGGGACTAACATAGCTCCTTGCCCTTCTTCCTCAGGGGGGTAGTCACTTCTGTTTGAATCTAACACTCACTACTTTATTGTTAGGATGCACTTGCACACGTGTCTTTTCCAATAGCCATGACCTTCTCAAGGGTAGGCATCCTATTTAATTCAGTGTGAAGTACTTAGCACCTATTCCAGTAGCTGTTACTTTCAACAGGCTTAGGTAGTGTTTGATGAATGAATGAATGATAGGTAACATGTGGCGGGGTAAAAATACATGGGAAAATCAGAGTATGCAGCATTCAGAATTTGTGTAACAGTAGAATTGCCGTGTGGAGCTGCCAGTGCGTGCTCTGCACTGCACCCTCTCCCAGTCTAAAGTAGTAATACTGACAATAACAGTCTTTTTAAAAAATATTTATTTATTTTACTTAAAAGAGTTACACAGAGGGAGAAGGAGAGGGAGAGGGAGAGGGAGAGGGAGAGGGAGAGAGAGAGAGAGAGAGAGAGAGAGTCTTCCTTCTGCTGGTTTCACTCCCCAGATGATGGCCATAATGGCCAGAGCTGTACTGATCTGAAGCCAGGAGCCAGGAGCTTCTTCTGGGCCTCCCACATGGTTGCAGGGGCCCAAGGACTGGGGCCATCTTCTATTGCTTTCCCAGGCCACAGCAGAGAGCTGGATTGGAAGTGGAGCAGCCGGGTCTCAAACCGGTGCCCATATGGGATGTCAGCACTGTAGGAGGAGGCTTTACCCACTATGTCACAGCACTGGCTCCTGATAATAACACTTTTTTCCCCCTGGGCTTTAGATGCTGCATTTCTTTAGCAGACACCTGACAATAACAGTCTTTAAAAAAATGTTTATTGGGGTCAGCGCTGTGGTATACTAGGTTAAGCTTTCACCAGTAGCACCAGCATCCCTATGGGTACCAGTTTGAGTCCTAACTGCTCCACTTCCAATCCAGCTCTCTGCTAATGGCCTGCGAAAGCAGCGGAGGATGGCCCAAGTGCTAGGGCCCCTGCACCCATATGGGAGATCTGGAAGAAGCTCCTGGCTCCTGGCTTCAGATTGGTTCAACTCTGGCCATTGCAGCCACTTGGGGAGTGAACCAGCTGATGGAAGACCTTTCTTTCTGTCTTGACACCTCTCTCTCTCTCTCTCTCTCTCTCTCTCTCTCTCTCTCTCTCTCTTTCTCTTGCCTTTCAAATAAATAAAAATCTTTTAAAAATATAGGCAGAGTCAGAGACTGTAAGGAGCACATATGGGATGCTGGTGTTGCAGCTGGTGACTTTACCAGGTATGCCATAGCCAGGGCATCATATTGAGAGTCTTAAAGTTGCATTCCAGGGTATAGACTTCTTAAATATGACTTTGAGAGTGTGTATCAGTTATTTACTGCTACATTCCATGCCACCTGGGAACTTGGTGGCTTCAAACAGTTTGCTATTTCTCTTGATTTCTGTGGGTTAAGACTTGATCTGCCTTCAGCAGGTGCTGCCTGGACTCACTCACTGCTGCATTGAGTGGCAGTTCAGTGGGACCCGCTGGCCCCATTCACGTGTCTGGGGCCCCTGAAGAAATGGCTGAGACAGCTGGGCCTCTCCTCCTCTTGTTCCTTGCGCAGTGTCACCCTGTAGGAGGCAGCCTGGGCTTGTTGACAAGGGACAGAGGCAGAGCTCTGAGGCCTCCTGAGACAAGGCTTGGGATTCGCACAGCACCCCTTGCTGCCTGGGCATTCTGTTCAAAGCAAGTCCAGAGGCCAGCCTGGATCACAGCGTGGGAAAGTAGACTCATCTCTCAACAGGAGGGGCTTCAAAGAATTTTCAGCTGTATTTAATCTCCCGTGGAGGGGCTGTTCTCTTTTCAAAGCAGTCTTTATTGCAAAGTGTAGCGCCGGGTGCACCTTAAGCAGAGCCTGCTGGAGTGGGTGTAAAAGGTGACTCAGGGCCGCAAAGGCAGAGCTGCTTAGTTCATGTCTTAGTTCACGGTCTGACCAGCAGATGGTGGCATTGCTCAGTGGAGCTGGCGCATTTCAAGGCTAAGCACCAAGTTCCACTTGGAGAGGCCCGTGAAGACGTGGGAATCCTGTGGCTCTGGGTGTGGGCCTGGAATAAGGACTGCCATGTGCTCCGACTGCTCCCCCAGAAAAGGAAACGCCAACCCTTTCTCCCTCGTTCTTGTAGAACTCTTGAGACCTCGTTACCTGTGGGATGGGAGACTGGATGGAGCAGGGTGCTGCAAGTGTCCCCTCGCCGTGGGCAGAGGACTGTTTGGAATGCAGCAGTGTAGGCATGTTCTGAACTGCCTGTCAAAGTGGCATCGTGCTGATTTTATTGCAGCAGTGGTACTATTTCTACACATGCTGGCTTGACTTCGACATCTGCAGTCTGTACACTTAAAAACAATGGAGCATGTGAAACCCAGTCGTTTGACAAAGTCCTTAGCCTGGTGCATTGCTTTGTGCCATTTTGATAATGGAGTGACAGTAGACCCCCTTTATCCATGGAGGACATGTTCCAAGACCCCCAGTGGGAGCCTGACCATGCATAGTGCTGAACCCTGTGTACACGATGTTTTTTCCTGTATATTCGTATCTATGGATAAAGCTTAATTTATAAATTAGGCACCGTAAGAGATTAATAATGATAACCGATAATAAAATAGAACAAGTATAATGCTCTATAAAATTATATAAAATTTATGGATTGTTGACTTTTGGAACTTTCCATTTAATATTTTGAGACTGTGGTTGACCACAGTAACTGAAACCATGGAAAGCAAAACCACGGAAGGGGGGTGTGTAAGATGCTACCAGGGGGGGAAACTGGGTGACAAGGACATGAGCCTCTCTCTACTATCTTTGTGACTTCTCATGAGTCTAATTATTTCAGGATAGAAAGTTTAAGAAAATCCTATCTGAAAATAATCTCCACCTGGTTGCATGTTGCTGGTACTGACATTATCATCTGAAAGAGGAGAGTTGAGTGCCAATTTTGAAAACCCTTGTTTGAGTTGTTCTGGCAGAAAAAGGGCACTTCCATGGGGCCATCCACCTGCAGGGTCTGCTGACCAGCTGCGCAAGGGCCTGGAGCCCAGGCCCAGGGGTGCATTCCTGCTCCC
Source organism: Sylvilagus floridanus (assembly GCA_949820135.1). Taxonomy (NCBI): domain Eukaryota; kingdom Metazoa; phylum Chordata; class Mammalia; order Lagomorpha; family Leporidae; genus Sylvilagus; species Sylvilagus floridanus. Next base: position 62,170,085 of record OX463235.1, read on the forward strand.
GCTTCCTGCCCTCCTGGACTCGAAGACTGACTGTGCCTCCTGCATGTCCAGAGCCAGTCACTGCTCCTCGAAGGCAATTTTATTCCCATTTTGTGCATAGGAAACTCACTTAGGCAGGGCTGGCGAAGGCCACGGCTAAGGACTAGATCCCAGGCGCTGGACTTGGTTTGTATCTAGATTTCCCTTGCTAATTCCTAAGTAGACAAAAATGGGTGAGAAAAAGAATACTCTTTTTAAGTTTTAAAGTAAAAATTCATTTTAAACCTTAGATGCATCCAGTCTTAAGCTCTAGCCTCACCTGCTTTTATTTACTGGCTTGATCTAGTAAAATGCAACCTGCAGCCTCTTTTGATGTCCACACAGTGTGTGTTGAGGTAGAGGAGAGAAACTTTCTCTAAGTGGAGAGAGTGGAGGTAAACTTTGTTTTCCTCTGTGCGAGAACAATGGGCAGCAATGGCTCGGTCATTCTGTGGCAAAAAGGCATTTCCTGAGATTGAATCATGGCAGAAGGGGACTGACTGTTATGTTTTGCTGGCCAGAAGAACATGAGAACGTTTCAGCTAAAATGCAAGTGAACACTGGGAAAAACACAGAAGCAGTTCTGTTTCCACTGTGAGGTCAGGTGCGTGAACCCTGAGGGAAGGTTCCAGGCAGGCCCTGCCCTTAAAGAGTGAGTGGAGCCCTGGACTGTGGCCAGCGTTACCAGAACTGGAAGACAGAGGGAGGGAGCAGAGTTACATTTGTTAAAATGCACTGCAAGGTTGCCGTGGGCAAGCCAGACAGGTGGGTGCTGACCACTGCTGTCACACAGGTTCTAATCTGGGGTGTGCATCGCTGGGGCAGGTTGCCGCTGGCCAGGGGCTTTTGCATCATGAGGGACTTCCTTACTGTGTTTTTGTTGTTTGTTTTTTATACCAGGAGCTTCCTTGTTGTCAGGGGCTCAGGTGACTGCCATGAAGAGCTCACCAGGTACTGAGCTGTGAAGCTAACCTCGACACCTGCACGGCAGCTAGAAAAGGATTCAGGGTGATATCAGCCGGATTATTAATAATTTTTAATATTGGGGGCTGGTGCTGTGGCACAGCTGGTTAAAGCCCAGGCCTGAAGCGCCAGCATCCCATATGGGCACCAGTTCTAGTCCTGGCTGCTCCTCTTCCAGTCCAGCTCTCTGCTATGGCCTGGGATAGCAGCAGAGGATGGCCCAAGTTCTTGGGCCCCTGCACCCGCATGGGAGACCCGGAAGAAACTCTTGGCTTCTGGCTTTGGATCAGTGCAGCTCCGGCCGTTGCAGCCATCTGGGAAGTGAACCAGTGGATGGAAGACCTCTCTCCTTGTCTCTACTTCTTGCTGTAACTCTCTTTCAAATACAATAAATCTTTAAAAAATAATTTTTAATATTAATAATCTTATGGGTCTATACCAAGCAGAGAGCAGGCCAGGAGCGACATGGAGCAAGCATTTGGTTGAGCAGCCACAGGTAGTGTAGTGGGGGCAGCAAAGCAGAGGCAGAGAGCAGACCATGAGCCTCATGGAGGAAGCATGTAGGCAGGAAAGCAGAGAGCCAGCTGCCGGAAGGCCACTTCGGGGGCAGCAAGGGCAGGGCCTACAGTGCTCCAGGCCTTTATTTATTCCCAAAGGGGGCGTGGTTATGTAGTTTGACTGGCAGGTGGGCGTTCTGGTGGGGTCAGGTAGGAGCGTGAGATCACACTGGGGACGTGGTCTTCCAGCTCACCAATCTAATTGATTTTATCCTATCTGCCTGCCTACATCAAGGGCAGCCATGCTTTCATGCTGGGGTGTGTTATGTGGGTGTTTCTGGAAACGAGAGCTACTGAGGCTGGGGTCCCTGAGAGGAGGTGGCAAGGGAACGTGGGGGACTTGGCAGGATGTGCAGATGCAGGAGCAGGAGTCGTCTGTTGACTCTTGAAATTACAGAGAAAAATTGGGCTCTGAAAAGTACACACTTCCTAGCTCTGCATCCCTATCTTTTCAGCCTTAGTGGGGTGTGTGTGTGTGTGTGTGTGTGTGTGTGTGTGTAGTAAAACACACATAAAATAAAGTTCACTGTTTTAAGCATCCCACCGTCATCACATTCATAATGTTGTGCTGCCGTCACCACTGTCTGGTTCTAGAACCTTTTCACCTGTGCCGAGGAGAGCCTGTACCTTTCACTGGTGATGGTGACTCCCTCCTTTCTCAGCCCTGTAACCTGCAGCCTGCTCTGTCTCTGCCCCTGCCTCTTTAAGAGATCATAGAAACGGAATCACACAGCAGCTGGCCTTGGTGTCTAGCAGCTCCGTTATGCACCATGTTCTCAGGTTGATCTGTGCTGTTCAGCACCCCGGGTTCTAGTCCCAGTCAGGGCGCCAGATTCTGTCCCAGTTGCTCCTCTTCGAGGCCAGCTCTCTGCTGTGGCCTGGGAGGGCAGTGGAGGATGGCCCAAGTACTTGGGCCATGCACCCCATGTGAGACCAGGAGGAAGCACCTGGCTACTGGCTTCGGATCAGCGTGGTGCACTGACTGTAGTGGGCATTTGAGGGGTGAACCAGCAGAAGGAAGACCTTTCTCTCTGTCTCTCTCTCTCTCCCTGTCTAACTCTGCCTGTCAAAAAAAAAAAAAAAAATCTGGCAAGCCACTTGAGATGCCTGCATCTCATATCAGCGTGCCTGGGATCAAGTCCTGCCTCTGCTTCCAATCCAGCTTCCTGTTAATGCACCTGTGAGGCAGCAGATGATGGCCCAAATATTTGGATCCCTGTCACTCATTCCTGGCTTTGGCCTGGCCCAGCCCTGACTGTTGTAGGTGTTTGGAGAGTGATCCAGCAGATGGAAAATCTCTCTCTTTCTTTCTCTGTGCCTTTCAAGTAAATAAATAAACTTAAAAATCTGACCAAATGTTGCGTCAGCATCTACAACATTTACTCGAGCTAGAGAAACAGGAAATGTCAATAAAATAAATAAACTCTGCAGTAGTGGCATTTAAACATCTGTAAGCAATCAGTAAATATTTATTTTATACCTGCTGTGTGAAAAAGCACTGTGCCATAGTGGATAGGAAGTTGCATGTGACTCAGGTCTTGCTCTGAAGGAACCAAATAGCTGGGAAGATGTAATCTGAAAATGTAAAAAAGACCCATGACCAATGTCATGCTCACTGGGAAATCTTAGAAGCATTCTTATTAGCATCAGAAAAAAACATAAGGATAGTAGATATCACCTCTACTAGTCAGCGTTGTGCTGGAAGACTCAGCCAGTGCTACAAGACAAGAAAAATAAATGGAATGGTAGGATGGCAGAGAGTTTTTACAGGGCCAGCACTGTGGAGTAGTAGGCTAAGCCTTTGCCTCCGGCACCGTCATCCCATATGTGCGCCAGTTCAAGTCCTGGCTGCTCCTCTTCTGGTCTGGCTCTCTGCGTATGGCCTGGGAGAGCAGTGGAAGGTTGCCCAGGTGCTTGGGCCCTGCATCCACATGGGAGACCTGGGAGAAGCTCCTGGCTCCTGGTTTTAGATCAGCTCAACTCCAGCCATTGTGGCCATTTGGGGAATGAGCCAGTGGATGGAAGACCTTTCTCTCTGTCTCTCCCTCCATCTGTCTGTAACTCTGCCTCTCAGATAAATAAAATCTTTTTTTAAAGTTCTTATTACATGAAGGCAATGTGGTTGTGTAGCCTCAAAATCTAAAAAACCTCAAACATTACTTGTAACAAAAGAGGCAAGTGGGGAGCAGGGAAACAGACCTAAGAGAAAGTGTGCACTGGAGTCGGCGCCGTGGCTCACTTGGTTAATCCTCCGCCTGCGGTGCCGGCATCCCATATGGGCACTGGGTTCTAGTCCCGGTTGCTCCTCTTCCAGTCCAGCTCTCTGCTGTGGCCCGGGAGGGCAGTAGAGGATGGCCCAAGTGCTTGGGCCCCTGCACCCGCATGGGAGTCCAGGAAGAAGCACCTGGCTCCTGGCTTTGGATCGGCGCAGCACCGGCTGTGGTGGCCATTTGAGGGGTGAACCAGCGGAAGGAAGACCTTTCTCTCTGTCTGTCTCTCTCACTGTCTATAACTCTGTCAAATAATAATAATTAAAAAAATTTTTAAAAAGTGTGCACTGGGCGTGGAGTGGCTGCACGTTGCAAGTCAGTGGGGAAGGCTGAGCTCTGCAGACTCTCTGTGAGATAAGTGGCTTTCTAGAGACAACTCTTAACTTGATCTCAGAGCATACACAGAGGTAAACCTGGACTAAGCCAAAATGTTGGTTGATTCTGGATGGTGGAAACATGAGAGCTTGTTATATTTAAACATGTTTCTGTGTTCAAAACATTTTTAAGAGTGCACCAAGCAACCACTAACCTCAGTGTGCAATGTGGGAGTTACAGGGGAGATTGTCAGCTCTCAAAGACTGAATCTTGTCCTAGCAGAGCCGTGAGCAAGCTGTGTTTGTGCATGTGTGTGCACACGTGTGTGCGTGTGTATATGTGAGTGTGCACGTGTGTGTTTGTGTGTGTGTGTGTGTGTGTGTGTGAAGACCTTCCTCTCAGGGGCTTCTCACTCTGCAAGCAGAGGGTGGGACTGATGGTGTGCTAAGTCCTCCTCCCTTGCCAGCTCTGTCGTGTTCTCTCCAGTCTCCAGAGGAGCAGAGAAGGAAGAACGTATGGGGAGCACACTTGCACAAGAGAGCAGTGATCATCACTGCAGTCCATTCTACTCGCTGGCTCTCTTCATTTCTAGGCTCTGCCTAATTTCTTTCGAGCCCTAGACCTTGCTGTTGTCCTTGGCAGGGTGGATCTGGGTGCCTCAGGGTGAACACTGTGCTCATGACTTGGTGGCAGAGTTCTTAATTAGCTGGGACTGAGTAGGAGCCACATGCTGCTGACACTGACGTACCAGCTTAATTGGTCTCCGTGATTGCCCTGGCATCATGAGACCTGACAGAGAGCCAGGACACACACGTGGGTAAATGGGATGAGTGGGGGAAGGGCCTGGTGGGTCTGTGGCTTGGGGAGTTCGGGGATACCAGTGTTTTGATCAGGGTGAGGGCTGGTGCTTTGACAGCTGGAGTCTTGGAGCCCTGCTGCACCTGCTGACTTGTCCTGCCTGAGTTTTTTCATCTGTGAAATGGGCTGATAGGATGAGCCCAGAGTAATGAAGGGGCTCATTTCCTTTTTGACTGCAGTGAGAGAGCTCTGAAGACAAAGAGAGGGAGAGGCAGCATAGTTTTCCACTGGGGCTGGGTATTTATAATTAGAATTATCACTGCTGTCAATCCAGGGGCGTTGTAACCAAGAGCTCAGTCATCTTAAGTAATTTATGTGTGGACAGATTCTTCGAACTTTCTCTGCAAAGCCGGTCTGAGGGCTAGATAACAAGTTCAGGGTTAAAAGGCAGGACATTCTCTATAGGCCTGTCTTTGCTGTAGGAATGAATTTTAAGAGGCAACTTGGAGACTAACTTGAGAGGTAGTTGTAGAAGCAGCAGATTAGGGTGTAGACAAAGATACTACCTCCATTCAGCACACTATTCCATTAAATGTGCTGAAGAATTGTGTTTTTCCATTGTGGCCTTAATCTAATCATTTCCTTTCTTGTCTCCATTTCTTGGAGAACAGACATTTCTTCACTTTGTTTAGCCTTCTTCTCCTTGTGTCTTCTGCGTTCTCTCCTTGCCAAGTGATTTGAGGAAGAAGGGGTCTGCAAGAACTGCATGCTGTTGCCACAATATCATGTGATAGGGAACACTCAAGGGATGCCCTAAAAATGAACACACTCTGACTCTCTGTGACTCGGACGATCGTAGTGAAGATGGCCTTGCTTTTTAAAAACTGTGGTTCTCAAAGTGCACTCTGTGATTTTGGCTCTGCAACTTTTAAACTTTCTTCCCAGCTTGTTGACATACGTGAACAGAGTGTCCTTGCTTAAGAGGGTCCAGTGGAGTGTTGGAGTTTGCACAGAGGCTGAGAATAAGAGGGACTTGGGAGAAGTGCATAGGAGCCAGAAACAGATATAATGTTCTTATGTTTTCAGGGATCCACGCTGGAAATCTTGTGCTTTACAGCAGGTGTTTCATTTTGCTAGGAAATTATATAGAGTTAGAAATAAATGAAGGTGCTCTTTAATATTTATTTGTATTAACACAAAAATTTTTAAAAGATTTATTTATTTATTTATTTGACAGGCAGAGTTACGGACAGTGAGAAAGACAGAGAGAAAGGTCTTCCTTCTGCTGGTTCACCCCTCAAATGGCCACTATGACCAGCACTGCACCGATCCGAAGCCAGGAGCCAGGTGCTTCCTCCTGGTCTCCCATGCGGGTGCAGGGACCCAAGCACTTGGGCCATCCTCCACTGCCCTCCCGTGCCACAGCAGAGAGCTGGACTGGAAGAGGAGCAACTGGGACTAGAACCCAGCGCCCGTGTGGCAGAGGATTAACCAAGTGAGCCACAGCGCTGGGCCCTACACAAAAATTTTTAAAAGATATATTTATTTATTTGAAAGTCAGAGTTACAGAGAGGAGAGACAGAGAAATCTTCCATCTGTTGGTTTACTCCCCAAATGTCTTCAATAACGGGAGCTGAGCCAGACCAAAACCAGGAGCCTGGAACTCCATGTAGGTCTCCTATGTAGATGGCAAGGCCTCAACCACTTGGGCCATCTTCTGCTGCTTTTCCAGGCACATTAGCCATGAGCTGGATTGGAAGCAGAGCAGCTGAGATTCAAACTGGGACTTGTATGAGTTGCCAATGTTGCGGGCAGCCACTTAACCTGCTGCAACACAAAGCTAGTCCCAAGGCAAAATTTTTTTTAAACTCTGAAGAGGTGAGTGTTCGTTCTAGCAATGAAGCCACCAGTTGAGATGCCCACAGTGCACATCAGAGTGCCTAGGTTCAAGTCCTGGCTCTGCTCCCAGTGCTAGCTTACTGCCATTGTGCAGCCCAGGAGCAGCAGCTGGTGGCTCAAGTGGCTGGGTTCCTGCCAACCAAGTGGGAAACTTGTGTTGGGTTCCCAGATCCTGGCTTCAGTCAGGGCTTGTTTCAGGCATTTGAGAAGCAAACCAGTGGGTGGGGGAGCTCTCCTTCTCCCTAACCCTCCTTCCTCCATCTCTGTAAAAAAAAAATCTGTGCAGATTTATTTCTTAGTTCCCTCATTTGTGCTCTTGCTCCTCCCCGCCCACTCTGAGCGAGCTGTGTCAAGCTCCTTCCCTGACCCTGGTTTTCGTTCTGGGGTGATGTCTGCTCTTCTCTGGTATGGTGCTGCCCCCTTTGGGGTGATGCTTTTTTTTTTGTGGGGTAGCAGCATTGTTTTTGGTGAGCATCTCATTGGGGAGCCACACGCAAGTCCGGGCTTGAGGATGTGTTCTGTTTTTAAAATCTCTGCTGTTGCACCATTTGAAATGTGTGGTTGCATCAATGTTAAGGGCGAGTCTTACAAAAGCACAGCTAATTACAGGCACTCAACTCACATTTGTGGCCACTGGTCTTTCTTAAGTAGGCAAGGGGCAGGGGGGTCGCCGTGCAACAGGTACAACCCTGAGAAACCCTCAGGTGTTTGCCACATGTGGAGCAGCAAGACAGGAGAGTAAAAACTAGAATTTCAATTTTTTTGAAAAATGGAAAAAGAAGTTATTTTTAATTAACTGTCTTTTTGAAGTCAATATGAGCTTGGATAAATCCTTTAACTTCATTAGACTTAAGATGTATCACCCATAGAGTGGGTATAATAATTTACGTGTGTGTTGATGGAAGCTGGATGAGGTAGTGTGTGGAGAAAGCATCTATGGATTTTTAGTTTAAATAGAAAAAGCATTTGCTGGGTGAAAGCATTGGCATTGCAATGTGCCAATAAATAACTGCTGATGCTGGATTTTGGAAAGGAAATTGGGGGAGAGAGGACGTTTCTCTGAGGCAAACTTTTTTTTTAATTTATTTTATTTATTTGAAAGGCAGAGTTGGGGGGGGCGGAGAGAGTGAGAGAGAGAGAGATCTACTATCTGCTGGTTCACTCTCCAGATGGCTACAACAACTGGGGCAGGGCCAGGCTGAACCCGGGAGTCAAGAGCTTCCTCCACGTGGGTGCAGGGACTCAAAGACTTGGACAAGCCTCTGCTGCTTTCCCAGGTGCATTAACAGGGAGCTGGATGGGAAGTGCAGCAGCCAGGACTCCAACTGGAACCCATACAGGATGCTGGCATCAAAGATGGCAACTTAACCCAGTACACCACAACACTAGCCCCCGCAAACTTGTTTTTTCTTAGGGTCACAGCAAAACTGAGACAAAGGTTCAGAGAGTTCCCACGTGCTCTCTGCCCCAACACATGCAGTTCCCCTATGAGCAGTATCTCCCACCAGAGTGCAACATTTATTACAGTTGAGGAACCCGCCTTGGCTCATCCTCATCTCCCGAAGTCCATAGTTCACACTGAGCTACACTCCTGGTGTTGTGTAGCCCATGTGTTTGGACAAAAGCACAGTTTCCGAGAGCCATCATTATAGTATCACACAGAGAACTTTCACTCTCTAAAAGTTTTCTGTGCTCTTTCTGTTCCTTCCTCCTTCCCCAGCCCCTGGCAACCACTTACCTCTTTGCTGTCTCCATAGTTTTGCCTTTTCTAACTGCCACATAGTTGGAATCACGCAACAAGTGGCTTTTCCCGACTGGCTTCTTTCACTTAAGTGATATTCAGTGAAGGTTCTTCCATGTATTTTTGTGGCTCGGTAGCTTGTTTGTTTTTAGTGCTGAATACTATTCCACTGTCTCGATAAGTTATCCATTCTCCTACTGAAGGCCGTCTGAATGGCTTCCAGGTTTTGGAAGTTCTGAATAAAGCTGCCATGAACACCCAGGTGTTATGTGGACGTGTCTATGACTTTTTGATCTTTTTTTTAAAGAGTAACCTAGTCTGCTTTTCTTTCTTTTTAAAGATTTATTTATTTATTTGAAAGGCAGAGGGAGAGGGAGAGGGATAAAGTAGTCTTCCATCCTCTGGTTTACTCTCCACGAGGCTGCAATGGCTGGAGCTGCGTCAAGCCAAAGCCAGGTGCTTCCTCTAGGTCTCTCATGTGGTTCAGGGGCCCAAGGACTTGGGCCATCTTCCATTGCTTTCCCAGGCACATTAGCAGGGAACTGAATGGGAAGTAGAGCAACCAGTACTCAAACCAGTGCCCATATGGGATGCTGGCACTGCAGGTGGTGGCCCTACCCACTACACCACAGCGCCTGTTCCAACTTTTTGATCTTATAAACATTAGCCTGTTGTTGAAGAGGCTGCACATAGAGTGTGGTTGAAAGGGACAAATATATATTTTTAAAAATAATTTTCCGGCCGGCGCCGTGGCTCAACAGGCTAATCCTCCGCCTTGCGGCGCCGGCACACCGGGTTCTAGTCCCGGTCGGGGCACCGATTCTGTCCCGGTTGCCCCTCTTCCAGGCCAGCCCTCTGCTGTGGCCCGGGAGTGCAGTGGAGGATGGCCCAGGTGCTTGGGCTCTGCACCCCATGGGGAGACCAGGAAAAGCACCTGGCTCCTGGCTCCTGGCTCCTGCCATCGGACGAACGCGGTGCGCCGGCCGCAGCGCACCATCAGTGGCGGCCATTGGAGGGTGAACCAACGGCAACGGAAGACCTTTCTCTCTGTATCTCTCTCTCTCACTGTCCACTCTGCCTGTCACCAAAAAAAAAAAAAAAAAAAAAAAAAAATTTTCCATTGCAAAATATTTATAGCAAAAGAAATGAATGCAGAGTTTAACAAATGAACCAACATCAGTGTAACTATTCCAGGTCAGTAAATATGAGAAGCCTCTGGCACACACAAGCCCCTGCGTGTCCCTGTCCCATCTCACCTCCCCTTCCGCACGTAGGCTGTGTTAACTTTGCTTTCTCTGTAGTTTCACCTCCTGTGTTTCTCTCCACTAGGTTGAAAGTTCTGTCCTGCTTCTACTGTGGAGATTATAATGTTTATACTTAGCCGAATCTAACACTTATCACAATTTCCTATTTCAAGGTTCTTAGAATACTCTAAAAACATTTCACTTTTCCTAACATCTTTTTTCTCATTGTTGGGTGTTTAATTCTGTATTTTTGAAAGAAAGCAACAAAGCACTGTGGGCCTTCATTTCAGTTCACTCACGCATTTGCTGCTTTCTTTGCTGTTCATCCCTCTGTGCATTTTCAGTCTTTGCCCAGCGTCACTTTCTTTCTGCTGGAAACACAGCCTTCAGACCTCCTTTGCTGGTGTTTAACTCTTCCAGGTTTTATATTCCTGACAACTCCTGGATTTCACCTCCATGGTGGAAGAATATTTTTGACTGTTGTCTTTGTTGTCTAAGGTTGCTGTAACAAATTACCAGGAACAAATTTATTCTTAAATAAAGAATATTGTTGTGGAGGACAGAAGCCCCAGCTCAGTTTACCGGGGCCAAAGTCAGGGTATCACTAGAGCTGAACCCATTCTGCAGGTGTGAGCCAGGGATCATGGCCTCTTCCAGTGTTCTCTGCATTCCTTGGTTCCTGGCTCCCTCCTCCATCCTCAAAGACAGCAGCCAGAGTCACTGGCATCTTCAGGTCTCTCTTCTTGGTGAGAAGTCTCCCCCTGCCTCTCTCTTAGAATTACACTTCTTGTTACATTTTGGGCCCACCCAGATAACCTAGGGTGACCAACCCCTCTCAGGATTCTTAACTATCACATTTGGACTGTCTTTTTTTTTTTTTTTTTTTAACTTTATCAGGTAGTAGTCACAGTTTCCAGGGAGTATTCCCTGTGTGTCCATGGGCGCCATTATTCCTCTTTCCATATTAGTGTGTAGAATTACAGGTCGATGGTATGCTCTCTCAGCATATGAAAGGCACTATTCAGTTTATCTGGCATCCACTTTTGGTGTTGAGACATCATTTTTCCTTCTAGCTTCGTTCATTTTAAGGCAGTCTATATTTTCCCTTTAGGCTTTTTGTTTGGTTTTGATTACGGCTAACTATGATGTATCTAGGTGTACATCCCTTTGTATTTATTCTGCTGGAGATTCTCTGGACCTTTGACTCCATAGATGTCTTTCAGTTGTTCTGGAAAATCTCTGCTTTGAGTTCTTCATGTTACCTCATCCTGATCCCTATGGTTGCCTTCTAGGACCCTGCCAAGTGTATGGCACATCTCATTGTGTCCTCAGAGTAGTAAATCCATTCTTTTGTGTTTTCCATGTTTTTGCTTTTTGATGCTGTTTTCTAGGCCATTTCCTGTGATCTAAGCTCTGGTTCCTTCTCATCTCTTCTGTTGTTTCTGATCTTTTGCCAAATACTTCTATTAAGATTTTTATTTGCCTCTAAATTTTGCCTTTCTAAAAGTTCTGTTTGATTCTTTTCCGGATCTACTAAGTCAGTTTTTATAGTTTTGGGTTCTCTGCAGATGTTTGCAAGCTTGGTGCTTCCTTTTTCATGTGGTCAGCACATAGAAACTGAACTCATTTGTATCTGGGGCCTGTCCAGGCGGGTTTCTGCTCTCTGCTCTTTTATACATTTGCACTCATGTGGCCTTATTTCCTCATGTGCGTGATTATCTATTTCCGTCTATGCCTATTTTGTTAATTATTATCCTGAAGAAATTATCTGTGCAGATTCCCTGAGACTTAGAGCTATTGTACTGCTGTTGCATTGTAGAGTGGCTACAAATCAAATTCATTGCCGACCTGTGTCTATGTTGCTGCAGGTACGAATCTGTCTGAGGGCAGGACTCTGGTCACATCCCAGTGAACTTTTGCTCTTTCCTTTTTCTTCTGCTCTGCTCAGGTTTCTCTCTGGGCCCATGCTGTTGGGGGAGGGAGAAGACAGACTGGCTCTGGTTCAACCTGCTCCTGCGAGTATGGCCCTTTGGGTACCAGCTCAATGCCAGGAAAAGTGTCCTGTGAGAGTTTTTATGTCAAGCATGCCCTGGGCCTTGTCCTCTGTCATCCTTACCTTCCAGTGTCTACAAGGTGAAAACAGCCCTGGCACTCAGATAATCCTTGAACTGTTTGGTTGGGTTCAGGCTTCTTCTCACATTGGCCTGGCGAGGCTGTTCTATCTTTTCAACTCTTCAGCGTGTTTATGTGATTTATCCATAGTTGCTGTGGCCAGAGGGTTCATCCAAGTAACTGAACTCACCTAACCTCCCCTTCTGGGAAATAGCTGTTATATTTTATTGTATAAAATTATGTATTTGTGTTCAACAACCATGTCATTTGTCTTGGGAAATTTAACATTTACAGTGCAGAACAATTAAGGGAATGTTTTTGTTTGTTTTAAGAGATTAGTGGCCATATGGGAGGCTGATCCAGTGTAGAATTTTGGGGAGAAATGTATGAGACTTTTGCTGGCTGCTGGTTCATGTTGTGAAACTGGAAAGCCCATCTTGCCTGATGCCACTTGTCCTTGCCTCAAGGGGTAGCCTTAATTAGTTGGCCAATAAGCACCGTCTTTGCCTTGAAAATATAACCATCAAAGGAAAACTACTCCTATATCCTTTCCCAACCTCCTTGGCCTGGTCCTGAGCTGCCCTGAGCCGCCAGGGTCCAGCCTGTTCAAGTCTGAGGCAGCTGTGAGGGCAGCTGGCTTCAGTTCAGGCTGTAGAGACGGCATTAGTCAGCAGCCACTTCTCTGCCCTGATCCTTAATGCTCTAACGTGTGTCTGTGACAATGAAGGCAGATCCCTGACTCTGCTGGTGGCTTAGGATACGCAAATGGATAAGTTCGGGCCACTCACAGGTTTGTGAGTCCAATCTTTGGTTTGCCCTGAACATCACGTTTTGACCAGTTGTGTTAGATCAAGATGCTAAACCTTTAAATCCCAATGTCAAGAGCAAATTTTTGACTGGTTAGTCCTCATGTTCCGAATGTGGATAGAAGTCTGAAATGCATCAATGTGAGACAAAGCCTTTAAGTCATTTATTGATTCAGAATGCGCTGAATGGATTTTTACTATGTGGAGAGAACCCTGCTGGTTATTATGAAGTCCTTGCCCACTCAGTGTCTACAGTCTTGCCGTATGCAGAGGACTCAATTATGGTCACCTAGGAGAGAAACTGAGTCAGAGGAGCCGCGGAGGTGAGAGCGACCTGGCTGGGATATGCGTCATCCCGTTGCTCATGAGGTTGATCTGCTGGTTGTTGTGTTCCCCTTCCTCACACCATGACGTGCGCCCTCCCTATCTGGGCTCATCGTCACGGGTGTAACCTTTGCTTCCTCACACCATGACGTGCGCCCTCCCTATCTGGGCTCATCGTCACGGGTGTAACCTTTGCTTCCTCACACCATGACGTGCGCCCTCCCTATCTGGGCTCATCGTCATGGGTGTAACCTTTGCCCCAGTTTGGCAGGTGTGCAAGTGCCCACGAAAAGGACAATAGAGAGGACGCTCAGTGGTGGAACTAGTCTGATGATTAACTCATTTACCCATCAGAGCAGGCCCAGTTTTCTATAAATCATTTCATGACAGATGTTGGAAATCAACTTAAAACTTGGCTGGAGTGAAAGCTGTACCTGCTTGCCCATTCTCTTAAACCCCATTGGTCTGCAGTGCTCCTACACAAGTGAATTTGGCCCATTTATTAATTAATGCCACTAAGAAATCAGTTAATGCCTCAGCAAACAATCGCCATGTGCTATTTAAAGGAAAAAAGCAAAGAATACTGTTTTTTCCTTGGCAAGAATGAGAAGGTAGACAGCCATGGCTGCTCCAAGCCACTCCTTTCTTTCTTGGCAAGCATAGGGCTGTCAGCCTGCAGCCCCTCCGCATGCTTCTCTCCGAAGGTTCCTTCCCTAGTTTGGTGCACAGCTCAGGTTCAGCCTGCTTTTCCTTTGCTTTCTGTTTGTTGGTTTTTCTCCTCCCAAGTATGGACTCTTTTCCATGCCCAACTTCTCTGATTATGTTGCTAAATATTTTGATTCCATACAAAGGTAACTTTTATACTTAGCTTTTTTGAAAGATCGGTTTCATGTGACGCATGGTTAGGTTTTCTAACTTTTATATCTTTATATAGCTCTGGTGTTTGACCACAGTGATCATGTTTTATGGAACATAATGCTCATACCATTCAAATTTTATTCTAAGTAAATATTAGAACAAAGTTGTCAGGCCCGGCACCGTGGCTCACTTGGTTAATCCTCCGCCTGCTGCACCAGCATCCCATATGGGCACCGGGTTCTCTTCCCAGTTGCTCCTCTTCCAGTCCAGCTCTCTGCTGTGACCTGGGAGGGCAGTGGAGGATGGGCCAAGTGCTTGGGAGACCAGGAAGAAGCACCTGGCTCCTGGCTTTGGATTGGCACAGCGCCAGCCATAGTGGTCATTTGGGGGGTGAACCAACGGAAGGAAGACCTTTCTCTCTTTCTCTCTCTCTCTCTCTCTGCCTGTAACTCTACCTGTCAAATAAATAAATAAACAACAACAAAGTTGTCTTCTGGTGGTTCCTCCTGTTGCAGAGGAGAACTCAGAACCAATTCACAGAGTGCACTGTGGCCTGGGACAGCAGTAGAAGATGGTCCAAGTCCTTGGGCCCTGCCCCTATGTGGGAGACCTGGAAGAAACTCCTGGCTCCTGGCATCGGATCAGCATGGCTCTGGCCATTGTGGCCTTTTGGGTAGTGAACCAGCGCATGGAAGACCTCTCTCTCTCTGGCTTTCCTCTCTCTCTGTGTAACTCTGACTTTCAAGTAAATAAATAAATCTTTTTTTTTTTTAAAAGAGAATGTCTGATACTATGGCTTAAGGGTTTCTTGTGCTCTTGAAAAAGCACGAGAAGAAGGCATTGCAAAGTGCTGGGCATGGTGTGTTGATTGATACCTACAAGGCATTAAAGGCAACTGGGGATCTTGGAGAAAGACCGGGCACAGATGGGCTTCAGCTACTCTGCACTACCTCCACATTCACACCAACACTCAGTCTCCCCAGATGCTCCTGAAGGGACCCATGCTTAGGTGTTATCTGGGCCCACCAGGCCTGTAGCTGTCTCATGTCTTCTGATCCCAGAGTGTGAGACAGGCCCTCCTGGGAGCCATTTATTCAATGACATTGAGCTCTGCTTGTGTCAAGTACTGTTCCGGGTGTTGGGCATATAGCAGTAGAAAACACAGGTGAGATCTTGCTGTCATTGAGGGACAAGCAATAACAGAGAATAAATAAAGTGGTTTTAGAATGCTGAAGGTAGGATAGGGGGTGACTATCTCAGTCATTTTCTTGTTCCTGTAATGAACTATCTGAGGCCCTCTAACTTCTCAATGGAAGGAGTTCATTTTGGCTGCTGGTTCTGGAAGCTCACAGTCCAAGGCTGGGTGCACCCCATTGGTTTGGCCTCTGGAGATGGCGGTCCTGCTGGTGGAGTCCCAAGGCAGATCAGAACATGGAGGTGGCGAGAAACGGGGAGTGTGCGTGTCTCTCTCTGCGTCTCTCCGGTCTCTTAAAATGTCATCAGGTCAACTGAAGACTGGATGAAGAAATTATGGGATATATACACCATGGAACACTACACAGTCGTAAAAAAGAATGAAATCCTGTCATTTGCAACAAAATGGGTGAAACTAGAAAACATCATACTTAGTGAAATAAGCCAGTCCCTAAAGGACAAATGCCATATGTGCTCCCTGATCTGTGGTAACTAACAGAGCACCTAAAAGGTAATTTATAGAGTGGAATTAACACTTTGAGATGCAGTGACTTTGAACAGTCCTTGTCTCTGTCTCAACTGTTGAGGAACAGGTTTTTTTTTTTTTCTTTTAATATATACAATTTGTTGAACTCTTTACTTAGTATAGAGTTAATTATATGTGTATAAAGTTAATTGAATATAGATCTTAGCAGAAAATAAGAATGGGAATAGGAGGGGGAGGAGGAACAGGAATGGGAGGGCAGGTATGGTGGGAAGAATCACTATATTCCTAAAGTTGTATTATGAAAAGCATGAAGTTTGTATTCCTTAAAAAGGTTTCTGGGGGAAAAAAAGTCATCAGGATTCAGTCGTTGGGGCCCCACCCAAATGACCTAATCTAATTTAATCCCTTCCCAAAGGCCCCGCCTCCAAACACCAGAACTGGATTAAGTTTCCATCCTGTTGTGCCATTAACATCAGACATTGGGAGTAAATTCCTGATTTCAGGGCCAAACACTCAAACCCAAGAATGGTTTAGATTCCTGCTTTAGGTAACTAGGTGTGACATGGCCTCTTTGAGAAGACAGTGGCCTTGAGAAGGAACCAGTCCCAGGAAGGCTTGAAGCAGTGCTGTCCAGTAGAACTCGGCCTGCTGCAGATGTTCCATACTGCACTGTCCAGTGTGGTAGCTGCTGGTCACCCGTGGCTGTTGAATGCTTGAAACGTGGCTAGTGCAGCTGAGGAACTGTTTTAAATTTAATACTACCAACTTGAATTTAGATAGCTACATGTGGCTGATGGCTACCCTGTTGGGCTGTGCAGATCCCAGGAGGGACATTTCAGGTAGAGAGGATAGCTTGTGCAGAGGTCCTGAGGATGTGGTCATGCTGTGTGTCCAACAGGAGAACAATGCCTCTGGGAGCTATGCTCAGCCTTTTAAAAAATTTAATTTAATTTATTTGAGAGAGAGAGAGGGAGTGACTCCATGTATTGATTCAGTCCCAAAATTCCTGAAGTAGCCAAGGCTAGGCCAGGTTAACACCAGGAGCAAGGAACTCAGTCTGGGTTGGGACCTAACCACCTGAGCCGTTACCTGCTGCCTCCCAGGGTGTGTGGGGCTGCCACAGGGCAGAGCCAGGTCTTGAACCCAAGCACCCAGATGTGGGATGCAGACATCCCAAGTGGGACCTTAACCACTATGCCAAACGCCAACCTCAGAGCCAATCTGGAAAACTTAGTGATGCTTCCTGCTTCTGTTTCGTGGGCCCTGGAGAGCGTACAGAGGAACAGCAGTTAGCCAGATGGGAATCAAAACCCCACTCAACAAAGAGCCTGTTTCCTGTCCTAGGAGGGGCACGTTCCCATGCTGGCTGACTCACAGCTCCTGCCTGGCTGCTTCCACGCACTGGCTGGGCTGCCCTTTGTCTGCAGCATGGAGCCTTTCCAGAGCTGGGCCTGATCCTTCTGGGAAGGACCCTGCCTTATGTTCTTACATCTTCTAACAGGAGGCTGGGACTTCTAACGTAGTCCTGTGAAGGGGCCCCTTTGTGTTTGACTCATTGTTTTTCTCCCATACCAGGGGCTGGAGACCTCAGCTTCCCTGGTTTATCTTCTTCCCACCGCCCCACGTAGCTAAAGATGGCAGAACCAGTTCTAGTTTCATTTGTTTTGAATGTTTATTTTATTTATTTGAAAGGCAGAGAGAGAGAGAGAGAGGTCTTCCATTTGCTGGTTCACTCCCCAGATGGCCCCGATGGCCAGGGTTGAGCCAGGATGAAGCCTGGAGCCAAGAGCTTCATCCTGGACTCCCACACGGCTGCTAAGGGCCCACAGACTTGGGCCATCTTCCCCTGCTTTTTTTGGTTTTGAGGAGAAACTGATGGTTGGAGAGTTTCACCTTGAGTTGCAAATTAGTTTTCAAAGGGCTAAGAAAAAGGAAGAGGATGGGAGAGGGGAGGAAGGCAGGGGAGGGGAGGAGAGACCCCAGGGAGGTTTCCACCCATGCCCATGTGTGCTGGGCTCTCAGGCCATGGGTGCCTCTGTGCCTCTTTGCCAAGAACTGGGCTGTTCCAAGCAGCCCCTGGCTTATCCCAACAGTGGATAGGGGAGGGACAATAGCAGAGACCAGCTCTGCCCATTCAGAGTGGGTGGAGATTTGTTTCTAACAAGATTACCATGCAGAAACAGAGACAAACAGAGGCAACCAATGAGAATTAGAGGTGTTGTCTCTAAGCCCTGGCTCACCTGGAGTTCTCATTGGTTGCTTTTTTCTTTGTAACTGCCCACACAACAGAAAAATCCATGACCTAGCTCTACCCTGAGTCAGCAGAGGAGATCAAAATATTAAACGCCAGGACCAAGCCCACGTCCATGGTGGAGTGTAGTCCTGCCCTTTCCCCCTTGGTGCCGCCTGATGGTGTGCAGTGAGGGGAAGGGGGTGGGGAGGGACGGCCCAGGGGAAAGAGCCAGGCTGCCGAGGTCAAGCTGTGGCAAGCGCCAGGCAGATCCCCGCGGGTACGGCCTTGATCTTTCTGGCAGAGAAGTCTGAGGTGGTGACAGGAACCTCTGTGATTCCAGAACAATGGACCAGCATGATCCATCTCATTTTGCAAAGAGCCTTCCTGGAATATGTGTGCAAAACCCCGTCTGAGCCCCGTGCCTTGGCCTTCCCAGGAAGCCAGATCTGCAGAGGCCTCGCTTCTGTGCTTGGCCCTTACTGTGGGGCGGGCGGTTTCCCAGGAGGGAGTCCTGCTCGGAAAGGGGCTGTGCCAGATGTCTTGGTCAGGGGTGGGGAAGGGGAATGGTCTGGAGGTCACAGGGAGGGGGTCATTTGAAAGCCCTGTAAGCTTAATGGAGGCTGTATTAACCTAGATGAATTCTTTCGAATTACAAAAATTACTTTTAATTGAAAAGTAAATGTTTATGAAAGAACTGCAGACTTTACCCAAGGAAAGAATTACCTATGATTCCATCATCTGAAACAAGCTCTGTTTAATGGCTAATGTGTTCTCTGATGAGTAATTTTCTTATCAAAGGGTTATTTTATCTTTCACATGACTATAAGATTAATACGCTTGCATACACAACTTTGTGCATGGTTTAAAAATAATACTAAATAGTATGCGGATGTTAAGCATTACTTTTTAAAGATTTATTTATTTGAAAGACAGAGGTGGGGGAGAAGGAGAGAGAGATTGATTAATCTATCTATCCACTGGTTCATTCTCTAAATGGCTGTAACAGCTGCAGCTGCGCCAGGCTGAAGCAGGAGCCTGGAACTCCATCCTAGTCTCCCATGTGGGTGGCAGGGGCCCAAGTACTTGGGTCATCCTCTGCTGTCTCCCAGGTACATTAGCGGGAGCTGGATCCGAAACAGAGCAGCCAGGACTTGAACCTGTGCTCCTATAAGGGATGCTGGCATGTCAAGTGGCAACTTAATCTAAACATTACATTTTAATGGCTCCATGTGATATCCCTAAGTTCTTATGTCCGGGCAGCCCTCTGTGTCCACAGGTTCTGTATCTGTGGACTCAACTAACCAGGTATAGTAAATGAATATCATCTGTACTGAACAAGTACAGATTTTTTCCTCTTGTCATTGTTCCCTAAACGATAGAATCTAACAACTCTTGATATAGCATTTATATCATGTCAGGTATTACTAGTGATCTGGAGATGTGTATAGGTTATTTGCAAATGTGACACCATTTTAAATAAGTACCCTTGGATCTTGGCCTCCTCTGGGGTTTTGGAACCAATGCCTCCTGGATTCCAGGGGACAGTTGTACGTGGCACTTGGACATCTTGAGCCACAAGGACTTGGTGATTGGTTTGGGTGGGTGATGAAGCCAGGCCCAGCTCATGTCTTCTACCTCCCAGGAGAATGCTTATTAAATTTTCTGGTTCTCAACCTTTCTCTGCCTTTGTCCCCGACACACAGCTGTCCCCTGTGTATGTCCCTGCCTTTGTCCCCTATACAGTTCTGTCCTTGCTATAACCGTGTGTTTATAGTACCCTCTTCTGCTTCCATGGAGGATCACTGCACCATGCACTGTAGCACATGTCCCATGCCACCGTGGCACCAGTATCCTAACAAACAGCGGTTTTCCTCTGGGCCAGAGGCACCTCCTGCTTTTCCCAACCTCAGTTCCACCTTTTGCCTTCACACTAGGTCGGGAGCAGGGACAGGAATAGCTATAGAAATAGGCAAGGCTTTATAAATAAGAGTGTCAATTGTTAATAACAGGAGTCACTGTGCACTTGCTCCCCATGTAGAACCTCTGTTCTTAATGTGTTGTACTATGAGAATTAATGGTAAACCAATCTTCAAACAGTACTTTATACTTTGTGTGTCTGTGTGGCTGTAAACTGTTGAAATCTTTACTCAGTATAGAGTTGATCTTCCGTATATAAAGATAATTAAAAATGAATCTAAATGAAGAATGGGATGAGAGAGGGAGTAGGAGATGGGATGGTTTGTGGGTGGGAGGGTGCTTATGGGGGGGAAGAATCTCTATAATCCAAAAGTTGTACTTTTGAAATTTATATTTATTAAATAGAAGTTTCCTATTAAAAAAAATAGGCAAGGCTTGAATCGCCAGTGAACAGCTGTTAGGACTGCAGCGTTCTGACTGCTACTGTCAGGGTAGATGGAAGATGAGGCTTCCCTTCCACCAGGGCTGACTTCCGGGTGCTTCCATACTGGTCTCACACTTAGAAGTGCGCTGTGCGTGGTTAGTTCTCTGCAGAACAAGTGCCCTACCTTTTCATTTTGCACTGGGTGTTGCTAGTAGTTGGTACTGCTCTCCTTATACTCGGAACGTTGCTCACCTGCAGTGTTCACTTCCTTCACTTATTAATGTTATTTACAGCTGTGACTCCTTGTATACACTGTAGGGTGTTTTAATGGAAAGTCAAAGTCTTTACAGACTTATTTCTACTGACCACATAATAGCTTTGGCACCAGAAGCAGGCTACTCTGTCATTTCCAGCCCCAGAGTTCTATGCAGCGGGGACAGTGATCTTCTGTGAAGATCGGGATAATGCATGACGCAGGTGGTATAACACATCCGCTCAAGATTGCCCATTGCTCCTCTCTCCGTCTTTTATCAGCATGGTGCTGATAGACAGTAGGTGATCAACATGTGCTTCCTACATTAACCTGAACTTCAGTCTGTGATGATCATGGTGCTGATAGACAGTAGGTGATCAAC
The DNA here is from genome assembly GCA_949820135.1 of Sylvilagus floridanus. NCBI lineage: Eukaryota > Metazoa > Chordata > Mammalia > Lagomorpha > Leporidae > Sylvilagus > Sylvilagus floridanus. The sequence continues at coordinate 62,190,880 of OX463235.1, forward strand.
ATGTGCTTCCTACATTAACCTGAACTTCAGTCTGTGATGATCAGTTTGCGCTTCTCCATTTCCAAGTGGATTCTGGGGTTGTGTCCTAGTCTCTGGCTAAGAGGCAGGACTGAACAGTTAGAAGGCCTGCAAGTACTGACTTCTGCCACATGTTGTCTCCAGGCCATGTTTCAGAGGCCTTTCGTTTTAGTAATCAAGTTCACGTTCTGTGTGCACGTGTCACGTCATGGAACCCCCAATAACATGAGTGTACCGGGCATGGGGCTGTGTTGGACACACACCTTCTACCTGGAGGTGAATATGGCCCTAACTCCCCTTTCCTTGGGCGGCTGTGGCTGTTGAGCTCCAGGGCCCTGCCTTTTTTTCTTTTTTTTTTTCCTTCTAAAAAAAAGATTTATTTTTTATTTATTTGAAGGCAGAGTTACAGAGAGAGGAGAGAGAGAGAGAGAGAGAGAGAGAGAAAGAGAGAGAGAGAGAGAAGAGAAAGAGAATCTTACATCCACTGGTTTACTCCCCAAAAGGCTGCAATGGCCAGGGCTTAGCCAGGCTGAAGCTAGGAGCTCTTCCAGGTCTCCCACATGGTTGCAGGGACCCAAGCACTTGGGCATTCCTCCACTGCTTTCCCAAGTGCATTAGCAGGGAGCTGGATCAGAAGTGGAGCAGCCTGGATTCAAACCGGTGCCCATATAGGATACCAGTGTTGGGAGAAGAGGCTTAACCTGCTGTGCCACAGTGCCGGCAGGGACTTGATTCCTAACCACTATACACAGCTGCTGCTTCTCCCTGGGGTTGAGGGCAGGAGTAGCACAACTTTGTATGTGAGTGTGCGGAGATGTGTGTGGTGCAGCTTCCATGTACTCTTATCCTAACGATGTCCTGGACGCAGAGGAAGAACACAGAAAGCAAGAAAGGGCAAAATGTGCACTCACTGATGGGAGCTGAGCCTTGTGCCTTGAGGAAACAGCAAATCATGGGAGGGGCCCGAGGCCTGGCAGGGCTGGCTGGGTCCCATGGGTCAGGAGCTGGGACTGACGCCCTTAGGTGTCTGGGACTGAGTCGGCTGCCAAGAGCCAACTGAGCCTGGGGCAGCCTGCGGGTTGTGACCAAATTAGGAAGAAGGAGCCCTTGGGCTCTCAGGGGAGATCCCTGGGGAGGTGGGTGGTGACAGGGTCCCCGGGGGGTCCCAGGAAACACGCTGGTGAGATGATTCTGACTGGCTTTCGCTGTGGCTCTAGAGGTGTCTTGCTCTGAGCCCCATGAGCTGGGAAGCTTTCCTGACGCTGGTGGTCCTAGAGGGGGTGCTGGTAGGAGGTCTGCTCCACGCCTCCCCTTCCCAGGGTCTGAGTGAAAAAGGAGAACCTGGTAAGCTTTAGTCACCAAAGCATTTACAAGTTCTTTGGGTGAAAGTTTCAGCTTTGAAAAGCATATCCTAGCGCACCATGTGGGAGGAGAGTACAGTGGCAGCAGGTGTCACAGACAAACATCAGGCTGCCCCAGACAGCTTGTTATTTCCAGGCAGCGCGGTACCTGTGACAGCTGAGTTTAATTGGGAAAAATCACAGCGAATTTAGTTTGGTTGGATTGTTCAGGCGTGACCATGTAAGGTTTCAAAAGAGAAAAGTAAAACAAACAAACAAACAAAAACCATGGTAGGAGGGTGGTGGCTCCTGGAAAGGAAGGCTAGCAAGTGCATAAGTGATTAAACCATAGATAAGGCCAACCCTGTCTTGGAACCCCAAGACCCCTTAGAACCCAGGGTCTTGAAGGGCCCTCACGGAGAGGGGCTTCTTGGCTCCCCACTGTCTACCTTGTGCTCTGCAAGACTGATTGGAGGCCTTAGCCTGGGAGAGTTTCTCAGCTATGCACTGTTGGTGTCTCAGCCTAGCAGTTCTGTCTTGCCTGGGCTGTCCTGAGTGTTGTGGGAATACAGCAGCATCTCTGGTCTCCATCCAGTAGATTCCATTCTCCCAGTTCTGACAAACAGAATGTCCCCAGCCTTGCCTGCGGGGCACCCCCACCCCCATACACTGCTGAGGGACGGGAGAAGCCATTTTGCCTAGGGAAGGTGTTGCTGTAGCCCCGCAGCAGATGAGATGGTGAGGTGCAGGCTCATCCCGCGTCTCCTGTTCCACACACAGGAGGGAAAAGCGGGAGCTGCTGGATCGAGAGGTCTGATGGCTGGAATTTGTTAGAGGGGCTGTCAGCCATAGCCGCGTTGCTGAAGATTGTCACTGTGAAAACTGAGTGAAAAACAAGCCAGTGGGCAAACCAACCAACCATCACCACCACCAAAAAGTCGAGACGCCAGCCAGGCTAGCAGGAGCCGGAATTTTACGAGAAGCGGCGCGCCCAGGGCTCCCTCCTTCAGGCGTGCTCTTAGGAGCCCTCTCTGCCTGGAGCTGGCTTGGGTGTTGATATGCGAAGAGGCTGAGAACATGTGGCGTAAACATCGACTGATATTGTTTGCCATTTACACTCTGCATGTGTAATGCAGCAGGAATGGCTCCTGGCGGCATGTGACTCCCCTTCCAGACGGCTACGCGGTGGCTGCGACCGCTCTTTCTCTTTCGCTCGCTCCCTCGCTTGCATCCCCCCTCCTCTACCCCTTCCCAGACTCGTGAGAGCTCAAGTGGAGGCTTGTCATGATTGGCGTGCAGAAAGCTGGTAGAATGTTGTTGGAATTTTCTAGGGAGGCACATGCGCGACACCCAAAATGACTCCCAGCTTCGGCGGCCGCAGGTCAGCGCTTGGTGCCAGGCGCCCTGGTCTGTTTCGGCAAGGTAAGGTCGCATGACGTCATCCCACCTCTCCCCAGCACCAGGGGGCATCCGGGGGGTTTCTGTTTCTCCTGTAGTCCAGGCAGCACTTCTGGCCATGTTCTTGGCGCTAAGCGTTTGTGCATGAGTATGCGATTTGTCTGTGTCCCTACCCCCTCCTGCTTAAGGAAATGTTAAGAAGTGATTCCCAGCGGCACTTTAACATGTGACCTAAACCAGCTCCCCATGACCCCAGTGAAATCCCGGATCCCAATGTCAGGAAGTCAAGATGCTCTTTTTAGGCTGGCTACTAAGCTCTTTTTTTTTTTTTTTTTTGAGACAAGTCGCGGGCCACTGGAAAACAGATCAGAGGGGCTGGAAGGGGATGCATTCAGAATCCTGAAACCTCATGAGCGAACAATGAGGGTTTCTTACAGTTGAGGTGTTTTGTGTTCATTGTTGGGGTTTGTCAATGACAGGAAATGGACTTGGGACGCTGGAAATGTCCCGGATCTGTTGAGTGCAGAAGGGGAGTCGCGGTGAACCCAGATTCATGGGCAGGGTTTTTTTTTTCTACCAAGACACGCCTGGGCGTTGCTTCTGAACACCTCTGCGGGAGCTTTGCCATGCACTTGAGCAACTGTTAGGTATCTGTAAGTAAAGTTAACATTTTCAACAAGACGGTTCTAATAATCTACCAGTGAGCGAGCAAGCAAGCAAGGGTATGAACTTTGCTAGTGAGGTTCGGGGACATATTTGGACAGGATGTGTTGAGCTGCTGGCAGGCTCAAGCACAACCAAACATGACTCACCTCATTTTTTTATCTGATGCAATTAAAAGTAGCTTGGACACACGCAGTGGGGGAATGCTGGTTTTCTGCTGGCAAGTGCATAAAAGCAAAGCCACACTCATAAAACAGGATATATGATGTGTCTCATATCATGGGGTTTTTTGACCTTGAAAAAATTCAATATGTGGCTTTGCCATTGGTTTCTGCTTTATGTTTTGTGCTTCAGCTTCTTTTGTTTTCTCTTTGCAAAGATGTTAGACATCTGAAAAGGAGAGGGTTAAAATTTTTACACACCCACCCATCCCCCCACGCATACGCTAACAGCTGCCATGTATGGTTTTGTGGAATTTGATATTTCGAATGCAATGACTTCCTTCTTCGCCATAGTAATATAGTAATCAATTTTACCATAGAGGACTGTGTACATGTCAGGCCTTGGCTGCTCCCAATTAGCAATGGATGGGAGAGCAGGGGCAAGCATGGGAGCGTGGTTTCAAGTAAAAAATCAGCCTTCAAGTTTCAGACGCTCTCGCCTCAGCGAAGGCCACTAGTGCTCAATCTGCTTGGATCTTAACCATAGGTTTCGCTTGTGGTATTCCAATAAAATAGCTGGAATAGCACGGGCCAGTGTAACAGAGATGGGCCTCTCCCTCTAACTGTCGCTGTTTTGTCTTTTATCACCATTCTGCAGGAACGGCCGTTGCTGTGTAAGATAGAGGCAACTGCCAAAAGTAACCATCACATAATATTTGCTGCCTTGGGTGGCTGTAGTCAGAAAACTATGTCTTAAGGTACCAGAAATTTCCATCTGTTGGGAAATGGATGCTTTCTCAATAAATAGTTATGCTGTATAGTTATAAAATTCCTACCTTGTTTTGTTTAATCTGAGGAATTTAAAGGAATTAAACCATGCACATTCCTAACATACACAGAAACACGTACCTTGTACTTTACAATGAAATAGCTCATTCTGCTAAGATCCGCATTCTCATGTGCTTTGAGATAGTCATAAATCCCAGTCAGTCAAACAAGTACTTGTTCAGTGCCTCTAATTTGTCCTGCACTGAGCCAGGCAGGCTTTTGGGAATATGAAAAATTTTTGGATGTAGATGATGTCTTCAGAGTGCTTGTAAAATCCTCCCCCTACAACCCTCCCCTGGCTTTCTACAGGAGGAACTATATGTGTACTCTGGGGGAGACCTTGCCACAAAAAGATTTACTGAAGCATGAAAGGTTCATCAATAGAACCAATAAATATTGATTGACTGCCCATGGTGTTTTTGACCCTTGTGGAGTTATGAAAATTTCCATGTTTGTTTTTAAGAATAATTTAAGACTAGTGCTCATGATGTTGGGAGTGACAAAAAAATGGTTTCTGGGATCCAGAATAGTAAAAAGCTAGACTGGCTCCATTCCTTCAGAGACCGGTGACTCTCAGACTTGGCTTCACAATAATTTTCCCAGGGAGTTACTGAAAATCCCAGCACTCCTATTAAGTCGAAGTTTCTGGAGGTGTAACCCAAGCATAAGTACTTTAAAAAACTCCCCCAGCAGTTCAAAAGTGCCACCAGGGTTGAAATCTTCTGATACAGATGACTTTATTGAAGAGGTTTTTTTGGGCAGTTCATTTTTTAGTTTAGGTCTTCCAGGGTGAGTTTGGGAATCGACTTTTTTATAAGGATGATGTTGCTTGATTTAAGAACTTTTGACCTTCCGGAATCTAACCCTCTGTCCTCTGCATGAAAGGAGCTATGCTTTCTCCCAGTTCAGCAAACCTGATAATATGATGCTGGGTCAATCAGTCGGCCAAGATATATAAAGTTTTCTGAGCCTCGAGTGCTTTGATTCCAGGGGACTAAGTGTTGTTGAAGATGTTGACTGAATCTCTCAAAGGGAGGTAGTTATAAGATTGATTATATGTGCCCTAGAAATTATTTTTGCAATGAGTAGAAATCCCCATAGAAAAAGAGAGGTCCCCGCTTGGTGTACTGGGAAGTTGGCAAACAGAAGCTCATTAAGAATACCAGTGCTACTGAATTCCTGCGAACTCACCACAGGGTTTTAGAATTGAAAAGTACCTTTAAAAAAAGATTTATTTATTTATTTGAGAGGTAGAGTTACAGAGAGTGGGGGAGAAAGAAACAAAGAGAGAGAGAGAGAGAAGGAAGGAGGGAGGGAGGGAGGGAGAGAGAGATCTTCCATCCGCTGGTTCACTCCCCAAATGGCCACAACAGCTGGAACTGAGCTGATCCGAAGCTAGGAACCTGGAGTTTCTTCCAAGTCTCCCATGTGGGTGCAGGGGCCCAAGCACTTCAGCAGGGAGCTGGATTGGAAGTACAGCAGCCAGGACTCGAACCAGTGCCCATATGGGATGCTGGAACTGAAGGTGGTGGCTTAACCTCCCATGCCACAGTGCTGGCCCTGGAAAGTGCTTTTTAAGATGTCCTAGTTCACTGGTTCCCAAGGGCAGCATCAGCATCACCTGGATTTGTTAGAAATGCCAATTCTCAGGCCCTCGAAACTGGGGGCAGGCCCAGCCTCCGTGGTGTGAGCTCTCCAGGGACCAGCAGAGCGGTGAATCACTGCTGTCACCTGTCAGGTTACAGGCACATGGGTCAGTTACGTGCAGGTAAGTGGCTCTCCTTGAGGTCACCTGGGACGGACATTCCTTACTCCTGGAGTCTGTCCTGTACTGCAGCCAAATCATCCAGACTTTTCCATGTCTCATAAGTAACCATGTTAAGGTAACATCCGCCACCCTCAAATTGTAAGGTGTAAAGAAAACTGAAATGTCTTATCCACTCCTCTCATTTCACAGATGAGAAAACTAAGATGTACAGGGTAAAGCAAACTCGAAGCATGCACAGCTATTGGTGAATGAGCTTATGTAAGAAATGGGCCTACTTACAACCAGACCAGTCCCCCAGCACCACCACAAACGTGTGCCTGCTGTCCTCAGCTGTGCACAGCCTGTTAGCATTTGGCTTAAATCATGTCAGTTAAAAGGTCCAGGTTGAGGGGCCAGTGCTGTGGCATAGTGGGTAAAGCCGCCTCCTGCAGTGCCGACATCCTGTATGGGCACCCATTCGAGCTCTCTGCTATGGGCTGGGAAAGCAGCAGAAGATGGCCCAAGTCCTTGGATCTCTGCACTCATGTGGGAGACCCAGAAGAAGCTCCTGGCTCCGGCCATTGAGACCAACTGGAGAGTGAACCAGCAGATGGAAGACCTCTCTCCCTTTCTGCCTCTCCTTCTCTCTCTGTGTAACTCGGACTTTCAAATAAATAAATAAAAAATCTTTAAAAAAAAAAAAGCCCAAGTTGAGAGTCAGGAACTTTATGAAAAGAACAGCTACTTTAATTTCTTTAAATGAATCTACATTTTTATTTTGACTTAAAATTGGCTTGGATTTTGAAATCATTCTCGTACATTTACTAGAAAAAAAATCTGTTACATAAACTACTGAGACGAGAACACAGAGCCCATTCCTGGAGTATGTGTCTCATTTCAGAGTCATTGCTGATTAGACACGTAGAGCTCCTCAGATCACACACAGAGACTGCGTTTTCTTCACGTTTAGTTAAAAGGAAAAACATGACCACAAGTCTGTTTGTTGAATATTTTAGAGTTTTGTACTTGCCGTGACTGGTGGTTTTTGCATAATTTTAAGTGTTCAGAGTAAATCCAGTCTGTATTCTCTGCAGAGGTTCATCTTTCAGAGCTTGGAGCACACATGGAACAATAGCCAGGAAAACAATGTGACACACGACTGTTACTCACATACACGTGCCAGGGGACAGTGGGTGCACAGAAGTATTTACTGGTTCCATGCATCTACCATGCACCCAGCACTGCCATGTGCTGCAGAACACACAGACCTTGACTTTAGTGGGAATCTCAGACAAGTGATGAAGCAGCTACTCAGGAAAGTGGGTGGTACAGGCATTATGAGAGATTAAAATTGAGGCTAGCAGAGCAGCAAGGCATTCTAGGGCTCCTAAAAGGGCACCGGGGCACATTGGATGGGGTACGGAGCTGGACAAGCCTGCCTGGAGGAGGTGACATGTGAGCTGCATTTTGAAGAGTGGTGGTTGTTCAGGTGAAGGTTGTCCAAGAGGGAGGGCCTTCACTGGGGCAGTCTTTGTTTTCTGTCTTTTTAAAAAAATATTTATATATTTATTTGAAAGGCAGAGTTACAGAGAGAGGAGGAGAGAGAGAGAGCTAGAGAAAGAGAGAGCGAGAGAGAGAGATCATCCATCTGTGGGTCTGCTCCTCAGATGTCTGCAATCACCAGGTCTGGGCTTGGCCAAAACCAGGAGCCAAAAACTCAGTCCAGGTCTCTCAAGTGGGTGGCAAGGACCCAACTGCTTGAACCATCACATTTTCTGCCTCCTGCAGGAAGCGGGAATTGGAAGTGGAGCTGGGACTCAAACCCAGGCACTCTGATATTGAATGCGGGCATCATCATAACCACTGTGGTAAGCACAGTAAACAGAAAGATCTCCCCTAGCCTCAGGAGTCAAACTAGCTCCCTTGATTTTAGCTTGAAATTCTTCCTAACATCATTTCCTGAAAAATCATGTCTGATACAGACCACTATAGTCCTGATGTGAGTTGTATCTCATCCTGAAAGTTGTGAGTTGTCTGTGCCACGTGTTTGTAGAGAAGGGAATTGCATAGCAAGACGTTTTTGGTATCTCATTCACTGAGCCTGGATGGAGCTCACACTGCCCTTCAGTCCTGACCAATATGCTCTTAAATATTTCATTTGTACATTTGGACATGAGCAATTTGACCTAAGAGGATAAGGGTGGGGGACATTATTTCGTGCTCACTGGCTGGAAACACAGTCTGCCCCAAGCCATAGATATATACCAATGGTTTCTTTAGGAGAAGTCCTGGGAGCTAAAAATAGCTAATTACCCTAATTTGAGCATGACGTATTATTATCTACATATATTGAATTATCACCCGGTACCCATAAATACATACATTTATTATATGTCAGAGATTTTACAGGATTTTAAAAAAGAATTGCAGAATATCAAGAATGATATTCTCATAGTTTATTCAGAAAAAAAACACCAAAGAATAATTTGAAAAAGGTTGATTTGTCAGTAATGGTAACAGCTGCTAATATTGTCCTCATCATGCTTGGTGGAGCACCTGCACGTCCTGACTGGTCTTCACGACAGTCCTGCCCAAGAGCCAGCTGGGCAGACATTGTTGTCTTCATTGGGCAGAGAGGACGTTAAGCCTGACAGTCATTGGCTTTCAAAGATGGAAGGGACCTCAGAGATTCTTGCATCCAACTTTCTCACTTAACAAAAAGGACCCCCTGATCCAGAGGGGCTAACTGACCTGCAGTCCCACGGGGAGGACACCAGGTGGTAGGAAGACCACCCTGGTCTGATTTCGAGCTCACCAGGTTTTCACTCTGTCGTTTTGCACTCAGTCTTCTGTGTGAGGGCGCTATGCATTTCTTGTACTGGGAGAAATTTTGTTGAAACCCTCCTCCATGCTGTTTTATGAAAGTATGCGTTACATAGAGAAGGTCTCTCTTCTTTTTTAAACTTTTTCTGTATGAAGGTAAGATATGTGTAGACAGATTATAGATAGATACACATGCTGTGTGAGGATATCATTTGGGAGATGAGGGTAGAATTAAACTGGGCGCGATCTCAGTGGGGATTTCAATTTTATCTGTATAATTTTGTTTTTTCAATTTTTATTTATTGTATTTGAAAGGCAGAGAGACAAAAAGAGAGAGGGTGATTGGAGGGAAGAGAGAGATTGAGAGACAGACAAAAATCTCCCATTAGCTGGCCTGGGTCAGGCCAAAGGTAGGAGTCAGAAACTCAATCCAGGTCTCCCACTGGTGTGGCAGAGACCCAACTACTTGAGCCATCACCTGCTGCCTCCCAGGGTGCACACTAGCAGGAAGCTGGAAGATGGAGCGGAACCAGGACTCGAACCTGGGCACTCTGATATGGGATGAGGGTGTCCCAGTGTCTTCACTGCTTTGCCAAATGCCTACCCCTAGTTTCACCTTTTTTTATTTAAAAAATCAGAGGCAGAAATGACCTTAATAGTAGCATTTGTTCATTTGCGGTGGTGGGCAGAATTCATAGGTATTTGTTATACTCTTCTATTTTTGCATTTTAAAAATTTGACACAGATTTGAATATTAAAAATAAACTCCCACTTAAGACTATCACTTTATAAAATGAATGATGTTTTAAAGGAAGAAAAGTGGTCCAGAGGAAGGAAAAGAAAAGTGCGGAGTGGTTCTGGGTGGATCCTCGCTTGGCTTTAAGTCTTCCTTGCTGAGATGCTGGCAGAATGCATGCTGTTTTCTCTGCATCTGCTGCACTCTCTTCTGTTCTCTTTTGCACATTTTGAACCTTCTGATAACTCCAGCAGCAAAGGCAGGCCCCGTCTAGTTGGTTATAAAACTGTTAGCAGCCCTTCTGTCACTGCGTGGTCCTTGGCTCTGGGAATCATACTCTTCCTGGTAAGAGTAGTACCAATCCTAATGGTGCTAGAGGCAGGAGATTCGATACCAAGCCCACATCCAAGGAAAGTAGGACCTGGAATACAGTGTGGAAAGCTCCGTCTTCTGAACATGGAACTGAGCCTGGAGTATTATTGGCCTTCCTGTTGAAAGACCTTTACTCCCCAGTCAAGTCCTTTTTTCATTTTCTTTTTAAAGATATGTTTATTTGTTTGAAAGGCAGAGTTACAGGGGCAGAGGCAGAAGAGAGAAAGAGGTCTTCCATCCACTGGTTCACTCCCCAAATGGCCACAATGGCTAGAGCTGGGCCAATCCAAAGCCAGGAGCCAGGAGCTTCTTCCAGGTCTCCTGCATGGGTACAGGGACCCACACACCTGAGCAGTCTTCTACTGCTTTCCCAGGCCATTGCAGAGAGCTGGATGGGAAGTAGAACAGCCGGGACTCAAGCTGGCGCCATATGGGATGCCAACACTGCAGGTGGTGGCTTTACCTGCTATGCCACAGCTCCTGCCCTGGTTTTATTTTATTTTATTTTTTAAAGAAGTCCTTTATTTGCTGGATGGCCTCAGGCCTGTATGGTCTCAGTCTTTTTAATTGTATCTGGAGTTGGTCGTATTAGACTTAACAAATCACAGAGCTGTTCTGGAGATTGAATTGCTCATGGGGTAAAAGCGCTTATTAATCCACCGACTGAAAAACATGGAACAAAAGAGAGAAGACAGAGTGATTAGTGCATTATGAATCATTGCAGGAGGTGCGTGGTGATATGAATCATCATACGGTAATGTCATGGCGAAGGCCCAGACACGGGAGAGCAGCACTGACCCAGTAATCTCAGAATTAGTCACAGCGGCCCAGCAGCCATGACCCAGCGGCGCTACTGTTACCCATAGAGAGGGGGCTGTCAAACAGCACGTGTTCCCACTGTTCTCCCCGCGAAGGAGAAGACTTAGCCGGTGAGTGTTGATGGGGACATGGTCCCCGCTAGCCATCGCATGAGCCCTGGGGAGGGAGGAGACTTGGGTTCTGCTCCCAGCTCCCCTCCACCCGGGTATATGCCTTGTGTTGATTCACATGTTACACCGACTTCATGGCATTCATTTTCAACTGTAGAATGAGTGAGGTCAGCTAAAAGATCTATAGAGCCCCTTGTTGCTCTTAAAACCTGTGGTAAGTAGGTAGAGTTTGAACTTCAGCCCCAACATGACTGTGGTGTGATTGTTGTCATCTCTGTACCCTGGCACTTAGGGACAGCCCTCTGTGGTTCACACCCAGACCTGCCTTATGGGAGCATCATAGGAGGGTTGAACAGTTATGATCCCAGGGGACATTCAGCTCCCAGGAGGCAGGAGAAGTACAGACCCAGCAAAGACCTGACTCGGAGCCTTTTGCCTTACTTGATTTGTGTGTGCTATTGAAGTATGCCCGAACATGGACAGCCTTCTGGTGCCTGGCCGTGACCTCTCACCTGGATTGTATTGTGTATCTTAGCACAGGAGAAGACAGCACATTCATTGCTCAGGCTGGAGAGTGAACTCAGTCAAATTGGGAGCGACTTTAAACTCCCGCTATGGTTACCTTGGGAGATGCTGTGCTGACTGTGGATGGGGCTACGTGGGTTGGCTTGGGCACTGACATGCTTTGGGCTGTGGTTCTTGGCTTCTGCCTCTGTTCCTGGCTGAACACGACCGGAGAAGAGCCTGCAGATGTGTCCACGCACGTTCGTGCTGCTGAGCGCCAGCTGCATCCCTGTTGCTGTTCCCATAACTCCCGTTATGGCTGTTGTTGACGCCTCCTCTGGTTCACCAAGCAGCTGCTGTGACTCTGTTCCCCTCCGCCCCTTCCCCACCCCTCTCCTTCCTCCCTCAGCAATCAGCCCCTTCTCTTGGACTGTCTTCTCTCCATATCTATATCTCTATATCGCCTGCCATTTATTTCTATTTGTATCTATGAAAGATTCCCCTGCCTTAGCAGAGTCCACCTGCTGCCTCCACTGACAATGACAGTGATGGCAATGGTGATAGCGATAGTAATGGTAGTGGAAATGACGATGGCAGTGGTAGCAATGGTCACTTCCTGTGTGCTAGGAACCATGCTGAGCACTTGATGGGCACCTGTCGTTCAACTCTGAGAACAAGCCTGTAGCTTGTGGTCATCTTTCCTTTAATGACGAGGACCTTGAAGCCCAGGGAAGATGCATCTGTAGTTTCTAAATGGCCAAACTGGAATTCATACCCAAGGTGATACTAAGATCTGCACTCAGGCTCTGGGTATGGCGCCCCCACCTCCAGCCACAAAGCCCAGCACAATCATGGTGATGCACTTTGTGCTCTGTGCGTAGCACTGATCTAACCCATTCTACCCTGAAGCTTAGTGGCTATGAAGTTGTCTCCAAGAATGTGAATAGCAAATACCACTTCCTCCGTAGAGCAGTGTTCTCTAGAAGGAAAGCCCGGGCCCTGATCACGTAGGAATATCCTTTTCCCAGTGTCTTCTGAGCACTGTCATGGCACCTGTCTGCACACCACCTGCTGAGCACTCTTGTGGCTCTGCTTGTGTGGTCTGCCATACCCTCCTCCTGTAAATGAGAAGATGGTGGTTTCCGTTTATGAGTGATGACACCAAGGCTTAGGGAGCTGGAATGCCTTGCCCACTGACACACTGTCGACTAGCAAGAGTGGGACTAGAACCTAGGATGCTGGGTTCCTGCCCACAGTTCACACAGGACAGTCCAATGGCACTCACCGTACCCGTCTCCCCTCCAGTGAGGAGACTATAGAACCCTTGCATCTGAAGTGAAGGTCTGTTTCTCTTAGGGGAATGATGACTGCTTCTCACAAAGCCAGTTCGCAGTGCAGCAAAAATGAGCTGTCTGCTGTTGAGTAATGGAAGGCGTCGCAGTGGATTTGGAACTGCCCCTCTTGTTTCCCTGCTCACGGGGGCACCTGTGTGGCCACAGCTGGATCCTTGAGCCGGTGAAGGATTGTCCCCAGCCACGCCCTCATTGGGCCTCTCCTCCCACACCCCTTTGGCACCATGGTGTGGGACTCTTAGCAGCAGGCAGGAGACGCGTTCTGTTCCCTGAACCTCCAGAAAGCAAGTCGCTTTGGTCAGCAGAGACAACAGTTTCTGCCCAGGTTTCCCCTGTAGTGACCTCTTAGCTCTGACTCCTGGGTCCCTGGATGTGTCCACTCCTGCAGAGGAGCCTGGAGAATGGCAGGGAACTGTGCATTGAATATAGATGGTTTAAGTAGGCCGCCTTTTTTTTTGCATGGTCAATTTTGTTACACAGATAAAGAAAATACGTTGGTTATATACAGAAGAGTCTAGGCAAAGCTGGCTGGAGGAGTTCCTACAGAGTCACCCAGGAGCTACCCCGTGGCCAGTGTCCCCTGGTTTAAGGCTCTCCTTAAGTGGTAGCCTAACAACTGGTTTAGTAATGCTGAGCATGACAGAGAACCTCCTAGGGATGGCTCCAACAAAATTCCAAGTAATGTCTGTCCTTGGACCAATCACCGTGGCCAGGGGCATGCGAGTGGCAGGTCTGAGATACTCTGCGTGGGATTACTATTCCCATCATACATATGAGGGCTGGGAAAATTAAGCACGTTTTCCGCAACCTCAAAACCAGTGCCAGGCAGGTGGAACCCAGATCTGTCATCATAGTCCGCTGAATCACTGATGCAGCGTTGCATCTGTAGCTGGATTAACAATCCCAGAGCGTGGATGAGTCTTTGTTCAGAGGCAGCCCTGAGCTGACATTTTCTTTAATTTGTTCAATTTGTTTAAAACTTCTACAGCGTGGCCCCTTTCTTCCCACGCCTTGCTGTCTGGTGCTTAACTTCTGTCAGGGTATTTGTCGTTCTGTGTGGATCTGTGTCTTGCCTGCAATCTTGGGGAGGTTTCTCCTTCTCCACCCCGTGTCCCTTGCACCTGGCACCTTTGCCCATCACGTGATAGAGCCTCACTCACTCCGAGTGGGCTGAACGGAGGAGCTCATGAACACCCAGGTGGCCCTTTAGTGCTCTGAGTTAGGGTTTTGGGGCGGATCCCATAGACTCTGCCTGTATCTTTGGTGCTCTTCCTTCCCTTCGGAACAAGATACATCACCAGACAAAAACCCTGGTGAGGGCAGGGGTTTGGTATAGTGATTAAGAAACCCCATGGGCTGCCCGCATCTCGTATAGGTAGGAGTGCCTAGGTTTGAGTCCTGGGTCCACATTCCCCCCGCCCCCATTTCAGCTTCCTGCTAATGGGGATCCTGGGAGGTAGCAGGTGATGGCTTAAGTTTTTGGGTCCCTGCCACTCACAGGGGAGACCCAAATAGGGTTCCTGACTGCTGGGATTGGCCTGGCCCAGATGTTGTGGGCATCTCAGGGAATGAACCATTTAGGCTAGGAGTACTCTGCCTTTCAAATACATACATACATACATATATACATACATACATATATACATATATACATACATACATACTGTCTTTCTGAAGTTCAGGCACCCTGACTCCAGCTGAGGACATTTTGCCTCTCTCCTTGTGCCCATATACTCATCCATCATCACATCCTGCTTGGGACCCCCAATAAAACGTGAAACAGTTTGGACCCATCAGGGGCATGGTCAGGCTGGGACAGCAGCTGCGTTCTCCTGCTGGGTGCAGTGTGCTGCCCATCCTTTCAACACACAGAATTAAACCATTAGAGGCAGTTTTCATTTGGAGCCCTGATATCTCCCAGCATTATAAAGATAACTACTTCTCCTTTCTAAGTATTTTATTTTTAAAACATTGAGATGAGGCCACTTTTGTGGTACACTGGATTAAGCTGCCACCTATGACTCCAGCATCCTGTATGGGTGTCAGTTCATATCCTGGCTACTCTATTTCTATTCCAGCTCCCTGCTCATGTGCCTGAGAAAGCAGTGGGAGGTGGCCCCAGTGCTTGGGCCCCTGTGCCCACAAGGGAAACCCAAAAGAAGCTTCTGGCTTTGGCCTGACCCATTCTGGGCAATTATAGTCTTTTAGGGATTAAACCAGCAGATGTAAGATCTCTCTCTCTCTCTCTCTCTCTCTCTCTCCTTCTTCTCTGTAACTCTGCCTTTCAAATAAATAAATCTTAAAAAAAGAAAAACAACTCGAGAGAAATGTTGCTTTTGTTAAAAACAAGACTTTCTAAGCAAGCAAGGAAGCAAAGTTGTAAATCTAATTATGCTTCTAACTATGAATTGTGAAATCTAACCATGGTTCTCTATAATAGGCTCAGAAACAAGACCTCAGCCCTGGGGCAGTGAGCCTTATACAGGCCCAGGTGAATCAGAGCAGCCACCGTGGGCTTCATATTTCTCTGTGAGTATGGATGAGCCCTCGGCATGGCTGTGTGACAGATGTTCTAGCACCAGGTGTGCTGCTCACCATGGTGCTTCCCCCTCCCCAGATCTGCAGTCTGACCCTGTGACTACAGTGGGGTTGCTCAGGGTTTAGGAGATGCACAGAATCCTGCCCGTGACCCACAGACAAGGGCCCATCTGTGCTGTCCTCACCGAGGTGGCTCCCAAGATGGTCTCCCTCTTTGCATTTTCCCAGCGCTCAGTGACTGCCTTGCGTGTGGCAGGTACTCCATGCAAGGGGACTTGGAGAGGCTTCTGAAAACACAGTTAGAAGATAATTTTGATGCAAGAACACACTGATCATTCTTTCATAATGTGCAGGAAGGCATGGATTTCAAAAATTTTTGCATTGAATCAACATCTTTCCATTCTATTTTCCACAAACTTTTGGAAGTATCCTGGTAACTCTTTGAATGGAGGTGCAAACCATAAACCAGTGTGGGTGGACAAGGTCAGTTGATGAGAGAGAGCTCTGGGGCTCGGGAATTTTAGAGGCAAGGCTGTTCCCTCGGACATTGGGAGCTGGCTTGGATTCTCAGTAAGGTTTCACCTCCATCCAGCTAAGTGGCTCCGACAAGTTGCCTTCTGTGTTAATGAAGATGTCGAGTGGGTTTAATCTCTAAGAGTCTGTAACTCTGCGCTTTCTCTGGTTGCCGCTGCTCCAGCTGGCTAAAGGATGCTGACTTGGAAGAGAAAGTGATCTCTGGGTTTTTCCTGGCTGAGTTGCTACAGGGTCTTTGGATGCCGGCTCCAGTGCTCTGTGTTCCCTAGGACCTGTGGGGCATCAGTTCATACCCACAGATCTGGTCAGCCCCACACCCACCACTGCCTCTCTGAGCAGAAGCCTCTTTTGTATCTAACTATTTGGGGGGATTGTACTGGTTTCCTAGGGCTGCTGTAACAAATTATCACAAGTTTCCATGCTTATAACAGTGTAAGTTTATTCCTGTACAGTCTGGAGGCCAGAAGTGCAAAATCAGTCTCATCGGGCTGAAATGAAGAAATGAAGGTGTCTATAGGGGCTAGTTCCTCCTAGTTCCTTCTGTACCCTTGCCTTTTCTTGTTTCCAGGGGCTGTCTGCATTTCCTGGGCTCACAGCCCCTCCCTGCACCTTGAAAGCCAGCAGCTTAGCCATCTTCTCTCTTCTTTGCTCTCTGTTTCCATCCTTTTATCTTCTCTCCCTTACTCTGATCCTCCTGCCTCCATCTTGTTAGGATCCCTGTGAGTCCACTGGGCCCAGCTGACTAATATCAGGGTAATCTTCACATTTCGATGTCCTTAATTTAATCATATCTGCCAAGTCCTCTTTACCATGTAAGGTTACATATTTTCAGGGCCTGTGAATTGGAATATGAACGTCTTTGGGGGTTATCATTGAAGTTACCACAGGAATTCCCTATTCAATTTTTTTTAGATTTATTTATTTATTTATTAGAGAGGCAGGGGCAGAGAGAGAAAGAGAGAAACAGTTTTTCCATCTGCTGGTTCACTCCCCAGGTGGCTGCAATGGCTGGAGCTGTGCTGATCCAAAGCCAGGAGCCAGCAGCTTCTTCCGGGTCTTCCCTGTGGGTGCAGGGGCCCAAGGGCTTGGGGAATCTCCCACTGCTTTCCTAGGCCATAGCAGAGAGCTGGATTGGAGGTGGAGCAGCCACCACTGCAGGCGATGACTTTACCTGCTACACCACAGTGCCTCCGAACCTCCCTATTCAATTTTAAAAACTAGCCCTAGACAGGGAGAAGAGTGTATTAAGATAACTGAATGGGAATGGAAATTGTAGATAGTATGCAGACTTGACTCTATACAATAGCAACGTCTGTTTGCCTTCTAGTTATATTTAGATTCTCTTTTTTGAACTGTTTTAGGACTTTTATCTACTGAAATGTCTGTTCACAAAAGATAGCTCCACGTTTCCTTACAGCCATCAGGTTCTGATGAGCCATGGCCGTTATCCTTCTTCTTAGTTCTATTCACAGCAGTTAACCAGGAGCACACCAAGTTCAAGACGGTGTGCTGAGAAAATGCAAGAATCTGCCGGACATACTCCCTTCCCTCATAGAGCTTATGTTCAATGGACTAGAAAGGCACATAAGCAGTGATTTTTACCACAAGGTAGGATGTGCTAAGTGATACAACCAAGGAGGTGAGAAGACAGTAGGGGACATCACTTCTAGGCTCCACAGGCACTCCAGTTTTTGGCTCAGAAGTATGATTGTTATGTGCACATGAATTTCAGTTATTAACGCTTAGAAGCTAAGAAATATAAGAAAAATAGGGTATCAGATCTTTCCCTCCTTAACTAGGGCTTTTGGTTCAGCTCTGAAGAGTCGTGTGACATCTCTTCTACTCATGGTTGATTAAAGTTGGGGACCGGATCTGAGAAAGTGCACGTCTGTAACCTGGGCCCTACTCTGCAGCGTACTTCCTCCCTATGGAGGTCTAGGAACACCCCACAGGGTTGGCTTTCCTCGTTGAAAAGAGCTCTTTCTCCCAAGTCCTTTCAAAGGTGCAGGGAAAATCTCCAACAAGAGCTCTCTCCAGCCCAGAATGCAGGTTTAGAAAATGCAGCTGACTTCTCCGGGGAAAACAAAACCTTGTCTTACTCTGGTCATGGAAACCAAGCTGGCACCTCATTATCGCCTTGTTAGTAAAGACAGGCTGCGTGGTGGACAGACCTGGTAGGAAGGATTGGCCCCGAGTGGGCAGGGTTTTGAGTTAAGCTTAATTGCCCTTCTAAAGCTCAGTGGCTTAATACTACACAAGTCGAAATCCATCATCAGACTCCTGACCATCCGTCGTCCCCTGCCTTTTGTATCTTTGCCTATATAAACAGTTAGTGCCTTTGCATTCTGCTGCTGCCGTGATTTGTTTTGGGCCATACTGAGCCACCAAGGCTTAGCTGCACCCGCTGCAGCTCTCCAGAGGAGGAAATGCTTGCAGTCCACCCTTCACCCCCAACTCCATCCCCAGTGTGTTAACTTGCAATGAACCTGTTCTGCCCTTGGAGCACCAGTGCTGCTGGCTGGGTGAAGGTGCTACCTGTTTAACAACTTATTGCAAGTTTTTGACTTTGCACACAAAGGAGGATGAGTAACGAGTCATTTTTATCTGGCTCTGAAATGTGTTTTGTGCTTGTATTGGAGTGTGGGTGTGCCTGGTGTTCTGGGAGCTCACTTCAAACAAAGCGGCGAGGCAGACCCTGGAGCTGTGCGCCAAGAGGAGCTGTGTGCTTTAATTGCCTGCTGTGCTTTTACTTCTCTACAAAGCCTGGTGGGGGTTGAATTCTATGCCCTCACCACTGTGCACTCACAACAGTGAGTGCTCATTAAGTAGGTCACCTGTGTCTCTGAGCTGTAGGTTCTTTCTTGCCAAGCAAAATTAGGGTGAAAAATAACTTGACGCATCAGACTGCTGGAAACAGCAAATGAGGGGACGTTAGGCTAAGCATTGGCCACACAGTAGCATGGCGGTAACTTCAAGCCATCTCACCGTCCTCTCCCCCACACTGCCTACCTCCTCCAGGGCAAAGCACCAATCAGAGCCAAAGCTCTTTGTCTTCAACATGCCTGCCAAGTGAGAGAAGTGTGGGGTGCCATTTCCATGCCTCCCTTTTTCTTGCCCACGCAGGCTGTCCCCCAACCACTTGTTTACTTCATTATCATTGGACTTTAACTGCTCAGAGCCTGTGACAGGGGACACTAAAGTGTCCCAGCTGTGCAACACTCCTAACCCCCTTCACATACAGCCAGATTGGCCGTGGCAGTCCCAACTTCAAATTTCACAGTCCCATTCTTCCCAGTCACACATCCTAGAATTCCATCCAGTTCTTCAGCTTCCCAAACATGTTTCCTGCTTACATTCACTTCCCATAAGGGGAATTTAAGCCCCATAAAATGTGGTCTTACTCAGGAGCCCTGACCGTGGTAACCACATATTCTAGACTCTCTGGGAAAGTCTGTCCTATGTCCAGACCAGGTGTCCTGATTTTTGCTCCAGAAAACTCCATAATCAACCAATATAGGTACCATGAAAAGTGCATATTGTTAGGAAAAGAGGCACAGAATAGAGAGAAGGCATTGTATGAATTTACAGCCAGACCAAATTTATAAAGAGAAAATAAATTCGTAGAGGTAGGTGACCCACTGCCAGTGTGCACATGATGGAACACGTGGCAGAAGGTCCCGACCCTCAGGGGCTGGGGTGGGGGTAGAGAGCAACACGTGGAGGGGGATTCCTGGAACTGGTCTGTCAAGTGTTTGAGCAGGTGGCCGTGGAGGGTGGGAGTTGAAGGCATGTATGAGACCCAATTGAGATTCAAGGGCAAGGAATAAATTCCAAGGTTTATCTATTTTTTGGGCAATGAGTGAGAGTGGCTAAGGCTTGTGTCTTTGTTTCATCACACATCAGACAGAATACACACACACAAACCACACACAATGCACAAGATTCTGGGAGAGCTGACCTGTGCCCCCCTTCTCAAATTTCCATTATTCACTTGCAGTTTCTTAGGTTATTCCTTATACTGGTTGGGTTTGAGAGCTGGGTTGGAGGGAGCATAATTCTTGTTGCTTTTGGATGTGAATTGAGGACAAGGATGAAAATGTGTTTGATGTAAAAATACACACAATTCACTCCGTTGTGCGATCTTGAGGTCTGCTTTTTAAAACTTAGTGTGGGAGCATATGGATTTTCTCATGCCATTAAAGTGATTTT
The DNA here is from genome assembly GCA_949820135.1 of Sylvilagus floridanus. Classification (NCBI taxonomy): domain Eukaryota; kingdom Metazoa; phylum Chordata; class Mammalia; order Lagomorpha; family Leporidae; genus Sylvilagus; species Sylvilagus floridanus. The sequence continues at coordinate 62,211,032 of OX463235.1, forward strand.
TTTAAACCAGTGACTTTACCAAATTCAACATAGTGTTTACCACTGGCAGTAATGGGACTGGACTGGGTGGGGGGGAAGCAGGCATCCATGGTACATTTAGAATGTCGGAAGATTTTCCATCTTGGCCTTGGTGCTGGTTATACTTTTTAAATGTTACCTAATAAAGTAGAAGTGTGAATACCAATAGTAAATGGCCTCTTAAAATTTCACTATGCAGCTATATTGTAATTTACTCAGATCAGATTCTATCCCTCTGCTACTGGATACTTGTAACTTTCAACTTTGAACTCTTAAATAATGTAGTATCAAACATCTTTGGCATATGAAGCTTTGTCTGCATCTTAGCTCATTTTCTTAGGATAGATTTATAGGCTTCAATTACTGAGTCGAAGAATAGGACTGTAGTGAATGGCTATTTCGAGATTGCCTTTCAATATAGTGATATGAATTTAGACTATCATTGATATTGTGTCCATTCCACTTTATCCAACACTGAGTGCTGTTATTTTTCTTGATAATGCTATTTTGTTAAGCATCTGTTTTTGGTGGTTTAAGCTTGTATTTGTAGTTACCAGGGAGACTGAACAATCCGTCACATAACGTTTCTATTAGAATGGGTTTTTGTCATGTATATGCGTGGGTAAGGTATTTGCAGACTGCTTGTATGGGGGACCTGGGTGGGAGGGTCTTGGTTGTGTGTGTGTATTTTGGGGGGCGCACAGGTAAGCTTAATGAGCCCCTTGTCCCCCGCATTGGAAGCCGGCTGTGCATCAAGTCCTCTGTCTCCCTGCAGTGCCGCCAAGCTCCTGGACAAGAACCCGTTTTCGGCCGGTAACACGAACCCTCTGCTTCCTTCGCCTGCCAGTCTCCAACTGGCCCAGCTGCAAGCCCAGCTCACCCTCCACCGGCTGAAGCTGGCACAGACAGCTGTCACCAGCAACACGGCGGCCGCCACGGTCCTGAACCAAGTCCTCTCTAAAGTGGCCATGTCCCAGCCTCTCTTCAACCAGCTGAGGCATCCGTCTGTCCTCAGTGCCCCCCACGGCCATACTGGGGTGCCCCAACATGCTCCGGCCATACCCAGTGCCCGGTTTCCCTCAAATGCCATTGCTTTTTCACCTCCCGGCCAGACGCGAGGCCCGGGACCGTCTGTGAGCCTTCCCAGCCAGCCCCCCAGTGCCATGGTGATGCACCCTTTCAGTGGGGTGATGCCACAGACTGCTGCCCAGCCGGCAGTCATCCTGGGCATCGGGAAGACTGGGCCCACGCCGGCTACCGCAGGGTTCTACGAGTATGGCAAAGCCAGTGCCGGCCAGGCATATGGCACCGAGACGGACAGTCAGCCTGGCTTCTTGCCGGCCTCAGCCTCCACCTCGGGCACTGTGGCCTACGAAGGGCACTACAGCCACGCAGGGCAGGATGGCCAAGCTGCCTTTTCTAAAGACTTCTATGGACCCAACTCCCAAGGGGCACACGTGGCCGGTGGATTTCCAGCGGAGCAGGCCGGGGGCGTGAAGGGTGAGGTAGGAGCGCTGCTGCAGGGTGTGAACAGCCAGTGGGAGAGCCCTGCTGGGTTCTCTGGCCCAAGCAAGCCTGATCTTACAGCAGGGCCCAACCTATGGCCGCCACCCCCCAGCCAGCCCTATGAGCTGTACGACCCCGAGGAGCCCACCTCAGACAGGACCCCGCCTTCCTTTGGGGGTCGGCTTAATAACAGCAAACAGGGTTTCAGTGGGGCCCGGCGGCGGGCCAAGGAGGAGCAGGGGATGCTGTCCCTGCGGCCCCTGCAGGCCCACGAGCTGAACGACTTGCACGGCGTGGCCCCCCTCCACTTGCCGCACATCTGTAGCATCTGCGACAAGAAGGTGTTTGACTTGAAGGTGAGTCGTCCAGGGCGGGCTGGGGGCTGCAGCTGGGAGCCCAGGTCGGCTTCCGCTGCCAGTCCAGCCCTCCCTGCTCGAAGGCTAGGAACTGTTATACCTAGGGACTAGGGGACAGAGTTAGCTGTCTGTCTCCTTGATTAAAATCTTAGGTATTAGAACCCAAAGGGATTTTAGAACTGAACCAGGGCCTGTCCCTTGCTTTAGGCGAGGAAGAGATTCCTTCCCCAGGAGGAAGCTAAGGCTTAGTGGGAGGCCGAGGGACCCCACAGGAGCTGCAGAGAGGGGCTCAGGAGCTCCCCTGCCCCCTTGCAGCAGGGGTGAGGTGGGGTTGTGCCTAGAAGCTAGTGTTCTTTGAGAACAAGTGTTGCACCAAGTTTGAAGGGGAAAAGTCAGCAGAATTGTGGCTCAGAGGCCAGAGAGTACTTCTCAAGTGGGACTTCCACACCTTGTTCAGAGCCTCAGTCCTCCCATCTGCACAGTGGAGAGAGAGCCTTGTGTCCCCTTTCCCTGTGGTGGTAACATGCTTGGGGCCACTGCAAGCAAAGATCCATTCTTTATCATTCCCCACCCAACCACCCCAAATGTATTATACTGCAGTGAACTATTCCAAAGCAATAAGAATTATAACAGCTAACATGTGAAACCTGATCTGTGTGCCAGTGGTAATCCTACGAGGTAGATTCTATTATTATTGTCATCTTACAGTTTGAAAACTGAGTCCCAGAAATGTGAAATGACTTGACCGGGGCCTTCTAGGAGACAGTGGATGAACAGCCATTCCAAAGTGCACCTGACTGCCCCAGAGGCTGTGCCTCCTAAGCCCCGGGCTGCCCTGCCTCCCATCCTTATCCTGGCCCCCAACACGATGAAGTCCTTGCTTAGTGGGATTCCTGCTGTAGCACACCACCACCTCTGCTTGGTCACATCATTCACACGCATCCTAGGAACATGGGTGGATTGTGCTGTCTCTCCTCCAGCCCTGGGGAGCACTGGGCAGGGTTGAGGATTTATTTTTTGTCTCTCATAAGCCTTTTCTAAAGACTAATAACTCACTGTGGGTCCATCTATGGGGTCTCCCAACTGGACACAGAAACGGGTGGGGCCTCTGCCAGTGAGGAGGAGTGGGAAGGTGAGTGGTGGCTACAAGAATCCACTGAGAGAGGCGGAGGGGTCGGACTTGCACGTATGGGCTGCTGTCCAAGAGGGGCGTGGGATGTAGAGGTGAGAGGTTGCTGGAGTGGGGGCTGGGAGGCAGGGGCAGAGGGAGGAGCCTGGGAGGGAGGGGATGGGAGAGTAGAGTTGGTCTGGCGCCTCTGGGCTGTCTGTGCCCCTCTCCTGGATGGTGACTCTGTCCTCGACCCCTCCCGCCCCCGACCCCAGCCACAGACTCAGTCCCACTTTGGTCATTCTTCTTTCTTTCTGACCCAGGACTGGGAGCTGCATGTGAAAGGGAAGCTGCACGCACAGAAATGCCTGGTCTTCTCTGAAAAGTAAGTGCTGTCCAGGAGAGTGGCTCCGTGCATTCACTCAGCAGTGCTCACCACGCGCCTGCTGTGTGTCTTACTCTAGTCTGGGTGCTGGGAAACAGCAGAGAACAGAGCAAGCAAAGCCCCTGCCCTCAGGGAGCTTACCCTTCACCGGGGGCAGGGAGACAGATGCTGAACGAGAGGAACAAGTAAATTAGATAGCACTCCTGGCAAGGAACACTAGAAATGTTCAGCAGAGAACGCCACTGGGTGGGAGTGGGAAGTGAGTGTGTGTGTGTGTGTGTGTGTGTGCACGTATGTATGCATGCTTTGGGGCTGGCCCTTGTATTTTAAATTGGGCATTTAGGAGAGGCCTCACTAAGGACCTCTGGGGAGGGGTCAGAAGGAGCCCTTGCCAGTGTAGGGGAAACACCTCCTGGCAGAGGGAACGGTGGGTTTGAAGGCCCCGCAGCTGGCATGGCCCTGAGATACCCAGGCAGCATGCAGCATAACTAGGGCAGAACGAGGAAGAGGAGCCAGGGCAGGGCCGTGGCCCACACCCTGAGCCCCTGGGGTTGTTGTAAAGACTTTCACTTTTGCTCTGAGAGTGGTTGGGGCTTTCAGAGTGATATGCCTATCTCCAGAGCAGGACCCTGGCTGCCTGCTGTGAACAGATGCTGGGAGGACAAGGGCAGTCCCCCAGAGACCACGGAGCAGGTGGAGCAGAGGGTGTGTGGCCCAGGGATGGTGCCCAGATGGCTGGGGTTAAGTGTTTGAAATGGGTGCATTCAGAAGGTCTTCCTTTATTAGTCATAACAGCTCAAAGTGAGAGCAACCCGAATGCCCCTGGACAGATGAATGAATAAACAAAATGCGGTCTATCCATACAATGGACAGCAACGCAGTGCAATTCTGACACAGGTCGCAACATGAATGAACTTTGAGGACATCATGCTCAGGCAACTAAGCCGGCCAGAGAGGGACAAGTACTGTGTGACTCCACTTACAGGAGGTGTTTAGAGCAAGCGAGGCTCCTAGACCGGATGCAGGATGGCAGTCGCTGGGGTGGGGAATTGGGATTTGTGCTTCACGGGTGCAGACTCAGTTTTGTCTGAGCACAAGCTTGGGAGACCGTGGTGGCAATGGCTGCATCACTGTGCGAATGTGCTTAATCCCACTAAACTGCACACTTTGAAAATGACTAAGCTGCTAAATTTTATATCATGTGTGTTTAATGAGAACTTTTAAATAATTTGTAAGAAGGTCTCCCTTTTCTGGATCCCCCCCTTTTTATTGGGGTAAAATTCACATTAATAGTCGCCATTTTAACTGTTTGAGTGTTGATAGTCCAGTGGCATTTTGCACACTGAGAAGGTTATGTAACTATCATCACGATCTTGTTCCAGAACGTCTTCATCTGTCCCCAGAGGAATCCCGGGGCAGTCACTCCCATTCCTCTTCCCCAGCTCCGGCAATGACCCATCCGCCTCCTTTCTCTTTGGGTTTGCCCTCTTCTGTACATTTCTCTAAATAGAATCGTATTTTATGTGTGGGTTTTTGGTGACTGCCTTTTTACTTAGCACAATATTTTTTTAAAAATTTTTAAAATTGATTTGAGAGGTAGAGTTACAGACAGAGAGAGGGAGAGTCATAGAGAGAGGTCTTCCATCTGCTGGTTCACTCCCCAAATGGCTGCAACAGCAGGAGCTGAGCTTATCCGAAGCCAGGAGCCCGGAACTTTTTCCAGCACTTGGTCCATCTTCTACTACTTTCCCAGGCCATAGCAGACAGCTGGATCAGAAGAGGAGCAGCCATGGCTAGAACTGGTGCCCATATGCGATGCTGGCACTGCAGGTAGAGGCTTAGCCTACCATGCCACAACACCGGCCCCTTAGCATAATATTTTCAAGTTTCCTCCACCTGCTAGCATGGATGACCTTCCAGTGGATGAATAATAGCCCATCACATGTCTATTACATGTGTTATTGGTCCATTCATTGTTTGATGGACATCAGGGTTGCTTTACCTGTTGGCTTTTGGGAGTAATGACGTAGGGAACCTTCAGGGACACATGTTTGTTTGAATAGCTATTTTCAAATCCTGGGGATGTATTCTTAGAAGTGGAATTTCTGGGTCATATGGTCATTCTTTATTAACTTATTGAGGAATTGGTTTCTGTTTTCCCCCCTTGCAGCGCTGGGGTGCGGTGTCTACTTGGTTCTGCGGAGGGGACTCTGCGTGCCTCTCCCAACAGCACGGCTGTGTATAACCCTGCTGGAAATGAAGGTGAGCGAGGTCTGGCAGGTCAGCAGCTTCCCCCAGGCCGTTAACGTCCCACCTTTAGCAAGCAGGACTTGCCTGCCCTGCCCTGCTTACACTTTCATACTTCCGGGCGTTGCACCTGCCACCTGGGCCTGGGTCTTCTCTGAGATACTTTACACAGAAAGCTCTGCTGATGGTCAACATGGCTGGGGTGTCATCACACTGATCATGAAGAAAGCACCCAAAGGACATGTTCCCATCCCTCTTCCCACTGATGACCGGATGGCCTTGGGAGGTAACCACTAGGCTTCACCTGCTTTGTGTAATTTATCCTCAGACTATGCCTCAAATCTTGGGACATCATATGCGGCCATTCCGGCAAGGACATTTGCTCAGTCAACTCCCGCGTTTCCTGCAGCTTCCCCTGGGACGAATGTGAGTACAGAAAACACGGGTTTCCGCGTTGTGATTGTGGTCCTCAAAGCCTGCCGCGTCTGGGCGTGGAGGCGCAGGACAGGCTGGGGCGCAGCTGCTGTGGCTCCGAGCTTGTGTCGCTCGAAAGAACATCCCCTAGTCAGGTCAGAAGCTCTGCGTTAGGCCCAGCTAGCATTGAGATGCACCAGTAAAGACGCTGACATGAGTTCTTGAAATCGAAGGCACGCAGAGACCGTCTAGCATTCAGCACTAGTTCGGGGGAACAAAAAGTTTCAGCTTTTTAAAGGAACGTTTTGATGCTTTATTGAAGTGGACCATGTCCTAGGAGAGGGTAAATCTGAAACTTGAACCAGAACAAGAAGATGTGTTTGAAAGCAAGGGCGATGCACTGATAGTATTTGCTGGCCCTTGGGGGAGCGGTTGGTGCTGTGTGATGGCTTCTGTGGGTCTGGTTTGATGGTGTTTTCTCTGCAGCAGGCACTGCAGCCCGCAAAGCCCTAGGCTCCCCCTCTTACTCCTGCCGGCTTTGGCAGCTCCTTGCTGTCTTCGCGTTTGCCAGTTTCCCGGCTGCACGTCTTCCCTCCTCCCCACCAGCTGGGAAGGCTTCTCTGCTCTGGATGAGGGCAGGGGCCCTGGGAGATAGATCAACTGTGAAACAAAATGCATTTGGCGGGACCTGGCTAGAGGGCGCCTGTTAGTGTGTTTCTGCCCGTGCCTGTCTTGTTGAATTGTGATGTCAGCGGCTATGCCCCCCACCCGTCTGTCTCTGTCTGTCTGTCTGTCTCTCCTCTCCCCTCCCCTCCCCCCCTCCTCTCCCCTCCCCCTCCTTTCCTCTCTCCTTTTTTCCTCTCCCCTCTCTCTCCTCTCCTCTCTCCCCTCTCCCCCTCCCTCTCCCCCGCCCTCTCCCCTTCCCTCTCCCCCCCTCCCCTCTTCCCTCTCCACTCTTCTCTCCCTCTCTCTCTCTTCCTCTCCTTTCCTCTCTTTCCCTCTTTTCGCTCTCACAACAAACACAAGCTGTGGAGAGCAGGCCTCCATGTGTAATTCCTCCCTGCCCTGTGTTCAGAGTACTTGTGCTGAACAGGGAATGAGCCGGCCGTGAAGTGTTAACTCTCAGGCGCTGCTGGGGAGTGAAGTTCATGTGTTTTGTTTTTATTTCCGTCTGTGCATTTGTGACGTCAGCTGGGGAAAAGTGCTTCAAGGGAGCAGCTGTCTGGAAGCCCACGTTTTGGTGAAAAAGATTTCATGGTTTCCCTCTCTGCACTTTACCCACTCAGAGCACTGCCTGGGCCAGTGGCCAGGAGAGCCGGCGGACTGGTTTCTGTGAGGCCTGTCCCTTGTCCTTGAGGTCAGACCCCTGGTGACTTGACCCCGTGTCCTGATGGAGTTGGTGGAGTGTCCAATCCCAGGGCCATGGACGCACCTCTAAGACCCCGCCCCAGGCGCTGAGGGGGAGGGGACCAAGACTGAGTTGGACAAGCCTGGATTGGGTGGCAGGTGGCCCAGGGACCAGGGCTTGTGGATTCGTCCTGGGTTCTGGCATAGGAAAGAGAGTTGGTGTCAACCGAGCGTCTGTAAAGGGGTGGGAAGGGACCAGGCAGAACGTCTGTGAGCTCCGGCCCAGGCCTCGGTGCTTCCCGTGGAACCAGGGCCCTTTCTGTGAGCTGTGGAGCTCAGGGACCCAAGCTCAAGGCCTAGTTCTGGAGCACCAGCTGTGTGCCTCAGGCCAGTCGTCGTCACTTTCCTTCTGAAGTGTTCCTTCCAGGAGGAGGAGGACTCCCCTAGTGGTGTGAAGCTCAAACAAGGGACCCCCCCCCCCCCAGGCTGATTCCTCTGTTCTCAAAGTCTCCTCTGCCAGGCTCCACTGAGTGCCCCGCCAGCTGCATGTGCACAGTACACGTTTCTAGTGCTTTTTCTGCTTGAAAAGTTCATGCTTGCTGTGAAAATCCAAAGCGTAAAGAAACACTCAAGGAGAACGAGAGCTCCGCTCCCGGGTCCCACGAGGGCTTCGGGGCGTTTCTGCTGCGGCGTCTTCTGCTCTGGCGCCAGGGCTTTCCTGTGGATTCCATTTACCTACCTCTCTTCAGAAACATTTTAAAATTTTTAAAAAGATTGATTTATTTATTTGAAAGGCAGAGTTACAGACGGAGAGAGCAGGAGAGATGGAGAGAGAGGTCTTCCATCTGCTGATGCACTCCTCAGAGGGCCACAACAGCCGGGACTGAGCCAGGCTGAAACCAGGAGCCAGGAGCTTCATCTTGGTCTCCCATGTGGGCGCAGGAGCCCAAGGACGTGGGCCATCCTCTGCTGCTTTCCCAGGCACATTAGCAAGGAGCTGTATCAGAAGTGGAGCATCTGGGACTGGAACCAGAGCCTCTATGGGGCGAGGCTTCAGGCTGAGGTGCTTAAGGCTAAGGCTTAAACCCTCTGGGCCACAGCGCCAGCCCCCAGAAGCATTTTGTTGACTAAAACAAGGAGCATCCAGGACTCAGCCTGTTTGTGGAGCAAACAACAGATGCTGCTCCCAAAGCTCCCTGTTTTTAAGTAGGAGAGCAAAGCAATGTTGGGCGCCAGCATTGCACACCAGCTCCCTGCACACTGCAGACTTGAATAACAAAGGAAAGTGAACCTCAAAGAAGCAAATGTTTCTGCCAGGCTGGAAGTCATAGGTTGCCCCTCAGGCTGCTGGCTGCGTCTAGGGCATCTGTCTGTCTGTCCTGGCTCAGACAGTCTGTTCTCCTGACTTCTATAGGCGTGGGGAGCAGTCACTAATGTGGTGCATGCTCCCTGTCTCTCCTGCATTTTCCAAGCAGGGATAGAGGAGAGACAGGAGAACTGGGTAGGTTTTATTTTCTGGACTTTCTTCTTTTTTTTCCTGTTTTAAAAAGGATTTATTTATCTGAAAGGCAGAGCGAGAGTGACAGAGAAGAGAGACAGAAAGAAAAAGATTTGGGGTGCTGGGGCATAGCGAGTAAAGCTGCCGCCTGCAGTGCTAACATCCCATATGGGTGCTGCTCCACTTCCAATGTTCTCTGCTGTGGCCTGGGAAAGCAGTAGAAGATGGCCCAAAGTGCTGGGGCCCCTATGGGAGACCTGGAAGAAGCTCCAGGCTCCTGGCTTTAGATCGACCCAGCTCCAGCCTTTATGGCCATTAGGGAGTGAAGTAGTGGATGGAAAAATCTCTATCTCTCTCTCTCTCTCTTTGCCTCTGCCTTTGTAACTCCACCTTTCACATAAATAAATCTTTAAAAAGAGAGAAAGAGATCTTCCATTTGCTGGTTCATTTTCCATGTGACTGGAATAGTTGGGACTGGGCTGGGCCAAAGCCAGGATCCTGGAACGCCATCCTGGTCTCCCACGTGGTGGCATGGGTCCGAGTGCCTGGGTCGTCTTCTGTGGCTTTCCCGGGCGTATTTGCAGAGAGCTGGAGAGAAGCAGAGCAGTTGGAACTTGAACTGGTGCTCTGGCTTGGGATGCTGGCGTCACAGTGGCAGCCTCACCCCCTGTGCCAGAGCGTCAACCCTTGTGCTTCTTTCTTTTTATTTTATGACTCATCGTTGTTTTTGCTTGATGAAAAAGTAGTATAAACTTGGTATCAAAAGGCTCTGACAGTAACAGAAATATGAAAATTAGAAAATACAGCTTTGCAGAAAAAACTGAAGGTAAATATCTTTATTATAACTATCTCTAGCTAGTATGAGCATGCATATTCAATAAAAGTGTTTTTTGCAAAAATCAGATAATACCATCTGAATATAATATTAGGTGATTGGTTTTTTTCACTCAACTGAAGCTCTCAGTACATACTCTAATTTCCAGACACCTTTCCCCATGAAAGCATAAAGGTCTATCTTATTTTGTAACATTGTTTATTGTGTGTATTTACCTTAATTTATCAAATCAGTGATTTGATAGAGTTTTCAGTGAGAACCGAGTTGTTTTTTATTTTAAAAGATATATTTATTTATTTGAATGGCAGAGTTACAGAGAGGCAGAGAGAGAGAGAGAGAGAGAGAGAGAGAGAGAGAGAGAGAGAGAGAGATCTTCCATCTGCTGGTTCATTCCCCAGCTGGCCACAACGGCCGGAGCTGTGCTGATCTGAAACCAGGAGCCAGGAGCTTCTTTGGGGTCTTCCACGCGGTTCAGGGACCCAACCGTCTGGGCCATCTTCTGCTTTCCTGGGCCATAGCAGAAAATTGGGTTGGAAGTGGAGCAGCCAGGACTGGAACCAGTGCTCTTATGGGATGCTGGTACTGCAGGCGGCAGCTTTACCTGCTACGCCACAGCGCTGGCCCCGGTTACTGAGTTTTAATTATAAATCTGCCACCATTTAATTGAGCACAGCTAAATTCCTTAATTTCTCCCAGGCTTCAGTGTCCTAACAAACGGTGATGGGTGTGGACCACAGATGCCCTCCCAGTTTGACATTCTGGGACTCTGAAGTTTACAGGGCAGTTGAAGTTGTTCAGCAGGTGAACCACCCAAACCTGTAGGCAAGTCTGGCACAAATAAAATAAAGTCAGTCCAAGTCAAAGGTAATTTGCTCTTTAGAGTCGTTGGGTATGTAAACAGGGGTGGCCATATCTAACCTCCCGGTCAAGCCAAGTTCCATAGCTATGGAGTCCACACCTATTTGCTGTCTGCCATCAGATGTTGAAAACCAACAGTATGAGGAATAAACATTTGCCCTGTGTCTGTTCTTAGGTGTTTTTTGCACAAAACCACAGACCCTGCCAGAGGAAATTAGGTCACACCTAAGAGAGACCAGGCCAGAACACAGGATCAGTTATGAAGGCAGAACCTAAACTTCGTCGCTCTAGGAAGCACCCTGAGAGACTTCTCTCACCCCACAGGCCTGTTTGCTCTAAGCCACATTTTATTGCAGCTCTGAGTTGTTTGAACTGTACCTCTTTGAACTTGTCTACAAAGCCTATTTCTGCTTGCACTAAAGGAGCATTGAGACAAGTCTCAGAATCTTCCTATTCAATTCTGTTTGTACCTTTCATGTTTCCACCCAGCTGTTAGCGTTCCTGGTGAGCTCAGAGGTCTGGAACACTGTGACATGAACCACTGGTTTTAGAGCTGGTGCTGCGGCTCAATAGGCTAATCCTCTGCCTTGCAGCGCTGGCACACCAGGTTCTAGTCCCGGTTGGGGCACTGGATTCTGTCCTGGTTGCCCCTCTTCCACGCCAGCTCTCTGCTGTGGCCCGGGAGGGCAGTGGAGGATAAACCACTGGTTTTAAAAGCACAGCCCTAGCGTGTGCAAATGACAGCGCAGGCCCCTGATCCCAGCTGGCACATTCCAGGCCAGTGCTTCAGGCAGGAGGAGGCCTCCTGCAGGCTAGGAAAGGATGATCCTCTTTTTAGGTTGGTAATTAGGGCTTTGGTTACAACCTCCACACCTCCCGCTCTTAGACATTTGATACTGGGCTGGAAAGTTTCAAGTACCTGTCACACATGTGTCTGCAGGCAGAGCAGGGGAGTGGATGTGAACCAGGTCCATCAACACCTCGCACCAAACATCCAAGCTGGTGAGGTCTTCCCATCCAAATCATCCGCTCCTCTGCTCCACAGCGTTACTTTAAAATGTGCCTGTGGGAAGTTTGCATACATTTTAAGCCTATTGAAAAGCTGCAAATGTTGTACGGAGCTCCCACATAATTTCTGCCTAGACTCACTACTCCTTTGTTTACTTTGTCATTCTCTTTTATCTGTCTATCTAGTCTAGTTTTTTAAAAATATTTACTTATTTATTTGAAAGTCAGAGCTACACAGAGGAGAGGCGGTGGCGGGGTCCTCCATCTGATGGCTCACCCCTCAGTTGGCTGCAATGGCCCATCCGAAGCCAGGAGCCTCTTCCAGGTCCCCCAGGCAGGTACAGGGGCCCTAGGACTTGGGACATCTACTGCTTTCCCAGGCCACAGCAGAGAGCTGGACAGGAAGTGAAGCAACTGGGACATGAACCGGGGTCCATATGGGATGCCAGCGCTTCAGGCCAGGGTGTTAACCCACTGCGCCACAGCACTGGACCCTAGTCTAGTCTTTCTAATCAACTATGCACTCTGTCTCCTAAAGCATTGTGGAGAGCTCCTTGGGGATGTTGCCCCCCCCCCCCCCATTTTAGCTCAGTGTGAATTTCCTAAGAACACAGACCTTCTCTTACATAATCCCAGCAGTATTCTTCACATTGCAGGATCATATTAGCACATTCTTTAACTGTTAGAGGAAAGAAAGAGACAAGCAGTTATTTATAGGAGCCTGCTGGAGGCCAGACATCACACCAAAGCACGTAGCATACAATGCAGCATTTTGTCTTCTAAGTAGTCCCATGGAATCTGTGTTTATTTTCCCCACTTTCAGACTAGCAAGCTCAGGCTTGAAGAAATTCAGAAACTGGTCCACTGTTAGCACTGGAGAGCAGAAGCACGCACGTGGGTCTGTCGGATTCTCCCACGGCCCTGACCATGGTGCTTGCTTATTGTGTTGCACACTCCGTGTGTGGGTCCTTATAAAGGCACGAGGCCAGTGTGTCTTCAGCTCCTCTCAGTGCGTCATCTCAGCTCTCATAGAGCCTATGGCTTATTATAGCCCTGCAAAGAGAGCACCACCAGCAATGCTCATAAGCCTGTCTGTGCAAGCTGTTGGAAGGGCCAACATGCTTCTGACAGATGCACCGTTAAACAGCCCTTCACATAGAGAGTGAGGAAAGACATGGTTTCCTGTTTATGCTGAGCACAATGGGGAAAGTGATCATTATCCTGGGGCTGAGGGTTTAGCTTGGCACTGCCTCTGGGAGGGGAGGGATTTTAGAGCTCAGAGCTACAGAGGTGCAGCTGTTCGATGTGTGCAGAGGACTGGAGACACATAGGCCGTCTCCCTTTTCCAGAAAAGGGGATAACTCAGACCCGGAGAGGGGAACCAGCTTGTCCATGTGGTGTACTCAGTGAGCTGCAGTAAACTGGTGTACAGAGGTACCCTTGCGAATTGGCCTGTCAGTTACTTTATGTGCTATGTTAGGCTGAAGTTCATTGCAGTAGGACTGAAAGTATGGAGACATCCTTAGGTCAAATTTAGTTTAATTTGACCCCAGTTTTCCATATTAGTGAAGAAACTTGAGTGTGCTTCCAGACACGTTCTTGAATGTCAGAAGTAACAGTTAACCCCCCACTGCCTGCAGGACAGTAGTTTCCTCCTTGCTACAATTTCACTTTCCTTGTGGTTCGGGTTATGTCCAGTCAACTGTGGTCTGCAAATACAATGTGGAAAATTCCAGAAGCAATTCCCACATTTTAAAATAACTTTTATTGCAATCCAATGCTATAACTTTTTTCTATTTTATTATTAGTTGTTGTTGAGCATGTTTACTGTGCCTAATTTATAAATTAAACTTTGGGATAGGTTTATAGGGAGAGGGAAACCATAGTACACGTAGGGTCTAGAACTATCTGTGACTCGGATGTCCCCTGGGGCTCTTGGACTGTGGCTCCCAGAGATGAGGAGGAATATTGTGGTGGTAACTTCAAGGATGATCTGGGGCTCATTAGAGAACTCAGGATTACTACACAGCACCATGCTGCTCGCTCGGAAGCGCTCCGGGTTTCCAGTGCCGCAGTGAATAAACCACCCAGGCCCTCACTCCCTCTCCTTCCTCCCCCTTCCCCTTTCTCCCTCAGATATTCTCGAGGGCACAGGAAAAATAATAACCGTGCTTATGTAGAACTGTTTGAGAAGAGACTAGAGTGATGCCACCCACTCCCCCATAGCTTTTAGGAATCATGTATGATTTTGAACCTAAATTGAGCTTAACAACAACAAGACAAGAACTGGATAAGATTTACTACATGCCCTGAAGCCAGATGTAATGCAAAGCAAGCCATTAATACAGTGATACCCAAGATTTTTTCATTTTATGGCTTCTTCAGAAAATGATGAATTGAAGTAGCTGCTTGTGGTCACCCGAAGAACGTGGCCTGCAGGCTGAGGGATCAGTATCTTGGCACACTTACAACCTGCTTGCAGCTTACCCCTTGCGAAGCTCCAAGTAAATAATGCAAAACCTTATGATGATATTAATGAATAACAGGAAAAGCAATAAAAGCCAAACTTGTATTTCTGATTGGCATCTTCGTGGTTGCTCAGGAAATGTAATTCTAAGATGTGAGTGAAAGACTCGAGACCCATTCCTGTGGGTGCCTTTGGTTATGTCTGCAGCATGGATGCATCTTGTTCTTTGGTGATCGGTGGCTGCAGGGGTGTTTAGTCTTTGGCAGGCATAGGCTACCACCCAGCAGCAGCTGTTTGCTGTGTTCACACACTGTCAGCTGAGGAGCCATCCAGAGAGGGGCGGACCCTCACGGTGCCACTGGACAGGGTGGGAGCGAGATCAGCCCAGAACTGGTCCTGCCATCTGCTCTGTTGTCCAAGTGCGTTCCCCAGACCGACCACAGCAGAGTCACAATGGACCCCACCAAGAGGCGGCTGGGCAGAGTGCCAGCCTCAGCCCTTCTGCTAATGGTCTCAGAGGGCCAGCACCTTGCCCTGCGTGAGAGCTCCACTGGGTCCCCATCTGTATGTCACCAGCTCACCCCAAGGGGCAGCAAAGGCCCTGCTCCCCACCAGCCCGCCTCCCATTGCCCCTGTACCCCTCCCAAGCCAGGCTCAGACTCAGTCTCCCATTTGTACTTTAGAGAGGCAAGGGGATGCTCTGGGAGCTGCCTGAGCCACACACTGAGTCCTTGCTCCTCTCTGGACACGGGCTTGGCCTCTGGACACCCTGAACAGGGTCCATGCATTGCTCCAGTCCAGGGCTAGACTATGAAAGGAGCTCTTGTCGACTCCAGTTGTCCTCACGGAAACAAATGAGGGCTTTTTTTGGTAGAATTACCCAAGTATTAACCCTAGTTAGGGATGGGAGCTTGGACTTTCCCCTGTATTATCTTAGCAGAGCCAGACCCACATCAGATGTAATTAGATGTTGAAGTTCACTTTGTCATAGAAAATGGTGACTGTGCAAATGTAGGCTCTGCTATTAGAGCAAGTTTTTGGTTTGGAAAATTGCATCCTTCTCTTCCACGTGGGCTTGGCTCCGGGTTGCTAATCCCTGAAGGTCCCAGAGGGTATAGGCGCAGTAGTGTTTGCCTGGACCAGAGATGTTCCTCCCTCTGGGAGCTTGGATTGGCCTGGGCCTTGACTTCCCAGCTGTACCCCAGAGGTGCCTTCGACACTGCCCGGTGGGGATTTTGGGGGGGCTGGCCCCTAAGTTTCGGCCAGAACAGCTTCTCTTTTGTTTATTGAGAGTTTGGGGCTTCTGAGCAAGTTTTTATGTCAAGAAAGAATTCCAAGGCCAAAAGATGTTTTGAAACCCACTGGCCTAAACCACAGGCTTTGCTGTGAACACTTGTGCATATGTATTCAGTTCCCACAAACATTTCTGTGTTTTTTTTCTTTATTGGACATTTTAAAAATTCTCCAACAGTATGTGGTATGAAAAAGGTTCAAGATAGTGCCCCTTGCACCCTTCCTGTTCTGCCCCTCTGAAGATAACCAGCTTGTTCCATGCCTTTCTCCATCTGTGCTGATAGCCTTTAAAATTTTCCTATTGCAAAAAATTTCTAGCAAACAGCATTGTGGAGACTCTCAAAATAACCCTTGTATACCCATCATCCAGTCCCAAGCTATCAACATTTTTATAGCACTTGCCTAATCTATCTTATTCTCACACAGTTTTGTTTGACCAAAAAATTGTGTCATTGTATGCATACTACTTGGTAATTGGTTATTTCTTAACACTGTGTCTTAAAAAAGTATCCCATACCAGAACATTTACATCCTTTTAATGGTGATACAGTTTTCTTTCCTTTTTTGTTTTTAAGGTTGGTTTATTTATTTGAAAGCCAGAGTTATAGAGAGTGAGGGAGAGACACACACAGAGAGAAATCTTCCATCCACTGGTTCACTCCCCAAATGGTCCCAATGGCTGAGGCTGGGCCGGGCAGAAGCCAGGACCCAAGAACTCCATCAGGGTCTCCCACATGAGTGACAAGGTCTGGGGCCCAAATTCTTGGGCCGTCTTCTGCTGCTTTCTCAGACGTGCTAACAGGGAGTTGGATCTGAATCAGTGTAGCTCGGACTTGAACCATCCTTCCAATATGGGATGCCAGCATTGCTGGTGGTGGTATAACCAGTTGTGCCACAATGCCAGCCCCTGAAGTTTTCCGTTGTATGCTTGAACCATCATTTACACAAACCTGCCCCTGTTGCTGGACATTCGGCTTGTTTCCAGGACTTTTGTCACCTCATAAAT
Source organism: Sylvilagus floridanus (assembly GCA_949820135.1). Taxonomy (NCBI): domain Eukaryota; kingdom Metazoa; phylum Chordata; class Mammalia; order Lagomorpha; family Leporidae; genus Sylvilagus; species Sylvilagus floridanus. Next base: position 62,227,378 of record OX463235.1, read on the forward strand.
TACCATATTAAATGTCTATGTACATACAGCAGGGCTTCGAAAAGTTCATAGAAAATGCATATTATGAAAAAAATGTGTTTGGATTTCAAAAAAAAATTGCACCAAAATGAAACTTATCTTTTAATTCCAGTTTTTCATAACTTTTTGAAGCTCTTTTCTAAGTCTTTTATTTTATTTTATTTAGGTATTTTATTTCTGTAGAATGGATTTCCAAAAGTGAATGCTGGAATTATATGCCCGTTTTAAGCCTATTTAATTTTGCTCAGGTGTATTCTCAGAAGGGCGTAGATCCTCAGCCACCCACTAGTGCTACACCAATGTCCCCATTTCCCCCACAGCCCTGGATATCATTGCTCACCCAAATATTATGAATACTCTTTGCAAAGACATGCATAAAATTGATATTTCATGTGTGTCCCAGTGGATTCTCTTTCTGCATATGTTTTGTAGACTACAGTCTTGGGGAAGGCAGCCATGCCTGGGGGTGTGGAGAGAGGGAAATGAGCTTTGACAACCAGTGGCTGCTCTTGGTTCCCACTAGTTTGCGCAGCGGAAAGGTGCTGGTCGTGTGGTGCACATCTGCAACCTCCCGGAAGGAAGCTGCACCGAGAATGACGTCATTAACCTGGGGCTGCCCTTTGGAAAAGTCACCAACTACATCCTCATGAAGTCCACTAACCAGGTAGGTCGGGGCACTTTCACTCTAACGTGTACCGGATAAGCCACAGGTTGGAGAAAGGGAATGATACTCATATACACAAGTACACACACGTGTGTGTATTTATATTTTTAATATTTGGCTAAGAGAAAAGGGAAGAAAGAGAGAGAGAGGGAGGGAGGGAGGGAGGGAGCTCCCCCTCCTTTGGGAGCTCCCCCTCTGGTTCACTCCCCATATGCCTGAGACAGCTGCTGCAGGGCAAGGCTGGGCTGAAGCAGGGAGCTGAGAACAGTCCAGATCACACACGGGTGGCAGAAGCATCCCTCGAGCCATTACCACTGCCTCCTAGAGTCTGCACTATCAGGAAGCTGGTCACTAAATGCAGGCATTCCAGTATGATATGTGGGTGTCCTAACCACTAAGCCAGCATAAATATTTCAAAGAACAGTCCTAACATAAAGAGGAGATACAGCTGACCTCCTGTTGGCACCACATAGAGGTTTCTGTTGGGGGTGTTGTTTTTCCCCTCGCTTTATCCTACCCTTCTGGTGATAGACACAGGTCTTTGTAAGCCACGCTGTGGCTAGGGGAGGCACTTTGGAATGAGGTGCTCATTAATAGAGAGAATATAATTGGCCCCCAAATAAAAATTCATGGACATGAGTCTGCTGTGTTGCTGACCCTCTGAGCGAATGCTGCGGTCTCATCTTTTAAGTTTAACATAAATGACGTCCTGGATTTGGAGTCAGTCAGGAACTAGCTGCATGAAGAAAAGCCATGCATCTGAAAAGTACCCACCTGGGCGGGCATTCTTACCAGTCCCTGGCATCGATGTGTGAGGCCCTTGGGTCTCGTAGGGGGAGACTATGTGGGAGTGGATGGATGTCTAAGTTGCCTAAGGCACTAAAAATTCATAATCTATGGGAATTGACTGAGTAGCCTTTTGGGACTGAATATGTTTGTCTTCTTCTCTAAAGTCAAAAGTTTATTATTTTATAAGATTTGTTTATTTATTTGAAAGGCAGAGAGAGAGAGAGAACTGATCTTCCATCCACTGGTTCACTCTCCAAATGGCTGCGGTGGTTAGGGCTGGACCAGGCTGAAACCAGGGGCCTGGAACTCTAGCTGGGTCCCCACATGGGTGGCGGAGGCTTAAGCACTTGGGCCATCTTCCACTGTTTCCCAGGTGCATTAGCAGGGATCTGGATTGGAAGTGGAGCAATTGGGACTCAAACCAGCACTCATATGGAATGCCGGTGTCTCAGGCATTAGCTTAGGCTGCTTTGCCACATCGCCAGCCCCCAAAGGGAAGTTTATACACTGCATGGCCATAAATAAGAGTATTTTTGTCTTTTTAAATAAATATTTTTGGCCGGTGCCGTGGCTCAACAGGCTAATCCTCCACCTTGCAGTGCCCGCACACCGGGTTCTAGTCCCGGTCGGGGCGCTGGATTCTGTCCCGATTGCCCCTCTTCCAGGCCAGCTCTCTGCTGTGGCCCAGGAGTGCAGTGGAGGATGGCCCAAGTGCTTGGGCCCTGCACCCCATGGGAGACCAGGAAAAGCACCTGGCAACTGGCTCCTGCCATCCGATGAGCGCGGTGCGCCAGTCACAGCACCGCCGGCTGCGGCGGCCATTGGAGGGTGAACCAACGGCAAAGGAAGACCTTTCTCTCTGTCTCTCTCTCTCTCACTGTCCACTCTGCCTGTCAAAAAAAAAAAAACACTTTAAAAAAAATAAAAATAAATATTTTTATAGCATGAATCAGAGGAATAGACAGAAGAGAAGTTATTTTCTAAATTAAGTCATGAATTTTGGAGTCAAAACCACATCAGGTCATCAGCGACCTCCCTCCCCCAACCTGGGGACAGACTACTCACTTCATCTCTTTCTGCCCACTACACAGGAATTAATTTTGGGGCAAATATACACAATTCAGCTTGCAAGATTAATGCATTGAGAGTCCCTAGATTCATATAATTCCCACTTGACAGGTGAGAACTAGAGGTGCTAAAATATTTCTGTCAACAAAGAGGCACTTAGAAATCTGGGTGGCAGAACTTGAAATAAAACACTCGGGAATTGACTTCTAAGCCACCCACACTCTCACCATCGACTGGCTATGGGGGGAGGAGCCATGCATCTGAAATTCAGAAGCGTGTGGAAGGGAGGAGGAATGAGCTGTTAGCTCATTCAGTTCAAGGAAATGAGAGAGTCAGGGGCTCACGTTGAAGGTTCCCTGTCCTGGACCACTTTTCCTTGTCAACATAGAGGGACCAGAATGAGGACATCATCAGCGCAGTACAACCCAAACACATCCAGGAAACAACCACAGAAGCAAATTAGCCACAGCAGCTCCTGGGGTAAAATGACGGGCGTCAAGACAGACGGCTTAGAAACTGTAGACACAGACCGAAGGGGAAAACCCATTTCTCCAGAAGTATTTTATCTGAGCAATTAAATCAAGAGGGAAAATGTGGTGGAAACATCTCCCAAGGCTTCCTTTCTCTAACTCCATGATGACAGTGCCTTTCTTCAAGCCTAGGGGCTTCTGAGTTTTTCTTTTTTCTCGTTTGTTTGTTTTTAGTATATTCTCTCTGTGTAAGGAACGAGAGCTCAGATAACCAGGGCCGGTGCCTCTACCTCCTGCTGTAGCCACACCATACAGCTCAGCCTGAGCTCAGCCTGAGGCCACATTTGCAGCAGTCCCCTCTGGGAGCTGTGGGTCCATGGACTCTCCCATCCCACAGGGGCTTCAGTGGCATGATGTAGCCCAGGGTGGAACACGTTATGAAGAGTAATGTTCAGTAACCATGGGGATCAGGAGAGGAGCCATTAGATAATAAGTTCATTTGATAAGGTAAATAAAGAGGTCTCTTTGAACAGATGGGATCAAAGACAGCTCTTCCTTGTACTGACTTTTTTTCCTTTTTATTGAGGGATAAAGTATATAGTCTAAAGTATAGAAAGCACACTTGTCTTCAGTGTACAATTCCATTAATTTTTAACATATGTACAGTCAAGATATGGGACATTTCCAGAATATTTCTAATCCAGAAATAGAGGATTTCCTTATGTCCTCTGCAGTGGATACCCCCAGAGGGAAGCTCAGCTGTGAGCTCTGTCACCATCGGTTGGTTTTGTCTGTCCTTGAACTTCCCATACGTAGACTCGTTCCCTGTACTGAACTTTACTGAAGACCATTAAAGTCAAGTCCAGGGTATGTCTTTCCTTTCTTCCCTAGGCCTTCTTAGAGATGGCCTACACAGAAGCTGCCCAGGCCATGGTCCAGTATTACCAAGAAAAATCTGCTGTGATCAATGGTGAGAAGTTGCTCATTCGGATGTCCAAGAGATACAAGGAACTGCAGCTGAAGGTAAAGCATGCTTTCAGTCATGCAGTCATTCAACAAGCATGTGCCAAGTTTCTCTTACTGGTCAGACCTTGACCCAAGTGTTGATGGGAAAGGGGTGTGATTCAAAAATGACTCAAAAATTAATGGCTTTGAAGAGATCACTTGGGAGAGCAGACCATTACAATATGTAAGAGAAGCGCTCCCTGAGGTAAGTGCAAAATGTAAGGGAGGTTTGGGACTGCCTGGAAGCTCAGGAAAATCTTATTTACAGGGGGAAATTTGGAAGAAAGAAGCAAGAGGGGGAAAGGTGATTGCTTGTCGGTGATGGGAGTTCAGGGCATAAAACATGAGCACACCCTTCTTCTCTGCCCATCTAGCCCTTTAAGACCTCTAATTCCTCTCCTACCCTATGATCTCTTAGTATCTCCTTCCTTCTCCATATCTGTATCTTAAATCCCATTCTTCTAGGCGGTACCTGGAGGAAATGGCCATGTGAGTATTCAGGGATGAATTTAGATCATTCTGAAGAGGTCTTTGTTTCTTTTTTTTTCTTAAATTGTGAAATGTAACATACAAACAGATGTAAAAGTAAAACTGTAAAAAGTATTAATTCATGAAAGCTCATAAATCCCATACTATTACAGTCAAAGTCAAAGAATAGAAATTGACCAGAACCCAGAGTCCCTGTGAGTCTCTCCTCTCAACCAGCCCTCCCTCTCCACTCTTCTCACTTTTAGGATTTCCATGCTTTCTCTTATAGTTCCTCCACAGTAATGCCTGCTTCAACCTTATTGTAGAAATGTTAATCCCTTTTCTGTTGCTACAGAAAAATACGTGAGGTTGGGCACTTCATCAAAGAGGAAAAAAAGAGGTTTGATTAGGTCATATTTTGGGAGGCTGTAAGTTCAGGATTGGGTGGCCCTATCTGTTCATATTCGGCCCTGTCTGTTCATGAGAGATGGCATCATGGTGGTCGGAGCAGGTACAGAAGAGATCACATGACCAAACAGGAAGCCCAAGACATTCCGGGGCCTGGCTTGCTCTTTTACAACAACCCACTCTTGTGAGAACTAATTAGGGTCCCTTGATACCTGCATTAATCCCTTCTGAGGGTGTTGCACATGGTGAGGAAATCACCCCACTAGGCCACGCCTCTTAAAAGTTTCGCCACCTCAGTATTGCCACACTTGGGACCATGCCTCTAGTGCATGAACTTCTAGGGGACAAGCCATAGCCAAGCCATAGCTATTGCAGCTTAGGTTTGCCTGATTCTAGGCTTTATAAGATTCTAGGCTTTATATAATTATACCACCTGTATTCTTGCAGGTCTTCTTTCAGTCCACGTTATGCCATCCATGTTGTTGGGTGTGTCTTTATTTTAATTGTTACATAAATCCCTGTTGTACAATTTATTTATCCATTCTACTGCTGAAGGACATTTGGATTGCTGCCGGTTGTAGGATATTAGGAACAGGGCTAACAGAAACCTTCCCAAACATGTTATCCTGGTATACATGCTCATGAGGATATAACTAAGGGTATGCAAATAACTAGACTTGGAATTGCTAAGTCACAATGCATGCTTACCCATAATTTTATTAGACAATAGGAAGCTCTGTCCACATTTACACTCCTAGCAGTTTGGGAGTTTTCAGTGGTCCACATTCTTGCTAGCACTTTGACTTGTCTGACTTTTCAATTTTGCCTTTCTGCAGGAGAGTATAATGTTTATTATGTTTTCATTTTTTTATTTTCTTAATTACTAACTGAGCTTGAGCACTTTTTCTTGTTTATGGGCTATTCCATCTGGATATTCTTTGACAAGAAGTTTCTTTTTAAGTCAGTGCCCATACTTTTCTTTTGCACTGTGTCTTCTTCTTTACAGAAATTCTTTTAACTGGAGCACTGAATCTATTGGGTTTCTTATAATTAATGCTATATTTGCATCTAAGTCTATGCTCTTATTTTGTGCCTTCTGTATTATTCAATAGGAATTTTTTCCACTTTACTTCATCTCATTCCTCATTTACTTAGGGTCCCTTTTGTTCAGGTCTCATAGTCCTTAACAATGCCCTCAATCTTCTAGTTTGCAGCCAGAAAACAAAGGTGTGGTGGTTGCTTCCAGCCAGGATAGCATTCTGACAAGTCTCCGTATGTAGACCAGGAATATGTCAGCCGTTTGCCCAAGCTGATTCCGCTTTGCTTGCATTGTTGCCTCTGAAGTTCCTTTACCAACTAGGGTGCTCCAAGCAGCATGTGAGCCCGCCCTCCCCTCCCCTCCCCTCCCCTCCCCTCCCCTCCCCTCCCCTCCCCTCCCCTCCTTCTCTCAGTGAAAGATCCCTCCCCATTCTGTACCCAGCCAAAGTTCCTGTTCTCCTGGTTTCTCCCCTGGGGCTGGAACTGAATTTCTGCACTGAGTTCACAGAGGAGCTTTGGTCTCCAGATGAGATGTTGTCGTAAGTTTCTAATTAGGAGCTACAGTGGTAATCAGCTTCTTACATTAAAGTACCAAGATGCTGTAATACCTTACGGAGGGAGATAGTTTGGGGTGGGGCAAAAACCATGGGGTTTTTAAAAGGTCGTGTGGTCAAGGTTTGCATTCTGCAGATGCTCATTCAGTGTTCACCGTTGGCCAGAGCTGGGCCCGGTGCCATGGGTGTGGAAGTGGCAGGCGTGTGAGGAGCTTGGTCTGGTGGGAGGAGAGATGTGTAACCACAGAACCATCCACAGCCGTGTGACCTGTGCCAGCTTGGAGGGTGATGGTGCCAACCCAGGTGCTATCCCTTCCTGCTGGGGCAAGCTCAGATGAGTTGCTTAACCTCTGGGAACCTCAGTTGCCAGAACAGGGAAGAACTATTGAATTCTTTAGTTCTTTAGTTTTAGCAATTTTTTTAAACTTATATTACCTTTAAATCTCACAATCTCCCTACTGTGTGAGGTGCATAGGGTGGATAATTACAGTAATTAAGAGAGTGCAACAGTAACAATAATATGTACCATTAATTGAATTATTTGGGGGCAAATAATGTCCCAAACACTTGCCATACATTATCTGCCTTCATCCTGACGTCAGCCCTGTCAGACAGGTATCATTATCTCAATTTCACACAAGAGGAAACTGGGGCTAATAGGTGACTTGCCCCAGATCATAGTTACTGGAAGGGCCGTGAGGAAAACCTAAGAACATTTTGGTTTTGCTGCATCGTTATGTTGTCATTATAACCTCTGTTGTCCACAGGACAACACAGAGAGAAACCAGGTAGCCTGGGCAGGAAGAACAGAGGCAGCGTTCTAACGGACAGAGCCTCTCCAACTGCAGTGTGTGTGCCAGCCACGCAGAGGTCTTGTTAAAACATGTTTCTGAGCAAGGGCTGTGATTCTGCGTTTATGTTTTTATTTGTTTTAAAGATTTACTTATTTGAAAGGCAGAGTGACAGAGAAGGAAGGAGGGAGAGAGGAAGAAGGAAGAGAGAGAGAGAGAGAGAGAGAGAGAGAGAGAGAATCCATCTTCCATCTTCCATCTGCTGGTTCACTCCCCTAATGCCTGTGGCCATTCAGCCCTGGCTGAATCCAGGACCAGGAAATCCATGTGGGGCTCCCACATGGATGGCAGGAACCCATACATATACTTGGGCCATCATCCATTGCCACCCAGGTTCAGTAGGAAGCTGAATTGCAAGTGTGGAGTAGTCAGGATTGAAACTGGCACTCCAATTATGGGATGTAGACGTCCTTAGCTGTGGCTTAAGCTGCTGCATCATGACACCCAACCCTGATTCTGCATTTCTGATGACTCCTGGGAGATGCTGTACTGCTGGTGTGCAGAGCCCACTCTGAGTGGGAAGGCGTGTGGAGCACCTCGTGTTCTGATCTTCAGTGAGGTTTCTCTGCTCCCCAAGCCATGACGCTGCCTCTCAGAGTCACTGTAAAGGTCCCATGGGATCACTTACATGACAGTATCTTTAAAGGTTTCCACTATGGAGCAATGCATACTTAATGGTCCATATGTGGACATGAATCAGCTAGGTCTCTCTGTGCAAGTAACAAATTCATTTTGTCTCACCTATTGACACAGTAATAAAAGGAATTATTAGGGCATGGTAAATCCAGGAGTAGCTCTGGCAGCAGGTATGGCTGGTGTCAGGGCCCAGATGATCTCATGAGACTTGGTTTCTCCCCACTGTGCCTTCTGCTCAGTTGATGTTGTTCTGGGATGGTTCTTAGCAGCCCCAGGCTGTCTCCCCTAGATGGCATGATGGCTTCTGTGACTTCAGCAGCTCTGGCTTGGCATCCTCCATAGCCTTCAATAAGAAGGAGCCAGAGATTTTACTCCTAGCTCCCACAAAAGTGCTAGGGTCATTTTGATTGGACTAGCTTACTATATATGCCTGTCTGTATGCCAGTCTCTGGCCACGGGGAGGCTTCACTGTGATTGGCCAGACTCATGTCACTCAGTACATCTTTAGAGTCAGGGGTAGAGACCCACCCAGACCCCTGGAGTGAGATGGGGGAGAAACAGCTGCTACCAGGAGGAGAGAGAATAGGTCCTAAGGAGGTGGACAATGAACTTCTGTATTCAAAATGGGTCCACGTTGGGTACCATCAGGGTTTGCAGAGATGGGAGAACATATTGATTGGTCTTTCTCCTCTGACTTTATCTTCTGCTCTTTAGGAAAAATGGAGAGAGACTGGAGAGATTTTACGGTGTTTTTGCTCTCCTCTCATGAATGATACTTCCTCATGCTCATATCATATTGCCCCATGCACCATTATGACAGGGGTTTATTCCGTGGGGGATTTGGGATGAGCCTTCCACATAACAGGTGTCTAACAAACATGTGGAATGAATGAGACAGAGAAAATCCAAGGAAGCAACATTAAGTAATTGTTTTTCTTCCTGTAGGCCTGGGCAAGATGGGGCTGTTTTCTGGGTGGCTCTGTACACTTGTCCTAGATGTGCAAGTTTATAATGTCTTTGATGCAGAAGGGAACTTGGAATAATTTAAACAAAGTCTCCCATTCACCGTGTCAGATATCGTCAAGGACTGTTCAAGTCCTCTTTCCCAGAGTCTCATTCAGTAGATCTGGGGTGAGGCTGAAATTCCCAGGCAGATCTGGGGGCAGATGGCCTCGTTTCAGAACTGCCTGTCTTGCCAGCCTCCTACCCCAGAGCAGGCCTCCTACCTTAGGAAGTGGGCCTGTAAGTGGCCTGTGATGTTCCCAGTTGGACAGATCCAGTCAGCAAACTGGTGCCTGAAGATCTTCTCCACGTAAAGTGTGGTACCTGTAGCTGTCATTCATGTAAAATGTGGTCTTCCCTTTGGGTCAGTTTACTGTCTAATAGGGGGCGAGCTATTCTTATGCAGAGTTATACAAGATTTAACCATGAGTGCGTAAGTGCCGGAGCCAGCCGAAGGTCAGTGTGACTTGGAGTGTAGCCGAAGGTCAGTGTGACTTGGAGTGTAGAGAAGGGAGCCGTTCCTTGAAGCATGGGGAGAATCAGCTGCATGGGGGAAAGGCTTGTTTGCATAAGGAAGGAACTGATCGAGAAGAGGTGTACAGGCTGGAAAGCCCAGTTAAGTCAGAAACAATCAGGGCTGCCCGATGGGGTCCTGCTGTGATGGGCTGTGGGCCCATCTGGAAGGTTGCATCACCCAGGGCTCCAGAGGTATGTGAGACTGTAGTGCTGTCAGAAGTCAGGAAGCTCACTGGCAGCCCCTTTTCTTTGGCTGAGCCTTTAGTGTAGACACTGCCATGCCCAGAGGCTCTTCGTGGATGCCAGATGGGCTTCGTTATCCCACCTTTATAGCTGGAGAAAGTGAGTCTTCCACAGGCAGCAAACCTTGACCCTAGATTACGCAGCCAGGTGGGAGTGGAGCTGGGGCTGCTCTCCTTGTTTGAGATTCCAAGTTGGGCTGCCTCCCTCTTAGAATGGAGCACTTTCCTAGGTCTGTGTGAGGCTTGGAATCTCTCTATTGTCTTGGAAGCAGCAAGGGGAGTTGTCAGCAAGCATTGGAAATAAATGTCCCCTGTGGGGTTGCTGGATTGCAACAACAACGTCATAGAGTGGATGAGAAGATGGAACATCTGGGATGTGCTTTAGAATAACCTAGGGAGAGAGGAGAGGGATGGGATGGGAATGGGGGGACAGATGCAGCAAGATTGGACAGAATTGTTGAAGATGGCTAATGGATTAATGGGGGGTGGGGTCCAACATACCGTTCTCTCTCCTTTTATCTGTGTTTAAGAGGTTCTACAACAAAAAGATACTCAGATTTTTATTGGCGACATCATTGTAGCCTCCTCTCCATTTTCTTCTTTCCCCTGCCTGCCTTATAGATGCTGTGGCCCAAAGAGGAAGGTGGAGAGGATTGTTCTTAGGATTTGGAAAAGCCACTTCTGTTGTTTGAAAACCTTTGGACACTCCGTGTCCTTCTCAGGTGGCAGCCAGCAGGGTGTCTGGTCCAGAGAGCCACACACTTGTAATCAGCACTTAACATAGTAGAACAGACCGTCTGATGCTCAGAAGGTGGCCCAGTGCCTGTGGTCACTAGCCTCGGTGTAGAGTATTTGCACCCTGATGTGTTGGTTCTCCTCAGCCACAGCCCCCACCTCTGCGGCCATTTATGCTGGAACAGGTGTTCCATGCAAAGCCTGGGCTGGTGTTGGCTGTGTGCTCAACAGCCCGGGGCACCCTCCCCAGGGACCTGGCATCTGTATGGAAGTAACCCACAGAGCTCCATAGGACACTGGGCTGCCAGTGGCCCCCAGGAGGAAGTTGGGGATGTTTAAGCCAAGAAGGGGCTCTTGTAGCCCTCAAGGAAGCTCTCCACGGGCATCTCTGTGACTCCTGGGGGACTACGTGGGTGACAAGAAGATGTTTCCATGTGTGGTGCCTGATGGACCAGCTCTGCCCCTCTTGGAGGGAACCCTAAGAGGGGAAGGCTTGGGCCCAGCTGTTTGTGGTGCCCAAAGTGTGGTAGGGACCGTGAGCTCCTGGGATGCCTCTCGCCCTGATGTACCGCGTCACTGCCCCTACACGTCTCAGCACTCCTCCCTCTGCTGTCCATGGTGAGCTTCAAAACCACAAGGCCATTGGCCTCCTCCCACTTCAGGCTTTTCTGGGTCTGGGCTGGAAGGAATGATCATGAGGATTCGAGGTCTCAGAACAGGAGACACCTGGGGCTGTGGGGACTCATTGTGCTACAGAAATTCTGTCATCCCACCGCTTCAGAGATTTTTTTTGACAGGCAGAGTGGATAGTGAGAGAGAGAGAGACAGAGAGACAGAGAAAAAGGTCTTCCTTTTTGCTGTTGGTTCACCCTCCAATGGCCGCCGTGGCTGGCGCACTGCGGCCGGTGCATCGCGCTGAACAGAAGCCAGGAGCCAGGTGCTTCTTCTGGTCTCCCATGGGGTGCAAGGCCCAAGCACTTGGGCCATCCTCCACTGCACTCCAGGCCATAGCAGAGAGCTGGCCTGGAAGAGGGGCAACTGGGACAGAATCCAGCGCCCTGGCCAGAACTAGAACCCAGGGTGCTGGTGCCACAGGCGGAGGATTAGCCTATTGAGCCATGGCGCCGGCCCAAGAATTTTTATGTTCTGAAAAGTTGCTGATATGTTTAACCCAGTTTGGAGGCACACCCCTCAGTCTTTGCCTATTCCGGCTTGGCCGTACGAGCTATGGATTTAGGATACAAAATGTGGCCTCCCGGGAGCAGCACATCTCGTCACGTCAGTCTGGCCCTGGTGGCTGCTGCCAGCTTTCCCCAGCTCTGACGCTCACCTGTGGGAAAGCAGCACCGAGGGGTCTTTCTGCGGCCTGGCTGTCCTGGCTGGCCTTGCTGCTGGTGGCACGGTAGCTGACTTTCATCGTGAGGCCCAAGGTGGGCAGTCAGGAAGACGACCCACTCAGCGGGATACCCATGGTCAGTGCGGTCACTCCTGGATGAGCCAGCAACCCTGGCTGAAGGGCCGTGGTCTTGAGTATGCTGGGAGGAGGGGTCTTGGGCAGCAGCAGCCTTCTTCTTGGCCCAGGCCAACAGCTGTGGCCTCCTTCCTTGTTTGGCCTTGGGTCTCTGGTGGTGGTGCATTTCAAGCAGTTGAATTGTTGGTTGACAGAGTGTCCTGGCTGATCTGGTTACTAGTAAGTGGACCAACCTTTACACTACACCTGAATGTAAGAGGCCATTTACTGAGGTTGTTCAGGGCCGGTTTTGGGTGTGTATCCTGACCAGGACTAAGCACAGGAGATTGTCTGGTCTCTTAACCTCCTACTTCTTCAGAGCCACAGGGGTGGGGGGTGGGGGGTCTCAGCCTTGTTTTTGAATTTCTTGCCTTTTCCCTGCTGCTCAAGTTGACAAGAGATCCCACCCTGGCTTGAGCGTTTGTTATCTCTTCTCTGTGTCCTCGCCCTGAACCACAGGCAACTCTCCCTTCATTCTCACCTTTACTCTGTGTTTTTCCCACCTGTGCCACTCACAGTGCCCATAGTGTCCGAGTCCCAGCTAGAGGACGCCACAGCACCTGGTTTTCCCACCTACAAAATGAGATACATGATGATAACCTATATTTGCATGGTGCCTAAGATTTCAGGATTCTGTACACTACATGAAAAAAATTAAGGATGAAAAGGGCATTCATTAAGTTTCTTAATAAAACTCTACCAAAAGTTGGTACTACAGACTGAGGGTTTTAATTTTTTTAAAGATTTATTTATTTATTTGAAAGTCAGAGTTACACAGAGAGAGGAGAGGCAGAGAGAGAGGTCTTCCATCCGATGATTCATTCCCCAATTGGCTGTAACGGCCGGAACTGCGCCGATCTGAAGCCAGGAGCCAGAAGCTTCTTCCAGGTCTCTCATGTGGGTGTAGGGGCCCAAGGACTTGGGCCATCTTCTTCTGCTTTCCCAGGCCATAGCAGAGAGCTGGATCAGAAGAGGAGCAGCCGGGACTAGAACCGGTGCCCGTATTGGTATGCTGGCGCTTCAGGCCAGGGCATTAACCCACTGAGCCACAGTGCCGGCCCTGAGTTAAATTTTTTTAAATCAACTTTATTGAGATATAACTCCCTGCTCAGTGCACTTTTATTAAAGGGATAGATCCCACAGAATCTCTTGGAAGATGTTCTTGCCTTTTCTTTTGTGCCCATGAATTTCTTTTTTTAAATGATTTATATTTAAAGTTGTATTTGCTTATTGAGAGACAGTGGCAGGGGTGCAGTGGGGGCATGGACAGACAGACAGACCTCCTGTCTACTGACTCACTCCTCAAATGCCCATAATGGCTGAGGCTGGGCCCGGCTGGAGCCACAGCTGAGAACTCAATCTAAGTCTCCCGTGTGGAGAACTCAATGGAACACAGCAACTCAAGTCCTTGAGCCAGCACCACTGCCTCCCAGGATCTTCATTAGCAGGCAGCCGGAATTGGGAGCCAGAGCTGGGTATCAAGCCCTAGTACTCCAACGTAGGGTGCAGGCATCTTAACCAGACTGTTACCCACTGGGCTAATGCCTGCTCCGGTCATTTATTTTGTATTGTTCTGTCATTGTTTGTTCATCCTGGGATTAGGAAAGCATTTTGGTTTGGGATTTGGGGGCTGGATTTGGTCCTGAGCTGGTACAACCACCACAGAGTAACCTCCGGAAAGGACAGAGCCTTTGGGTGCCTGGCATTCACGGCTATGCTGCATGACACACTGCCCAGCTCACATATTTACTTTGAGCATCACATCACCCCTGTGGATGAACATGCTAGAGAAAGGTGTTAAAGGGGGCAAGGGCATGGAAAGGAGCTTGGAGGTAAAATGTCCACACTCAAGTCTCTTACTATTTGTGACCTTGAATGTGTCCCTTAGCTGAGTACAACCCTGGGCGACACCATCTGCATGAAGCGCCCTGTGACTGGCGGCTCCGGAATTATGCAGGGGAGACTCTCGGTCTCCATTTGCACACACTTGTTGTGAAGGCTGCATTCAACGGTTTTCAGGTCTCCACGTTTATAAAACCACTGTCCTCCCTCCCTCCCTCATCCTCCCTCCCTCCCCTCCTTCCCTCTGTCCTGTCTTTCATGTTTAATCCTTTTGTCTTTTAACTTGGGAGGTGGCAGGAATTATCAAGTGCTACCTGTTGCCAGCACATGGACAGGAAGCTCCAGCCTCCTTCTCTCCCCAGCTCCATGGGCACCGTGCTCTCTCTGCTCCCACTCCTCATCCCTGGCGTCAAACCTTTCTCCCCGCTGCACAAAGGGCACCTTTCCCTCTCTGGTGGCCTGGGCAGTGAGCAGCCCACATCACAGCTGCTGCCCTTTGGTGTTTGCAAGGCCACCCTCATCTCATGGTGATCTCTCTTTGTCTAGAAACCTGGGAAAGCCGTGGCTGCCATCATCCAGGACATCCATTCCCAGAGGGAGAGGGACTTGTTCCGGGAAGCAGACAGGTGAGGCCTTGGCAGAGTCCCAGCAGTGGGAACACTCTCCTCTTTCTGACTCTTAGGGGTATTTGAACCACAACACATCCTGTTCTTACCTCTGCCCCATCCATCGGCCCTTCTGGGCACTGATGCAGTCCAGTCCAGAAGTGCTGCTCCAGTTACACGTCAGGAAAGTGCCAGATGTTGGGCTGCTTCTCAGTTGCTCCTGCTTTGTTGGAAAGGAATATAGCAAGCGTTTGTTAATATTTGGTCCTCTGGGGCAAGTCTGCATTCCACTAAGACAGCCTGACAGTGTGTGTGCAGAGGGAGGGGGCATTTCGGTTTGGAGCCAGCTCTGGATTTTTCATGAGCTGAATGTAGATGATCCCCCAAACTCCCTGCACAGTCATTTACTCTGTACATTGAATGCATTCAGTTTTCCAACCCATTTATCCCAACTGAGGGTTGTGTCCAGGCCAAGCTGGGGGCTGCAAGTTGACCACAGTTACTGCCCTACAAAGTCAGTCCCTGTGGAGAGCGTGGGTGGAAAGCAGCAGGAGCCTGCACCTGGCTGACACATTCTGGGGTCTTACTCAGGGATACCACAGGGGGCGCTCCCACCCCACTATAGAGGGCATGAGCCCAGGCTGTTTCCCCCATGATGGTCAAGGTATCTTGGTCCTAGAGAACCACACCTTGCTGTCTCCTGGGCAGTGAGGGATGCAGGGTTTTTCTGTGTTTGAGACCCAAATGAAAAATATCCTTTTAGAATAATAGGGGTAGGACTCAGTTGGTCTGTTTAATGACGTGTGTGTGTGTGAGTGTGTGTGTGTATGTATGTGTGTCTGTGAGTATATAATGGTCTTTAGGGAATTCACAGAAAATTAGAAAGTTCATGGAAATGCACATTATGAATAAATTATGCATAGACTTCAAAAATTTTTTGTACCAAGGGGCCTGCATTGTGGTGCAGTGGGTTAAACTGCTACCTGCAACACTGGCATCCCATATACGTGCCGATCGAGTCCCGGATGCTCCACTTCCAATCCAGCTCTCTGCTAACACTCCTGCGAAAATAGCAGAAGGTGGCCCAAGTACTTGGGTCCTTGCCACCCATGTGGGAGACCCAGATGGAGTTCCTGGCTCCTGGCTTCAGCCTGGCCCACACAGGTCTTTGCAACAATTTGGGGAGTGAACCATTGGATGAAAGAATCTCTCTCTCTCTCTTTCTCTCTCTCTTTCCATCTCTGTGTGTGTGTGTGTGTGTGTTTGTGTGTTTGGAATTCTGTCTTTTAAATAAATACATCAATTGTAAAAGATGTTTTTGTACCAAAATCAACCAGTCTTTTAACTCCATTTTTCCATGGCCTTTTTGAAGTAGCCTCCTGTGTGTATCTGTAAGTAACTGTTCAGGCATGGGGCTTTTGTTCTCTTGTTTGTCCATCCCTCCCCCTCCCCCATCTCCCACTGCCACCACCACGACCAGAAGCCAGGAGGGAAGGAAAGCCTTGCTCCTGGGCCACTCTGTGTGGTTCTGGGACATTGTGAGTGCAGAATGCACAGCTGTACCCAGAGAGGCTGTGTGTCTTCTGTGCCCAGGTTGGTGGCATGGGGTACAGATTCTAATCCTGCTCCTTTGATCCCTGGCAGATACGGCCCAGAGAGGCCACGGTCTCGCAGTCCAGTGAGCCGGTCCCTCTCTCCAAGGTCCCATACACCAAGCTTCACCTCCTGCAGCTCTTCCCACAGTCCCCCAGTCCCCTCCCGGGCTGACTGGGGCAACGGCCGGGACTCGTGGGAGCACTCTCCCTATGCCAGGAGGGAAGAGGAGCGAGACCCAGGCCCCTGGCGGGAGAACGGAGAAGACAAGAGGGACAGGACTGACACGTGGGCGCATGATCGCAAGCACTACCCCCGGCAGCCAGACAAGGCCGACCTGGACGAGCGACTGGAAGCAGGGAGGGGCTACCGGGACAGGTACCCAAGGTCTGGGTCCCCCAACCTCACCCACTCTGCGTCCAGCTACAAAAGCCGGGAAGACGGCTACTACCGGAAAGAGCCTAAAGCCAAGTCGGACAAGCATCTAAAGCCCCAGCAGGAGGCCCCTGGGAGATCCAGGAGGAAAGAAGAGGCCAGGCTGCGGGAGAGCAGGCACCCCCACCCCGATGACTCAGGCAAGGAAGACGGGCTGGGGCCCAAGGTCGCTAGGGCCCCTGAGGGCGCCAAGTCCAAGCAGAGTGAGAAAAATAAAACCAAGAGACCTGATAGAGACCAAGAAGGAGCTGATGATAGAAAAGAAAGCAAAATGGCAGAGAATGAGGTAATGACGCAAGTCCTCCCCAGGTAAGGCGAGGCAGGCCCCATAGTAGAATAATCCTAGGAACAGCATGATGGGGGTTGGCTGTTTACTGCACGCCAGGCACCTGGCTGAATGCTTTATCTCAGGTCAACCCTGAGGTTGGTGCTCTGATTACTGCAGATGAGGAAACTGAGGCATAGAGAACTGTGTGGTTTGCCCAAGGACACATGATCCAGAAGGGGCAGAGCCAGAATCCTGCCTGGGCAGCCTGGCCCCACATCTAATAAGGGCACGTGTTGCCCTTATTAGAAGTCAGGGAGGCACCGGGTGGCAAGGCCTCTGTAGCCCTGTTTGCCAGGGCGGAGTAACCCTGCAGTGTTGACACAGAGTCTGCCAAGAGAGATTAGATCTTTGGTGCATTCTCTTCTTTCTCCTGCCCAGAACTTTGGTGAGAGGCGGTGAAGGAGAAGCAGCCACCACCCTCCAAATTACCCCAGGTGTCCAGGGCACGGTGTGTTTCTCCAGATGCTGCCCACGGTGTTTTAATTCCACTGCAGTAAAGTTGACACCTTCATCTCTGTCCGAAAGGGCCTGCGCCTTGTTGCATTGTCCCAGTTCACACTGTGGGGTGGGGGTCATGAGGAGGAGTCTGGGTACCAGGTTTGGAATCTACTTGACAGATGCCCATACTCCCTTCTTGCTGGAGCCTCCTGTGTTGAAGGGAGAGCTGGGGTAGTCGAGGTTGGAAGATCTGTGTAAGGGACCTAATTGTTTAAATCCTCCTTGTGTATCTTCTGAACCAGGACTTGGTGACAGTTACTAAGTGCCAATCAGGAGCCTGATTCTCTACTCCATGAATGCTGAAGAGTCACACATACATACGGCTGGGGTGCTGCTTTGCTAGGTGGTGTGTGGTTGGCACAGGGGGTCTGGAGAATAGGATAGAGTCCATTTTATGGCATAGCCCAAGGTCTAGGGTGGAAACAGACCCCTCAAAATAATTTGCATGCGATGGCACTCATGCTAGAATTCAGAGTGGATGAACTGTTCTGTGAGCAATGAATGTGACACAGGAGAGGCATAGCTGCACCAAGGGGGTGACATTTGAGCTGGGTACAGAAAATGGGAAAAAGAAGCAGTTTGGGTTCTTGGTAGAGGCAGTAGCAAGGGAAGAAGTGCAGAAGACTGTGACGAACCCTGGAACTCTGGACATGACTGCAACTTTAGGGCATATTAAAGGATAATATTTTCAAAAAGTAAAATCGTGGGCCTAGAGCAAACATCGATGAATCGATGTCAGAGATTTTACTCAGCTCATTGGTTAATGAGAAAACTATAGGATGGAAAAGCCAACTTAGAGGAGAATCCAGAGAGTGGCAATCAGGGATACTGAGAATATGCTAATGGATGGACAACTGGCCTCCCTGACAGGGACTGGAGGGTCAGGTGCATCTATACCAGTTGAAATTCATTTGCAGCTTTATAGCTGCAATTGTTTGCACTACAACCAGTTTTCTGTGACTTCTACAGTTGTAAAATAGTTTTCTTCAAGATCAAGAACAGTGCAGACCCTGGTAGAATCAGACACCATGGAAGGGTGCACTGGACAAATGTCCAGTGTTCCATTAAAAGGATACCCTATTTTTGTCCATCACAACCTTTTCTGTCTACTTCAAACTCACAGTCTTTATGACTGAGCGGAGGGAAGCACAGGAGATGAGATTAGGAAAGGGAAGGGGTGGGTTCGTGAAGGACATTGTGTGCCTTGTTAAGGACTTGAACTGGATCCCAGGGACCTGGGGAACTGTTATGCTTGTTGTTGTTTTAAGGTTTATTCGTTTATTTGAAAGGCAGAGTGAGATAGACAGAGACAGAGGGATACCTTTTGTCCACTGCAACAAGTGGGGCTGGTCCAGGCCAAAGCCAGAAGGAGCCTGGAGCTCCATCTGAGCCTCCCATATAGGTGGTAGGGGCCCAAGTACTTGGGTCATCTTCCACTGCGTGTCTGGGAACATTAGCAGAGAGCTGTATCCGATGCAGAGTAGCCAAGACTCAAATCAGCATGTCACTATGGGATGCCAGTGTTAACAGCAGTGGTTTAGCCCACTGTGTCACAATGCCAACCTCCAAGTCGATGTTTTTAAGAAGAACATATCTGCTTACAAGTGTCAGGGAGCAGGCAATGGGTTGGTACTGCAAGAAAAGGCTCCAGGGGACAAAGAGCGAGAGTTGGCAGGGGGTAGAGCCCGGGGCTCACACACAGACCCCCAAGGCAAGGGTGGAGCTGTCCCTCCACACTCCTGCCTATACCTGAGGCTGTTCTTTGGGAACCTTATGTCTCCTGCAGTTTCACACACCCTGCTCTTGTTGGTTTGCATAATGGTCTGGGAAAGCAGTGGAAGATGGCCCAAGTGCTTGGGCCCCTGTCCCCATGTGGGAGACCTGGAAGAAGCTCCTGGCTCCTGGATACCAGGACTGTCCATCTAAATTGGTACACACTATGGGTCATCCCAAGAGCCCAAAGCAGAGTCTCAGGTAGCCCCATGTGTTTCCCCACAAATCTGTCCCCCTGCTTGGTTCTACCTTGTATAGTCCCTAAGTGGGGTTGGTAGGGATTCAGGGCCCCCAGCAGACTGTTTCTGGGGAATCAGAACTGGGCAGCCCAGCTCCCTGAGTCGGAAAAACAGCAAAACAATGAGTTTTCTGCCCCATTCTCAAAAATCTGTATTATGAACTGTAAAAAACAGGTCTCCACGGGGCTGCCCCAGGAGTCAGATATGACGCAGCAGCTGAACTTGGGAATGAAGGCAGCAGGGCTGAGATGGGGCTTTTCTTCCAATCTCCCAGACCCCCGCCACCCACAGGCCATTGACGCCCACTGCTCTGCTGAGGAGCCCCCAGCCCAGAAGTTCATGCCGCTTGCTGCTCATCCCTTGTGTCTTCATTTGTGGCGGCATTCTCCAAGTTTATCCCTGGCAACAACATAAGATCTCAGTAGTCCAATCCACTTCTCTCCTTTCTCCGCTTTCCTGTTTTGGGTAGCACTTTTACCTACTTTCTGTTTTTTTTTTTTTTTTTTTTTTGGACAGAGTGGACAATGAGAGAGAGAGACAGAGAGAAAGGTCTTCCTTCGCCATTGGTTCACCCTCCAATGGCCTCTGTGGCCAGCGCGCTGCGGCCGGCCCACCGTGCTCATCCAATGGCAGGAGCCAGGTGCTTCTCCTGGTCTCCCATGGGGTGCAGGGCCCAAGCACTTGGGCCATCCTCCACTGCACTCCCGGGCCACAGCAGGGAGATGACCTGGAAGAGGGGCAACCGGGACAGAATCTGGCGCCCTGACCGGGACTAGAACCCGGTGTGCCGGCGCCACAGGCGGAGGATTAGCCCATTGAGCCACGGTGCCAGCCCCTTTTTTTTTTTTTTTTTAAGGCTTATTTATTTGAAAGGCAGAGTTACAGACACAGAGAGGGAGAGACAGAAAGAGGTCTTCCATCTGTTGGTTCACTCCCCAAGTGACTAAAATGGCTTGAGCTGGGCTGATCTGAAGCCAGGGGCCAGGAGCCAGGAGCTTCTTCCAGCTCTCCCACGTGGGGACAGGGACCCAAGCACTTGGGCCATCTTCCACTGCTTTCCCAGACCATTAGCAGGGAGCTGGATGGGAAGTGGAGCCGCCAGGACATGAAATGGCACCCATATGGGATGCTGGTGCTGCAGGTGGATGCTTAACCTACTACACCACAGCACTGGCCACCTACTGTCTGTTTTATTTAATGTCTGTCCTTAATCCCACCATCTCTGCGCGCAACCCCCAGGAGGCAGGAGTTTTGTGTCCTGTGTCCCCAGCTTCAGAGTGGACACTCAACAGTTTTCCGGTGAAGGGTGGAGGACTGAACCTAGACTCTGGAGGCAAAGACCTGGCTCCTAGAACCAGTCCCAGCCTGTTCTTCTCTACCTCAGTTTTCTTGTTATTAGAATGGGTGTGACCCAGGCCATGGTAGCTTGTTAATGAGCTTGTGCTCATTAGGAACCCTGAGATCTCTGGAGAAAGTGCATGGTGTAGCCAGTTTGCGCTTTTGGGTGTTTGTGGTGGCCATGTCCATGCATGATGGCCAACCCTGAGCCCAGGACCGCAGGAGAAGCGTGGGAGCAGGTTCCAGTGTTGGAGACCTGGACACCACGTAGTGATGCCGGAGTGGATGACACGAGTGTGGCCGAGTGGGAGTGATGGGACTGAGGCAGGCTGAGGCTGTGTCGCCTGTCTCATGGGGGTGGCCAGCCACTGCTCAGCTCTGTTCCACAGCTGCCTTCAGGATTATGGGTCCTGTGCCACCAGATCCCTATCTTCTTAGAGCAAGACGGGGACCGAGCGTCATGGTCTGAGGGCTGCCGTGGGCAGCTGGGGACAAGGCTGTGTTTATCTGTTCCTTTGAAGGTGCTGCTCTCACCGGGAAGTGACCCCAGGGCTCCCCAGTTTCCTTTCCTGCAGGAAGGAAGAGCAGGGGTCTGCCTGCTTTGGGGGGAGGGGAACTTTTGGCGCAGCCTCTCCTAGCTTGATCTGGAAGGAGTCTCTTTACAGTGCGGGCTAGGAGTGTGGCTGCACGAGCTGCTTGCAAAGGGTGAGGGTAGGACAGGCCCCTGGGTATCCAGACAGGTGAAGGAGTGGCTTCCGCAGCCTCGCCAGGTACTCGCAGCGGTTGTCTTGCGCAGCTTAGCCAGAAGACTTCCGCAGAGCTTTCCTTGGGATCTTCTGCTGCAGACACTGGAAAGAGTGAGGGTTTGTGGACTGGAACCATCTGTCCCCGTCAGTACAACAGGCTAAACCAGTCAGTCCTGAATTCCTGCCCCAACTGGCTCTTGTCCTCATGAGGCTGTGTCTGGTGGTGAGACATCAGAACCGGAGTCATTTCCTTTGAACCAACCCCAGCTGAAAACATGGAGAAAATGCATGGTGCCCCTGAGGAGGCCTGGGAGTAGTTGTGGATTTGGTAGCCAAAGTTTAAGTCATGGGAGAATCTCCCAGAAACTTCTACAGTGGGGTTGGCAAATGTTCTCTGCAAGGGACCAGATGATAAACATGTTAGTCTGTGCAGGGCAAGGAAAAACTGGGGATCTTATGCGGGCGCTTACATGATTGTTTAAAAGATAGCTGTTTAAAATTAGAAAATCCCCCCTTAGCTCTCATACTGCACACAAATTGGGGGAGGGGGCAGTTGTCAGGTTTGTCCCATGGACTACAGCTTGGTGGCTCTGTTTTAAAGGCTGGTGAGGCCCTCATTCTGAAACTCAACACCTGCTCCCAGTTGCTCAACTTCACACACATAGGCACTATCCTGAGAAAGAGAGGAGTGCTAGTTTGAACTGTAGCGCTAAGACAGAGACAACATTGAGTGACAGCTCCCTTCCTACTCACAGTGGCCTGAATGTGATTTTCTAGAAAATTTATTTATATATTTGGAAGACAGAGACTGACAGACATACCTCTTTCACTCCCTAAATGCCCACGGCAACCAGGGCTAGGCCAAGCCAAAGCTGGGAGCCTGGAATTCCATCCAGCTCTCCCACATGGGTGGCAATGTCCCAGCTACTTAAGCTGTCATCTGCTGCCACCCCTCCCTGGTGTGCATTAGTAGGTAGCTACAACAGAAGCAAAGCTGGGGCTGGAACCCAGCACTCTGGTCTGGAATGCATGTGTACCCAGCTATGCCCGAGACTCACCCCTGAGTGGGAGGTTTGTTTTTGTTTTGTTTTTTTTGTTTTTTGTTTTTTTTTAGCAGTCAAGGCAGCTCTGTTGGGAAAATGCCATCTTAGGTCCAACCCCAGGGTCTCTGGCTCTAGAGTCATTTCACCCTTGGCTGCTTCTACTCACTCTCACTGCAAAAAAAAAAAAAAGTACCTAGTTTCCCTGCTAATGACATCTTGCCAGCCATCAGAGACAGCTCTCTGCCTCCATTTGCCTGTGTGACTGTGAACAGCTACTTAGCCTCTCTGAGCCACAGTTTGCTCCCTTATAAAACCAAGACTACCAGTGCAGCCGCCTCCGAGGGTTCTGTGAGGGGACGGAAGGTGACGTCCGCAGCCGTGTCTGACAGCGGCGAACCTTCCTTCTGCTGCTCTCGCTCTTCCCCACCATTGTTCACTGCTGATTTGTTTTTTTCTGCTCTTCTTTGGGTAAGGCTGGAAAAGAGGAACAAGACAGCACAGACGAAAGCCCTGCATCTGCAGGCGGCCGGGAGAAAGAAGCAGAGGCCTCTGACCCAGAAGACACAAGGACAAAGAAGGTAAAGTGTGCCCTGGTTTCTAGCAGTGTTGTCAGTCTGCCCTGCGGCTGCTGGCCCTGGGTCACAGGGGTGTCCCCAGCATGGTTCCAGTGAAGGAGCTATTGCAGGAATGGATTTGCCTGGGATCTTCTGACAGCCTTGACTATCTCCCGACCCCCATGCCTCGCCTCTGCCTCCCTCTCCAGCAGTTTGGCTGTGCTCCTGAGAGGCAGCACACACTCAAAAGAGACAGGCTCCCGAGCCAGGCTCCCGAAATAGGCAGGTCCCACTTCTGGTTCTCGAGCTGGGGCCCTGACCTCAGCAGGCCCAGGCCTGGGATTAGCAAGGCATCTACTTCTGCTTGTAAAGATGACTTTACTTAATTAAAATGCAAATCCCAGTTGCAGACCTCCTGGGCTGGGGAGCAACAAGCGATGTCCTTGGCACGTGGCCAGCTCCACGCCTTCCGGTCAGGAGAGGTGGGGCAGTGGATGTCGTCCTCACTCTGTCCGTGAGTCCGCGGGCTGCTGGGGCACCAAGGGCGCTGTTCCAGGAGGGGCCAAGGGACAGCCTTGGTTATGGGATTGCACCCTGGCTGTGGGGAATCGGGATTTGTGTGTGTGTGTGAGGGAGTTGGTCACAGTTCCAGTGAGTGGCCATCCACGTGCAAGGAAGTAGCTCCAGAAAGTGTTATTTTATTATTATTATGTTTTTACAGTTACAAACTTCATACACTTCACAATTGCAACTTTAGGAACATGGTGATTCTTCCCACTGTGGCCGCCCTCCCACCCATATTCCCACCCCTGTTCCTCCTCCCTTTCTTACACTCTTATTTTTTACTGAGCTTTATTTTCAATTGACTTTATACAAATATGTTTAAGTAAAGAGGTCAATAAATAGTATGAAAAAAACCTGTTCCTCAACAGTCAAGACAAAGGCTGTTCCAGTCATTATTTCTCAAAGTGTCAATTTTACTTCTACAGATTGCCTTTAGGTGCTCTGTTAGTTATCACAGGTCAGGGAGAACATGTGGTATTTGTCCCTTTGGGACTGGCTTATTTCACTAAGTGTGATGTTTTCCAGATTCATCCATTTTCTTGCAAATGACTGTACTTCATTTTTTTTACCACTGAGTAGTATTCCATGGTGTATATATCCCATAATTTCTTTATCCAGTCTTCAGTTGACAGGCATTTGGATTGATTCGTGTCTTAGCTATTAAGAATTGAGCTACACAACAGGCTAATCCTCCGCCTTGCGGCGCCGGCACACTGGGTTCTAGTCCCGGTCGGGGCACCGGATTCTGTCCCGGTTGCCCCTCTTCCAGGCCAGCCCTCTGCTGTGGCCCGGGAGTGCAGTGGAGGATGGCCCAAGTGCTTGGGCCCTGTACCCCATGGGAGACCAGGAAAAGCACCTAGCACCTGGCTCCTGCCATCAGATGAGCGCGATACGCCGGCCGCAGCGCGCCGGCCGCGGCGGCCATTGGAGGGTGAACCAACGGCAAAAGGAAGACCTTTCTCTCTGTCTCTCTCTCTCTCACTGTCCACTCTGCCTGTCAAAAAAAAAAAAAAAAAGAATTGAGCTACAATAAACATGGGGATACAGATAACTCTTTCATATGCTGACTTCATTTCCCTTGGGTAAATTCCCAGCAGTGGGATGGCTGGGTCATATGGTAGGTCTATATTCAGATTTCTGAGGTATCTCCATACTGTCTACACAGAGGCTGTACCAATTTACATTCCCACCAACAGTGGATTAGGGTACCTTTTCCCCACATCCTCACCAGCATTTGTTGTTTGTTGATGTCTGTATGAAAGCCATTCTAACTGGGGTGAGGTGAAACCTCATTGTGATTTTGATTTGCATTTCCCTGAAGGCTAGTGATCCTGAGCATTTTTTCATGTGTCTGTTGGCCATTTGGATTTCCTCTTTTGAAAAATGTTAAAGTCCTTTGCCCATTTCTTAACTGTCGTTTGTTTTGTTGTTGCTGAATTTCTTGATCTCTTTATATAATCTGGTTATTAATCCTTTATCAGTTGCATAGTTTGCAAATAATTTCTCCTATTCTGTCAGTTACCTCTTGACTTTCCTAAGTGCTTCTTTGCAGTATAGAAGCTTCTCAATTTGCTATAATCCTATTTGTGAATTTGGGCTTTGATTGCTTATGCTTTTGGGGTCTTTTCCAAGAACTCTGCCTGTGCCAGTGTCTTAGATAGTTTCCCCAGTGTTCTCTAATGTGTTTATAGTTTTTAACTTAATCATCTATTAATTCAAAAGCTATTTATTGAGCACCTGTTATGTGCCAGAGGCTGGAATTCTTTGTGTCACTGTAACCACGGTAGCCTAAGCATCAAGGGCTCCCTGCAAATCTGGTGCCACGTTGAGCATCTTTCTGAGGCTGAGTCACAGATACAGGGCTAGAATGGGTCATGGCTCCCAATTTCCCAGTCGTTCCCAGAGGGAAGGAAGAATGCTTGGGAGCTTTCCGGTATGAGGGAAAGAAGGGTGTGCCTTCTGATCAATACCTTCAGCCACCCTCTGACCTCTGCTCTGTATTTTTATCCAGGAGCAAGACTGGGAGAGTGGAAGTGAGACTGAGGGGGAGAGCTGGTATCCCACGAACATGGAGGAGCTGGTCACAGTGGACGAGGTGGGGGAAGAAGAAGATTTTATCATGGAGCCAGACATCCCAGAGCTGGAAGAAATCGTGCCCCAGGACCAGAAAGACAAAATCTGCCCTGAAACCTGTCTCTGTGTGGCAACCCGCACCTTGGACCTGCACTTGGCCCAGGATTTCACAGAGGAAGGAGTGAAGCCCCTGGGGAGTGGGGCTGCGGAAATGAGCCTGAAGCCGCCCAGACAACTGCCTTCTGCTTCGACGAGCTGTCCCAGTGACATGGACGTGGAAATGCCTGGCCTAAATCTGGATGCTGAGCGGAAGCCAGCTGAATGCGAGACCGGCCTCTCACTGGAGGACTCAGATTGCTACGAGAAGGAGGCAAAGGGAACGGAGGGCTCAGATGTTCATCCGGCCCCTCCAGTCCAGCAAATGTCGTCCCCCAAGCCAGCAGAGGAGAGGCCCCGGCAGCCTAGCCCATTTCTCGATGACTGCAAGGCCAGGGGGACCCCCGAAGATGGGGCTTGTGGTGGAGGCAGCCCCCTGGAGGAGAAAGCCAGCCCCTCCACCGAGACCGACCTCCCAAGCCAGGCTTGCCAAGGAGTGTTGACCCAGGGTAACTACCTTCCCTTGTCTCGGTGGGTCGGGCGGGTCAGGCCACTGTTCACCCGAAGGCGGAGGCGCATGTGCAGGCCAGAGGAAGGCTGCGGTGCCCCCCGGGGTTACAGCAGTGTGGGGGAGAGGGGCACAGAGAGTGAGCACAGAGGGAAGCCTCGGAGAGCCTGGCTAACCTGCTCAAGCTTCCAGGCCAGTGGAGTAAAGGAAATTGGCTAGGAGGCCACGTGCGTTCTGGGAAGCGCTCTCAGGACCGACTTTTCTGCATTAAGGAACCCAGGTGGACTTGGACAGTGAAAAATGTGCTCAAGTTCACAGCAGAAGGAGCTGGGGTTCCTCGGGTCAGCCCCATGACCCCTTCTGCCTGCCGGGCAGAGCCCACCCAGGCTGTGGTTCCTGGGGTAGGTGTGTGGGAGGCAAGCAGGGAGGGGTGGGGAAGGACAGGGCGTCATCCCCAAGGCGTGTGGCTTGCTCCCCTGCTCACTGCCGCAGAGCCATTTCTCTCCAGGGTCTGGCAGTGACACAAGACTTGTCCCAGGATCTCTTCCGCGCCAGGTGATGTTGTGTCTATGCCTGGCTCTGTGACATCATGAAAGAGAGAGTTTAAAATAGGCCCGGGTTCTCTGCCAAGTAGAAACCAAGCTCCATCAAGGGCTCTAGGGGAGGGCAGGCGGGAGGGAGCGGAGCCCTGGAGACTGTCACAGTGAAAACACCCCGAGATTTGTTGCATAGAAAGCCTCCCACAGGGGAAGTCAAGGCAGGAGTTGGGTGGGTGGGGGAGCAGGGGTAGGGATTCTGCAGGAAAGACTTAAAAAGAAACCTTTCAACCCGGAGCCTTGTGGACAGCACCAAGTGGTAGGTGACCTGGAGGCTTGGGCTTCCTGCCATGTCAAGCTGACCCGAGCTGTTTTTCATCTGCCTGGATCTGAGTCTCCATGGAAACTCTACCACAAGCTGCCTAGAGAGACGCCGAGGCCCGGCTCTGCCTGGAAAAGGCCAAGATCAGGCAGGAGTGACGTTTTCCCCCTGGCTCTGTTGTGAACCCCTTGTAGTTTGCAGTTTGGGTCTCAGTTCGTGCCTGTGAGTGGTCCCTGTGCTCTCTGGGGTTTGGAGTTCTCTGCGGTGACACTGGCATGGCCATTCTTGCCAGCCCCAGTAGACATCCGTACAGTTTTTGCCCTTTTTATAATTCCTCTGCCTGCAGCGATGGAATGAGACGGAGCTGGGGGCGGGGCAGAAGAGGGACACCAGTAGCCCACCCTCCGTGGGCCAAGTGCAGAGACTTGGGCGTGTGGCGTTCTGAGAAGGCTCCTGATGATAGTGCTTGGTTCTAATTTGCAGTCATCACAGAAGCCTCATGAGATGAGGCATCTAGAAACAACTCCCAGGCACACCGTTCCCAGGGCGTGCGCCTGCAGGGACTCTCTGAGACGTGTGTACTCCAATAGCCCCTTGCCTTGGCTCCTGTTTTACAGAAAACCCCAGGTACCTGGAAGTGAAACCTCTGGACACGAGGGGCCCGGAATACACTGAAGCGGAGCTGAAGCAGCCCCTTTCTTTACCGTCCTGGGAGCCAGAGGATGTGTTCAGTGAGCTCAGCATTCCTCTAGGTAGGTGATGTAACAGTGCTTCCTAGAGCCCAGCTCCAGGAAATTGCAGTCCACAGCAACTTCTAAGAGCTTGAGAGGGCGTTACCCATGTTGTTGTTGTGTTTTTAACATGTGATACAATAACCTAAGTTTACAAGGTGCCAGAAGTTTCGTGCAGTTTCAGTCTCCCCTGGTAGACCACTCTCCGGGAGCAGGCCTTGGGCAACAGCGCCCTGGCACTCAGCTAATGCAGGCCTGTTTGCCTTGTTGGCTAACGTGGTCTTCTTGACCACGCAGCCTCGTGCAGGTAGAGAGGCCGAGGCCCCACGGTCTCCACAGTCAACAGAAATGAGCCTCTCCTGCTGCTGTCTCCCTTCCCCGCTTGCCCAGCCATTCCCAGACCAATGCTACATTTTTTTCTCTTTGAGGAACAGCTTCTTTGAAGCAATGGATAGACTGTGTTTTAGGCAGGTCCTGGGTGGTTGACAGAGGGAGCATTGAACACAGAGAGACCTGGGGCCCTGTCCTTTCTGTTCTGGGTATGGGGCACTGTGTGTGACCATTTTCTTAGGCAGGTCAGTCCCAGCTTGAGTCTTGATTTCCTCATATGTGCCATGGAATTGGAGCAAACCGGTGGCTTTCAGTGGGGCAGGTATTGGGGGTGGGGTGGGGTTCACTCACTGAATCACTGAGGCCACATTTCCATAGGGGAGAACCAAGCAGAGTCTCTGGGTAGGGGTAAAGGTACTTCCCTGGGAGAGTCCAGAGTAGCTCCCACTCCAGCCTGCGTCACCTCTGAGTGTGCGCCTTGGCTCTGAGAGGTTGGAAGGCGATGAGATAAAGGAGTCAAAGCAGCTGCCCAGAGAGCGAGCCTGGGACAGGGCCACGTGGGCAGCTGAGAGGCCGGTGTGTCTGAGAAGCTCTGCTGTGGCTGCCCTTCCAGGCAGGGGCTCCTCGCCGTGGAGACCCCCTTCCAATCCAGGTTCCTCTGTTCTTTTGCTTCTCCTCTTAAAAAAAAAAAAAAAACACAACTCTGTTTTCCCCTCATTTTTGTGGGGTCAGGTGTAGAGAGCAAAAAACCCTTTTTTGTAAAGTGGTAGATGTGCTGTGCAGTATCTTCTAAGATAAAAATTTAAAAAGGAGAAATGAAGGGAGGAAGGAGCAAAGAAAGGAAGGGAGAGAAGGAGAGAGGGAAGAGAGGAGGAAGGGAGAGAAGGAGGGAGGGAAGAGAGGAGGAAGGGAGAGAAGGAGGGAGGGAAGAGAGGAGGAAGGGAGAGAGGGAGGGAGGGAGGGAGGGAAGAAGAGAGGGAGGGAGGCCGGCAGACCTAAGAATGAACTGAGAGGGCCCTGGGTTTTTAACCCTGGGAAAGTCTCTAAACAGCTGCATAGGCTGCCTTTTGGGAGAGGAGATGATTCACTCAGGCAGCAAACACAGGGAACTGTGGCACCGGGCCGGGCCTGCAGGGGAACCAGTCTCTTGGCATCCAAGAACTTGGAATCAGATGAGTCAGCAAAAATTGGGAGTAAATTCTACTAACATAATTCGTGTCTTCACTAGAAAAAAAAAATACAAGTATTACTAATGAGTTAAAAAGGAAGAGGCATATACAGTCAGTAAGAAAGGTGTCGCCCGTTCCCGCAGTCCCTCCAGGCTCCCCCCAGCCGCCGGTGGTAGCCACTGCTCAGAGAGCTTTATTCCCACAAAGGAAGGATCGCTAGAGATGCATCCCGTTCTGCAGTTTGCTTTTTTCACATCATAGCGGATCACAGAGATCTCTTCTTAGAGGATGCCTTATTTTTATGCTACTATTCCTTCTTTACTGTTTTAAGAGTTATTTGTTTGAAAGGCAGAGTGACAGAGAGAGAGAGAAGGAGAGACAGAGACCTTGCATCTGCTGGTTCACTCTCCAAATAGCCGCAACAGCTAGGACTGAGCCAGGCCAAAGCCAGGAGCCAGGAGCTTCTTCTTCCAGGTCTCCCACATGGGTAAGCGGCCCAAGCACTTGGACCGTCTTCCACTGCTTTCCCTGGTCACTAGCAGGAAGCTGGATTGTAAATAGAGCAGCCGGGACACCAACCATCTCCCATATGGGATGCTGGCACTGCAGGCCGGTGTTTTTTGTTTTGTTTTGTTTTGTTTTTGACAGGCAGAGTGGACAGTGAGAGAGAGAGACAGAGAGAAAGGTCTTCCTTTGCCGTTGGTTCACCCTCCAGTGGCTGCCGCGGCCGGCGCATCGTGCTGAACAGAAGCCAGGAGCCAGGTGCTTCTCCTGGTCTCCCGTGGGCTATCCTTCACTGCACTCCCGGGCCATAGCAGTGAGATGGCCTGGAAGAGGGGCAACTGGGACAGAATCCGGCGCCCCGACCAGGGCCAGAACCCGGGGTGCCGGTGCCGCAAGTAGAGGATTAGCCTAGTGAGTTGCGGCGCCGCCAGCAGGCCGGTGTTTTAACCTGTTAAGCCACAGTGCTGGCCCTATTCAGAGAGGGAGAGAGAGAGAGAAAGAGGAGAGAGAGAGAGAAGGAGAGAGAGAGAGATCTTCCATCCGCTGATTCACTCCCCACATGGAATGGCCACAATGACTGGAGTGGATCAGGACAAACACTGGAGTCAAAAACTTCATCCGGGTCTGCCACGTGTGTGGCAGGGGCCCAGGCGAGCCGTCTTCCGCTGCTTTTCCCAGGCCGTCAGCAGGGAGCTGGTTCAGAAGTAGAGCAGCTGGGACAAGAACTGGCGCCCGTGAGGGAAGTGAGCGCAGCAGGCAGTGGCGCTGGTCCCACAGACGTTCCTTCTGAAAAGATTCACTGCACATTCCCGGTCCCTTCTGCTCCTGGAGACCGTGTGGGTTGTTTTCCCGTTGCGAGAACTCTGCGATAACTATGCTTGTGTTGCCTTCGCTCACCGTGCAGGCCTCCTAGTGCTTCCTGTATCTTGTCTCGCTTGACCCTCTCAAGACACCTGTCAGGCAGGCCGTTGTTTCATGCCTCTTTTATAGATCAGAAATCTGAGCAGTAGCCTCACACAGCTAACGGCTGGCAGGGGCAGGAGCGAGGATGCAAGCCCCGAAGTCGGATTCTGGAGCTACGTTCCTACTCGCTGAGCTTTGCTGCCTTGCACGTGTGCGCTGAGAGATGCTCTCTGTGCTTGCCAGTGCTTCTGTGAGACGGCGTCCTGCGCTTTAAATTCTCATGATGACAGCCAAATTGCACTGCACAAAGGCCATGCTAGTTTCCTCTGTGACCTTGGGAGTGCATTCCCGTCTTCCACCTCTGTGCCAGCATCACACGTTATCTGTCTTTTGTTGGTGCGAGCCTGTTAGTAGGAAAATGATGTCTCATTTTGGTTTTCTGGAAACAGCTCTATCAAGGTGTGATTGACTATTGTGAAGTGTGCAGTTTGACATATGTGTGTACCCGAGAGACCATGAGCAAGACCAAGACAGGGAGTGTGTGCTGCTCTGTGATCCCTCCCTCCTCTCGCCTCAGGCCCCAGCTCACCACTGACCTGCTTTCCACCACCAAGTTTTCTAGAGCTGACTGTGGAGGGCGTTCTGCAGTGCGTCCTGGTTTTGCCTGGCTTCTTTCGTTCAGCATAATTGGCATTCATCTGTATGGGTGAGCGTATCGGTAGTCCACGTCTTCCCTCGTTGATCAGGATTGGGCCGTAGATGTGGGTGTACCACGCTCTGTTTATTCATTCACGGGTTGATGGGCATTTAGGTTATGTTTGGCTTGAAGCATTGCAGATTGTGCATGTTCGTGATCTTTGCTTGACCTTGAGACTCCACAGAGAAGAGGCACAATCCTATCGTGTGCACTCGACAGGTGCGGACACTTGAGTCTGGACACTTCCCCAAGACCTCATAGGAAGTCCAGGCCAGAGCTCAGGGTTCTGTTCTCAGACCGCTCTGCTCACCAGTTCCTCCGGCTCCGGCAGCAGCAAGCGCAGGAAGTGAGGAGCACGGACCATGGAATCTGATTCCCCAGGTTCGAGTCTCATCTCGGCCATTTGCTGGCTGGGTAACAAAAAGCAATTTATGTGACCTCTGCTTGGACTTCCTCATCTACGAAGCAGGGATTATAACAGAAGCCTTCCTGAGAGTTATTGTTAGGTCTTACTGCCTTCCAGAAGAGCACTTAATAAGGGTTTTCTGTTGTTACCGTTTGTTATTGAGAATGACAGGAGTACTTCAAAAAGTTCGTGGAAAGTGGAATTAAAAGTTTATTATCGAACAAAGTAGTTTTGAAATCCATGCATATGAAGAATCTTTTGAAAGTTCATGGAAATGCACATTATGCAGAAACTTTGCATGGATTTTATGATTTTTTTTACACCAAAATATACTTCATTGCATTTTCCGAGAACTTTGTGAAGTGCCCTTGTAGTGTGCTTCTTCTTACTGGGGCTGCATAACCTTCCCCTTCCAAGATTGGTTACTAAGGGAAGCTTTGTCCCTGTGGGACAGCAGGGAGGTGACATGAGGAGTGCCCAGGACCGGGTACCCCATGGGGAGAGGCCGATCCTGTTGCTGAGAGGCTGGGTCATGGTGGGGAAGGGCATGACCCATGTGACTCAGGCCAGCTCTGGGTGGCCCTGGCTGGTGTGGGCCTGCTAAGGCCTGCTCCTCTCAGATCCCAGTGCCACTGCCCCTGCCCGCAGCGCACAGAACACCCCCCGCCACTGCCGCCCCAGTGCTGGCTTTACTAGGATGACGGAGTTAAGTGGCTGCTGCCAGGAGCTATTATTAGAAGCCAAAAGCAGCTTTAATGATGGTACTTTACAACAGAGGCGGAGAGTGAGCACCGAGCAGCTCTAGAGCACGTCACGGCCAAGGCAAACATGTGCTGCTGCTGCTTCAGGTCCCCCGCACCCTAGGGTGTCGCTGTGCGTGCTGAGGGGCCCGCAGCAACCCCAGGCTGTCCGGGGATTCTCCCTGCCTAGCGTCTGTTTTCCTGGGGCTGTCTTGTGACTCCTGGTACTGCCCCAACCTGCTGGACAGAGGCCAGGAAAAGTCGTGGCAGGCTGCAGAGCCGGCTTCTGCAGGAGGCTGCAGGGAAGGTGGGAGGGCGGTGGGAGGGCTGGCTTCTGGGAGGGAAACATTCCGAACGGATGTTTCCTGAGCTCCAGGCAAGATGATAGGTGCTTCCCCCTAACGACATGCGTGGCGTTACTGTTGCAGAGAGGTTTCAGACGTGCCTGGGGTCACACAGCACAAGTAAAACGCCTACGTCTGTCTGGTTCTAAATGCAGTGTCCTCTCCACTCCACCATGGCCCTGCCCCATGGCCTCCCTCGTTTCTGCTTTCTTGCTTGGCGGTGGCGTTTTCGCCTGGTGAAGTGAATGCTGCCCTGAGCCCCAGAGGGTAGCGGGATCTTTGTTTAACAGGCATGGATGCTGCCAGCTCAGTGCCAGTGTCAGGCTCAGTGGACCCCCCCCCCCCCCGCCGAGGCAGCTATGCCCCTTCCCGCGGGGCCCAGGACAGGCCTTCAGCACCCCCACCCCCACCTGGTTGGTGGATCCCGTAGGGTCTGAGTTGGGACCGAGGGCCTGGCTGGGCTCAGAGCTCTCAGCTCCTGGTGGAGCGGCCGCAAGAGGAAAAATTCTGCTTTGTTTAACGTGGCTAGACCAGCACGAGGCAGGGCCAGGGCCTGGGCATGAGGTGGAGGGGAGCAGGGCCGGGGCCACCTTCCCCACCTTTGCAGTGAGGGTGGGAGGAGGGGTTGGGGAGGGCCCTCTGGCCCCCTCCAGGCAGCTAGGCCTGAGGAGGACTCCCTCACTTCTGGGGGCTGCTGCTGCCTGCTGAGGGCTCAAGGCTACGTGGCAGTTAGAACAAACTAGTTGAGGCCACAGGCCGCAAACCACAAGGCAGTGAGCAGCCAAGGCTGGCAGGGGCAGGCCTCCTGGCCCCTCCCCAGGGCTGCCCTTTCACACGCAGTGAAATGGAAAAAGGAGTTCTAACGACAAGGCTAGGCTAGGCTGCGTCTCTAAACCAGAGTCTTCCCGGCCCTGGCTCTGTCCCTGGGTGGGAGGAGGGAGGAGGAGAGGGAAGGCAGAGCAGCCAGGATGTGGTCCTGTGGCTCAGGACCGCCCTCCTGGGGGCGGGGTGGGAGGGAGGGGGACTTGCCTCTCCCTCACTGCCAGAGGTTGCCATGTGTCCCCAGCATGGGCGGATCTCAGTGTGGCCTGATCTCTGACGTGGCCACCCCCAGCAGAGCAGAGAGAGCAGCCAAGCCTGGCTACAGGTGCTGCTCACACACAGGCAGTGGCCCCAGTGTAGTCCAAGCCCAGTCCAAGCCCAGTCTCGCTCTGCAGTGGCTGCTGCTTTTCGCAGTCCTGCCGGCTCGCCCCTTGCTGGAGCTGCACTACAGATGCCCTTGAGCAGGGCCCATGCTCTTCCAGGCAGGGAAACTGAACCCCAGGAGTGATTCACTGACTTGCCCCAAGATGCCTAGGTCCTCAGTGTCTGGGCGGGACCCTCTTGGACCTGGGCCTTCTCCACCATGCTGACCACATCTCCAAGAGGAGAACACATTGGCAGGTGTTGCGGTACAGAAGGTCAAGCTGCCACCGGCAGTGCTGGCATCCCGTATGAGTGCAGGTGGGAGTCCCGGAGGCTCTGCTTCTGATTCAGCTCCCGCTAATGAACCTGAGAAAGCAAAAGATGACTGAAATACCTGGGCCCCGTCCAGCCACGTGGGAGACCCAGATGGAGTTCCAGGCTCCTAGTTTCAACCTGACTCAGCCCTGGCTGCTGGAGCCACTTGGGGAGTGAACCAGCAGATGGACGATCTCTCACTTCTCTCTCTCTCTCTCTCTCTCTCTCTCTCTCTCTCTCTCTGACTTGCCCTCTGTAAGTCCGCCTTTCAAATAAATCAATAAATAAATCATTTTTGAGAAAAGGTTGGGGGTGGGGTGGAGAGGGGAGACTGCGTGACTGGCAGAACACCCCTCTGCAGAAACCCGAGCAGTCGCCCTTCAAAGACGAGCCCTCTAGTGTGACAGTCACTTCTCGACGCCTGGGGCCCATTGTCTCCCTCCCTTGAAATCAAAGGGCCTCCCAGAATTCTGGAAGTTACAGTTAGTGATCCACACGTTCACTGTGGCATTGACGGTTGGGACGTAAAGGCTGGAGGCGGGTAGAGAAATGTGCACGTTAGGAGAAAGGGAGGGCACAGAGCTGCCCTAGGAGTTGGTTAAGACCGCCCGCAAAGGGCCCTGCCAAAGAGAAGCCACGCGGAAAGAAATCCTGGGGTTGGCCTGGCTCCGGGTGGCTTTTTAGCCTCCCTTTGTGTGCAAGGTTTTCTTCAATGAATGTCATTCCTAAATAAACAGCAACCGCGACAGCAGAGAGGAGCATGGGCTGGAGACGTGAAATGCAAAACCCCCATCCTCCTGCTCTGCCTGCGAGGAGACGATGGGGACAACCGTCCCCAAAGCTAGTGGCCGAGCATTTAGTTGCTAGCACTCAGCACCCCGCACGGCGGCAGCGCTTATACTCACAGCCGGCAGTGAGCAAAAACGCATGGCAAACGAAACCGAGGGTTGGAGGAGCAAGAGAACCAGCCAAAGTCAACCACGAGGGAGGGAGGATTGTCACCCCATGTCCGCTTGGTGGCGGGAGAGCCGGGCGGGGGCTGGGGGCCGGGGGCGCCCTCCTAACGCCTGTCCATCTGCTCTGCTACAGGGGTGGAGTTCGTGGTTCCCAGGACCGGGTTCTATTGCAAGCTGTGTGGGCTGTTCTATACCAGCGAGGAGATGGCCAAGGTGACCCACTGCCGCAGCGCTGTCCACTACAGGAACTTGCAGGTAACCCTTGGCCTTCCTTGCTCAGCACCCTGTGGGGCCGGGCCAGGCGTCCAGGGTCCTCAGCTGCCTTGTCGCTGACTCCAGCCCCGAGTTCAAGGCCTACTCTGGGCGCAGGCCAACCCTACCCCATGCACACAGGGCTGCCCTCTGCTTCTGTGAGTTTCTGTGCCCTCCCACCACGCAGATCTCCCCTTCGACCCACAGAACTGACCCCCCCCAGCCTGCGCCTCGTGGGGGCTGTCTCCCAAGTGCTCCCAGGGCGTCTGTCTTCACTTTCATACTTGACACATTCTGTTTAGGTGGCTTTTTAAAATGCCTGCCTCCCCAGCCACTGTGAGTAGCCTGAGTTAGGCTGCTGTTCACCTGACCCCTCGTGGGGCTGACCCCTTCCCACCAGACCGAGGTGCTCCAGGTATTGGTATTCCTGCTTCTGTTCCTTGGTATGGGGTCCACTGTCATGTTCTGTTTAAATGTTCATGCA
This sequence comes from Sylvilagus floridanus, assembly GCA_949820135.1. NCBI lineage: Eukaryota > Metazoa > Chordata > Mammalia > Lagomorpha > Leporidae > Sylvilagus > Sylvilagus floridanus. The sequence continues at coordinate 62,263,461 of OX463235.1, forward strand.
GACAGCAGATGTCTATCACAGACTGTGTACCAGGCACTGCTCCAGAAGCTGGGGAGACAGCCACAAAAGCAGACAAAACCCCTGACCTCATGGAGCTCCCATTCTAGTGCAGGAGTCAAGCAATAAATCACAAAAGTGATAATAGTAAATTAAAAAGTCACGTATATGGGGCGGGAATTTGGCTTAGTGGTTGAGATGCCCACATCCCGTATCGGGGTGCCTGGTTCAAGTCCCCACTCCACTTCTGATCCAGCTTCCTGCTAATGCACACCCTCGGTAGCAGCAGGTGATGGCTTAAGTGCTGGAGTCTCTGCCACCCTTGTGGGAGACCTGAATTGTGTTCCTGGCCACTGGGACAGCCTGGCCTAGTCCTGCACTAACTGTTGCAGACATTTGGGAGATGAACCAGCACATGGGAGATCTCTGCCACTCTGTGTGTGTGTGTCATTCCGCCTTCAAATAAATAAAAATAGCTTTAAAAAAAAAAGTATCATGTAAAAGATATCCTATATACTACATTATAGCCAGTCTACAGTGCCATTTTTGGTAACCAACAAGAAAAAAAATGCTGTAAATTAAATGGTGAGAATCCACCAACAGTGAAATGTGTCTCTATTGCAAAGATGTTAACGTGTGGAAAAAGGTGTCTTAAAATCAGTGAAATGGGGCATAATGTTCTACAATGTCTACCCAACTAACAGAGTATGTTAGAATGTGGTTTCATAATGAGCTTCTGGGATAAGCTACATTTTGGCAGCTTACCAGAAGGCATGGCGTCTCAAATGTCTGGAATGAGTATCTTGAGACGCCGCCTGCATTTACTACGAGTGATCAGATACGATTGACCCTCAAGGCCTCAAGTCACGCAGTCCTTGTGCTGTCAGCACCCTAATTGCAGCCATGCATTCGGGGTACAGTTCAGTTGGTAAACAGGGCCTGACCTAGCAGATTGTAAACCAGACTCACCTGGGCACTGTTTCTGAAGTGCACGTCCCAGGTCAGATGTTAAAGAGAACTGGAAGTGGGGAGGCAGGAACATGCAATTCGAGAAGTTCTCCAGATGACTCGAATGCCCTCCCCCCAGTTAGGAAGCTCTGGTCGGGGCTCTCTGGTCTTATAACCCAGGGAACTGAGGCTCAGAGTGAGGCGGCGTGATTCATCCGTTGCAGAGTGAGCTGCTGGGCCAGCGCTAGATCACTTGATTCTTAATCACTTTCCTCTTTTTACTCTACTAAGCTGGCCCTGGAAACTGAGACCCACGATGTCCTGGCCCGGGTCACCGTTTGTAAGAGGCTGGCATGGGCCATGCCCAGACTCAGGTCATTTAAGCCTCTTGGTTTCCCTCTGGAGAGCAGCTGCCCCATGCCTGAGGCCACCACTGGGCCCAGAGCAGGGAGTTCAGACTGGGCTCCCCGGAGCCGGCTGAGGACAGTCAGCTGGCCCGAGGATGCTCCCGCCCCAGCCCCCCGAGATGGGAGCTGTGGAGTGGCCGGGCTGGAGTGGCTGTGGAGATCACCTGGTCCTGCTTCCCCCCTAACCTCGCTCCCCCTGCCAACTGGCTCCTCTTCAAAACGTGGTTCCTTGATTTGACCCCGTGCCTTCACTCGCTTCCTCATCCTCTCTGGGCTCGGCCTGAGAGTCTGCATTTTGAACAGTCTGTCCAGTGCCTTCTGACACGTCGGTGTAGGAACCTTCTCTGTGACGCCCTCAGGAGACGAGACCACACAGCTCAGGGTCACCCAGGGAGTTAGCGAGAGTTCAGACTCGCCAGGGCTTCTACTTCCAAATCCTGTTTTCTCCAGGGCAGTGGCCTTCCCGTGCTTTGAGCCCCTGGGTCAGACCCCCGACCAACTGCCGTTCCCCCCTCACCGCAGGCCAGAGCCCCTCCTCAGATTCTCTAGGCATGTGTAGATGCTGGCTAATCCCCACCCCACCCCCATGCTGTCCAAACCGTGCACCTGCTGGGGAGCCAGTGCCTCTGCCACAGGCTTCCTAGATAGGGTTTCTGGTAGCCTTGACAGCGTGTCTCAGGCCTCACAGCTTCACCCATCCCACCCCTGGATACCCGTGTGGAAAGGGAAAAATTCAGACCCAAGCAAGTGGGTGCTGGCTGACACCCGAGCCAGACACGTGTAAACTTAGCACCCACCAGGATTCCTTGAGGAGGGGTCGGGATGGCTCTTGGAGGCAGGGAGCAGGTGGGAGGAGCCTCCGTTCTCTGACCTTCCCCTGCTGTGCCCACTGCAGGTCAAGGCTCTGGGAGAACCACCCGGAGTGACCTGGGACCGCAGGTAGACGCAGCGCTAGATGGCCAGAGCAGACCCTTGCCCTGGGAGAGAGCAGGCCTGTACACGCAGTACACTTGCCTCTGTGCGCCTTTTCCCGCCGCTCAGCTGAACCCAGGCTCCGCATCAGCAGCCTTGACCATGGGCGTCTGTGGGTGCCCGCTCCCCATCAAGCTGCACTCGGCCCTGAAAGCCAGCCAGTCTCTTCTGTGGAGCCAGAGGGCAGCCCTGGGCTTTCCACACACATCCTCTCATGTGACTCTGGTTGTCGCCCCGGGACGTGGGAGGTAGGAGACCCTGTCATCCCATTTCACGGATTAGGACTGTGAGGCTGCGAGGAGACCCACATGCCTGAGTGTTTACCCTGTGCCAGGCACTGAGCCAGATGCTTTGTGCAGCTTCTCTCCAGCTCCACAGCCCCCCCCCCCCCAAAGTGGGAGTCACTGCTGCTACCCTCACTCCACCGACATCCGAGTTAGTGGGTGACGTTCCTGCCGAGCTGGGATTTGAACCCGGGTCATTTGAGAGCAGAGCTCACACACTGTGCTGGACGGAATGCCTCTGACTCCTGATCCAGTGCTCTGTGCACCTGCTGCCCCTGATCCCGTCTCACCATGTCCACTGCGGACGCTGCATGGCCTCCTGACCTGGCTCACCTTGTTGGGCCGGGGGCCAGTCATAGCAGCGAGTGTTCAGGGACTGTGTAGAAGCAGTCCCAACTATAGAGCTAACAGGTGCATGCTCGAATCCGTGGAAGGAGCTCCAGGACCCTCCCCACCGGCTGCCCTGGCAGGAAACGGGTTACCGAGAGTCTCTGTGCTGCCGCTGCCCAATAGCTGTGTGCCAGGGCTCATCTTCTCCCGCCCTCCCATGCGGACCCGCTGCCTGCTCTCTCTGGAAAGCAGTTAGAGTTGCCATGAGGATTAAGTGAGTTTGTAGAAGCCAAGCGGTTAGAACAGTGCCTGGCTGTGGAAGTGTTTGCTATTGTTAGTATCTGGACTTTGTGTTTTTTCTACGACAGGCACGTACGAGTTGTCAACTCACCTAGGAGGGCCTTAGCATGGGTCCCCCAGCCCCAGGAGGATGCCAGGGGAAGGGTGGCCCACCCATAGGACACAGGAGACAGGAGAGGGGGCCTGTCACCCCCCTTGCTCTCCACCTGCTGCCTCTCACGCCTCCCTGCCTCCTTGTCCCTATCTTTGCACCGCAGAAGTACTTGTCCCAGCTGGCCGAGGAGGGCCTGAAGGAGCCCGAGGGGGCAGGCAGCCCCAGGCCCGAGGACAGCGGAATCGTGCCGCACTTTGACAGGAAAAAGCCCTGATGTTTCTGCCGCCGCCGCCGCCACTGCTGCTGCTGCTGCTGGGGGGTGAGGAGGACCTGCCATGGGCCTCGCCCCCGCCCGACAGGCCTGACCCCGACCGGAAGGAGAGCCTGGCAGAGATGTGTGGAGCGTCTGAAGTGCCTCCAGGAACCCAGTCACCCGGCTCCCGGCCTGGCCGCAGCGGTCACCACCCCGCTCCCGGGGGACCTGGCCTCTTTCCAACAGCCTTTCAGTTCGCCTCCCCACCCCCCCAATCCCCGCATCTCCCGCCCTCACCCCCTCCTGGGCAAGGAGCAAAATCCAGCTTCTCAGGGATTTTCACAGCGCCCGGATTCTTGCTGGGCCAGGCTGTCTTGCGCGGCCAAGTTGCAGCGGCAACGCCTGGCTCAAGAGAAGCACTGCCCGGCCTCGGCAGCGCGTTCCCGCCCGGCGTCTGCGTGTCTGCGGTCCCGAGTCGGGCACGGAAGATAATCAGAGGGCAGAGGCCGGGGCTGGCTTCCGGAACCCCTTCCCCCAGCTGCACCACCTTTTGGAAGAACTCCAGTTTTTGATAACTCTCCTAGAAGTCTGCCAGAATCATGCCTTAAAGGGAAATTAAGTGCATTTTTATGGAGAAAGAAAAGAACCCTACATTTTGGAAGCCCAGATCAGTTTCGTCCAAATTTCCCTCCGTCAGCAGATGTCAGGGTTTGCCCTCTCCCGGGCGATGAATTGGATATGGAGCCGCTTCGCTTAAGAATGGAATCAGAAATGCCTTCTCCCTGCAGCCGAGACGCTGCTGCCGAGGCTGAGGTCTGCAAGGGTGGCGTCCGCCCCAGCGATTGGGGCGAGGAGGTGGCCCTGTCCTTGGCTCCCCCTCGGTGCCTGCACCCCGGGCGCACTGACCTCCCCCGAGTGGCCCCCGAGCGTGGGAGAAGTGAAGGAAGAGAGGGCTGCAGGTGTTTGCAGGTGGGTCCCTTCCAGCCTGGGCAGGGGGCGAGGGCTCCCGGTGCTGACCGCACGGGCCGGCTTGGATGGCAGAATGCTGCAGAGGACAGAGCCCACATCCCCACACCGCCCTGTGCCGTGCCCCGGCCGGGGAAGCGGGGTCTCGAGGTTGTCGTTCCTTCGGCAGGGGCTGGAACAGAGGAGTCAAGGCACAGGAGGCGCTGTGTAGCCGTCGGGTAGACCCCGGGAGTCAGCCGGGAGCCTCGTGCTGTTTCCTGGGCCGAGACACTCCTCTGCAGATGCCTTCTGGGACTCAGCCTGTGAAAAGTAAAATAAGGGGGAGGGGTCTCCTTCCCAGGGGTCCCCCCCCCCGGGGGGCGGAGGGAGATTGCTGTTTCCGTTCCTGAGTCTGGCCAGGAACGCTGGGAAGGGGCTGTGCGGGATTCCGGTTTCTGCAGTTTTCTTTTTATGGTAGCTCAGAGCCCCCTGCACCTTCTGTCCTCTGCACCAGTGGAAGAGGGGGTGGCGAGATGCTCAAGTTCAATGCTGACGGGTTGGGGGGGAAACCGAGGCACGAGAAGGAAACCAGGGTGGAACCGACAGTGATCACTGTCAGCCTGATCCTGAGGCTTCTTGCGGTCGCTGAGGAGAGCGGGTGGGAGCCTCGGAGAGGAGCTACGGCAAGTACCAGGCAGGCCTGTTCAGACAGGTGTGCTGCAGAGAGGCTGAAGGGGCAAGGAACCCCAGCCCCCCCTCCCCCCGAGAAGGCTGGGCTCTCCGGCCCAGACCCTCCCCGGGCTGACTCCGCACTCAATGCAGCTACGCTGCTTCCAATCCCAGAAAGCTGCGACCCTGTGCGTCATCCCTCTGGGGGCGAGGCTGGGGCAGCGCTGTGGCCTCCCTGCTGAACTCCAGCCTCCATGAGAGGCGCTGAAGGCACCATCCCTGCAAAGTGGGCGCAGCCCCTCCCCCGCGGCGTTCCCATGGAAACCCAGATGGCCAGGTTCCCCAGTGATGTTGTAGCTCCCTTGCTGAAACCCTGACCGTCTTCCTGGAGGAAGCCGGAGGAGCCCCTGGAAGGGAGACGGGAGAGGTTCTCTGCATTCATTGAGAACCCCCAGTTTAAAATCCTCTAAGATTCTCTACTTGGGTGTACATAGGTAACTTATTTTTATTTATTTTTATACAATTCCATCGGCATGGCCCTTCACCGACCCTATCATTTGCACTTCTTGTTCCTATGTATGTCACACTTGCAGGATTCAAAGCACCTGGGAGAGACTGATTGATTTTGTGGAGCTTTTCCTCAGTGTTTGTCACCCGCGTCAGTGTCTCACCGGAAGACTGCTCACGGGCAGTTGCTCCCTTGAGTGACAAATTCACTTCTGCTCTGGGTTATTCTAACAAAAGGCCTGTGTAATTTTCTTTTTGTTGTGACCACCTGCCAAAAAGTAGATCCAGACAATATTCCCAAAGAATTTGGTGACCTTGGCATTGGCGTGAGCAGCAGCCGTTAGTGTCAGTTTCCCATTTTCAGACAGTCCGAGGCCGTGATCAGTTAGATTGTACTTGAACTGGACCAGAGTTTGTTTTGTGACTTTATGGAAAACAAACAGAAACACAAACCCACTAGTTAATTTAAGTTTGAACTTGTAAAGTGTTGGAATTTGTTGAGTGTCTCATAAATTGTCACCACTTTTCCTTATCTGTATAGCTGACCGCAAAGTGTTTTTACAAAAGGAAAAACATGATTTTTAATAAAGAGAATTTGAAAGCTTGTGAGTAAGTGGCCGTGGCTCACACGTTTGGCTGGTGCTTGGGGGGAGTGGGACTCACTGAGCACACAGCTGGGCTTTGGTGCTTCTGAACCACAAATGTTTTACGTCCACCCGGTTAGAGCAGCACAGGGGGTCGGGTTCTTGGGGCTTGGTCCCCAGCGCCCGAACCTAACAAAGCTGGGAGCTCCCAGCTGGGAGGCTCAAGCAGAAAGCCCTCTGGGCCACGTTTAAATCCCTAGCCTTGCTACAGTTGTCGCCTGGTCTCCCAGTGCTGCACTGGGGTCAGGCCGTTCCCGGCTGCTCCATGCTCCGGGAAGATAAAGATGCGGTGGTTAGCCTGGTAGCAGAGATCGGAGGCCTGGCCCTGCCTCTCTCGGGCGCATGACTCCGAAGCCGGCTTCCTTGGCTATAAAAGAGGTTAATGATCATAATCGCCTCCCGGGCTTGTTTCCGGGTGAAGATAATTGCTGGTGAGAGCACTTGGTAAGCTGCATAGCGCTGCAGCGTGTGTGTGTTTGCGATCTGTGTATTGGACGGCAACCTCCATATTTCCAGGGTCCTCAAGTTCTTTCTTAACCGCTTCTTCTGGTAAAACAGTGCCTGTCTCCTGGGCGTAGCTGGCCAGTTCTCTGAATGGCCTGCAAGCTTCTCTGGCTCCTTCCCTCTTGTTGACAGTGCTCCTGAGTCGACGGGGAGGGACTGGGCAGCTGGACCCAGGGGCGGAGAGAGTGGGGCCGCCCACCTGCGATGGCTGGGAGCAGCTTGTGGATCTGAGTTAAGTTCCTGCTGAGCCTGTTGGCAGCTCTCCGGCCCACCTCTACCCACTGTGGCCACGCTTGGGCCAAGCTCACGCCTCCAGTTCCCAGCCTCCTCTGCGGTGCTGTCGGGGACACGTTGGCCAAAGCTGTGAATGGGCCTGGAGCTCATCCTGCTGCCCTAAGTTCAGGATCCAGGATGGCTGGAGGTGTCCCGGGGGCCTGGGGGAATTCCTTCATGTCACTCTATGTGGCACAACTCTGGGAAGCCCCAGCTGATGGTGACCTGTACCAGGGCCCTCCTGCAAGTTGTGCAGGTACCCCCCCCCCCAGGCCTGGCTGTTGTCCCTGTGGATCCTCCAGGCTGGTTCTGAGCCAGCCCACTGGGCGGAAGCCCCTGTGCCTTTCCTGCCCACCTTTCCAGGAACAGACTCCAGGCTGCCCCTGCCTGACTGGCACAGCCTGCGCACTGGGCTGTGCGCTCCTCACAGCGCCGCACGTGTCAGGCCTCTTAGGTTCCAGTGCTGGCTCCGTCCAGCCCAGCCCCTCTGTGCCCCTGTGACCATCCTCTCCCTCGGCAGTGACAGACACCTGCCCCTGAGAGCAGCCTGTTCTCTTTGGCTGTCACAACGGCCCCGCACCAGCTCCTGGCCCAAGTGCAGTTCCAAGCAGCTCACAGCAGGAGGGCCACAGAGACCCCCAAGTCTTGGCCCTTCCTTGTCAAGTGAGGAAACAGGCGCATGGAGGGGAAGGGACACGCCTAAAGCCACACTGCTATTCGTTTAGGGCCAGGACTGGGATCCCTCCTGGGTCGTTCTGCAGGGGCCACGTGGGCAGTTTAGATGACTATTAGATTACTCTGAATTTTTCAGGTCTAGCCCTAGCTGGACTTTGGTACTCACTCAGCAGGGACTCATGACGATTATTGATTAGCATGCTTTGTGGACGTCAGAATTGTCTGGAGAGGGGCTAGCATGGTGACGTAGCAGGTAAGGCCGCCACGTGCGATGCCAGCATCCTGTGTGGGCACAGGTTCATGTCCTGGCTGCTCTGCTTCCAATCCAGCTGCCTGCTACTGGCCTGGGAAAAGCAGCAGCAGATTTGGATCTGTGCTACTCTCATGGGAGATCTGGAGGAAGCTTCTAGCTCCTGGCTTTGGACTGGCCTAATGCTGGCTGTTGCGACCAGCTGGGGCGTGAACCAGCAGATGGAGGATCTTTCTGTGTCTCTCCCTCTTTCTCTGTAACTCATGACTTTCGAATAAATTAATTAATAAATCTTTTTTTAAAAAAATTGCCTGGGGAACTTGCTAGAAATACAGCGCCCCCTCCCCTCCTCACCCCCATGGAGATTGTGGCCTGCCAGTGAGGAAAGGGGCCCTGGGCATGGGCATTTGGCTGCCAGATGGGGCGGTGCAGGTGGAGCCCACTCAACACACTCTGACAAACTCTGCCCTCAGTGTCCCCCAGGGGCTTCCTCAGCAGCTTCTAAACAGAAGGGGCATCAACCCCCTGGGGGACGTGAATGGAGACGCCATTGTGGAAGGGGCTCGACAGTGGGGGCAGGGGACAGGAGACCCTGTGACCTTGGCTGTCGGGGCCACGTGCCAGGAGTTTTGTAGCTGGATTCACATGTGCTGTCTCACTGTGCGTGAGCAAAAGTCAGCTTTCCAGGGCTGCTGGAGCTGCCTCACCGGCTGGAAGTACCACAGCTGTTGAGGGGGCTCCTGGTGCCCTGGTGGGAGCCGCTGAGGACAGAGCGCGCCGCTGAGGCAGCGGGCCTTCTGGGAAGGGCCCTGGGGCCTTGTCGCCAGCAGAGGGGGACCTGGGGGTCACACGCGCTTTCTCACCCTCCGTGGCCACGACGCCTGCTGGTGCCGTGAGCCCTGCTGACTCCTGAGCCCAGCTACATGCCGCGCTGTGTGTGTGCCCTGCGCTGGGAGACAGGTCCTGTGGTTCTCCCTAGTTCCCGGCTTGGGAAACGGAGGTTCAGAGGGGCAGAGTGGTTTGCCGGGGGCATCGAGCCAGTGACGAGCAGAATTGGGATTCGAACCCAGGACCCAACCTATACTCCTAACCACTGTGAGTGTTCTGCACTGCCTGTGTCAGGGCTGGGACTTCTCTTGCTTCTGCATCTTCCTAAAGTCCCAGCCCCTGGTCCTGTAGGAGAGACAGGCCTGGGACACAGGAGGACTGAGCTTAGCTGTACTGGGAATGCTGTGAACTCCCTTCTTGGGAAGTAGATCAAGAAAAACAGCCTCCGCCCTCCCACAAAACTGGAGGCAGACAGGCAGGGAGGCCGAGGAAGTGTGGGTTCTTTCTTCTCCCTTGGAGGAATCCGCCAGGGGAGCTGCTCTACGCTCAGAATAAGCAGGTCCCCTGTGGCTGCTCGGGTCCTCCTCCTTCAGGGAGGAGAGGAAGGTACCCTGCTCCCTGTTCCTGGGGTCCCGGCTCAACAGAGAGCTCCCCTGGCCTCAGAACGCCAGCCTTCGCTTTGTACTTCCCCCCTCTCCTTGAGTAAAATGTGATGGTTTATTTACCTGCCACCTTATTCTGACAAGGAGTTGAGACGATGTACAACACAGGCCAGGAGTGACCAGACTAAGCCAACGCAAACAGTTTTAATGAGGCTTAAAGAATATTGTGGGTGACACGTGTGCAGTCCGTGAGAGCTGCCAGCAAAGTGATGAGCGTGAGTTGTGACTAAGAGCCTCCTGGGAGACAAGGCAAAAAGAGGAAGCATGCTTTGTTGACCTGGCGGGAGCATGGGGGAGATTGTTCTGCCCTACTGTGCAGTCCGGAAGACTGGTCCTGTGGGACTGTGCCCAGCATGGGCAGAGGCACCGAGCGGTGCTGAGAGTCCTCGGGAGCTGCTGGCCGACGCTGGAGGAGGCTGCAGGTGAGGCCCCTGTGAAGGGGACCCTGCGCATCCCTGTGACGTGTTTCCTGATGGCAGGGTGACACCGCCCAGAGTCCGGAGCCCGGCCCCTGGCTCCCTCCGCCCAGCCCACTGAGAGTGAGTATGCTGGCCTGGGTTTGGGGGGGGGGGGGGTCATTTTGTTCTCAAACTGTTTTTCAAATTTCTCCTGTCTACTGGTTGAATTTCTAGGCCCCAGAGTCGGTGGGACAAGGATGAGACCACCTCCCTGCCGGCCATCTGACCATCCTGCCACTTCAGACAGCTCTGAGTAGAGACTCTGCCCCTTTGGGTTCTGGCGCGGGTTCTCCAGCACTGACTTTTGGGGTTCCCTCCAGGAGGGAGCCCAGCATGACTGGCAGGTGCTGCCTCCCTCAGGCCAGGCTGGGAACTGCCTCTCAGACCTGCCTGACCAGGAGTGGACCCCCAGTTTACTCGTGAGGTCTCTCACCCTCCTTCAAGCTGGGAAGGAAAGAGCTGTCTGGCTCAGGGACAGGTCTCTGTGCTGACCATCAGTAAGTCTTCCCAGGTCAATTCGCCGTGAACTCACTCACTCGGAGGCTTGGGTGAGTGACCACCTGCCGCCAGCGTCTCCCTCCCTGTGCCTTTGATGTTTCCTGTGCTTGCCTGTGGATGCTGGGAGCTGAGAGGAGTGGAGACCCACTGTCAGTCACGAGGTGAGGGCTGGTTGCTTCGCGCCCTGAGCTGTCCCACAGCCCCAGTAGTCCAGGCCAGAGGCTCGTGGAGGGGCGTGGGCCTTGTTACCACCCCTCCCCCTTAGGGGAATCTACCATCAGGGGCAAACCAAGTGCCTCCATGGGGTGGGTGTCCCCAGGGCCACCCACCCAGGTCTCTGCAGCATTGATCTCGTGGGCTGCGCCTGTGCCTTAGCTTGGCACACAGCCAACCCCCCTCCCTTAAAGATGTATTTATTTATTTGAAAAGCCAAGTTACAGAGAGAGAGGGAGAGACAAGAGACAGAGGTTTTCTATCCACTGGTTCACTGCCCAGATGGCTGCAACAGCTGGAGCTGAGCAGGAGCTTCTTCCAAGTCTCCCACGTGGGCACAGGGGCCCAAGCACTCGGGCCATCTTCAGCACCGCTTTCCCAGGTGCATTAGCAGAGAGCTGGATCAGAAGTGGAGCAGCTGGGACTCAAACTGGTGCCCAGATGAGATGCCGGCCCTGCAGGCAGCGGCCCAACCCACAGAGCTGGCCCGCAGCCAATCCTCCTTAATCCGGGCTTTTTCTCCACGTTTTCTCCACTGACCGAGTCCCCCTCGCAGCCTCCGGGTGGGCTTCAGCCACGCCCCTGCCTCGGGCGTCCCCAGACTGCCTGCAGCATCCTTCCACTTTCTCCTCGCTTGGCGGCTACAGCCTCCTTCAGCTCTACATGAGCGTGCCCTGCTTTCTGCAATCTTCCTTGAGCCCCGTGGCCTCCCCACCTGTGTCCCTGCTCCCTCACAGGCCCCCAGAATGCCTTGTACCCTGGGTCCAGACACAGGCACATAGGCCTCTCTTCCCCCGCCCCTATGGCGTTGCCTTGGGCTCTGCTGTCGGTTTGCCCCTGAGCAGTCATGGTGTCTGCAAGAGCAGGGAGTGCGTCCAGCTCCCCCTGTGCCCAGCACGGAGCAGGTATCAGAGAAGGGGTGGAAGGACTGAGTGCTCCCCCTGTGCCCAGCACGGAGCAGGTATCAGAGAAGGGGTGGAAGGACTGAGTGCTCCCCCTGTGCCCAGCACGGAGCAGATATCAGAGAATGCGGGTGGAAGGACTAAGCAGCCCCCTTGCCTGTCCCTGGGACTGGCTGGAGCTGCAGGGCCTGAGCCCCAGGCCTCAGCGCAGTCACCAGCAACTGTGAGGACAGGCTTGGGAGCAGGGTGGGTCCTTGGAGCAGTGCCAGACAACACCCCACCCTTACGCCAGCCCCTGCCTTGGTCTGGCCCACCCTTCCCTGCCCAGTCACCCCCACTGCAGGGCTGGGAGTCGGGGCTGACGGCTGGGGACACAACCCTGCTTGTGTGCTCCAGCACAGCCTTTTCAGAGCCGGACTCTCCTCTGGCCGCCGAGCAGGCCTCAGCTCTCTGTCCCCCCGGGACATCTTGTCCCCAAACCGGTCTGTCCTCACTCCACATCCCCACCTAGCCAGGCCCACCCAGTTCTCCCCGTCCTTCCTGGGCCTCACTGGGAACACAGCAGGGTTTATGATGGCAGTGTCAACACTGGGAGGGCGGCCTCGGCTCACCCTGCCTTGCAAGCCACACCTTCGCCTGCTGCCCACACTCATCCACGTCTCCTGCAGCCCAGGAGCTGCAGGGAGGCTGCTGGCTCCCTCCTCTCCCGGCACCTGGGAGGCACTGAGGGGCTTGGGTCGTGGAGGGGGAACCTCATAGCCCTGGGAGACCGAGACCTTGGTCTATAGTGATTAGGCTGGCTAGAGGATTAATCATTAAACCCATCTGTTTGCTGTCCTCTCCCCCTGCTCTCCTGCAAGGGGCGGGGCGGAGAAGGAGGCTCCAGAGCAGATCCCCCTAGTGAGCAAGGCCTCGTAGCCTCAGGGCCTTCTGCCCACCCACCCAAGATCTGCAAGCCCACCTCGTGCACACAGCCTGTCTGCCTTCCCGAGCAGCTCTGAGCTCCGAGCAAGCCTTGGGCAATTCCTGGGGTGCAGCCAGCCTTGGCAGCCGCTCTGGGAGAAGCTTTGGGGATCCCATAGGCTGCAGCTGCACCTGTATTGACAGGTACCCCCCCCCCCAGCTCCTCCTCAGCTCTGGCTCTCCCCTTGCTCATTTCTACCCCCACTGCCCAGCGCCCTACCAAGGTAAGGGCACGCCAAGCATGCCTGGCCTCCTGCTGGCTTCTCGCCTGCTCCTGGCACTGGCAGAGCCGAGGGGGAGCTGGCTGGCCAGGCTGCAGCACACCCCCATCCTTGGGGCCCCCTGTGGTCTCCCAAGAGTGCTTCTCCAGCCTCGAGAACCCTGCAGACAGCTTGGAGGCAGGAAGCCCTAGCACCCCCTTGCAGCTATGCAGCTAGGCTGCCACAGTGGGCCCCCCCCCCCCAGGCTCTTCCCCCGGCTTTTCCTGGATTTTTTCTAAGATCCTGGGGAAACACAATCTCCTTCGTCTTCTCTCCTCCAGCCCCATCTCTCCGGCGTCATGAGGACTCCTTCATCCCGCAGAGGCCACTCTTCTGTGCTTATGTTTATTTGCAAGGTAGGGATAGGGGCGGGTCTTTCCCCTCTGTGCCCCAGCCTCAAGCCAGCCCAGCTAAGGCCCTTGAGCTCTGGGCTGAGACAAGTCACCTGAGCTCCAGGCAGCCCAGTCTCCCCATCTGGGCCAGCTGGCCAGCCCGCAGCAGTCGGCTTCCTGTCTTCCTCTTCCACTGATCTGCTGGACCACCTCCGGGGGAGCCTTCTGCCCCCCCCCACCACCACCACCACATCCTTGGAAAAGAGGCAGCCATCCGGGCCCCGTGTGCCTCCCTCCTGGCGTGGTATGAGGTAGCGGAGAAGTCTGACCTGTCGTTTACGCAGGTGCACAGGCGTGTGTGCATGTGTCTGTGTGAGTGTGCATGTGCCCATGTGAAGCAGTCGCAGCTGGAGGTGTTAGCACGGGAGCGCTCCCAGGATGCTCTGTCGTAGGTGAACTTTACCGGTCGTAGAGGGGTGGGCGGCTGCCGGCGCGAGTCTCGTGGGTTCTTCTCCTCATCTTAGTATAGAAATAAAAAGCCGGGACACAGTTGGCAAAAAGGCAGAAACTTTTATTAGGCAGAAAAGAAACTTTTGTCTGATAGGCAAGCGACATAGAGGAGAGCAGGCGGAGTACCTGAAGGGGACACTGGCTCTGAGGAAGTGCCCGGGGGTTTTTAAGGCGTTACTGTCATTCTGTAGGGGTGCCCATTGGACAGGGGTTTCACATGCTGTGTGCTGATTGGCTTGGGGCTCATGAGCTAGCAGGAGTCTCCTGGAGACAGTCCGCCTCTCCCCAGGGGCTCAGCCCCCTCCTCTGCCAGCTCAGGGTGAAAGATTGCAGCGCCCTGCGGGTGGGATTTAAAGCCGCAAGGTCAGGCATACAACGCAAGAAGCTGTTGGTGGGGGAGATGCCGGTCAGTCGGTCAGTCAGTCAGTCTGGAGACAACTTTCCAGCCCCAGCCGGCAACCTGCCTGTGAAGGATGTTCTACCCAGGTCTGGGAGGAGCTCCCATCTGTTCTGGCCCTGGGCAGCATGGTGCACCCACCCCCATCCACCTGATACTCTGACTCCGGTCAAAGGATTATTCCTGTGAGACTATTCAAAGCCTCTTCCCTCCCTCCCCCGGCCTTCCTGAGGAGAATTTAGCTGCAGGCTCTCCGTCCTTTCTCTCTTTCCTGTTCATCAAGACGGTCCCTGGTCCCTACGCGGAGTGGCGAAGAAGCAGAGGAGCAGGGCTGGGCAAACGAGCAGTCCTGAGCTGAGCTCGTCCCCCAGACAGGGAGGGAAAAGAGGGATAGAGAGCAAAGAGAACTCTCTGGGGAAGATGTCAGGGGAGTATTGCAAGGTTCAGGTGCAGAGTCGAGTGTGAGAGCTGGAGAGAGAGGCTTTGGGCCGCTGCACAGCAGCAGAGCGCTGGACGCAGGGGCTTGTTGCTGCGGTTCACAAAGCTGCTGTCACTTTATGACCCAAATAATATTCTTCATCTCATCAAAGGCAGCACAGATCATAAATCTCATCTTTGTTGTTTGTACAAGTACAAAGGCAAATAACACTGTGCTAATCATTTGTGAGATGCATCTGGGTTTCAGGAATGTTAAAAAAGGAAAAAATTAGACCAGCGCCGTGGCTTACTAGGCTAATCCTCCGCCTGCGGAACCGACACACTAGGTTCTAGTCCCGATTGGGGCGCCTGATTCTGTCCTGGTTGCCCCTCTTCCAGTCCAGCTCTCTGTTGTGGCCTGGGAGGGCAGTGGAGGATGGCCCAAGTGCTTGGGCCCTGCACCCCATGGGAGACCAGGAGAAGCACCTGGCTCCTGGCTTCGGATCGGCACAGCTCACCAGCCATCACGCGCCGGCCTTAGAAGCCATTTACATTTTTAAAATGGAGCAGTGTGCTGGGACTGGACTGTTTGGGGCTCTTAAAGATATTCATTTTTTTAAAAAAGATTTATTTGAAAGGGCAGCAGAGAGAGCAGGTGAGACAGAGGCAGAGAGAAAGAGAGAGAGAGAGAATATGTTCCATCCCCTGGCTCATTCCCCAGATGTCTGCATTGGCTGGGACTGGGCCAGGCCAAAGCCAGGAAACTGGAACTCCATCCAAGTCTCCCGTATGGGTGGAAGGAACCCAAGAAATTGGCCGTCTTCTGCTGTTTTCCTAGGTGCATTAGCAGCAAGCTGGGTTGGAAGCCAAGTGGCTTGAACTTGAACTGGTGCTGCAATATGGGCTGCAGGTCCCAAGTGGCAGCTTAACCCGCTGCACCACAAGGCCGGCCCCTTCGATGCATTGGGAGTCCCATGGTGTGCATGTCGGTGTCTTGTCCCCACCCTGTGCTCTCTGCCCTGACTCAAGGAGGAACTCAGTTACTCAAGTTTTGTGGAGCAATCATATCCCGTCAGGGGCCTGCAGCCCAGTGCTCTCCACAAGTCTGCGTAGATTTTTTCCACTGTAACGACATTCTGAAAGCTGGATGGAGAAACAGCTGCACGTGCACGCTCGCACCCACCCCGCATCCGTGTCCCCACACCACAGTCTGGACATCTGGGTGGCCACAGGGACTGGATTTGAGGCCCCTGTGAATGCTGGCCTTCAGGATGGCGTTGGTGCCAGTAGCGTACGGATTGCTCTGATTATCCCAGGCTCTTGAGGAAAGCGTGAAAAGAACACAAGACACAAAGAGCGTATTTGTGCATGCAGGCGCGGGGGCGGTTTGCGGTGGTTTTAGGAAAGAAATGTGGCAGTGATTGAGAGCGTGAGACAGGTCTGATTGACGGGGGGAAAGAAAGAGGCTTTATGGCGCCCCCAGAGACTGCCACCATTTACGGCACGTGCAGGGGAGCCCGAGAAACGTCTGCCGGAGAATTAGGAGGAAGTGTGGGCAAGTGGGACATCCAGGAGACCCAAGAAAGTGGGCATTGCAAGAAGGGGGAGTTTGGGTCACCAGGCTGAATGCTCGTGCGAGGTTCGAGTAGCCGAGCTTATCCGTAACTCTGATTGCCTGCGCGTACAAGGTGCGGAGTTGCAAGTGAGAAGAGTAGAGAAGCCTCGCCTGGTAGAACTGCGTGTGAGAGCGCATCGTGTGACACCTAGGATGCCTGGCGGCCGGAATGATTCACGCCGACTTGTGGGTGGTCCACACAGCCATTCTCCATCTCCAGCTTCTGCTCTGGGAGTCCCCTTGGCCCTTCCCCACTGATCGTCTCTGAAGATCCACTGGGCTCCCATTCTCGAGTCAAGCCTGACCAACGTAGGAAACACCTAAAGACAGGACGCCCTGCTGTCGTCGAACGGAGTTGCAGAAATGCCCACCCCTGCAGACACCACACAAGCTGACCAAGCCTGGCCTGCTCACCGATCCTGCCTGCTGAGTTAATGAGCTGCCACAGTGGCTGCAGAACGGGTGCCCTCCGGACAGGGCCCCTGCCCGGGAACCTTCTGCTCAGCTGTAATCCATTCACCTGCCCAGTGCGGGCCTCAGATCCCCCCCCCCCCCAGGAAAGAGCCCAGACCCTGGCGCAGGCACTTATCTCTCCCCTCTTCTTCCTGCGAGGAAACCACTGCTTCTTACGGAGATGCATGGCCTGGAGTCTGGATGGGTTGGTCTGTTCCGCCCTCCTCAGCGAGCTGTTCATGTGGGCCAGGTGATCAGAGTGCCTCCTCCGTTTCACAGCGATCGATCTGGGGAGAGGCGCATGACCCAAATGAGCCCATCAAAATTTTCCCCGTGGGGCAGGCTTTTGGCATAATAGTTACAGTACTGCTTGGGATGACCACATCTCGTATTGGAGTGTTTGGGTCCAAGTCCTGGCTGTGCTTCTGATTCCAGCTTCCCACTGGTACATAGGTTGGGAGGCAGCAGGTGATGGCTCAAATAATTAGGTCCCTGCCACCCATGTGGAAGACCTAGATGGAGTTTGCAGCTCCCGGCTTCAGCCTGGCCGAACCCCAGATGTTGTGCACATCTGGGACATGCACCAGCAAATGGGA
Organism: Sylvilagus floridanus; assembly: GCA_949820135.1. Lineage (NCBI taxonomy): Eukaryota > Metazoa > Chordata > Mammalia > Lagomorpha > Leporidae > Sylvilagus > Sylvilagus floridanus. The sequence goes on from OX463235.1 coordinate 62,280,617, forward strand.
GTATATCTCTCTGCCCTTCAAATGAATAAAGTAAATTTAAAATTTATTAAGAACAATCTTCCCTTGCTAGCTCTAAGTCAAAGTGTTTCTGTAAGTGTGGTCTGGAGATCTCTGTATGAGGCCAAAGCTATTTTTATAACCATACTGAGCTTTTACTTGCCTTTTTATTAACTGTGTTGACATTTTGCACTAATGTGCAAAAACAAGGGTGGGTAAGATTCCTGGCACCTTTGCTTTTGAGTGGGAAGGAGCTCAGATACAGGGAGCTGAGCAGTAGTCATGTGGCACCCAGGCTGCCCTTACCTTGTCCTGGCGTGTCACTGGTCCGTCACCGCCAGGGCACCATGATAACTAGGAAGTCTACAGGAGTGGTCCCACCAGAGTGGTTCACTGCACAACCTACACGGCCACACTCAAAAGTCCTAAAAACTGTAGTCCCCAGACTGTGTTCTGTGTTCCTCTGATGCCACATGATGCCCCTCACGGAAGGACGCCACAGTTAAATATGCTTGGCAAGACTGCCTTCTGTAACTCCCTCCCTTGGAGATGATCGGTCGCTATCTGCACTCCCACGGGTCTCACGGTGACATAACGTAGTTTCTTTATTAAATCTTTCTTTCCCCAACTATTTTACCATGCAATCATTTTGATTCTAGAAATAGTTACAATATGCCATGGACTATGGGCTTTAGCATAGAACTTTTGGACTGTACAGTCGGCCCTCTGTGAGTTCTGCATCTGAGGATTCAACCAACCGTGGACTGAAAACATTAAAAAGGAAAGGTGCAGGGGCTGCTATCATGGTGCAGTAGGTTAAGCCACAGCCTGAGACACTGGCATCCCGCATGAGCACCGGTTCAAGTCCCAGCTGCTCCACTTCTGATCCAGTTCCCTGCTAATGCACCTGGGAAAGCAGTGGAAGATGGCCCTAATTCTTGGGCCCCTACCATCCACTTGGGAGACCCAGTTAGAGTTCAGGCTCCTGGTTTTGGCCTGGTCCTGTCCTGGCCATTGCAGCCATCTGGGAAATGAACCAGCAGATGGAAGATTTCTGCCTGTAACTCTGCCTTTCAAATCAAATAAATAAATCTTAAAAAAAGAGTGCATGTATTGAATAGGTACATGTTTTCTTGTCTACAAAAATGTTTATTCTCTAAACAATAAGGATAATAACTTTATATAGTATTTACCTTGTATTAGTTATTACATCTAGAGATGATTTAAAGTATATAGAATACATGTATAGGTTCTATGCAAATATAGCACTGTTTTTCACAGGGGACTTGAGCATCCTCAAGACTTTGGTATGCGTGGGGTCCTGGAGCCCACCCCCAGCAGGTATTGAGGGAGGGTTATGCTTTAAACTCCATGAGACCGGGAACTGTGCTTGTCTTATTCTCCACAGTATACTCAGGGCCTGATAGAGTGCCTGACACATCACAGATCCTTGAAAAACCCGTTGAATAAATTAAAGGGTCAATGAATGATTGATGCTTTCACTAGTCCCTGATCCCCTTAAGATTTTCTATGTTTACAAAAATTGAGGTCCTTGTAGTGCATTATTTATGTTGTTTTGCCAGCAGTAAATTTTGTGCTCTTGTCTCCCAAAAATGATACGTTTTTTCAGGATGCAATGACATTTAGGTATTTAAATTTGTTCCCTCTGTGTGCGAGGCTGGGCAAGCACAACTGTTTCCCATTAAGCCAGTTCTCTGAGGCCTCCCTCCTCCCTGTGCTCTGGGCTGGAGAAGCAGCGCAAGCGAGCCCTTCCCAGCGGTTTTCATGTGGTTGACAAAGAGCCAACGCTTGCCTTGGAGGAGGTAGGGCCTATGGCAGCTCAACCCTGCTCTGCGATTCTGGGCGGCTGAGCAATAAGGCGGCCCCGGAGCTCTGCCCGGGAGCGGGCGGGCTCAGCCTTTGTTCCTGCTCTCAGAAGGAAGGGCACCAAGGAAGGGAGCCACAGCATCTTGGAAACCGCAGGGTTTTCGAAAGTGCATGATTTGAGGGACTGAGGAGAGAGAGAGCGAATTAGAGTATCCTATAATCTATTATCTTCAATTGCATGGGTTGATAAACTACAGCTCAAAGCCAAATATAGGCCACTGCCTATTTTTCTATTACCCCAAGATAAGAATCACTGAAAAAAATTCAAACGAAATTACATTATGACCTGTGCAAGTGATATGGCATTCAACGTTCATTTTCAAAGATGAAATACAGAGACCAGCGCTGTGGGGTAGTGGGCTAAGCTTCTTCCTACAGCACCAGCATCCCATATGGGCACTGGTTCGAATCTCAGCTGCTCCACTTCTGATCCAGCTCTCTGAAATGGCCTGGGAAAGCAGTGGAAGATGGCTCAAGTCCTTGGGCTCCTGCACCCACGTGGGAGACCTGGAGGAAGCTCCTGGCTCCTGCTTCGGATTGGCGCAGCTCTGGCTGTTGTGGCCATTTGGGGAAGTGAACCAGTAGATGGAAGACCTTTCTCTCTGTCTCTCCCTCTCTCTGTAACTCTACCTCTCAAATAAATAAATAAAACCTTAAAAAAAAGATGAAATGCCCAAAATCCCATTTCACATCAACATTAATGGATGAATATTTGCAATAGATTTGTATTATAGAAGATACCATTTAAAATTGTGTTTATCTGAGATAGAGACAGAAACAGAGAAAGCTCTCATCCACTACTTTACTACCTGGATGCCCACATAGTGGGCACTGGGGAGCTAGGAGCTGGCAACTCAATCCATGTCTCCCATATAAATGGCAGGAGCCCAAGCACCTGAACCATCATGGCTGCCCCCTGTGGTCTCCCTCAGCAGGAAGCTGGAGTCATGTACTGGAGGCAGGCCTCAAAGCCAGGCACCCTGATCAGGGACACGGGTGTCTTAACCGCCGGGTCAAATGCCCCAGTGGAAGATGCTTTGAACCCCAATTAAGCAGAATAATATTCCTCAAAGAATTATTTCATTCTTTTCATTAGGAGAGCTGCATTATAAAAGCAAACTGTACTCATTACATTTTAAACTTCAGCAATAAGAACCTCATAGAAATTTGTATTCTGTTTTGCTTTTTAAGTGCCTCTATATTAGTCTCAATTTTGCCTTTTGCCCACAAAGCCTAAAATGTTTCCTAGCTGATCATTCACCAAAAAAAAAAAAAAGAAAGAAAGAAAAAAAAAGAAAAAGGAAAAAAAAAGAGAAAGAAAAAAGAAAAGAAAAAGCTAAGTGGCTTATCTGCGATGGCTTCAGCCGTCATACGTGTCTGGGGAGAGGAGAGTCTCAGTAGATTCACCCAGTATTCATTTAGTCACCGGTTTTAGGGAGCCCTCTTTGGACCAGGCGCTCAGTGTGTCCGACTGGCAGACAAAGCAGATGTGCAGACAGGTGCTGCCCTTGGGGAGCTGATCCCGAGGCCGGACCACGGACCTAGCCTGCAGGTACGTGTCCATGGGATGATGAGTCAGAGTGGCCCCCCACAGCTTGGGAGTTTCATGTGTGTCAGCTTGTCACTGGGTCACCTTGGGCAGTGCACGGCTGCCCAGAGGCGCTCTGTGAGAGGCGTTGCGGAAGGGCGTAGGGGAAGCAGGATCAGGTGAGCAGCATGAGACTGGCAGTGGAGAAGCCAAGTCCAGAATGTCAACCAGGACAGGGTGGCTCTCCTGTTGACTCAGGCAGGAGGCCAGAGAGCGAGCCGGGAGCAGCACCGGCGATGCAAAACAAGGCGAGTGGTGGCCAGTGCTCAGGCCGTGTTCACATTGCTGCAGAGGGGGGCGGCCGAGGCACCATGGCCTCCGAGGGCTCGAGGCCGCCTGAGCGTAGCAAGGACTCTGGGATTGTCCTCCCACAACGCTGAGGAGTTTCCAGGCTTGGCTCTACTCCTTGAGGAATTGCTCTTTGGCTGCAGCCTTCAGAGGGGTCCACAGTAACTCCCTCCGGTCCCCGCAGAAAATGTGCAGATCCAGCCACAGGCATCACCTTTTTCACATCCTATAGTTGAGGAAAATGGCACAAATGGGAAACTGAGGCACTCAAGGCTGCTGAAGCCACAACCCTTTTGGTCCGGGGTGGTAGTGGAGAGGGGCTGGTCCACCTTCTGTCTCTAGGTTGGCAGGTGGCAACCCTCACCCTGGCTGTGTAACCTCTCTCAAAGAGAAAAGCAGCCCATAGAGACCATCGGTGATGACCCCCATAGGATCCTGGGGCACCAGGAACAGGGCCAAGGTTGGAAGCAGAGTGCCTCCCCGTGACCTCCATGCAGCTCACCCCTGGCCCCTCTGCTGCCAGAAAACACCCAAGAAATGGAGCCAGGGCTGGTCACAGATTCATTCCTGCTCTCTGGGTTTCTAAGAGCCCAGATAGGTTCCTGGAAGCTAACCCTATTTTTGCTAACCCTACATCTGGGACACAGCAATGTGGAAAGGACAGTGGCTCTGGGGCCAAGTGAACGTCTCCTGGAGTCCTGGTTCTGCTATTCAGCAGCAGCTCTGTCGTTTAACCTTGGCAGGTGACACTTGAGTAAACTCATTAAACTTAGTGTAGAGCGGAGCTAATGGCACCTGTTGGAAGGAGAAGCAAAGAGGGAAGTCACAGCCCTCTGGTTCACCGATCGAGTACCCTCCCCAAACATGCATCGTTAACACTCTGGTTTAAATATTTCCAGACTTCTTCCTAGGTTTGCACTAACACAAACATGAATATATACACATGTGTATATTTAGAAACAGAATATAGGCCTGTGCCGCGTCTCACTAGGCTAATCCTCCACCTTGCGGCACCGGCACACCGGGTTCTAGTCCCGGTCGGGCGCTGGATTCTGTCCTGGTTGCCCCTCTTCCAGGCCAGCTCTCTGCTGTGGCCCAGGAGTGCAGTGCAGGATGGCCCAAGTGCTTGGGCCCTGCACCCCATGGGAGACCAGGAGAAGCACCTGGCTCCTGCCATTGGATCAGCGTGGTGCACCGGCCGCAGCGCGCCGACCGCGGCGGCCATTGGAGGGTGAACCAACAGCAAAAGGAAGACCTTTCTCTCTGTCTCTCTCTCTCTCTCTCACTGTCCACTCTGCCTGTCAAAAAAGAAAAAAGAAAAAAGCAGAATATAAGTGTACACACTAGCCTGAAACTCACTTTAGTTCTATTCAACAACATGTATACATCAATTCAAGGCTAACTTCTTAATATTTCCTAACGTGGTAATTGACAAACCTAGTGATGGATATTTAGCTTGTTCAAAAGTTTTTCCATCACAAACCTTGCTGTAATGGACCTGCGTGTTTATACATCTGTGTTAACATTTCTGTAAGAGAGAGTCCTGGAAGTGAGATGGCTGGGTCAAAAAGTATATACATAACACATTTGAGTGGATTCTACTGAACTGCTTTCCTGCCCAAGTTGTACCCATCCGCAGTGTCTGACAGTACTCACTTCCATTCATCCTTGCAAGCACCCAACTCTGTTAATTTTTAATTTTTTGCACTTCCCTGATAATATGTCAAACGCCTTTTCATGTTTACTGGCCATGTGCCTTTTTGCTCTGAATTCTTCATTTATATCCCTTGCCCATTTTTCTGTTTGCATGCATGAGCTGTTCTTAACTTGTATGCGCTCTTTGTGCATTAAGCATGGACAGCTGTTGCCAGCGAGAAAAGACCCTGTTTTGAACCACCCAGGGCTGGTGTGGGAATCGAGTCTGAAGCAGGTGCCGCATGCCAGAGGCCTGGGCTCGGCACATAGATGTTGCAAATATTTCCCCAAGTTACCATTCTTCTTTTATTTGCTCTGTGCTGTCTTTAGGAGTTTAAAACGTTTCAGCATTCAGATCTGTCATTTTCTCTTCTGGCGTCTGGGTTTCCTGTCTTGCTTAAGCAGCCTCCCATGCTGATATCATGTCATTAGTCTTTTCTGTTTTCTTGTAATATGTTTACAGTTTCATTTATTTATATGCATGTCTTGAATAGTTCAGCTGATCTGAGTAGAGGCAGAATTTATAGTTTCAGCGTAGCTGATGTGTTTCGGAGGTTTTTTTTTTCCTCATCTCTCCTCATGCATGAGGGAGACCATCATTTTTTGAGATGCAGTAGTCAGTGCAGTCCTACTAATGTTCTCATATTTATGAACAATTCCACGGCTTGTTAACACCCCTTAGTAATACCAGCGTTAATATTGGTGATTTATTTGTGATGGTCTGCAGATACTTTTATTTTTCCCCCCTTCTCATCTGCAGTTTCTCATTTTTCAACAAAATTGAAGCATATTCTCAGCATGAAAACTAAGAAAGCAGGATGCAGAAAAATCTAAGGGGCTTTTTTCTGAGTAAAAGAGATGGATGTGGAGTCATTTATCCCACTCTCTAAGGGTCTTTTGGGATTTTCTTCCAAGTTTCCTCGTCGACCAGGCATTATTGCACTAGCCCCACTTCACAGATGAGAAAGTTGATGCCTATGAGAGAGGACGACTTGGTCAAGGCCACATGGCAGGTGAGTGACAGAACAAGCACTGAGCCTGGGTGTCTTCAACTCTGGCCCTGTCTGGTTAGGCTTTGGTGAGCTGCATTGGTAAGTATGGCTCAGGCAGAGCTCCCCAGGGCCTCTCCGGGATTTCTTGCTAGATGGGTGGGTCAGCTGGAGACCCTTGTCTCTCTGGGAGGATTAGCTGACTCCACTATCCACCTGGATCACTTCTGCTAATAACACAGCCCTCTCTCCCACCCTCCCCCATTGTCAGAAATAAGAGTCTGGCAAACAGCTGTGTTTACCTCCAGCGACTAGTGTAGGGCTGCTGGGTCCTGGAGGGGATTGTTCAAGCTTATCTTCTCCAGATAGCAATGTGCTGAGGGCTGCACAATCTGCTGACCCAGATTGAAATCAGCTGCAAAACACGGAGTCCTAAACACACACACACACAGCTCCACAGCCACAGCCAACTGCAGCCAACTGGGGCTGGGTGGTACCTCCCCTCCTCAACAGGCCGACTCTGTCCCAGAATGCTTAGGGCAAGCCTCCAAGGGGACTCTAGGCACCTGCCTCCTGTCCTACATGCCTCATTCTCATGTTTTCAGTGTAGGAGACAGCAGGGAGAGATTGCTGGGAGGAGAGAGAGAGAGAGGGAGGGAGGGAGGGAGAGAGAGAGAGAGAGAGAGAGAGCACCAGCGAGCAGACTACAGAAGCTTCAGATCCAGGAACCCACTGCACAATTCTATGCAAATCCTGAGGTCTCCCTCTGGGCACAAAGTCCTGGTGAAACTGGTGGAAGTGTTTTTTGCTTTTAGGCAATCTACAGTCTGGCCGTTCTGGACGGTGGAAGACAAACAGAATGCCCCAGCCCTGGCTCTGACGGGCCCACTGCCTGGTCAGAAGCACCCCATGGCTTCCGAGAGTTGGCCCTGTAGAGGCCAAAAGATCATTGAGACCCTTGAGGGACTGGTTCCAGGTCTACCTTCCTCCTCAGCCTGGCGTCTCTCTGCCTTCAACCCCCGCAGTCTTTGATCTGTAACCCTCCTAGTGTACTTATCACTCCCTGCTGCAGCAGTATTTGCTTTTGAGAGTTTTATCGTCCTTACTTCCCTGGTCTGTGTTCCTTGGGGGCCAGGCCCAGGCTTGTTTATCTTTGTACCTCTGAGCCCTGAATGCGATATGCATGTGGGGGGCAGGAACCTTTGTGGCCTGAAACCGGGAACTGTCCCACAAGGCAGAGCGCAGCCTGAGAGGCGGCAAGGTCCCCAAGTCCCCACTGTGCATGAGCAGGAAGGACACCTTTTGCCCCAACCCACAGAGAATGCATTTCAGCCGGAAACCTCCAGGTCACGCGGTCCAACGCTTTCGTTTCAGACACAAGCATACGGAGGGCTAAGCGCCTGGCTGGGGATGGGAGGTGTCACTTGGCTGAAGTCAGGTCGGGGGTGGTGGGGCTGGGGTGTAAACCTAGGTCTGCCTGACTTGGAAGGAGCCCACAGAGTCAGCCTTCCCAGAAAAGGGCTTTGTCTCGCCAGGCCTGGGAGGGTTTCGGCACGGTGGCAGGGCAGCACCTGGCTCCAGGCCACCCCCAGCCCTGTGGCCGGAGTCGCTGTTGGAGAACTCTGCCTGCGCGTGGCCTGGCAGGCCAGCTTCCCCAGCTGGGTCTTTTCACAGAAGGCCGGTCAGCCAGGTACCAGAACAGCACACGGAGCCTTTGTCCAGGGTGCAGGGTGTTTACCAGTGCAGGGTTTGTGTTGGCTGTACTGGCGGGGCAAGGGAAGTGGAGGCCTCTAGCCTGCTGCCAGCAGGGCTCCACGCCAAGAGGGCAACGGGCCGGAAGGGGGACCTGGGCCAGAGGAACCCCACTGGGGACGTGGGAGGAGACGGCCAGGGCGGCGGGGAGGGCTCTGGGCTGGGGACCCCTGAGCTCACGCTGGGTTTTGCGTTGCAGAAACAGCTCAGACTCACAGAGCACTTCAGTTCCGCCCCCTAGCCGTGCCCTCTAGGCTTGCGCGGCTCTGGACGGTTTTTTCCAAGCCTCAGCTTCCTCCTTGGTTGTGTGAGTGGGGGTCATAGCAGTATCTTGGTGGGCACCATGAGGACCAGAGGCGTGGCCCACAGTAGTTGCTCAGTAAGTGGTGGAGTCCCTGTGAATTTTTGTAAGCATTCCCACACTTCCCAAATTTACGCACTAACGAAAGGTCAGGCTGCCGAGAACACCCAGGCCCTGGTGTCAAATGACTGTGGACTGCGAAAAGGAAACAAAATCGCCAGGAGTAGACCCGCATTGAGAGGAACTCTGGCCCAGAAACAGCTGGGGGCAGACAATCTGTTTTTAGTTAGGGAGCAGCCTGGAAGGGCTGTAAAACTCCCCCAACGTGGTTGCCGCGTCCTGAGTGTTCTATACTTAGCCTGGGTATGCGCGTGAGTGCTGCGTAAGTGTGCGGTGGCTGCGACGTCCGTGTGGTGCGCCTGTGGCCTGTGTTATGTGGAGGCCTGTGTTTCCCACCTTTCATAACACTCAGGAGAAGAGAAACAGAGGTATTATGTAAATGCTTGATCTCTTTGTCTCTCTTTTTCCTATAATGCTCCCAGTGGCTCCCACTCAAAGAGCCCCACTTGTCCCAGCTGCTCCTACTGGTGAGGGGCCCAGGCCCACCCTGGACCTAGGTCTTCCTGGTGAGAGCAGGTGTTGGTTCCTGAGAGGAGAAAGGCCACAGGCAAACAGGCAGGGTTGTGTTCTGTGGTCCTCTGGCAGCTTTGCCTGTGACGTGTCACCCAGATGGCTGCACCCTGCTCTGGCTCCCAGACCTGCAACACCCTGCACAGCTTGTCGCACTCGGGTTGTATTTTTGTCAGCTCTTCCTTTGAAGCAGGCCTCAAGCCAGTGAAGCAGTCTCAGCGAGGGAGGCTCCGTGGCTCGGGCCTGGCTCCTGGGCCAGCCCAGGACAGTCGGAGCGTCAGCCGACACCTTAGTTTGCACATTCTGCTGGGGTCCGGCATTTCTGGGGTCCCTGGAGGTCTCTGGCTTGCCGCCGTTCCTGGGATGCGCCCACAAACTGCCTCAGTTCCCCTCCTGGCGTGCTCGCCCCGCAGTCAGGCCTGAGTTGCCAAGTGCTGCAGGCTGCTACGTGCAACCCTGCAGACCCGGCACTGACGGGCCTCTCTCGGCTGGGCTGCTCCAGGAAGTGAAACTTGCAAGGGCGGCCTCAGACAGGCTCCCCTCCAGGAGACAGACATCTTCCTCAAGCCTTGATTCTTTCACCAGACAGTTATGGACAAGCACACAGCCTGTGCCTGAGGTCGGAGGCAGAGTTTCTGCACAGTGCGGTGGGGCACTGACTCGAATACAAGGCGCTGAGCCCGGGGGGCAAGCACGAGAATGGACAGGCACTTCCTGGGCGCGCTGGAGGAAGAGGCTCTGCCCCCGGCCCTGGCCTGGGGAATACTCACAGCAGGTGTTATCTTACTGGGGTCTGAAGGCTAGGTCAGGGTTTGATAGGTAAAAATAATATCAATAGCAATCACAATGTTCTTATTTTCTTACAATAGGAAGGGACTTAAAAAGTTAGTTAGAAATGAAGTTAAAAGATACATTTACTTGGATGCAAAAAAAAATTGAAATCCATGCATAATGTTTTCATAATAGGCACTTTCTGTGAACTTGTTGAAGACCTGTCGGATGTCAGGCATCCTGAGGACTTTGCAAACATGATTTCATGTGATTTAAGCGACAGCCCGGGTGCCACAGTTACTGCAGATATGCCCATTTCACAGGGGAGGAAACTGAGGGCCAGAGAGTGGGAAGTAACGTGCTCAGAATGAGGAAGCAGAGCAGCAGTCATGAAACCCAGTTCTCCTCGCGCCCAGCCCGGACTTCTTCAGTCACAGCCGACAACGATGTAAAGGGAGATGTGTTGAGAACCTTGCTGCCCTCCTGGTGCCTGGGTGCTTCACAGGGGCTGTCCCTCCCTGGTCCTTAAAGATGTAAAGTTAGAGCAGGTTCCCCTGTATTCTCAGTGTTTCCTTATGCAAATGTAAACAAGTCTGAACAAATATTCCTGTTTCCCTTCCTTCTTATCCAGAGTAGCAGTAGGAACACTGGCTTAGACTTCTCCATGCAGCTTTGGAGTGCTTTCCATCAGAGCAGGAGTGATCGTCCTCATCACCGTACACAGCTGGCCAGTGCTCCGCTCCTTGAACCTGGACTTTCTTTTTTTTTTTTTAAGATTTTTATTTCTTTATTTATTTGACAGGTAGAGTTACAGACAGTGAGAGAGACAGAGAGAGAGGTCTTCCTTCTGTTGTTTCACTCCCCAGATGGTCGCAATGGCCGGAGCTGTGCCGATCCAAAGCCAGGAGCCAGGTGCTTCTTCCTGGTCTCCCATGTGTGTGCAGGGGCCCAAGCATTCGGGCCATCTTCTACTGCTATCCCAAGCCATAGCAGAGAGCTGGACTGGAAGAGGAGCAACCGGGACTAGAATTGGCGCCTATATGGGATGCTGGCGCCGCAGGTGGAGGATTAATCCAGTTCGCCACGGCGCCAGCCCCTGAATCTAGACTTTCAATCACAAGGCACAGATCAGCTGGGAAGATGTAGATGTGCTCTGCTAAGCTCTTTAGATGTCATGGGGCGTCAGGCTGCAAAAGAGTGATGAGACGACTTTGTTTTTTGCAAGAGTCCTTCCTTGAGATAGGAAGCTGCACACAGCGCAGCCAGCGAGATACGCAGCCCTGCCTGATAGAGCACTGCCCCAGTGGTGGCTGGGAAAAAGCCCGTCCAGGGAACAAGTTCCAACTTATCTCTGGCCTTGTTCCTTACAGCCTTGGGGCCTCTGCTTTTTCAGACATCCTCCTGTGCTCTGCCTGCAGAACTTTTATGGGGCTTCCTGTGTCTGGGCTGCAGAGAGCACAGGTAGTCTTAATGCGTCACCTTGGGCTACTTCCCCACTGATTGTGCAAGAGCTCCAGACACTTCACAGGTGGTACTTAAAGTGTTCCCAGGCCGCTAGTATTTCCTGGGAAAGTTTGCCATCAGGGCTGTGACTGACTCAAAGGCCTTTGAAAAAGAGCTGGAGTCAGCACTCCTTCTCTGAACTAAGGGATTCTCCCAGAGGTGAACAATACCTGTGGGAATAACTTGGGGCCTTTGAAAGGTAGCATTTGCTCTTTAAGGTCAGGAGATCACGCTTGGTAAAACCTTGCTGCCTTCAAAGAAGTTGTCCAGTTTCCAAAAACTAGCCCCATCAAACCCACAAGGCCAGGAGTCAGCTGCGTGTGTGTTTGCTAAGGTGGATGGCTTTGGGCCTGGAACACGCGTTCAGCACCGTGAGGAAAGCTGAGCTCCCTTTGCAGTACAGGTGCCAGTCTGTTCAAGTGCCTCAGCATCAGCCTTTTTGCCAAAGGATTCTCAAGAGAAGGAGCAGAATCACTGTATCACGCATCTCCTGGATGAGAATATGCACAGTGATGGGAAATGGCATAAGCGTGGCAATGCTAGGCCACGAGCTAGCCAGAAGGCGTGCTGCTCACAGCCCCGTCAAGAACCAGGAGGACCGTCTGGCTGCTGTATCTTCAGAGAAGTCAGATGAGCTAAGGTCATACATCCACTTAGCAGCAGAACAAGGCTTGGAATGCAAGCCTCTTGCCTTCTGGTCCAGATCCCAATCTACTGCATCGGTGTTTTTATGTGAATTCTGTAAGATGTTAATAGACACCGCATTCTAGCCTGCCATGGTCAAGTACGTTCAGCAAAGATTGGGTTAAAAAATTACACAAGTGCTTATGGCTGGACTTCTCGGGACCTTTAAAACGCCCCGCTTGCTGCCTTCTCCGGGAGGTGAGATGGGCCGTGTTCCTGTTTCACTCGTCATGAACCCTCTTGCAGCTGTGGTGCATATTGTGAGAGACGCTGCTTCCGCTCTTAAATAAGCTCAATGATTTTCTAAG